>CM077116.1:349145584-350492759 GCA_039619475.1 Icerya purchasi | reverse complement strand
ACAAACACCCATAACCGAAAGAACACCTCTCAACTTCGTTCATCTGCGTATGTAACCAGCTTTCACCAAAGGAATGTGGTTTATCTGATACGACTCAACATCTTCAAAGACTTGCATCGAGCTAGAATCTCGAAAGGATCTGTTCAGGCAGTCAGTATTAGTGCTATGTCGAACGTGTAGAATTTGTTGAAGCAGTGTTCTTCACGCATTAATAAAAGTTTGCTCTAACGTTAAAAGTAATAATCTTCCACATTTTTTAGTAAAAAGTTAAAAATATTATTCAAACATGAATAACAACATTGTTTCGAAAGTCGACGAATTTATTCATAATTCATTTTCGAGTGATAGTGTCACGCATACAACTTCATCACCTCCATCACCGCAGTCAGATGATTGTTATACAGCAGAAGAATCAACATCTTTTGTACATAATATCATTGGTCCTGTATTATTAACAGAACAAGCAGATATAGCGGAATATTTTGTAGATATCAGCATCCATGTAGATTGTGATTATGGTTTTCGAGTAACTGAACTAGCAATGAGTGATATGTCCGGTGGAAAGTGTTTGCATACTCTGTATAAGCCAAGCAGAGCATAGCATGCATCAAAAATGCCACATTTACAATGTTCTTCGATGAGTCATTACTTGAAAAATCCTTCATTATTTCCCTGTCGGGAAGAAATATTTATGGCACGCGATATATTCACGATATTATCTCAAAAACCGAGAGCTCGCATATATATTTTAACAGTATATGCTAAACTTACACTAATGGAACTTAACGAAAAGTCTGAATTGTTGAGTGATTTAGACTATGAAATCGTTAATATGGATCAAGTCTTTCGACTACATAGTATTGAGAATCTACATGAAGAGTATTTTGGTATAAGCAATTTGATAACCTGTAAACATCATAATGAGATTGATAGTTTTCATTGTGCAGCGAAAAACGTTATGGTGATGAAGGCCTGGTACGATCATGTCATCCATCCACTGAAGCTTATGAATAATCTCAATATAAATGATTTAAGTCAGTTGTTCATTACAGCCACCAAAGAAATGATAATTACATTATTTCCAAGTTGTGTTGGTGACATTTATGCATTTCTACCAGATAGATTAAAACAGGATGATACGATAAAATCACTTCTACCATGTTACGAGCATGAGCATGATGAAGAATATTATATCGATGATGATATATTGCGACGGAGTACTCGAAATTGTATGAAAGTAAAAGATTGTATCGATTGTCAATGTAAAATTCGCACGGATTAACTATTCATTATTTCGATCGTTTATCAATTTTGTGTATATTTGTATATATTTTTGTATATTAATGTATATATTTTTTTCCCTAATCGACAGTCCGTTCGTTTTTTGTGTTTTGTTAATCATTTTGTAAATATATTTTTATACATATTTAAATTTTATTTCTATATATTTACATATATTTTTTCTTTGCCTTCAATTCCCTCCATATCTTTCATTCTATTGTATATATTTTTTCCTAATTAATTTTAATCTTTTTTCGCTCCTTTTCAATTCAGTTTATTTAACTATTTAACTATTTCTCTATTTCTTTTTCCTCCTCTTAACTTAAAGTACTGGTAATGATGAATATTACAAAAATCTGAACCAGTTGTATAAAGTGTACGTGTAATTATTGTCTAATTTTCGAATATAATCCCGCATAATTTGTTCATATCTTTTTAGACTAAAACATTATATTTTTTATTCTTTCTTTAACGAATCTAACTGTTCAACTTTTTCATGTACATCACGTACATCAAGTATTTTCCGCAGCTGTGTGAGTTTTCATTAATTTGTAAGACACAACCTAAGACCCAGAGAGTTCTCTTCTAATTGTTTAAAATCTTTCATAATCACACTTTTTTTATTTTACATATATTTTTTGAGGTATATACGGGATCGTCTATGAGGTGTGTTGATCAATAGAGCAACAGGTAGAAAACCTACTAGCTTACGAGACACAGCATGTTTATAGAAAAAACGTGATAGCATGAGCAGATCAGAGTTGCAATGTGCGAGTGAGAGACTGTATGCATGTATGTGTGTGAGAGCAACAGCTTGATTATAAAAAACGTCGAAGATACATGCATCTATCTGTGAACAATTATCACATCAAACATAAAAAGGCTGACTAAAAGATTATTATTTTCTTTTTTCATTCATTCTCGCCACTATTACCACTCGCGCCCCACTGTCAAGACCTCTGAACATACATTACTAACCTCACCGACACTATAATATTTTTTTCTCTGTGTTATTAAATTAACCCAAGTATATTTTTATTCATTTGTTACGTAAACTTTTGTTCAAATCTTTCGTAATATGTCGTGCACACATTTATAGCCCACAGACACTACTCGCTTCATTACCACGAATACATCTCTTTCATTGTTACTTATCATAACATAGTTTTTCCTGAAATTGTAGAAAAATTCTCTTCGTTCCATTCTTCCAAGGTGTTTTATTTCATAATTTCAAATCATGCATAATTATTTAAGAATCAAATTAAGTATATTTTATCATTTCCAAAAAATTAATCATCTCTGTACAAGGCATTAACTCATTTTTCAAAACAAACATATTATTTTTTTAATCTATCGTACATATCATTTTTATCATTCAAATTTTTTTCTGAATTCACAAATAGTTAACCTATAGAAAACATATTATTGTAAACATACATGACGAAGTCACTCCTCATAATTACATCAGGAATTCATTTTTTTCATTTTTTTTACCATCATGAAATTGTAGTAGTGTTTTTAATTTTTTATTTTCCATACGTGACAAAAGCAATAAAATCACGACATCTATGAATACACACCATATGCTTCCAATAACCTATCATGCATTTTTTTAAATTAGTCCAAGCATACTATTTTTTCAGTAACAAAGCCGATCATACATAATTTTTTCTTCCATATAATCACTAATCTATGAAAACACTTGATTCGTTTTACTCATACTGTAGCAACCACTCCTTTTCCCTCATGCTAACAAACTTCAAAATTTAATAATATAACACGAAATTAATCTAAATATCTGTTCATGCTATTAAAATTAATATATCAATCTTTACATTCCTTTTGTACATTTCTGAAAAAATCCTACAACATGTTTTAAAATTAATCGAAGTATACTATTTTATTACCTAAAATTAATTATTCTCTCATACAGTTTTTTTCCAATCATCCATAATGTTTTTTCTGTATTGTCATTATTACAAAGTCATACAAAACAACAACACATTTTTATTCATAATGAATCCTTCATTCCATTCCGTTCATGCTATATACCATTATCATTCAATTCAACGTTATGAAATTAGTCTAAATATACATTCATGCTAGCAAAGTTATTATTTCACCCTTTGCATTGTTCCAAGATGATTTATTTTACATTTTTTCTTTAAATTTCCCTCATACTATTATTTTTGAAATGTAGGATGATGACTATGATTAGAATTAATGATTATGAAGAGAGAGAGATGCATGGTGAAATTGTATTGTCATTATATGCGAGATGATGTGTGTTTGTGGGTGAGTATGGATGCATGTAAAATATATGAGTGTGTTAGTAGAAAACATCCGTTCATGCGTGAACACAGGTACAGATACAGTTATAGAATGAGAGAGGTAAAAATATATATTTTGTTATGTTTGATATGTGCATGATAAAGAGGTTAACAAAGAATAATCACATTACCCTCACAACTTAGACATTGAGTTATACCTTTGCAATATTTTAGATGTAAAAGCAGTGACATTGACATGTGGTAAACGTTTTCATCACTTTTGACTAATTATAACCAATTTTCCAACATTTCTCTTCGTTTTTCCTACATTTTAATACTTTTACGCCGTTTTAGTCAATTTTTGCTATTTAATGCCATTTTTTTTCCAGTGTTTTTACCACCTTTCTCACAATTTTCATCATTCTTTCATCATCTTTGTTAGGTTTTTTCTTACAACTCTTCAACACTTCGATCGTTGCTAGTGATAACCATCATTATTTATGCTTTCAATCCTTCCACTTCAGCAATGCACACATACAGCTTAGCAATCGCCGCAGCCATTGAACGTTGTAGGACTGCAATTGTGATCTCCATTTGATTATTAGGATTTAAAAGTCACATCTTTGAACGCTTGATCTAATGCATCAACATGATTTTTTTGTATTCGCCCACCCGCTGCTGGAGGTTCCACTTAATATTCTCAACAGACTATCATACAGTCGTTTAATAAGAGAATCTGTAAGACCCGAGACATTTACTTAACGTTTTCCCAACACATTTACAGACCTACCCTGTACACTAAGGAAATCTTTAAACATCTCTGTAACCATTCCTTTTAAGCTGGCGGGAGCAAGGAACTCCTATAAACGTTTATCAATCAGCACTTCATCGTTCATCGCCCTGGTTTCACTCGCCGTTGCACAGACATGTAATAAACATTTTCTTCTTTTACAATTTTCTTATGCTATAACACTATTACATCATTTTTCCTCGTTTCTAACTAATTGTAACAAGTTTTCCATTATTTCTTAGCATGTTCTTCTGTTTTAGGACCTTTTGCGCCATTTTTTCATCAATTTATGTTATTTCACATCGTTTTTCTGGTGATTTTAGTGCCTTTCACACAATTTTACTAATTATTTTCGACTATTTCTTAACATGTTCTTCTGTTTTAGGTCCTTTTTGCACTATTTTTTCATCAATTTATGTTATTTCACATCGTTTTTCTAGTGTTTTACTACCTTTCACACAATTTTACTCAATTTTTCCCCCATCTTTGAAGATTTTTTTTTTTCATTTATCTCATACATTATATCTCCGAATGTGACGATTAGCTATCCTTTTAAGTACATTTTTTAATTCGATATAAGTGAGGAGTACTTTTCAGGTCGACATGTATACTTCGTGATATGACATTCAATTCATTATTAATCTATGTTTCAACAGGTTTGTGGTCGGTTGTTGGAGGTTTACAGAACTTTCTGTTGCATTGCTTATAGTATAATGGTTTTTGTGTGCTAGTAAGATGATGGTGTTTTGTGGGGAATAATAAACATGGGAAAGAGAAGGAATGCGTCCCATCAAGCAGGGGGAGTGATGCTTTGTAATTAACTTGGGTATTGCGCGCATTGCATGGCAGTTATAATATGCTCGAGCAAAAATTAGTCGCTGTACTCGCATGGTGTTCATGTTATTCATTAAATGTTCACACTGAGAGATGCAATGGGCTCATCAACAGATGGATCCATGCTATCATTTCGATTTTTATAATTGTAATCTGCACTGAGTATGTATGTATTACAACAAACCAATCAACTCTGTTACAGATGGTAATGTTTGAGGATAGATAGTGAAACGTTCATTAGAACATGAATGTGTATACAAAGTGTTGTTACATCACATGTTTGTCATCAAATTAACTAAAATGTTGCGTCTATAGTAAAAAAAAAGAAATGAGGGTTTTTCCCTAAGAGGGCGACTATAATAAAATTGATGCGATTTTAGATGGAAATGGGGTATTTTACAGTAAAAACACTGTTTTGCATCTAAATGGTGAATATTCTGGAGGTTAAACGGCATTTTTCACACAAAATTTGATGTTTTTTTATAAATGTGGCTATTTTACTCCTACATGGAGTAATTTCTGCATGAGGAGAACTTTTTGGACTGACATGTATACTTCTTGATGTGGTATTCAATTCATTCTGAAGCTATGTTTGAACAGCTTCGTAAATGGTTGGGGGAAGTTTAAAGAACTTTTCTGCTGCATCAGTTATAGTATAATAGTTTTTATATGCTAGTGAGATGAAGGTATTTGGTTAGGAATAATAAATATGGGTAAGAGGTGGAGTGCATCCCAATTAAGCATGGGAGAGTATTGTTTGGGAATTAACTCCATTATTTGCACACATTGCAATACAATTATAATCAGTTTGGTCAAAATTACTTGTTGTATATCGTTCATGTTATACATTAAACATTCGCACTGAGAAACAGACTGGACTCTTCGACATCAAGGTCCATGCGATCATTACACTCTTTTTCAACAATTTGTGACGTTTCATACTATTTTTTAATGTTTTGAACAGCTCTTATGATGTATTTCAGCACATTTTCACAGATACAAAGTTCGTAATGTGAAATAATTTGAATTATTTCGACAGTCTTTACACACAAATAAAATACTATACCATTAACACACTCAACATGAAACAAATCATTACAAATAGAAATAAACATCGAAATTGCGCAGAAATTTTAATGAAATTCAAGAAGCATAGTGTATATGAAAATGAATATATTCTTTAAATCAACACTCCAAACTTGCAGTTTCAGAATTATATCAGACCCTGACTAAGAACCCCCTTGTTCCTTTTGCTGCATGTATATGTATATATGTTGATATATATATGTATATATATGTAGATATATATGTATATATATGTATATATGTAGATATATATGTAGATAATATATGTATATATGTAGATATATATATATATATGTATATATGTATTTATGTAGATATATATGTGTATATATGTATATATTTAGATATATATGTATATATGTAGATATATATGTATATATTTAGATATATATGTATATATGTAGATATATATATGCATATATGTAGATATATATGTATATATGTAGATATATATGTATATATTTAGATATATATATGCATATATGTAGATATATATGTATATATTTAGATATATATATGTATATATGTAGATATATATGTATATATTTAGATATATATGTATATATTTAGATGTATATGTATATATGTAGATATATATGTATATATTTAGATATATATGTGTATATATGTAGATATATATATATTTATTTATGTAGATATATTTGTGTATATATGTAGATATATATGTGTATTTATGTAGATATATATATATATATATGTAGATGTATATGTGCATATATGTCGATATATATATGTATATATTTAGATATATATATGTACATATGTAGTAATATGTATAATTTAATAATATATGATTATATACATATACATGCAGCAAAAGGAACAAGGGGGTTCTTAGTCAGGGTCTGATATAATTCTGAAACTGCAAGTTTGGAGTGTTGATTTAAAGAATATATTCATTTTCATATACACTATGCTTCTTGAATTTCATTAAAATTTCTGCGCAATTTCGATGTTTATTTCTATTTGTAATGATTTGTTTCATGTTGAGTGTGTTAATGGTATAGTATTTTATTTGTGTGTAAAGACTGTCGAAATAATTCAAATTATTTCACATTACGAACTTTGTATCTGTGAAAATGTGCTGAAATACATCATAAGAGCTGTTCAAAACATTAAAAAATAGTATGAAACGTCACAAATTGTTGAAAAAGAGTGTAATGATCGCATGGACCTTGATGTCGAAGAGTCCAGTCTGTTTCTCAGTGCGAATGTTTAATGTATAACATGAACGATATACAACAAGTAATTTTGACCAAACTGATTATAATTGTATTGCAATGTGTGCAAATAATGGAGTTAATTCCCAAACAATACTCTCCCATGCTTAATTGGGATGCACTCCACCTCTTACCCATATTTATTATTCCTAACCAAATACCTTCATCTCACTAGCATATAAAAACTATTATACTATAACTGATGCAGCAGAAAAGTTCTTTAAACTTCCCCCAACCATTTACGAAGCTGTTCAAACATAGCTTCAGAATGAATTGAATACCACATCAAGAAGTATACATGTCAGTCCAAAAAGTTCTCCTCATGCAGAAATTACTCCATGTAGGAGTAAAATAGCCACATTTATAAAAAAACATCAAATTTTGTGTGAAAAATGCCGTTTAACCTCCAGAATATTCACCATTTAGATGCAAAACAGTGTTTTTACTGTAAAATACCCCATTTCCATCTAAAATCGCATCAATTTTATTATAGTCGCCCTCTTAGGGAAAAACCCTCATTTCTTTTTTTTTACTATAGACGCAACATTTTAGTTAATTTGATGACAAACATGTGATGTAACAACACTTTGTATACACATTCATGTTCTAATGAACGTTTCACTATCTATCCTCAAACATTACCATCTGTAACAGAGTTGATTGGTTTGTTGTAATACATACATACTCAGTGCAGATTACAATTATAAAAATCGAAATGATAGCATGGATCCATCTGTTGATGAGCCCATTGCATCTCTCAGTGTGAACATTTAATGAATAACATGAACACCATGCGAGTACAGCGACTAATTTTTGCTCGAGCATATTATAACTGCCATGCAATGCGCGCAATACCCAAGTTAATTACAAAGCATCACTCCCCCTGCTTGATGGGACGCATTCCTTCTCTTTCCCATGTTTATTATTCCCCACAAAACACCATCATCTTACTAGCACACAAAAACCATTATACTATAAGCAATGCAACAGAAAGTTCTGTAAACCTCCAACAACCGACCACAAACCTGTTGAAACATAGATTAATAATGAATTGAATGTCATATCACGAAGTATACATGTCGACCTGAAAAGTACTCCTCACTTATATCGAATTAAAAAATGTACTTAAAAGGATAGCTAATCGTCACATTCGGAGATATAATGTATGAGATAAATGAAAAAAAAAAATCTTCAAAGATGGGGGAAAAATTGAGTAAAATTGTGTGAAAGGTAGTAAAACACTAGAAAAACGATGTGAAATAACATAAATTGATGAAAAAATAGTGCAAAAAGGACCTAAAACAGAAGAACATGTTAAGAAATAGTCGAAAATAATTAGTAAAATTGTGTGAAAGGCACTAAAATCACCAGAAAAACGATGTGAAATAACATAAATTGATGAAAAAATGGCGCAAAAGGTCCTAAAACAGAAGAACATGCTAAGAAATAATGGAAAACTTGTTACAATTAGTTAGAAACGAGGAAAAATGATGTAATAGTGTTATAGCATAAGAAAATTGTAAAAGAAGAAAATGTTTATTACATGTCTGTGCAACGGCGAGTGAAACCAGGGCGATGAACGATGAAGTGCTGATTGATAAACGTTTATAGGAGTTCCTTGCTCCCGCCAGCTTAAAAGGAATGGTTACAGAGATGTTTAAAGATTTCCTTAGTGTACAGGGTAGGTCTGTAAATGTGTTGGGAAAACGTTAAGTAAATGTCTCGGGTCTTACAGATTCTCTTATTAAACGACTGTATGATAGTCTGTTGAGAATATTAAGTGGAACCTCCAGCAGCGGGTGGGCGAATACAAAAAAATCATGTTGATGCATTAGATCAAGCGTTCAAAGATGTGACTTTTAAATCCTAATAATCAAATGGAGATCACAATTGCAGTCCTACAACGTTCAATGGCTGCGGCGATTGCTAAGCTGTATGTGTGCATTGCTGAAGTGGAAGGATTGAAAGCATAAATAATGATGGTTATCACTAGCAACGATCGAAGTGTTGAAGAGTTGTAAGAAAAAACCTAACAAAGATGATGAAAGAATGATGAAAATTGTGAGAAAGGTGGTAAAAACACTGGAAAAAAAATGGCATTAAATAGCAAAAATTGACTAAAACGGCGTAAAAGTATTAAAATGTAGGAAAAACGAAGAGAAATGTTGGAAAATTGGTTATAATTAGTCAAAAGTGATGAAAACGTTTACCACATGTCAATGTCACTGCTTTTACATCTAAAATATTGCAAAGGTATAACTCAATGTCTAAGTTGTGAGGGTAATGTGATTATTCTTTGTTAACCTCTTTATCATGCACATATCAAACATAACAAAATATATATTTTTACCTCTCTCATTCTATAACTGTATCTGTACCTGTGTTCACGCATGAACGGATGTTTTCTACTAACACACTCATATATTTTACATGCATCCATACTCACCCACAAACACACATCATCTCGCATATAATGACAATACAATTTCACCATGCATCTCTCTCTCTTCATAATCATTAATTCTAATCATAGTCATCATCCTACATTTCAAAAATAATAGTATGAGGGAAATTTAAAGAAAAAATGTAAAATAAATCATCTTGGAACAATGCAAAGGGTGAAATAATAACTTTGCTAGCATGAATGTATATTTAGACTAATTTCATAACGTTGAATTGAATGATAATGGTATATAGCATGAACGGAATGGAATGAAGGATTCATTATGAATAAAAATGTGTTGTTGTTTTGTATGACTTTGTAATAATGACAATACAGAAAAAACATTATGGATGATTGGAAAAAAACTGTATGAGAGAATAATTAATTTTAGGTAATAAAATAGTATACTTCGATTAATTTTAAAACATGTTGTAGGATTTTTTCAGAAATGTACAAAAGGAATGTAAAGATTGATATATTAATTTTAATAGCATGAACAGATATTTAGATTAATTTCGTGTTATATTATTAAATTTTGAAGTTTGTTAGCATGAGGGAAAAGGAGTGGTTGCTACAGTATGAGTAAAACGAATCAAGTGTTTTCATAGATTAGTGATTATATGGAAGAAAAAATTATGTATGATCGGCTTTGTTACTGAAAAAATAGTATGCTTGGACTAATTTAAAAAAATGCATGATAGGTTATTGGAAGCATATGGTGTGTATTCATAGATGTCGTGATTTTATTGCTTTTGTCACGTATGGAAAATAAAAAATTAAAAACACTACTACAATTTCATGATGGTAAAAAAAATGAAAAAAATGAATTCCTGATGTAATTATGAGGAGTGACTTCGTCATGTATGTTTACAATAATATGTTTTCTATAGGTTAACTATTTGTGAATTCAGAAAAAAATTTGAATGATAAAAATGATATGTACGATAGATTAAAAAAATAATATGTTTGTTTTGAAAAATGAGTTAATGCCTTGTACAGAGATGATTAATTTTTTGGAAATGATAAAATATACTTAATTTGATTCTTAAATAATTATGCATGATTTGAAATTATGAAATAAAACACCTTGGAAGAATGGAACGAAGAGAATTTTTCTACAATTTCAGGAAAAACTATGTTATGATAAGTAACAATGAAAGAGATGTATTCGTGGTAATGAAGCGAGTAGTGTCTGTGGGCTATAAATGTGTGCACGACATATTACGAAAGATTTGAACAAAAGTTTACGTAACAAATGAATAAAAATATACTTGGGTTAATTTAATAACACAGAGAAAAAAATATTATAGTGTCGGTGAGGTTTTTTTTTTTTTTTTTTTTTTTTTTTTTTTAACCCCCCTTTGGGCATATCAACAAAGGATCTTCGCCCTGTCGGTGAGGTTAGTAATGTATGTTCAGAGGTCTTGACAGTGGGGCGCGAGTGGTAATAGTGGCGAGAATGAATGAAAAAAGAAAATAATAATCTTTTAGTCAGCCTTTTTATGTTTGATGTGATAATTGTTCACAGATAGATGCATGTATCTTCGACGTTTTTTATAATCAAGCTGTTGCTCTCACACACATACATGCATACAGTCTCTCACTCGCACATTGCAACTCTGATCTGCTCATGCTATCACGTTTTTTCTATAAACATGCTGTGTCTCGTAAGCTAGTAGGTTTTCTACCTGTTGCTCTATTGATCAACACACCTCATAGACGATCCCGTATATACCTCAAAAAATATATGTAAAATAAAAAAAGTGTGATTATGAAAGATTTTAAACAATTAGAAGAGAACTCTCTGGGTCTTAGGTTGTGTCTTACAAATTAATGAAAACTCACACAGCTGCGGAAAATACTTGATGTACGTGATGTACATGAAAAAGTTGAACAGTTAGATTCGTTAAAGAAAGAATAAAAAATATAATGTTTTAGTCTAAAAAGATATGAACAAATTATGCGGGATTATATTCGAAAATTAGACAATAATTACACGTACACTTTATACAACTGGTTCAGATTTTTGTAATATTCATCATTACCAGTACTTTAAGTTAAGAGGAGGAAAAAGAAATAGAGAAATAGTTAAATAGTTAAATAAACTGAATTGAAAAGGAGCGAAAAAAGATTAAAATTAATTAGGAAAAAATATATACAATAGAATGAAAGATATGGAGGGAATTGAAGGCAAAGAAAAAATATATGTAAATATATAGAAATAAAATTTAAATATGTATAAAAATATATTTACAAAATGATTAACAAAACACAAAAAACGAACGGACTGTCGATTAGGGAAAAAAATATATACATTAATATACAAAAATATATACAAATATACACAAAATTGATAAACGATCGAAATAATGAATAGTTAATCCGTGCGAATTTTACATTGACAATCGATACAATCTTTTACTTTCATACAATTTCGAGTACTCCGTCGCAATATATCATCATCGATATAATATTCTTCATCATGCTCATGCTCGTAACATGGTAGAAGTGATTTTATCGTATCATCCTGTTTTAATCTATCTGGTAGAAATGCATAAATGTCACCAACACAACTTGGAAATAATGTAATTATCATTTCTTTGGTGGCTGTAATGAACAACTGACTTAAATCATTTATATTGAGATTATTCATAAGCTTCAGTGGATGGATGACATGATCGTACCAGGCCTTCATCACCATAACGTTTTTCGCTGCACAATGAAAACTATCAATCTCATTATGATGTTTACAGGTTATCAAATTGCTTATACCAAAATACTCTTCATGTAGATTCTCAATACTATGTAGTCGAAAGACTTGATCCATATTAACGATTTCATAGTCTAAATCACTCAACAATTCAGACTTTTCGTTAAGTTCCATTAGTGTAAGTTTAGCATATACTGTTAAAATATATATGCGAGCTCTCGGTTTTTGAGATAATATCGTGAATATATCGCGTGCCATAAATATTTCTTCCCGACAGGGAAATAATGAAGGATTTTTCAAGTAATGACTCATCGAAGAACATTGTAAATGTGGCATTTTTGATGCATGCTATGCTCTGCTTGGCTTATACAGAGTATGCAAACACTTTCCACCGGACATATCACTCATTGCTAGTTCAGTTACTCGAAAACCATAATCACAATCTACATGGATGCTGATATCTACAAAATATTCCGCTATATCTGCTTGTTCTGTTAATAATACAGGACCAATGATATTATGTACAAAAGATGTTGATTCTTCTGCTGTATAACAATCATCTGACTGCGGTGATGGAGGTGATGAAGTTGTATGCGTGACACTATCACTCGAAAATGAATTATGAATAAATTCGTCGACTTTCGAAACAATGTTGTTATTCATGTTTGAATAATATTTTTAACTTTTTACTAAAAAATGTGGAAGATTATTACTTTTAACGTTAGAGCAAACTTTTATTAATGCGTGAAGAACACTGCTTCAACAAATTCTACACGTTCGACATAGCACTAATACTGACTGCCTGAACAGATCCTTTCGAGATTCTAGCTCGATGCAAGTCTTTGAAGATGTTGAGTCGTATCAGATAAACCACATTCCTTTGGTGAAAGCTGGTTACATACGCAGATGAACGAAGTTGAGAGGTGTTCTTTCGGTTATGGGTGTTTGTGTGTAGGTGTGAACATATGAACCGTTTTTCTACAAAAGATATGACATGGAAGATTCGGGCAGACTCGATGACCTTGACACATGATCGAAATCAACGACATGGCAACATGCATGCAAGGATATAAGCAGAGTATCTTTGCACTATGAGGGTACGCGGACATATTGAGGAAAAAAATTTAATATGAAAGATATTGAAAAAAAAAATATTTAGAGTTTGAAAAAAATAGAATAATCTTAAACTAATAGACTCGAAAAGAATTATTACGAATGATGTTAAAATCTATATGGTGCGTGGGAATGTTTGGTGTGGTTTCACTGTAGTTTCAGGGGGATGTACTCATGAAAAATAATAGAAAATAATTGAAATTTGTGTAGGGTGGATAAGGGAGAGGGAAATTATGAAACAGCGTTAAATAAAAATATACTCGAATTAATGTTTGAATACTTACGTTTGGAAAAAGTCTTTAGAGGGGAAAAAATATATTTTAGACTAATTCCATAATACATAGACATGAAAAATTATTATGAACAATATGAGAAATACTGGCAGAAGATATGTGCGCAATCATACTAGTGAAGATGACAATGGATTTATTTTTAGAACCTGAGAAAAAATAAAATAAGAAAATTATCAACGGTCGGAGGAAATGATTGGAAGCGAAAAAAAAATATAATTAGGCTAATTCTATAATATTAGACTTGAAAAATTATTATGAACAATATGAGAAATACCGGCAGAAGATATGTGCGCAATCATACTAGTGAAGATGACAATGGATTTATTTTTAGAACCTGAGAAAAAATAAAATAAGAAAATTATCAACGGTCGGAGGAAATGATTGGAAGCGAAAAAAAAATATAATTACGCTAATTCTATAATATTAGACTTGAAAAAAATTAATAAGAACGATATGTAGCAGATGAGTGCGAGGGAACATTCTGTGCGCGGGAGAGAGTGGCTAATACATTGACAGATTTATTTTTAGAATCGGAGAAATAAAAAAAATATAAAAATTATGAACGTTCGGAAGAAGTAAACAGCAGTGTAAAAGAAAATTATACTTATGCTAATTCTATAATAATTTGACTCGAAAATAAAATATATATGAAGTGGTTGTGTGTATGTGTGTGTGGGAGTGATATCGCGGCGTTTATTTCGACGGCGACCGGAGCGTGTGTGGAATAGTACAGTGTAGCTTTGTAGAGGTTAACATAATGCTTGATATGTGTGCATGAATGGATGGTGTGCTTTTGCAATGAACGGAGAATACGGAAAAATAATAAAAAAAAGAATCAACGGATTACAAATAAGATCGGAAGCGGAAAAAGACGAATATTTATCAAGTGGTGGTGTGTACGTGCGTGTGTATGAACTTGTAGCGATCGCGAACAGGTTTCTAACGGTGGCGTGTGAGAGTGTGCATAGATGATCGGCTGGTTAATTTCAAAACGAACGACTGGAATTCACCTCACCTGGTGACAGTTTCAACTAGTTGCTGGAACATTTAAATATTTCTAGTATAGCCGCGGTCGCGCTTACATAATACATCTCGTAGCAGCACACTCGCCCGCTTTCATTCGACTGATGGAACGTTCAAATATTTTCTTTAAAAATAAAATTTAAAAAAAAAAAATGCCGGAACGGAGCACGACTCGGAAAATTCCTTTAAATTTTGGGATCTAAGTGTTGAGATTCAAACGTTTTTATCACTCCGGCAAAATTTTACCCCTCCCAACCTCGAAAAATGAAAATTAAAAAGTATGCTACATATATTACACGCAAAGGCATGTGTAATACATACACGTGATAGTAGAGGGCGCGATGTGTGGGAATGGGTGTGCACTTTCACTGTGGTTAATGTTATGATGGATACATGCGCGGGAACGGCGTGTATGTTTCCACATTTACCTGTACAAACGGGGAATCGCGATAATGAAAAAAATATATTTAGGATAATTTTGGAATTTTTTATACTTAGACTTCGAAATATTTTTAAAAAAAAAAAAGATCGCGGTATCGGGAACGAACGACGCGTGCGCGGGAAAGGAACGTATGCTTTCGCGGCGGCTGTCGCAATGTTTGGATATATGCGTGGGATCGTGGGAGGGGCGAGTGGAGACTTGTGTTAGATTCGGGGCTTTAAATAGTATACTTGGGTTAAATTTGGAATTTTCATACTTAGGCCTTGAATTTTGAAAAATCGTGGTAACGCTGTAGGCATGAGGGGTGAGCGGGGACTTGGGTTAGTTTCGGGCTTTAAATAATATACTGGGGTTAATTTTTAATAGGTTACTTTCTACTCTCTACACATTAAAAATAAATACTTAGGCTAATTTTATATTACATATACTTAGACTTTGAATTAATTAAAAAGATCGCAGTAACGCTGTAGGCAGGAGGAGTGAGCGGGGATTTGGGTTAGTTTCGGGCTTTAAATAATATACTGGGGTTAATTTATAATCGGTTACTTTCTACTCTCTACACATTAAAAATAAATACTTAGGCTAATTTTATATTACATATACTTAGACTTTGAATTAATTAAAAAGATCGCGGTAACACTGTAGACAGGAGGGGTGGGCGGGGACTTGGGTTAGTTTCAGGTATTAAATAATATACTTGGGTTAATTTTTAAGCGGTTCGAACTATCGGAAACGAGCGGAACCTGTACAGTGAAAATTGGGGGAAATTTGTAGAAAATTGAGGAAAATTGCGGAAAATTGGGGGAAATTTGGGGAAATTTGGGGAAACTTGGGTGAATTTTCGGCGCCCGTGCAAGAAATTGGGTTACTTTCTGCCCTCTGCACACAGTTCTGGGGTTTGTGACGTCAGAGTCGCCAGCTCCGGCTTTTTTAGACTACTTATATATAATATAATGGAAAGTAAATTGTAAGAAAATTCTGATGTGCGCAACCAAATTTGAAAGCTGTGTACAGTTTATTGGAGCGTAGTTTTAAATTGTAGGTTCAAGTACATTTAATGTTTTTAGAGCAATACACGATTGTTTGCGACTGTATAGAGAATTGCGATTCAAGTACGAATGTGTTAGTGTTTTAATTACGAGTAATATAAAATAATTCAGAAATCGTTGTAAGTTCTGATAAACAGTATCTGTAGTCTATTCATTTCTTTGATTGTAGTTTTATCGTATAAACTCAGATTTAGTTCAGACTCCGATAAGGTATATTTATGCTCTTAACTTTTTTCATTTATTTTTTAATATATTATATATCAGATCGTAATTAATTTTTAATCATATATAAAGTATTGCCATTTTTTTGTTAACTGGCTTCTACTATTTCATAAATACACCTGAACTTATCTTCTGTGTTTTTATCAGAATATTTGATACAAAATGACCGGAAATACTATAAATTGTCTGCGAAATTGGGGAACATTGTAAATTAATAAAATATTAACAATAACTCACGTAAATGTTTGATAATCGACCATCGCTGTATACTAAGAGCCTCCAATCCGTAATACAGGAACGAAATGTATTTAATCCATTGCGTATACCACGGTAAGGATCTGTTATAAAAATAATCGGATGAGATCGGTTAAAGATTACATTATTTTTACTTTTAAATACAAAAATTTTCATAACGCGAAGAATTAAGTTCAATTGTTTTCAATTAATATTCGTATACCTGGAGAAATTGTAACATGTATCGTTTGAATTATTGCGATGAAAAAAACAATTTGTTAGCGATTTGTTTTTGGGCTAATTTAAAAAATACGTATTAAACGAAATCCCGCTTAAATCGACAAAGTAAATCTGCAAAAAAAAAAAAAAACTCGAATTTATGCGCCTCGCTAAGTTAAGTTACAGACTACGCTTGGAAGTATAAAACATGCACATGCTCTTGTTGACGCTGTATCGCTGGGTTTCATAGTTACAAAAATATATTCTTCTTCTTCTTCTTCTTCTTTAGGTGCCATAACATAGCGCGTTGGAGCAACCTATTCGTACATTTTTAGCTGTACCGATATAGGTTGTGTACCAGGCAATTGTTTATATGCAGTACGAATGTGTACACACGCAAGACTACATTCGGATCAGATTAGTAATCGTTTGATTTATCGATATACAGGTGCAGTCCTATTTATGTCTGCTGTGTACTGACCTAGCGCGCATATGATGTTGTGCGTGGTGGTTTGCTATTGCCTTCCACGTGATTATTAGCGAATATTTTAATTTTAATTCTTTGTAAAAAGTTTTGTCGTCGCCCGGGATCGAACCCGTGATTACGGAAGTCAAGCGCTCTAGCAACTAGGCTATTGCGAAAAAATACATTAGTAGCACGATAATGCATAGACATTAATTTTAAAAGAAACTATTGGAAAGGTTGATTTTGCGAGCGTTCGCTGTCAAAGTTGAGCCGGTGCGTTCATAAACCGAGATTCACAAGATTTTTAAGAAGTTGAAAATATTTAAACCGTATCCCTGAATTAAACTTGTTTGTTTCACAATCAAAGGAGCAAACGACTAAATCTAGCCCAATGATACTATGCAACATTTGTGTAACAGAGCTGTTGATAAGTTTAACTGGTCACATTACGTGAGAACAGAGAGGAAACTTTAAAATACAACCGGTGAAATTCACGAACCGAAAGAAAATGGCCACTTACAAATTCGCTACAAATCAGTACTTATAATCGATAAATGAACATTCCCTGAACGATCAACGACGTGAACCAACAATTATATCAATGTTTACAGCGCGTAAAATTTTAACTAATCCATTAATGGGCGATACCCAATACAGGTTTTTGTGGTAGCTGAAATAGCTAATGTAATTTTTAGATTCTATTTGATCAGTGTATCGGGCAAAAACCAAATTGATATACACACTCCACGAGTTGTCGAAAGAGCGCGGGATTTTTTTTTAACTGCAGGCCGGAGATATATTTCATGAAGGAAATGAGACGTTAATTTTCATTTTTCTTGAGGTTTAAGTTGAAGTCACCGGATAGTATGTGATTGATTTTGTATCATATTCACGTTTTATTAACTAACTGGCTTTGACTACTGCGACTACTTTAAGAGTATAAGGCAGTCAATTTATTTCGAAAAAATTATCAATATCATCGATGGATGTTCCCGAGGAAACATAAACAGTAACTATCAAAACATTTTGGTTGTTTATTTTCAGTGGAGCGAATGTTTACAAGTATTTCTGAAACTACAGTGCTTCGATCAATTTTGAGATTATTTTTGTTGAATTTCATGTGATGCAACGTAAACCTTGTTTCATTTGAATTACGCATTTCAACATTCTTTCATCGCGAGTTTTTCATTACTGGTCAACCAATTTCCGTTAGCGTAATCGGGCAAATCGATGATTAATTTCTTTTTAAGCGCTTCCAAACTCTGTACGTATCAACAAAGTCAAATCGTTTGAGCCAATTCGCTACTGCAGGAATAATTTTCTACAAGTGTCTCTGACAGTGTGTACAATTTATGATTTTCCAATTTGGCGAATTCGTTTCTTAAATTCAAATTAATTTTTCCGCAACCGCGATAAAATTCGTAACGCTGAAGCTGGTCACAGTCTAAGAGCTGTGTGCCGAGGATGAAAATTAATCAAGATTCGAGTGCAAGTATTCAATTTTTAACTAATAAGGAGAGGGGGACGACCTCGGAAATTCAGTATAATAATAGTACTATTTTAGGGTGTTCACTCTTTAATAATAATAGCGTCGAATGGCCAGTCCCAATTCGGAGAACAAACCCCTTTGAAATACTAATAGGTCTATTTATGCTTGGGTTCGAATCTCGTGCATGACTAACTTTTTTTTAAAAATTAGTTTAATTAATTATTTTTACAATTAAATAAATCTATTATTTACATACATCAATAATTTAAATAAAAATTATTTTATTTTGTTTAGAAAAAAACCTTATTAAATATTAAATAATATTTTAATTATAGTAACTATTTTCTTTTTTAAAATACAAGATAACTAATAGTTATGATAATAATACATATAAATCGTAACCACAATTGCTTCGATCATTAAAATCTATATTTTAATGTGATTATAGACAGGTAAAAAATCTATTTAAACGTTGACAAAATTCAGCATATTTAATCGAACAGAATCGAGAAATAAATTCATGAAAAGTCTGTATTAAAAATGTAATCAATTTTTCATCATCAATTGTCATCGCCAGACAGAGACCATCATCTCACATGTGTCAATCAGGCGCAGGGAGCAGAGGCTCATAAAATTCAAATCGTTCTTTCTAATATGAATCGCCATAGAAAATTCGGCGGGTCAAGGTGCTCCGATAAGATACTGCGATGACTCACGTGGGCGTTCGAAGTGTCAAGAATGATTTTTTTGATAGAAGAATCACTGTCGGACAAAGCTAAAGATTTATGCTGTTGCATATTAATCTTCAATGCGTAGCTCAATAATAAATAACTGATTTAAATCTGTTTTCTTTTTTTTTCATAAGCTGGATTATAAACAAAAATAAAAAAATTTGCGGAACAATTACGAAACAGCATCCGAATTACAGTTTTTCTGATAAAAAATAGCCGCTACTCATCTTCTATTTTTTTTTTTTTTTATACGATTTAACTGCATTTAAATTATCGCAAGAATGTCAGCAATTTAATTAATGAATACTCGGTTGTTTGATTCAGAGCTCTTTTTAACGGATATGAAAAAAAAGCTAGGGCTAAGAAACTTTTCATGGGATAATCCAACTATATAGAAGGTGTCCTATTAAAATAGAAATACTCTAGCATACTGCAGTCCGTACGGAAGATAAAAAGGTATGCGAGTTTAAAATTCTTCTTGTGAAAACGCTGAGCTATATCTACATCACTTGTAATTCGTTTGTCAGAGAGCGATCCAAAGTGTATGAGCCAATTGCGATGATTTTTCGGAAGTAGTAAAATAACTTTTGAAGGAACATGTATTAAAAACTTGATTTACTAATGTAAAAAGACTAAAATATAAAATTTAAAAAAAAAACAACAACAAAAAAACAAAAAAAAAACAACAAAAAAACAATATTATATTTGTGAAATGTACTCAACAGACAGGTTTTTTCATTCTGTAGAATACTTTCAAAAGAAAATTTGGCGAAATTGCTTCAATTGTTTCAGCGCTCAATAAGTTGAATATAATAGGAGATTGTTTTTAACATAACTCCATAATAAAATGTCGGACGGTGTTAAATGTGGGTTTAAGATAGCAAAAGTGGATTAAAGATTACAAAAAATTATTTTAAAAATTCACTGTTTCGTTTGCCGTGTACGCAGCTGTTCCATTTTATTGAAGCCAATAACGTTAATTTCTGTTGAAACTAGCGAAAAACAGTTCAATGTTACCTTGGTAATGTTCAGTATTAATAGTGGTGTTGTAAAAGAATGGGTCTACTGTAAACGGTTCACTAAATATCAACCTCACGAAGACCTAGTGTAAGCTATTTTCGCACACCATAAATGGTAATTTTTTAAGTATATACGTATTCATCAAAGTGTTTCTGCGCTTTTTCTGGAAAAAAACATTGCCCGATACACTTATACCATCTCCAACAAACCGGTTAAACCGTTCGCAAAAATGCAAATGCCGTCGATTTTATTTATTTATTATTTTTTTTTTGGTGTACATGGATGAAAGTTTAAATTGTATAGACTACTCCATGTTACGAGCAAATTTACGAACCGAAAGCCGGAATTTTCAATCAGCCTTTGAATTAAGTTCTTATTCTCTTCTATTCGTACCGATATACATCTGCCATCAACTTTCTATATTTCCACTGTCTGTTTCGAAATCGGTGTCCACTACACGCACCAAATTTTCTTCGTACAACATTAAACGAACCATTACGAAAAAATTACGTTTATTTATAAAACAAGCTTCCACTTCGGGAAATCTATATACCAATTCACCGGTACGCTTTTGATCACTCACTAACAACCACTCCATCAATTACTCCATAAATTATAGCTGATTTAGACATTGTTTCAGTATGTTGCTATAGGGATAATTTTGAACTCGCGTTCTTCCCCGTTAGTACAAACTGTAATATACTAAAATTTATTTTTACGGAACATCCTGGATAAGAGCATAAATCACATAAATTTTTACATATTAAATCAGAAAAATGACAATCGAATAACTCGAAAACTAGAAGGATGCAATTAAAAGTTATGATTGTTTCAAACGGAAATAAAATAACGCTTCGGTTCACACGTTTAGTTTGTTTATTATTTAATTTTTTAATACCTAACATTAATTACACTTAATTACTTAACCATCTCGTGTATTAGGCTTCAAATTCGGGATGTAAAATATTTTCGACCATCGATTAAAAAGAATTCGAATTCGTTAGAAGAAGATTACGCACTGTGATTATGAACAAAATAGTTTGAAACTGGTTGGTGTTTTATGTTTTTATATTTGTTTTTTCGATTATTATAATATATTGTATGTTTTTATATCTATGTCGTTAATTAAGAGAAAAAAAAAAACGTTTGTCATAAATGCATTATGATAAATCATTTATGAAATGGGCTAATAGAAATTCGTAATATTTAAAACGATTACAAGAGTATGTGGTACCTTTTTACAGCATGAAATTAGCAGTTTTAAATTGAAAATAAGATGTTTTGATACGAAATATTACTAGTTGAAATTTTTAAAAATTCGCTCGCCTAGGGAAATGAAACTAGAAATTTGCTGATCCTGTGCGACTTATTAGATCTTTTTTTCCCAGAATGAATAGTGGTATAACTAAATAGCGTGTTCAGTTTTTGTATTTCGCATTTCTCGCTGTAACGAACAGCGGATTTTAATTCTGCTATTCTCTTCTTGAATCTAATTGTAAATATTAAAAATATCCAATTAAACTATACCAGTGTTTACCTTAATCTCAGACTGACTCCTGTATACATACAACAAATAGACTCAAACGGTACCGAGAAAAGTGATGCCGTAGCAACCGATCTGAACGCAGTAGACAGGAAGAAACCTAAAAATAAACAATTTTTAATCATATATATATACATACATATATATTAAATTACTCATCAAGTAAACCTTTTTTTGGTATGGCCGAAGTTATTCTTTATTTCTTACAATACGTTGTATCTCTTTATAAGTAGCCTGTTAATTAATAATCGAAAACGTGTATATAGATTTTACTTTTTTAATGATAGTTGCAAATGTTCCACACAACACAAAGCAGGATCCGGAATGTTTAAATTACAGTTTCATTACAGTTTATCAAATGTTGCTATTAATACGTGTTTCTTTAATACCGTTTACAAGCTGCTTTGACGTTCGGATCAAACATTTCACATCTCATTATGTCGGCGTGAGTTCTCATATTTCACATAGTACTCTGTTAAAACATCTCTAACAATGGACGTCGCGTTTTCTACTGATCTGAGAAGAGCTTTCACGTAATACAAAATTAATTACTTCGTACATACAGATTTTTTTCAAAAGATAGACGGTTAGAACGTTATAATAGATCCTTGGTCTTCGAGCAATGAAGATAAAACTGATTAAGTGAAAAGCAATCTTTTTCTTCAATGTCAGATTTTAAGCTTTGTCAAATGTCATTGCAACGCAGATGTTGATAGAAAATACAGTCTGTTAAATTTAAAGCGGAATCCCGAGTAGATTGAAAGATATCCGTGGTATAAGAGATCGCGGGATTTTTTCTGCCAACAACAGCCAACTCTACAGATAGTTCAAATCCTCAAGGGTACTGCTAGCCAACTACCCGAGGATATCTGACAGTCGTGTGCAGCTCTGCAGAGGGTGACACTTATAGTGCATAGGAGGAAATTCTGCGCATCACTTGATTTCGTCATGGGCACCGCGCCAGCTCGTTAGTTGCCTTAGTACAACCGGTGCATCTGGTAGTGTGCTGTCACAACGCATAGCAATAGTCAAAAATTGCAGCATCTTTCTAGCAACCATCGCTGGTCACCGGTTTTAGTCAGGTATCCATCCCGGACGATGCAAATGTACCAAAGAGCATTACTACATGAAAATCCGGATATCGAAGCTGCTCCTCATCCAGTATTTCGAAAGTAATGGAGGTAGCGCCCCCGCTAGAGCATTCCCCCATCATATAATTAACACGATTTGTTGATTCGCAAAATTTATAAAGGTACAAATTTCATAGTAATATTTTCGGAAACCATATATCCGTTTAAAATATCTTGTTTGCGAGTTTTTAAGGGACATACACACCAGTTTGAGAAACCGTGTTCATGCAAAAACAATTGCATTTCTCACAAGCACAAAAATTTTCAAGTGATCCGAAGAAAATGTTTAAAAGCGAAATTAGCTGAAACAAAGAAAAGACATGAACAAAAAAGTTTTCCGAATTTTCCTGAAAATTCCTCCGTAAAAGAATCGTGAAAAGAAAAAGAAAGAAATACATAAATAAATCTAATTAGTAACCGTTCATATTTTTTTTTTTTTTTCATTTAAGTTATTTTATTAATAAACATTTTTTTTCTTATATTGTGAAAATTACTCACGTAATGACAGCATCGCGCAAAGACGTTTGGATAAAATTCATAGATGAAGTCATCCGAGACTTTGCCGAGCAACACAGGAGGAGGTTTATCAACAGGTGAACGCGAAAGGAATTAAACTTCACGACACTGAACTAGATAAACGTAATAACCTCGAGATTTGTCTTGCAAATAAATTGTAAATATCTTTAGTATATTCGGTGCTTTATCGGTAGGTAATTGATTCCGCACTCACAATATTTAAGAAGATACGTTCTGTTTTAAGTACCTTGTTAATTTGAATATTATATTTAATATTGTAACCATTCAATAAGCCTCCAGGTTCTTAAAAATATGTATATATATATATATGTACACTTATTTGATACAACCACAGTTCGCGCATGATTGGACATTTGTGGGTCATTATTTTGTAAATATATATTTGATTCGATATATGTATATTGAAATGAATTTATACTATTCTTTTTGTGTGAAATGGATTCTGCTTCTGATGACGAAACAAATCTTTTCGTTTCCAAGAGGACTTGCTTTTAATATAAAAGAAAAACACATGGGAAACTAAGCAAAATAATCGCGAATCCGCCCCCGCACCACGGGTGTATTTACCCCCTCTTATGGGAGGTCTCACGTTGGTACTGCACCACGTGTTTAATAAAGTAAAACTTTTTCCAAAACACTAACGTATATTTTACAACAAAAATTATAAATTTTCACACTGCAATGTAATCACGGACACAAAATAAATTCGTAACAATTTTTCATTCGATCGACCTTTTTCCTTCACTTTTAGACGACGACGACTAGAACATTGTAAATATACAACTTTCGCAGACTAGTATGAAACAAAAACCGTCACTCAAATACGATGAGCAAAATATCGGTGATCATAGGTTTCGATCATTTAACGGTAACTGAACTACATTTATTCAACTAAATCGGCTCGTTAATTATTTAATCAAACTAACGGTACATTTCCGAAATCTTATCAATTAATACCACATAGCCGCTACAACACTCATCTCACACGGCTTATGCGGGCGACAGACGCTATCCTGTTGTCGCAGACCGCACATACCAGGACACTTACACAACCCTTAACACGTTACGAAATCCGACGAGACTCGGAAATTATAAATTCGGCCGTGTAAATATCCCGGCCGTATTCTCGGACGACGATAAATAATAGGATTGATGCCGAGAGATCGAAAATTAATCAGTTTAACCAGAGAATAATTTCTAGCTCGACACCATCGCCAGATAGCGCCGTAAATACCGAATTCGTATCAATATATATATATAATAAAAATGGAAGAAAAAAGTTCTCACCGTATGCAGAAGCTGCAAGAGAGACCAATATCAATGGAAATGTTTGAGCTATACAAATAGTTCCGTTATTCAGACCAGTCATAGTGAACACTACATTTGTGTAAACGAATCCTTCGATAACAGACTTAGGAAACTAAAACATTTCAGATAAATATATATGCGCGTTAGTACAGAAAATTAGAAAATCAGTTTTACACAGAAAAACCCGCAAGCGAAAATGGCATAATGTACACTTCAGCTTAAATCAGATTACTGCGAATGAACCAATGATCAATTGTATTTTCATGATTGAGTACTCGTAATTATATTTAGTTCCAAACAGATCTTTGTTGAAGTGTTTTTTCGTACGTAAATGGTTTTGGGTTAGCAGAGATCAAAACAAATTTCGATCTATTGTGCTACACGATCAGTTTAAAATTTTTATATTTTTTTTTGAGAAACGTATTTTAAATATTCACTGTTAAGTGTGATTTGAAAATCTCTTTTAAAAATTAACCAAATTGGCGAAAAACCAGTATATTTAAAAAATACGTACTTGATTTTTTTATATACGAAAAATATTATTTGCAGCAACTTTTTAAGTTTGAAAATATGAGGAGACCAGAACAGGAAAGAATCAAACACTAAACTTAGAAATTTAACGGAGCTTACTTCTATGCAGACGGCTCCTGTGAAAAATAACACAAGAAGTTTTGGAAGTAGAAAAGTTTAGTCCATTGCATACAGCCCGGGTATGTAGTTTATCTATTGTCGACCGGAGGATAGATTGCACATTGGATGGGAGGTTGGATGAGATCGATATATTTAAGTTATTAATAAACAATCGGGCTGTCCCGGCGGCTTAATACAGCCGGAAATGCCATTAATAAATTGGATAAACAGTGTCACACTTAGAGCGGATTCCTGGGGGGTTCCATCCTCAATAGGAACAGGAAAGGACATCACAGAGCCCACTTTAATTTGTATCACTCTGTTAGATAAGAAGTGTAGGATGAAATTGCCCATTCTTCCATTTATTCCGGCATTTTTCAATTTAAGTAGTAAGCCGTGACGCCATACGCGGTCGAACGCTTTTTCAATGTCAAAAAATATTAAGTACAGACATTGACCATTACTTCGGATACGAAGAATTTACCTTTGAAAGCTAATAAGATGAGACAAAGTAGATTTACGTATACGGCCGTCAGTCTGTATGGAGGAAATTTCGTTGTTTGCTTTGAGATAAAACAGGCCGTCTATTAACTATTTTTTCCATTACCGTCACAGTGCACTAATTAAGGAAATCGGACGGAAACTATTAGGAAGAAAGGGATCAGCATTAACCTTCAGAATAAGAACTACAACTGCGGTTTTTCAAGCTGGTAGCATGTCACCAGTAGACCACATTTGATAGTAGATGTGGAGAAGGAAATCATTAGTTGGGTTAGGAAGATGTTTTGATCATAGACGGATGGATAGCATCGGCACTAGGGGCACTATATTTCGTTATATAAATCAATTGGAAGTTAAGTTCAGAGAAAGTGAACGGAAGATTAAAATTTTCATAGCATTCAGAAGTGAAGGTAATTGGTGCTTTCTCGGCTTTTGTTTTAAGAGGTAGGAAGTCGGCGAAGTATGAGGAAGATACTTTGGAATAGTGTGCTGCAAAAGCATTTGCTAAAGATTGCGGTTCAGCAACGAAACTATTATTTATTAGCAGGAATGGAGATTAGGTACTTGGGATTCCGCTTAACGATTTAATTTTCTTACACGTAATATTTGTAGGTGTAGATGAAGAAATCGAATTAATAAAGGATTTCCAGGATTCACGTTTGCTTGTGCGGATTAGGAGCCGAGCCCTCGTCCTGTATTTTTTGAAGCTGATCAAGTCGGATGACGCCTTCAAGGATTTGTATTTCTTCGACAACCTCTTTCTTAGGGAGTAGCTGCTTGAATTTCCGGCGACCACCACGGGACCGAACGAGTTCGTCTTACGGGACAGGATTTGGGTACGGTGGCTAAAGCTGCGGAATTCATGGCGCTTATTAATATATTTAGATCGTGTTCGACTAAGGGCGATAACTCTATGGAGACTACTACCTTAGATTTATACGCTACCCAATCTGCTTTGAGGAACTGGAAATGAGCTCGGGTTCATGAGGAAATATTACTAGAGCAGGAATTAGGTAAATAAGTAAGAACAGGAAAATGGTTACCGGAACATAAGTCCTTTAGGACTGTTACTGTAAAAAAAAAGAAAGAGTGATGAGGAAGAAAAAAGAAGGTAAATTGTGGAGAACGTATTATAGAAAGAATTGAAGTGGGCGTGGTTTGGGGAGAAAGCAGAATTAGATCACTGGGCAGGACAATGTTAAACAATCGCCGTCACCATCGACATGTGTGTGTAGCTCCCCACGGGATAGTGTAAGCACTGAAATAACCCAACGAAATGGCTTTAGCGTTTAGTGCGGATATGAGAGATTCTATTTCACTTTGTGTAACATTAATAGTGGGTTTGTGAAATAACAATTGGCGATAGTCAACGAGAATATTCGAGAATGTGACATTGTTACCGAAATCGGTAAGGATTGCAACGTGCTATCGCAGTAGAGATGAGCTGCAGAGCAGCTCACATGAACGAATATTGCCACCCCACTGCAATCGATTATCCCTTGAGCGTAATCCAAACAAAAAAGGTTATAGTTTTTTAGCCTAGGTCTGTGGGTCTGTTTAAAATGGGTCTCTTTCAGGCAGATAATGGCAGTAGAATAGGCGTTTATTGGTATATTGAGCTCTTCTATGTGTTTGTAGAAACCCCTGCAATTCCATTGCATGATAACATAATTAGACGCCATTTTTGAAGAAAATAAGAAAAGCTACCAGAGTATTGGGTGTTTGTTATGCTAAAAGAAAGTGGGAGGTAACATGTTAGTAAATTTGGGGTTGTTGTCGTCTTCCGTTACTGTTTCCGACGACTGAAATTCTTGTAATTTCTTAATCACACGCGTGCATTGATTTTTAATGCTTGCGCTTCCGAGGTATGGTTTGATTGTGGAAAGCAGATGCACCAGGCCGTCTCGGTCACTTGTAAAATTGCGAGCGTAACCTATATAATCTGACGTAACCCTAATATTCGCAATGAAAGCCTTGAGCTCTTCGAAGGAAAAGGCAAAGGGCGCATGGTCAGGGAGGAATATAGAACTGGTTTTCCCCATCAGGGCATTTATGTCTTTCACGTTTTTGTGGCTGCTGTTGCTGATAGAAGGTTGGGTTGTAAGGGAACAAGCAACGGGAGATGGAGGAATATATACGAGTCTGGTTATACAGAGATTGGAGAATACTGCGTTTTGCAAGGGGCTGCCCCGGGAAACTCAGTTGCAGTTGTGCTCTGTCAAGCGAAGGCGGGTGCGGTCTCTTATACTGAGGGCTACTTTGCTTAGCAATTGGACATTCGCCAATTGTCTCAACTGTCTTCTGTCTCATTTCTCCATCGGTAGATCTTCCAGCCCTTTATTCCTATAATCGGTGCAGACATGATCAGCTAGGTTAATAAAAATACGGTGTTTAATGTCATTGTATATTAAAATAAAGGACTCTGGGATTTCTTTACAGTTTGCTTGCTCAATGTAAACCTGACTACGGAAAGAAATGAAGTGTCCAAACTCATCTTTAGCGGGCAAACGCGCAAAATAACGATTGGTGTAAGTAATTTTAACGGAGGAGAAGAGGCATAATTGTATAACGGCTCGTTAAGTATTGTCGCTGATACGTAAGGCAATATTAATTTGTTTGCTGAATTTCGCAGTCTGCGAGCTTGAACTGTTTGCCCACAGAACGAGATTATCCCGCCATCGGCGAAAAATGACTCTACAACTTCCTTTAATTTTAGGAAAACTGCCACCCGCTTAAGGCTAATACGAGAGCCGGCGGTTATGTTTAATGCGCTACCAGTTTTGTTTTTTATTGTGACAAAATAGTCGCGGTTTGAACAGGGAGGTATAACCGGAAGCAATATTCCATTTTCGTCATTGATTGGTAAGAAAGAAATTAATGGAGAAGTTTTTGAATTATCAGGATTACAGGCGATAGCCGGCGGGCGGCCAACTAAAATCGGATCATTAACGAGGCTAGAAGAGGGAATATTCGTACATACGCTTGCAGCTGCGGAGCAGTGGTATTAGTGTTAACGGCGTTGTCGTTAAGGTTTACGTTAGTATGCAGGCAGGTAGTGATGATATATATTCAGGAGTTAACTGTTTTTAAAGCACAGGTTTTAAAAAAGAGCTAGTTTCATGAACAGTTCGCAAATAATTGTAACAGTTTTCAGGTTCTAGCTCTTTTAACTTACTGTTCAATCAGCAGAAAAAAAATGCAGCATAGAGGCAGTGATGACAGTAAGTTGAACAAGGAGAACAGTTCTTTCTGTTTCAGTTTTAATGATTTTTGTTGTAGTAGAACAAACGAAGAGTACTGCACGGGCTTGAATCGCGCATACCTCAATGGTAAATATTCATAGCAATGATGTGTCACTGCTACTCTGGTAATGTCGTGGTAATGCGAATAGAATTCGCTCGCTGATTTATGTATTTCGTGTGAGGACTCCGTCTGTCGTTAATATTTCGCTTTGACCAATTATTCAATTTATTGCTATTTTAGATTGACAGACCGTTACGGTACTATAGTTATGCAAAAATTTCAATTTTAAATAATTTAAAATTGATTTACTAAAAAAAAAAAAGAAAGACCTAACCAGAAACCACAACGTTATTTTGTGTGGTGAGATGTATGAGTTTATTGCGTGTTAGTGCGGTTAGATTGCTGTTTAACGGTAGAAGAAGGTAATCGAACGGACTTTTAGTATACTTCAGGCCGGAGGCAGCGAGCGCAGATCTGCCACAAGTTGAAGCTGATACCAGCGGCAGATCCGAACGAACGACTTAGCGGTTGTCGTAGTTGGGGGCGGTTTCTGATTCTGCTGCATGGTTTATTGCACGCGGAACGACGTAATAATAGATCAAAGATCGGCTTATTAGGTAATAGAACAAAGAAACTCGAAACGAGTGGGTGTAATACACCTCACTACACTTTTTAAGTACTTATATGTATATTGCAGTCACAACAATTTTGCTAGCTAAAATTTAGTTAACAATCAAACATTTTACGAATAAGATGGAAAGTTATATACAATTGTGTCAGCGTTTATTTTAACCGTTTTCAATCCTTTTTATTGTTACAAGTTTTTGAATACTCGTAAATATTGAATCATTTAATTTTTTTAATCAACATATTTAATTTTAGTTATTTTGTAAACGCAAAAGTCACTTTAATTTTGACAATCGCCGTATAAGAACAAATTTTTTTATCTTATTAACTCACCCTTTTTTATTCAAAAATAAAGAAAAATAAACTGAACGGCACCAGGGCATGGAGGTAATTAACCTTTCAGCAATTATTTCAGCTGGCACTTTTCAAAATTTTAAACTACAGATTTTCGAATCCCGCTGCCGCATTTTGAAACTTTTAAAAATTTTACTTACGCTGAATTAATGCCCATAGTAGGCGCCCTTCCCCCCCCCCCCCCCCCAAAAAAAAACAAACAAAACATATCGTGTTTTTAATCAAAATTTTTGATTAGTTTGGATTTTAGTTCTTTTAGACTTCTGACGAAATGTCGGTTTCGACTAAATGATTTATAAGATACAATATCTGATAAGTTCTCAGATCGTTATTACTTTTAATACATTACACAATAAATACTTTCCTTTTTCGTTTGCTCGTGGAATAATGTACCACTTGACATACTGAAAAAGTGGTCATCCAACTGTGAGGAATGCATTAAAAATAATTAAAAATATTCAGCGGCACACCAGGACCAATTAATAAGAATTGGCTGCCAGTTCTCGCTAATTTTTCCTCTATGCAACTGCAACGTGAAAAAAGTATAAATGAGCTGTTTAATATAGAAAATATTATCAGTCAGCGTGTCAACCGAAGTCGCGGAAACCGTCATGAAAGCAGCAATATACATTCAAAACTTAGCACGCAATTGCAAAGAGAATTTGAAAATCGAGTGGAAAAAATGCAAATTTATTAATGCAGTCTTATAAACGATTCCACCGTAGAACCTACTGATATGAATCTACCGCTTCGAGAGTGAGAATAAACGCGCGTAAAATAAGGGCGATGTGCATAGGGGAATAATCCATTTCCCAAAATCCAATTCTGAACTCCAAACAATGGATCATCTATATAACTGTAGGATTTATTCTGTTATGGAAAACACCACGCTACAGATAAATTTCTTAGATTCATATCCAGTTTGAGCATAAATGTATATGGGAAATATCGATGTCTAATGCTCAAAATGAGTGAACAAATGGTCCTTTCGCAATGAAGTCTACAAATACATTATCTGACTGACCATATCTGAAATCAGTAAATCTCAACGGTTAATTTTTTTTCTCTTTCAGCTTTTGTTTTAGACAGTCCTAGTCTTGAATAAAAATTTTTAAGAAATTTTTATAAAAAAAAAAAAAAAAAATCAGAACGAATTTGAACAATTAGTAATTTACGTAAAAGAAATATTCTTTTGATTTACCAAAACAATTATTTTTGATATATAGTAAGATGTAGCGGTGTATAAAGAATCGGACGATTCTTGCAGAAATATTGGCATCTCCTCGGGAAACGTAAGTATCACCGAATATAAAGAACAATAAGCAACTTCCAGCATAAATGTATGGTACAGACCTTGAATATTTTGAATACTCGCTTGATCGAGAACAATCGTTCCGTACGGTAATGATACGCACAGCATGACCATCTAAAATAAAAAGAAAAGGTAATAATAAACTAAATTGGTGAAAAAACAAACATCGATTAAAATAATATGAGCGATACTGAATTTAATCTAGACACTAAATTACTGAAATATAAAAATGATTATCAAATTTTTTTGTACATCTTGTAATATAAAGTCATCGCGAACAGATGATGAGGATAAAGTTAAAGAGGGAGTGAATAAAATGAATTACAAAATAATTAAATGCGGATAATAAATATGACAAAATAGGATCCTAAATTAATAATAGTAGCAGAAACTTAAAAAGAAAGAAAAGAAAATAATAATTGGATCCATCTATCTTGTGGTGCAGCCCTAAGCCTGGTCTTTCATCATGATAATATATTTTTGGCGTTTCTGATCGTCTGTAGGTCTCCATTTAGTTCAGCTTGTTGATTAACCCTGTGTTTTTTAGTAACGTAGTTACGACTTATTGCTTCGTCTTCCACGGTTTTGCTTCCTTTATATTTTACCTTGAATCTAAGTAATCCGCCATGTCTTAGGACATAATAAATCCAAGTCAATCTTCTCTAGTCTATTTTATTTTTTCGATCGAGCCTATCTTTTTCATTTTTTTCCAACCCCATATTACCAATATTGCGTTTATTTATGGTCCAGGTTTCTGCGCCGTAAAATATATATTTTTGATTTTCGTTTTTTTAAATTGAGCGAGAGCGATTTTTGTCGTAATATACCGTGTATCTCTTGGATTGTGTATTTCACTACTCCAATTCGGGTATCATCTGTCCAAAGTATTCTCTATATAAAATGTGCAAGGATTTCAGCTAATTGTCATTGTTTTTATTTTCTTTGCATTTATTTCCATACCTACAACTCTTCGTGTTTTATTTAAACGCTGTATTATATCTTTACGCATCTCTGGAGATCCTGCTAGTGGGCCTGATTATCCACGGATTGTGTTGTTTTTAATTTTTCTCCTCCTATACTGAATGCATAGTTAGTATTTTCTACTGCTTCCGCAACTACTGATTCTAAATATTTATATTTGCTGGATCGAAAAATTCAACGCTAATTTTAATGCGTTTATATAGATTATACTCGTATATCAATCCTTCTTCTTTCGATCCTGCTACAAGGTTAATCTTCCGAGATTTACTTTAAGACTCCTGTCTCAGTTCTACACTCTGACGATCTAATCATCTAGTCCTACGATCGCAAATATCTCGTTAGCTAACTCCCTTCAATTCCCCTAATTTTACTGGAAAATGCTCTTTCTAACATTCATATCTTTATTTCTTCCCCTAAATCATTATCTGTTGTCTTTTCTCTTAGCCTTTTTGATCTTTCTTTGATTAATCTTAACTTAAATGGTGGTCCAATCTCCCTTGTAAATTCTTTTCGTTGTTTAGCAATCATTCTTAACAGCCGTTTCTCCTTTCACAAGCACATTAATCATCAATATCTATCCTCTCCCAAAAAAGTTCAATCCGTAAAAACTCTCTTTCGTACTAATTAGGGAGGTGTTGTCGTCATTTTTTTTCCCTTTTTGTTTCCGACTTAGATACCTCTTTCCGCTTTTGGCTTTCACTTCCCCGTGTCTATTCATTTACTTTCTTTTAATACTTTTTCTTATTTCCCTCCGGTATATTATTTTTAATTTTGCGTAACAAGGTCCGTTTATATTTAATAATTGTTTCTATTATTTTCGCCGTAATATTTATATTTTGTTTTATTTGATAATTGTATGCCAGCGCCTAAATTTAAAAGGTCGCCATATTGTCAGGATAGCGTTGGTATTTTTTTAAGGACAGCATGGCTGTCGCGGTAGGCATCAGGTAGTTTTTAGTTTTAGAGACGTGTATGTAGCGAATTGGCGTGGGTCACATTGTGTGTTTTGTTTGCGGAAGAAAACGTGTCTCCTTTAGGTGTTCGAATATATAAAGCGTTGTTATCGATTTATATATGCATATATTTGTTGTTTGTAAAAGTTGTGTTCTGTTAATTTGCGTGCAAAATTAATAAAGAGTAGAATTTAGTAGGTTTGTTTGTTTTCTTTTAATCATTTATTGTGGTGTTTTTTTTTGTGTAAATTATAAATCCGTTAGTTCAAAATTTCTGCCGACAACAGGAGGTAATCCTTATATCTTACTCATGTTCTATAAATCTTTTATTCACTCTATCCTAAGTTCGAAGTTGTTTTATTTATGGAAATTCCTGTAGGTCTCTCCTTTCAAAATTAAATCGCGTTTAATATAAGGTACCCACAGCAAATCAATGTTAATCGAATGGAGAGAGGAAAGATTACGAATGAGTGAACGTATACAGAGGGCAACAAAGTCACACAAATGATATGGAAGGGGAGAAGATATGGCTTGAAGGGCTCTCAAGGAGTCAGAGATAATTAATAAATTAGAGGAAAGGTGATTCGAGGAAATGAAAAAATAATAGTTTGTTTTCACACACTTTATTAATAGCATAGTTCGAAATTAGTCGGAGTTTCATATTTTCTATATTTGTTTTTGCGATTATCTTGATTTATTGTATGCTTTTATATCTACGTTATTAACTGATGAATATATTATATGTTTGTTAAAATGCTTACGATTCATACAACCAAATGCTTTATAGATTATCAAATAAAAATGAAACTATTGACAAAGTGTTCAGGGGTACAAAGTTTACGAATTTAAAACGAAATCTATAACTTCTCAAATAGTAGGTGAGGTTCCGCGGACGTCCGGACGTTGATCATTGCTTTTTGTCTGGAGTACGCGAAAAATTAGGTCTAGAAAAAAATTTCTATTTTAAAAATGAATGCAAATTAATTATGTTTTTGAAATAATTTTTAAAACATCGTAATTATATATTCATTAGAAAAATGAGTGTTTCTTGCCGAATCACAATAAAAAATTTTACTAAATATCACTTAATAGCTTCTTTTTTTTTTTTTTTGGGTCCGGCATCTAAACCATTTGGCCACTTTCAACACAAATTTACTTTAAACAGAAATTAACCTTCTTATTTCAAATATATAAATAAAAGTTCATTAATATTACATGGTCAAAAGTAAAATTCATTCTTCTACTTCACCAGCGATCTGCACACATTAAATTTGCAATGTAACACTTTTTGTCTTTGGCCGCAGCAGATTTTTAATTGCATGGGCAAGCTTATCTACTTCTCCCACTATCTGCACGGATTATTAATAAAAACCGAGGATACATAAAATCAGCTGGTAAAAAACTAGACAGAAACAATATCCTCTCTTTTACTTTTTCTGTGGAATCATTTCTCTATATAACGGTCCATTTGTTAGATATTTTGCAGTTTTATTTCCTTTTTCTATCAAATCAAACGGAAGGCCACTTACACTATTTTTTTCTGTTTCCGTTTATGTGTCGTTTTAATTCGTTTTTTTTTTTTTTATTATAACGCTATACTTTTTTTTATTGTTCATTATTACAGGAACAATTTATCCAATTCCGATGTCTGTCTACACAATTGACGCATCCAATACCATAAAATATCAACGGTATATTATGAACATATTTGAACTATATCGATCACTTGGATACGGATCTTGGATTTTTGTTTCAAAACGTGTAATCCAATTCCCCGGGTCTGTATCCGAAATAATAAAGAACTTATTTAACACTAATTGCTCGTAATTGTTTTTATATGTTATAAGTCTATTACATTTTTATCTTTTACATTACTGTAATGAAAATATTTGGTCATTTTATGATTATCATCAATTTCAGTTTTAAAAATGTAACAATTAATGTGTCCTCAAAATGGCCAAAAGATGATGCCGGTAAGGGGCATTTGCTATTACGGACTTCTATTCTCACTATGTGGGTTACGAACGCTAGTTAATGACGAAGAGGAACAATTAATAAAAATGAAATATGGAAAAAAAAATTTGGGCAGTAGTGTGTTCATCAGGATGAGAATAATAATTGAAAGACGATTGCCGACGAAAGGGAAAATTAGAAAAAGAAAGTCTTATTTCAAAGGACATTATTTTGCAGAATATTCGCGAACGTAATACAACTATTATTCGAAGAATGTATTTGAAATCGATTTCGTTTCATTCGTAACTTTAAATCTACGACAATATGAAATACACAGCATTAATATTGTATTCTATTCCTGAAATTCAGTTACAGACTCCGCTAAAGGTTTTTTTCACTTACCAAATACAGTAGAAACCGCAGCATCATGTATTTTGAGGCTCTTTTCAATAAAAGCGAAGTTCGCCATAGTAACCACTTGAACTCAATATGAAAAGGAATTGAAGTTTTACTAAAAAGAATAATTAAGTATTTAGAAATTAAAATTACAGGACATAATATATATATATATATATATATATATATATATATATATATAATACTTTCATCGTATTCAGAATTTTGTTAGGGGCTGTTTTCTTCTGAAATATTTTACTGATCTATCTTTTTTCGCATTATTTTTAACTGCGTTTTATTTGTATCTAATTTTTAATGTAATACCTGCCCACAACACATCATTATAATTAGATTTATTGTAAAATAAATAATTAATTAACAAATCACGTCTTATACATTTTATTATACAATATTTTTATTTTAAAAATCTACTTGTAAAACATTGTACTTCGTCACAGTACGAAAACAATTTTCTCATTTTATAAAAGAAACATGATTATTAGTATAATAAAACAAACTTTAATAACAAACAATATAAGGGCAAAATAATTTATACAATAAATTAGATAAATACCTTATTTAGAAACTTATCTAATTTATTGTATAAATTATTTTGCCCTTATATTGTTTGTTATTAAAGTTTGTTTTATTATACAGTTTTAACAAACAGGTGTGCATTCATCTACATGATTATTAGTGTTTATTGCCTGCGTGTAAAAATTAATACGAATTGAAAACTAGTTATCCATGATTTTACTCATTACGGAACTGTTCAGGTTCAGTCGGGAGAGGGGTATAAGCGGCAAACAAAGAACTGTGACACACCCTCCCTTATTTCGGTATTTTGTAAAATTTTAAAGTAGTAATTTTGACTGTTCCTTTGTGTTTTTTAATTGCTGTTTAAAGCTTCGAAATAAATTATTTTAAAATTTCATTTTTTGCAATGTATTATTTAATAAAATAACAATAACCGAGTGATTTATATGTGAAATTAAAATTTTTTGACCGGTGCTACTACCTTTCCAGACAAAAAACTGACAAATTCAGAAATATTTACTTTAAAATAATTTACGAGTATAAGATTGTAATTTTTTCGCTGTTTCAGTTATTATGTTGAACACATCAGTAACCGTTATGAAGACATTATCTACTCCACGAATTTTTCACGACTAATAATTGAATAAAAAGCCAATTTTTGCTGCGTCAAGTTTGAAATTACACTGCTTTTTATTTATACTTATTTGAAAACACATGAAAGGAAAATTACTGAAAATTAATTTTAATTCTAACAAGTTCATTTTTATTATTTTACTATTTTACTGGGTCAATTAATATTTGATAACGAATATTAGTGTACTATATTTTATTACGTGTTAATATTTTTACGCAACTATTAGCATTAACGTGATAACAGATTCAGAAAAATGGAATAGCAAATGTTAAATAAATTAATAATACTCACGAATTGTTATTTGAATTTGTTCGATCGATCAGCTGAAAATAAAATAAAAAAATGATTACTCCATTTTTGTTATTATTATGATTTACGGATCGATGATATATTTATTGTTAATTAAAGAAAAATTGTAAATTCAGTTTCAATCAAAGCACATTATAGATGATTCTTATACAAAATCAATTACGATAATTATTATAAAAATATATACTTAATTATTAAGATAATTTTTAACAGAATACGATTTATTTAAAATTTCAGATAAAGAGAAAACGTTAACGAATATATTTATAATACGCGGAACATATTAAAAACGATTTCCCTACTAAAAACATTTCATTTTTTCTTTTTTTTTGGCTCAGTCTTCGCCATTTAGCCAGTTTTTTTCTTTTACTTAACCCTTTATGGGGTATTTTATAAAACTTTCTTATTTATTATTTCTATATTTCTATCTTATGGTGCTTTATAAATTTATATACTAGTATAGCTAAATTTGACGTTGGATCTGCCGCTATTTGAGTTACAGTCACTGGAAAGATATAGAGCTCTGATAGGATTTCTGTTCTAAGTTTGCCCCTACCCTGTTCGTAAACTATACACTGTTAAATAAAATTATCTATTGTATCCTCCATTTCATAACTGCTGTATGCTCCGTTACTGACGATGTTAATTTTTGCCAAGTGGACGGGGTCTTGTTGTGTCTTGTTCTCAGTCTAGTTATTGTTACTATAAAGTCTTTTCCAAAGTTGTTAACAGGGACCCATGGGACATACTTTTGTATACTTGAATAATCTTCTTCTCTTTTTGATGTTAGTACTCGAGGTTCCACTTCGACATAGTGTGTTCTCTAATTATCGGTAAGAAATCACCAATTTAGTTTTTGGACGACAATTGTTGTGCCTACTACGGTTCTTGCAATTCTGTCTACTATTCCACCTCCTTTAGTACCGCAGTGCGACGGAATCCACTTTAGTACTAGTAAGTAAAGGAAATTTCCTCGAAGGAGGAAACATTTTTCGTATATTTAATATACATACGTGTGAAGAAGAAAGGGATTTGTTAAATTTTTTATACTGTTCATTTTATCTCGCGGTACTTGGAAATACATTTTACTAAATAAAATGTTGAAATTTTTGGTTTTGACTATTCGCTAAACACGCGGGAAAATTATTATTTGGGCGGTATTTTTTAATTATTTATTTTTGTCGTAACATACCAGCTACGGAAATAGTAGAATGATAACCGGATAGATTGAAGAAAATATTTAAGAACATTTTCTTTCAAATTACACGTAATAGTAAGTAAACTTTGTGCAATGATAAAGTAAAAAAAATAGCACAATACCGGTGATATTTTTTCAGACGCTTGATCAATTTCGTTCATGAGATTTTGGTAGTGATCGGAAAGTATAAAATTCTTTGCTATTGCTGAACCGCGTATGGCATGATTTCTATCGGTAACTTGAGAGACTAGAAATTCTGACACGTTGTAGGCAACGGGACATTGTAAATTTAAGCTGTTCATAAAACATACAAAAAAAAATTATCGAAAAAATTATTATTAAAAAGATTACACATCTACGTAAACGATTATTCTGTAAAATGTCAAATCTGAAAGAAAAGTTTTACATTAAAATTACATTTTTATTTATCTGTAAGAATTATGTAGCCGAAGCATAAAATATAATAATTCGTTTTCAATATATATATATATATTATACATGTCCATTTAACAATAGAGAAGTTAAAATGGATTGCAATTATTGTATGCTACCAGCTGGCCGTGCACGGTGGTGTTTGGATGGAATGATTGTATTGTAAAATCTTCCTTCAAGCAGAAAAAATGTTAAAAATCTAAAGTAACACAAAGCGGTTTTTTTTATTTATTGTTTTTTTTTTTTATTATTATTATTTTTTTCGTAATACATAACCAAAATACTAAATATAAAGTCAAAAGTATTATGAACTAGAACTGCGTGTTAATCTTCATTATCGCTTTATTGTAGGTTTTTGAATTTTCTTTCAAATGTATTACTTTCGGCAACAACTATTATCTTTAATCATGATACAGTCTACAGATTATTGCTCATAGGTATTTTACCCGAAAAATATTTTTGCTATATTCTTGGAGGCATTGGCCGTAACAATTTTTTTTGTACTTCATACTACACCTATATACCTGCCTTAAAGATACTACAAAGCAACTACATCTTAATAAATACATGCAATGGAAAAAAGGGAGAAAAAAAATTAAAAAGAGAAAAATATCCTATCTTATCTAGCTTTAGGAGAAAGGATTTATTATCCAAAGATACAAACTGAATAAATTCAATAATATAATAAAACAAACTTTAATAACAAACAATAAGGGCAAAATAATTTATAAAAATAAATTATTTTGCCCTTATTGTTTGTTATTAAAGTTTGTTTTATTATACAGTTTTAACCAACAAGTATGTATTCACCTACATTTAAATTCAATAATTTTCTTCTGAACAACTTGAATAATACGTTAAACCACCAGATAAGGAAATGTAGTCAAACATCTTTTCGACTCGGAACATTTTCGGCTGCTGCCTCTTTCGCGCACTAGCTACGTTCTTACCGGACAGAGCTACTTTTTTGGTTTGGTGATTACTTTTTACCGTAGCATTTTTCCTTCTTAATCCATTTCGAGGAACAATGCACTTGATTCCTCAATGCGTTGAGCTCCCCCTCCTGGCGTTGTGAGGTGAGGATAAGGAGCCGATCAATGATGAGCATTTTAAGTACGCCCACTTCCTTTATAACTCGGTTTATGGGGTGGCTTTTGTAACATCAGCCTTGTCGGCGGTCAGATTACTGACTACTTTCCCTCGGCCTTTTACATCACTGTTATCATAGCAGCAGAGTCTATGGCTGATCCCTCGGTTGTGGCGACAAACCTTTCAATCACTGATGCTAGGTATAGGCCTGCATCAGCTTTGCCGTTCGCGCATACTCGATTTCTGGCCTACTGCCGGTGTCTTCTCTGCTAGGAGTTACAGACTCCAGTGACCTTACCGGATTGACTGGTCTCTGTCGATCATTGGATTTTCCGCCGACCGTACGCTGAGGCTTTTTCCAGCGCAATATTCGTTCTCAAGACTCATTGCAAAGGATCCAGATAAATTCGGGCTGAAAGTCACTGTTGCGACCACTGTAGTTTTTTAAGCTGTTTGTTTACCAGGTGCTTGAGACACTTTTTAAAGTCCTCAACAAACGCAAAACGATTTTTGAGTATGGCAAACAAGTGTAGATTTTCTACTAAGGATAGAGGACTCTATTTTATTTCATAGATACATACATACATATACATACATTATGTAAACACAAGCGTGTAATAAGTTCATACAAAATTAATTAGAAATTATGATAATAGTTAAATTATATTTTTAATACACATACATACATTACCGGTAAAATGTTCGAAAAATATATTTTAAAATAAAACGATAGCATGGAAGTAAAGCTTTTTATTTGAAGTGAATTTGGGTTAAACTGAAGATCTACTGAAGGAAAAAGGTTACGAACGAGAAGGTTCTGAGAAAAATGAAGAAAAGACCGGAGCTATTAAATTTGATAAAAGAAAGATGAAATACATCTGGGTGTCACATTGTGGGAGAAACAAAATATTCAAGGACAAAGCACTTTTGGAGATTGTTTGACTGCTCGCCCATTTTCCGGGCCGTCATGTCAAGAGATGGCATGGCCATGTTGATCACCAACCTTCGCGATGGAGATGGCGGATGAAGAAGAAGAATGTGGAGAGCTGACAGCTTTACTTTTAACACACACGAACAAATTGGCCTAATTCATTTTGCTAAACATCACAACCACAAAATAGCATAATATTGCGTAGTTAAAGAGAACGATTAAGAAAAGAATGCGTTGTACTTAGAGATGATTGCGCCTATAAAAAAGATAGAGCGGTGAATCGAAAAGAAAAGAAGGGCGCAAAAATGAGCAGCTGAGAAGTGAGTGAAATATAAGGGGACGAAAAGTAGAAAAAAAATTAAAAACTTAATCGTGAAATATTTTGGATGTATAATATGCAGTGACGTGACGTACTCGGAAAACTACAGTCATGTAGAAAAGCAAACTGCTTGAAGGAATACTGTTTACGAAGCTCACTGAAGTGAGGAAATTACTTTGCATACAAACTTAGAATACGAATCGAATGTACATTAGCTCATTGGAAATGGATATGAATAGTTGGCAAACCATAGTTAATATTTCACTCAGAGTCATATCCGCTAGATTTCGAGTATCGTGACTGCCTATTTGTACATTCTAGTTGTATAGAATAGGCAGCGCTCATCGCATACACGCAAAAGTGTAGGCACGCAAGACCACACCCGGAACTGATTGGTAATCGTTTGATTTATCGATATACAAGTGCAGTCATATTTATGTCTGCTGTGTGTACTAAACTAGCGCGCATATGATGGTATGCATGTTTGCCATTGCCTTCCACGTAATTATTAGAGAATATTTTTCATTTTAATTCTTTGCAATAAGTTCTGTCGTCGCCCGGGATCGAACCCATGTCTTCCATAACGGAAGTTATGCGCTTTAGCAACTAGGCTATCGCGACGACTACGGTTAATATTTACGAATTCTGAAATAGTACGATTAGGAAAACCATAATGCTTTATAGATACCGTAATAGACAAACTGAAAACCGTCTATGTCTCTACTAATTTAAAATAAACGAACACTTACTGTGTAGAAAAATATTCTAACACGGAACGTACCGGACCGTAATATGCGAGAGAACTGTTCGACGTTTGCAACGAAACATAATCAAACAGTTCAAACAGGCCCGAAGCAGGTTGATGTATCGAACAAAAAATCAATTTTCCATCGCTCGCTAATCGACGCAGCAATCTGATGACGCTGATGGCACTATAGCTATCCAGACCAGTGGTTGGTTCATCGCAGAATAAGATCTTCGGTTCCGTTAACAGCTAATTCGAAACGCGAAGAAAAAACTTTATAACATATTCCATGTGAAACACACACTTTTATTACGTTCATGTTACGTTTTATTATCGCTACAAATTGTTTTTGTTTCTAACGTGAACTGCGTAAAAAATAGACTCAACAGTGCGTATTTACAATTTTACGGATAACCGATAATATTAAATTTCAAAATGAATAAACGATAATGAAAAAGTAGACATTTTTTGACCAGTACTTCGTGAAATATAAAATGCGGATCGGTATTTACGACTAGAACTGCGTAAAAATCGACGTATACATTCAAAAACAGAGAAAAAGTCGATAATGGAAGGAAGATAGCTAGTATTTAAAATGCAAGCAGGAAAAAAAAAAGCAAAAATTCTTTTTGACCCCGATATAGAAGTTATTCTCTGCAAAAGTTGCCTCCTCGTTTTACTCATTGACAGTGCGACCTTTCCAGAAATTAACGCAGAGCGCTATTGCGATGTTTTAAATATATACCCCCGGATGTTATAGTAGCTTCTTTCTTCTTCTTCTTCTTCTTCGTGCAACCCGATTCGGGTATAGCTTAACCACTTTTCATGGATTCAACCATATGACGAAATGAGTCTCGATTTCTTGCAATCTGGAACAATTCTTCTACTTTTGTAACTCCAGTCCATTGCTTAATATTTTGGAGCCAAGAAATCCTTCTTCTTCCTCGTCCTCTCATCCCCTCTACCGCTCCCATCATAATTGTGTGCAAAAGGTGATATGTTGATCCTCTCATGAAATGTCCAAAGAAATTACTTTTGCGTTTTTTAATTATATCCATTAATATCAGATTCGTCTTCATCAATTGTAATACTTCCGCATTTTTCATTTTTCTAGTTCATGGTATCTTCCAGATCCGGCGATAACACCACTTTTCAAGTGATGAAATGCGCTTTTACATATGTGCTTTTACTGTAGTAGCTTCTTTACCGGGAGAAAAATTATCAACCGCAGAGCATTTGCGTAAGAGATTGACACAACTGCGGACAAATGATAACACTGTAGGGTTGCATTGGTGTGGAAGATGTGGAGGAGCACTGGAACCGACTGACTGAAGGCTAGTAATTGGAAAATGATTTTTGTGCTGTAAAATTTGCAAGAAACCAATTTTTGTTGCAAATTTCAGTCATTTTTTAAAATGATGGCCGCGATGATAATAAGAAAGACTTGATCAATTTCTTCTGTTTTACTCTTTTTTCGTATTTCAAGAAGCGACACTCTTCGTAAGAAGAAGATTTCTTTTGATGTATCTTATTACCACGGGGTTCCCGCTAGATAATGGTTTACACGCTTCAGAATTTTCGTTTCCCTCCTGTCCATTGTACATTAGTGTGTGCTCTTCGTTTGCCTTTTTATTAATAAGTATAATTTCCATTCGTTCCTCTTGCTTATAATACCAGCATCAGGAATAATGAATGTTCGAAATACACATACATATATTTTTGTGTCTTTTTCGTTGACTTCTTTCCGATACAGTTTTTCGCCGTTGTGTGTAAATTTTTTACGAAAACTATCTGTTATGTTTTTGCACTTTCGCTGTATACCATTACATGTGTTTTGTAAAAGGAAGCATAACGCAGACTCTCCTAGTAGCATTTTATTATTTAAAGGATATTTGGCAATTCATTATACTACGAATATGTATTTATTCGGAGTCTAATTACCGTACCAACTATCTGTAAAGTAATATAAACGTGTCTCCAACTTTTGTACATGGCTGAAGAAAAACTGAGATAGAAGGTTATGCATCGGCGGTCTGGATTCGAGAGACAAAGCTAATTTTTGATGGTCGACATAATTAAGAAACAATTAAAGTGAAATTTTCATATCGGCAAGCCACCAAAATGCGTTTATTCATTATCACAACCCCCCCCCCCCCCCCACACACATTTCGATTCAATGTGATTTTCAGTTTTCCAATTCGGCTTGATTTATAAAGCTTTTTATCGGGCGCAGGGCCATATCTGAGGAGGGGTTTTCAGGGTTCAACCCCCCTCCGGCCGAAATGTCTGCGAAATAATTGCTTGAATTAAATGGACCGAAATCAGAATAAATTTATTTCTTTTCAATTTTTGACAAAAGAAAATTGAAATTTTTATGAATTCTATGGAAACGACTTTTTTTTTTATTTGTTTTTATTATAATGTTCAAATATTGCATATACAATAATGGACTACAAGGCTTCATTGTACTATTTATAAATAAATATATTTCATGATAACACACCCACACACACACACACATATATATATATATATTTATAAAAATATTTTCGTAACCCCTCCCGAAATTTTGGCCTAGATACGGCCCTGATCCGGCGTATTCAAGTGCAATTCAGTTTCGAACACAGAAGCACTGGCTCTTGCGTACTCGGCAGATAAAAATATAATGCACTTGTATAGCTGAACAGCTGCCGTTCTAAAAAAAAACTGGACACACAGCTTAATACTGCAATGAGACTCATCATAGGAACAATTAAATCAACGCCTACTTACTACTTACTACGTAGCTACATTATACAATCAGATATATTCTTAGGAAAACTGCTGCCACAATACGAGAATAATTTAGATACATAAAGCTAACCAAAAGCTTCTCCCATAAATGCGTACACGGTTAACTCAACCAGTTTGAAGTCAAGGAAACCAGACAATTTTATTATTGCAAAGAACTTACAGGAAATTTAGATGTGTCACTGAATGTTTCCGTACCGAGCTATATGATAAGAAGAATGTGAAATTCATAGCAATCATTTAGGAACTTGATCTATACGTATTAATTGTTATTATTTTCGGTAAAATCCACGTCAGACATATTCCGTGTTGAATAGACAAGCACTGCGTTCATCTTCAGAACATCGTAAACGATTACATATATAGGGTGATTTTTTAAGAGTTAAGTTTTTCAGGTTGGCAGCACTGGTTGGTATTGGCGTGTCCAAACGTCATCTGTCAAAGTGAAAAGTTTTCAGTATACTCTGCCATTTCATCATGGAAAGACTTACAAACGAGCAACGATTGCGATATGGTTGAAATTTATTATCAAAAACCAGTGCTCTGTGAAAAATGTGCATCGTTTGTATCGACTTGGTGAATCAACAATTCGTACTGTTATCAACAAATTTGGTGCGAAATTTGGTGATAACAGCACGAATTGTTGATTCACCAGGTCGATTATGACGACCATAATATGGTCGTAACAAACGATGCACATTTTTCACAGAGCACTGGTTTTTGATAATAAATTTCAACAATTTGCAATCGTTGCTCGTTTGTAAGTCTTTCCATGATGATGAAATGGCAGAGTATACTGAAAACTTTTCACTTTGACAGATGACGTTTGGACGCCAATACCAACCAGTGCTGCCAACCTGAAAAAATTAACTCTTAAAAAATCACCCTATATGAAAATTCAACAGGCCGTTTCTGATCGGTTGATACTTTTTTGCCCTCCCATTCTGTGTGCATTTTGCATTTTAAATTTATAACCCCCTTAATAATCGGTTTGCACGTTTTATTTATCTTGTAGCCCTCATCGCGGTTAAAATTTTTATATTTTTCAAATTCGATCATTTTTTTGTCTAACTCCCGACTTATGCGATTTCGTTAAAATAACTACTTGTTATCAAAAATTGATTATGCGATTCGCCCTTTCTAGGTGTTGCGCTATCTCGTATATTTTTTGGGGCATTGCGTCAACAATCGGCTATGTGTTCTTTTATTTTCATCTTCTCTGTTCGATATAATTCTGATGATCACACGAATGCGGATTATTTTGTAGATACCCGACGCTTGCATAAAAATAAGATTGACCTTTGCAGTTAGTAAAAAAGTAAAAAGCCTCTTAAAAATTAGTAAGGATAGCTCGTTTACTGGTGCCGAGTGGCGAATGGAAAAACATGGTTTCTGGCAAATTTTACAGTACAAATCAATCTCCAATTCTCTTAGTAGCCTCCAAGCAGTCGGTTCCAGTGCTCCTCCACATCTTCCACAGTAATGTAGCCGTACAGTGTTAGCATTTGTCCGCAGTGGTTTACCGAATATAGTATCAACGCGAACCGCGAAAGTTTTAAATTACACATATTATTATTTTCCGTTCCTACATCGCCAATAATGTTTTGCAACTATTTCCACTGCAACATTTTAAACATTGACTGCCTACTATTTTTTACACTTTTATCAATTGAAAAATTTAATCTATACGTATAATTAAAATTGGTGTTTCCCTGTAGTTAAAAAAAAAACAAACAACTAATTTAAAACATTTTTATGCTTTTTATTCGATAATAAAACGTAAACAATCTTTGTCAAAAAGTTTTTTGTTTCTGAAAATGATAGAAAAGAGGTTTTAACGAAATTTCTACAGATTATAAAGGATATTTCAGTCTAAAATATACAATTTGAATTATTTCAGGATCCGAAAAGGTTTTAAAGATAAGCGAGAGAATGTAAATAAACCCCGTGTTTCTATATTTCGTAAAGTCCGTAATTAGACACTGTTTTTTTGATATTTAAACTTTCTTACTAACTTGCACGGCTAAGGACAGCTTTTTACGTTGTCCGCCAGATAAAGAACTTAACCGTACATTCAATCGATGAGTCAAACCAAGATCTTCTACTGTCCTTGAAACGATTTTTTGCTGTTCTTCATAGCTGGATTTATAACTCATCTTTAAACAAGCCTGCAAAAATAACATTTTATTAGCTGAAGCAAATGAAACAACCAACACCTCAGCGCGGTTAAATGGTCAAAAAAATTTCGTTTTAAAAAATTCTCTTAAATATAGAATTCGAATTATGCATACTAAATTTGCAAGGGAAATTTTTTCTACCGTTACCGTAAACACGGGCGTTCTTCTACGAAGCGGCATTGTAAATTAAAATTTAACTATTTACATTGTACATTTCTGATTGCAATCGCGTTCGTTTATTTTAATTTTAATCGATTACGTAATTTTATTTAAAGCTTAATTTTAGATGAACCGATTTCTTTATTCTTTTATGGAATCGGTAATATACTCGCGGGATCCAGCATTTAGCGCAACGTCAGGAGAATCCGGAAAGCTCGGAGCATTCTCAGCTACGAACATATTTCAATATTTTATTTTATTAAATGTAGGTGAATACATCCTGTTTGTTAAAATGGTATAATAAAATAAACTTTAATGACAAACAATATAGAACAATAAATTAGATAAATACCTATTTAGAAACGTTTTCGGGCATAACCCATCATCAGCTAACACTAACTTAAAGGAAACTTAAAACATACTGAAGTGAATATAGGGAATACATGTGTATATATAGTAGATGTAAAGAGGAATAAACATGGCAGGTATAAAAATCAATAGGTTGAAAATGCTAATAATTAATATAAAATATAAAATAAAACAAGAAGACAAAAAGTTAAATTTTTATATTAAACAGTGGATTATTATTATTAGGTGTTTGGTCATTTAAAATATTATTTTTATATTTATTTATATAATAATTTTCTGCAATGTTCATATTATTACCTTTGTGATAAGTGGCCAGGATGGTTACAGTATTTTCTATTGAATTAGGTTTATGCTTATTTTTAATTAGATGTTCTGCATAGGTTGATTTTTCTATTTCATTATTATTAAATGCTTTTATATGTTCTTTATATCTGCAATTAATTTTTCGCCCTGTTTGACCAATGTATGATTTCTCACAATCAGTACAATTTATTTTATATATACCGCTATTTTCGTAAATATTATTATTTTTTAAATTTAAGGTGTTTATTTTATATTTTAAATTATTTTTAGTTTTGAATGCTACATTTAAACCTTGTTTTTTGAATAAATTGGTTAATTTGTATATGTTATTGTTTATAAATGTGAATGTTATCCATCCTTTATTGTTAGTAGCATTATTGACTCTTAATTTTTGTATATATTTTGATTTTGATTTTATTTTGTGAATTAGTTTATCTATTATTTGTTCGTCATAACCGTTATTCCTTGCCAAAGTCTTTAATATATTAATTTCTATTTGTTTTTTATTTATATTCATGGGTGTAGTTAATAATCTATTTATTGCAGTCATGAAGTAAGCATATTTATGTTGGTTTGGGTGATTTGATGTTTTATGAATTATATTATCAGTGGTGGTTTGTTTTCTATAAATATTATATGTTAACTTATCCTTTGATTTTATTATTGTTATATCTAAGAAATTTATTTTGTTATTTTCTTCTTTTTCCATAGTATAATGAATATTTTTGTGAATTTTATTTAAATCATTTAGAATGTCATTTTCAGTATTACTACTATTTTCATCAAAAATTAGTAGTGTATCATCTACATATCTAATATAAGATTTAATATTGTATTTTTGTATTATATTTTCCATGTATATTTCTTCTAAATTTTGTAGAAAGATTTCACTTAAAATACCTGACAAAGGTGAGCCCATAGCTAAACCATTATTTTGTATATACATGGAGTTATTAAAATTAAAGTAATTTTGCTCTGTAACAGTTCTAATTATTTGGATTAATTGATTACAAAAAATATTATTCTTTAACTTATTTACAGATTTTTTAATTATATCTATGGTTTCATTTATAGGTATATTTGTATAAAAGTTTGTTATATCATAAGAAATTAATTTAGTTTTGTTATTAATTTTTATATTTTTTAATTTATCAAAAACATCCAATCTGTTTCTAATAGTATATTTATTATTAATTGATATATTAGTTTTTAATATTTTAGTTATTAATTTTGAGATTTTATAAGAAGGTGCACTAGTATAATTTATTAGTGGTCTTATAGGAGCATTATTTTTATGTATTTTTATTAAAGGGTTAAGAGTTGGTGCTTTTGGGTTCATATTTATTAAATATTTAGCTTCATTATTATTTATTATTATATCAGATTCTTTTATTATTTTCCTTATTTTTATTTGATATTTATTAGTGGGGTCTGTTTTTATTAATTGTATATTATTTTCTTTTAAAAAATTTTCAGTTTTTTGGATGATTTCATTTTTATTGATGATTACTAAACTGTTTCCCTTATCTGCTTTTACAATGACTGCATTGTTTTGTTTTAATGCTCGTCACTTTCATTGGAACGATCTTCTTTCTACTCCTTTCTTTTATTAAGCAATGTTCCCACTCCTTATAATGCTTCGTTTATTCTTTCCCTTCCTTCTCCTTCAGTCGTCCAAGCGCTTGATATATTCTTGTTTGATATTTAACGTCGCATAAAAATCAGATTCTCTTTGATCTCCTTTTCCTAATTCTTGGGTCAATGTACATGTTGGAAAACCTATTGCGAGGGGTAAGGGGGGGGGGGGATCACTGCCTAATCAACTATGCTACGGTAGCTTTTATCATAAAACTTGCTTATTGAAAATTTTATCCCTTTTATTTTTTTTTACCGACCTGGACAAAAAAGTTTATTCATAAACTGCACGAAATTCCTGGAAATGTAAAGTCTACCAAAGCAATTTAATAGAAACAGAATCTTGCAAAATATTTCTAAAGGAATGGGGAAAAAAGCAAAAAAATAATCGTTTTGACAAAATGCAAAATAAGAGTAATTCTAGGACAAATTGTTCACTTTTATTTCTAATTTAAGAATCGTTTTAAGAACTAGTGTTTTTCTTTCCGTTAACTCGAAAGTAAGACTTTTCACTTCTAGAAAAAAAAAAAAATATATATTTATGTAAAAATCAAAATTAGGAAATTTTTCGAATGTAGGGAATTCAAAAAATCATGTTTTGAACGATTATCTGGCTGTGTAAACATGTGAGCGTGTAGGCCGTGGGCAGAAATAGTGCTGTTTATTTGTTTCGTGTCATTCGATATGTAGTTATTTGGAATTAAGATCATTAGACTTTGAGAAAATGCTGTCCTGGGTATTTTCGAATAATTTAAGAAAAGAAGGAAAAAGTAAATTAATTATTTTGTAAAAGCTAATCATAAAATTTAGTTGTAGCTTGAAGATAAATATTATAAAAAAAAAACAGAGAAACTAAACTTTTTTGAAAGAAATGAAAAATAAAAATTATTTATAGGTTGTGAATATCTGTGCAGATATATTATGTATTCCCGACACATATTGAATTTCGCAAAAAATATGCATATAGCCGGGAAATTATTGGTGTGTGTTCTTCGCCGATCATAGTTCGCTGCCTACTTTCTATAACAATCGTTCTACACTAATTACTGCTAGCGAATGGCTTAATAAACTTTCTTCCCTATTCACAAATTGGTCAATGCGTGATTTTATAAAATTACGGATTCGAAAAATATTACAATAATAACTTAATTAACGATGAGTTACTAAATGAAATTAGATAATTTAATAATGAACTTCACGAATTAATATTTTTTATCAGTAACTCTTGTTTCCATTTTTCTTTCCTCCACCCCTTTTTTTGCGCAAACTTTTCCCGTCTCACCAATTTTAGCAGCCACTAAAGTTAATTTTTAATAATCGTATGTGTTAAACATAAATAATAGACAACAAAATAATTACAAAACACAACTGATAAGATATTCTTTACAATTTCGAAAATGATTTTTTAATTAGCATTAATAATACCGGTAACTCGATATTTACATGTGTAAAACATTAGACATAGTTATCAATAACACTGACGCAGCAAAAAAAACTACGTGTTAATTTGCAAGACTACAAGTCGAACAAGTTGATAATCAATTTTTCAATGCGTTTTATTTAATTCGGTTTGTATTGCGTAAGTCTTATGGAAAATTTAAAATAACGAATTTCGACATCGAACAGACGGCGTATTTAATTTTTTTCTTTTCTAGCTGTACTGCTCGATGCCGAGCGTCGTGACTACCTGTTTGTACATTCTAGTTATATACAGGGTGAGCCAAAAGAACATCCCGAATTTTAAATGCTCGTCAAATAAAGACTAATATACTTACGGAAATGAAACAAACGTTGAAATACTTCAAAAAGAACGCCATTTATTGTACACTATTAGTTTTGAACAATACTCCGTATGAATAGTCACCATTTTGATTTTTACATTGTTGCAATCTTTCCTCAAAATTATGCATTACTTTTTTAAGAGTTGGTTTTTTAATCGCCGCAATTTCCTTCTGAATGACCAATTTCATCTCGTCGGTTGTTGCTGGTTTACCCTCGTACACCTTGCTTTTCAAGTAGCCCTATAGGTAAAAATCTGTCGGTGTTAAATCCGGACTGCGCGGCGGCCAAAACAGCTCACAGTTTCGCGAAATCAAGCGGTCCTGAAACTTCTCTCTTAATAACCGCAAAACATCGTTACGAATATGTGGTGTGGCCCCGTCTTGTTGAAACCACGTTTTAGATAATGCAATCCTCTTCCGTCTGAGCTCCGGTAGAAAAAACTCGTTTAACATTTGGTTGTAGCGGTCGCCGTTCACAGTAACATTCGCTCCGTCCTCCTCGAAGAAGTAGGGACCGATTATCGCTTTCGCACTGACTGCGCACCATACCGTGATACGAGGGGAGTGCAAGGGTACCGGGTGAACGATTCGAGGGTTCTCAGTAGCATAATACCGCATGTTTTGTTTATTAACGTTACCATTTAAATCGAAATGCGCCTCGTCGCTAAAAAAAACATAATCCAAATCGACGTCTTCTTCCTCCAGCATATCCAAAAATTTATTACAAAATTCTAACCTTCTTGGCTTATCTGTTGGTATCAATTCTTGGGTTAGTTGTATCTTGTATAGGTGCATATTGAGGTCGTTTCGAATTATTCTTCTGAGTGAAGTACGGGGATTTTTCAAGGCGGAAGCCTGGCGACGAACGGATCTGCGCGGACTTCGCGACAATGCTACGCGCACTTTTTCGATGTTTGTCGGGGTTCTAGACGATCGACGGCGACCTTGATGGTTGACCGCCACCACACTACCGTATTCTCGGAAGTTTTTTACCCATTTGAGGATACTTTTACGGTCGGGGGGATTGTCATGACGTTTTAAATCAAATTGTTTTTTAAACGCGCGTTGTACCGCGATTACACTTTCACCGTTTTTCACAAAGTACTCGACAACGAAAGAGCGTTGTTTACGCGTCCACGACATCATGACTACTAACCAACTATATTTATATTAAACGGCATATTATTTAGCGTCAGAACTTACAGTGTATGATTTTGACGAGCGTTTGAAATTCGGGATGTTCTTTTGGCCCACCCTATATGTACATAGGCATACATGGCAATTGGTATATATTACGCGAGCAGCACACGCAAGACTTTACATTTAGACCTGACTGTAAATGTTTGATTTATCGATATGTAAATATAGACTCCGAAACGTGTCTTGCCTGTATGCTAACTAGAACACATTGTCGCTGCCTTCCATGAGATTATTGGCGATTATTTAATTTAATTTTTCGTGGTAATTTCTGTCGTTGTCTAAGATTGAACACAAGACTTCAGCTAAGTTATTGCGACGACAATAATGTTGTATTATAAGCTTACATTGCTTTGATCTCTGTTTTTTATCATAAGCAAACTTTTCCACAATATTTACAACCACGAACTTTGTATATTCCTACAGAGGTGTGTAAGGAAATACTAGCAAATAATCGCTAGGTAGTACAATTCTTTTCAGCCAACTTTGTGACTTTTTCAGTTGGACATAGTTAATAATAATGATTTAGAAATAACAAACAAATAGGCAATCTTATTCTCATATTTTTTCGGCAAACGATAGTGTTCGCGTTATCAAAATAGTTTCTACTTGCTCAGTTTGACATTTAGTTGCAACGCCACATCATCTACCTTGTATTCCTAAAGTTTACTGTCCATTATGTAGTTCTGCTATAAATTTATCGTTTTCGAGAGGTATTATGCGATAACAGGAGTAATACTTGCCATATTTCCTCTTCGAGGTTCAATGGATTTCTTAATAAAATTATTTTTGGTTGGCTAGTAAGTATTGCCAATGGTGGAAGTTCTGTTGGCAAGAGAAGCAAAACAACAACTACGGAGTTTTACACATTCACGTTGTACGGGGGGTGAGAATTTTCTGCTGGATCCGGGTTGCGACTGATGGAGAAAATTAAAGTAGGGATTTCCATACTTGGACCCTAGAAGTTCAACCGGTTGATCGCCGCTACCAATATCCAACATGCAGCTGACGATGGTCTTAACATGGCTGTTGTATACCGCAGTCGTGGCCTAATTAACTGATTGTTCGCTTGCACTGCGTATTCACTACCTTTCGGCTTATTCGCAAATTACATTGCGAATGATGAAAATTTAGATCATGCCATGTTTTTTTTAATATATTAGGTTTTATTTTTTTAAAAAAAGGGTTTAGTATTCTCGGTGGTATCCGGAATAACTGATGTCCAATTTGTTTGATTAGTCCTTAGCATCGCACTGTTTTAATTGTGAGACTATCGACATACGATAAACTCTATATGAGTTATTGCCGTGTAATCACGATCGGTATTATTATCATGTCAAATAAATCCAATACCAGCAGCTTCGTCTTGCTTTATTTCGACTTACGCAAAATAATCGGTCGGTACCTTTTTTCCCATCCAGGAATACAACAATGGCTTCAGATCCAATAGCCCAATTGACAGTAAATCACCCGGGAACCGACTGATCATCATGCGTCCTTCCAACCGAAGAAAACCCATAGTGTGTAAAAAAAAAACCTGCACACTGTTTGACTTCTTTGTGGGCGTCACACTAGTATGCTTGTGTAACATCAACGCTACAACACATGGCTGTGGACCACAATTACAATGCCACCTTTTTAACAATGTCCGAAGCCCTTTACTTCGGACAGCACGATGGCTGGATAAGGTAACTCTTAAACCGACGCTAGATAGGTGCCTTACCAGCGTCTATTCCAGACGAGATACCGATAGTCCGGGAAATATTTCAATATTGACGGCTGGGTAGCAAAGTTACACCTGCAATCCGGTTATCTTCGTTGCATCATCAGTAGCGGTTAGCGGCGGGGGTCGAGCTGTGTATTTGACGGGGGTACCATTTTAATAAATGCTGTTAAGCGTTTTAATCACAAATACATCATGCGAACTGTCAACAACTCATTTGTGACCAAGTGCTTCTGGTCAAGTAACATATTTTGTATTATTTAGGATGAGTGAATGAATTTCCGGTACCCTAAAGCGAGATTACCCGGTTAAGGGAGAAAACCTTGACAGGAAACTAGCGCTGGAAAACGTGAGAAAAATCACGGCGGTATTCTTTTCTAGTTTCTCATTAATGTGTGGTGATTCAAAATTCAACAATGGCCCAAAGTTTCGGGAGACTCTTCAATGGGACAGGGATGTGAAGAATCCTCCGGCTAGGATCTGCCAAGGTGAACATTAATCTTGGAATGTGGAATGAAAGATTATTCAAAGCGGGAAAATTAAGAAATATGACACTCGAAACCGAATAGCTCTATATAGATATCACAGTCGTTTGCGAAGTCAAAAAGGTTAGGTTCCAGCAGTTTTAAAAATAACTCATGGTGTAACACCGCAGTAGAACAGTCATTTTTTTCTAAAGCATCATCATGTTGGAAGTCCTGAAATGAGTGCTTAGCACACAAAAAGAAGAACTCATTTAACTTATTCATTCGTTGAAGGACACTGCCGCACTGATGTAGAATGTGAAATATCCAGTGGAGTACAAATTCTTCAAACTTATGTAATTGAAAGCATAAAATGTTACCAGTATGCATAATGACAATTTGACTAGCAGTTGCAGAAGTATTTAATTGTAATTCTGGAAGTTGGCGACTTGAAATGTACGTTCACATTTGATTTGGAGAATATGTTATCGAAATCAGAATTATTTGCCATTGGCTGGTTTAGCAAAATCTGTATGTGTGTCTCCGAAGAAGATGATCGTAATGGGACGAATTTTCTACCGTAACACAGACAGAGTAATACACTTAAACACTGATACGTATCCATTCATGTCTTTAAATTCTACAATTTTTATATTTTAACTTACAGTTAAAAATATATAATACTACTTACCATAAATTCCAAATGCTCCTTCACTGTAAGAGTTTCGAAAGCAAAATCTTTTTGCGGAACAAATCCCGAAAGTCGTGACATTTGTTCTTGTTTAATCGCATTTCCGTTCAGCAGTATTTCTCCTTCCACCAATCCTTATTAATTGTAAATAAATAAATTAAAAACATTACTAAAATAGCGGCTCAAACTCAAAGCGACAAATCAATAGCAAAATAGACACCGCAATGAACTACATTAGTGATTGTGATAGTGATTATGATACATTTCCCTTGACTTTGAATTCGAATTACCTGTATACCTAAACTCACTATAGATATGCATAGACATTTCGCACATTTCCATTAAAAATGCATTCGCACACACAAACACTTGGACAACAGCACAAATATAACTAGCGAAACGACTACGAAATATTTCACAATTATCCAATACACTTACAATCACATATACAAGCAAATAATAAAATTCGTAATAATAAAAATAAGTCTTTATATATATTGTTATAAACTCTATTCTTTACCTGGTGAATTAATGTCATAACTGCTGTGTAATTTCTCAACAAGACAAGAAAGGAAAGAATACGCGCTGAAAAAAATAATATGAAAGAAAAGAAAAATATATACATATAGGAATGATCACCAAAGTGGTAATAGAAGACAAAAAAAAAAGAGAAGTGGTGTCTAGAGGGGGACACTCGATAGGATCGAAGTTCCTTTCCCTTTTTGGTAGATATATAAAGTCATTCATAAAGTATACGATAAAAATAAAATAAACTTTACACATGTTTAGAATTGAGGTTATACAGCTGACCGCCGCTCAATGCTTGCTACTAGAATCTCGATACTCGCACGCACGCATACATACACACGCGCCCGTATATAATAGAAAGAGACAAAGAAAAAGAGAAAGAGAGCGAAGGTCGCCTGGAGGAGGCATAACGCTCTTTCCTTACGTGACGATTTCTGCCAGTTTACTTCTGCCGCAAGCTGCGTTAAAGAACTTCGTTCCAAAAAGAAGTCCGAATGAAATTTTATATTTAGCTCTCAGAAAGCGTCAGGCCGTGGTTACCAACCACGCAAATTGCGAATAAGCGAGTAGAAGCGAATTGAGCGAATGACTCGCGCGCGAATAATGTGGTTACTGTTCACGCGAGTAGCGAGTGGCGAATAATAGCATTTTCCGTAGTTTAACAGATTTCATTTTTAACTGTCAGTCTCGGTTTGTGCGTTAAGATAAATCAACCATGTCTCAATTATTTCTGTTTGAAAATAGTTAACTTAAATACAAATGTTATAAACAGTTTAAAAAAAAAAAATAATCGAATAATGTAATTTTTAAAAGACGAACAATAATATATAGTGAATTACATAATAATAATTTACAGTGTTCAAACAGCAAATTAATTCCGGCAAAGTTGCTACGGAATAAATAACACGGCTGTATCTATAGACCACAAAAATTTTAAATTATATTTATCTCAGATAAAATATGTTTTTGTTTCATAGATTTTTATCTACTGGAAGCTCCTACAGAAGTTTATTATTTAGTCACAGAATATCTCACTCTACTATATTTCTGATAATACGAAATGTTTGTAAAGCTATATGGGAAACCTTTGTATTTACACATATGCCGGTTCTAAGTCGGGATGAGCTAACAAACGTTGCTAAAGAATTTTGGGAACGATGGAAATTCCCAAACTGCATTAGATATATCGATGGAAGTACGCATAAAACTTTTTCCGAATTCAGGAAGTCGTTATTATAATTACAAACAGTACTTTTCCTCCACAGTTTTACAAGCAGTTGTTGACGCTAAGTACGTATTTTTGAATATTGCAGTTGGCGCATATGGCAGACAAAGTGATGGAGGGATTTTTACTTCCTCTAAATTATATTGCTTGGAGATGAAGCATATCCTCTAAAAACGTACTTATTACGACCTTACCGTGCACATAATGAAAAAGAGTCAATATTTAATGATTTCCACTCAAGGACTAGAAAAGTAGTAGAGTGTACATTTGGTATAATTGCTGCAAAATGGCGTATACTTCAGAAACCAATTGAAACCGATGTGAAGACCAACCAGACGAGTTTTTAGATATGTAATTTAACCAATATCAAAATGATGTATTTCTGCAATTTTAAATTTTGATGCATGTATATATCTCTAAGTAAAAATTTTTATTTGTAATTTGTACTTACTTTAATGTAACAGAAAGCCTTTCAGATGAACAAATTACTTTCAATTCGTCGTTTGCAGTTTTCATAATTCTGTTTTTTTCTATTGCAGACGAAATATATTTAAATGTAAACGGAGTCATTCTGTAATATTCGAAAAAATTTGTTTCGTCCAACAACAGCTGTTTGTACAAATTATGGAATTCGCCATCTATTGTTTGCCTTTTAAAAATTACATTATTCGATTTTTTTTATTTCAAACTGTTTATAACATTTGTATTTAAGATAAATATTTTCAAACAGAAATAATTGAGACATGGTTGATTTCTCTTAACGCACAAACTGAGACTGATATTTAAAAATGAAATGTGTTAAACTACTGAAAATCATATTATCCGCTACTCGCTACTCGTGTGGACAGGTAACTACATTATTCGCGCGCGGGTTATTCACTCAATTCGCTTCTACTCGCTTATTGGCAATTCGCGTGGATGGTAACCACGGCCTTAGGCTTTCGATAAAACCGACTCGGAAGCACAAAATACACGCGATCTTATCTACGACTGTGTGACAGCTGGCTCTATCGCACAACTAAACGTTAGATCAGTTACCGAATCGAAAAAATAATTAATTTATACAACACATATTCTACTTTTGCCGGCTTTTACATCTTTTTACCGTTCGGTACCGCTAAATGTTTCCGCATTATTCATTATGATATATTTCTTCGTTGGTTCTACGTACAGGACCTTTTTTGGATCGTATATTTCTATTTAATTATGTCGACGAAAGAACTTCCTCATTTTCTAAAGATGATTGTCTCGATGACTACTTTTATTTCCATTACACCAAATGTTTCCCATACCGTTATATCGAGATTTGTCTTTAAACGACGTGCTAAATACTTACAAATACCCGATACCGGAATATCTCCCTTTAAACTATTTACAGCTTCACCATATGAGGATGAATGCTTCAAAGTACATTAATTTTTTAATTAACATATCTCATTCAGGTTGGTCGTTAATCGTGCGTTTCGGTTTTATCTAGCAGATGTGTATCTAATCGCGCGTTTAAGAATCAGTTATTAGTCTAATTTAATTTACCTCTACCGTTATCGGTTTCGTTCTACTATAAAACTCCGCGCATCACTATCAGTACGCAGCCCTCCCCCCGGCCAAACCGGAAACAATTAACGATGCCCGGTGCAGCGAGCTTATCAACGTCGCAGACATTACCTTCGAAGCCAGCAGCAGCATCTCTTCATACACAAATCGCTTAGACAGCTAAATCTGCAGCGTCCGATAACAAGAAAGATAAAAACGCTTCTTCTTCATCAAACACAAGTAAGATCGATCCGTTAAATATTCCTAATACGCAAAACCCTCTCGCTTTTTCAAAAACGAAATTAATTGCAAATGAAACAAGTAAGCATGCAAACTTAACAGTAACCAACTCAATTTCCTTTTCTGATAAACTAAAATCTCAACTGCCTCTCCTATAATAAATTTCGATTCTCCTTCTGAAGACCAATGCGTATTATTTTCATACATCGAAAATGCGAATCCTCTAGAGTCTAGACTATTTCAACGCCCTTAAAAATCTAGTAGGAGGTCCGAAAAACATAATTGCAGGCTCCAAATTACCTGATTCTTTCATAATAGTTCATAATGAACGTGAATGCCTAATATTCATCCAAACAGCTATGCGGAACATGTCGTCCACTGCTCCGTCTGTAGAAGATAGTGCTCCCTTCGTCACAGACATCAAAACCGCTTCAGTTCCGCAAAATATAACCGCTTTCACTGAAGACAACACTCAAGCCTCTATCTCTGAAAATAGTATAACACGGTCAACACCGAAGAAACCCAAACGGAAACTAAGCAACCTCACCTATAAACCTCTGATGCTTCTCAGGTGACTATAGGGGGCTTAACTTTATAGATAACGTAGGAGCCATTCCTTCAGAACCGCCACAAATCCAAACAAATAAATCAGAAAACAGACAGCATCCAAATACAGTAGAGGCCAGAGACAATGGTGCAAACGCAGATTTTAAACCTCCACTATCGAAACTTAAAAAACAAAAATTGCCTATTGTTGAACTTCTAAAGCCTGCAGAAAGCAACATCACCAATCAAGAATATCCATTGTCTTTCACCGTCCTCGTAACCTTAATGGATAGGATTCAAGGACAACACGATCCGATGAGTATAGTAGCCACCTTCACCGAAGACATAGATGGATTTATCCACATGCTTTCAGATAACTATTCCTTACTTCGAAATCGATCAATGAAGGCACGATTCACTCAGCTGATCAACAAACTTGCTAGGCAGTCGCATTCAGACCAGACAGCAGACTCACCATATCTATCAGAATAAACCACGTATCCTCGTACTGTAATAGTTACAGCAGTTAAACACGGTACAGCGTGTTGCATCTACAAAAACAAAAAAAATCAAATTTCGTTATTTCCCTTCCTATATTTACAATACAATACATATATATATATATATATATATATATATATATATATATATATGTATGTATATACATATATATATATTTACATATTTCGTAATAATATTTGACAGCGTTTCACTTATCGATTTGCATACACTATCAATTATTATTCTGCCGTCACATTATCACGACTAGTCACCGTAAATTTCTTCAAACTAATCATTTCCATTTGATTTTACTAATCTTATAATGGAAAATCTCAGTCGCTTTCAAAACTAAATTATATAACTTCCTCGCAAAAGTAATAAAATAACATTTTACTAGGGCTGGGTTCAGCCATTCACGCAAACTAGCACTCTCACACTCCGCCTGATTTTTTTCAATTAAATATTAACTTAATTGTTATATTTTATTTATATTAATTTTTTATCTTATTTTAATTTGGCATTACCCCTGTAATGTAAAGTAAAGTAAAGTAAGTCCCATACTCTTAGCAGGACGTCGGGGATTGTGCAATTAAGGTCCACAGTGTACTAAGTCGAACGACACTAATGGCAGTAGGAGCGCCAGTCCATTTATACATATTACAATAAGCATTTATAAAAATGAACGGCAGAAATAACGAGAGTGCACCAAAATTGTGTTGAAGTTGTCGATCTGATGATGTTAAACGAATAATTTACGATGTTTCATGTAATCCCATCCGATTGTGAAAACATCTATTTCAAATTTATTTCTGCGATTAGTTTTAAATTAAATAAGAATGCGTGCCCTTCTCTTCATCAGATCTTCGCGTGTCTCTCACAATAACCTTATTCTGTAAGATTCTCGGAGCGTGCTGCAGGCTATTGCATCTCCCCTGCCTCCGCAATCTACGATTACGCAATCTTTCTTATACGTTCCTTAGTTCAAGATCTATTCCCTTCTCATTTAATCCAGATTGATTTTTAATGGATTCCTGGTCACTCCACATCCATCAATATTATTCTTTTGTCTACTGCTGCGCATTACAAGTTGTGGTTCAACTCTTACTCCTCCCATTCTCTAACCCGGGTTCTTTTTATTTGTCCATTCAACTTTCCCTTCTTTTCTATCGCTGGCTTCTTGACTTCCCTTCTATGATGCGTCACTCTAATATCAATGCGATATGCTACCTGCGCTTTGAGTACAGTTTGCTCCTTTGTCACTTTTCCTGTTCTCTCTCGTGCCGTCTTCATATTGCCCTTTATATTCCACAAACAATTACTTTGTATGTGACCCTGATCGCATAATGTTTGAACGTTCTTCGCTCTCAATGGAACGGTCTTCTTTCTACTTCTTTCTTTTATTAAGCGGTGTCCCCGCTCCTTATAATGCTTCGTTTATTTTTTCCCTCCCTTCTCCCTCTGTCATCGAATGATACATTAAATGTAGGTGAATACACACGCCTATTTGTTATAAACTGTATAATAAAAACTCACTTCAATAACAAACAAATATAACGATAAAAATAATTTATAACAATGAATTAAATAAATGCCTTATTTAGGAACGTTTTCGGATATAACCCATCATCATCAGCTAAAACTAACTTAATCAAAACTCAAAACACTATTTTGATTAAGTTAGTTTTAGCTGACGATGTGTTATACGCGAAAACGTTCCTAAATAAGGTATTTGCTTGATACATTTTTGTTGGCTATCCCACATCTCATAAAAATCAAGAAAAAGAAAAACTACTCTCTATAACTCTTCCTTTATCCTCTCTTTTCCTTCATCTTCTGTGGTGTCCGTATTGCTGTTCTTTGTTGCGTCCATTTCGGACCGCTTAGTTATTTAATTTCTTAGCTTTTCTTGTTGTTGGGTCAATGCCGCTGGCGCGCCCAAAAGAAAAAAAAAAAAAAAGAATAGTTTACCTACGCGTGGGAAAGGGTTGATTACGTTCTTGCATGGGTTATTTATTCTTCTTGGGCTCGTTAATTTCTTGATAATTTCAGCTGTTTCTTTTTATACCTGATGTTTCTAAACTAACAAGCTAATATATATTTTCTTTTGGACGTAGGTCTCTATTTGGCACTTTCCTCTGCTCAACTCGAATACTAATGACATGTGGTATGTTTTTTTGTTTTTTTTTTTTATTTTAACCCCCCTTGGGTTTGCTACCGAAGAGCATTAGCCTAGCAAAAAGGAATTGATGCATGGAATAGAATAGAAGTTATATTTTTATTTTGTCTACAATGGAATCAAGGAACACCCCTAGAACAGGAACAACTGAGAGAATAGGTAGAGGTATGGTTGGTTCCCTCAGATTAAATATTTAATGTATTTTTTCGGTCATTTCATAATATACGGGGAAAATAATCGTATCCTTTTTTATATTTCCTTTAAATTAACCTAAATGTCAGTTCTACGCTCACTCTTTCATATTACTAACATTATTTATATTTTAATCTATGTTGCGGTTATGTTCATTATTTTACAGGTGTAAGTTAGATGAGAAATGCGTTTATAACTACTATCGAAAATCTGTTACCGTAAATTCATATATTTTTTTTTACACTTCCAAATTTTTTCATTTTTATCCTTAAGTTTAAGATGACTTATTTTGTTTCTTTCGTTTATCAGTTTTTTTTTAACACTTTAAAGTAGCATTAAGAACTTTCACAATTAATGTTAAAAGCCAATCAATTTTTCTTTTTTCTTTTAATGGGCTCGGTGTCAACACTGACCCAACTACATGGACTTAGATCACCTACTCAGATTCTGAGGCAATCGGAGATAGAGAGTATAAAGGAAAGAAGGAGGGGAATAACGATTAGAGATGGGAAGAAAAGGATAAAGGAAGCATTGAAAGAGGTAGGAAGATCCAACGCCAAGAGCTCGGCGTATAGATGAGAGCACTCAGGAAAAAGAGCAGGGCATTCAAAAAGGATATGGTTGGGGTCGCATATAAAGGGAGGAAGCCAATCAAATTTTAATTAATACAAAGTTAAATTTTTTACCCTAAATAACACAGTACCTTAAGGAAACGTTTCGATGAGTTGAATATTTTTCCCGGGGATAAGAAGTTCGATTTCGATAATATAGCGAAGATAAAGTTACGCGTGATAAGATTGATGCATTTACAAATATTAGTGTCGAGAAAATCAGAGTTCGAATGGGGATGTTATTTATTATTTATAAAAAAGATAATATTCCACGCTGAAACGTTAAAGCTTCGATATCTTTCGTTAATATCGTTTTGGTTGAAATTCAATTGAAAAATAATGTTCCCTTTACAATTTGCGGTGCACGTTATAGATTTTATAATTCACCCCATCAATTATTTCTAGAAGAGTTAGAAAATATTCTAATTTTATATATAGAAAATGTGATAATAACTAAAGAGATATAAATATATTCAATAAAACGGACAATCACCTGAATTTAATTAGCGCATTTGGTTTTAGGAATATATACGTAATTTGTGAGGTTACATTCTGACGACCAAGAGGTGGATATAGCTTTTGTCTCAATCATGTGCTAATAACAGGGTTATTAAATAAAAATTTAGTTCTCCGTTACAATGCGAACTCTGCGCGGATATTTCTTTCTCCGATCGCAAGGCAATTATAGTTACCTCTTCAGTGTTGCTCAAAAATTCCCGTTTGTTGAGAACTTCGAGAAATCGTATTTTAATAAACTATAGTTTAGAAAACACACGCGCGTTGACAAAGATGACTGTCAAAATAGTTAATATTTTTCAGATTTATACGTTTTCTACCCCAAATGATGTCATTCAGATCAATTTATCTTACAACTAGCCCACATTTATCTCCTTTTCTCTCATAATAATAAATTGATTTTATTTTGTTTTTGTTTTTTTTATTATTGTCATTATTATTACTATTATTATTTGCCAATTTGAATTGAATAATATAATTATTATTATTATTATTAGTTTAAGTACTCGTAGTAGCAGTATTAGCGAAAATACCTTTATGTTTAATATTACTTATTATTATCATATGAATTAGAATTAGATGCATTAAAAGACATTGTTGTTAATAGTGAAATCGACTGAACTTACAATATTGTCTAAATTACTGAGAGAACTAGTAGTTACATTGCCAACATAACACGCGTATTAAAATATTGTGATCCGTGATAACTTAATTTCTTAACACAGTTGTTGAGATGATTACGATAATGGATCGGTAAATTTTTTGCTCAGCGTAACTTTCACTATCCATCTTAACTGATAAATCGTTACTCTTCTCACCTGAAAGAGACAACGAGCGAAGTTGTTTGACACCTGAGAGGGCCAGGAAGTGGACGAAAATAAAATAATCAAAATCACGCTTTTACCGACAAATGAGAAATAAAATAAGACGATCTGTAGTCGAATTAATAACAGTTACTAGAATAAACACCCAGAAACACAACTAATACGACCAAACTATTTTCCAAATATCGGCAGTAGTAAGCGGAACTGTGATGACCCTATAAAAACAATAAAAATTTCTGCAGTCAAATGATATTTCTGAGAGACTAAAAAAAAAAAAAGAGGGAAAAAAATTAAATTAGCAGAAGAGCAGATTTACAAACGGTCTACTGTAATCGCCTCAATAATGAATCGTAGAAAAAAAAAGGAAGCTGTACTATTTCGAATAATTTACACTCTGTTGTGTTGATAAATGTTGTTATATGCTTGGCTCCGTGTTAAAACTTTTTTTATATCGTGCAAAAATTACATTGAGTGCGTAATTTATATTTGTTCGATAGAGTTTTTTCCAGGCTATACAGTTTAGCTATTTTAATAACGAATTTGTAAACAGTCTAAACAACGAAGTATTTAATTTTAAATTATTAACAAAGAATGATCAGGTAAAGTTACTTATATTATTTTATCTCGGTCGTTATCAGGTTTACTGTTTCACTATACGTTAGATGGATATGCGCGTTTGTAGATAAGCGCTGTAATACAACGTTAGACACAAACTGCATTTTTCATTCGTTCCTTATCAGTGTAGCCACTTGTGATAACAGAAACATCGTATTGGAAAAATCGCTTCCGATTTTAACTTTAACTTACATCGTTGTTAAATAATTATTATCATGCTAATACACAACAAATTATTGTTGTTACGTGTGCGGCATAACTTCCTTAAGGAAGTTATTGCCTTAACACTAATTATTAAACAATGGAATCTCAGAATCCTATTTCGCAAGACTCCATTCGTATGAATGAACTGCCAGTTAATCCGAACATGACAACGCTTTCTTACGGTATCACTATGGAACAATACAAACAGTGGCAAACCGAAGTAAAACTAAGGGAAGAACAACTAAATAACACAATTTCGCAATTGCAACAGCAAGTTAAAATGCTGACAACTAAACTAGGTCTAGTCCAGAAGCAGGCCACTGGATTTCGCCCACGAGCGAACAGCGTTCCAAATGAGAAAAACTGGATCCCTGAAATTAATCCGCAGCAGGAGATAAACAGAGATCAAGTAAACAATAGAATGGAAACTAATCCATCTATTTAAGTAAAGAAATTTTATATCCTCATCATCCAATTTATCAAAATTCGTCATATGCTCTGATTCGAAAAGCGTTTTATCAGCCATCTCATCTCCATTCCCTAAACCATCGTCAGATCCTATTATTCTTTACATTCGTTCCTTAATTTATAATTTATTAACATCCCGTTCTATCCTAATTAACCTGTTCTGGATTCCGGGCCACTGCAGCATCATTGGTAACGATCTTGCCGATTCATTGGCATGTCTAGCTGCAGTAAATGGCCGTTTCATAGACAGATTCCCCTTCCAATGTCTTTGTCCACTCTCTTATCGTTTTCACCATGATTTTTGGACTGATCTTTATCCGTCTCTTTTCTCCAATTCTAACTCTTTTTACCTTGCTATACAACCCTCTCCACCTACTTCTTCCTGGTTTAATAATTTTCCCTGCATCAGCCGTTCTGCTATTTCTTCCATAATTCGCCTCCGCTTTAATCATAGTCTGCTTCCTGCTTCCCTCTTTCGTTTTAATATTGTTCAATCTCCCTTGTGTCCCTTCCATCCTCCTATCTTAAATTTGACCTGTGATGTAAATCACCTCCTATTCGAATGCTCATCTATCTCCTCAGAACGCGCAGTCCTTTATTCTAATTTGCTTAGTCTTGGCCTCCCGACCCCTTACTGCGGCCACTACATTCTTGCTCTTCCTTCTCTTTCTGTTGTTCCTATATTGGCTATCTTTATTTCTTCTGTTTCTAATCGCTTCCTGATTTAACTTTCAAGTCCCTACGTTTCATTTGTTAGTCCTTTGTGCTGGGTAAATGTCCTGAGTTGACGCACCCAAGAAAAAAAAAAAAAAAAAAAGTAAAGAAAAATAAACAACCACCAAAAATTACTGTAAGCGGCATTACTGATTACAGTTAATTTAGCAGAGATGCGGCAAATGCTTTAGGGGAAACTGCAGTGACTTTTAAGGCAATCTCAAATGGCGACATACTAGTTGCCCCAAAAACAGATGAACATTTTCGTACACTCATCCACTCATTAAAACAAAGTAAATTTGTATATCACACATACAATTTGAAATCTGAGAAATCGTATAGGATGGTAGTAAGGGGACTTCACCCAACTACGGATATTGATTTGATAAAACAGGAATTTATCAACATGGGTCATATACCCAGGAGTGTGGTTAACATTAGAAAAACCATCAAAGTAACAAAATAATACAGAGGGAAGCAAAAGCATACCCGTTATTCTATGTTGACCTTGAATCCAAGGAAAATAATAAAACGGCCTATGAAATTACTCATTTAGCCTACAGTAAAGTAACAGTGGAACCACCACATAAGAGCCCCGCAATTCCCCAATGCAAAAGGTGTCAGAAGTGGAATCACACTAAAAAAAACTGTAATCGTCCAGTCAGATGTTAAAAATGTGCAGATTCTCATAACTCTGCTAATTGTCAATTAAAAAATGAAAAAAAATTCAAATGCGCAAACTGTGGCTTGAATCACACATCAAATTATAGAGGCTGCCAAGTATACCGCGATTTAGATAAAGCTCTAAGAAAACCTAAAGTGTCAGCTGTACAGCGAATACAGCAAGAGAAAAAAGAATCGGCAGAGAAAGTACAACCGGGCACATCATTTGCTGATGCAGTAAAAATAAATAAATCAAAACAAAGCGCACCTACACCTGCATCAAAACAAGAACAATCCAAAAAGCTACAACCTACAGTAATTCAATCTGAGCCTAGCCTCAATGATGTTATGAAAGCTCTTGCAGAATTAAGTAAAGAGATAAAAGCAATTTCCAACAGAGTAACTAAGCTCGAACAAACTAAAGTGAAAGAGGATATCCATACTGTTCACAGCCATCGTAACAAGAAACAGAAATGACAGATTTCTTACGCATTGTTACATGAAACGCAAACGGCCTCAAGAATCGTCTTGGGGAGGAGCTCGAGACGTTTCTAGTAGACTACAGAATTGACATTGCACTGATATCCGAGACTCATTTTACTACTAGGAATTATCCAAGAATACAGGGATATGCCATTTATCACACTCCACATCCAGATGGTGGTGCGCATAGTGGATCTGCTGTTATCATTAAACAGAATATTCAGCATTTTGTAGAATCTGAATTTAATGAAGAATACGTGCAGGCAACAGCAGTGCGAGTTATGCAGAACAATGCAATACTTAATGTAGTTTCCGTGTACTTTCCACCTAAACATGTGTTAAAACGGCACCAATATGTGCGGTTGTTGAAGAATTTTGGATGCCGCTTCATTATTGGAGGTGACTTTAATGCAAAGGGATCTTCTCCTAGTAACATCAGAAATCCTAGTCATGCTCATAATAAAGGCAAGGAGTTGTATCAAGCGATTCACAATTGCCAATGCAGTTTAGCGTCCGCACGTAAGCCAACATACTGGCCTACAGATCGTCGTAAGAAGCCAGATCTCCTAGACTTCTACATAGTAAAAGGAATCGCCGCCAATTATATATTAGCTGAAAATCTGCTAGATTTATCATCAGATTATACACCAGTGCTACTTACCATCAGCACCACAGTAATCCAGAAGAAGAGGAAAACATTTACAAGCAAGGCCACAAACTGGGATAAATTCCGCGAGGAGCTGGATCGGAGAATAAATCTGAAAGTTAGATTAAAGACTCAGGATGAGCTGGAAATGCTAGCTGAAGGATTTATTGATGCAATTCGGCAAGCCGCTAAGGCTGCTACTCCTGTACCAAAAAATAATACTTATCAAGAAATTACATATCCATTAGAAATCCGTGACAAGATTGCAGAACGACGAAAAGCCAGACGCCAATGGCATACAACTCGTACACCACATGATAAGAATGTCTTCAATAAGATTAACAATCAGCTTAGGCGGCTTATAAAAGAAGAAGTAAAACATAAAACATTTACCGTATATCTCCAGGAGCTTAGTCCGTATGCAAACAAAGACCACTCGTTATGGAAAGCCACACGAAGGATTAAATGACCGTTTGCCAGAATCCCTCCCATACGGGATGAAGCTGGCAACTGGGCAAGACAAGATAGTGATAAAGCTGAGTTGTTTGCACATCATCTATCACAAGTGTTCCAAACTCATGAAATACAGTCCGATATTAACCCTATACCAGTTTATCAGACTAATCAATCAATTAAGCTGTTCACTCCAATGGAGTTAGCAAATGAAATTGACCATAATATAAACCCAAAAAAGGCTCCAGGCATAGATGAAATTTCGCCGGCGGTTCTCAGAGAACTACCACGCAGAGCATTTGTGCTGCTAACATATTTATTTAATGCGTGTTTGAGGCTTGAGTATGAGCCTAACTGTTTCAAAGTGGCGCAAATTATTATGCTCAAAAAACCTGACAAGAGAGCTGAAGAGGTCACCTCATATAGACCGATTTCGATATTACCATCAGTCTCTAAACTCTTAGAGAAACTGTTATTAAAGCGTCTATTACCACTAGTTGGAGACAAGCTTCCTCCCCATCAGTTTGGATTCAGACAGAAACATTCAACGATCGACTAAGTACATCGAGTAGTGAAGATCATTAATAATGCACTGGAGGAGAAGAAATTCTGCTCTGCAGTATTCTTGGATATTTCCCAGGCATTTGATAAAGTGTGCCACACAAAGGCCTAATTTACAAGTTAAGTTCATTGCTCCCAGGAAACTTTTGTCGCTTATTAAAATCTTACCTATCAAATCGGAAGTTCCGAGTGGCCCATGAAGAGGCAAAGTCATCATTCTACTGTATACAAGCAGGTGTACCACAGGGTAGTGTCCTCGGACCTCTTCTGTACCTGCTGTATACAAGAGATTTACCTGTAGATAATGACACAACAACGGCTACATTTGCAGATGATACTGCAGTATTAGCGGTAAGTAGCAGTCATTCTGATGCTACCAATAAATTACAATGTAGACTAGATCGTATTAGGAAATGGACTCTGGACCGGAAGATTAAATTGAATGAACAGAAATCTGTCCATATCTTGTTCACATTACGCCAGGCCGATAATACATGTCAATTGTACTTAGGAAATCAACTTATTCCATAGGCTAATTCAGCCAAGTACCTTGGCATACATTTGGATTCACGATTAACCTGGAAAGTTCATGTTAAAATGAAGGCTCAGCAGATTAAAAATAAAACACGGCAACTATATTGGTTAATGGGCAGGCAATCTGAGTTGGATGTTTCCTGCAAACTTCTGCTATATAAACAAATTATTAAACCTATCTGGACGTACGGCCTTGTCTTGTGGGGCTATACAGCCAGATCGAATAGGGATGTCATACAACGTCGTCAAAACGTCATCTTACGTGCAATAGTCGATGCCTACCGCTACTCACGTAATGATGACATTCATTCTGATCTCCAGATGTTGTTCATTAACGATGTAATCAAGGAGTTCGCTAAATCGCATAAGCAGCGATTGCACAGTCATGTCAATGCGGAAGCAAGACAATTACTTAATACCGAATATGGAGTTAGACGACTTACTCGTCGCCATCCTCTAGATTTAATCTTATAAATATATAAATACTAATTGGCGTATAATGGATGCGTAACCAATGGGATACGCACTCCACACACGTTGTCACTTACTAGTTAAGTTAGCTATTAAGTAGCCATATCAGTAATTAAGTAAATATAGATAATTATTTAGCATACCAGCTAAGATTGTATCAAAACAAATAATAAAGTATTATTAAAAAAAAAAAAAAATTCGAATAATTTAAGAGTTACAAATTATCTTTAGTAAGAAAGATGGCTATTAGCCAGCAAGAAAGTATTAAACTACGGGAATGTAATAATATTTCTTATCGAGAATTCTGATAAAATAAGTAGGCTATGATAAACGATGAGAATTGTAAAATTAATACGGAATACCCATGGAAAATTAATGACGTCGAAAATCAAATCAGCGGACTCACTCACTTTATGTTGACCCTTATCTAAAACCGGTGAGAAGAATATGGTTCATTAATTTTTGTATGCAAAAGTTCTTGGTTTTAGCCTAACTATAGGAACAGCGAAGAACTTTCAAATAAAAGCGTCAACCTCCTTCGTTTTAGTATTCAGTTTAGCCAGCTACCGTGGCGTTGGATTAAGCAGCGGTGCTTCGTTCAGGCAGAATATCCCGTTGTCGCATACTGAAACTTTCAAAAATTTTACTTGTACTAAATTAATATCCACAGTTGACGTGCTCGAAAAAAAAAAAACCGCCAAAAAAAACGATTCCACAATACGAACAATTTTATTCCTATCCTTGGAAGTGTTCAGAAATTATAGTTATTTAAAGTAGACAAAGGCAAGTCTCGACTGAAAACATATTACTAGTAATAGAAAAAGTTCTTCGAATTGAAGGGAAAATTTTAGAAAGTGGTGAGGAAGATATAATTAATTTATAATACGTCGATTGAAAAAAGAGCCGTTAAATATTTACAACATTGTTTATAATTAATTAAGAGGTATAAAAATTCGTATCTATTTGTTAATATTTATAGATATAAAATAAATAAATACCTCAATAACAAACGAAAATATTTATAAATATAAACCAACTTTAGTAAATTAAAGAAATACCTTAATTTAAAGAAATGTTTGTGGACTATATCATCGGCTAACAATACAGAATGCACTCAAATAAAACTAAAAACACACTATTTGTGAGTACACTCTGTATTGTTAGCCGATGATATAACCCGAAAACATTTCTTTAAATTGAGGTATTTATCTTAATTTATATTTATAAATATTTTTGTTTGTTATTTTTATTTTATATTCACTTATTTAGAGGCACTTAGCAGTGTGAAGCACGAGAATTGAACCTATTTCTCTTTATGTTTGCGTGCGATATTTTAATGAATTCGGGACTGGTATCTTCCCTAAAGGAAATCGTTCTTTATTCTTTTCGAGAAAATCTATTTTATATGTATGACGGAGATACAGTATTTTGATAATTGAGCTTAACTTCTTCCAGAAATCGTATCGTTCGGTACGGCCTTATGCAATAGATTGATGTAGATAAACGGGGCAAAAGATATTCTTTTATAAATGGTTTATTTCCTCGGTTTACTATTATATCAGATAAATTTATGTCTTTAATTTAGATTTATAGATATTTAATTTTATTAACTCTTTCAATATAATCATCGTGTCAGATATTTTCAAACTAAATCTAACAGTTTTTCGGATTAGAAACCGTATATATATATATTACGTACTTTGTTAGTATTAGTCTATTTCTATACGATCGTTTTAAACATTTTTTTCAATCACGTTTTCAATTAACTCTTTTGGAAATCACGATTGCACGATGTTATTAGCGCAATTTGTTATTTTCCCCTACGATACATATATACATATATATACATACATACATACATATATATATATATATATAGTGAAACTTCTACTAACGGACATTTTCTAATAGCGGACAATTTTAAAATCCCCGGCATTTTCCCATAAGACTCGATATAAACATATTTCCCAATTACGGACGCGGACATTTTAATAAGTATGATTTTGGAAATTCGATTTCTGTTAAAGTTTTTCAAAAAAAGTTCAATTAGTGCCCCAGATTTAATAGACGGGGGATTTCATGTGGAAGATCCATGTGTACCGACATAAATGAATTAGCAGCCTAAATTCATGCAACAACAAAATCCACCCGATGGTGCATGATGAAGTAGACTGTGATGACACAATAATGTTTAGGATGGCGAAGAAGATACAACTACCGAAGTTGACGGTGAAACTTTAAATAATGTTGACTCGTTAGGTGGAAAACTAAAAAAATCGTATTTCATTCATAAAGCTGATGCTGAAGGTTTAAAAATTACATCCGAACTGCAAGTGCATGTCGAATCGCGGATTTTAAGTGAAAGAAATAAACAAAGTAGTAAAATTACCGATTTTTTCATACAAAACTGAAATATGTTCGATACACGCTAGGATTTACAGTATGTGTTAAAAAAAAAATATATATATATATATCTTTCGAACATAAGTGATTAAAATTATAGATTATCTTGCGTTCCTAAAAACAAAAAGTGATTTATACTCTATTACCTAACTTATTCATCAACTAATCCTGGAATACAAACATAAGTACTGTAGTAGTACTGTACATACATACATATTTTTATATTATACGAACATTTTTTTTTTTTTAATATATTTTAGACGCATGTATGTCTTTAAGTGTAACTATGTACTGTATTTTTTTTTATCTTACGTACTATCTTTTATATTCTTGTTAAATACGTTACACAATACACAATAATGTAAATTTTAGTAATCTGTACATATACATTATTATTTCCCATTAGCGGACACTTCTTAATACCGAACAAATTTTTTGGTCCCGCGGCTGTCCGTTATTCAGAAGTTTCACTGTAAATATATATTTAATCCGCGCAAAAATTAAAATTATACGAATTTACTTGCTAAAATTTCTTATTTTAGATGTTTTACGAAGGAAATTTTAGATAGTTCGGAAATTTTTGATCGGCTACTAAAAGTTCATTTTCTTTATTATTAATAATGAAAAATGCGTACGGTAGATCTTATAACCTGCTGACGTGTCGAACTGCAACATAGTTTAAATTTTTTCGTTATCATTTTTCCGAGTATATCAGTAAACCCGTGTTCGGCGTAATTACATCCATTTTAATAAAGATTCATTTTGAAGCGCAATATCGAGTTAATTCTCCAGAGGCAGAAGTATGATAAAAAAAGAAAAGAAAACACCTTAAAATATGTGTTGCTGATAAAAATACTGCTTATGTACTTGACCATGTCTTCTTCAAATAAAATTGCCGATAATCAGTTAATGATATTGATTTGATTAGGTTTGCATCTATTTCATTGTTTATTTTAAACTAAATGTATCGTATATAGAACGAAATGCACTAAAAATAAACCACGCCTACGGAGAAGAATCGGACGATATGCGTTTCCCATTGAAAAAAATTAATCAATAAAAGAAAAAAAAAATTTTTAAGCGAGTAGTCCAATTTTAATTGACTCCTAATGGCTGTAATCACTGACATAAACAACAATTTATAGTAAAGAAAATTGTACACATTAAAAATGCTTTCGAAAAATCAACATTTATTAAACGCAGAAACAGATAAAATCATTAAATACCGCGTATAACGCGACCCCGGGTGAAAGCGGGCAGCCCAGTCCTGAGCAGCATGATTTTTCGTCATAATTTACAGGCTTACGTACACTTTTAACAGCGCCATTAACTGGCAGTTTTTAATACAGTTTGTGTTTACATTTTAACAAAATGTTATATATTGATTTCGTTCACTGGTGTATAATACTTCGGAAGTACGGAAAAATTAGCAGAAAAAGTTTTGTTTTATATAAATAAAAAAATATACTTATTAAGTTTACTGTTAATTATAAAAATGACTACTAATATTCCAATTAATTTTCATCCATATAAATAAAATGATATAGCTAGGTCGTCGTTGTGCGTGCATAACGCAAAAACTACTGAATGGATATCGACCAAATTCTTTTTTTGTTTCATTTCTTAAAAATTTGGTCCTTATTTAAAAAAATAAAAATAATCACGACATCTGTATTTAATATAAATTAAATTTAATATTAAAAGTAATTAAATCTTTTATGCACGTAGACAACAACGATGACTTTTACAGCCGCTATATGCTTTCAACGATGCGTGTTTTCTTGTAAAGTAAGCGCCAGCCGCAAATCATTTTCTGCATGCAGTTCTATCTCGAAACCATATAAATTAATGATAGTAATTATTTTATTATTATATGGGTGCGAAACATGGGTGATGACGGAATAAGCTAAAAGGAGACTAGAAGCAATGGAAATGTGAATTTGGAGAAAAATATTACGCATTAGCTGGACGGAAAAAAAGAGAAATTTGTAAGTACTTGAACAGATAGGAATTCTGAGTACAATTAAAATAAGAAGTGGGAAAATGTTGGGTCATCTAATAAGAAACAATATTCATTCCTAACGAACATAATTGAAGGAAGAATTAATGGTAGGAAAGGAAAAGGTCGACCGAAGAAGTCGTTTGTGGGACAAATGATCGAAATGGCTGGTTGCAACAAATATTCAGGTATGAAGAGGATAGCAATGGAAAGAGAGGAATGGAAACTAAAATTCGCACCGACAAGGCTAAGCCTTCAGAATGAAGAAGAAGAAGAATTATTTCTTTAGATGAATTCTTTCCAATAATAATTCTTAGTAGTCCGATATTACTATTAAAATTACTTTTACTACTAAATTATTTATTTCAGTTATTTATCTATAAATATTTCCTTCCTACATTACTATTGTTATAATTAACTAAAATTAGCAAAACTTTTAGGCGTTTTTATCGTTTTTTTTACCTGTAATATTCTCAGAAGGTGGTAAAAAGGTATGCCTTCGAGAAAGAGAAGTAGCCGTTCTTATCAGGAATGAGAAAGCTTCGGGTCCTCGTAAACAACTGTAGAACGTGATTCCCGGTTAGCTGCTAAAGTGCTCACGAATTCACTCCGATGTTGTTGTAGAGCTACCATGGTGGCGTAAAGATAAAACTGGCTTTAACTATAATGTACACATTAAGTATGCCGAATAAAGAACAGAAGTATGCTCTCGCCCTGCCATGCTCGGAAATGGAAAGGAGAACTAAAACGAATGTGTTATGCATCAAGAAAGGCTTGTCTGCCGCCGATTCAGAAACCATCAAAGGTCTACTCGGCGTACTGTTGAATGCAGACTATTTAAAATCGAAGGATTTTCTAGATAATAGAAGAGCCTAAAACAGCGCCTTTCAAATGACCTCATTTGGAGCAAATCAAGTTATTGTAGGATCATTCGCGCCAACCTTCAAAATACAGGAACAAATTTACCACCTTATCGTCCTTCTGTTACCCACTAATGTGCTTAAATTTGTTTTATTTTATAGCCAATTAGGTTGAACAAGCTAACGTTAGAGGACAACACGTGTTTAATTTTGACTCCGGTGTCATTAATGGGTTATAGAGAATTATGCACGACTTCAATCCCTACGTTAACAGCTTTAAGACTACTCTGGATTTTATGTCTGATAATGAGAGCAATAACTATAAGTTTTCGTCATTTACACTGATGAATGACCAACTGGAGACGATCCAACACACCAACGAACAGAGTTATTGGTCAACCTGGAATGTGATAAAAGAGATATTGTCTTACACGTGCATGTTAATCGTCTTCAAATAATTAGCGAGACAAATCGAATGCATTACAATACACACACACACACACACATGTTCTGTCGCGAAGAGGACGGTCTTAATTTGACAGTGTATAGCGTCGATCCCCTGCTACAAATGTGATCGTCGTAATAATAAAATATCTGCTTTGCAATTTTACAGTTATTCAATTCAGCTTTAGGTGAATAAAGAAAATACCGATTTTCATCGCTATATCGTGCACTTTTTAATCAGTTTTTAGCGGATCAATATATCAAAATTGAAGCAAAGCGTTTGATGTTTTTCGGAATCCATCAAAAATGGTTACGAGTCCAAAATTGACTTAAAAGATACACGAAACTTAGGCTGAAAGGTAATTCTTCCCTCTAAATTTATAAGAAGTTTGCGATAAATGCACGCACGCAAAACGCTTTTTGCTAGGTGCGAAAATATAGCCGACCGGATTTATTTATTACCGTCATCACTAATCCTAAGTGCCCGGAAATTACTTGCGACCTTTTTGAAGGTCAACACAATCGCACGACGGGTTTTCCATTTAAAACTGAAGTGTCTGATGAATCCTATTACAAAAGAAAAAGTATTTGGGGCAGTTCGTTGCTACATGTATTTAATCGAATAGCAAAAGGGGGTTGCTTGCCCCATGTACCCATGCCTTTATAGTTAGAAGAAAAGATCAGGTCTAACGAGATCGATAAAATTATCAGCGTACCAGATCCTGAAATCGACTCTGCTCTTCGTTAAATTGTCGAGAGTCGCACGATTCATGGTCCTACTGGTTTATTGAATATAAACTCACCTTGCATGAAAGATCGGCGGTGCTGAAAAAGGTTCTCGAAAAAGTTTGTTAACGAGGCTATCACAGATGAAGACGGATACAGCGATTATATCGCCGCCGATCACCCGCTGAGGATGGATTCACCTGTCAGTTGAATAAGCATGGACAAAGAGCATCGAAGTTAATAACAGCAGGGTTGCCCCGTATTCTACAGTCCTTCCCAGAGCATTCTAAACGTATACTAATGTTGCGCTAGCGTCAAATCTATTAAGTACATCTGCAAGTATAAATAAAAGTAGCAACCAAGCTATATCTGCACTACAAGCCGTTGGTGACCGAATACCATTCTGATCACTACGTATGTGTTTGAGAAGCAGTTTGAAGCATCATGGTCTCTTCTATACATAATCAACATCTAACAATCATGTGCATCTGCACATTCATTTGGAAAATAGCCAGCGCATTTACTTTAATTTTGATAACGCGAGACAACTTGTTGAAAACAACAACACTCTTGGCATTTTTTTAAAAACTATGTGGAGAAGACCAATTTACAAAAACCTGATGTATGTATGATGAAATACCGTTTTATACCATACGTACGATAAGCAAAAAGGCGTATTTATTTAATCGCCACCGACGCGATTGGCCAACTGAAGAATTCCCAGGAATTTTTAAAGACAATGAATTAGGCAGGGTGTATTTCGTGCATTCTGACAATAGTGAATACCATTATTTGGGTCTATTACTGCGCATGGTACGAGGTCCCCCCAACTTCGTTTATACTCTTAAGGACAGTCGATAACTAACGTAGCTCACGTATCAGGCAGAGCACACCGTCTACTTGATTATGACCAAAACTTGGATGAAATTCTCAAAGAGGCCAGTTCCAGTCACATGACACATTTGTTCGCTGTCATGTATAGTCGTTTTTAATAGTAAGATCGTTGCTCATCAAAAAATTCTTCACAGACGTTTGCTCTTTAATTATTCTTTTTAGTCGGTTTATGATGAAATCCTATATTGAAACCGCCGGCTAGTTCCTTCACTTCGTTATTTTTGATTAAATACTGCTAAATAATTTCACTTTGTTTTCTATCTTTCCGTTACAGGAGAAGTAGACAGCGATTAAGGAAATCTTAGTTATTTTAATTATTATCATATAATCAGTCGTTCCTTTGACTTCAGTGTTGTACACTTTTTTAATTATTATCGATACAACTTTAACCGAAGCTGAATAAAATAACTGTTGTTTATTCTTGAAACTATGTTTTTGTAAAAGTTTGGCTCAGTGAATATGATACGTTGTTTACTTTGTTGCGAATTTTCCAGCTTGTTGATATTTACTACGAGGTCTCCCTTTAAGCATTAAATAAGTTAACCCGTGATTTGCCATATTTCTATGTTGATTTTTTTCTTATTTTTTAAAAAATCGCATCTCCTTTTTAAAGACTTGAAATTTTTCATAAGCCGGGCGTTTTTCACCAAAAGTTTTATGTCTTATATTATTCGAGCTTATGATTTCTGCTTGTTCAACATTTATGGCTTCACTGATTAATTTTGAAACGCATTCGCATACACAAGTAGAACATAATTTTCTATCTCGACATTTTTACCATACTGTTTCATGTTGTCTTGTTTTTGCAGAGCAGAAAACCTCTGCAAAAACAAGACAACATGAAACAAAAAAAATTACGAAATTTGAATATTTCAACGGCAATAAATTTAGCGTATTCATATAAGACATGGCTGCATAGTATTCCGACATCAGCATACCTTTCGTTTATAGGAATTTTGTTGTGTCTGATGTGTATAAAGGTTGATTTCCTTGACGAATGTGATATCAGAAGATAATTTTTTTTTTTTGATGTATCGTTTGTACTAAACACTGGTACCTTTTTCTTTTTTTTTTTTTTTTTTTTTCGTTATTAATTTCATATTATTAGTTCTTAGTATTATTATTATTATTATGATTATTAAGCTATGTCTAAACATTAATTCTTGTCTCGCTATCGCTTCCTTATTTATCAATTCCGCTTTATTATTCACTTCTTTATCAATTTTAACGGCGCCCGCTGTTTACTTATTCAACTGTGAACCGAAGTGTATTTCTTTGCCGCTGTCTTACATCTTATCTTCCCTTAATTTCTGTTTACTGAATTTCCGTTCCTTATTTAAGCGATTTATGTTTACAACGATATTTCTTATACGTTGACCTTTGCTAATATTCTCAAATTTCTATCCGTCGATAAACGATCCAATTAGTATATTTCTTATTTTTATAGCGATAATTATCTTCTATTTTATTTATATATTTTTTTTTGGCATCGTCAACTTCCGTTCGTCAATCACCACCATTATCAAGCCATCCTAAACGGCTTCCCTTGTTATCATCGTCTGAAAATCAAAGTCGAATCCATACTTTTTTTTCGAACTTCAGTTGACCCTGAATCTTCCTTCCAGTCAGTTCCAGTCTTCTCGGGTTTTTTTCGATTATCTTCTGAGTTTTCTGCTGCGTTCAACAGTTCGAAGCGGTACTTTTCAACAGAGCAATTGGCTGGCTATTTTTAGACTCGACCAGCAGAACGCGTCGTTGTTATTTTATTTCGATTTAGACTACGGCAGTCCGTTTTTCTAATTACCGACAAAATAAAAAAGATTATTCTTAAAATAGACTTTTATTCCGTGAGCGGATTTCGCTGCTTTCTACCGTAGTGTCCGTAATTCCATTCCATTTCAGAGTGGTTTTGGTTTTATCGAGAAAGTCGTTAACCGGACATTTTATTTCTTTGACTTGATTTATTTAATTTACATACAATTTACTTTGAAATCTTGATTTAGCGGCCCTGCCCGTAGCCGGGTCATCTTGAGTTAATATTTCGTGATGTTTTACTCAGTCCAGGAATAAATTTCTTTTTTGATTCTTTAAAATCGTAAAAATAAATCAAATGCCAAATTTACAATATATTTTTTTATTTATTAAATGGCTGCACTGTTATACCGAAATAATGAGGTCTACTTGCGCAAATTTAAACAACGCGGATGATGATACCGGAAAGAAAAAACAAAAACAAACAATATTACCTACTGGAAACTAAAACGTACACACGCAATGTTTAGATGCTTGTAAAAAAATTAAACTAATTTTACATTTACGTTGCAAAATAAAAATTAAAAATAAATATAAAATAAAAAAGATTGATGCAGTGCGCTTAAAATAAAATAAAAACCGAACACTAATAATTTTACAAGAAATAAATATTAATTGTAATTAATTCCATGGGTATTTTCTGACATCGAACTATACGTTTTAATATAGTAAGTTATAACAACTATCAAAATAAAACAAACAAATTCAAGTTTTAAAAATGATTGCTTACTTAGAAACGTTTTCAGATATAACTCATCATCAGCTAAAAACACTATTCAATATATGTATTTAGAATTTGTTTCTGATCACATATACTGAGTTGTGTTTTTAGCTGATGATGAGTTATATCTGAAAACGTTTCTAAGTAAGCAATCATTTTTAAAACTTGAATTTGTTTGTTTTATTTTGATAGTTTTTATAACTTACTATATTCTATATTTAACAGACAGAACGTTAAGATTCTTTATTATACGTTTTAATGTTCGTGTTTCATTTTTCTTTTCTATGGCTAAAGATATTTTTTTTTTTTTTTTTTTTTTTTGAGCATGTCAGCTAAGGACGTTACTCACTTCAACGGTATGATAGTGTTAATATTTATAAAGGAAAAATATTACAAATGGAACATACGAAAGAAGCTAACAAAGGAATAACCAAGGGAGACGGAAAAGAAAGGATGCTGTGAGCGCTGTAGGGCGTAGGAAGGCCAAGACGCAAAAGACCGGAATACAGTATCGCGCGTTCTGAAGAAATGGAAGGACATTCAAGTAAAATGTGGTTCGCATCACAAACAAAGTTTGCTTCTGACGGATCAAATGGACAAAGAGGAGACTGAGTAATGGAGAAACGAAAGAGCGAAGCAGGAAGCAAGCTGTAGTTCAACCGAAGTCTAATTATGGATGAAATAGTTGACCGCCTCATATTGGGGAAATCAAGAAACCACGGAAAAAGAGGAGGAGTGGGTTGTATGGATAAGTAAAAGGAAGCAGGATTGGAAAAAGAAGAAGGATAGAGATCAGACCAACAGTCACGGTGGCAACGCGAGGAAAGAGTAAGAAGACATTGAGCTGGGAAATTCCTAATAAAGCGACCGTTTAAAGCAGCCGAACGTGCCAACGAGTCGACCAACTCGTTGCCCGAAATTCCGCAATAACTAGGATAATCTATAATAGATCAATACGGACAGAACGGGAATGAAATAGATGTGAAATTAAGGAACGTATGTGAAGCACGATAGGATCAGCGGATGGTTTAGGAAAGGAGGGTAGCAATGGCTTGTAAAACGCCTTTTGAATCAGAAGATAAGAGAACCTTGGATATATTGTTAGAGGAGACTATAAAAAGGATTGCCTGTAAGATCGCAATAGATTCGGCTAGGAATATGGAGGAGAACGAGGGGAGTTTGAACGACTCAGAATAGCCGAAATCCGGCAAAGTAAACGCTGCTCCAACCCCTAAAACCGAGTTTAAGCCATTCGTGAAAATTAAAGTATAAGAAGGAAAGAGCGAGGATAAAACATAGTTAAATTCGTTATGAGCAGCGGGAGAGGGAAGAGACTTGACATACGAAGGAAGAAAAAGTAAACTAGGTGAGTAAATAAAATCTAGGAAATTATAGGTAAAATAAGGGCATTTGTTGTAGGATAGAACAAAAGGAGAGAAGGCCCTGAGTCGTGAAGAAATCAAGGAAAGGATTGGGGTTTTACGAGGAGAGAAACGCCAGTTGTTGAATATAAACCAGTAGGAATTTAGCAAGTAGGAATTGGAAATATGAAGAAGTTTAATCAGAAATCGTTCACCTAGATAAAGTCTTCGGATGAATAAAAGACAGGAACCAGTTTCTGCCAAAATGGCTGCAATAGGAGAGGAGTTCAAGGCACCGATACAAAGGCGGAGACACATATTATGGATTTTATCAAGTTTAAGGAGAAGATATTTAGGATGTTTTTTTTTTTCGTTCATGTATCGCTTAAAAAATTATTTCCTATTACAAAGATTTGAAATGCTGATTATATATTCATTTTGCGTGTTATTTCAATAAAAAATTTCGGAAAAAATTAGTCAATTATGGCAATAATTTCCCATAATGACATGTTTTTTTTTTCAATGTGCTTTATAATAAATATTTACTTGCACAAAAAATGATGAAAAATAAATTAATTTCAATGATTATGAAAAACTATTAATTTGAAAAAAGCAAAATCGATCTAGCATGTGAATTTTATTGAAAAAATTTGTTCTTCGAAGTCGTGGCATATGCTTTCAAATAGAAAACTGTCTACAAAGGCGTCGTCGTAGCGACTGATCGTGTCAGTCTCCAGGCGACCGGGACGCGACTTGTTTTCGATCCGCACGCGTAAAATTGGCTTCATTATCTTCACTATATTACTACTTCACAAATGAAATAAATAAAGTTATGCAATAGTTAGCGCTAATAGACAGACACGAGTAAAAACACAGTCGCCGATAGGTCGCTCAATTTTAGTACTGTCGCAGTCTCGTAGCGCTGGTAGAGATACTCAGCCTTAGTCTGAAGAAGTTATTCTTCCGTCTTCATGTTTATTTTTAACGGGGACCATTCGTTTGTACTTAATTGACTGGCCCTGGTCGATTAGGCCTCAAGAAAATAATTTTGAAAAACTTTTCAGGAAATATTTGTTTTTAATTTAGTACTATGTAAATTGAGTAATTCATACTTATCATACAGAATCCCTGGCGGGGTTGACATATCGTGCTTAACTGCTTTTCTGTAATTATGTAATTAAAATTATCTTTTATTATTTTTTGTTTTTTTTTTACATTTTTTTCTAGAATATAGTCATCTGAAAAATAAATAATTTAGAGCTAGATATTTAATCCTGCGCGATATGTAACATAGTTCAATCACTTAGAAACTGTTATTCGCCAGATTTCACTTTTAAACCATACGGATAAAGCAGCTTATTTAGTAATAAAATTGAATAAAATTAACAAAGCGAATTGATAAAAATTTTCCGAGTTTTAAACAACTATTTGACCTTTTCAAAAGTATTATATGTCATTACTTTAGAAAACAAATATTGGTCGCCGGTGAATATTTTGAAAAAATAAAACAGCACTAAAAGCATACATGCGAAAAGGAATTTTACGGAAATATTGTAATCTGCTCGTGTTATTAATATAAAAAATTTTAATTTTGTTCGTTAAGAAAAGTTTTCTTAGATTTTTTCCTTGTCGTGAAAAAATATTTTATACCTAATTTGATATGCGAGTGTATTTATTTTGGAAAATCTGTATATTTTAAAATATATATTTAAAATTATATTAAATAAATAACAGCCATCCTTAGAAATAAAACTTTAACACGAATTAGTCAGTCCAACAAATAATTAAATATTTCTTCTAAATTGTTTATCGGTTAATCGTCATCATGATTGTGTTTCTACTATTTTTTTCATTTCCTTCTTGCGTACTATAATGATGCGCTCCCGGATTTCGTAAAATAAGCACCCCTTTTCACTTATCACAGCCTAATTATTAATTTCTTTTGTTCTCTTGTTGAAAATGAAACTGTTTGCAACAGAAGTGGAAACTAGTTTTCATTTCAGTATTTTTTAAATGTACGTCAATTATTTTTTTTGGTCCGGCTCTCACCGTTTAACCAGTTCACTTCGAATTCGCTGGATTTGATCGAAAAGAGGTGATGAATAAGATCTCGAAAATATGATAATATGTGAATCCACAGAGATAAAAAAAAGGGAAGCAAAAGTGGTAAAATTGTCATGAAACAAACCGTATCTTTTTCTTGTTTTTCTTGGAATTGACTGTTTATAGTTTCATTGTGACAAAGTTGTTAATATTTCGACAGAAAAAGAATTACTAGCAAGAAAATTAAAGATATGTGTATTGCGAGTGGAATCATTTTTCGAACAACGTTATACAAACAATTATGACTGCTTTAATAAATAAAAAATGAAAAATCTTAAAATTGTAACCTAGAATGCCAATGGTATTCTCAACCATATCGCTGAGATGCAATTTTATTTACTTCAGAATAATATTGACATACTTTTAATTTCTGAAAATCATTCAGCAAACACAAGATATGCTACTTTCTCCGGTTACAACTCATACTTTATAAAATCATCCTGATGACACAGCGCATGGAAGCCCCCTGGTGTCATAATAAAGAGTAACATAAAACATTACGTACTAGGGAAATATGAATCACATGACTTACAAGCAACCAGCATTGTAATTGAACTGAAGTCGAATAAAAAAACTACTGTCTCAGCAGTCTACTACCCACCTCGCCGTAATATAATGAAAGAAATGTTTATACATTTTCTAAAAACTTTAGACGATAGGTATATCATCATCGATGGTGATTATAACGCAAAAAACGTTTACTTTGGCTCAAGACATTCTGTTCGAAGAGGTAAAAAACTCAAATCAGCTATTGACGAAACGTATAGAGTGATATCTGTTCCCCTAAATTATCAACTTATTGGCCTACGGATCCGAATAAAGTTCCAGATTTGCCGGACTTTTTTATTATTAAAGGTATTCCAACAATCTTCACTGATGTTGTTAGAGCAGATAGTGAGTTACCACCAGATCACTCGTCATTAGTGACCAGATAGTAAAAAAAGTGTTCAAACCAAAATTATACAACAGATCTACAAACTGGGAACTATTCAGAGAATATCTCGGAAATGATATCAATTTAAGAATATCACTTAAGACTACCGATGATATCGATTACTTCATTAAGATCACTCAACAGTCGGCTTGGAAGGCTACAACAATAATTAACAAATGTCAACCGATGCTTTATCATGCCCAACACATCAAAGCAGAGGTAAATCTACGAAGAAAATTGAGGAAGCAGTGGCAATTATTCAGAAACACGGCGTATAAAACTGCATTGAACAAACAGACGAAACTCGTTAAACGTTTTTTTGGAGGGTTTAAAGAATAAATCACTCAATGAGTAACTGATCAATTTATCACCTTTAGCGCAACAAAATTTCTCTTTGTGGAAAGCCGCGCGGAACTTTAAAGGACCAAAGCCATCTGTTTGCCCTATAGGGAAACCGGATCGTTCGTGCTAATGTTGAAAAAGCGGAATTATTTGGCGAATATTTTGCCAACATATTCAAATCACATCCTGTTGATACATCATTAATTTCTGACTCCTGCTGTCAAGATGTATCAAAACCCATAAAATTGACTTCACCAGGTGAAATTTATAATACGGAAAATGAACCCTAACAAAGCACCAGGTTACGATTTAATAACAGCAAAAGTTTTAAAGGAATTGCCTAAAAAAGGACTGGTGTTACTAGTGTACATATATTTAATTTCAATGCTGCGATTAACATATCTTCCGATACAACTAAAATTGTCGCAAATTACCGTAGTTCAAAAACCACGAAAACCTCCAACGGGGAACCATCATCGTATCGACCAATTTCAATCATGCCGGTACTTTCTAAATTATACGAAAAATTACTGCTAAATAGAATAATGCCAATAGTCGAATGTAAAGAGATAATCGATTTATAAAACAAAAAATGTAGAACGCCTGCAATTGATAATTTTTTTTCACTGCAAATGATATGAACTGTTGTGTGATTTTTCTCCACGACAGCTACTCTCTACACTCTTCACTATTACATGCGCTCCACGTTATTCGCTTTATAAATCTTGATAAGTTTTTTTATATCTATTAAATTTTACAATCGCAAGTTTTCAAAACAATCTGTACGGTGTTATCAAATCTTCCTGGGACTAGGAAAAATTATTTTATAATTTTTAATCCATTTTAAAAACGTGTTTTTTTTTCACATTTATTTAAATAAGTATTAATCTTTATTTTCATGAATAAGGCTATCAGTTTTAAACTAAATCACATACTACGTTTTCAAAGCGACGAATTTAATTAATTCACTCATTTCTTTTCACCAAGTAAATTCTAGTTACTTTTTTGTTTTTCGTTTATTTTTTTTGACCTTAACTATATTTGTAATTATGTTGATTATGAATTTAAATAACAGAACGCTCGAGGCCTAAAATAATTAATATTAATCTAGTAGATAATAAATGAATAATTTCATTACCTTTAAATCTTTTATTCAGTATAGCTAAAAGTGTAGTTTTACCACCACCACTGAAACAAAATGATTATTTAGATAAATAAAATGTTATTTTCCAAAATTTCAGCAATGTAATGCAGAAAATAATAATAATAATAATAATAATAATAATAACAATGATAATAATAATAATAGTAATAACAAAGAGACTTTATAAAGCCGAACTCTTGGCGTTGGATCTTCCTACCCCTTTCAATGCTTCTTTTATCCTTTCCTTCCCATCTCTAGCCGTTATTCCCCTCATACTCTCCTTTATACTCTCTATCTCCGATAGCCTCAGAATCTGAGTAGGTGATCTAAGCTCATGTAGTTGGGTCAGTGCTGACACTGAACCCATTTAAAAAAAAAAAAATCGATATAAAAAATTAAATAAAAAAAAAAAATGTTTGTAGATTAATTCATAAATTTTACTAAAAGACAAACAATTGTGTAGACAACTTTTTTACGACAAAAAATTTGGGAGACTACTGCTCTATAATCATGGTGAATATTTTTTTGTTTACTATTTTTCTATTGATTGTTATTAAAGACAAACAATAGATAAATATGTTTTAGCATGATTATAATGCAGAGCGATAAATGCTAACATTACAACATATCGAAAAATTATATTTCACTGCACAAACTAGATTTGGTCATTTTAGTAGTAAAATTATTAGAAATTAAGCCTCGATACATAATGGTGTAATGTAAGAAAACATGAAAAAAAAAAACACACTAAATAAATAAAGAATAAAATATCTGCCCGATCGAAGATTAAATTTCATTTCACTTTTTTTTTGTATTTACTAAGGGAGGACGTGACGAAAGATCTTGTTTTAAACGCATACGCCTTTTTTTTTAAAGGGTTTGTAAATAAGGACATTAGCTCAAAAAATGAGAGGAAGGATACAATAAAGTTATGTTCTTAAACGTTTAAGGATAAATGATAAAAATGATGAATAATAAAAGTAGAAGTAAATAAAAGGATATAAGAAGTACTATAAGGATTAGGAATATCAAGTTTTAGCAAAGAAGAGCAGAAAGAAAGATTATTCAACGGAAAAGGTCGAACATTCAAACAAAATATGATCAGCATCACAAAGAGAAGGGAGAAAATGATGCAGGAAGGAGGTTATGATCAAAACGAAGACGACAAATAGTCAAGATTATGGAACGTTTAAGAAAGAAGATCGTTGGTATATATCGATTATGGTTGCTCTTTAATGACTATAAAAGATACTTTTTTTTTCATCTAAATTTTATATATTAGTATCTCCACGCATAAAAGGTACTTAAGTGATTTATTAAAGAACACTTAGTACTTTTCAGTGGAGAGCACTCTTGATATAAGTCTATAATCTTTCGCTCCCGCTCTTCCATGTCTAACTTCCTAGCTCACAAAGAAGCTAATGCCAGAGCTCGTAGCATTCTAAAGGCTGCCAAAAGGAATTCTTGGGGAGTTTTCGGTTCCTCATTTTCTAGAGATACGCCCGTCTCTCAGATTTGGAAATTAACTAGGGCCTTTAGATTTCCCTCCTCCGAGCGCCCCCTTCATTCTACTCCTGCGTTACCACTTCTTCATTCATTTTTGGACTCTATCTGGCCCGCTTATGTTTCTTCTCTTGAAGAAATTAGTTCTCCCTCCTACTACCCTACCTCTGAAGACCTGTTCCAAATAGGTCACTTTTTCTTTCTGTTCCTTTGTTTTTAACAATTAAACGTTGTTATTGCGGCTTGCCTCAGGGTTCCTGTCTTAGTCCTTCTCTTTTTAATATTTATCTCCTTGATATCACTACTCTTCGCATTCCTTCTTCTTCTCTCCTCCTTTTTGCGGATGATATCCTTATCTACTCCACTTCAGTCGAGCTAGCTACGGCAAATGAGGAGATTAATTACTCTCTATCAGTCCTCAGTAGTTCCCTCTAAACTGCTTTTCTCTCTCTTTCTCCTTCCAAGTCTTCTTCTATTATTTTCTCCTTCCGCCCATATAATCGTGCTCTCTGGTAAACATCATATCCTCCAACTATCCTATTCCTATTGTTAATTCCATATGCTATCTTGGTCTTTTCCTAAATAGCCGACTCTCTTTCCAAGAACATATCGAGTACCTTTATATATCTTGACTTAAAAGACTGAATCTCCTGAAAGCCTTATGTCCTCTCAAGTGGAGCGGTGATCCATATATTCTCCTAATTCTCTACAAATCCATCATTCGTTCCAAATTAGACTACTGCTCCTTCTTATACGGCAATGTCTCAAACTCTCGCCTGCGCAAACTTGATAGAATTCAAAACTCCTGTTTTCGGCTCTGCATTGGGGCCCTAAAGTCTTCTCCCATTCCTGCTATTTTATCCGAATCTAATATTAAACCCCTGTTTATCCGCATATCTCTGCTTGGTTACCGTTTTCTGATTAAACGCCTCCCGATCTCTTCATCTAAACTTATTTCTTCCTATCTGTATATCAATGACCAGTGGCGCTTCGTTCCCTACAAAATCCCGGTTCTTGCGCACATAGCTGCTCGGGTATCTAAGTTTTCTCCTTATGCCTTTTTCCGTAATAAGCTTCCTTACTTTTCTTTTGATTTCAATAGAATATGCCTCCCCATATCATTCTCCTCTCTTCCTCTTCGCGTTAACTCCACTCCTCAGAGTACAGTGGTCAGTGAATATCTCTACATCTTAAATTCTTCACTCCCCCGTCATGTAAAAATTTTCACTGATGGTTCCAAAAATGATAACGGGGTGGGCGGGGCTTTTACGGCCCCCCTGCTTAAACACTCGTAATCCTTCAAACTTCCTTCCTTTTGTTCCATTTTTTCTGCTGAAGCAATCTCCATTCTCCGTGCTGTCTCCTTTATTTCCTCTTCAAGAGGGATCTGTAAATTTCTCATTGTTTCTGATTCCAAATCTGTGCTGCAAGCTGTTTCTTCTCCTCCTTCCCACTCGTCTAATGATATTATTCTTTCTGTTTATGCCTCTATTTCCAACTTGCGCTTAGCACGCTCTGTCCTTATTGACTTTTTACGGGTTCTTGGTCACTCTGGCATTGAGGGCAACGAAGCAGCTGACTTCCTAGCTTGCTTGGCATCTCTCAATGGTCCACTCCTCCCCCATTTTCCAGCCTCAGACATTCTTTTTCTCTCCTCAAGTCTCCATGCCAGACTATGGGTTGAAATCTATCCTTCTTTTTTCGCTAATCGTTCCTCCTTCTACCTCCTCCTGCAGCCTATTCCCAACTCACAGCCCTGGTTTCAATTTCTTCCCTTTTCTCGGCGGTCGGCTATTGTTTTCTTAATCAGACTAAGACCTAGTAATTCTCTCCTTCCCTCTTCTCGTTTTTCTGTTTCTCTTTCACCTTCTCCCTTTTGCCCTCTCTACTCTACTGATCCTCCCTTTATATGTGACCCCAAACATATCCTTTTTGAATGTCCTGCTCTTCTTCCCGAGTGCTCTCATCTATATGCCGAACTCTTGGCGTTGGATCTTCCTACCCCTTTCAATGCTTCCTTTGTCCTTTCCTTCCCATCTCTAGCCGCTATTCCCCTCCTACTCTCCTTTATATTCTCTATCTCTGATCGCCGCAGAATCTGAGTAGGTGATTTAAGCTCATTTAGTTGGGTCAGTGTTGGCATCGAACCAATTTAAAAAAAAAAAAAAAAGTCTATAATCTGTGATCTTACATCAGTTTAATTTTTATTTGCTTATATTTTGTATCTTCCCTTTATATGGTTTTCTTCCTACATACATTCTCGCATTAATCCCCTCATTTATCGCGTTCCTCTAGCTTTATGCTGTTCCCTTTGGTATCTATACAATTTTTCAGTTAACGTTCGATATTTTTGATTCCTTCTTTTATTTTCATCTTCTAGTGTTAAAATCTTTATTAGCCTTTTCCAGCAACGCTATCAATTTTTTTTTTTCACATCTAAAAAGCACACCTGATTACTTATAAAGACTAAATTGAATAAACAGAAGGTGCGGATATCGAATGCTCGTCTTTCATTATGCTATAGTAGCTGCCCTTCCGCTTTCATCCTTCATTTTTTTTCTTTTAATTGCAATAACTTATTTTTAATATTCTGACATCTAAAAGAAGGGATCTTCATATTTCGTAATAAACTAGGCAGTAAATTCAGAAAGTGGCTTTATTGCTACTTTTTTAAAAATATAGAAACGTTTTAGGGATTTATTTGGATCACTTGCACTTTCATTTTGGATTTTTAACTAAAAACTGCCTCATTAACTCAAGCTCTTTTTAAGTCACGTATTTATATACGAAATAGAACCTGTAAAATCACAGTTAAAAAATACTTAAAATCTATAATTACTTTTACCTTTAATTATTTTTAAATAAAAACTTCTGGGCAAAAATAATTTTTACTGAATTGCGTTACGAAAATTAAGAAAATTAAAAGAAAAATCTTTAAAGTATAATTTTCTTCTACGTGCTTCAAGTCTAGATCAAAAGAATGTGCAGTAATATTGATTTGCTAATGTTCTTTTTAACATTTTTCTTCTCAATCGAATATTAATTCAAACGCAGAGTTTTTTATAGTAAGTACAGCCAAAACTTTAAAAAATTTGTAAATAGCTAAATGCATATATCCCTATCAGAATTTTTTTAAACTTCGGTAATGATATCTGGAAAATACTCATCTTTTAAAAGTACCTAATTTTATTGTTAGCGGATCAGTTTAGCTTTTAATTTTAGTTGTATATCAACCAGGTTTCCAAATCTATTAACAAGTTCTGTGTATTTTATAAAATTCAATTTAATTATACTTGCAAAATTTAAAGACATCAAGAACAATTTTCGGAAAACTTTGTTTTCAGAAATCCGCTTTCACTGAATCCAGAAACTGTCCCTTTATAAAAAATTTCACAACCTCATATACGATTATCCAGGTTTGTCTATCGCTTCTAGGTCCTAGATTGTTTAATTCTTTACATGCTTAGTCCGCAAATCATTAATTGCCGCTTCTGTATGGCTGTATTTCTAATCTAATTTAAAGTATTACTTATAATTATGCATTTTGAGTGAAAAATAGAAAAATGTTACTAATTAATTATATCCTTACCTTGGACTAAGAATTCCAACTAAATACCCAGATCTGGCAATTCCACTGACTATAAAATAAAATACATACAATAAACATTTTTTTCTTTATATATTTATAACTATAAAATATCGTTTTAATGATACTACTAAACGTATTCTTCACCAGTATTTCATTTAGGTTAATATTATGATGCAGGTAAAATTTCAATAATGCGTAATTTTTATAAGAAACGTTAGAATTCAGCAATGGTAGGACTAAACAATTATGAATTTTACGCGCATATAAATTTATTATCTAATATATAAATCTAGTAAAATGAAAAAAAAAAAGTTAAAACGGAAATTTATAATCTTCAAACAATGTTTGTAATACAATAAAAATAGTACATTTATAATTAAACTATTGGAGAAGAATTCAATTTGGTAGCACAATTGACACGGTGTTTTTTTGTTTTTTTTTGGCCCGGCGCAAAACTATTTGGCCATCAACCAATCCTTTTATTCAAATTAAATACCATTTTCTCTTTTAATTTCAGCTTTTTCGTTCTACCATTTTCTTTTCTCATTATTATTATTATTATTATTATTGCTGTTATTTAAGAATCCGTCATACCATTATTAAAACACAAAAAGAAATTGCGGAATTTGCTTTTTACAGCAGACCTTTGAAATAACCTGTTAAAAATTAAGAACAGTATAAACCACACACTTGCGCGTGCACATAACAGTAGCACGGTTAGAGAAGAACCGAGGGGTTTGGATCTCCCTAGCGATCAGAATTTTTTTTAAATGCTGACTCAGCTCCTCTTACCACCATGTTTCCTCATATTCCCGTCTCTCCTCGCATTTTCTTGTTAACTGTTTCGCTCATTACTAAACAACCTCTTTATTCAGTATCAAATAACAAAAATCCTTTCATCAGTGGACATACATCTTCCTCCACCTACCACTATATCATAGCTTCCTCTTCCGTCCCTCCTAGTTCAACTATCGGTCTCAAAATGACTTCTCCTAATACGATTTTCGAAAAATGAAATCCAAAACATATTACTCTGCCTGCTTATTCTAAACTTCGCTGTATATCCCATAAAGAAATTTTCACCAAAAGTCTCAAACATAAATATGTAGTAGGCTACGGTATTACCTCCCAAACACACATCTTTCAACCTAATTTTTCTATTCCATCAATGGAACTTCATGCTACTCTTACCATTGCCTCCAATAGCATTCAGAACCACTGCTAACATTCCATTTTCAAAGAAATAATTCATAAATTTCATTAACATAACGTTTGCATTATTGTCAGTCAGCATCAATGATAATTATGCAATCGACATCGCTGTTTAAAAAATGGTTCTCGATTGCTACCGCATCCAAACCTGCCCACTCCGATTTAAGACGTAAAACATAATTTAAAACCATGAGTCGCTAAAAATGGAAAACGAAATGGTTAGTAATCACATAAACTTCGCTTTATCCATCCTACCATCAGGTCGTGGATCACTTCAATCTATTAAAATCAAAAATCATTAGAGGTTATCACTTGTATTCGTTTAGGCCACATCTTTCTAATTCCTTTAGTCATCTTTTAAATAATCAGTCCACTCCTATATATTCTTTTTATAACGAGCTCCAAAGATCTCTTATATTTCCTTTTCCTGCTCCTGCTTTGAACCTTATAGAGTTATTGTTGGACCGTTTTGAACATTTTAAAATCTGCCATCTGTTTCTCCCAATAACATTCAAAAACTCCTACTCCTCTCGAATCCACAAATTTCTTTCATTTAATTCATCTCTCACGTGCCTCTGGTCTAGAAGCAGCATATGACACATAAAAATAAAAATAAAAAAAGTGATAGAAATAAAATATTTAAGTTTTAAAAAACTTTGGGAGGAGATAAAAATTATACATTTACCGCTTGTCTTAAGTTTATTTCTATTAAATATATCAAGATATAGAAGGGTTAAAAGACGTCTGAAAGTTGTTCAGAATTACACAAGGAAATATAAAATTTTTATTCGTACCAATAGCAACTTATTACCCCCCCCCCCCCCCCCCCGCCCCATGGAAACTTTCAGCTTTTATTGGCACACAAGTACGGTTTACACCCTCAGAATATATATGTATGTATACACATATAAGCAAGGTACGTAATATTGAGAAACAATTATTAACATATTAATTTGATATTACTCGTATTTTAACTAAAAACGTTATTTTTTCTAATTTAAATTTAATTCCATCCATGATTAAATTATGAATATTCGTCACAAATAAAAAATTAACGGGATTTGTGATATTGCTAACGGAAAGTCATTTTTAATTGTCTCATACTTGAAAAAGATCTTTTTGCACTATCGTTTTTGATACATCAACTAATTTAATCTGTTTTACTAAATCATGTAAAATTTGAGCATAAAATCTAATTTGTTTTTAAATAATCCTAATCTGTTTTATTTACAACGTCTTTAAATGTTTATGAACATTTTGCACTACATTAAAAACTTCTCACAATTTACGTCGTTTTTGTATAATTCTTATAAAAATGATGCGTAAAAAATTATTTTTGGAAAAATTTTGCACAAATACAGTTAATTTTAACATATATATATTCGTTATTTAAAATGTCATAAGCGATAATAAAGTAATTACCGTTATCTAATATTTTCGTATTTTTTGAACCTTTAGGCCATGCTGATACATTCTTCCATAACAGAGTATACTTTTCTTCCATATTTCACAAATTTCGTAAAAATGAAAATATTGTCAAATAATAAATTATATCACTTTATCCATTATCGTAATTTATATTTAAGTATTAAACTCGTGAATAACAACGTAATTGTTAAACAGCGAAATTAAACGTTCATATTCTTTCAAAATTTTTATTAATAACAATCAATTTACGTTTAGATAAAACGGATTAATCAATCGAATGATTCCAATAACATGGTTCGCGAGTAATGTACCATAATTTCTCCGCATCGGTGATGCTATTCAACTTATTTACCAGATCATTTATTCACAATCAACGGGTCAATGTTTATTTTGTATACTCTGATTTTATTTATCGTAATTACTAACCGAAATAGATTGTAATTAAAATAGGTTATCTATATCAAAAGCGAGAATATAAAACATCACACATAGCGTAATTTACTCATGTAACGTGTTGTAAACTCTTTATTCCAAATGTTTTAGTAGACAACTTTTATTCAGTAAAAGAACGCAACTATATTTCGTATACAACGTACAACCATGTATAAATTATCAGAAAGGAAAATTATATTGAAATTTTACGTAAAATCAGACGGAAAAATGTTTTTATTTTACACTATAAATTTCCTTTTTTTGTGATTAAAGGTAAATGTAATATAAGTGAATAATTAAAATAGAGTGTAACGAAAACAAAATATGAAATTTCAAAAATAATGTTTAAATATATATTCTTCTTGTCTACGCTTCGACTAAGACTTCGACTTTATTAACTGGCGCTACTGAATATGCATTTTTGAAAAAGTGCTGAGACAGATTTTATATTAAAAATGTAACATTCTTCGGTGGAGTGAAGCGTTGTAGATGCATAGATTATAAACGAAGAAAATTTAATCAAACAATTTACATGTTAATGTCTGAATTTTTTTATAATGTTTAATAGTATATTAGTATAAAATAACATTGTATGATGTTAGAAAATCTTCTTAAGAAGCGGACAAAAAAAAAAATGTGAATTTATTTGATGAAAAAAAGTCTTTAATTTATATTTTAAGTTTGGGACAACGCCATTAGGAAACCTTTCTACCACTTTCTAACGAATTTAAACTTTTAAAAAAAGTGAATTGATGGGTATTTTATATAATATATCGTATTTAGTTTATAGTAATTAAAAAAAAAAAGAAATAAAATTACGCTATTGGAATGAATCAACTTGTGTGTATTATATATATAGAACAGGGATGAATCCAGTGGGGGTTTTGGGAGGAAGTGCCCCCCCACCTAATACAAGCTGTTTAAGAATGCGGCAATTTCATAGGAAATAAAATCCTTTTTATTCATTTTGTTTACAGTTACGTCAAAAATTGTTGCTAAAACATTTTGAAATGGTTTAATTAGTCGCAAATTTTTAAATTTCAAAATTACGAGTTTTATTTTTGACGGAAAAATGAAACTTCATAACATAACGATAAAAAAGAAATGATCTTTTAAAATTTGACTTTGACGTTTGCTTGTTATTATATGAAAAAACCGATATGCTTTTATTGCAAATGAGCGAAAGATGTAAAATACGCACGAGCTGAAAAAAATATTAGCCGCAGCTCGTATTTTTTGTCAACGTAACGGGAACCAAAGGCGTCGCCAGCCAATGAGCCACGGGGGGGGGCAAGATGAGTTGCCAGCCGACAGGGAGGGGGCAAGATGATAGAAAGAGAATATGAGTTGTAGGAAAAATAAAATTTATAAGTTGTAAAGGCTTAATATTTTGTTAAACAAGAATAAAATATTAATTTAAAATATAAATTTTCGCGGGTTTCTGGCAACTTATTCTACTACTTTATTATAAAAATCTTCAAAATTATTCATGATTACACGCCTATGAATACGCATCATGGCCAGTTGATTAAAAAGTTTCAAGGCTCCAGGGTGGCAGCGGCCGCCCCCCGCCCCCCGCTGGCGACGCTCTTGCCGGGAACTATCACGGTTCACGTCCATCCATTTATCATTAATGTCAATAAATTGTTTTTAAATATTTCTTTTCGGTTTTCATTTATTCCCTTTTTATTTAAAGTAACATGATCTATAGACAACTTCATTTCGGTCTCTGTTGCTTTTTTTTATTATAGCCTTTTATTTAACTCGCTTTGTCAGTCTGTCTGTCTATCTAGCTGGAATCTTGCGAACGATTTTTCACCTACTTCCCGATGAATTAAAAAAGTGTCTTTTTGCAGAAATGCTTGTTATAGATGACAATACAATATTATGCAACATCTGGGCTTCCAACTTTAAAATTAGACCCTCGGGGCGCCGAAAGTTCAAAATCTTGGAAAAAAATATTTTTTTTCCGGGCATGTGATATATCGTTGGAAAGACCGCTATTTGTCGAGAACAAAACCATATTTTATTTCTTTAATGAAACTTTCGAAGTTTACGAAAAGTTCAAAAAGCGCGAGTTCTATGTAGCGCTTCCTCTTTACGGCGTGAGTATTATAGCTAAAAATTTTGAACAAGGTTGAAAATATGCACATGCACGTACATTTCTTTGGTTTGGAACATCTAGGTTTCCAACTTTAAAATTAGCCTCTCAGGGCTTCGAAAGTTCAAACTTTTGAAAAAAATATGTTTTTTTTTTTCGGGCATATGGTATAATGTTAGCGCTATTTGTCGGGAGCAAACTCGTATTTCATTTCCTTAACGAAACATTGGAAGTTTACCCCAAAAGTTTAAAAAAGCACAAGAAATTACGTGTAGCCCCCGCTCGAGGCTCAACTTTATAGCTAAAAATTTTGAACAAGGTTAAAAAAAATGCGCATTTTTGTGTATTTTTTTACTTTAGAACATTTGGGTTTACAACTTTATAACCGGACTCTTGGGACGCCAAAAGCTCAAAGGTTTCAATTCTTTTTTTTTTTTTCGGTCATGTATGGGAAGATCGCTATTAGTCAAACATTGTGTTTCATGTGCTGAGGATTCCATGTGTATTCTATGAAAAACAAAAGGCAATATAGTTGAAAGAATGCGATCAAGGGTGTCGCCAGCCGATGGGCCAGGGGGGGGGGCAAGATGCCTTTCCAGCCGCCATGGGGGGGGGGGGGGGGGCAAGATGATAGAAAAAGGATATGAGTTATAGAAAAAATAAAATTTATAAGTTGTAAAGGCTTAATATTTTATTAAACAAGAATAAAATCTTAATTAAAACATCATTTTCGCGTGTTTCTGGCAAATTATTCATGATTACGTGCCTATGAATACTCATTATGGCCAGTTGATTAAAAAGTTTCAAGGCTCCAGGGGGGGCAGCTGCCCCCCTGCCCCCCGCTGGCGACGCCTATGAATGCGATCCATTATTTAATAATAAAATATAACACAAATTTCTGTAAATGCCCTATAATCAAGATATTGAATAAAATAAATCAAAATAAAATACAATTCTAAATTTATTGTTTTTTATTGAAATACATAGTAAAAAGTCCAGACTAAAAAATAAAAAAAATAAAAAAAGCTTTTTAAAAATATCCTTTTATTTATACACTAAAAAGTACAAAATAACTTTATTAGTGTGCGACTACCAGGTACGCATCTCAACATTAAAATCTGAAACTACAAAATATTCCAAAAAATAAAAACGGGGGCCGCAGATTAATAATTAAATATTAATATTATACCCTATCAAAGGGGAAAAAACAAGTAATAGCGGTCTACAACGAGCATCAAAAAGAGATGAGAGATAAAGATGATATACTGAAAACGGTATATACATTTTATAAATCACTATACGAGGATACAATAAATTTCAGGGAGAACAATAACGCTACATCTGAGGAAACAGTGATACCTGCTATTCTAGAGAGCGAAACAAAATTTTCTATTAAACAAATGAAATGTGGTCGATCAACAGGTGAAGATGGATGTTGTCGTCATTTTTTTTAAATTCCCATCTTGTTCCGACTTAGCTATCTCTTTCCGCTTTTCGCTTTTACTTCCTTGTAGCTGTTATTTTACTCTTTTAAATACCTTTTCTTCTTTTTTATTTTTTCCCCGTATTTTATTTTTAATGTTGCGTAACGAGGCCTGTTTATATTTAACAATTATTTCTATTTTATTTTGCCGCAATGTTTATATTTTATTTTTTATTTGTTAATTGCATGCTAGCGCCTAGAGTTAAAAGGTCGCCATATTTAAGGATAGCGTCGGTATTTTTTTGTAAGGACCGCATGGCTGTCGCGGTCGGCCTCAGGCAGTGTCTTTAGTGTTCGAAACGTGTGTGTAGCGAAGTGGCGTGGGCCATTTGTGTGTTTTGTTTCGCGGGAAAACGTGTCTTTTTTTAAGTGTACGAAGCCGAAAAGCATGTGTATCGTTTTCATATATTTTCGTCGTTCGTAAAAGTCGAGTTTGTGCAGAATTAATAAAGAGTAGAATTTAGTAGATTTGTTTGTTCTTTTTATTTTCTTCGACCATCTGTTATGTTTTTTTTTTTTGTGTGTAAATAATAAATTGGTTAGTTTAAAATTTCGGCCGACAACAATTCAGAAGTGGGATTTAGAACCACAAAGTTCGCCAAGTAGGATTTCGAATCATAAAGTTCGCCGTAAGTACAATCGTCAAATTGTAACATGTTTTTTTTTTCTTTTTTTTCGTCGGATGTGTTTTACTTTTTTTTTATTCTCCATTTAGTTAATTATGCCGATTTTTTTTATCTTTTATTTTTGTATGTCGCCGTTTTTGTAACACTATAAAGTCGTGATGAATAATTCGCAATCAACGAATGACGTAAGGTCCCCCGTAGTGGATTTGTCTGACCTCACAATAGTACTCGGAGAATTACTGTTACGAGTGAGCGCTCCGAAAGTCGAAATTCATAATGTTGCGAGAGATATTGAGGAGTTCACCGGTGTCGACCCTGCCCGAGAGGCCGAGGAATGGATCGCCTCAATAGAGCAGCTCGCCGGCGAATATAAATGGACTGACAGTCAAACGTTAGAAGTCGCCAAAGTAAAATTACGAGGAGCAGCGAAAGATTGGTGGCTGATCTACTGCAAAGATTTGACAACTTGGACTGATTTCACTGTTGGATTGAGAGAGATATTTGATCCGGAACCATCGGTAATGAAAAAAATCGATAGAATGCGACAAAGAATACGGCGCGAAAACGAGGATATTACTTCATACGTCATGGAAAAATATCGTTTGTGTGTGGAATGTGTGGAATGTGTGGAATGTGGTTTGTCATCTCGAGAAAGTACTGAGCAAACCGTCATTGGTATTCGTCCGATCCAATTATCCGAGTATATTGCACTTAGCCGACCACAAATACTAACCGATCTTCTGGATGTCGTTCGATATCGTGAGCGTGTTGTGGGCACGAGATCCGATTCAACTTTACAACTTCGAGAGGATAAAATAAGACGGGACGAGGTTTCAGGGCGAAACAGTAGACAAGTTAGTACCAAACCTATTCCATCGGCATCAGGTGGATGTTTTCGTTGCGGTAGGACAGGGCATTTTATTAGAGACTGCCCGATGCCCGAACAGAAACGACTCAGTGATTGCAGACCGAAAATTGTGAACATAGTCAACCGATGTGGACACGAATCGGCGGAGCCAATTCGCATTAATCGAAACTCGCCCGCTCAAGACGACAGTAGAGCAATCCTGCCACCCACCGGATCAATTGCCGACTTCGAGATCGATGATCCATTGGAGAAGCAGAAGCGAGGTGCTTATGGAGAAGAGGAACCGCAACAATCTGTAATGTTTAGTTTGATTGACCCGAGTCAATCCTTATTTCAACCTATCGTCCGGAGAAATTTGAACATTGGTGATTCGATTTCACATTTATCTGATAAAATAATAACGACCGCAAACGAGCACCGAACTGCAGTTGCCGTCAACGAGATCGATAGTTTTCACGGCTTCGACGATTCCGACAAAAATCGAGTGACACATCTGATCGAGAATAATAACGCGCTCGCCGAGGAGGCTAAATTCAACGGGAAGATTGAAAAGGTCGCGGAAAACGTCAATAAATACGCGAAAGAAGTGGATCATCTGGAGTTGTTGAAAATTGGTGAGTTTGAAATGGCGAAGATCAACTTCGAAAACTCGCATTGTAATTTAGTCGAATCAACAATGGACGCGTCCCTAGAATCTGTGATATACAAAGGAGGTAGTGATAATCAAAAAGAAGACGACAGTGAACGGTACCGCGATCATCACACTCCGACTCATCATAAACTTGATTCTGACGAAGATCCGCAAGAACCGCTCGTGAGTGACTTTGACGTTGAGATGCCGTACAAACACGATTGTTCGCAAATTAATGCCGAAGACCCAATTACCGAATTTAACGATAACGACCTGAAATTTCGAATACTAGCTGACTCTGATACATCGTCTGTAACAGTCGTATTGCTCGAATCCGAGCGTCGTGACTACCTATTTGTACAATCTAGTTGTACAGAATAGGCAGCGCTCATAGCAATCATTATATGCAACGCAGGTGTACACACGCAAGAAGACTACATTCGGAACTGATAGTAGCCGCTTGTTATCGCGCCACTAGTGCAGTCCCGTGTGTGTCTGCTGTGTACTCACCTAGCGCGCATATGATGTTGAACGTGGTGGTTTGCCATTGGCTGCCACGTGATTGATTAGCGATTATTTATTTATTTATTTAATTCTTGTAATAAGTTTTGTCGTCGCTCGGGATCGAACCCGTGACCGCCATATCGGAAGTCAAGCGTTCTAGCAACTAGGCTATCGCGACGATCGTCTATCGAACCCGAATTGCCTAGCGGAAGAGGAATGGAACCGAATTTACTAAGTGACAAGTTAAATTCCGTGATCGTCGACGATCTTTACCGATCAATGCTTTACAACAAAATATCAGAATGCAATTTTAAGGGAAACGAAGTCATCAACGGTTCAGTCGATGCAGTTGAAACAGAATCGGATTTCGAATTGAAGAAAGAGAAAAGGACGCTGTTAACGGTTGATAATTCGGTGATCAGCGATCAGGACTCGATTTATCCGTTTCTGGAACAAACGCACATCAGTATTTTCGACATTACTGCTAACATGGTCGTTGGCAAAGAACGAAGATCAAACAAGGAGGACAAAGAACTAATCAAAGAGGCTAACATCCAAAGACGCGAGCAAACTCGGGGATTTCCACAACGACATGGAGACTTCGTCACATAACCGCAGTAGGATGTTTTCAGGGTTTTTTTTTTATGTGTATAGAATTTTGTTTATATTTTGTTTTATTTTCTTTCAGTTGCGTTCATTTATAGTGTTTATGATGCATGCTTGCCTAGATTAAAGTTTCCTTCCCGAAATTGACCTCCGTCATTTTTTTTTAATTCCCATCTTGTTCCGACTTAGCTATCTTTTTCCGCTTTTCGCTTTTACTTCCTTGTAGCTGTTATTTTACTCTTTTAAATACCTTTTCTTCTTTTTTATTTTTCCCCCGTATATTATTTTTAATGTTGCGTAACGAGGCCCGTTAATACCACCGGAAATGTTAAAATACGGCAGCGAAGAACTTATAAAGGAACTTACAATTTTATTTAATCGCTGCATTCTAGAAAAGCAAATACCAACTTCGTGGAACAATGCAACTATTATTTTATTACACAAGAAAGGAGACAAACGAAAACTGTAAAACTATCGACCTATCAGCCTTTTATCAATGATATATAAGTTATTTACAAAAATAATATCGAATAGACTCGAACGTGTATTAGATGAACAGCAATCGATAGAACAGGCTGGATTTCGGAAAAAGTACCGTATGATAGAACACATCCAGACGTTAACTCCATTGATAAAGAAATGTTAGGAATACAACTTGTCGTTATACTCAGGATTTGTCGACCTCAAAAAGGCATTCGATTTTATTTATACACGTTCAATTATGGAAGCTCTAAAAGCTAGTGCTATAGAAAATGCATATATGTATATACTGGTAAACATATACAACTCAGCAACAGCTAATGTACGACTACATAACGTAACACCCACATTTCCAATACTAAAAAGAGTTAGACAGGGAGATATAATCTCACCACGACTATTCACAGCAGCATTGGAACATGCAATAAAATGACTGCATTGAAGTGAAAGAGGAATAAATATAAATGGCAGATATTTACATCACCTCTGCTTTGCAGATGACATTGCGATCATAGCACAGACCAAGGATGATTTAAAATGTATGGTAAAGGAACTAGAGGTAAACAAGGTCGGTTTACAAATAAATCCGAATAAAACAAACTACATGAAATACATATTCAAAATCAGAACAACGATCACATGCATAATGAAATACAAATACAAGCAGGAAACATAGAAGAAACAGACCAGTTCACATATAAAGTATTCACAACCGAAAAACAAAGGATGAAATTAGACCTCGAAAAGAAAATATCAAACGGTTGGATCGCATGCCATAAAATAAAACATATACTCAATACCAAAATCAGCTCACAAAATAAAGCGAAAATATTTAACCAATGCATGATTCCAGTGCTAACGTATGCTGCCGAAACCTGGCCCTTAACGATGGAAGTCGTAGAAAAATTAAGAAAAACTGAACGACGGATGGAACGAGCTTTACTTTGCATAAAGCTACGAGATAAGATTAAATCAGAATATATCCGAAATAAGACAAAATTTGAAGACGTAGGGACAAGGGTAGCCCAGAAGAAATGGGCCTGGGCTGGTCATGTTGGTAGGCAAGTAGATGGAAGGTGGACAAAGGAACTACTCCAATGGAGACCGTATGCGGGAAAACGCGCACAAGGAAGACCACTCAGAAGGTGGGCGGATGATATTGCGGTAACAGTAGGGAGACAATGGCTTCGTGAAATGTAAGATAGGTATCGATGGAGTAAATTAAGGGAGGCCTACATCGAATCAATGATATAACGCAGGCAAAAGAAGAAGATCAGAGTTTCAGATTAGATGATTCGTCTTTGAAATATTATAATGAGAAGAATAAATCCGAATGTCATCAGTAAAAAAAAAAAAAAGGAGAGAAAAAAACTTGAAAGAAAACATAGCAATTTTGATTTTCTTCATCGTGTCCGGCATAAAAGCGTAATTAAATTTTCCCACACCAATAAGTAGTTACTTTTAAGCACGGTCGTTTGATACATGTAAGTCGGTTTCATCATAATTTGCGGAAAATGGATCCTGTTCCGTAACTACATGAAAGCTTCTTTTGTGGACATTTATTAATAGTACTGATTTTCATTCACCACATTTGTGGAGTTTTTCCTCTGTTGGATTTTCTGTCATTTTCCTGTACATTTCAGAACACGTTTTTGAGATTAAAGTTTCCATTTAATACGCTTTTGGCTATATATGGCCTACTTCTTTTCATGTTTAATGCAACTTTTCGCAGCTTGTTTGGCGGAGTAATTCCAATTGACTGATATATTTTATCTGTGTTTGTAGGTTTTAGACATTTCGTCATCATCCTACTCATTGATTCAAAGCGACATCTGCACATTTTGCGAGTACCGATCGGTTTCTGCGTATTCCGCTACCCAAAAATACAACACCAAACAAATACACGTATAGTTTGTGGTCTTGCACCCCAGTGTTTCTGCATAATTTTCTTAATATAACGTTCTTGGAACTAATCTTGTACAAGTTAAGGAACTGTCAAATGTAACTCTAGGATACTTAGGTGTGGCAACATTTTCTAGTCTTTCTCCTTCCAATGAATATTTAGAGTTCCCATATAATAAGTAAAAACACACTAATATAAAACAATGAGTGACAGAAACTTATATAACAATTTAGAGTTCCTTCTACTTCTCTGTTTCTAAGGTGGAATGTTGCTACTTATGCCTCTTTTGGGTTAGGTTTAAGCTTACTTTATTGCATGTAGAATTTATGTGAGTTTTTCTTCTACTTCCTTAAATGTTTTTCCTCGCGTCAAGTGGCTAAGTGGTCTGCATACAAAAAATGTGTCTGGTTTCCTTCGGACGCGGTTGATCATTAGTATAAATGTGAAATAAAATCGAAACCAGAACACTTCCCTCGGGTAGGCCGTTATTCTGATGTCTCCATTTACTCTTCTCACCGTCTAACAGATATAAGGAACCTTCTTTCAACATTGTAGATATAATTTTTGTTGCTTGATAATCTTTACATAGTTTATATAGTTTGTACTTTAGTAACACTCAAGTTAAAAGCAGCATAAGGAGGAAGACGGTTTAATTTTTTAACGACTGAAAGATGGGCAGGAGGAGAAAGGCAAGTTAAGACTAAATAAACAATAAAGAAATCATATTGAAAAAAGGAATTTGAATCCGTAGGGATTGAAAAGAGTGAAGAATCAACAAAAAAACGAAAATTAGGCCAATCAACCTTAAAATAAAAGAAAAAATTGGAAAAGTGATGGAAGAACGTGGAACGCCACACGAAGTAAGAAATTATAAAGGATGATGTGAAACCTAAAACGATAAATTCTTCATAGTCTACTGTAATATGATACATATTAATGAGCAGAAAGGTAAAAATAACAAGTTCAGTCAAGCATGAGGTTTCATACGCTGAGGATTCCGTATGTAAGTTAACGATGACTATAATTATTTAGTATGTAAGAAAATTTGTTCGAATAAACTTCCATTTTTATTCTATTATTTTAATTTAATATCTTAATAAATTTCAGAGATCTTTTCTAATAATAATTTAAAACAATAAAACAAAGTACTACTTTGAATCGAAGGCTTGTTAATTTGAAGTGCAATGTAATGGTTATGAAGAACAAATATATATAAAATATTTAAATAAATCATTTTTTTATTTATTTAATTTTTATTTATTTTTTTAAATTATTGGTTTAGATTTAATAATATTAATATTAAGGTTTTATGATTTTTTAAAATGTATAATTTCATTATTCCCTACACCTATCTTTCTTAAATAGCCGATCATTAAAATAAACATATAAACGAAAACACGCAAAAAAGATTAATTAGAAATGATATTAATGCTACGTATCTCTCTGCTGCGGCTGCTAGAATGTTGGTATTCTCTGCTGGCAGGTTGCGGTGAACAGGAGAGGGAGACACGGTAATCGAAATTATAGTTTACGAATTATGTAAATGTCATTAATTTGAAAACCGAATTTCGAGGCGATTTGGTCACTTGGTTATCAAACTTCTTTCGGTTGCAAGACGAACTGGTTACTTTACTAAAAAAGGTCGATATAGTTCCGCGATGTGACAAAGACTGTCGTTCTACTTAGATGATTTTTTAATAATTCGGTTCTTTCCTTCGGCTCTCTCAATACGTTAGAGCAGTATTAAACATTTTTTTTTTTATTTATTTACTAGCATAGTGCGTTAAATTGATTAACAAATCGAAATACTATTCGAATCTGTTTTTCATCAGGCGGACGTACCACCTAAACAATGATGCGATGAGTCCGTTCCTTTTATTACAGTTTATAACAACACTAACACAAGCCACAATGAAAATAATCAAACCGAAACCTGCGATCCCGTTCCGTTTCTTAGCCCTCGTACTAACACTACTAACGCAAATTATAACAATCCGAACCAGATTCTAAAAACCGCTGCAGTCTCGTATTCCGATAAAGCCAAAAGAAAAGTAACACCGATTTACAACCTGCTTATTCCGTGCATTCAAGAAACCCACTTAAAACAAAACCAACATTTAAAACTAAAAAACTGTGAAGTTCTTGAATCAAATCCGGTGCTTGCTGGTTGTTGGCATGGGGGAGTAATATTAGCCGTTCGTGCGGATATTAACTTTCAATAGATAATGTTACCATCCGATATTCAACCAGTAGCAGTCGAAATTCATACGCCAGTTCCACCTTCAATCCGTATCACATATCTGCCCCCAAGTCAGAAAGTAAAACTAGAAGATACACAAAACTGGCCTCGCCTCAAGGGGAGCCTCTAAACATAATTTTCGACGTATATTTTTCAAGTTTGGAACATCAAAGTTTGAAAGTTTCGTTAAGGAAATAACTTATGGTTTCGTTTTCACAAATACGATCTTTCCGTCGATATATCACGTGACCGGAAAAAATAAATATTATTTTTGAAACGTTCGAGCTCTCGGCGCCTAAAGGTCCGATTTTAAATTTTGAAATCCGGATGTTCCAAAGCGAAGAAATAAACAGGGACGCGCATTTTTTTAACCTTGTTCAAAATTTTGAGCTACAATACCTAAACTACAAGCGGGGCTACACATTATTTTTCACAAATTTTTAAACTTTCAGTAAACTTCCAACGTTTCGTTAAGAAAATGAAATACGGGTCTGTTCCTGAAAAATATCGCTCTTTCCAAACTTTTTTTTTTTTTAAATTTCGGGCTTTCAGAACCCCAAGGTACTAATTTTAAAGTTGGAAACCTATATATTCCAAATCAAAGAAATATACATGGATGTCCATATTTTTTACTTTCCTCAAAATTTTCAGCTGTAATATTCGCAACGCTAGGGGGGGCACTTCATTTTTTGCGCCTTTTTGAACTTTTCGGCAACTTTACGTAACTTTTGTACCGTAATTTTTTGATTTTATGAAAGGACTCCTGCATTTTATTTTATATTTTGAATTTCAGTTTTATAGGTTTATCGGGTGATGAGTTATGATTTTTTAAGTGATTTTTGAGGTGGTTTTATGTACCATATTATATATTCTTGACGGTTTTTTGGGCTTTTTGCTGCTCAGGGTAATCTGTCATCTTTAAGTTATAGATCGTTTTAAAGGTAATTTTAATTGTAATTTATATTCCAGATTTGAAGTTTATAAGTCAAGCCGTTCGTGAATTATTGATTTTTATTTGATATTTTTGTCATTTGTGTACCATCTTATTAGGATTCCGTACATTATATGTGTACGGAATCCTAAAAAGGAACTGGGTAAGAAATTTGAAATGAAGTACACAAACCTCCATCGCTTAGATAAATAAATTAATGTGTGAAGATCGTAGTATGCTATCAACTAATCTAATTAAAGATAGCAAGCAATACCGACGAAATTTTTCGAGGGGGAAGTTATAGAAACTGAAAATAAGATAATAGTGAAACAAAAGGAAAAATGGTGTATCAGACAAAAAATAACTTCTCAGAAGCAGTTCCCATTACTCAGAACAATCATTGCGTCTGAATCCACGTATGTTATCAAACGACCTCGTTAATAGAGGCAAGTAACAAGGGAACGTACTATAAAATAATAAAAGCGGCAATGCCAATGTAGGGATTGCGTAAACAAATATCAGTATTATGGAAATAGTGCAAAGTGATGTGAAACGAAAGAAAACAATCGGAGAGGATGAATAAAAAGAAGAGTAAGGAAGATAAAAAGCTAAGAATAGAAGAAAATATGACTTTAGGTTTATCTAAGATTGTAAAATTTCACATACGGCTAAAACTTTATCCTTCAAATTACAAATATCAAACTTGACAGCAGTGCAGCTGTTAAGACATTTGTCGAAAGTAGTTAACTGTTTCTTCTTTACTCTTGTAACTTAATATTACACATTCACTTAACTCGCATTTACACACATATAACATATCCATAGTTTATACTTCCGCTCTTGGTACACATCATCCTTCTTTAATTATTTATCACTATTTATCTATTGCAATTAACTGTTTCTGAATGTTCGACCCCGGTGGAGAAGGTAGTTTTCGACAAGCATCCCCGTTACCTCAATTTACAGCCAGATTATAGTTCTATCTTATTCGAAACGACCAGCAGCAAGAATGCTCTGCCGGCCGTTTCTAAGTTAGACAATGAAATATACATTAGCAGGAATAATAGTAATATTAGTGATAAAGACAGTACCGGTTATAAATGCGAAACTGATAATTCTAATATCATCTCGAAACAAAACCAAAATAAATATATTTCTCTTCATTTTTCCTTATTAAGATGGACCGGAAGAGAAGCAGATCTAATAACAGCACATCCATTACCGGTTGGTGGAATACGGTTGGATGGAAGAGAAGGAAATGGAGGTAATACTTTAGGAGGTGTTTTTGGATTACGGGATTTGTGAAAGGAAGAAAAAGCGGAGCAGGAGTAGAAGTTGTGGACTTAGAAGAAGTATTGTAGGGAGGGGAAGATATTGAGGCTCGGTCAGCATATGGGAAAGCACTAGAAATTTTTTCCCGTCTATATCAAACAATAATAACATAATTCCTTTGATTACTCCTAATTCTTCTTCCTCTGTTTCTTCCCCGTAATTAAAACTATTTTTACGGGTATTATGGAGCTCCTGGCTTCCAATAACATCGTCTCTTCATCTTCCTTTGTCAATTCTCTATTTTCCTTCCTTTCGAATAACATTCATTCTAGCTAATTTCCTCTAAAATCATTGACGAAAAAACAAAAAGAAAGGTGAAAAATCTTGGGGCTAAGTTATCCTTTCTTCTTTTTCTTCCAACTCCCCTCTTTCTTCTGCTTATCCGGCTATTTACTCCTCTCTTATATATTATAAAACGTCTGGCTAAATTACCCGAATGTATAATTTTAAATTTTATTGTTCCTTTTTTGATTTTTCTTCCATTTATTAAATATACCGATGCTGAGGTAGCTATAACTATTTCCGGGCGCAGGTATATTTGCTACATTCTATTTCTCTATAAATGCACTCACGTTGGGATGGCTTACACCGTATCCGAACTGTGTGGTACTTGCGCTGTTATTTATTGCTTTACGCAAGCAACTATCATGAAGTACGAATATGTTGTTCCTACAGTGCTAGATGCATATCAATTGGCTTCAATAGCTGCAATTTAACATATAGTGGCACGGAGCTGTCCATACAGATGTTTTTAAAATCTTTTTCTTCTATCAGTATATTTCGCATCCCGGTAATCAACTTTGTTTTACTCTTCTTCCTTCCTTTATTGTCCCGATTTCTTTCTAACTTACTAGCTCCGACTTGTCTTTTTATAACCTTCAATTATTACAGATCTCTTCTCTTGTTCATCTTACCCAGTTATTTCACCCTTTTAATATTTTTGTTCTTCATTTTTCTTCATGTTCTCTCAAAGTTATATTGCTTCTTAGACTTTCTTTCCCTCTCCTCTTTTACCACTTTCTTATTTTCTCACTCCAATCTCCCGGCGTTCCACTATGGTGTCTGTATTCAATATATTACAATGGAACTGTCGTAGCTTAGAGCCGATCGTAATTCCTTAGAAGGTTTATTACTTCTTCACAATATCAGTATTGCTTTAATCTCAGAAACTTGGCTTCGGTCAGACATAAACTTTAGTATTAGAGTCTTCACGTTGGTTAGATGCGATCGTGATGATGGTTATGGAGGCTCTGCTATCCTCATTAGAGATGACATTCCTTTTCACATGCATAATGTCTCTCTAAATCTCCCTCCCTGTCTTAATTGTCTCAACATTGTTTACAATCTATCTCTTGTAATCTAGCTTGCCCTCTTAATTTCATTTCTATTTATGTTCCTCCTAACTATGACCTTCATCACTACCCTCTTTCTTCCTTTTTTTTAGTTTCATTCCTCAGTCGTTTATCATCAGTGGTGATTGGAATGCTCATTCTCCATTGTAGGATTGCAGAGTCTATAATATTAACGGCACTGCCCTCGAGAATTCTATTCTTTCCGATAATTTAATCATTCTTAATGACTACTCTCCTACTTATTTTAAGAGTCCATTTAGCTTTAGCTCCTTTGATTTGATTTTTTCTTCTCCTAATATTGTTTTAACTATAACTGGGGAACCCTTATGGGTTCCTACGGCGGTAATCATATTCCTATTCTAATTACTCCTATTAATCTTTCCCCTCCTACTTATGTCGGGCCTGGTCATTCTACTCCATGAAATCTGTCTAAAAATAATTGGACTGTGTTCCGTTCTCTTGTAGATTCTTCGCTTCCAAATGTTCATCCTGGTTTTGGTCCCATACATGTTTATAATTTCTTCTAGCAATCTATCAAGTCTGCCCTCAATGCTTCCTCCCCTATTTGCCATCATTCGTCCGTCAATCAGCGTGTTGCGTCCTCTTCTATTTGGTGGAACGAGGAGGGTAACGTTGTATTTGATCATAGTCGAAATACTTTTAAAACTTTCCGTGCGAACCCTACAACCGAAAATTTTCTTGCTCATAAACGGGCCAATGCAAGAGCTCAGTATGTACTAAAAGTCTCGAAGAAGTCCTCATGGAGGAATTTCTGCTCTTCTTTCTCGAAAACTACCCCCCTTTCACATATCCGGAAAATGGCAAGAGCTTTTAAATTCCCATCCTCTGAACGTCCTAACAATTCCAACATTTCTGACAATTGCCTATTACCGTTTACCGATTCTGTTGCTCCCGCTTACGTTTCTAACTTTGTCGAATTTTATCCCGCTTCTTTTCCGTAAGACTCTCCTCCTCATTTCCTTACTTCCGCCTTCAACAATAATGAATTTAAATCTGTTCTTTCAAAATCTTCCAGCCTCACTGCAGGTCTTGACGGCATATCTAATATTGTTCTTAAAAACCTATCAGAATTATCCATTAATTCTCTCCTCAATCTTTTTGGCGCCTTCCTTTCCAGCGGTATATGGAGCTCTTTTATCATCATTCCTATTCCTAAAAAATTTCTTCCTTTCGCCCAATTTTTTTAGTATTTTGTATCAGAAAATTATTCGAAGGTATGCTGAACAGGCGCTTTGTTTGGTGGTTGGAACATAACCACGTTTTACCCAACAACATGTTTGGCTTTCGGCTTGGGATTGGCCCTCCTGATTGTATTAGTATTTTTGTTTCTAGTATATACAAATTCTTCATTCAAAAACAGTATACCTTAGCTTCCCCTTCATCGATGTCTTCTGTGCTTTTGATAATGCACATCCGCCAACTTTAAGAGAAAAAATGTCGGCAATTAACCTTCCAGTTAAGTTTTCTTCCCTTACTATTAATCTCATGATGAATCGCTCTATTCATATTTCTTCTCCAACTCTCTGCCATGAAAGAAAAGTTTTCCGTGGTCTCCCGAAAGGGTTTTCCCTCAGTCTTACTCTCTTTAACATCTACACTATCAGTGTTGCCTCTCTCCCTTTGAATTCTTCCTCCATGTTTTTTTTACCGATGATATCCTGCTTTTTTCTTCCGCCTCAGATTTTGTAGCCGTGAATGAGGCTCTTAGTTCTTCTCTTACTGCACTGAATCACTCTCTATCCTCAATTCACCTTTTTATTTCCCCTTCTAAGTCTTCGTCTATTTTCTTTTCACTTCGTCCTTAATGTGGTTCCACCCTATGTGCCCACTCTTGAAAAAGCTAACAATTTAAAATATGTTCCAAATACCATTGAAGCACATTTTTTACTTTGGCCTATTTCATACACTTAGAGCTATGTTTTCCTCTCCATAAACAAAATAAATCTTCGCCGGGTTTGGTTGGAATAACACATTCGATAATAAAATTTGAGTGAAAAGGCTAAAATGATTTTTTTTTTTTTTGGGGGGGGGGGGGGACTTATATGCAAGACAACTCATTGGACATTATATTAGAGCAAAGTTAAATTACAATTTTTGATGACATTATAAATGAATATAATATCCAATATAAGGCAATATTATTTGTAGCCAAGAGCGAACTTGTTTTACATGGAAGATCTATTCTAAGATTAATTAATGAATCATATAATACTGTTCGAGTGTTTTTGTATCGGCTGCATTCGAAAAATAAATGTTCCGCGTCTGCCAACTTATCTCTATTATCCGGGTGTGGATAAAAAGAAGAAATTCGTGGTAGTTCCTGTCCACAAACCCGACAAGCCATTTAAACTAGCATCCTCCTTTAGGATAATTTCTCTTACTCCATGTTTTAGGGAAACATTCGAAATAATTATTAAAAATAGGTTAATATGGTGGTTTGAAAGAGAGAATATTTTTCCTGCAAGTTAGAGGTACTTCAGATTGCATAGCCACATTTCTGTGTGATGCCTACTTTTCCTTCATTCAGAAAGAGATTTTAGTGGCCTCTTTTCTGGATATAGTCAGAGCCTAACGTAAGAATTATCAAAAGTATGTTTCTGCGCTTGGCGAATATTCGAAATCGGAATATCAGATGAACAGTACGATAAAATTTTTGGAGAGGAAGATCAACAGGAATATCACGGACTATACCAAATTGGAATAGGAGAGATTGAAGAATGAGGGACTGAATATTAAGTTATTTTTGAACATTATCAGCAAGTAAAAATTTATCAGCATCAGTCGTTGATGTAAAATTTAAAATAAAAAATAAATAATTCTAAACAACTGACACTTAAATCACAATATTGCCAACGACTATGAATCTGAATAAGGCAATTAAAGCCTGGTCCTCTTAACAAAGCAAATACTGAATATTATGAGGAGCGAAAGTCGACAAGGAAATTAAGTCCCTGAAAAATGTATTTCTGCATCTGTCAAATAATTTACAAGAAAATAATAGATGATTAATGTTCTCCGAGTAACTAATTATATCGTGATCGCTGCAAATCAAATTTGACGTTTGACTTTGAAAATTTTGTTCCTAATAAGCCTTTTAGGAATAGTTAATGGCACATGGATAATACGTATACCATGGTCTTGACGAGATAGTTGGTTGAACTGTATTATAGAACCTACCTAGGTTTCAGTTATTCTTTATATTTATTCAATTTTGTCAATGGTCTCTTTTAATTTCCCGAAGTAAATCAATAGAAGGGATGAAAGAATATGGCACGCCTCGGAAGCACTTCCTTGGCAAAAAGATCGACATTATCATTTCCCTCTATACCACAGCGGCTCGGAATGCAACAGAATTTCAAATTCATTCCTTTATTAATTATTTTGGGGCATTTATTTCTTATTATATATGTCAGCGGGTGTAATTTTTTGAATCCAAGTATAATTCTAAATATATAACATAAGGTTTTGCTACAATAGCCTCGTTGTGGATTTGGATAAAATGTTTTTGAACGTTGAACCTTCTTATGTTGATTTGAAGGTAGATGTTTCTAGCCCAACCTCCTCAAGCAGGTCATTAAACATTTCCACAGCTTGTTGATTCTGATTTATACAATTTGTAATACTACTAGATCTGCTATAAACTGCAGTCATCGGCATATGAAATAATAGATGAGCTACAAGGAAACTGAACGTTAAAGAACGAAAGTATATAAATACTGAACAGAATTGGGCTTAAGACTGAACCCTGCGCCAAGCTTTTATAGGTATGTCTAATATCAATATTCGGTGTCACCGGATTTAAAAAGAATAAAATTCGATTAGAAAAAAATTTAGCAATATATTTGGCTAGCTGTGCTGGAACTCCTATTAACATTAACTGATCAAATAATATAGGAATCGACACACTATCGAAAGTCCCCTTAACGTACGGGAACGCAGCCAGTAAATATTCCATATTAATAAATGGCAGTTAGACATCTTTTATTAAATGAGAAATACAAGCTTCTGTGCTGAGGCTAGGTCTAAAACCAAAAATGTCGCTGGGAAATACAACCTTGTTTTTAAGCCACCAACAGAGCCGGGTTTTAATCACCATCTCAAAAGCCTTCCTAAGACACGACGCTAAAACAATAGGTCTGAATGGCGATGGTTCTAACTGGGCCTTATTTGGTTTCGGTATGGGAATAACCAAAAACTGTAGCCTGTCCTCTGGAACCTCTCCGTCCCGAACTAGTTCATTATAGATATTGACCAATACATTTTTAGAACGGTCTCCTAATTTATTTAAGATAGAGTACGTAATTCCATCCAGCCTAGGGGAAGAATCATTCTTATTAATTAACGGGCAAAATAATTCCTTACTAATAATGGGACGATTAAGAAAATGGAATACTTCTGCAGTGTAGAGATATTTGGATTAATCGCTTCTTCCAACAAAGGAACGTAAGCAGACAGGCAAAATAATGCGAGTAAAACCTTCAAACCAGCTGTCATCTTTCATATCCCTTGACCGGGTTAAATTTAACACAACTCACCATAGCAAATCATTTACCGTTGAATCTATGTTATTCAACCCATTAGTGACTCGATGGGAAAAGAAAAAATTATGTTGCACGTAACGTGACAGCAGTTTGTTTGCACCTTAATAACACTGGTTTGCAAAAAATAAAATTTCTCTCCTGATTTTTATGCATAATTATCAAAAATTTAATATTTCCGAATAGAAATATAGTATAAAAAATACCAAATCACGTATACATTTTTTTTAATGTAATTTTTCAATAAAACTATTTTTTTTGCTTCAAATTTAAATTATATATTTTATTATAACTGATACAATATTAAATAAAATTTGTTACAAAACATCAAAATCCATTAGATAATTTAATTACTTGCTGTTAATAGTGTTTCACTATGTAATTTCCTTCCTTTTCATATTTTCTATTGGAGTTTCGCGACGAATAGACCAACAAAAATCGGCAAGCATTGCTTCTAACCATTTCCCATTATAGCGCCTCTCTATGTGCACTATATCTTAATGAAAGCTTTCACCATGTTCACTTGATACTGCTGCAAGATTTGCGGGGAAGAAATCTTAGTGAGAGTCTAAAAAATGAATTTTAAGGGCCATGTTGCATTTCAAAGCTTTATATGCAGAAAGAAGTTCTTGGATGATTTCCTGGTAGTTTTCATTTTTTTTATTTCCAAGAAAATTATGACATTTTTCAACTTTATTCAACGTACTTATAAAATTTCAGTCCTTCGTAAGCTCTCGTATTTGGGGACCTACAATGATTCCTTTTTTCAATTTCGCGTTGCCGATTCGAAGGAATTTGGTTTTGAGGTATTGAAAGCTTTCAAAAATTTTTCATAAGACTCAGCTTTATATAGAGTGGCGGTAAAAAATTTTTTTCATTTTGAACTGAAGGTTCTTCTTTTACATGCTTGACTCCAGGCATCAAATCCGCTCTTTTTGGACAACTTTTCACTACGTAGTGCTTATCCCTTGCGCGACTGTCCCACTCGCATAAAAAACAACAGAATTTTGTGTATCCTCCTTGCAATCCAGTTAACATTACTACAACTGTTAGAGCAGCACAGATGTTCCACGTGTACTGTAAATATTGAATTTTTTCCAATACAACTTCATATTTCCATAATTTTCTTTTATGCTTGTTGCATGTGCTAGGGGAATTGAAGGATATTTATTTCCATTGTGAAGTAATACAGCTTTTAAACTGATTTTGGACGAATCAATAAAAAGTCGCCATTCCTCCGATCCTTCAGGAAAACCGATTTATTGTAGAAGTCCTTTATTATCATTACAAAAAAGCAAATCACCCCTTTGGTGAAATAATTTATAAAATCTTCTTGTCTGTTACGAAAATATAAGACCTTTGTATTTTTATCTAACAAATTCCATTGTTGTAATATTGATCCGAGAAGTTGAGCCCTAGATTTTGAGAGTCCTAAATCGCGAGCAAGGTCATTCAAATCAGATTGCGTAAGAAGACGAGTTTTTGTTAAGTCTGTATATAATGATGAAGAAGCAGAGGAAATGCTCGATTGACGAAGTGTAGGATAAGCGTCTCTGATATCGTTCTCTCTCTTTCTATCAGTGCGAGTCGTTTTTGGGTGTACAAATCCGATCTGAACTGAATAGAGCACCGTTAATGCAAGAACGACCGACAAAATATGTATAATTCTGTGCTATTGGAAAAAAAACATTTTAAATAAATATATACGTGATAGCAAAAAATGGAATTTTTTTTTAAACAATATAGTAAATATTGTCACATCTATCTTTTCATAACAAAATCAGCCCTACAAAATATTCTCCGAATGAAATTTATAATTTATTTTGGAATATTTTTCAATTGTTAACAAGTTTAAAAGCTTAAAAAATCATTCAAGTAGTTATCACATGTAAAAACAAATCTATCTGACTCACTTTTAGTTTTATACTTAACTAGCTGTTCCCCACGGCTTCGCCCGTGTATTAATGTCCGTTTAAATCTGTACTTGGAAATTCATAAAATTTTTTTTTTTTATCTGGAATCGTATTTATGTAAAGATTCTTTCTCTCTATTGGGTAAAACATGTTTATCACTGTTCAACAGAAAATAGTCTTCACGTTTCACGTTTAGCTGAAGATTATCGATCTTTCTATAACCAGTTCGTCGTGATCTATCAAAAAGTTTTGCTCAACTGAACAGCATACATAGCCATCGTTTTGAAGAAGCCGAGTTATTCACACGAGATGACCTCCCATAATTACACATTTAAGAGAACATCTTCAATCATATCTTTCAACCACTTTGTCTCGAGCTTTTTATTAAAATTAATTTATTACTGTAACAGCAAACTGCAGTGGTTGAGTAAGGATTTTAATATCCCCGGTAACAAATTATTAGAAAGAAAGTTAAACAGTTAATTAAAAAAAATGTATACAGTAGTTTTGGCCAAAAGTTCAAATACTTGACATATCAGTTAAATACTCTATTTATTTTTATATGTTATCCATTAAGTCCAATAGTATATGGCTTAAACCTCTTCCAGTTTTTACAAACATATTGTACAATAAATTTTCGTATTCTTACTCCTAATAATTCATCATTATACAATAAATAAGATAGAGACGAAAACGAACACGCACCATCCCTATTTATGTCCTTTACATGATGGGGAACTATTGTACCATTAACACATGTTAATTCTACATTCATAATTACAGTGAATATATATATATATATAAAATTAAACTCAAACACACGAAAATGAAAATTAAAGAAATAACGATTATTGAATAAACATTTACAACATATAAAAATACAATACATAAATTTGATAATTAATACATTTACATTAGATATAAATCGTTACCTGAATCGCTTGGAATAATACATGTGGAACAAAGAAAGAAAAGTAAACTGTTTCACCTTTGCCAGTAATTTCCGAAACAGTAGTGACAGAAATAAATAAAAAATAGTAAAAAGAAAGTTAAAAAGTTAATTTAAAAAATATTATACAGCGATTTTGTCAATTCACAACATTTTTTTAAACGATAAAAAACAGCACATATAACAGACAAAATTTTCGAAAACAAAATAATTTCGATGTAAACGATACGAAAAGAATATGCAGATCGGAACATATCTGAAACGAATGCGGACAATACAGAAAATAATTGATTGGTATAATAAAAACAGTTTAATTTTTCCTAGCAATATACGTTGTCCCTGTTCAGAGTAAACACCATATTATTTACGCTGTTATTAAACACTAAACAATCCAAAAAAAAAGAAACTAAATCAGAAAGAGAACATGTTGAATTGCTAAAGAAAAAACCACCATTCTCTGCTTTTGAAATAAACAAATAATCACAATACAATTTAACACTCTGACAATGGTATGTTTTCTTACTTTTTTTTGATACGATAAAAACTGTTCGACAGAAATATTTCTGTCTCCTTCTAATAATTGGTTATTTGAATTTTAAACAATTGTAGTCTAAACCACTTTCATCCGAAATCAAGCTAAATACGTAAAGTACACTTCCTTCTGGATGTTCCGTGATATTAAATTTTCCTAAAAATAAATTATAATCCTTCTTCAATCTTAAAATTGCGAAGATGTGAAAAAAATGGAACAACCTTCGTAAATATTATAACATGATAAACCCATTTATTACGAAGATATAACACTTTAGTTATTTTTTGAAAACAGTTTTCAACCACTTTTCACTTCATAAAGTTCAATTTTTCAAAAGATCTTTCTAATTTGATATTTTCGGTATATGGTGTGTTAAAATGAACTTTCTGATAACTAATGCAAATGGTTTCGGCTGAGGCTTAATCATTATTTTATGCCAAAAACGGGGTGAAGCCTTTGATACAATTAAACTTTAGAGTACTTTAAACAAATCGTGTACACTTTTGGTATGCCGTATAAAGAATATTAAGACAAAACTATAATTTCATAACTCATTTCTACGAGAAATATAACGGTTTATGTATTTTTCGGAAAAAGGTTTTTTATTCCTTTCCACATCTTCAAGTTCAAATTATCAAAAAAGTGTTCTTACTTGACATCATCAGTATATACACTGTATTCACATTGATAATCACGATTCGTTTAGATTGCAGCGTGATTTTTAGTTTCCCAAAAATGGGATTCTGCCATTCTTTTCCCTTAAAATTTTGGAGAAGGAAAACAATTCTGCATACTTTTAGTACACTATACACGTATGTTTTCATGCGAAATTACAATTAAACCCTTTTGCACCAAAAAAATAACAGTTTGTGTATTTCTTGGAAAGAGCTTTTAACCCATTTCCACCCCTTAAAGTTCGAATTTTCAGAACAGCGTTCTTATTCGACATCTTCAGTATATACATTATATTCACATGAAATTACACGTGATAATCACCATTCGTAAAGACTGTAGAGTGATTTTTAATTTCCTCCAAAATAGAGGGTTTGCCCTTTTTTCCAACGAAAATTTTGAGTTTTATAAATCTTTTGCACACATTTAGTACACAATATGAGGCGTCTTCATGCGGAATTAAAATTTGGTAAACCCATTTGTACCAAAAATATTAGTGTGTTTCTTGGAAAAGTTTTAACCCCATTTCATTCCTTAAAATTCGATTTTTAAAAAAGCTTTCTTATTTGATATCATCAGTACACATATGTTGTGTTCATGTAAAATTTCAATTATCTGGTGTGAATGGTTTTGGCTGTAGCGTGATTATTAGTTTTTTAAAAAACTATTTTCTGACTTTTACCCCCTTTTTAACCCTAAAAAAATATGAATTTTTGAATGCATTTTTGGGTGGTGTCAGTACATAGTATTGTTGTATTAGGTGCCAATTTTCAGCTTCATAGACCTAGTAGTTTCAACGATATGTTAATAACTGCTGTGTCTTTCAAATATTTCCCGATTTTCGCTTATTTATATATATATATAATTTAAAACAAAGAATCAAAGCGGAAAACTTAACACGTTCTAATTACAAACTGCTGACTTTATTTTAGAAGATATCTTCTAAAAAATATTTTACTTTTCGATCAAAGAATTTTTCAATTCACTGCAGCGGACTTAATGAGTTTCGTCTCTAATTTTTCTTTCAACACATCCCAATAATGTTAATATTTGTTATTACTCGAATTGTCGGCTGACTATAAAGTTGACATCGATTTTTTTCTTCTAAATGCTCTGGTTTTTCAACTGTAATGACCATGTGTTACCGTAGTGTACACCGTCGGTTTAAAAAGAAAAATAACAAATCGGAAGAAAACGAAATGTGCACGTATGTCCCTCCTCTCAATATACATCTCCTCTCATTACCGATGCACATAATTGTACGTTTCGCGAGCCAGTCGGTGGTCCTCGCAAACGAGACTAACGAAATCCACTTGTCCTTGAAAATCCGATATCATCTTGAAACAGTCTCCTTTTAGGGCCATTTTGAGTTTGCTGAACAAAAGAGCCGCTTCGGACTAGAATGCTGAGGCTTTTTTCCGCCAAATAATTCATTACGATAAATGCGGTATGTGTTGGTATATTGCCAAGTAACATCAAATGCTTTGCTTTGTACAGTCGGATTGTACCAGTGCCCAACCGAAACTTTTTTTTAATAATTGTTTTAATTACTATTTAAACTTTAAGATTTATTAAAAACAAAATTTAAATACATTAATTATATACTTTTTTTAATAAAAAAAATAAAAATTTATCCAATTAATAATCATAATTAAAAAGCTTAATATTATAATTCAAAAACAACGGTCGTTTATATTTATTGCTCCTGTTATTGTTATATAAAATGCTTTTTTACAAAAAATAAATACCGACTTCAAGGTTTATTATAAAAATTTAAAAATGCACTAAAAAGTAAAAAATAATTACTCCCGATAAAATATATATATCAGAGTGATATAACTTAAGGTGATAACGTAATTCTTATACAACATTAACTTTTTTGAGTTGGAATTAAATTCATGTTAGGAACAATTTAATCAACATTTAATGCAGTTTTTAATTATTCTTTTAATATGAATTTGATGCCAACTCCAAAAAGTTAATGTTGTATAAGAATTACGTTATCACCTTAAGTTATATCACTCTGATATATATATTTTATCGGGAGTAATTACTTTTTACTTTTTAGTGCATTTTTAAATTTTTATAATAAACCTTGAAGTCGGTATTTATTTTTTGTAAAAAAGCATTTTATTTTTTACTTTTTAGTGCATTTTTATTCAATTAAATTAAAACATTTATTTCCACGGTAAAAACACCAAAAGCTACATTTCCATGGTAATTTGGCAAATTTATAGTATTTTAAGTCAAAAATCTAATCCGACGGTGAAAACAATCATGAATGAAAAGCATCCAAAAAGCTTCAATCTCCCACATTATTAAGGATAACTCAAAAACTATCGGTCAGACCTTGATCAAATTTAAATGGGACCACATGACAAACACCACCTTTCAAATAAAAGAAGAATCATCAAAATCGGTTCATCTAGAAGAAAGTTCTGTGGTAACACATAAAAAAAAAAAAAAAAAAAAAATACAGTTGAATTGAATACCTCCTCCTTTTTTGAAGTCGGTTAAAAAGTAGATCAGGTTTTATGAAATAACATAAACATAAAAAAGCAAATATTCTAAGGTCATAATCCTTTTTTTTTCACTGTTTTACAAGAAACGTGTTTCATTTTTCTGTTGAAAACTTCATCGTTCCACTTTTAGCGTATAGGTAAAATTTGACACGGGTGATGTTTACTATTTTACTTAGAGCGGTGATGTGCAAAGTACAGCCATCTGTTGCTCCGATTTCAAAAAAAAAAAATGCGACGGGGTGCCGGCGTTGCCTGTCAGATGGCTATTTATATTATTTCGAGTACAGCAGTCACATTTCTTTTTGAACTGACGGTGTAAAAGGATTTTTCATAATGTACTTCCAAAAAGCAACTCTCATAGGCGGTTTGCAGCGTAAACGGATCTTTATTCTTGTATCATAATTAAAATAATTTAAATCATTACTAAACCTCACAAATAGTTCGATTTATAAATAAAATTTCTTTTCGACACAAGTTAATGTGTATCAATACTAGAAAAAAAAAAAAAAATCGATTATAAATGAATTAGGCTTCATTCTCCAAATTTTTTAATATCAAGGTTAAAATTATTCGAAATGTCCCCAACCGATAGAAAACTAACAAGTTTAGTTCGAGTACACCGACTTGCTCCGTAATCAAGAACAGAGTAAAAAGTAATCTTATAAATTATTAAGGATACATAAGACATGCATTTCGGAGTCATTTACCTGAAATTCATTTCTGCACAATATAGGCACTACCTCAATTGCGGGAATTATTAACGGATAGAGAAATCCGTTAATTGGAAGTTGATTTTAAAGTATATTTCATTTTATGGTCGTAATATTTGAAAGATAACACGCTCTTTATTGTAAGGCAAAGAAATTTTCGCACCAAAATTGCTTTTAAAGGCTCTTAAATTCAAAAATTAAAAGGTCAGTGACTATAATTTTCCTACGAAATTCAAGAAAATATTTAACACTTTTTCTAGGCACGAGAAAATATAATGCGTGTCAAAAATACAAAATTTTGAGTAACTTTCCTGTTAGTTTTCAATTTAAAAAAAAAAAAAATACTTTTATTATAAGTATTACACGTATTATAAATATAATGTTAAATTTACAGACATGTACTTGACAAAAAAAAAAAAAAAATGCGTATGCATCTTAGCAGGGATTGTTGATTTTTTGCTAATTCTTTATGAAGTCATTAATCCGCTAATCAGCGATATTATTCCTGAAGCAGTCCAACTGCCACCACATTCATAGAATATTTAAGCGAAGCGAATAACAGACAAAACTACGAGAACTAAACAAAAATTTTAACCTAATGTAGAAGTGTTAATTTTAGGGAACACATGATTCGCCATATGAACAGTTAACTGGCCGAGTTCAAACAGCACTTCCGATGGTATGTAAAAAGTTTATATAACAATTTTTTTTTCACTAATGTTCAAATGAACGGTGATTCTTCTGGCAAGATATAAAAACCTTCTGAGCCATTTTGGCCTTTCTTAAATTTCATTCAAATTATATCAAGAAGTCACGCCAGGGCAGTAATATAAACGCATACAGTGAATTTATGGTTTTACTTAATCTTATTGGTTTAAATTGAATTATGGTTTCTACTTAGTTTTCAAATAGTTCAATACTTTTCTTCAATCTTAGAATACTCTTCTAATTGCATTTCCAAACCGAAAAAAAACAAAACAATAAATAAATTTAAACAATACGCCCACTTACTAAACTCATACCAGCTAATCTTAATTAAGCTGCGATCGGACTTATCCGATTTAAAATCAAGGTAGTCGAATTTTTCTGCAGCCAATATCCCTCCAATATGCATAGAAACAATAAGGTGTAAATGAATATTCCAACTGTTAACGGAAACGGAACACAAAGGAATCCATAAAATTAAATCTTCAACAAATGCCATTTTTTAATTATTTTTTCTTAGACCGGCAATTAATAATTTGTCTACTGATTAGTTTCATTTACACATGGTGATTTCTTTTACTTATTAGCAAATCGTATATTACAAATTAAATTTATTCCGTATCAGGTATCTGATGCATCTGGATTTAAAAATACAGTTCGCTCTAAAGTTGGCTTAAAAAAATCTATCACTTAGCAGAACCTGTTTTTACCTTATCCAGTGTTAAAATAAAATTCTTTGCAACACATAATGAAATCATAAAAATAAATATTTAATCAACCATGTCAGCATTTTCTAAAAATATTCTTGCCAATTGTACTAATAAGTACTTTGTTCATACTTTATTTGTCATAAATTTAAAAGGTCAGTGAAACATGATGTTTTATGCCCTGAGGATTCCATACGTTAAGTTAAATACGGTGGCCACTCAAAAATTTAATTTTTAAATTCTCGGTTTTCCTGGTCCAAATCCTTCCGATTTCCTGATTACTAGAATTGTACAAAAAGAATGGATTTTTTTTTGTTACTATTGATATTTGACCGTCACAGCATACTTGTTATATGAATAAAACAGAACTCGCAATTTATTTTAAGTAAAGTACAGTAAAAAATGCATTCATTTTTCGCTTCAAATGATTTTTTCTTATTAAAAATATCGTTTTTGGCTGTTTTTACTCCGTTTCCCGGTTGGATGACCACCCTGTTAAAGATAACTACGAGTATAACTTACATTCACATAATACAACATTCAAAACAAAAAATCTGATTTTAAGTTTGTAATATCCTATATTTTTCGTTTAGCATTCTATCCCTATAAAGTATGTTTAAATAATTACAATAATTTACATATATGCAGTAATTAACTAAAAACAAATATTTTCAATCCAGTTTTTATCACGCATCACACAGTGCCATATTGTACTATAAAAACAACAAAAAACAAATAAATTCTAATAAATAACCGCTCTTTAGCCTTGTACTTTTAGTAACAATAAATATTTAAAAAATTTTAATTGTACTTGTTTGTTTTCTGAACTTCTACATAGTTATATTGAATGCTATCACTTGAACCACTTCCTCACTATTTATTAGATTACCGTACTGACACATTGAGAGCGTATTTTCACCGATATATCACATACTCGGGAGAAAAAATATTTCCCCAGTAGATTTCGAACTTTCGGCGCTCCGAGGGCCTAACTTGAAGTTGGCAACCCGAATACTCAAAACAAGAATATATGGGGGAATGCGCACATTTTTAACCTTATTCATAATTTTTATCTATAATACTTGCGTCTCAAGGGGAGATACACGTAATTTTTCGTGCTTTTTTCAACTTGTTTCGTTAAGAAGATGAAATGCGGTTTCATTTCTGACAAACAGCAATCTTTCCAGCCATATATCACCGTGCCCCGAAAAAAATTTTCTCCAAAAATTTCGAGATTTTGGCGCCCCGAGGGTCTAAATATAGTTTCAAGCTTGGCTATAGCTTTCCTATAAAGCGATCCTTCGATTCTTTATGCATATTTTTGGGATACATTTTGGTTTTTTCAACTTTTTTACTCAGGCTGTTACGTAAATACCTCTCTTTTTTGTTGTATTTGGCCGAGGAGGGGAGAGTAAATAATTTGTAACCGTAATTTTTTGATTTTATGAAAGGGCTTCTTTGGGTTTGTTCTATATTTTGAATTTCATTTTTAAAGGGTTATCTGGCGTTGAGTTACGAATTTTTTAAAGGTGATTTTTGAGGTCGTTTTAAATTCCATATTATATATTCTTGACGGGTTTTTGGGTTTTTTGTCATCCAAGATAATCGGTTAGATTGTAGTTATAGATTGTTCTAAAGAGAATTTTAATTAGAACTTATGATCCAATTTTGAAATTTATAAGTCAATCCATTCCTGAGTTATTGATTTGTATTTGATATTTTGTGTTTCTGAATCATCTTATTAGGATTCTGTATACATTATTTGTGTACGGAATCCTACAAAAAATTAAAATAGAAGATTAATTTCGCGAATATAAATAAAAACATAAAACATACATAAGTTAACAAAAACGAAAGACAATCGGGTGACCAACCTATTTATTGTAATAAAATTTTGTTTGTTAAATAAACTTAATCATTACGCTTTGCTTATCGAAGTTTTTCCTATCGAAGATTTAGACCGGGCCGTCGAAAGACGCTTTCTTTTTTCAATTTTTTTCTTTACCGCCTTTTCTTTTTGACGTTGAGCTAATAATTTAGCGTATTCAGCAGCCTGTTCCTTACGTTTAAGAGCCCGGCGTTTCTTCAAGCACAATTTATGTCTTTTACGCTACAACAAAATCATTAAAATTAAAAAACAACCTAATTACATTTAAAAATAAAAATTCAGGAAAATAATGATGTTTGCCCGAAAATGTGGAAAACATCAAGATTATAAAAAAATAAGTACTTCCGTCAAAACCCACTCAAAAATCATGCCTGTATTTTACATCCCAAAAAACACAAAAAAATGTGTTGGTACATTTCATTTTCGTAGAACATTGTTTTAAAAATTGCACTATACTCCGTATTTAATAGTACTTATATATTTTGAAAGAAAAATATTTACCTGTAAAGTTAAAGGAGTAACCAAACGTTGTATTTTGGGTTTCTTAAATCGCTGTTTAGTTTGTCCTTCTTTTAAGGGCAGTGGACGTTTAATAACAAAATTCCTTACATCATCTTCTTTTGTCAAATTGAAAAGTTTACGAATTTTCGATGCTCTTTTGGGACCTAATCTACGAGGAATAGTTTTATCCGTTAATCCTGGTATGTCCTGGAAGTAATTACAATAGAAAATTAATCAACTGAAACTATATATAAAATAATTCTTTGAAAATATAATTCGAAAAATAACTCGTAAGATCTGCAAGTTTAATTCTAAAATTCTGCTTTTTCATTTGGAGAACAAGCAATTTTTTCTATCGTTTTTACGAATAAAAAACTATTTTAAAAGGGGCAAAATGAAATTTTGATGGAACCCGTAGTTTTATATTCGAAGGAAACCGTTTTTTTTTTATCAATCAGCTACACCTAAATTTAATACTTTCACGTCGTCCCTTTTAAATACCACCTGCCATGCCATAAAACATGTTTTGCATTTTAAAAAGGCAATTAGGAATAATGGACACTGAATAAAAACATACCTTTTTGTAAAATTAATGAATTTTCATATTAATCGATAAAATAAGAATTCACCGGCTTCTGGACTGTCTAGAATTCTGATCGTAGCGAAAATGTTAAATTCGATATACAGATTTTTCAGTGGTTGGAGGAGAACAACCAGATTCTGTTGTTTTAATTAAACTTACTTTTTATTTAAAGCGCACATGAATCGGTTTAATCGACTAATCTATAGAAAGAGAAATTAAATTGTCAACAATATTTAAGAGAGAAATCAAACAACATATATTCTTAAATAATATACTTTTTTAAAGTACGATTTTTTAAAAAAAAAAAAAAGTACTAAAAATTAAAAGATAATCTACGAATTTTTTCATCTTGAAGTAATATTATAATAGTTTGAGGGATTTTTTTCGATTATTGTTGCATGATATATTTTTATATATAACCGGCAGTGTTCACTCAGCCACCCGCGACCAATCAACCGCTCGTAGTTATCGACAAGGTAGGAGACCATAGTTGGAACGGTTATATATATTAAATTTTTCAATTTTTATTTTGATACTTCGTAAAGTATGCTTAATATCTCATTAATATAAATTAACACACCGCTGTCCGCGCCATTTCAAGGATCTTCTTCCTTCAAAGCTCCTCCAGTGAATAATTTATGATGTGGCTATAGTACACAGGCCATGCTTTTCTTTTAGTCGAATACAAATAGAGCGTTGCCAAAAATTATATCTCTAAAGGATTTTTAATTTTATTATTTTTTTTTAAATTTAAACAAATACAGCTGTACCTTCTGTACAGTGTTTTTCGGCTGGATTATGTTTCGTTTTAGTAAAAACATAAACTTTTGATCGCGAAGTGAATGAAGCGTTTACTAAGATAAGTATAAATGTAAACATTTAAATAAAATTTCTTAGTAAAAACATGAACTTCACCTGTTAATCACGCAATCACTGTGATGATTCACGTGAAGGTCGCATTAAGCGGAATGACCCCCAACCGAAAGGCACATCTACGTTAAAAAATAATTTTTTAATTTTCAAATGTAATTAAATTATTATTAAGTATTTCATGTTGTATCAGTAGACTAATTAGGAATTTAAATAATAAAATATGAAATGTTTTAGTACTACAAAATTGTATAATAGACGCATGTTACAATACATTTTTATATTTAAAGTTTATTTATATTTGAAGTCAATGAAATCGTTTCTAATTAGGGGAAAAAAAAAAAAAAACGTAGAATATTAAAATCAAAGTTTGTGGAATTAATGAATTGTTTTCGCTCTTCTCTTAATCATCAATTGTTAATTATATTTAAGAAATATTTGTATAGAATTTTCATTTTTTCATCACGTATTCTCAATTTTCACCTTTACAGTAGAGATAATGGCAGTTTTGTTTAACAATGGAATATTGTACTACCGTCACCCGACTTACACTAATCTGTAAAATTTCATTATCACACTTTGTCCAGAAGTGTGTTAAAATAAGGTTGCAAGATTCCACCACAAGAAAAATGAAATTATCCTTAAAGAAAATTATAAGAAAAAATGTTAAAAAAACATATCGATCTTAAGCTTTACCACAAAAATTTAATAAAAAGACACTAAAAAGTAAAAAATAAATTATTCGATTTGATTTAAACCTAGAAATAATTTATCTACTGGTAACTTAGTATTTGAAATTTCGTTATTAAATGCTATATGACTTACATAATCGTTGAAAATTAAATGTTCTATATAACCTAATATATTTATTTTAGTACATTCAAAAATTCCAAATGGAAAAAAATGATTTAACCTTAATGAAGTTTAAAGTACTTCTAGGGTACAAGGCGTACAGAAGTTTAAAAACCTACTTACCTACTAATTTTTTTAAACGTAACTAACTACACTACTCTAATGGGAAAAACAATTTTTTAAGTTATTGAAAACTTTTCATTTCCTTTTCAGCTGAATTACTGAACAAAACTTTCATCATTATCATAAAAGAAAACCAAAACGATCTAAAGATAATATTTAAAATTACTTACTGGAAAAAAGTTACGTTATTTATTTAGATTAAATTGACTTATGTAATATATATTTTGATACTATTTATCATCATTATTGTTGATATAATTAATTATATGAATTTATCATTAAATAAGGAACTGCGAGTAAAACTACTTTATGATAAACATATATATAATTTAAATATTAGTAACTATATATGATCAACACTATAATACAGTTATTACATACTAATAATGTAACTGACAATATTAACACGATTTGTTAGAAACAAACAAACAGTGTGGTAAGATGTCAGTAATTATTTTAGCAGTATGGAAAATCAGAATGCTAAGTTCTTTACAGACTGATCGACTGTTTAATACTGCAAAGAAACGTGAAATTTATTACATAAATTAAGTTATAACAGTAACATCCTAACTTAGCATATTTTCGACTTAAATCGATTACGCAAAGAAAAATTAAAATGGAATTTCCAGAAGCTAGCAAATTAATTAACTTTTATATTGAGACATACTTTTTTAAAAATGTAAGAATTCAAAAATGTTTAATATACGATTTGTTTTACATTTCTTATTTTTTTAATACTAAAATATCACTATATTCTTTATTACATAAAAATTAATCCCATTATTTTCCGATTTCGCATCAGATGATAAAAACCACAACACTATATAACAGAGATAAAATATTCAAGTTTAAGTAATGCATATAAAAAATTAGCATGAATTTAAATTTTCTGCGTGTAGTTCCATGGAATTGCATAAACAAAAACTAAACGATGGAGTACCTTTAAGATAAAATGTTCTAAAAAAAGATGAAATGGGTATCACAATGTAGATGCATTCATAAAACATAAATTTACGTGTTTATTTTGAATTTGTTATTTATATATTTAAAAAAAATACTATTTCTTATTAAAATAAAAATTAACATTTTTTGAATCGTGTAACGACAAGTGCATCGATAAAGAAAGAGAAAATATTTCGCGTCCCATTATTAATAAAATGTCACTAACAATATTGACACTGTTCGGTAAAATAATAAAAACAGCGTGGTAAGGTGTTAGAAAATTATTGTAGCAGCATGGAAAATCAGAATGCAAATTTTACATACTGAACGACTGTTAATGCTGCATTTATTTATGATTAAAATAAAAACAATAATTTTATTTAAATAGTTCATGGAAATAACTGAAAACTTTCATAAAAAGGAAAAAAAGGAAAAAAAGCTTATCAACATCAAGAAAAAAAAACAACAGATATTGTACAATATTTAGCACTGCACATTTCCTTATTAGCTGCACTTCTTGATGGTAGTTTCCATTGTTTTCCGTGCAAATTATTACGATTATTTATTTTAATGTTATATTTTTTTTGTCGGCACTAAATTCCAAAATTATTCAAAAGTACTGCATAAGAAAAAACTCGTTTAAAATTATTTTCACATATATATATACACACATATATTTTCCCCCAAAGAAGCGAAAAATTAAAATTGCAAACCGAAACAAACATGGTAATTTAAATAATTAATGGAAAAATCAATAACAAGTTACTCGGAAACCAATGAAAAATATATCTTTAAAGAAATAACAAAGATATTGTTGATTATACAAAATAAATAAAACACGTACTAAGAATAACATTTCTGGAAACATGCACAATGATGTGAGCGCCGGACATGGAATATTAAACTAAAAACTAAATAATGTGAAACTATAATTTGTAAATAAAATGGTTTTTAAAAGCAACTTGAATTATACTAAAAATCTATCATGAAATATACACTAACGGACTTTACCTTCAATCCCTTTTTAACGACAACTAAAGCTAAAACGCTTAAATTAGAATCTACTATACATCCACGGACTGATTTACGTTTGCGCTCTCCGTCTCGTCGGGGCCGGTAACAGGAATGTCCAGCTGACAGTAACAATCTTACTCGACCTGAGAAAAGGAAATAAACACGAATAAAAATCAATTTTTTTCTTTTGTTAAATACCGACTTCAAGATCTATTCATGCACGAAAAAGTTAAAAATAATTATTTGATATAAAATTATACATATTTTAGAGTAATATATACATAAATACATTCAGATTATCCTTAAACAAGATCAACTTTATGGAATCGACACCAAATTCAACTATAATTAAAAATTATTTAATGAGTATAATACAATTACTCGTTTTCTATGGGCTAAAAATTGGTATCAGAAATATTTAATGTAGTTTTCGAATTATTGTTGAAAGTTGAATTTAACGCCCACTCCAGAAAGTTTGCGTTGTTTTAAAATAATCGTAATGTCTGTATGTACGTTACTCCGAAATATATTATTTTTTTATAAAATAATCACTTTTTACTTTTTAGTGCATTTTCATTAAATTTTTAAAGTTTTCTTGAAGTCGATATTTTTTTGTTCGAAATCAATTTTACAATTTTTAGTGTAAATATTTTTGAGTGAAAATACAAATAGGTCACCCAAAAACACTGCTACTTTTTGTTCCTTATAAAGCTGGGTATTAGCTTACGAGTAATGTTGAAACGTATTATTTCAGTCGATATTAAACTTGTAATTCGCGCTATGGAAAGTTTCAAATTTATTATTTTCATTCGAATCTACATTGTTGATAATATTCTAAAACAGTTGCGTTCATCACTTTTTTAATTTTAAAATTTGTGAGTTAAATTAAAAAATTTTGGAGGTTCATTATCTTTCCTACATTCTAATAAAAATCTTTTGGCTGATTTTTATCTAGCTATATCATTTCACCTAGCAGATTGCAATGAACTCCTAACTATTGCTTCTGTCACTGCTGTAATCTTTTCTGGAGTAATTACATTACATTTTAAGCCTGTTAGGTTCTCATTTATGATGTTCACAGTTGACCTGAAATTATGAACCAGTTTAACGCCATTATAAAAATGTTGAATTGAACTGTCGTCAGGTACCTGCAACTGACTCCTAAGTTTGAAAATGCTGTAATGGATATACTCTACAACGAGCTCCTCTTAAGCATAAAATAAAAAAATATATTTTTAAAAATAGCCTTTTATTTATGCAGTAAAAAGTACAAAATAACTTCATTAGTGTGCGACTACGAGATACGTATCTTAACATTAAAATCTGAAACTACAAAATATTGCGAAAAATAAAAGCGGGGGCCGCAGTTACAAAAATATTTGGTGTGTAGTATTGTGATGCACAACAATGGAACATAATGGTGATTGTAGTTTTTGCTTAGGATGTATTATAATATGATTATTTAATTATTAATCTGCGGCCATCGCTTTTACTTTTCAGAATATTTTGTAGTTTCGGATTTTAATGTTAAGACGCGTATCTGGTAGTCGCACAATAATAAAGTTATTTTGTACTTTTTAGTGCATAAATAAAAGGCTATTTTTAAAGTTTTTTTTATTTTGCTTTATTTTATTCAATATTTTGATTATAGGACATTTACAGAAGTTTGTTACGTTTTATTAAATAATGGATCGCATTCTTTCAATTATATTGTCTTTTGCTTTTTATACAATACATACGAAATCTTCAGCACATGAAACGCAATGTTTGACTAATATCTTTCCATTGATATATCACATGACCGAAAAAAATTTTTTTTTGAAACTTTCGATCTTTCGGTAAACCAAGGGTCCGGTTTTAAAGCTGGAAACCCAAATGTTCCAAAGTAAAGAAATACACAAAAATGCGCGTTTTTTTTAACCTTGTTCAAAATTTTTAGCTATAAAGCTGAGACTCGAGCGGGGGCTACACGTCATTTCTTGTGCTTTTTTAAACTTATATTATATCGGTAATTATACAATAAAACCTGCAAATGCAAAATACTCACGAGAATCTATTTTGATTGGAATCTGGTTAGCAATGTAAACTTTTTATAAAGTTATGTATTTCTTTTTCATTGGATCATTTTCATGATGGAAGGTTACATAAAAAATCTACAATACAATATTTTTGTACAATTATTGTACTGCTACAAAATAAATTCAATTACCAGCGGAGAGAACTCCCTGCTTCATAGGAAATCCTTGTTTGTCATTTCCACCAGATATTCGTAAAATGTATCCTTTCCATTCTTCACCGAGTGAATCGGCATCTACTTCAGCACCCATACGTTTTTCATAGAAGATACGTAATTTGTGCTCATCAGTAATTTCGAATAACTTCTGGCAGCCTGTGGCTGGGTAAGATACGTTTAACTAAAAAAAAAAAAATTATTTCATAAATTGTAAAAAATCATCATCAAAAGAAATACTATTTCTATTTTAGAGTACGAACGGATAAGTTATTAAATTTTAAGTCGCCAATTCGGACAACTCGAGTAATCGTACGATTTTTAACATATCCAATAATAAATCTGTACACACGCACTTCATCTCAAAAACGATTACGTATACTATAAAATACAATAGATAAATACTGTTTCATTAATTACCTTCATTTTGTTTTTACAAACACAAAATTGTATTACTCCATACTTCAACGCTTAGGAATCAATTTCCAAAATCTGCAAGCACACTTCGAAATTTCGCGGAACTAGATTGTTCAAAACGTGGAATAGTAAAACATAAGAATAGCATAGTGGTAATAAAATTGGTATGCATGGTGGAATAATGAGGTCCTGTATACACATGGCTAACATGCCGGCATTAAGCAAAACGGACTGAAGAAAAATTGATTTAAACAATACATTCATTTAAAAATTTTTAAATAAAACATTAAACTAAGTGCTAATCTTTTAAATAAATTATTAAATAATTTTAAACAGCGATTAAATAAATATTATAATTATCTACATTTATTTGTTTAAAAATAATTTAATATTCAATTTTTGGAATTACTTCATTGAATGGAAAGCTGTATAAAACCTGTGATAACTTATAGCAGAAAACTAATTATTGATGAATAAGGATAAAAATACAAAACTTTAAAAAAATACGCAGTATAAAAACCAAAAAGTATTAATATTTAGAACTTTTTGATTTCATTACTGCAAAATTTAATGGTAAACAATATTTATGCTTTCGTATGTACGCAAAAAATAAATTATTCAAATAAGAAAACTATGTCGCTTTAATCTTATTCCCAAATTGCTATATATTGTATTTACTTCTCATTTCTTCATTTACATTCGCTTGCAATCAGCTTTTAGCTAGAAGTTTAAAGCGAACTGATTTTATATAGTCAACAATGAAGATCAAATCACACATCAAGGTTCGACGACGGTACGATTTTTCAACGATTTTTGTACGGCGTCCTTGAAAAAGTAATAATACAGTTTTAGATGCGCATGAACACACATCTACGGAATGGCCGTTAACGATGACGGTTCCCGTCGACGGCGTTTACAAAATTAGTTTTGTTTAAATATTCCGACGGGTTCGCAACGATTTTTGTGTTTACCACATACGAGACTTGTTGTTGTTGAAGGTATTGTTACGTTTATTTTGTTTTTAATTTATGTTAAATTTTAAGAATCAACTAAGTACTTTGTTATATTTTTAATAATTTACTATCTATTGTTTATAAATAGTAACATTACGGAAATCGTTGATGTGTGGCTTACGAACTGGCGGAACGGGTTTCGTTTAAAAACCATTGAAAAATCGTTCTGTTGTCGTTTCGTTGATGTATGGCTCGAGATTAGAAAGGGCACATTAATTGTTTATTGTTAATATTTAAAAAATGAATTTTTAAATGGTATCTTAATTTAATTTTGCATGTTAAATTGTTACCACATTCATTGCAAGTAAAATAATTATGATCTACACGATAATGTCTATTGTTTATACAAAGTTTTGTTGTTTTTTTAAATTTTAAAACAAAAATTACAACTCATTTTCTTTAAAAAATAAATTACTGCTACTAATGCAATCATTCGAATAAAAATACTACGGTTTAATAACGCATTTTTTTTTAAAACCCAAAAACCAATTACCTACTGGATTTAATGTAATAATTTCAATAAAAATACTACGATTTTCGAAGCATGTCGGTTTGCAGTGGTGTCACAGGCATGCATACAATCGTCTAAAACGATGGAAGTGAGGATTGGAATTAATAGAAATTTGGTTATCGTCATTGTTTGATGACGTCATTATATTTTATAGGCTTTCAATGTGAATTACACAAATTAGATTTTTTTTCATCCAAATTAGTGTTAAATATTAAAAAAATACTTAAAATATAATAAAAAATATTTTTACAATTACTAATTAATATTTTATATCTACTAATTATTTTTATATATGTATATGTATATGTATATATATATATATATATAATTTAATTTATTTAACAGTTATTAGATGCAATAAAATTGTTAATGAAATAAACATATTTTAAATTGTTTTCCTTTTTAAAAAACAAAAACTGACAGCAAATATTAATCTATGAAAATAAATTTTAGTTTTTTAAATATGTATATAGATTTCTATACATCATAAAAAATTCTAAAAATTAAAAATTTAAAAATGATTTATAATAATATGTAGAACAAATTTGAAAAATATATTGTTTATTGTATAATGAAATTATAATGCGGGATTTTATTTTATGCAGAACTATTTAGAAAAATTATCTATTAAATGGGAAAAGAAATAGAATTACAATTTTTGAAGAAAATTATATATCTGTATTATTGGATAATTTTCAACATAAATTCTCCAATATGGTGTAAAATTTTCAAAAGCATTGATTTCAATTAAATATATTATGAATTACTTAAAGCAGTAAGATTAAAATTTACGTAACTTAATAAAATAATACTAAATGAAAAATAACCGAAAATATACATAATAAACTGTTTTCAATACCAAATGTTTTAAGTAGAGAAAGTAAATGTATGAAATAAATAAGTAAAGTTATAATTTTATTATGCCGAATACAAATTTTACAAATGATTTTTATATATGCAACTAATTTGTATGTGATATAAAATATCAAATTCAATAATGTTATGTTACTTTTAAATAGGTAATCAAGTAGAGATAAATAAAAGTTCTGTACAATAAGAAATAATTATTTATGCCAGGAATTCATTAAAGGAAAATTTAATCATTTCACACAGTGCAAATAAATTATAATAACATTACTGGAAATTAATGATGCCGTTGTAATAAGTGGTTCATTATTATGCCTGAAATTAAATAAAGCGCATGTTTAATTTGAAAATTTACTGTTACTGAATGATTACTCTGATATAAACTTTTATAAAATACAGGGTGGTCCAAAAGTCATGGCACATCACAAAATTGATTAATTAGAAAAGAATGGAACAAACGTTATAAGTTTTTTAAAAAGTCCTAATGACCGTTTTCACAAGTTTTTTTTGTTACTTATCAGTATAACGCGTATATACTACGTTTTTCATTGACGCGCAAGTTTATTATATACTTCGAAAATTATGCAATGACTTTTGTGTATATACAGAATAAGTTTTGATTTATTAAACTAATTATTTAATTTCAGTGATAGATGTATTGAAGGGGTGAGTTGGAACCTCAAACTTTTATAAAAGGTTGAATTGTTTGTGCATAACATTTCAAAACAAATTGAAGTCGGACATTCGGAATACCGGTTGCTTCTACAGTGGTTTTTGAAGAGGCAGTACAATAGCAATTAAAAAACTGCTGTATTTATGAAGATGAACACTAAAAATTATGTATACTTAGTTTTTCAGCAAATTTTTTAGTTTGCTCTGTAAAATTTGGTTCGCTAGTATGAACACTAATGCATTATTGAAATTGAAACCATGTAAAATTGTTTTTAAAATTCAGTACATTTACTTCAATCAGTTTTACTTTTTCTTTCCGATTTTTTTTTTTTTTAATTTTAAAATTTTGGTATGAGGAACGTTGAACTGTTTTGTTAAATTTTAATTAACTTCTCATTTTCTAAACGTAAAGTAATATCAGTTTTTTTCTTTAATAAGTAGTATCTTACATTTATGCACATCGCAAAAATATTTTTTATTGAATAAACTTACTGATAAAACATACTAAACAAAATTCGCTTATGATGGGGTCGAAATAAAATATGCTTATGAACTTTGCGCTAGCCACATATGTATACATAAAACAAAGAATACCAATAATGTGGAAATGGCTTAATGTGAAATGCAAATTTAGTCTGGAATTGAATCAGTCTATTCATAATTGTATTTTATTATAATAGTAAGAAATCTGTAACAATCCAAGTTAATCTAATACAAAAATTTAATGACTTTTATAAAAAAAGGTTACATATTGTCATGATCCTGCTATGATGTAACGTAAATAAAATTCTGGATTTTCCTTTTGGAATTCTGGCTTTACTATGCTGTGAGAAATGAAAAACGTGACTGGAATTGTATATTTTTATCTTAATACTATTAGATCTGTACACGGCATAGTCTTTTGTATGTATCTCTCGGGTAAAGTAACGTAATTCATATTAAATGGTTTGAATGGTTGGGAAGTTGAAATCTTATTCCAATGCTGCACCAACACTATCAAGATATCTAACGTAAATAAACAAAGGTTAGACCTGGAGATACTGCCCGACGACTATAAGCGACGTAATTTTTCAAAATTACGCATGTGATAAGAATAAATGTGAAAGCATGCACGATGATGTGTCGGTGCGACTGGTCGTGCAGTTCCGATGGTTAATCTAGTAGCACTGGGGTTGTGACACTTTCGGTTCGTCGGCGATTAAATCATTTTTAGTTAGACGGTTACCGTTGGTAAAGCGATTGCGTGGTCGCCGGACTCATACCAACACTCGAATTAAATTTATTGCCCGTCATCTTAGTAATTAATACGAGTCGAAGAATTGTTGTTAATATTCATTATTTTTTTGTCGTCACCTGTTTTATGCTCTGATCATTTGATCCTAGTTCCAAAATACTTTCATCACCGAGTAACTGCGCGTTGTCTAATTATGTGAATATATACATTTTATTTGAGTAACAATTGAATTTATTCGTGTCAATCATGCGAGGCTGATAATTTGGTTGGATACAGTGGTCCGAGCGCCATGAAGTAGGTTTTTTAGATTGAATAGTTCCTCCGTCCTTTTTCTTCTTATACAGCGGAATATTGTGGAGAAGCTGCATTAACGAACTATCAGGAATGAGAGCACGATAATATTCGGCCACGGCGTTGTGGTACAAATGAACCCACCAAACAGATAGAAATAAAACTTCATTTGTAATTTTTCAAATGAAATAACACAAAGAAAAATCCTCTAAATACATGCATGTAAAAAAAAATTACTTTTATAACTTCATTCCCATCTGCTGTTTAGTGCGTTCATTTGTTTCATAACGCCGTGACTGAATATTAATATGGCTGACTGTATTTCACTAAAATCTGACTGGTGACTTATTATTTAATACTAGTATCAGTCTTTTGTCATCTTTTTCCATTTTCAAGAGAAAAAATTGAATGAAGATTTTAGTTAAATTCGTCTATAAAAACTTTTAAAACTACATGTTTAGCTGCCATTATAAGCCATAATTTACCTTTAATAACAAATTTTGGTTGTAATATTGGATAAATCTATAGTTTTATGCACTTATTCCACTTACAGCAGCTCTCGTTTCTATAACCTGTTCGGCGCTATTATTCACTGTATTTTTGAGGCAGTATATGAAACAAATTATTTTTTCTCTGATTATATGTATATGTAACAGCAGTTAGAATTTATGATCGTACATAATGCATGGATATTTTATATTATAAAAATATTAACCATTACATAAAAATTAATTCCTACGTTATTATAAATTATTTTAAGGATTGAGAACATTTATTTTACTTAAAATGCAGAATAGAAAACATATATCCGAGTCTTAATTGCAGATTTCTTATTTTACGCTATAAATCGCTAGTTTAAAATCAAATTATACCCGATGAAGGTGTAGAGCTTTGCAAAATAAATACATGAAAGTAATTAACATTTTCTATTAAAAAATAGCCTACAAAAAAAATTAAACCTTTAACAGTTTATTTACTTTTCTCTTGTTTCAGAGTTCCATTTTCCTAACATTTATTAAAGCATCTGTTAGACAAATGCACAAATTTTCCACTACAAAAAAAAATTTTGTTTATATTAATTTGTGCTACTTTCTTTACTTTAGGATTCATTTCTTACGCATTGATTACCAAAATTTAAGTGTGATCCGATTCAAAATAATGAAAGGATTGCAAATATTCAGGATCATTGTTCAGATTACTAATGGAACAAATTGGAGTAATGTCGATCTGACAACTTCCTATTTAAAGGACTCTTACAATACATTGTACGAAGTTTTATAGTTATTACTTAAAACAGTGTACAACAAAATTTCAATTATTTATATTTAGATTAAATTTATTATTAAAATATTACCTTCCCATCCTTCTGCTGTTCAATTATTTTAGATTGTTTTTTTATTTACTCAACTGCTCAGGAATTAATTTTAATTTATAGAAAGTAAATATTCATTGCTCGGTATCTGAATTACATAAATTTTATTTATTTATGTTCTGTAATAATCGTTCAATTGATCATGCATGCTTTGTTGTAGGTTGAATTCAGTAGCAACCACCGGAAAAACTTTTTTATTTTAATGTCTAAAACTACAACTTCAAAGTCAGCTGCTGAATTATTCTACAGCGAATTGAAAATGGCCATTCTGTTACAGGAATATCGTTGCGAAAAGAAATATAAACTACAATTTTTTACTTTAGGCCAATGTCTTTTTCCTATTTATCATATTCACAATAAACAGATAGGAGAAAATTGAGATGATTTTAATCTACATATAACAAAAACATAATTATTAAATGTTAAGAACTATTTAAAATGATCAAGATAGTTCTTACAGTATCATATTTCCCATTATTCGTTTTTGTTTTTTTGATTATAATTTTATTTATTATACTAAACATTTCCAATACGGCTAAGATTTATTTATATTCGTGAAATAAATTTGAAAGAAATTATTACTAAAATTAATTCAGTGATCATGGTTTCACATTTTGTAGTAACATTTTAGCTATGAGATCAAAATAAAATATGATTTGCTCTTAAAGATTGTAACCAGAATTAGTTTTAGTTTATAAAATTTTAAAAACACGCCAACAATTAATTTGTTTTCCGTTAATAAATTTGAATATTAGTAATAATTGTATTAAAAATTGTTATAGATAACTTTGGTTGAGACTGTTAAATTATTTTTAAAATTCTATACACATATAATGTTTGGAATCCTAATAAGATGGTTCAAAAACAACAATAATATCAAATAAAAATCAATACCTTACAAACGGTTTGACTTATAAACATCAAAATTGAATCACAAATTACAATTAAAATTTTTTTTAAGACAATCCATAATTTCAAGGTAATCGATTACTCCGGGTACCATAAAACTTAAAAAACCGCCAACAATATACATAGAATTTAGAACCTCAAAAATCATTTAAAAATTAACAACTGACTACCAGGCAACCTGTTAAAAGTGAAATTCAAAATATAAAACAAAGCGCAAAAGTTCTTTCATAAAACCAAAAAGTTATAGTTAAATTATTTAAACCTTACTTTTGGAGCAAAAGCAACAACAAAAAAAAAGTATATTCACATAAGTAATAGCTCAAATAAAAAAGTCTGGGAAACTAAAACATATCTCAAATATATACATGAAGGACTACATTATAAAAAAACTATAGCTGAGCTTACAGCTTTATATTTAGGCCCTTCAGGCGTCTAAACTTAAAATTTTTGAAAAAAACATTTGTTCCTCCAACATGTGATATATTGATGAGAAGATTGCTATTTGTCAAGAACAAAACTATATTTCACTTTCTTATTGAAACTTTCGAAATTAGAAAAAAAATCAAAAAAGCGCTGAAAATAATGCATTTCTTCCTTTTTGCGACACGAAAAATCAGATTTCTCCGTTTTGAATTTAACATTATGTAAATGTAAATCATACTTATCTTTAACTTAATATACAAAATCTTTATCCCATGAAACACCATGCTTGATTGACCTTGTTTTAAAGATATATAACACACAGTTGAACCACATGAATAAACTGGAGATTTGTAGTACACACACCTTTTCTATTAAGAAATATAGCAAACTTATAAAAGTTATTAACAAAATATAGAATAAATTTAAAAACACATCCTGGAATTTAATGCAATTAAAAGATCCACACTATGAAATTAATGAAATAATGAAAATTTTCAAAAGTGAATAAAATATGTGTTGTAAAAAAGTTTTTTGAAATACTTTAAGTTGCTACAATAGTGTAAATTACAGTACATAAATAAGTCTTTTAGTATAAATCTGTAGAAAAAATAAATCACAATAAATTACACATTAACAAATGTGAGATTTTTGATTTATAGTAAATTACAACTGTGACTTAAAATTAAAATAATTTGTATATATACATAAAATATAATGTCTAATTTAATTATAAACAACAGCAATTCAAATCACAAAAGTTTATTCTATATGTTGATCCAAATAACAGTGTGGTCAAGCCATGTGAAATCTGCAAATGAAACATAAATGTAAATAAATAGAAAAAAAAAAATAATTAAATAACGTACTTTAAATTATATTTTGAATCTAGAATTTTAGTTACCACATAAAAGGTGAATAAACAAATTTTTATATAAGTAATTTATATATTTAAAAATAAACCGTGATCAATTTTTTACTTGTTTTTTATTGTTTAAGTATGTTTATGGTGGCAGGATTAGTCAGCTTTAATTCAATGAAATTTAAATAATTTTTCTACATTTGCTGTCCAGAGACACTATGCATGAAATCTGAATTAGTAATTATTCTAAACATAACCCTATATACTTAAATTATTAAGTCATATTTATATATTAAATCATAACCAGTAATAATGTTATTTTTTTATTTTCCTTCTCTTATTCTTTCTATTAACATTCCAAATAGAAAATTACCTTATAATTTCCCTTATTGTGATAGATACGTGAAACTTGAATCAACAATTATTCTTATCATAATTTTACACACTAAAGTCTTAAAGTTTTACTTTTATTTTAGACGCAACAAATAATTTTTAACGGAATAAAATGTGTGAACGAATGATAAAAAAATTAATAAACATGAAACATACATAAATTAACTATATAATTTTTTTACCTTAGTATTTAAGCATATGTCCACTTTCATTTATTTCATATTTGACTTAAATAATGTATTTTTAATATTCTCTATATTAAGAAATTGTTACACACTCCAATATTAATCATTTTTTTAAAACCAATTAATTTTTTCACAAATACCACTCCATTCAGTTTCAACAAGATTTATTTTCATATGTCCTTAAAAATGCAAAAAAATATTTAAGGCTTAAAAGTAAATAATAAACATTTCAGCAAAACTGCAAAAAACACAATTATCGTATTTATTTATAATTGTGCAATGAAATCTATTAATTATATACCAAAAGCACTATTTTCATTTTAGTAAATTTTTCATAGTTATTAACAAATAATACAGATATATGTATCTCACCAATCCTACAAAGTTCTTTTCTACGAGGCATACAACGTCTATGTATTTCAGTTTTTACTTGGCCAACACAATTACAAATAAACAGCTTCACATTTCTTTTTTTTCTTTTACTGCATCGTACGGTTTATACTGTTCTATATTACTTGATTCCTGCTTTCGCTTCCATATATCAAATTCTAAAATTGTTTCATGTAAATCATTGAGTATTAACATTTTCACGTAATTTTAATGTTAATTTTATAAAAAATATATATTTATGAATGTGAATTGTAATAATAATTTTACATATGATTAGATACTTTTTTATTGGCTTATAATTTAAAAAGTGATGTAACATAGTACATCGCTTAAAACTATTTATAGAAATATAAATGATTTACCCTTTTTCACATGTAAATTCATATTTGAGCATTTTAATATTATGTTTCTTCTCTAAATGTATTGTACATCTGATGATAAGAAAAAGATACATTATATTTTTCATAATTCATCTACTGACCATATTCATTATTTTTACTTTCTTTTTTACCATTACATTTTTCCGTAATAAAAATTTAAAATGACTGTATACACAAACTGTTCTAAACACACATTTCATCACTTTATCAATTATTATTACTTCGTTTATGTTGAATAATTACAAAATTATGTATAAATAAACGCGTAAAATCCATTAAAAGAGCAGAAAAGCAAAACCCGATAATAGTACTAAATGGCATCTGAGAATCATTTCAATTTCTGAAGATAGCATTAAAAATTCAAAGAAGTCGATAATTGTTATAAGCAATCGATGTAGTTTAACAATTTTTTCTATCGTATTTTGCAACGATGACGTCACCAAATTTCTTTCATTTCCAATCCTCACTTCCAGCGTTTTAGTTGCTTTTGGCATGCATTACTTATAATGAATAATTATTCTTTCAAATTGCAACATTGCAATCTCCTGATTACAATGTGTACCTTTCGGTTTTGCAAAATAATATCACAATTCCAGACTAGAGCGCGGTGAAGTTGTTTCGTTTATTATGATTCTGTAGAAGTCGAATTGTAGTTACCTTCCTTTTATTTGGAATACAAATTCGAATTACCTGACGCAAAATTGATAATATTAATAATGTGTAATTTATGGTGTGTTAATTAATTTTTCTATAAGAGATTGGTATGTATTGTAGATACTCAAAGAGTAGTGTGTTTTTAACTACTTTATTCGTATTGGTCCTATTTAACGAATGGTTAATTTACGTTTGGAAGTCTTTTACATGGCCTAGTATTTCTTGCAAAGGGTCTAATAATTGTAGTACTATTTTGTTTATAGCAGATCCACAAATTTTAGGAGAAAATGATGAAAACATATTTACAAGATTTGATAGTGATAGGTATGTATTTTAGAAATAGCGTATAATAATAATATAAATTTACTTTAGTTATGTACTAAAAACCATGTAAAGTGCTGTTTACGTTTCTCGTTTTTTTTTTTTTTTTTTAAAGATGACTTTATTTTATAAACATTAATGCAGATGATAACAGTGTACAAATAATGCACGTAAATAAAACAACACTTTAGATTTTATTTAATTTCTTTAAATATTAAAAGAATCATTGGAATTAAGTTTTATTTCTCAATTTAAATATTAACTAAAAGTTTACATAAATTTAAATACTTCACCGTATTCAAAAAGTGGGACTGAAAGTTCGTTATATTGAACTTTGAAAAAACAAAATAGATCTTGTTTTACAAAAATTACATATTTATAATAATTTCAGAGTTTGGTTATGAAATGTTATAAACGTAATATTCTTTTTTATTTCAAAATTTTGATTTCAAGGTATTCCATCATAACCTTTCTGTGTAAACATTATAAACATATTTATCTCATACGAATTTATGAATAATTTTAGCATTTTTACTGTTCTCAGTAAAAGTTGAGTAAATCGAATTTATTTGTACCAGACTGAAACTAATTCAGCAAAGTATTTTTATAGTGAATTCTGAAAGTGATATTGTGTTCAATATATCATTTTTATACCTGGTTGTCGTGTAAAATATTTTGGGAGGTTCATACCGGTTCCTTTTGCTTCTTTCTTAGTTAATATTGAGGTACAATACTGTTACTTTTTAGTTCATTTCCCGTTCAATCAATGAACGAATAACTTACGCTAAATTTTAAATTTATATTTTACAGAAAATTAAAGAGAGAAAATAGTTTAAAGTTAGCTGAAATAAATTTAACGTTAATTGAGTAACTTTAAATTGTATTAGTCCAAAGTGTTTATTAGTTTAAATGAAATAAAATTGTTTGTAATTTAAAATTAATTGAAATTATTTAATATTAGCTGTTATCCACGGCTTTGACCGTCTTAATACCTCTTTAAATTTGTATTTGGAAATTAATAAAAAAAAATTTGTTTTATCTGGAATTTATATATAGATATACATATATGTATATGTTATGAGAAACATTTTTTATAATCTTTAATTCATTTTATCACATCTTTTTTAATTTGTTCATCTTTTGCAAAATATTCATTAGAGTCAACTCAATGATATTTCTGGAGGTCTCATAGCTTAGCCTATTGCGGCTTCGCCTGCGATATGTAGGTGTAGAATCATAAATTTATTATAGATGGATAATAATATGTGTTTTGTGAAGTCATAAATTTATTATACGTCGATAATAATAACATGTGTATTTATATATATAATAACTAAATAAAAACATTAATATATCAAATTTATTGAAAAATTTAAGGTTACAACAACAGCAAACTATAATAGTTAAGTAAGGATTTCGAATTTTAGTATAAAGTACATTCCCGGTAGCAAATATTAAGAATTCTGTTGCAGGATTTTTTATTTCTCTGTAAAAAATAATAGAAAACACTAATTTTTTTCAACTCTCCGCAATGAGTACGGCAGCTTGGCTAGAAGCGCGACTTATATGTTTAGATCATGTCACAGAGGTTTAGAAGTAACATAACGCGGCATATTTACTAATGTTATCTGGTTATTTATCATGGTAATTTTATTTTAAATTTTATAAAAATTAATTTTTTTTTGAATTTCTGTACTGCTGGCCGTAACCTTATATTTTGCGAGTGAGAGGGGGTAGAAAATTCAGTAATACTTTAAGGGGAAACACCACTGTAGCAATCTAAAAAAAAGCGTTTTTTGAGCACCTTTTTTTTTGATGGAAGAAAAGGAAATGAAAATTAATATTCAAAGTTGTGATTAAGCATATATTTAAGTATTTAAAAAAAAAAAATCGTCAAAAAATATTACAAAATGGCGACTTTCGAGTCATTCTCGTAAGGCATGTTGCTTTTGAGGTGCCCTGCGGCACGCAGCATAACTCGAACAATTTTCATTATTTTTGTTTGAAATTTTAACTATACCTTTAAAATAACATTTCAAAGAGAAATACTCGCGGGATTTGGAAAATTTTGATTTTTGTATGATTGAAAAGTATTTGTTTAAAAAGTTAAATTTTCGACCAAAAAGAGGGCAGTTATTTGTTAATAACTAATATTCAAATTAACTTTTCAAAAAATCCTGTACGTATTTTTCTTTGAAATGTTATTTTAAAGGTATAGTTAAAATTTCAAACAAAAAGAATGAAAATCGTTCGAGTTATGCTGCGTGCCGTTTTGAAAAATTCAGTTGTAAGAAAAACGCGTTTAAAGTTTTAAAATATGTTATGGACATGTAAAAATGAAAAATTTGATTGTTTAAACATTTTTGCCATTAACCTACTATCCCCGGACCATAAAGCTGTCCTTTTAAATTTAAATATTTTTCCCCATTCTCACTACTCGATGATTTTTTGGTAGAGCGTGCCTCTTTTGCCGCATCTGTCATAGATAATTCGGGGCGTGCTTGATCCGCTTAGTATTGGCTTCAAGGCAAAAATTGCATGACTGAAGTCCAATATCTACCTTCAAAACTTGCATGATTCGTAGAAAATTTATCGGACCTTCATTAAAATTGCACACAGCAATATCAGCCGCTATATTCAAGATTTTTTTGCCGCTTGAATAAGATTTTGAAGTTAAATTCCAAACCGTAGCATTAAAACTTTCGTTGCTATTTTGTGTGTAGCCTCCCAAACAACGGGTTAGAAAATCATCTCGGCTCAGATCCTCATAAATCAGTTTGATCGCTTCAAAAACTTCCTTAGGAAGCGGCTTCTTATGACAAAAGGTATCCAAGGAACCCGCTGTTTTACGTCTTCTTCCAGTCACACCAAGATTCTAAGCATTTCTCGTGTTGTGGATTTTCGTCGGTTGATATTTTATGAAATAAGGTCACCCAAATTTAGTTCTTCATATTTTTCAAGGAGTTTGGATTTCAGGGTATCGCCAAGCCATAATAAATCGCTAACTGATCAATTAATCTGCCAGTTAATTTACCTTTATTTTAAAAGTTTTATACGGTCTTTTATCGATTATGCCTTTAAAAGTTTTGCTGCCATCATCACCGATGTAGTTTGCGTATTTCAGGCCGTGCAAATTTTCCGGAGCATTCAAACATCTCGACAACAGCATCTACCTCCATCTTACCAGATGAGTCTTCGTGGTTCGCTAGACATTCATCGACGTTTGTTTTATACCAGAATTATTTTTCCAGTGTTCGCAAGCTTTGTAATATTTTGATTTTACTTCAACATCTACAATTTTGCCTGTAAACCATCCAATCAATGACACGATTCTGAAAAATGATCGCGATAGATCTTTCATTGGCGAGCAAAGCAGAGAATTCAAATTGATTTGTTTTCGTCTCTGCATTGCTTTCATTCCATTCCACATTTTTTCTTCAGATTATCAGTTCTAGCACATACCGCGACACTTTAACGCGTTTACCAAGTGAGAAAAAGTTCCCTAAAATCCAATAAATAATCGCGCATATTCTTGGCATCTAATTATTTTTATTACTTCTTTATATCTATCAATCGAGAATACTACTGCGCTGTCTGAAACGCTTTATCGTTTAATCTTCGTTATGTTCCAGACTTCCCTATCTGCCAACATTCTCTAATCGACACTGTACTCCTTTTTGTTTTGTTCGTTTGCTTATACCACAGCTCTCCTCGTTGCGTCACTATGTGTTTAGCCGTATATATATGCACTTACGCTATACTGACCTATGTACTTTTCTTTTGAACAGCTTGTAACTTAACTTAAATACCTTCTATCAACGTCTGTTGATGTTATAAATCAAAAGGCAAGACATTAGGGTACCTTTTGAACAAATATTTACACAAGTTGATAGTAGCAGCGGGTAGGGATTTTGAAGCAGCTTGCCGCGCTCGGGAATGAGCGCGAAATTTTAAGGAAATTATTTCTTTTTCCGGGTAAAAAACATATTGCCTCGTATTCAGAAATGCGCAAAGAATATTTTAAGCCAATAAAAAAAAAAAAATTGATTTTTCAAAAAATGTACAGTGGTGTTATTCCTTAAAACTTTCTGAGACATCTGGAATGCACCCTGAAAATTTCAGCATGATCCGTCCAGTGGTACAAGAATGCATGCGGAACAAGTAAACAAACTGACAAGTGAACATTCATTTTTATATATGTATCTATAGATTTAAAATTACTTACTGGCTATAATTTCTGATGTGCAATAAAACGTTAATTAATTTTTATTGAATTGTCGAATGTGGCTTAATTTTTTACTTTTGGAATAACTGGATTAGTTCGGAGGGTATTAACGATTTTCCGTTAAACTACCTCGTTATTTTGCATTTTTTATTATGTATTTTAGGTTTCATTTTTATGAATTTCTTTGTTTCACATTTTCTTTTTCTTTATCTCGTTTGTCTATTTTCTCATTTCTTTTTTATGAAAAAATATAGTTTCTTATATACCTTAGAGTTTGCCTAAGTATGTCATGTAATATATCGATTTTTAAAATGATCGCCTAGAGAAACTGGATGTCGATGTATAGACAGACACAGCGGATGTAACATACCCTACCTTAATTTTAACTTAATTTTGATTTGAATTTTAATGTAATAATTAACCTAAGTGCTGTTAAAGATACCCGAAGACATACGAATAATAATAATAATCGCACTTCTGATTTATTCTGTTATTTTATCGTTGTTTTTTAAATTTCCTCTTTTTATTACTTTGTTTTGTTTTAAGTCACTTTTGATATGTTATAACCAAAATTTTACTTCGTTCATTTTTACTTTTGTTTTTTGGGGGGGGGGGCGTCGAAAATTTAACCTATCGATAGTGTACTATATTCATAATTTTTGTTATTAGTTCACACATAACCTGTGAATAACAGTAAAAGTGAAGTAAAATTTTACCAGAAATGAATTGATGTGAACGATTTAGGCACACACCTTAATTTTATCATTATACGATAAGTATATATTTTAAAATTTATAATTGTTTTGATTTTTATACTTCTGTTGTATGTAACTTTAAAAATTAAAGCTTAATATAAGATGTGTTGTTTAATTGCAGGTATTTAAGAAATACATTTACGTTAGCGTTAGACTATGTAAAACCGAATGGATTAGTCTTTTTAGGTGATTTAATGGATGAAGGAAGTAAAGCTAATGATGAACAATTTGCTCGTTATTGTAACAGATTTTATGAAATATTCCAGTTGTTCAAATTGCCTGAGGAGTTGAAACATAATGTATATTAGCTTCTTTTTTTATGTAATTTTTTATTTAACTTATATTACGATTTGCTTTAATAATGCTTAATTTCTCCAATGGTGTTTTCTATGCCAAGTCCTCGTTCCAAGTAAATAAATATAAATTTAGCTATAAACAGAATTATAAGTACGAATTATAGTTACCTTCTTTTAATTTATACTTCTTTTTAATGTTATTTGGAAAGTAATTCAATTTTTCAACGATTTCAAAAATATAATAATTTCCCTATATTTAATTGTTTTAAAATAAATATGGTCACGGTAAATTATTAATTGAATATTTTATATAAAATGTGCATTGACTTTCGTTAAATACCATTTTTTTTTTTTTTATAACTTTATAAATGATCCTACACGCTTTGTAATTTTAAAATTCAATTTCGAAAATTGCTCATTTTTGAAACAACGAATTGTATTATAAATGAAATGTTAATGTTTTTAAAAAGAAAATAAAAAGAAATGGTGTCTAGAGGGGGACACCCGGTAGGAACGAAGTTCCTTTCACTTTTTTGGTAGATATACAAGTATAAAGTCATTCATAAAGTATACGATAAAAAATGACACAATATACAAATCCCGTATGAATTAATTAAAACAAAAACAATAAATAAATCATCAGACTCGTTGAAGGGTGATAACTTCGTTATCTCGCCATTTCTGCCAGTTTACTCCTACCGACAAGCCGCGTATAAGAACTTCGTTCCAAAAATTTGGTTCTATTTTCAGAGCAATAATATATTCATATTAAAATAGTATTGTAAACTGATTTTTACATGTACACTGACATAACAAAGGTTTCTTTACGATTAGTGTTAATAGGCAAACTACAAAAAATTAATTTAAGCTTAGAGAAGCTAAAACATTAAACATTTGCATAAAAGTTTCTATTTATATACATGTTTTTTTTTACTTTTTGTGCAATCTATAAATTTTCACATTATCACTATTAAAATTTAACTAGATATATACGTATAATTAGTTCAATATTAACGCGGTATGCGATTTATTTTCTTTTTATGATAATTTTCGTTTCTGAATGTTGTGAACTCATGTGGTTATTCATACGAGTATATCAGATCGTTTCAGCAACTGCCAGTACATTTATGTTACTATTTTTATTGGGGTTTTTACACTATTATGGCAGTTTACAATTTCCGTTACAAAAATTAATAAATCAGTATTTTATTGGAAGCGATTAGCTTATAAAACTTTTGATTAACTTTTCGCGATTTTTAAAATTCTTTTTCCTTGTTATTTAAAGTTTATTACTTTATTTCGTTATACGTGTCTCTGGCGGTAATTTTTAGTTATCTCTTTTATTTGTTTTTGTCAATATTTTGTTCTTTATTGAGGTCTATTAATTTGTTTTTATTTTGATTATTTACTTGTTTAATGAATTCTAAATTTCGTTATTAATCTACTGTTTTTTGTTTTTTTTGTACCAAATTTTACCGGGATCTTTACTTTTGTCAGTAAACTGTTAGCATATGTTTTATGTTTTTCATTATTAATTCGTTGAATTGGTTTTACTTTGAAGCGGTTCGCTTTATTATTATTACCTTAATTTTTTGTCTTTCCCAGGGAGCCACCGCGGCTACTAACATCACGGAATGGAAATATTGAATTTTATTTTCGTATTATAAATATTATTGAAATTATAATTATTATTTTATTTAACTTTTTGGAATTATTATATTTTTTTATTATTATTATTATTAAATATCGGGAGAATAATTTTTATTTTAACTGATTTTTACACTAATTTTGCTTAACCGGTCGACCGTACAAAAAGACAACAGTAAATTATACATACATTTTATAATATTTGAAATAAAAATTTAAAATAAAGTTTATACATATCTCGCATTGGCCGATATTATGATTCTCGCGATGTGGCTGGCCCTTTGATGCCGACGATCAGCGGGTATGTTCTCGGCTGTCGTTAGTTTATTTGAGATTCGACTTTACTGTCCGGAATTTTACTTTTACAATTAACGTTTCAAAACGAACTTTTAAATTGATTTTAAGATCTTTTATTGTAATACCGATGTGGCCATCAACCGGTGCCATCATTTTGTGTCGGTCATTTAGCTCTAACCGAGCACATTTCGTTTCCAGATACGACTGACAATTTTTTCCGAAACCTTCTTCGATCACCGCTCTAGATTTCATCTCCACCTGTCATCTTAGCGTCGCTTCGTGACGTATCCTTGCCTGAACCAATCATTATCCGCGTAGACAGACCACTATTCCCTTTACACATCCGGCCAATAGCGAGCTCATACACATACGCACATTCACACCCCACGCATTACTCGATGATTTATTCAGCTTAAATAAACATTTATTATTTGTTTATTATACATATATATATATATATATATATATATTTTATATATCTATCTACATACAGTATGTAATGCACACATTACAACTTATATATCTATTAGTTCTCTGCCATCTACGTACTTCCACTATCTTTTTGAAATATTACATAATTTTAAATATATTTCATTTATATTTACGGCCAATGATGATAATGAAGACAGAAATTCTAATATTAAATACAGGTTAAGAGGCGTAACTATTCTCCGCATTACTCAACGGTGCAATACGGGCTAATTCGGTTTTTCTTTTTTGTGTTTGTTCTGTGTGTTATTTTTTTGCTATTTTGTATTAATTTAATTAACAATTGAACATTCAGTTAAAATAGTAATTTTAATTGTTACGAATAATATGTACTTTAAAAATAATGAAATTTTTAAAGTGAGTAAATATTGCGACATAATATTATTTGCAATATAATATTCCGCATTTTTTATAATTACATTTGTATGTTCGGTTTAGGCGATTTTTATACCGGGAGATAATGATATTGGTGGAGAAGGCGATGAGAAAATAGATGTGAAAAATGTCAACCGTTTTAGAAATAAATTTGGAAAATCAGATGTACAGTATATACGAAATATAAAAGTACTGAAGGTAATGTTTAATATTAAGAGTTTTAATGTATACTTATACAAATGTCGAATCTAGTTCTAAACTAAAACTGCTTTTAGATTTATCCACTCTGAAATTATGGGGTGTTAGGTGGAAAGGAACTAGTAGTTGTTTTCTACTTTTCAATTTACAGTCTACAAAGCCAGAAGTCCGTGGAAATCACTTGACTTTAAGTGCAAATGCAATTCAACTTTATAAATTGTATTAGTAATATTTTGATAAAATATCATTGTAATTAATTAAATTAGAAAACGCATAAATTAGAAATATTGCCATTTTAAAAGTTACTTTTTGCTAGATGAATAGAATTCTGAGAACATATCCTGTATTAGAAGAAGAATCGAATAAACATACATTGAACATTATAATATCCCATCTACCAGTTACAAAATATTCGGAAGATTTAATTTTAAAGGTAATGAAAAAAAATTTATTTTGTGATATAATCTGCGTTTAACTTACGAACTTATACTGACATTATTATTATGTTCTTTGATTAGGCAGTTAAGCAATTAAATTCGAGATTTATATTTTCCGGGCATGATCATCAGTCTTACGCCATTTTAAGTGACCCCAGAATTCCAGACAAAGTTGTTCATACAGAACTTATTTACAATTATGTGTTGGAAACAGCGTCTTGGGTACATCGCACTGATCTATATAATGTAATCACTGAATTTGTGGTACCTACCTGTTCCTATCGTATGGGTACTTTTTCTATAGGATACGGTGTATTAGTTTACGGTAATTTTTCAAATCACGATAAACAAGATAATGCTGTTTTTAATATTTTATTCAAAAAAATTTGCGTTATGCAATCATATTTACTTATTTATTCAAACGAAATAAAATTAAAAAATGTTAAAACTTAATGTTTAATAATAATGATTTGGTTATCTTTATAGTGAAATTTTCAATTGAAATTTTACTGAAAAATAACTTAAGTTTCAGTAGAAAAAAAACGTATACTTAACCGCTAAACTGCGCTGAGAATTGTATAATTTTTTAAGATTCTAAGTTTATTCTGAGGAAGTTGGCACATATGCCAGTTAATTGTACACACAATCGTAATATAAAAGTTATCAAATAAACGCAATCATTTCTTCTATAATATTGGTGCCAAATAGGCATATATAACAAGATAAATTATGCTTTTAAAAATTTGAAAATATTTATAATGCAAACCTAAAAACTAAGAAGCAGCGCTGTGAAAGGTAGACGTGAAAAAATATTTTTGAACCTTAAAAAAATTAAAGGATATAGGAGAAATATACAAAAACTTGTATAATAATTTGGATTTATAAAGTGGAGAAAAAACATCAAAATTTGCTGGAAAAAATTTGAAATAACTCAGGCAAATGTAAAAGACAACATAAATTACGGGTAAACCTCCGATTTTTAGAAGAAAAATGTGTTTTTGCAAATTATAAAAGATTTATGAAATAAAAATAATTTCAGAATATTTCATCGAGGAACTATTGTTTTCCGCGAATGAATATAGCAATTAAAAGCAGATTGCTTTGATTGACATATGTTAAAGTAGTATGAAATTTCCAGCTGTATTGTTATTATACTTAAATATAAAATCTAAAAACAAAATAAAACAGCGTTGAATAATTGATTCTTTTATTGTTGTTTAACATAATTAAATTTTTAACTTAAGTATAATTAGGATGAAATCAGCCTCTATACTCGTTTTATGATGTCTCTATCATTAATTTTGGATTTCATGTAAGTTACTAACATTTGCAACATAGAACGATTATAAATTTTTTATACAATTTAATATTCAGATTTAAAATTAAACGAAACAAGATTAACAGGCCAGTCAGTTTGTTTAAAAATTTTTCACGCTACATTAGTCACATTATTAAATTAATACATATACAATTGTTATATTAATAGATTAATGTTTGTAACTGATTTGTGATTTTTTTATATTGTATAACTATTTTGATTAAATTAAAATAGATTAATTAAAAGAAAGATAGACAACGATTATAGTCGGTGTTCCAGAGTTTTTCAGTTTTTTCCTTAATGTAAAATCTACTACATATTTAATTTTCAAATGTTTTGTAAAATCTTTATCATGCACTAATCAAAAGACATAAATGCAATTACTAATTACTTGTAAGAAAAAAATAATAATTTAATATAAATAAATTATTATTTTATAATTTGTTTTAAAAGGTATTCATGATCTACACCTTCTGACACTCCATGAATAATTTAAGGAAATTTATAAAAAAGTATTATTTATTTCATATTAGTATATCTTATTACAGCATTTTATATGCTTGAAACAACGTCATCTACCTACTTAGGCGTGTTGCGGTTATCTTCTTGTTTCGGTCTGGTCTATGACGCTTATAGTTTGCATTTGTGTTCACCCTAGTGTGCCGATAATTATTTAGTATTTTATTTTAAATATAAGACAAATCTATGTAACTGTATGAAGGTGCGTGTTTCCTTTGGTAAGGCGTGTCGTCCATAAATTACACAAAAACAGGCGAATTTATTGAAATCTGTTTTTATTATAATTGTATAATTCGATAAATATTATATTTTATATGCCGAAATCTCGAATGATAATCAATTTCATTATTAGATTAAATCGTAAATCTAAAAATTTTATTATGATAAAATTATAATTTATTTTTTTTTATTTTTGTTATAGATGCATCGCGCGAAAGAGTATTTTACAGTGTACTGTGGTTACCAGAGAGGTTTCTGTCTTTAGTTTTGTACAGTATATTTTTCATAATTTCTATTATTTATTTTTCTAAATCTAGTATTTATCGGGTAACATTTCGAAAACCTTATGTGATATCAAAATGGCGAATCTAGGATTTACATAAGGAAAAACAAAATTTATACCTTCATTCTCATCTCTCATCCTATTATCAGAAAATTTAAAACATGTTGACTATCAGTCGTGTAATTTTGCGTTGTTGTTTTTAGCTTAAATTAAGAGTCAAAATGAATTTTCTAACTAGTCAATGGTTGTATTTATAATTTTATTATTTTGTTTATGATTTGTTTATTGTTGAATAAAAATGTTTTATTAGGATAATTAAAAGGTAATTTAGATTTTGTGTAAATGAAAGCGAAGCAATCAGTGTGTAACATGTGTTTTATTTTTTTCGTATTATAACATTTTTACAATTAAAATGTTAGGTTTATTGTGCGTTCTCGTTTCATCATAATAACACGAAAACTTTTTTGATCAATCTTTCATTAATATTACTTTTTTAAATCAAAACATTTTTGATATAACTCTGAATATGTGATAATATGAGAACAGTGATCATTAATTTGATGTCTAATACACATTTCTTGTTGAAATAACTCATTAATAGCTACACGTTTGGATCATTTGCTGTAATTATTTATACCTTTAATTCTCTATTAAAGTATTTTTCAGTATTTTAACTTATTTTTATTAACGTGTGAATTAATTTAATCCAGTCTGGATATTACATTTTAGAGTTTTTGTTTAAATTTAAGTTACTAGCGAGCCTCCATAACTTTGAATATTGTAGGATCATACTTAAATCTCTATCCTTGAAGCTTTTCTGATTTCCGGGAAGAACCAAACATCATGCGAAGCTAAATCCGGATAGTGCGATGAGTAATAAATCGTTTTGATTTTTCGGGACTATGCCACTTTTTTGCAGTCTCAGACGTTTTATCCTGTAATATTGCAGCATAATTTTCAAAACTTCAATATAATGCAGAACGCTAACTGTTTTGTCTTGTGAAATATAATAATGATACAAAAAAACCATCGTGATCGAAAAAAATATTTAAACATTGTTTACAAGTCTGAAAAATGCCATCTAGTGAATTTATTTTACCTTCAAGGATAATTGTGCAATAATTTAAGCTGAGCTGTAAGAGGTTGCCATATATGTGTACATGATAATTTTCCTCTGAAATTATTTTAATTTGTTAACATACGTTAGAAATATGCAATCTAAAAATAATATATAGTATTTTCCCGTTTCTGATGTTAACATTCTACATTGTTAGCATTTTATTTGTAGTCTTTTTAATTTCATTGATTATTTATTCAATGTGTTTATTATAATTTATGTATTTGTCTCCATAATTAAACCTAAATGTTTTTTTTTTTTTTTTTTTTTTTTTTTTTTTTAATTTTAAATTTTAAATTGTCATGCCTTATCGTAATTTGGTAGGTTCCAGGAGACTTAAACAGATATCAGATGCGCAAAACTAATCCGGAAGTAGATGTAGGTCGTGAGCACAATGTCGTGGTAATAAAATCAGTTTTAAAATACAAGAGAAATAAGAAAATAAATAAGGATAACGATTAGAGATGGTGTATAGAAAAACTAAAAATAGATGATATTAAGAGTGTATATCAAAATAAGGTTACGGAAAACTTGAAAATAGAAAACGGGGATATTAATGATAGGTGGAATAAGATCAAAGAAACCATCGTAGGAGCGGAAAAGGAAACGTTGAGAAAAGGGAATAGAGAATACAAAAAACATGGATAACAAATAAAATGATAGAATTGATGAAAATGAGACGAAAATATTAAACAGTAAATACAGACGAAGGGAAAAAATGTATAACAAATACAGGAACCTAGTGAACAGAAAATCGAAAAGGGAGAAAGAAGAATTTATACAAGTAGTATGTGCACAAATAGAAGGAAACATCAAGAAAGAGAACATAGAAATAGTGTATAATCATATAAAAAAACATTTTAAAGAATTTAGAAGTAAAACAAATTGAATAGAAGATGAAAGTGGAAAACAGTTAATTACAGGAAAAGAATTAGTATTACGATGGAAAAGATTTGCAGAAGAATTATTCAGAAATAGCAATCTAAAAAAGGAAACGAAACTTAAAGAAACTTCAACAAGTGATAATTTTGGTCTACCTATAACCACACAAGAGATTGAATATGCGCCCTTAGGCAATTAAAAAGTAAAAAAGCACCAGGATATGATAATATTCCAAATGAGTTATTAATAAATCTAAATAAAGAAGTGAAAAAATATTTATACGGATTATAATAATGGGAATTTATAAAAAGGGACAAATCACAAATGACTTCAGGAATAGCGTTACGATTATGATATTAAAGAAAAACGGAACGATTAAATGCAGAGAACATAGAACGATCAGTTAACTTCTGTAGGCATCAAAAATACTAACAAAAATTATGTTGAATAGAATTAATAAGAAAATTAAAAAAAATTTAACAGATGATCAATATGGATTTTGACAAAATCGTGGAAGAAGAGGGGCGATTCTAGGAATTCTACAAATCGCGGAGAAAAGACTAGAAATCGATAAACCAGTATACGTGGCATTTATTGGCATGAAAAAGACTTTTAATAGGGTCAAATGGGATCTTCTGTGGGACATTCTGGAAGACATAGCAGTTGACTATAAAGATAGAAGAATAATAAAAATATTACATGAAACACAAAAAGGGGATAATAAAAATCAGGGAGAACGAAATTGAAATAGCAATAGGAAAAGGAGTAAGGCAAGGTTACTGAATGTCACCAGGGCGTTTTAATATATACATAGAAAAAATTATACAAGACATTAAAAAGAAAGGGAATTTGAGAATTAAAATGGGAGAACTACAAACGTTGTTGTGTCGCTTTGCGGATGGCAATATATCGTGGAGAATAGTGAAAAAGAATTAGAGAAATTGGTACAATGTATGACAAATTCAGTAAAAAAAAGTAGCGATGAAGCATGATAAAAAGCAAGTAACAACAAACATGAACATTAATGGAAAAATTAAATGTAGGTTATTGATAGTTTTATATAATTTTAACTTTAAATAATAAAACTTTTGAATATGCATTAATGTAAAAACTCTATATATGGAGCATATTGCTGTATATATTTGAAACGTGGACGATAAGCAGCAAAATGCATAACCGCATTGAAGCCTTCGAAACGTTGTGTTGGCGTAGGATGCAAAAAATCGGCTGGATGAAGAAAACAACAAACGAAAAAATCTTTAAAGACATACATGAATCGAGAAATTTAATTAAAACATTAAAAGGAAGAATGGTTAAGTGAATAGGTCACTTATAGCGACATAATCGTAAATTAGACAATTAATTGGAGGAAAATTGAAAGGAAAACATTACAGGGGAAGACTAAGGAAAACATACATCGAACAAATAATGAAGGATAGAGGAGCAACTAGTTACGCAAACTTAAAAAGAATGACCGAGCAAAATGAATTCTAGTGCTTAGTTTTAGTTATTAAGATTGAGAATCATAAAGATTATCCGCCAATCTACGGATTAAGGAAAACAAGTTGTTTTTTTTTTTTTTGTACATTTGAATTCAGTTTTCTTTCATCTATTGTATTTTTTTATGTTGAAATTTTTCCTAGTTTCAAATATGCAGAATTTATTATATCGATTTTTCCATTTATTATGCATTCATTATTTTATATATTACAATTAACAACAAATCATCTTCATTTTAATATTCATTTTATTCCCAAATTTCTTATGTACCAAAGAAACAGTAATATTGAGAAACGTAGAATATAATGCGCTTTGATGACGGCTTACATGTATATGGTGTTTAATAAAGATTGGCATTTATGTTGCAACTAACCAGCTCGCACACGGATGCTATCCTTTATAGATTAAAACTGGTTCAATTACTGTTCCAGTTTTATGTCGAAGAACCAGTAGTATACTGGTATATTATTGAAGTACGTGTATATAAATTTGGGTTCGAACATTTCACAGTAACTGGTTTTTATATACCATGTTGCGTGATTAAATTTAATTTCCTACTCGCCAAAAAATAAAAAATATAATCATCCTATGAAACATTAAGTTAAAAAAGCGTTCGATAATGCAGTGTTATCTGAGAGATGTTTTTTTAATGGCAAATCTTTTCAAAATGACAGAAATAAATGTAAATTGAAGAAAAAATGCAATAAGCCTATTTTTTCCCCTTAAACTGTATGTGCTGTGTGTAACTACTATGGTCACTACAGTACATACAAGGGAGGGGGGATAATTTAAATGTGGTGAGTTAAGCCGCTCATTTTAATGAAGGCAATAATCCTGTTGAAGGAGATTACGTCATTTGAGAGGGTCTGCCCTATATCTCTGGGTAGGCCAAGTTGCCTCCGCAACATAGTAAACTTTTGACAGGTAAGTATTATGTGGGAAACTGTCGGTGCGGTTGTCTGGTTGCACAAGGGGCATGTAGTCGGAGGCGGCGTTTTATCAGTTATATGTTTGTGCGAATAGCGATGTGGCCAATTTGCAGCCGGCTGAGGATCTTAAAATCGTATCGGGATGTTCCTTCTGGTGTCCACCATGATTCAACTGTGGTCTTAATGGTTCTTAGGAATGTTGTAGCAGCTGCCCATTCAGTTTTCCACTGGTTTTCGCACGCCTTTAGGAATGTATATGTGATTGATGAGGGTAGCTCCGCGTCCTGTGGCATTGGCGAGAGCAAGGCAGAACGTGCTGCTCCGTCGACTCTCATTACCAGACACTCCAATGTGCCCAGGAACCCACAGCAGCGACACATGACTATCCATTAGCTGCAATTCGTACAAGTTGTGGTATATTTTTAGAATTAGCGGGTTGTTGAATTTTTGACTCCTAATCATGTTCAAGGACTATATGGAATCAGTAACTAGGAAGAAATCACTGGTTCTGGTGTGAGTTGTAACGATGTGGTAGAAGCAGTGTGCAATTGCGTACAATTCTGCATCCAATGCGGAACAGGCATCATTGAGTCGAGTTTCGCATGAGATGTCGTGACCTTCGACTGCACAGGCTGCGGGCAGTTGACCTGCCTCGCTAACTGCCTTGGCTCCATCAGTGTAATAAATTATGTGGTCCGGGTACTTATTAATTGCCCTAACTGCCGCTTCCACTGCGAAGAGAGAACTTGTTGTGTTTGGATGCTGTTTCAGCGACACATCAATACTTATCTGGAAAGTGATCCAAGGGGGAATAAGGGCATTGGGGCTGGGTGTTGACTTCTGTACAGACGTGATACCGCATCTTCGCAGATCGGCCAGTAATTCTGGTAGTGGGTCGCCGGGAAAGTTTGGTTCAAGAAGACAATGTTCCAACTTTAGGGGGAGGTTTCGTGTGTGGCTGAAATGATGGTACATATTTCGCTGTATGAAATATTTTGGGAAGTAGGAAAGCGGAGGGCACCCAGCTAAATCACACATGCTGGCAGTTGGAGAAATTCGATGCACTCCCAAAATGGTTCTCAATGCAGAGTGATGTATAGGATCAAGAGATTTCAATATATATTTGCTGGCCGAAGAGTACACCTGGCACCCGTAGTGGATTTTCGATATAATGAGCGATCTGTAGATGTTGAAAAGTAATTTAGGATTAATATTACATCTGGAGCTAGCCAGATATTTCAATATAGGGATAGAATTGGTGCAGCTATGTTTTAAGTTGGTAATATGAGGCTTCCAAGTAAGTCTAGAATCAAAAATTAATCCAAGGAATTTGACAATGGCTTTCTGGAGAAGAGGAAGATTGTTTAGATTTAGGGATACACTTGGAGAGGAACGGCGCCCCCTGCAAAAATCAACATATACGGATTTACTCGCCGAGATGGCTAGGCCGTTGTTTTCCGACCAACTCTGTATTTTATTGATAGTTTTCTGGAGTATTTTTTGAGCGATAGGAGGGAAATTTGACGATAAGGAGATGTTAAGATCATCGATAAACAGCCGAGCGGTTATAGGCGGCGAGATGCACTCGGCTACGTCATTGACGTAAATTATGAATAAGGTTGCACTCAGAGCAGAGCCTTGTGGCACGCCATTCTCCGTTGGAATGGGTGCTGATAAGGATGTAGCGATCTAAACCCGGATCGTTCGGTTGGCTTAAAAAGCCAGCGATATAATTGCACATCTGGCCATTTATTTTTGCGGCTTTGAGTTTTAGCAATAATCCATACCGCCATATGCGATCAAATGCTTTTTCTAAATCGAAAAAGACCGCATATGTATGTTGATGGCGATGGGAGCTCGTTATTATTTGCCGTTGTAGAGTTATTAAGTGATCGCCTGTCGATCTCGATTTGCGCCCTCCGGCTTGAATAGGAGAAAGGATATTATTTTGTTCAAGGACAAAAAGGAGGCGCCTGTTTACGATTTTTTCCATTACTTTGGATAAAACATTTAAAAGAGAAATTGGACGATAGCTTTCAGGACGGAATGGATCTTTATTTGGTTTTAATATAGGAATAATGTGTGCCATTTTCCAGGATTGAGGAATATCGCCAGATACCCATATTTGGTTATAAATATTAAGGAGAAACTCTTTTGCCTGCGCTGGCAAATACTTAACCATGTATGGATGAACAAAGTCGAGACCAGGTGCACTGTTTCGAGTATGAAATTTGAATTGAAAGTTTAATTCAGCCATGGAAAATTTGACGTTAAAAGCATCCGGGGACTGTTGAAGGAAGGATAATTCTTGTTGTTCATAAGAAGCTTTTCTAGATGTAAACTTGGTGGAATAGACTAAGGAGGAGAACTCATTCTGGTAGTGTTGAGCGAAGATATCCGCAACATTGCTTGGATCTGATATGACTGAGTTGTTATGGATTAAGGAGGTAGGGGGGTTGGATCGATTTAATTTTTGCCCATGTAATTTGGTTAAATATGGATTGGGCTATTGAATCGATGAAAGAGGTCCAGGATTCCCGCTTCTTCATCTTAATTATGTAACGTGCTTTGGCGCGTAGCTTTTTGAATTCAATCAGGTCACCGAGTAATTGTGAAGATTTGTATTTCCTGAGAACTCGTTTACGGTTTCGTATTGCTACTGCAACTTCACTACACCACCAGGGAACATGGTGTGGGCGGGGCAAGGGGGTAGATTTAGGGATCGCCGTTTCCGCTGCAGTAAACATTACCTCAAGAAGTATCCTGATATTTTCTACCGCAGAGGTCCTGAGTTGATGTGGGACAAAGACCTTGTCACGAAACGTTTCCTAATTTGCTTTGTGGAATAAGAAGTGAGGAGTTGTTGATCTGGAGACATTTAGTATAGGACTCGTGGTATGTATTATAATAGGGAAGTGGTCGCTGAAACACAAGTCGGGCAGTACTGCTGACTCTAATTTGGAATATAGGACAGGGGAGGAGAACGCTAAATCGATAGTCGAGAACACATGGTATGAGAGGTTAAAATGGGTGTGTATAGGTTGGGGAATAAAGCATAAATCAGTATTTAAAAGGAGTTTAGTGAGAATTGCTCCATGTTTGTTTGTCTGTATTTATCCCCAGATCGGGGAATGAGCGTTGAAGTCCCCTAATAGTATTATCGATTTAGGAAGTTGTGCTATAATGGACTCGAGTTCGTGGACACTATTCATGCTGTTCGAGGGAATATAACAGCTACATAGTGTAACTGGAGAGTTAGATAAAAGAGGGACATGTATGGTGACGGAAATAACTTGTAAAGAGGAGTTGAGGTGGACTGGGTACGCAAGGATAGAGGTGTGGATAAGAGATAGAACACCTCCTTTCGCTCTCATACCTTGAGTATTGTCACATCTAAATAATTTACAGTTTTTTACTCTCGGTTGATGTTTTGATTTGAGGTGTGATTCTTGTAAGCATATAGCGTAGGGGTCATGCCGTGCAATTAACTGCATCAGTTCAGCACAGTTGTTATTAAAACCGCGACAGTTCCACTGCATTAAACAAGATTTTACCGCCATCTTGGTTCTAAATAACATTGTAATATTGTAATATTGTACAGACTTTGTAAGATTTTATGGACAAGGGAAGTTTATTAATTTGTATTGGATACATTGCCGTCGCTATGATGTCGCTCGTCTTCAGACGTCATGATAGTTTGTTCCGATAATTTTCTTTTAATTCGGGAGCAGCGACTTTTAATGCTTCTGCAGGTAAGATATGGCTTAACTGCTGCAAGCATGTATACCAGCTCGTCATAGCTCCTTCTATAATCAGTTGCATAGGAAATGTACTTTGGGTTCGTCGCTACTGTCTGGATAAATGTTTTGAATTCTTCAAATCCCATCATAAACGTTGATTGTTCGGCGTTGAAAAGGTGTTTGGCTTTTCCAGTTACGTCTTCTGGCTTTTGAGTTGGCTGTTCGTTATGCGGGTCAGTTGGTACATGCTCCTCTTTCTTATCTGGTTGATTAATGTAGAGAGCTGGCCGTGTAGGTAGCGGCCGTGATGGGAAAACCGCCGATCTCGGGTCAGCAAGTGCTTCTGGGGTTTTGGGATGAGGCCGTTTCAGTGGACTAGCGTCCGTGTCCATCTCTATTTCCGGCTTCTCAATTGTGGTATTTGAATTTATTTTGTCTGGACATTTGATGTCTACCGTTAAAGGGGAGACATGGGTTTCCTTATGTACTGTTTGGGGCACATCGCTATCATGGTCCGTGGTTGGCTGCTGAGGTTGGCATATGGTGTCTGGACGGCTGGAATGACTTTCTTGTTGCGTGTTCACCGGTTTATTCTCTTTTATGCAGTTTGGACACACGTGGTCTTCGATTTGGATGAAAATTCTATGATCGAAGAAGTGCTAACAAGTCAAAAATGAAAGAAGCATTAATACTGTGCCACATCCGCTTTATAATCTTAATTTTGTACCAAATAACTTGTATAGGATTAAAAAGATGGCATTTTAAATTAACCTACAGTGGCTTTAAAATTTTTAGAGGCAGTCGTAACTTTGATCGTAATGCTTTACTTTACTCCATTGTGTGCTTTTTAAAGATGAAACACCATTTCATATTTGAATTCATTAGACAATGTCCACCTTAATTAAGATAGATATATTTAAACAAAATAGTTTCTCAGAAATATAGACAAATCATGTAACCCGTTAAATTCAGCATATCTTTTATACTTTACCATTCGTTTAAATTTCAAAAATTCCTTTCAACAGAAAAATGAAACACGTTTCTGGTAAAACAGTGGAAAAAGATCTTAGAATATTTGCATTTTGATGTTTATGTTATTTCGTAAAAACTGATCTGCTTTTATAACAATAATAAGCAATAAGTGGAAATGACCATTGTTTTTGAATTATAATATTAGAGACTGTTTAATTATGATTATTAATTGGGTAAATTGTTATTTTTTTTTATAAAAAAAAATTATATAATCGTATTTGAATTTTATTTTTAAAAAACTTTAAGTTTAAATTGTAGTCAAAACAATTATAAAAAAAGTTTCCATTTTGGCCGAAACTAGAAAAAACAAACAAAATTCGGTTTCGGTTTTAGTTGAAAATTTTGTTTCGGTCGGACACTACCTTCATGATTGCAATAATAGAGAGAAAATGAGAAGGGAAGAGGAAGCGAAGAAGACCTCGGACTACACGGAAATATCAAATAAAAATAGAAACGCAAATAACATACAAAAAAACAAAACATAGCTCAAGATAAGAAAAAATGGAAATGGGTAGTGAGTTAAACCATAACGACAGGAGTAAGCTCTTAAAACAGATGATGATATAAAAAAATCAGTTTGTTTTCTTATAAATTATATTAGTGTGTAATAGTTAGATTATTTTTAAAAAAGTTCAAAATTAATTTTATTCAAATTTTATTTATTTTCATTTTTAAAATTATGTATAGGCTCTGGCTGTTGAATGCGCTTTTGGTCTAAAAGATACTAAATTAGATTAAGGAGCTTAAAAGAATATAGAAATTTAAAGATATGATGGATATGAGTGGAAGAATCAGATAGAAGTTGTAATAGAATAGAAGGGGGCCGTGTTAGACTCTGAGCACTTAACAGCATAGCAAGATGTTTAAAAATAAGGAATTGAAGTACGTGTTTTTTAGTAAATGGAAAAAAGTAAAGAATTAAAGCGTTCCTCTATATTTGAACCCGTCTTCATCCCAACTGTTTTTTTCTTGGATTCTATTGGTCCCGTCTATGTTTCCTCTTTCGAAGAATTCTCTCCTCCTTGTCTATCTTCAAGCGCTGAGCCTCATGCCCTATCTTCACCTTTGTTCTTTGACGAACTTCTATCTACACTTAATAAATCTGCTTACATTTCTCCAGGATTAGACGGCTTCCCGTCTTATTCTTCAAAAATCTCTTCCAACCTTGTTACAAGTACTTTTGAATATTTTCAACTTCTTTCTTCATTTTGGTTCTACTCCCAAATTTTTGAACGACTTTATAATTATTCCTATTTAAAAAAAAAAAACAAAAAACAATCGCCTCGTTTTGTGTCTAGAACATAATAATCTGGTTGCTTTAAATATGTTCGGCTTCCATTCAGGGCTAGGCCCGGTTGACTACATACATTTTTTCCTCTCAGATATTTACAAATCTTTCATAGAAAATAAATTTACTATTGCTACTTTTGTCGATTGTTCTGCCGCATTTGATAATGTGTACCTTCTGACTCTTTGCATCAAGCTCATTTCACTCAAAATTCCTTCTTCCTTCGTCACTCTCATTCTCAATCTTTTATAAGTAGTTATGTATTATTTCTTCCTGTAAACGTTTGTTTCACTGATATTATAAGTTATGTATTTTTAAACCTTAAATTACGTTACAAAGTTATAGTTTTAAATATTACTCGGACACAAAGTACCTTTTAATTCGTTAAAACATACAACATTTATTTATATTAAATTATTACTTAAAATAAAAGTTACAGACATTATTATTCACAAAAAATATGACGAAACCGGTAGGACGGATTTTTATATATATTTTTTGTGAATAATAATGTCTGTAACTTTTATTTTAAGTAATAATTTAATATAAATAAATGTTGTATGTTTTAACGAATTAAAAGGTACTTTGTGTCCGAGTAATATTTAAAACTATAACTTTGTAACGTAATTTAAGGTTTAAAAATACATAACTTATAATATCAGTTTTATAAGTAGATCTCTCTTCTTCTCCATTTTTTCTTTTTTCGCTTTTAAACGCGTCTATCGCGGAGCCCCTCCTGTTCATGTTTCAGTCCTGTGCTATTTAACATTTATTTCTTTAACGTCGATTTTTTCCCTATAAAATTCTCTTCCCTCCTATGTACAAATGGCAAGCGTATCTACTCTAGCTCAATCGATCTGGCTACAGTCGTTGAAGAAATAAATAATTCCTTATCTGTTTTTAGCATGCCCCTTTCTAATATGTATCTTTCTCTTTATTTCTCCAAATATTCTCTTGTATCGTCTTCTCCCTCCGACCTTTTAATGGTTCTTTAGTAAACATTATCTCATCTAATATCTCTATTCCTTTTATAAATTCCATCTGCTGCCTTCGTCTGTTCTTGAATGACCGACTTTCTTTTCATTACCATATCAACTAACTTTACAATTCCTTTCTTAAATGACTGAACCTTCTAGAAGCTTTATCTCCTTAAGAATGGGGAGGGAATCCCGCGACTTTCCTAATCCTTTACAAATCCATAATTTGTGCTAAACTCAATTGTTGTTCCTTTTCAATTGATATGGCGATGGAAATTGTATTTTCGAACTATTGGTTCAATAAAAGAAACACCGACACAGCGCTATAATTCGTTCATTAGTGACCAGGGTGATCTTGATAGCGACAACAAATAATTCACTTTAACTATTAAGCAAACGGACATACATTATTATCAGTAAATGTACATCAAACCTTTAAAAAAAAACTTTATTTACTTTTAATTATACTCGCATCTCTTAAATTCATCTGCAGTACCTTCTAATGGTACTTGTGAGAAGTAGCTCATAATTCTTTCTCTTCAGCTCCTTCTCCTTTAATTAAAAATATTGCAACAACGGTCTTAAAGCTTCTCTCTTTAAACAACATTACTTCTTCCACATCCTTTACTGATTTTTTTTCTTGTTTTCTCTCTAATAATTTACATAATAATCAATTCCTCTCCTACTAACAAGGAAAAGTCAAATAAGATTAAAAAGGAAGAAAATTAAAAAGACTCAGGGCAGAATTTTCTCTCTGTTTTTTTTCCTTTCTTTACCATCTTGCTTAATCCCTTTCCTTGTATACAATATTCATCCAAGTCAGTTGGCCAATGATTCAACTTTAAACATTGCTGTCTCTTGGTTTTCATTTCCTTTAAGTATTAAAGGTACTGTTGCTCTGTAGTGGTCATACTCAGTTCCATTTGGACTACTTTTTTTCTCACATCTGCTGTTATATTTATATAGTTGTGAGACTAGCTAGTGAGTATAGCTATGGCTATGTAACAATCAGCTCCAGCTTTAAGCACAATGGTTTAACTTCAACTGACATTCTTGTATTTATTTGGATGTTTTCGTACCTTTTTCCTGTTTTCCCAAAATCTCTGTATACCTCCTTTGTCTCAGTACACAAACGTGCTCCAGAATCTCTCTTTCTATTACTCTGTATTCCTCTATAATTTAGCTGCCCTGACTCACTTCCTTCTAACTTCTAATCTTTATGGTCAATTATTCCTTTCTTATCATCTACTGATCTTACTTTTTTCTATTATAAATGTTTTTCACTTGTATCCTCTGTTGAGCCTTCTTATTGTTCTGCTTTTCATTCTTCTTACCTCTTTTGCTTCTAATACTTCTTTAGTTTCATAATGCCGGCTGTATGTAATCTACTACAATGGAACTGTCATAGTCTCAGAGCCAATAAAACTTCATTGGAGGGTTTATTGGATCTTTATAATATCAATGTTGCTCTTATCTTTGAAACGTGGCTTCGGCCATATGACTTAAACACAATACAACTTATGCTCTTGAAAAATACAGCTTAGGTTTTAGGCTTATTTAAATTTAAATATCGCTTTTGAATTAAGCTTATAAAATCTATAAAATGATTTGCTTTTAGCTTTTAGCTTTTGACATTCGGCTAGTTTTCACTTTTTCAGGCCCTGCTCATTAATAGAATAAGTTGAAGTCAAATTAAGTCATATTTAAAATTTAAATGTACAAAAGCTAAAGCCTAAGTTGTATTATTAAAAATGATTAGTCGAATTAAACTGAAGATCTATTTTTATTTAGCTTTTAAATAGTACAACTCATTTCTCGTTTTTTTCAATTTATTTGTGTATATGTTTTATTAAGCTTTTTTTTTTGTGTGTGTTTCTATTATTTACATGTAATATTTGTTTTACGTAATTCGACTAGTTGGTTAATGAAAATTTAAATTCACGTTCACAAAAAATATTTTGTTAAAAATAACAAATGTTTTAAAATATACTTTGATATTTTAATCGATATAATGCAATAGTGATTTTCCGTATGGAGGGAAAGTTCTACAAATCTATTTGATAACAGACGGGTTATGAAATTTTTGAAAAATTTGTGTGTGGTTTGTTTTGTTTATTGGAAGGTTTGTAAATTAATGGTAAAAATACGTACAGAGTATATACTGTACGACTATTGATTTTATTGTTTCTTGCTACATAGGATGCGCAATCCTTTTTAATGTTTAATTATATATTTTTATAATGGATTCTTTTAATGTGAATTGGAAGGGAACAGCCTTAAATCAAATACCGACGTGTTTTAGCAAACCACAGTATCCTGATATAAATGCATCCCTTGATCATACAGTTTTAATAAAGGTAAATAATAGTTCTATGTTAGTTAATTGTCTAATTAATGTAATTAAGTACCGTGAAGTTTGTATAAACTAATACAATCAGTTGTATAACATCGATCTTTAAAAATAATTTGAGCAAGTTTGTTGACATGTAATGCAGTATGTTTTCATCGATCATTTTATATAAAAAAGGATAAAGCAAAAAACGTTTTTGCTTCTTTAAAATTAGCGATTCTTTATTGAGTATCGAAGTTAATGATTAAGGACTTGGGTTTCGTGTTTAATTAAAAGATTGTTCGATGAATTTTAATTATAAACGAAAATATAAATAAAAGTTAAAAATTCACTTTTCTTTCTTTTTTTTTGAAAAGTTGTTGATAAAACAGTATCTGATCATTTATTCAGATAACATCCTTCGTTATTATTTATAACATTTTAAATTCACTTTTTCTCCACATTTTTTTCCTAATAAGTTTAAATTTTGTTTTCTATTAATTTTTGATAACATAGGTATATTTCGTATTGAAGTCGACAAGTTCATTTTTGTAGAAGGCATAAATTATTAAAAATATACTGTTGAAATTGTATGTTAAAAAAATTTTTTGTTTACAATTTTATTTTGTTTTACTAGATTAGCATTTTTTATTTTGTATATACCAAGTTATGTAAATCGGTTCTTGAATTTACTTCTGAAAAAATTTTACGAACTTTTTTATGTATTTAAAAATTTATTAGTATTTGTGAGACATTCGTGAAAAAAATTAAATTTTATATTTTCTTTATTTTTTTTTGTTTTCATTGGAAGGTTAATGTACTCGCGCGCAATAAATTTTAAAATCACGATATGTAAAGAAAGTTACGTATTATTTAATTGTGAAATCTATTAAAGTAAGATACAGTATTTGAATTTGTATATATAACATTGACTAATTTATGATGTTTATGAAAATCAGTTGCCATTTGTAAAATGTGGAGTGCCACAACCTTATGAATCGAAATGTAAAGATATTTGGTCTGAAAATCATGTACGATTGCCGAGTTCGAAGCATAATTTATATTCTATCAGTCCGGTAATAAATACGCATACTAACATAAATTTAATATTTAATTATTATTAGTCGATTTAAATTCGACTTAATAATGGAGTTGGATTTGCAGTGATTAGTCTGTTTTTTATTTAATATGAACTTTATTATAAATAAATATTAGAACTATTGTAGAATGGCCTGATTGTTCTGGTTTTAGTGTTTTGTTTGTACGATGAAAATTTATTATTTAAGGAGTTTAAAAATCAAGTCTAAAAATTCTGTTTAGCTGACTGAAGTAAATGTTACATTTTTGTACATCTTGTTTGTTCTTAACTAATAAATTAATAATTATAAAGCTTAATAATAAACCATCGAGTATATGGTTTTAGAACTCCGTTGTTGCGTTTATATGTTCTTTGTCTGATGACGTGATATTCCTGAAGACGTTTTAAACTATGTATTTATTACATAAATTAGTCTTTTATTATTAAACTTTAAAATATTTATCAAGAACGACAAACAATGATTACTTTAATCTGTTCACAGGTTATTGTTTTGAACTTTTAAGGATCCATTAAAATAAATTAGCAGGGTCTTTCCTATCTTGAGCTTTCTGTATCCAGTTCCTTCCTGCTATTCCAGCTTATGTCGTCCTACCAACAGGTCAGCGGTGTACCAATGTTTCTTTTCATTTCAATCGGCCACCATTCCAATACACGTTCTGTCCATCAGTTATCCTTACTTCGGGCTATGTGTCCGGCCCAGTTCCACTTTAGTTTAGCCATTTGTCTACCACATCGCAGAGTCCGGTCTTTGCCCTTCCCATCCTTCTCATTTTTGTCTTTATAAACAGTAATGTTGTCATTACTTGCAATATTGTTGTTGTTAGATAGATAATTAAGATTGTTATCAACTGAGCTGTTTGTAATGCCTTTATGGGATGGGTGCGGCAGCGTGGGGTTATCTTCTGTAGTTACAGAGTTTCCTTCTTTGTCCTACCAACGACTAAGTTTCGGGGAATGAAGCATAAGACTATTCGTTTCTGAAGATCGGGAATTACAACACTTAACTTGATTAACTTAATATATTTCACGAGAACGAGATAAACGCGGGGAATAATAATAACGTATGTATTTGACAGCACAAAATCTCAACGCGAGAAATAAAAATTTTTAATCATCAATAAAAATAAGTCTAACAACTAAATCAAAAACCAATTCATTGCAAATTTCAAGAAAATAATCATGTACTAAAATTTACATTTACAGGTTGTTTGGTGAAGTTATATATTTTAAAATTACATTTTACATCCATCGCGAGATAACTCTTTCCCCATCAGAAGACATTATTGGGGCACCACTGAAATAGAGTAAAATCCGTCGGGAGTAATCATGAAATTTTTCTGATAAATAAGCAAGATCAACGTTCAAAGTTTTTTGCATTGCAATTGTATCTTCCCAATTTACAGATTTAATTGTTTTTAAAATAACTTGATTTCATAATTTTACTTAAGTAAACTAAAATTAATTTAATTGCTTTATTTTAGAAATATTAAAATAAACTAATTAAATTAAATATATTTTTGTTAGTAATTGAGGGAACTACAAGAACTTTAACTTTTTGCATGAATACAGGATAAAAAGTAAACAAAGATGCGTGATTAAAATATAAGCATGCCGAAATTTGTATTAGATTAGAAGAATAGGTAAGCTAAGCAAGATTTCGAAACACTGGTTTGTCAAAGAATTTGCTACTATAGTCTATATAAAGGAATAAATAGAAGAGAAAGTATTTAGTTTGCACTGAAACGAAAAATACGAGTACAAGATATAAGTAAGGTTACTTAGCTGTTCAATAATCCAAAAAAATGCTACAGTATCAAGCCTTAATGTGCAAAAATGAATAGCAAAACAATTGTGAATAGGCAACGCAGCATAGGTGGTAAATAAGTTTCAACTTGAAGAAAATCGTAAATTTTATTTTTCTTTAGCAAAATAATAACTGTCTAAACATTTGCCTAGATTTTTATTTAATACAGAGTTTACCTCCAATTTTACTACTTTCGTAATGGTCCGTGTAGATTATTTAAAACTTTTTGTTTTCAAATATTTTTCTTAATGATTCATGGAGTGGTCGAATTTTCAGGATACTTTATACTACCTTTAATTATTGAAAATTTGTCGAAAATGTAGACTACATCGCATTTTAATTTGGTATTTCTCTTTTTTTTAATAGGATAATCATCGTTTTTGTTCAATTTATGAATTAATTTTTCAGATACAGAGTAGCGGTTACAATAGTATACCTTTGGGCTTAACCAAGTTCTCCATTGAGTAATGATTGCTTGTTGTGGTGGTAAATTAATTTCGGGTAATTTTTTGTTGAATTTAATTATTCGTTCTGAAGCTTTTTAAACACTTTTTTCCCATTAAAACTTATGGAATCTACTGTTTTATATGAAATCCGAATGCATTCATATACATAATGTAACGCGTGCACGAAATAATAATTGAGTTGAATTAATTTCAGATAAATTACTTTAAGTGCCTTTATGCTTTTAACATATTATAGGGTCCTACTTCAAGTACAAACAATAATACTCTGTAAAATTTTATACTTTCGGGGAGTAAAATTTTCATATCATTGTTAAAAAATCTTGCTGTTGTTCGATGATTTGTTTTTTCTAATTCATCAGAGTATAAAAGCCATGTTTTTTCAACTGAATTATTTGGTACACAAATTACAGCTGACGTCAAAAATACCTTCCAGCAGAATCTGAGATTTCAATATTCCTATCTAAATAGAAATTTTTCCAACTTCTTTTCGAATTTTATCAATAATTTTTAATTAGAAATTGTGCACTTAATTTTTGCGTAATGTGGACTCATCGAGTATAATGTGTTTATTGTATTTTTCAAAAAGCAACCGAGAGACGCGTAAATACTATAATAGGACTACCCGTTGGATATTTTTCTTCGTTAACTTTTTCAGTAATTTCTTCGAATGGTTTTAAAACTTTAAGCGATTCTTCAATAGTTTCCCACTCTTCAAGTGATAGCCGCAGAAGATTCTGATCAGTTAAAGCTATTGTACTGCATAGTAACGTCGAAGGAAGATTTTTACATTTTAAGACTATAAATAATGATCAAAGTGCTCTGTATTTAGCGGTAAAACTTTCTGAAACTTTAAAAGACAATGCGAAGTAAAACTAATTGCTTCGGCATATCACGGCACAGCAGTGATAGCTTATGAGTGTAGTGATTTTCAATCACGAATTAAAAATGAGTATCCTCAAACTATTTTTGTTCACTGTTAATAAATTGAATTTATTTATTTTTCAGTCTGTTAACTACATCAAACAATGTAAAATCATTTTTATTTCTCTTTCGGGTTTTGATACATTTCTTTTTTCGAAATCAACAAAGAGAACTGCAGTGTTCAACACTGACTTGAAAAAAAAAACATTTTCCGTTTTATCGTCAATACACCCGAATTTTACAACACTAGATTAGTGGAAACAGTAAATTAATATAAAAACGAATTAAAGAATATATTTACAAAATTTACTGCAAATGCGGATACATAGGATTCAGAAACGATTTGAACAGCGTCGGCTTGATGTCACATTTAGAAGACTGATTTTAACCTTTTATATTACCGTTTTAAGTACTTCCAAAAAAAAAAAAATTGATATTAATTTTTTTTTCAAAAGAAATCGAGAATTATCTTTTAGAATTTCGCGAAAACTTTGATCATATTTGCGATGAATTAATCAACAACTGTTTTAATGAACAGAAGAACAGATCATTACCAGAAACTTCCAAAAAAAGAATGATACTTGATTCAATTTCTGGGAATGGCAAAACAATTTTAGAATAAAGGATATTTTAGAAATTATCGATGTCATGCAAACTCGAACTAACATCTTATAATTTTTACCAAAGAATTTTTCAGACGACTAACGGGGATCTTTTTTTAGTAATCTTATTGTGATAAATATTTAAATAATTAACGAGTTAAGCGCATACCTTTTTTTTATATATATTTTATTTTATAATAATTATCGAGTGCATCAACCTGCAAGTAAAAATTAATATGTAATGCTGACCAGACAATTAATTATAATGCGATCACTTCTCAAATGTTACACGTGCAAGATTAGAAAAAGAGTAAACACATTGGGCGTATCTAGTGTAAGAGACGATTGTTTCTTTTAAAATTATGAATACTCAATCATGTGATCGGTTGGGAGTAAGAATATCATTTGAAATGTATAGAATATAAAAAATTACCGAATAGATTGAGTTTAATGACGAGGATTCTCTTTTAAAATGAATGAAACCTGCCGATCAGGTGGTTTATTAGTCCGCTATGGAAATAACGAAATATGCTAGTAGCGATTTGTACTTCGAAGTAATGAATTGTTATTTCGAAACTGGTAAATATTTGCTATGTATTTTTTAAGTAAAGCACCGTAAAAGTATTGAAATGTGTTAGACAAGGCTCTGTTTTATCGCCACTCTTATATTGTGTGTATTCAGGATGTCTGTTTAAACGTGTCCTTAAAATGTTGAAAGGTGGAATTTCAATTGGTAACGTTAATATTGCCAATCTACGTTATGCCTATGACACCACAATTTTTCTTGATCTCGAAAACAGCAGGCAATTTTCGGAGAAATTAACAATATAAAGTGTAACAGCTTTGAATTAAAAATGAACGTAAATAAAACGAAAATTATAATTCCGGGTGGAATGAAAGAAAACACGTTTCTCAAAGCTAGATGGATATGAAATAGTTGTGGGATTTTATTACCTGGGTTCCAAAATTAGCAATTATGGCCGATCATATGTAGAAATAAAAAACCGAATCGCAGTAACCTTAAACACTATGAAGGAGCTTTAGCGACTTTTATGTGATGCGGATATTCCGCGGCATAAGGAAGAGCAGCTTGTTTGGTCCCTAATTTTCAGTAATTCCAGCGCCGAAAACCGAGTAGTAACACTTCCAATCAACGGCGTAATGGCATTCTCGAACATAAATGCAATGCTAGGAATAAAATACTAGGACAAACCAGTTGGTGAAACAGTTATTAAACGAGTTAATGCAGACATCTCTGTAAATTCTTTGGACCGGTAATATGGCAAGCAGGCCTAGGCGGGAGATTAGACTAGCAAACATAAATGAAAAAAGAAAATAGGGTCGTCCAGCAATTTGGTGGATGCAATAAATATGTCGATATCGGGGAATTGCAGTGCATACGGCGCAGGACTCTCGCTACAATAGTCACGACGATTGACAATAACCGCCACGACAATGATATGATAACTTTTTAAAAGTGGTATTAAACTAACGTGTGCAACTTCGTTCTAACATATTTTGTGTAGTGTATACTGAGTTAATTTATAAATAAAGTATTTAGAATCGCTATTTGTATTATATACAATGTAATTTGTCAGATAGCAAGACATGTTGTAATGATTCGAAAATATGTAACTTTAATTTTTTCAGAGAAAAAATCGGGAAAAATGGGAACTAATAAAAAAAGCTTTTTTGTCTTCCATTTTCAACAGTCATCAGTTTGAAGCTGCGGTGCTAAGTTACAATCCTAAATATTCGGATAATTGGAATTTTTCTGCTCTACATGCATTTTTTACTGAGGTATTATTTTTATACGATATTGAAAATTAAGTTGGTCGGTTTTCGACCAAAAAGTTAAAATTTCGATTACTAAATATTGTTTACGAATAATTTGTAACATATTTTCTTACATCATATTGTTAACTGGCAACACTATTATTGAAAAAATATATGTATATATAACTTAAACGTAATATTAATTACTAATGTGTAAAATTATGTTATCAATAAAATAATGCAACAGAATAGAATAAATTATGCTAAATATGATAATCATAAAATAAACATTTTATACAGGAAAAAAAACCACCAATAATTCTATTAAAAATTTCTACCTAAATTATTATTATAAATAAAAAAATAAAATATAATATATTGTAAAAAGAAACATAAAGAATTGCGGACTAGAAACTAATTATAGTTACTTATGAGGTCAACTCTAAAACAGTTTTTTTTTTTTGTTCGTTAAACATAAATGTTACGTATTTCAGGCCCTATATTGCCGATTGGCAAAAATTGACTCTAGAAACGTATATTTGAGAAGTTATAATATATTGTTTATGTCTAATTATACAAATATATTATGAAAGTTTATACATTTTTTATTCGCAAAACGTTACGTCCTCTTCAAAGAAAAGAAAAATTATATATAAAAATATTAAGAAAAGAGAACACAAGAACACTTCTTCTATCGTCTATAAGTAGCTGTTTTAATTAGCAGATAAATCATGAATTTTATTGATTTTTAAGAAATATTTCTTTTAATCGATAAACTGGGACTTCGTCGAACGATAACATTATAACAATATGTAATTTAGGAATATATGTGTACATGTCAAATGCTTTTAAAGTTGATGTTGCCAGTCGGTTTGGCATCATTATAGCGAAGAAGTTAACAAATATATCTGTAGGATTATAACATTATAAAGCATTACTTCGAAAATGGTCTACAACAAATTTTTGAGATAACACTCTTTGTAGTTTTGATTTTAGAAATAGTTAGTTTGTGAAAGATGCTGTTGGGGCTTATACAGAATGTTCAAGTAATAATTGTGCGAGCAGTTTTTCGGATAACATTTAGCCTATTAAAAACGTTAAAAAGAACCCTGTTACAAGTTATTAAATATTAGTGAGTTATATAAAAGTTTAAAATTATCTTAAACTTTTATGTCTCATTTATATTTTCATGTTGGCTACGAACTAAATTAGAATAAAAAATAACGATAAAATATATATATACGTGAGTGTAGATATATGTATTTTTTCAGTTTTTATTATTTCATATAATTCGAAAACCATTTCTTAATTTTTTGAGTTTACAACGTAATTATTTAATTTATAGCATTGCTAAATTTTATGTCATATAAATATAGTGACTTTTTATTTTTATAAATATCTTTAAAATTTTTAATTTTCATTTATTTAACGTGTTTACCGTAGGTATGCGATGAAGAAGAAAGTCTTGTGTTTTTTGTTAAAATTTTTCCAAAAATTGTTAAGTTGGCTTTGAATTTGCCAGAGATGGTGCGCTGTGGAGTACCATTATTAAAACGTCATATAAACAATTCGATAACATTTTCCCAGATGCAGGTGGCTAGTTTACTTGCAAATGCATTTTTGTGCACGTTTCCGCGAAGAAATACCACTACAAAGTCATCAGAATACAGCAATTATCCGACAATTAATTTCAATAGGTTCGTTTTTCATTTATTTTCAATATGCATGAATTATTTTTAATATAAAGGTGTAACGTTCTTGCCCCATTCGATATTATTTTTTTGATGTTAATTTTTATGTAAATATTAAAGTAATTAGTAATGCAATTAAGTAAAGTAAACGTCAAGTCATGTAGTGAAATGATGTAATCTACTTCATTCAAATGTTCTATTATTCATTATCGAACAATCGGAAGGAAGGAAAATAAGTTTAAATTTATAATCGAATATAATTAATTTACAGAAATGTTTTTAATTCTATTTATCCATTAAATGAGATACTATAAAAACTAGGGAAAAATTTAAAATATTATCCCAATAATACTATCGGTAGCGATAGCCTAGTTGCTAGAGCGCTTGACTTCCGATATGGATGTCACGGGTTCGATCCCGAGCGACGACGAACTTATTACAAGAATAAATAAATAAATAAAATAATCGTTAATAATCACATGGAAGGCAATGGCAAACCACCACGTTCAACATCATATGCGCGCTAGGTCAGTACACAGCAGACCCACACTGGACGGACTGCATTTGTATATCGATAAGTCAAACGATTACTAATCAGTTCCGAATGTAGTCTTGCCTGTGTACACCTGCGTTGCATATAATAATTGCCTGGTACACTACCTATATCTGTACTGCTGAGATGTACGAATAGGTAGTCGCCGACGCTCAGAAGCTGAGTATGGCACTATAAAAAAGAAGAAGCGTTGGTGCGAATATATATATATTTTTTTATCAGCACTGAAGTATAACAGACGTATATAGCATTTCATTAGTTTTTCAATATGTCCTACCTCTGTGCCTCTAAATTTAAAGGAGAAGTTTAATAAGTCTTTATCGCGCCAAAAAAATAACAGTTAACGCGGTACTGGAAAATTGGGTTGCGTGATGTAGCATTCAAAGTAAATTCTGCTACTTTAGAAAAAGGAAATGAAACCTAAGTTTCTGATAAAAATTAATTTTTTTAATAATTGTTTTTACTGAAAAATATGATTTTTCTTATTGTACGTTTTTTCTTACATAAACTGCTATTATCTTGTTAAATACAGAAAGGGGAGATGTACCAACTGAAAACTAATGAACCACTGCGAACATCTGTTACGCTTCAGTGGTGATAGAAAACAAGTAACCAAAATTTTAATTTCATTTTTAAGACTTCAGTCTCTTTATTTCAACAGACTATATACAATTTCAACTTTGGTAACATTGCAATTTTTGTTTTTGATTTAGATATGTTAATCATTTGCAGCTTATTTTGTTACTTACAAAACAATATTATTTAAGACAATTATTTCAATTTAAATTCGAACAATCATTCTTTTTAGTTTGTATTGAAAATTAATTGTAAATTTCGATAAATTCTTTAGTATTATCCAATTTTACTAAATATCGGTTATCAGACTTAGGCCCATTGCTCATTGCCCATTGGAATGAAAAATACGTAATATGGGACAGGCAGATAAATATCGTACAAACATGAACAAATCCGTGGCGTCATAAGTTGCTGAATCAGTGAGTTATTAAATATTAATTATTGTGTTTGAAAAATAAATCGAATTTCCTAGAATTAGAAGTAACCCGATGTTGCAGTTGGTCGGTAAATTTTTGAAATAATTGTTAGGAACAACGTACGAATGCAGTCGCTACAGCACCATCGGTTGACAATTAAATGTTGTTTTTTCATTGATTATATGTAGAATTATATTTTGATAGTAAAATATTTCGGGAGCATTACATACAATCCAATGCTTTATGGTCAGATGTTTTAACAATTTTTTTTATATTTTATTATTATTATTATTATTATTATCATTATTATTATTATTATTATTAAAACCATGTGCGATATCTTAGTCCTCGCCAAGTCAATTGACTTGTCGACGGATTCCCAAAATAAATACACATTCATATATTTATTTAATAAATATTATAAGCTTAATTTCTATAACTTATCGTTATTTATCTAAAACTAATATATAAACCACTATATATCTACCTCGCACATATTATCAGAACAATGTAAACCTTAAGTAGTGATGCATCCATATATACTGTTACGGACTCACTTATATACTCATTTTTTATAGATAGATTCTTATAAATACGTATATATGCCGTTAACTAAATTTTAGCAACATTCATTTTACTTTTATTTATTTTTGTATTGTTTTGCTGTAGTATATTATTTATAGGTATATTATTAAGTAACTTTATTAAAATCATTTGTCGTAGTCTGTCTTCGTGTTTATTAGCATATCTTCTATGTTGAATTGCATACTATCTATCGTTACGCAAACTATAATTAAATTTATTTCTAGATGTTATGCTGATTTCTTTTTTTAGATATTTAATTAGCAAATTGTATTTGAGTATTATTTTCGGGGTAAGTATTAAATGCCTCGTCCTAATATTCGAAGAATTTAAATTTGAGCGAGTTACATATTTTTTCCCCACACAGACTCAAACATTTATCTTGTAAGTAGTTTAATTATTTTAGTTTGTTATTATTCGCGTGCGCCCATAGTGCAAGTGTGTTTTTATTTTTGTTAAGGTATTTATAACAAGTTCTTCATTTGATAAAGACTGGGTAGCGTTTTCCTCAATTTATTTGCAACAATAGTTATATGTTCATACCGTTTAAACAAGTTGTCAACAGTAACACCTAAATATTTATATTGATATACATCCTCCAAATTGTTACAACTACATATGCTTTGTGTATGTAAATGCTGACATTTTGAACTGTGATGTTTTATCTTCATCTATATTACATTTACTGCTTGGTTTTGTCCACATTATTTTTGATTTGTCTGGGTTAATAAATAATCTTCTATCATATATCCACTTTGTTAGCTCATCTAAATCTTTTTGCATTAAATTCTCTACTATTTTATAATTTTTATGGGATATTATAATTGCTACAACATCACCATATGCAAATATTTTAAGAAATTTTAATATTTTATTCATATTTCTAATATAGATTATAAATAGGACTGGAGCTAATATAGATCATTGTGGTACTCCATATATTGTCTTAATTTTTTTACTAACTGTCCCATTTATTTGTACAACATTGTTTCTATCTATTAAGTAGTTAATAAACCATTTTAAAAATCTTCCAGAGATTCTTATTTCTTCCTAATTTTTTTTAAATAATATTTCATGCCTAATTGTGCTAAAAGTTTTACGGAGTCTATAAAAATTATTATACCGTGTTTTTGTGTTTGCTATTTGACTAATAATTTTGAAGTCGATTTATTCTTTTGAAATCCATATTAATAGGGTCCAATTAAATTATCTGCTAAGTATTTGGCTACGTGATTTATTATATATCTTGCCATAATTTTTGTAATTACGTTTGGTTTCGATATCGGTCTATATTTGTATGCAAATTTTAAGCTTCCTTTTTTGTGTGTAGGTTTAATTTCAGAAAATTTTAATCCTAATGATATTGTTCCTTCTATTAGCGTATTATTTATTATTTTAATTATATGGTCAGCAATGTTCTTAACTGATGTCTTTAAATCTTTAGCCCTTATTTTATATCCAGTTTCTTTATATACAGGGGTGAGCAAAAGTCAGGGCGCGTTGTCGAAAACTGCACATATGCGTTTGCACCCTGACTTTTGCTCACCCCTGTATATATTTAATTTATTTATAATAAATTTCGTTTGTTCGTTATTTATATTTGGAATATATACAAGGGGCATTCAATAAGTAACGTGACATGTCTTCGAAAATGGCCTTCTAGGCATCCAAAAATTATGAAGAAACTAGAAGAAATGCTTTATTTCTCGACATAATTTCCAAAAACATTAAAGCATTTATCATACCAGATCACGAGTTTAACGATACCGTCATGGTAAAACTCGACGGTGCATTTAGCAAAAAATTTCGTTACTGCCTCCATGACCTCCTCGTCTGTTATGATACGTTTCCCACTCAGATCGCGTTTCAGATGGGGAAAAACGTGAAAATCTGAAGGGACCACATCAGGCGAGTAGGGTAGATGTGGACATTCGTCCTAATTCTGGTTTTTAATTAACGTGCGAACGAGAACAGACGTGTGCGGTCGTGCATTATCGTGCAAAAGCACTGATCTCCAGATTGCAGCCATGTCTCTTCCGATTAATCGCTCGATGAAGTGCCGCATGAATGCTACGGTAAGTGTACTCCGATATCGCATCCTTCTATGTACGAAATTGCAACAGTAGGAGTCCGTGCCGGTTCCAGAAGATGGTTGCGGGAACCTTCCGGCAGAGCATTCAGTTTTGCCTTTTGGCGGACCTGGTTGATCTTTCATTATTCACACTTTACTCACTTCCTTTGACTCTGAGATACACCTACGCGTCACAACGTTGTTTGCACGTATATTGTGCACAGTCTGCGGTCAATTTTTGCACCTATATCTTCTTATGTTTTCAGAAATTTGGTGACCGCGTGTGTCTCGTAACTCATCGGCTTGGAAACGTTCACCGACATGTTTCACACGTGCGTACAGAAGTTCTACTCATCAGATCACAACGCGGAAAACGTCGTTCTGTTTATGTTTCCCTCCTCTACCTCCCACATAAATTTCACTGAATTTTACCAAACAGCAGCTAGGAAACAAGCCGTGTCACGTTAATTATTGAACTCCCCTCGTGTATATGTACATATTTTGTAATATTTGATTATCTGTATTGACTTCATTTTCATATAATGTTACGTTACATTTATGAATATTTTTATGTACTTCTGTTGCGAAATAATTAGCAAAATTATTAACAATTTGAGTTAATGTTTGATTTTTAATACGAGTTAACATAATTTCATCGCTGAATCTGTTTTTCCCTCTTCCCGTTATTCCATTTATTACTTGCCAAATTTTTTTTTATATCTCCTTGTGCTTCTAGCTGTATTTTACAAAACTTGTCTTTCCTCTCTCCTAACAACTTATTTGATTTATTTCTTAATTGTTTATATTGTTTTCTGTATTCATTATTGTATATGTTAAATTTCCATTTTTTGAATAATTTCTCACGTTTATTCATTCGTCAGTTCACTTGTTATCCATTGTTTAATTTCTGTATATTTTCTATTTATTTTTAAATTCTGCGTATTATTGTTTTTATATTTTTCGTAGATTGTTTTAAATTTACTTTCAATTTTTTCATACGGCGTGCTTTCTATGATTCCCTATTTCTCATTTCTTAGTATACTTTGCAATTTTTATTCAATATACATAGGTTGTCCAAAAAATTTTGAGACTGAGCCGATATTTCTGAAACCACACATGCTATCGACAAGCGGTAAAATTCGTCGAGTAGCCAAACATGAGTACGACAGCATATTCACAAATCAAACCTCTAGGTGCAACAGAACGCTTACGAGAATTAAACGCGTAACGTATGTACAAGTTCACCCTATCAACGTGTTTGGTTGGAGTTCTGGAACAACCACGTATTCTGGCTGTACGCAAAAAAAACCCCGTGCAGCTCCCCCCCAGCAATAACATATCCGAAAATCATCGCTGTAGATGCAATAGAACGCGCAGTAGAGAAAAACGTGTAAAATCGGAACTTTGTATCGATTGTGTCGTCATTCGTGCGTTGTAACGAAAATGGATTCCGATATTTCTGTGTGACGTCGTAACCAAAGAGCTGTGGTACATTTTTATTATTTATTAGGGTATTTGCCTACGCGTACTCTGCAAATAATGAGCCAAGCCTATGGTGAGCACACGCTTTCTCGGCCGACAATTTTTCGTTGGCATCAGAGTTCGGCAGGTAAAGTCTGTTGCCAAAATGATGGTCATCACGTTTTTCGAATGGAAAAGACTGATTTATCAGCACCGCGTTCCTGTAGGCCAAACGATCACTGCACAATACTATCGCTCAGTCCTTGTAGTTCTGCGACGACAGGTTTCTCGGAAGTGTCCTGAAATCAGAAAATCTTGGTGTTTGCACCAAGCCACTGCGAGACCGCACACCTCCCATGCAACTGTCGACTTCCTCACGAAGCGAAACGGTGAAGTCCTGCCCCATCCGCCATACAGTTCAGCTCTTGAAAAGCCGCCTACGGGGACGCAAGTTCGAAAGCAATGAAGATGTGACCATTGTTTGTCAAACCGTCTTCAAGGCGACCCCTCCGGGCGAATTTTCCAAAACTATTACTGAAAAATGGCACGATAGGTGGGACAGATGTCTCGAAAACAAGGGACGTTATTTTCAAAAAAAAAAAAAAAAACGATTGTTTTTTACCCTAGGTAAATCAATTTTTTTCGTTTTTCTTGTCTTTTTTTCTCTTGAAAAATTGGTAGGGTCACTTATTACATAGTGTGTGCGCGTTCTACTACACCTAGAGGTTTGATTTTTGAATATGTTGTCGTACACGTGTTTGGTTACTCGACGCATTTTATCGCTTGTGGCTAGCGTGCCTGGTTCCAGAAATATCAGCTCAGTCTCAACATTTTTTGGACAACCTATGTATTTAGGGTTGAATTTTTTGATTCCTTTTGTTATGAGTTTTCCTTTTATTTCTAATTTATAAAGCAATCGTATAATGATCTGCTATCTTATTATCTGTAACAATAGCATTTGCCTTTATATCTTTTTTTACTCCCGTGTAGAAGTGATCTATGCTCGAATATCGTCTTAAATTATCTAGAATTAATTTCTCTCGCGTAATTACTTTAATATTTTTTTTTAAATTTTTCCCGCTAATATGTCTCTATATTTATTATTCTGTTTTGTCGTTTCCAGTAAATTAATGTTCATATCACCACGTATTAGGCAATGGCAAGCCACCACGTATACCATCATATGCACGCTAGTTCAGTACACACAGCAGACACACGCGGGACTGCACTTGTAGTGCGATAACAAGCGACTGCAATCAGTTCCGGGTGTGGTTTTGCGCGCGTTGCGTATAACAGTTGCCATGAGAGCTGCCTATTCAGTACAACTAGAATGTACAAATAGGTAGTCATGACGCTCGGAATCGAGCGATACGACTCAGAGAGGATCACCACATATAATTACTTCTTTATTCCATATATATTTTTCAATGTTTGCGTTTAATTCTTTTATGAATTCTTTTTTATTACTATTTGGTAGTCTATGAATCCCTAGCATAATTATTTCCCTCTCTTTTTTTAATTGTATTTTTAAGCCAATTGCCACACAACTTAACCACTCCATGTGCTTTCACTGGGTTTATTAAAATATGCCGTAATTCCTACACCTCTCCTTTTTACTCGTTACTTTTGCAGTGCAATCATAAGCTTCTATAATATAAATTGGCACTTCTTTTTTTTAATATTTATTTCACAAAGAACTGTCTTAAATTTCATGTTATTCATAAAAGTGATATTTTATTTTTTTAACCCTTTTACATTTATATTTATTTAGAATTATATATACAATAATAATTATTCTGAAATAATACAATGTAATTATAATTGTTATCTGGAATTTTACTTATCTCTATATTAGATTTAATATCTACAATATTTATTTTTAAGAAAGGAAATAGTTCACTATGAATAGAATTTTCAAAAGAGGTGGTAATTAATAATACACATTGATAAAACGTCGTTAATACATATAACGAATAGAATAATGTATGCGAGAGAAAATTGATATGATATAGTAATGAATATCCGTGGGTTACTTTTAGCGATTAGCGGTAAGCGTATATTTAATCCTAATACACCGCAGGTGAACTCATTACTAATAACTATTTATTATTTTATTTAAGTACTAAGTTTATCGATAACGTTTTTATTTTATATTTTCTAAATCATTGTCACTTCTAATTTGCATTGCATTTTGATTTAGATTTTTTCTGACAACGATCTTTCCTCTTTTAACCCAGCGATATTGGCAATTCATTTCTTTTGTCTTTTTTCTTGTTTGCCAATATAATGTTTTGTAGAACTGTGATAAGTTTTCATTTATAAATACTTGAGATGCTCTGTCTGAATTAGTTACTTCCTTATCCTTAATAACTGCATTTTTTCTATTTTCTATCATTTTGTCCGCCAGTTTTCTATTTGTTCTTACTATAATAGGTCTAGGGCGTATCTTATTTTTCGAATGTAGCCAATGGGTTGCTGTAACATCTTTTTTCACTGGTAGATTGATTTTTCCGATAGTTTTTATAATTATATCACAAAGTTTTTCATTTTCACACTCACAACCCCGTGAATTTCGAAATTTTCCCTACGATTATATCGTTGTAACTCTTGCGCCAGTAAACTGTTTTATATCTTCATCTTTCTTTTGAGTTTCTGTTGTGGGAGTGGCGTTTTAATTTTTTAATCCATAAATTTCGGTTAATAACGTATCATTAATTACTCTTATTTCTTCATATTGTTTAGATATATATTTTGTACTGAATATTACAAATACTGCACGTATCCATTTTTAAACAATAATATGAAAAGAACATTTAAAGATAATAACAAAATCATATACACAAAAGTTCACATTTACTAAATCTGAATTGTACGCATAATAGTAATGCAAAATTAACTTCAAAAAATATTATGCATATGACGTCACAACACCCCTGGACTTTTTCAAGTTTGTATGATATTTATTCGGCTGTAAAACAGCAGATGGGTAAATTAAATGAGCGTTTATTGTTAAGATTAGTTGGACATTTCTTGGATTTGTGACGTAAGAAATTAATTTATTTCATTACTTGTACCACAAAATATAGTTATTTTATAGTCACGAATAAACTAAAATTATACATTAAAATATGTTTCTTTACATTGATTACTGCACCTACAATAAAATCAATAAAGCACGTGTGAACAAATTATTTTCACAAAAATGATGTAATCAAAAAATAAAATATGATTTAGTTAAATTTGTGAACATTTATGGAAATTATTTGCAACGAAGAGAAGAGGCAATTATACCGGTTCTGGCGGCTATATTTTTATCAATATTTTAGTTTAGCGATTATCTTCTTTTTTTTTTTTTTTTTTTTTTTTTTTTTTTTTTTATGGCAGGTTACAAGTTGTTGAATATCTAGTCTTATTTAAAATACCTCGCAACTGCTACGTAATACTTTACTTTCTTTTCACTGATCGGTACTTTAGTTACTTGTGTAATAATAATGGTACATTATCCTCATTGAGACTTACGAGTTTTTCATTTTACATATTATTTTTCAATAATTAAAAATTGTTTACTAACATTTTATTAGAAGTTTAATACTTCAAAATAATGAACGTCTTATTTATCTTTTTAGTAATAAATGACCACTCAGTGTGTATTTATGTAATCTAGTTCGATATAAATTATTCGCATATTAATTTTTTGTTTATATAAATTTGTTAAATCAATCAGGCAGTGGTTGTAATGTGCGGTTATTGATTAAAATACGCCATGGTTTCATCTTAGGTACTTCTAATTAATTTCTGTTTGTTGTAAGCGTTAATACAAGTATCAGTAGAGCAAATGTACTTTTGAGAGATCTTAAAACAATAAATGTGTAAAGGTATGTAAATTTATCAAGTTCGTTTTAAAAAAAATTACTCTGTTTCGTCTTTAGTCTATAAAAAGTACTTTAATTCTTCACTATATTGGGTTTTTGAGACAACAGTATGACTGAAAACCGTGAAAATAGCCTACTCACAGTTAGTTGTTTTCCGTTTACATGATGAAGTGATCCGATTTTCACACATGCGTTATTGTGATCAATCTTTGCAAGGCATGGAGAAGTGGTAAACATTTTCTCTCTCCTCAAATCGTTGAACGTAAGTCAGAAGTTCATATACCGATGTATACAACGTTATAATGAGACGGGTAATGTTGTAGACCGTCCTAGGACTGGTCGTTTCCACGTCACTCGCACATCGAAAGTTGTAGAAGCTGTACAAAGCCGCATGCAAAAAAACCTGATACACAAGCAAGATATACTCTTTCGTGAAATTAATATCACACCACGCACTGTTTCACGTATTCTGCGTAATAATTTACATTTGAGAGCTTACAAACAGTGCACTGGGCATCTTTTAATAGACAAATTGAAGCAAATTCGTTTTGAACGATCAAAAAATCTAATTCGCATTTTTGACTTTGGTCGCTACAAGGGCATTTTTTTACAAATGAAAAAATGTTCAGCGTTAAAGAGAGTTTTAACGAACGAAATGATTGAGTGTATGCTAAAAGCTCATACGAAGCTAAAGACAAAGGACCAAGAGTGCAGCGGGATCATCGCCGTAGGTGCTGCCCCATTCATTTTTGTGAAACAGGTGTTGAAACCTGAGCAAAAGTTTATCAAAAGATGCTGAATGACGTAGTAAAGCCTTTGAACCAAACACTATTCAACAATAAACACGGGTATTCCAGCAAGATTCTGCCCCAGCGTATGAAGCGAAGGGAACGCAAAGCTGACTTGAAAACAACGACCTGGAATTTATTAGTGCTTCTGTTTGGCCATCCGGGAGTCCTGATTTAAATCCTCTAGATTAGTCTAGATTATCGATTTTGGCAAGTATTGCAAGAGAAGACATGCACGAAGCCTCATCGGAAATTTGGAGTCTTTCAAAGCAGTAATTACAAAAGCTACGGCCGAAATTCCTCTTGAAACTTTGCGACCATGTATAGATGATTTTGTCAAACGTTTAAAATTATGCGTTAAGGCTATAACGGCGGCCATTTTGAATAAATTATATATGAATTGAAAGGTCCCGATTTACTCATTTCAACCATTTGTTTTTAAATTTTCTAACTATTTTTGTTCTTGTAATATTTTCATTTAACTAGTGGACAGTATTTATGGTTACACTATGTATGTGCATGTTTATAGGAATTGTCTTTTTGAAGTGGACCTATATTGAAATATTTCTGTACCATTTTCCATGAATATAAACTATAAAAATTTAACATTCTGATTTAATTAAAGGGTCGATAATAATAATTTAAATAAATAAATAATAACCCCAAAAACAAAACTGAATTATATACGTCCACGATAAATTTGAGACTGCGGTGGCTGCCTTGAAGACTTAATCGTAAACAGCTAAACATTACATGATGAAATGTATAAATATAATTAGTATCGTACATGTCTGGGAATTGCGTTTTGTTTTATTAAGTACATCTTTAACGGAATCGTGCATGGATTTTATTTAGAGAAATAAAAAAATAGCAGATAAAAGTATGTTCTTGTTTTTATAGAATTGATTTTGTTGAATACTTTTTGGTACAAGTTAATTTCTTTCCTAGAAACAGTCTAATATTTTGCTAAGTACATCAATTGATGAACCTATAACTTCGATAACGCGAGTAGAGTAAAAATGGAGGAATGGAACGATAAAGAATAAATTGATCAGTAAAATTTCAGGTTGCAGATATTCATAAGTTTTATATCCGCGATTTTAAAATTTTTATTAATTTGCTAAAAAATTCTGCATTGCTTAATCACATTTTGTGAATTCTAACATTGTAAAAAATTTTACTAACAATTTTTACATTAAGATGGTTTGCGATTGTTTATAAATTTGAAAAATAATTTTTAGCAATAATCATTATACTATTTTAAAAATTTTTGTATATTAAGTGACATATAATTATAAATTACAATTATTACATATTTTTCTTCAATCGTAATTCTAAATTACTTTAAAAATAAAAGTAGTAAATATTATTACAAATTTTTTCGTAGAAAATGTAACTATAATTTGCATTTTTTTTTTTTTCGCGGATATTATTTAATTAAAGCATAATAATTATTAATTTTAGGCTTTTCCAGAGATCAAATGGTAATCGGAGCTATGCTGTGCAAGAGAAGTTGAAATGCATTATACATTATTTTAACAGAGTAACGTCGGATAGTAAGTTAGGCTATTAAAACATTTGCATTTAAATAAGCATATATTATAGCTTTTATAGTGATTACAGAAAGTTTTTTGATATTTTAATGTCACTTTTCTGATGCATGTAATGTGTTAAAGTAATGTTTTGCATTAAAAATCTGTATAATTGTTGATGGATAACAGCTGTCTGTTATGATATTTGTTTTATTTTTTTATTTAAAAGTATGCGCATGATAGTGAGGATCCAGTTAAGGTGCACACCCCTACCAATATACAACACAATAAATGTATTCTGTTTAGGTGCTTACGTACATACACGTATATAATATATTACATTTCTGCTATCTTACATAAAGATACAGAAAAATTAAATGTTCGATATTCCTGTCCTGCATTAAATTACAGCCAAAGTAAAAGGGAAAAATAAAAAAGATTATCATCACACCGAAAAGAATAAGTTTCTGTCCATAGCTGGAATTCATCTACATGACTATAAAATATATCTGCATTGGCATTGATTTAAAAAGTTATTATTTTTGGCACGTTTTAAAAAGACGCGTACAAAATTATTAAGTTTATGCAAAGTGCATAAAAAATAATTGTTTATTTTTTACTTCCACGTTTAAGTATTCAAAAATGTACTTCCGACAGTAATTGTTTTCACAGACTAAGTTTCTTATGAATATAACGAGAGTGCAATTTTCTTTCTATCTCGTAGCCTAATCAGCACCAAATGATAACAGTGCAATTTTTTTCACTGGTTTTTGGTCACGGAGGAAAAACAAAATAAATAATACATTTCGTAATGTTTTTATTATTTTTTGTAGTATTTTAAAATAAATGTTTTTATTTTTAATGTGACTTAGTCTCTGCAGTCGAATACTTCCCGCATTATTTCAAAGTAAAACATTTAAAAGATTATCTTATTAATATACAGTTGTAAGTTAAGGAACAAAATAGAGCATACTCATTAACATTTCTTCTATACAAACTGCAACTATATCCATTTTGTTACGAAATAAATGTTTTTATTTATACAAAGTACCAGTTAAATATTGGATTGTTATGCAACCTGTAAATGCACGTATTTTATTGAAGTTCCATACCTTTGACAAGTCGACGAAGATTGCGAAGTTGAGGTTTCTTCTTCTTCTTCTTCTTCTTCTTCTTCTTCTTCTTCTTCGTTAGCCGTTATCAGTTCACTGCTGGATGAATCCCCCTCCCCCCACACACAATTTTTTCCAAACGCTGTGATCTTATGCTTCTTCCTGCCAGTTTGCTCTGAATTTTCGAAATTCATCTGTCCATTGTATTCTCGGCCATCCTAAGGGTCGTTTGTCATCAGGTTTCCATGATGTTACCACACTTATCCAGCGGTACTCGTCTCTAGCCACATGTTCGCACCATCTCCATTTACTATTTTTAATGATATATACTGTATTTGTCACTTTCGATGTTTCTCAGATACGCCTCTTCGTCCATTTGTCCTTCAGAGTAGTCGCCGACATAGACCATTCCATTTTTCGTTGATTAATTCTTATTTTTGGTTCAATTTTTGTTTGTTAATACCAATGTTTCGCCGGCATATGTTAGAACTGACAGAACGCACTGGTCAAACACTCTTTTTTTCAGACTTAGGGGTGTTGTAGTGTCTTTAAGTATATTCTTAAGTTTTAAGAACGCCATCTATGTTAATTGTATTCTTGTAGATATTTCATCTTCTAAATCGTTTATTCCTTTAATCAGTTGTTCTAAATAAACGAACTTATCTACCATTTTCGGTTTCTGTGTGCTTATAATTATGCCGCTGTATTTATCCATTACAGGTTCATGACACATATATTTAGTTTTATTTATATTTATTTTAAGCCCTATTTCTGGGCGTTTACCACTGACTGTCTGTATCATTCCTTGTAATTCTTTCAAGCTATTTGCAAATAGTACAATGTCGTCCCTGTATAAGAGGTGTGTTAACTTTTTATTTCCGACCTAATTGTAATTGATATATAATTTATGAATTATTTTTTGCTCCGCATTTCTTATTTGCTGAATATGTTATTTCTGTTTAACTGAAAAAATTAAAGTTTTGTTTTTTGTACAGACCCAACTGGTTTGATCACATATTCGAGATACTTTATCCCCGAATCGAAATTACCCGAATGGAAAGATAGCAAAGAATTTTTCAAGGAAATTCACGTTTCTTCTTCCGGTACTATAGAAAATGATGGCATAGGAATGTTTCAAATGGATTTTGCAAACAAGTAAGATCAATTTTGTATCATATAATAAATATTTAAAATATTTTGCGGCGGTTCGAGTGCTTCAAAGTTCTAACGCTGCAATGTAAATTTTCACTTTGACAAAGAAATTATCTTTTTTTAAATTCGAAATTGAATGTATTTGTTCCTTTACCTTTAGTCATTTGTTAAATAAGTAAAGTTTTGTTATCTCTTTCTTCTATATCGTAGGTTGTGCTTGATTACTTAGTAATGAAGTAAGGAATGGAGAGGTTGAACAGATTTTTTACAATGATGATCGTTTTTATCCTTACATTTTTTATTCTCATAAAAGTCATTAGATTTTGCGGGTATTTTATAAGGTTAAGTTTTGCGATTAAACTTTTCCCAGCTATTGTTGCTAAACTGCGTTTCATACATGTAACTTTGGTTGATATTGGGATGTTAATATTATGTCGCGATTTTGATTGTGGAAGTAATTAATGATGATGGTATTTTAAGACTCACAGTAATTTATGATGTTTATATTTTGATCAATTTTTGCTAAAATATATGTTAAGTAAATATTCATTTTATTACCGATGATCTTAGATTAATCGGAGGTGGTGTTCTTGCAACGGGTGCGGTGCAAGAAGAAATTCGATTCGTCATTTGCCCAGAACTTATGCTTGCTAGATTATTTACCGAAGTTTTAGACAATACAGAAGTTTTAGTAGTAACCGGTAATTATAATAATATATATGTTGAAAAATTGACCTGTAAGTTTATAGTTCTACTCTACTCTGTATGCCAAGATTATTTAAATCAGTAATAAACTGAATATTTCAGATTTTCTTTTTTACGATTCGAATTATATTTTAGCCGATGTTTTTATTCTTGAATAACAAGCTTAAAATGTGTAAAGTTGAGTTTGGTCAGAAAATATTTGAACCGGTTCACACGCTTTGTTGTTAAATTAATGAAATTGAATATATCGATTTTTTGTTTTTCTTTACATAGAAAAAACGCACGTTTTAGTCACTGATTTGCTAATTTGCAATAGGAAACGAATTCTTTAATTAAAATGTTTCTGCGTGATAAAGTCTGACGCAGCCAATAGGTTATTGCACGGAGTTATTCTTAAACGTTAAATCAAAAGTAATTGATCATTTTAAATCGTTTCCTGGTTATGTTTCAAAATTAATCTGCAGTTCATTACAGTGCTGTATAAAATAATTCCCTAATTAAAGTACTTTTTCAGGAAGAAGGTTATTGTACTAGTAGATGTTGAAGTAGTATGTAATTACGTTAGTTGTGTTCGTTACACCTAATATATCTTCTTAGTATTCAAAATTTTTAAAGGATCTTCTACGATTAAATGGGGATTATTTCGGCGTGTAATTTGAACTTTTTAATGATTACTTATCGGGAAAAAATTGAAGAATTTCACATAAAAGTATAATTGTGAATTAAATGACACTAAATGTAATCTGAAAACGTGCAGACTTTGTAGGAGATGGAGAGTAAATCCTGCACAAATGGTATAGGCCTAATATTAATGTTTACTGGTTAAATTGTGTTGAACGCAAGTTAATAGGTAAGTTTACATCATCCAAACGATGGGAGATAGTAAGTTACTGTTTTCTAAATAAAAGAAAATAACAGACTTTTCAGAACATATGCACTAACTATGAGTCCGGTTGAAGCTAAATTTCTCTATTTCTTAGAATTGCAATCTTTATTGATCTAGACTTATTAACGGCTTTCTAAAGTCCATGAAACTTTGTGTTTAAATATGAAGCCATTCTGGAATAATCGATGAATTCAAATTAATAGTACGGTGCGAGTCAGTCCTGATGTGAAATGATTCATTTGCGTCTTCTGTCAAACATTTGAAAGTTCTACCTAATGTCTAAAAATATCTCGGTTGATAAAATTTTTACTACTATCGACTAATGGCGAACTCATGAGGTGCATAGTATTTCTACGGAATTTGATTCTTCAAGTTATCTGTAAGCGCTTTAGCGTACAAATTAAATTTTCCAGTATTTCAAAAAAAAGTTAAGTTCTACGTTTTAAAAAATTAGGGGATATGAAGTAGTAAATTATTTTAAACAAATTATAGAAAATATATATGCTATCGATATTACAATCGTACAACGTAAAAGAATATTACTAAAATAGGCTTGAGAATATAAAATGTACAAGATGTGGTCATTAAATAACGAGACTGATGCTGCTACAGAAGAAGTACGTATGCGCTAAGCGCCAGCGATCAACAGCTGTTTATCGTGAAGACTTCTCTTTTGAATGCAGTGTCCCTCACTTCTGTAAACAAATCAGTATGACCGTAGCCTTCGTTTACATTAGAGTTGTTTTTCTGTTTCGCCGGAAAAATGTTAAATGGAATAATAGAGCAACGAATTGTTGTGAAATTTTACATGAAACTTGGAAAAACCCCTACTGAAACTTATAATTTATTAAAAAAAGTGTATGGCAATGAATGTTTGTCGAGTGCATGTGTTTTTGAGTAGTTTAAGCGTCTTCAAGATGGCTGAGAAGACGTTCAAGATGATTCACGCCCGGGTTGCCCTTCCACGTTAAAAACGGATGACAATATCGAAAAAATGTTGTAATCTGATTCGATCTGACCTTCGGTTAAGTATTCATACGATTGCTGAAACTGTAGGGATTGGTAAAAATTATCGCAAGTAAAAACGTAAAAGTAAAAGCTGATTGAAATCATGGTATCTCGATAGCAATATACGGAGCAGTATTTAGGATAATTAAGTGCCATGTGCTGCAGATGAATTCAAATATTCACAATAAGCTCAACAAATTTAATTTGGAAAAAATTAAAATTGATGAAAAACAGTACTTATTGTGCTCTTGTCAGAAGATAAATATTGAACTTTTTTGAACACATCAAGGTGGACTAAAAAGGTTTATAGTTCAAGGAAAAACAGTGAGAAAACAAAGTAGAGACGTATCCAGATTAAATAAAATTTCTAACTATTTGTCGCTGGAAATACAATATGCACAGCGCAAAAGTTTGAAACTGAACAATGAATAGGAAAAGAAGAAAATTTAATATTTAACTTTCAAAATTTTAAAACGGACTTTGATATTTTAATTATAGACTTTCCGTTATAACTATTACAGTGCAACTAATATTATATTACGTTGTAGATAATTTATAATACATCAAAAGAAAAAAAATGAAGAAATAGAATTAAGCTGAATAAAAGAGATTCATTTACTTTTTTTGGTTTCCTATCGCTTAATAATTTTACCAATTTTATATTGTAGTTAATATTATTAGCTATTTTTTTTTTTTTTTTTTCGTTTTTTATCCGTGTCGACTTGCGTGTTCTTGAAAAGTTAAAATAGCTTTTGACGTGGTACCGTTTTCAGTTTCTGCAGAATTGACTGGTTACCTTTATGATTATACATTTGTAACGTAATTATAAAAGTGAGACCCTGTTTTTCTTGCAGCATGTTAAATCGAAAGAAATATGCTTAGAATAATTTAATTTTCCTAATGCTGATGAATTACGAATACTTGTTTCTAACGCTTTTTGCATTACTGTTTTAAACGTTTATTTAAATTGCACGAATAAAAGTAAAATGTAAATATATGTTGCAAAAAATAGGTTGTGAAAGGTTTAGCCGATATAAAGGTTATGGCAACTTATTTACCTGGGCAGGTGATTACATTGATACTACACCGTCGGACGAGTATGGTCGTAAATACTGTACAATTATTGCGGCGGATGCATTATCATTTGGTGCTCGACCGCAAGCTCAATTTACTATTGATAATATACGAAGAGAGTTGAATAAGGTTCGTATTTTCCGATTATTGTTGTAATTTATATTTTAATGAAAATGTTGGGGATAATTTTGCCAACACTTACGTTATGCATATTAAAATGAAATTTTAATTTTAAAATTCTATAATATTTTCCAGGCGTATACTGCGTTTTCATGGGGATCGCATTATTCTTTTGGTGAATTATGCGGTGTAGCTACCGGCAATTGGGGTTGCGGTGCTTATCGGGGTGATTTATATTTAAAAGCCCTATTACAGTTAATGGCTTCCGCACAAGTCCGTCGTCCTCTTGTTTATTACACTTTTGAAAATAACAATCTGCGTGACAGTCTATACAATTTACACAAATTTTTACAAGAAAATTATGTTACGGTTGGTACGTTATAATTAACTAATTTATTTATTAAAGTTATATATACTGTAACGGTACTTGCCGTTGTTAAGTTAAAAATTTTAGGTTTATCCGGGGATGCCACCGCGGATTTTCTTCCGCGGAGTTAAAAAATTTATTTTTTAATTATTGTTATTATTTAAATGAATTTATATACGAGATTTTAAAATATTCTATTAATAGAAATTACTCACACCGATCTTTCTTAATCGGTCGATCGTTATAAAACAATGATTAATTATGACATACGCATTTGCGACAAAAAAAAAATAACAGTTATAAATATAAATATCATGTATCACTGTTTGTCGGCGGCGACGCAAGTACACGTTGTTGAAAGATCCCGGATGAGTGGGCTGGCGATGGGTCCTTTGTAAATTGACTAGACACGAATTTCGGATGAATGTTAACCAATTTATTAATATTTACGGAATTCACTTTCGCGACGGGGGAATCAGTATTTAAACGTGAAAGTGAACAGTCGTGCGCTCTTGTGTTCTAAATACAGTTTTTTTCTCTTTTTCTTATCTTATCTCTTTCCTTTTTTCTGATATGTGTTAAATTTATCTCTTTTTTTGTACTCTACCTTTTTTTTGTTTGGTGATAATTTCGACGTAAACAAGAAGCTCCAGTATCGCTAACCGCCTGTATGGCGGAAAAACCCACCAGTTCCAACACGTCTACAAATACTCCATTATCGCTAACTGCCACCGGTTCAAACATGCCTACAAACGGTAAACCAGCTTTATCATATGCTTCTATCGCTCAATTCGATAAACCTCCTTCACGTGACCAAGCAATCGTCATCCACGTTAACAAAGATGATAAACTAAAAGACTGTATACAATGTATCGGCACCCTGATACCTCCGAAAGACATATTATTTGCATCTCGTATATCGAATAACCGTATATGCGTGTACTTAGCTTCAATCAAAATAGCAGACGACCTAATTCAATCCCGCTCACAAATCACTGTAAACTCTCGTATCCTAAAACTACGTAAACTGATCAATCCCGCTAAACGCCTAATAATTTCTAACGCCTCCCCCTCACATACCCCACTCCGTCATCGAACGCAAATTGGTGGATATCAATCTAAAACTAACAGCGCCAGTTAGCTACTTGAAAGCTGGTATTACCGAAGACCAATACCGACATATATACAGCTTTAGAAGACAAACTTATATAATTAATGACCCTGAAGAACCTATTCTAATACCTTCATTCATCCACATCGAGTACGAAGACGAGAAATTCACTGTATACCTCTCGGACAACGACACCTACTGCAGTCTTTGCAAAACCAATGAACACTCTACCGCAAGGTGTACTATCAAAGATCAAGAGAACAAAATTAGGACGACCATTCGCGATCAAACACCAATCAACCACGTAGCTGCGCCAACGACATCATCAACCAGCCTGCTTGTAGATCCGTTACTCAATGTGAATCTCTCATCAACTCCGTTGAACCTCCCTCCCGCGGCCAAACAGGCTGTTAAAAAAGAAATTATGGATAATGCGACTACGACTACAGATGAAAATGAAGAAAAAGTCTCTATCGATCAACCCTCGATAAACACACAACAACTGAAAAATACATCGCCAGCAACATCAACTTCAACGAAGAGAGTATTATCCGCCAGCTCCTCTCCTGAAAGCACAGACACTAACTTGAGCTCCTTGAAACAGAAAGTTAAGAAAATAAAACCGATCGACACTGATGCCGCACAAACTAGGGACGCTTTACTCTCAGCATTGGATGCCATCGAAAGCCAATATAAGACACTCCCAAACGCCCTCAGCTTCGATCAACTACTACAACTAATCCTAACGAACAAACCAAACCTTCCAGCACAAGAAATCGTCAAAACAATCACCACCGAAGAAGTTAACATAGAAACTGTATCAATCCAGCTCCATACGGCTCACTCCATCGTGGCAGATAGAGGATTGAAAATCCGTATCACCAAACTAATCACGAAATTGAAAACGACCCCGAATGGAGACGTCAATAACACAATGGAATATTAACGGATTCTACAACAACCATGAAGAACTCCGCCAACTACTCTCGCTCAAACAACCTATAATCACTTGCCTCCAAGAAACCCACCTCTTACCAAAACACAAACCGACAATAAGAGGCTACCAAATCTAGCGTCAAGACTGCAGCAGAGGTCTCAAAGCATTTGGAGGCGTAGCTACCCTCATCCGAGACTCTGTTATCGTTAACCACTGCGCACAAACTCAATCAAACATCCAAAATGTGACCATTCGAGTCACAATCTGCTGCCGTCCTCAACTTGCGAACTTGACAATCTGCAACATATATATACCCCCTGATGAAGACCCAACTTACAACGACCTCTTCCACCTCATTCATCAACTGCCTCAGCCGTTCATCATTCTATGAGATATGAACGCTCATCACACCGCTTGGGGAGCTACTAGAAATAACAACAAAGGATACATAATCAATAGAATCCTCCAGGACGACTGTCAACTAATCCTGCTAAACAACGGCCAACAAACCAGATTCAACAGCTCTAGTGGAACCTTCTCTGCGATCGACTTGTCAATTGCCTCCTCTGACATTGCTCACCGATTCAATTGGAAAACGCATTCCGACCTGTGTAATAGTGACCATTTACCTATACTTATTCACATCTCCACCACCTCGATGAACCAACAACTTCCTACAACCCAAAGATGGCTTCTAAAAAAGGCGGATTGGAATAAATTCAAATCAATTTGCGCCCTCCCACTCCCCAAACCATCAGCAGACATCGACTCCTGTATCCTAAACTTCAACCAATACATCCTACACGCAGTTGAAAACTCGATACCAAAATCCTCCGGCAGAATATTCACAAAAAATGTTCCTTGGTGGAATGAAGACCTCAAACTAGCCATCAAAAATCGCAATAAGGCCCTTGCTAAGTTCCGAAAAACCAGACTCACAAGTGATCTCACCAACTTCCGCCGTTACCGAGCAGTAGCCCGTAGACTATCCAGGCAACTGAAGAAACAGAGCTGGAACTCCTTTATAACCTCTATAGACGAGCACTCTGACCAAACCGAACTCTGGCGGAAAATAAGGATCCTAAACGGTGCTAAACAGCCCTTGAATGTAATCACCCTAAAAAAAAGGAGATACTTACACGCAAGACTCTGACGAAACCGCTAACCTACTTGGCTCAAGTTTTACACAGACCTCATCTAATGCAAACTACACCCCAACGTTCCTGAATTTCAAAAAAGCAGAAGAAATAAATTCCTACGATCTAAACAGTGACGATTCAGAAGAATTCAACACTCCCATCACCATGCCGGAGCTCTCCAACGCCATCAAGCGCCTGAAGCCTAACACGTCACCTGGTCCAGATAATATTCCGTCTGCCTTCATCAAAAATCTACCCGATACCCTTAGAACAGAACTGCTGAGTATATTTAACTCAATATGGAAAGAAGGCACATTCCCCAAGATCTGGAGCAAGGCCATCACTATACCTATCTTGAAACCAGGAAAGGACCGCTTCCTACCAACATCATATCGACCCATTTCTCTTACCTGTGTCATGTGCAAACTGCTGGAAAAAATAGTCGCCATCAGACTGACCTGGTATCTCGATAAACAAAAAATTCTATCAAAAAACCAATGTGGATTCAGAAAGCAACGAAGCACTACCGACCACCTATTGGGACTGCAAAACGAAATCCTGCAGTCGTTTAAACACAATGAGTACCTAGTAGCCATCTTCTTCGATATAGAAAAGGCGTACGACACCACCTGGCGATTCGGAATCCTGAAAGAACTCACGAGTTTTGGAATCAGAGGGCGTCTGGCAAAATTTATCAATAACTTCTTAAATAATCGCACGTTTATGGTCAGAGTAGGAAATACTCTTTCAAATGAATACCAACAAGAAAACGGAGTCCCTCAAGGCAGTGTCCTTAGTATCTACTGCTTCCTAATCCTGATAAACACTATCTCCGCAATCATTCCACTTCCTATTAACCACAGACTTTTCGCTGACGACTTAAACATAACTGTTAAAACTACAAACCTACAGTTCGCAGAGAGCCTTCTCCAAGCATGCTTGGACAATCTAGCGAACTGGAGTGAACGCACGGGACTCAAATTCTCTGTCGAAAAAACGAAAGGCGTCATCTTCACGAGAAAACGCAGACATCGACCCGTAAGTCTAACACTCAACGATCAACAACTAAAGTTTTCGGAAGAAGCTCGTTTTCTCGGATTAATCTTCGACAAAAAACTTCGATGGAGAAACCACATCCTATCCTTGAAAAACCGAAGCCTTTCTGCACTGAACATACTGAAGATGCTGAACAACAGGAAATTCGGACCCAGCTGTTCCACATTACTAAAAGTATACAAAAGTTTAATCCGACCAAAACTCGACTACGGCTGCATCGTCTACTCATCCGCCTCCAAAGGCCTGCTCCAAAGTCTTGACACGATCCAAAATTCGGGCCTCCGTATAGCTCTACGAGCTTTCCGAACTACGCCTGCCTCCAGTATGCACGTGCTCGCCGGTATTCCTCCCCTGAAATACCGCCGGCAAACATTATCGGTCGATTACGCCCTATCAATCTTAAGTTACCCGAACCATCCAAACCACAGCATTTACAGTCCATCAAACCCACTATACAGAGACGGTACCCTCGCTGCCCAAGGCTACTTTAGATGTCATGACGAATTTACGCTGGACATCCCGAATTATCTACTTAAGCGCATGCCTTCCGCCGATCCACCGTGGAGTCCAAACCACCATGAAGGCACCATTTACATCATGATCTTTGATCACCTTCCCACGTTATCGACCAACGCCGCCGTACCAGTGTTACACCCAAGCGAACTGAAGAAATACGCCAAATACAAAATAATGTCTGATTGGGAGGTTGAGTGGAACAGCAGCTATTCGAACAAACTACTGGCAATTAAACGGACAATTACTGACTGGACTTACGTTATAGGCAAAGCTGCATCAAACCGGGATATTGAATCAACCTTGAACAGAATCTATCTAGGCCATACTTTAACCACCCATGCATACCTGCTGGACCACCAGGAACCTCCAGCCTGTACTCAATGCAATTGCCAGATCACAGTCAAACACATCATCACTGAATGCCCCATCTACAGTGCCGAACGCCAACAATCCACACTTACAGACGATCATTCCGCGAATTTAAACATAAATAACCTATACAGACTTATTAAATTTATAAATATTACAAACCTTAAAATAATGTAAATAACCTCACCCGAGGTGATAGCTCCCTCCCTGGCAATATGTACCTCGTAAATAATAAATAAATAAATAACTTTCGCGACGGGACTTATGTTCTCGAAACCGATCTGACGAGCGAATTTACCATTGCGCTCTGCAGGGGTGGTATTTCTATTCCTGACGCGATTCCTTTTTTACGAGTCGTCTGCTAAAAAATTAACTGTTTTCTTTCTCGATGATTGAGATCGACTGGCCTCACCTTTCAGCCACTTTTTCGCTCGTGTCTCTACGAGCCTTTCTTCCTTTATACTCGTCTCGGCCAATCACCATTCATTTCCTTTACGGGTGGGCATTTCTCCAGTGACCACGTGATGTTTTTGCCCCCAACCGACCAACAGGATTTCAATCACACTCACATACTCACTCGCACCACGTTTTCGATAATTATTTAATTTCTTTTTTATATTTTCTTTTTTGTATTATTTATTTTTCCTTTCTATTTTTATTTATTTAATTTTATCGAGCCATGTAATGGTCACATTACGATACATATATATGTATGTGTGTGTACGTGTGTGCGCGTGTAAAATGTATAATATGTAATTTAAAACGACCTCAAAAATCACTTAAAAATTCGTAACTCATAACTGGATAACCATTTAAAAGTGAAATTCAAGATATAAAACAAAATGCAGAAGCTCTTTGATAAAATCAGAAAATTACGCTTAAAAATTATTTAACCTTCTCCCCCTTCCTCCCCTTAGGTCAAAAACGGCAAAAAGAGTATGTTCACGTTAGTAATAGCTCCAGTAAAAAAGTAGGGAAAACCAAAACGTATCTCAAACATATACATAAAGGACCGTTTTATAGGAAAAATATAGCCGAGCTTGCAAGCCTTCGGAGCGCCGAAAGTTCAGAAGTTTTGAAAAAAAAAATTTTTTTTCAGGGTATGTGATATATCGATGAAAATACTACTATTTTTCGGGAACAAAACCGTATTTCATTTTATTAATGAAACTTTTTAAGTTAAGCACGAAAAATGACAGTCCTCTTTTACACTGCGAAAAATCGGATTTCTTTGTTTTGAATTTTGTATTATGTAAATATAAATTATAAAAGCAGCATGCTTGATTGACCTTGTTTTGGGTTAATTCAATGTTTACTACTTAATCTTTCACATATAATAGTAAAAATTATTCCGTCTACAATAATTGTATTCATCGGTAATGTTTGCATATAAAGGAGTAATATTGTGTTTATTTATTTTTTTTATTGTAATTTTCTATATTACTTTCTTTAATTTTATTATCTTTTCTGACTAAGCAAATCTTTATCGTGTTTTGACTTGATCGCTATTATTTTTGCTTTTTTCTGTAAATGTAAATTGTTATCTTTTACTACATGGACATAGTAGGTTACTTCATTTGATTATTCTTTTTTATTTTTTTAATGAAAGTAGTAGTTTATTCTGCTTCTGTAACTTGATGTGGTGATATATTTTCACGTTCCTCTTAATTTGTTATTTTCTTCGTGCTTAATGTATTGAAACCATATTATTAATTATTTTGTATATTTTGTTTAGCGGTAATTGTAAATTTAACATTATTTGTAAAAAAATTTTGACCTTCTGCGTTTGTATAGTACATTCTTCTTTATTTTATTTATTTTTTTTAAATGTAATAGTTGTGACTTTTAGTTTGTGAATAAGAAATAAGGTAATTTAGATATGGCATATTCTATTATTTTTATTATGTCTTTCGATAATAATCTCTTAGTCGCATTACTCGATTCCGAACGACATGATTACTTCTTTATATATTTTTATTGTACATATGCAGGCGGTCTTTATAACGGTTTTAAAAATAATGCATAAGGCTACACTTAAAACTGCGTGTAACAGTTTGCTATCACTATACAACCGTAGACCAATAGAGGTATATGCACATTGGTATTTTTGTTACTCATTTCTACCATCTAATATGATTATTTATTTTTTTAATAATTTTTACTGTAGCTGCTGGGTCTGAATTCAGAAATCAGTTTAGTAGTCCGATTGTTCTAGCCACTGGCTGCCGCAACGATTTTTTGTAATAGTATTCTTAGATAATTGTAAAAAATATTTCAGGTACCGTATGGGAATTGTTGTGTGAATATAGCGTAAAAGATTTGTACAAGTATAATGCCAATTTATACAAATTCATTTGTCAAGCGGTATTAGATCGAAATATATCAGATCAGGCAAGTTTCAGATATAATAACTGTAATTTAGTAAAATGTATTTAATAATTTTCAAAAATTGGGACCATAAAGTACTGTATTATTATTTCGATTTGACATTTTCTTGGAATTTTTTAAACATGTTTTTAATTTTATATTGCAATTAATTAAAATCAGTATAGGCGGAACTTTACTCTTAATCAAAAAAAAAATTCTTTGTTTTCGTATTTTTTTCTTTATGATATATAGGTGTAGTTATATGCACTTAATTAATTTTCCTTGTACGTTGTTGTCGCTAATGAACAATTATTTTCACTTGTGTTATGTTATCAGCGACAATATCCGTGTAATAAATTGATTTATTGATTACTAAATAATTCAAAATAAATCTTAGTAGATAAATCGTCATAATACCTCATAAGATGGAAGTAAACATGGACTATTGCCAAAAATATCATTACTAAAGAATAATTTATTTTTATTTCGAAAGTACAGATATTGCTGCACTGAAATATACTTTTCTTTACTGAAGTAGAAGTGTTTACAAATGATCTTAAATAATACGCGGATGTGGTTCAAAAATATCAAACATTCCTTTCTCTGTTTTTAAAAAGTTTCTTCTTTTGTTTAATTGTTAAGAAAATTATAATGAGGATATATTTATATTAAATTGTATAATTTATTAATTCAGATATGTGTTTTTACAATGGATGACTGGATGGGAATACCAATTAGTCAGATACAGACAAGTTATAATAAACCACAATATCCTGAAGTAAAACTTTCAGACTTCCATACTGTTTTAGTAAAGGTAAATTATGAATTCAGTTTAGTTATAATCGATTATAGTATTAATAATTTTCATAAAAACATTTAATCAATTTTTGATTATTAAACAAAAATACATTTTACTAATATGTACTAATAGGGATGTGTTTTTATTTAAATTTAAGTTGCTTAACAGATAGTCCTGTAGTTCGCTAAATGTTAAAAGTTGAAAACACTGCTTACAGAAAAAGTACTGAAAATGATTTGTTTTTTAAAAATTTGTAAACCATTGTTTAAAAAATAAAAATAATTTAATTTAGCGCCATTCACATTTTCAGCGAAATAAATATTCTGGGAAAAAAAGAAACTGTTTAAAAATCAAATAAATTTTTAAAGGTTGAGGATTTTTAATGTATAAGAAAATTAATTCTATTTTTATAGCCTTTTATTTAACTCGCTTTGTCAGTGTGTCTGTCATTCTGTCTGTCTGTCTGCGGGGAATCTTGCGAACGATTTTTCACCTACTTCCCGATGAATTAAAAAAGTGTCCTTTTGCGAAATGCTTGTTATAGATGACAATACAATATTATGCAACATCTGGGTTTCCAACTTTAAAATTAGACCCTCGGAGCGCCGAAAGCTCAAAATTTTGGGAAATTTTTTTTTTTTTTTTTCGGGCAAGTGATATGTCGTTGGAAAGATCGCTGTTTGTCGAGAACAAAACCATATTTTATTTCTTTAATGAAACTATCGGAAGTTTACGAAAAGTTCAAAAAAGCGCAAGATCTAATATGTAGCTCTCTCTCTACGGCGCGAGTCTTTTAGCTAAAAATTTTGAACAAGGTTGAAAATATGCACATGCACGCAAATTTCTTTGATTTGGAACATCTAGGTTTCCGCCTTTAAAATTAGCCTCTCGGGGCTTCGAAAGCTCGAACTTTTGCAAAAAAAGACTTTTTTCCGGGCATATGAAATACTGTTGGAAAGAGCGTAATTTGTCGGGAGCAAACTTGTATTTCATTTTCTTAACGAAACATTGGAAGTTTACTAAAAGTTTAAAAAAGCCCAAAAAGGATGCGTATTCTTGTGTATTTCTTTACTTTGAAACATTTGGGTTTCCAACTTTAAAACCGGACTCTTGGGGTGCCGAAAGCTCAAAAGTTTCAATTTTTTTTTTTTTTCGGTCATGTGATATATTAATGGGAAGATCGCTATTAGTCAAACATTGTGTTTCATGTGCTGAGGATTCCATATGTATTGTATAAAAAACAAAAGACAATATAATTGAAAGAATGCGATCCATTATTTAATAAATATTTCTGTAAATGTCCTATAATCAAGATATTAAATAAAATAAAGCAAAATAAAATACAATTCTAAATTTATTGTTTTTTATTGAAATACATGGTAAAAAGTCCAAGATAAAAAATAAAAAAAACTTTTAAAAAATAGTCTTTTATTTATGCACTAAAAAGTACAAATTAATTATTAATCTGCGGCCCCCGCTTTTATTTTTCAGAATATTTTGTAGTTTCAGATTTCAATGTTAAGATGCGTATCTGGTAGTCGAACACTAATAACATTATTTTGTACTTTTTAGTGCATAAATAAAAGGATATTTTTAAAAAGTTTTTTTTATTTTTTTTATATTGTATTATGGTGTGTATGAGAAAGGATTCGTCGATTCTACAATTATAGGTTTATTTAATTATATTCTTCTGATGGGTATAGAGGTAAAAATAGTTTTTAATACATAATAATATTCAACCAAAATTAAAGAAAAATGCATTTAATTTTGTATTTCAACAGTCATTTTAGCTTTTCATGTTTCTTCTGCGTTGTATTGGTTACTTTACCTGTAAATTAAAATATAATTGAATCAATTTCGATAATTTAACGCCCAATGGAAGTTCGATTATTTAGCAAACAGTCCATGAAGTAAAACGGTAACAATGGAAGTTATTTTTAATATGACAGTTATTAAAAAGTAGTTTTAATGTAATTTTAATCATATAATTGTCTAACGATATGTTTGTGGGTGGCTGATCAGTCCAATTTTATTGGTACATATTCTCCTGCATTGATGATATTTAAATAGCTGATCAGGACTAGTATCTTTTTTTTTTTTTTTTTCATTTTCTTGCTGCGTTTCTTATGGTTACTTTCTACCACATCCTAAATCAGCTTTCTCTATTTTTGCCGGTTTTACGCAACGCTTTTCCAGTTCTTGGTGACATTTGCATCCCGAAACATACTAGCAATATAATCTTTATAACGTTTTTTTAGCTCTCCACGGGACATGCGCCCTTTCACCAATTCGCCATAGAATACGCCCTTAGGTGAGCGGTGCTCTTGCATTCGCACAACATGACCTGTCGACATAATATCAGTGTTTATATTCGATCCACACCGAAACACCTGAGAATTTCTTCATTGGTAATGAAATCTGTCCATTTAATCTTTAAGATAGACGCTGCTGAAATTGTTCAAGCTTACGGATATGGCGTTTGTACAGCGTCCATGTTTCAGATCTATATACAAGGATGGGACAATCACAGCGGGGAAGATTGTAGATTTCGTGGATATGGTTAAAGTTTCTTTTATGGAAAATTCTGGGTTTTAATTTTGCGAAAATTTTTCGCACTGAGGTAAGATCTGAGATACTGAAAGCTTGTGACATTCTACAGGATTTCATCACAAATTAGTATGTTACTCTCGTTATTTTTACTTGATAATATACATTCTTTTTTTTTTTTTTTAATATTAATGCTTAAACCAAAATCTACATATGTTTCATCAAAGACGCGTAAAATAGCCTGTAATTCACTTTCAGGGTGTGCTAAAATCGTGCAGTCGTCTGCATTTTAAATTTCAGTTATTGTGCACCTTATTTTAGTTTTTACCTTAAGACGGAAAATTTGCCATCTGTTCTGTATTTTATGTCAATTCTTCTGGAAATTTCTTATCAATAATGATGAGCAGGGCTGTCGTAAAGACGTTGAAAAAATATTTCTGCTTTACGCCCCGGGCAAGCATTCAACGGTTTCATTAACTTTCCTTGAATCAGAACCTTGGATTTATTATTTTTGTGTAAGGCGGATATAATGTTCACCAATTTTTTTGGGCAGCCTAGTTTGATATGTATTTCGAAAAATATTGTTCTATTAACTGAGTCAAATACTTCGGTTAAATCGATAAAAGCTATGAACAAATGCGTATGTTGCTCTACCACCTTTTCTTGAAGTTACCTGGCGATAAAGATCAATGCAGCTGCGGCTTTGACGAAAATTATTTAGGTATCATTTGATCAAGTATTGGGGCAATTAGATTGTAGATCAACTTAGCTAATACTTTTCCGGTTACAGACATTAGAGAGATTAGAACAACCCTTTTTATTTGCCTTTCTTTTATAGATGCTTATAACCGTTGCCTTATGAAAATCCTCAGGGTCTTCATCGCAGTTCTATATTGTCAAAAAGAGACTACACAATTGCTTTGCTTGAACTGAATCCCCTAATTTTAAAATTTCTGCTGGACTGTCGTCAAGTCCTAGCACCTTTCCATTTTTAAGTTCGCTGATCGCTTTCCCAACTTCATGAATCTCCCAGTCCTTGCAGAGTGCTATGAGAGTTGGATAACGTCGGAGTAGACTGATTATTTTATTATTTATTTCTGGAATTTGGTTAAATAGGTCCGAGTAATACTTACGCTATGTTTCGGGTATTTCATCATTATTGATAATTCTGCTACCATTATTATCTTTAGTGGGCGTTAGAATATTGCAAATGGAACCTCAGATTTCCTTAAACGCAAAAAAGAAACTTCTTGTGTTATTACAGCTGATGAATTGTTGCAGCCGATTTGCTTTGGCTATCCACCATTGATTCTTTAGACTTCTTGCAATCTTTTGAAGGAGTACTTCAGCTTTTTCCGAAAGCTCTTTGTTTTCTTTAATTTTGTTGTTGAGGTATCTAAGATATGCCACCTTTTTTTCTTAAATTAGGTTAAAGATGTTCTGATGATAATCTTTAAACTAGTCATTTCTTGTTTTTTTTCTTACGTTCCAGGGAGCGCGAGTAGATTATAATCTTGATTGTGTCCCAAGCTTCTTTTGGTATGGATTGTGAATCAATATTAACGCAGTGAAGTGTCGCTTGTATTTCACCCCTGAGTTTACAGTGAACTACAGAATTTTCAGGACTTTTCCTGTTCACTCGGGGTTTTCTGTATTAATTGACATAAACTCAACTTGAGGACGTAAAAGTAGGTGCATTTTGGACAGTACTATTTGGTGATCGGTATCCGTCTCTGCATCGCGCATGACTCTTGTAATCCTGACATTCCGTAAGTTTGAGCGTTTAACGATTATACAGTCGACGAGATGTCAGTAATCCGAGCGAGAATATATCAAAGTGGTTTTATACTTCCCCGTTAGTCTTAAGATTATATTTACGATGATAAGTTCGATTGCTGCACGGAAAATGAGAAGAAATAGACCGTTGTAGTTCGTATTGCCAATGGCATATCTTTCAAGCATACCCGGCCATATACAGTTGTCTTTATCCACTAGAGCGTTGGAATCGCCAAGTAGGATGATTTTATTCGACTTCAGGATACTGTTTAATATACTATGAGGGTTCTTGTAGAAATTTTCCTTGGACTTCTGATCTAGCTTAAGTGTGGGGGCATATGAGAACTACCTGACGAATATCTACCTTGGTGGAGTGAGATTCTCATCTTTATTAGCTTTTCATTTACGCCTGTTGGAAATTTTGATAAGAATTCTGTTAAGAGAGTTTTTATAAATAGTAATGTCCAGACGTTCTAGGTGGCTACTTTTAGATTTAATTCGTGAGTTTTCCTATTACTTGTTTGATTACTTCGACTGCAGATGGGGTTCCTTCCCGGGCAGGGGTATGTGTTGGACTTTTTTTAGATCGTTTTTTCTAGACCTTTCCCTTGACGTGGGAGAAGCAGTGCGTCCTAAAAAGGCTGCTTCATCACACATAATGCTGCCAAGCGCTAATTCTCCATTTGTCATTAAGTTACTAAAGTTATTTACTGCCTGCCTGTAAAGCTCCAGCTAAAAACTTCCAGCCAACCAAGCCAGCTTCCGTTACCTTTACTTCATCGCTGCTGGACTTTTGATTGTGCATCGTGCAGTGCGTGCGTTTACCGAAAGTGTGTTGCACATCTACACCTATGCCTGTTAGAGAAACGTCAAATGGCACATTGAGGTGAAACAATTGAGGTGAGCGTTAGTCAATTGAGCAAGAGGTACAGAAATGATCTACTCGATTTGAACTATGATGAACTGATGTAGTATTGTGGTATTGAAATTAAATTACAAATTTGTTTCAGACAATGTTTCCAAATGATTATTTAAGTTTGTTGTGTATTGTACAAGTGGAATAGCTATCCATTTCTCTCCTTCCACATCTGTTATTGCCCAATAATGTCGTTTGACTTAACAGGTCCGCCACGAGAAATCTGTGGGTAGGAGTTCAACAGTGCAAATGGTGAGTGGCACTACTCCTTGCGCCATACCCGTGTATGAGGAAACATCTAGCCACTCCGGTCACCCACTGTATGCCGCGTTAGGACCCGTTTAATAAATACGTCTCTTCATAATGTTATACATCATTTTCTATTTAAGCTAGATATTATTAAAGTCTGGTAAACACATTATTCCACATTATAATTACAGCAAATACTATATTGTCATTTTATTTAAAAGAATTTTGCTTTAACAGAAAATGAGATTTTTTGTGGGATTCAAAATATTTTTACGATCCACTTATTGTCACTTATGCATAAAAAACAATTTATCTTCTTGTAAAACTTCATAAATATTGTGTTAAAGTTTGTTACAAGTTAAATATACATATTCGTATATTTTTGTACAGATTATATACAAGTAAGTGCATGGTAGGCTATATTTGAAACTAATTGTAATTGACTGTTATCACGATACAAGTTCAGTCCAAACGCATACGCCTATATTTATCCCGTTCGCATAAACCATTATTTATATTTAATAAATTTTACTTGTCATCGTCAGATCTTGAATTCAGTACTTCGATCTGGTAGTTCCATCCTTCTAATGACACATACATATATGGATATATATTGTTTTTTACATATCAATTGTTAAATTATTATAAGTACACAGACTTATAAGTAACGTTGACTAATTTATGATATTTTAAAAATTAGTTACCATTTGTCGAAGATGAAATTCCAGTACCTTATGAAGCGGAGCTTAAAGATTTCTGGTCTGAAAATTATGTGCGATTGCCATGTTCCGAACACAGCTTATACTCTATCAGTCTGGTAACACTTTGAACATATTAAATTTTGACATAATTATTTTTATATTATAATTATCTCGCTTCTCGCGCAATTGAAGTAGTCTTTTTTTAATATATATATATATGAAAATTTAAATATATTAATATGAATAAATATATTGAAACACGTAAGATACCAAGTCTAATGAAATATTTAATTAAAATTCGGTTTAATAATAATGTCGAATAATTAATGAAAATTATAATATTCATGCAGTTAAATTATAATAGAAAAACTGTACTGTTAGGTTCGGTTAATTGTATTCAGGAACTTTAAAAAAAAACGTAATTTTTCCCTATGCTAAAATGATTTTTTTCGTGTCATTTAATATAGGGCTCTCTATTTTGATGTATTTTAAATTAAAAAAGTAAATCTCATAAAATATCTTTGTTTACTAATTTACATAATTAAATTAAGCAAATGCTTCATGTAAGTATAATTCAATTTTTATTAAATTCATTTGTAAATATAATTATCATTTTGATCTGTTGACCGTATTTATATTTAAAAGTGTAGTTTATAATTTTCGTTCCGGAGGTTATGATAATTGTTTCAGTATTGAAATTTATTCAAATCATTTAAAATTCTAATTAAAAAATACGGAAATTAAATTTTTTCAGAATGAAACACGAAAAAGGTGGGAAGTGATAAAAGAAGCTTACCTGTTGTCTATTGTAAACAGCCATCAATTTGAAACTGCAGTTTTAAGCTATAATTCCGAGTATAAGGATACCTGGAACTTTTCTGCTCTGCATAAGTTTTTTAGTGAGGTATGTTGAAAATCAAATTAATTATATTTTCCTTTTTTGAAATGTTAGAACGAATATATGCTAATCAAATGATTAGAAAAATGTTAAAGTGTCAATTGCATTTATTTAGTTTAATTTATTTAATAAAGCGGCAGCTTCTATAGCAATTAGTCACTTAAAAAACAATTAATTATTTTTATATTAAACTGGTTTTCATTAACTGACTTATTGATAACAGGAACTAGCAGCTTATTAAATATATAAAAATTAAGGCCCGATTAAAATTTTAAAATAATTAAAAAAATAAATAAAATTGCACAATAAATAATTACCAGCAGCATAACTGTTTAACGTTATTGCCATTAATTTGTCTAATAGGAAGTTGTAATTTTTTTTTTTTTATGGAATCTTTAAATACTTTAATTAGTTGACATTTAGCATAACTTATTATTATTTTTTTTTTTGCAATTGCTTTATGCTAGAATTACTAACAACTTTCTTCACTTTCTTATTGATTTCGTATAATTTTTAAATAAATTAAAAATATAGGTAGTGCCAGTACATGTTCGGTAAATCCAATTATATGACTTGTTGTTTTATCATATAAATAAAACCTTTCGATGCGCAAAATAAAAAAAATTATACTTCGAAAGGTGTTTTTAAAAGAAGTAATAATTATTATCTTAAATTATTTGTTTTCATTTACAGTGTTCAAAAAGCTTTTTATATAATAATTAAACTGAAAATAATTATTAAGTTTCTTATTAATTTTAAGACATTTGTAATTTTTATGCAGTTAAATTAATCGTTTTAAAGTGAATATAAATTCAATAAAAAAATAATAAACCTTTTTTTTTTTTTTTGAATCATAATGGTAACAACATATTTTAGATTGCAAATTAAATGTATTTATTTTCATTGTTTAAAACCTTTTTTTTCTCATTTATTAAGGAAATTTTTGTAGTATGCACTGTTATAAACATTGATATAATTTGTAAAACATAATTAATTTTCAGTTTGTTTGTTCTATTTGAACATGAAATTTTAAAAAATTAGTAGTATTAAAGTGGAAAATGAATTGAAGCAAAAAAAATAAAATAGTTTAAAAGTCAAAACATAAAACAAATTTTAAAAAAGGATAGTTGAGGTGCATTTCGGTAAATTTGTAGGAATCTTGTGTTTCGATTTTTATATTTCTAAGGGTAACAGTTTGTAACGACAGATGTTTGTAAGCAAATACTTTCTTTTATTATACGGACAAAGATAAATAATTTTAAATGACTGTTCGAGGTGCACTGAAAAATGGTTTTATTTGCTAAATAAATTGAAAAGTTGCTCCACAAACCCTATTACCCATTAACAATATAGAATTTAATCTGTTTTAAAAAACTAACGTTTACAAACTGAATTCTTCAAAAGTCTTTTCTATTAATCTACGTCTATTTATTCCGGTATTATAGGTAAACTGTGAAGAAATTTATGGTACCTTTTTTGAAGAAATTTTTCCAAAAATTGTAAAATTAGCCTTGAATTTGCCACAGTTACTTCTTTGCGGAATACCGTTGTTAAAACGTCATGTAAACCATTCAATAACGCTTTCTCAGATGCAGGTAGCAAGTTTACTTGCTAATGCGTTTTTATGTACTTTCCCAAAGAGGAACGCTGATAAACGATCATTAGAGCACGGCAATTATCCAACAATCAATTTTAACAGGTTTGATAAATACGTAATATGATATGATTTTTTAAGTTGTGAGGATACAATTTGTGTTTAATTTTGTTTTTATTATTCTTTTTTTGTTAATATCTACATAAATGTATATTTTTGACATGAAACGTCTTGAAAATCTCTCGTGAAACAAAATAGTGAAACAAAATGATGAAACGAAAACGCGCAACGCAACGACTATTATTTTTCACCGCATATATTTATATATATATTGAAGCGTTACTGCTTTATTTGGTTTTCTATTTTATTCAAGGATGCCACCGCGGTCCTATTCCGCGGACGTAAAATATTTTTGTTTTTATTTTTAATTACCTACTATTTAATATTAGCGTGGTTATTTTTATATATCATCATCAGTGTATCAGCCTGTCGGCTGGTTCGCCCCATGTATCAACTGCTTCCATTCAAGCCTGTCACAGGCTTTCTTCTTTAATTCCGGATAGATCGTTATTCCACTTTCTTTTAGCACTGTGTCAATGAGTGTTATTCTTGGTCTTCCGCGTGGCTTTTTCCCTATTATCTTGCCTTCAATAATATCCTTCAGGTTATTTTGGTTCTGACGGAAATATATATATATATATATATGTATAATCGCACAGTTTGATGGAATTATCAAGTTTTGTTGGTTACCTAGTCATCGCGGTATTCTTCTTAATGATAGTGTTGATGCGGTAGCTAAAAACGCTAGTATATCTGGAGATCAGTTCCCATATATTCCATCTACCGAATTAATAGAGAAAATTAAAAGGAATAATAGAGCTAACTGGCGAGCTTTTATAGATTTTTGTCCTAGTATAGGTAGAATTTATAGGGTTATTCAACTAATTTTGTCCTCTTTGTTCTGGTTTTTCCACATCTCGTCTTTGATTCCGTCTGGTACACCTAACAGATTTGTTACAGTTGTTTGCAGGCTGCGCTCGGGTCGTTCTAGAGTGTCGTGAAACTTTTTTTAGTAGGTCTTCCAAACTGAAATTGCGACAATGATACGAATATCAGTTTTAGAGAGCACATTAATCATTTGTTTTTTAGTTGTGGTTGGTTTGAACGTAATGGAATCACTCTAATCGATGAATTAATGGTTATTGGAATATATCCGCCATACTGTACATATCTATTGCTATGTGATGATGATCGTACCTTAGTAATTTTGTTCAAATTTACAAATATGAACCGTATACTTATTTAATTGACGCGTTCGTATTGTGCTTCCTGAAAATAGATCTGTTCCTCCGACTGGGTTGGAACAGTTAAATTGATACGCTTGTTTTTTTTTAATTTCTTTCCTTTTTCTTTTCTTGACTTTACTCACTTTCTTAACTCTTGCTGTTCAGTCGCAGTCCAGTATTTCCTGCACTTGGCCTGCGGTATGGTTAGTTTTTAGTTTTTTACTCATTCTTTTTCGGTATTCGTGGGCTATGTTAAAACGTTGCGGTCATGTTTGTTAGAACTAGATTGGAAATACATAAAATTGCTTGACAGATCCGATTTACCTATATATATATATATATATATATATATATATGTATTATCCAGCTTGTACTTATTCATAGAATTTCGTCAGTGATCAAACGGTTTCCCGCCGGACCAAAAAAAAAACAAAAAAAAAAACGTTCGGTAACGAAATTTACCTTTTATGAACATTTGTTTGGTTGACTATATGTAATGTATGTTTCATTTTAAACCTATTTGTTTTCAGTGAACTGAATTTACTCAAGATATATCACGTTATCGTTATGTAGTTTTTATTTTATGTGTGTTTGTAAAATTCGGTAGTTCTAACTAGATTTTATTACTGTTTAAAAAAATGGGTGTTATTTCATTTTATAGTATATAGCATTCTGTTTTTCCAAGTTATTCGATGCATTATGCTTTAATTAAGTGCACAAAGATTGATATTTAAAGAATACTTTTGATAATTTTACGGTATAAGACTCATAAGTTTACTATGTGTATAATATTATTGATTATAATTTAAAGTTGTTTACTATCATAGCTTTATTGAACTGAAAATTCGCTTAACGAAATAAGAAATTATTTTATCATCACTAAATATACAAATTGTATGAAATGCGGCGAATATTTTGAATTTTAGGCTTTTCCAGAGTACAAATAGTAATCGGGATTGTGTTACACGAGAAAAAATTAAATATATTTTACATTATTTTAGAAGAGTGACGTCGGATAGTAAGTTTAAATCTTTTAAAATGTTATTTAATAAAAATTATTGGACGTTAAGTTTATAATTAATTATTTGTTTTGATAAAAATAATCCGTATATCAATATATTTTATACATTTAGTAGAACAATTTATCATTAAAAGTAGATTGGGAGGTTTCAAATGTGGTAATCTGAAAATTTTAAATGATAATTATGGTTTTCTGCGTTTAATTATTATAGTTATTTTTTAGTTTCCTTAAATTTATTAAAAAATGTATGGCAGTCAGTTAGTTGTAGTGATAATCAACCGTTTAAATGTAATTCGTGTATTAGTATTCTCTAAATAGGAGAAATTTAACGTTGAACACCGAATTAAGTGAGAATTATTATTGGGGTAAGGAATGCTAATTTTAGATGCATTTAAGAGAATTGTAAAGATTAATGCCTATCATTTTTGTTGTAATGTTTGTTCATAAAAAGTAGTTTTTCAGCTTTAACAATAGAAATTGTATTAGTAATTAAAATAAAATAAAGCGACCACCATATCCTTAACGGGATATTACATAGGTTGAATAATGTACGAAAGTTTGAAATTGTTCTTATAAAATTTTCCTTTTCGACAAATTTATTTCTACGGATTCCCTTATTACTGAAAAATATATTGTTACATAATATTTCAGTATATTTTAAGTAATTTTATTTTACAGTAATTATTTTTTTTCATTTATGCGTTTATTAGAATTTAAATTATGTAAAAGTTCGTAAGTATTAGTTTATTTTATTTAAAATTTCTGTATTATCATTCATAGTAAAGGTTTTCCTGTACATTCTTTTATTAATTTAATTTTTTCTCCTCGTGTTTTAATTAGATTAATTATTAAACCTAAATATTTTATATTTTGAACAGTCGGATAGAAGTGTTGCATATTTTGTATAGTTATTCTTTTGTATTAAATTTTACTGTCGTAACTTTACAAAACTAATCATATTAGCGCGTTTGTTAAATTTAAAAATGTTTAAAGCCAAGAATCGAACCTTGAAATACTTTTATATTCAAATTTCTATTACACGGTATTTTGATATTTAAAAGGCTATTAGAAACTTTAAGCAATAGTAAAAAAAAATTTTGTTTTTCATAATATCTAACAATTTTAACTAAGCTTCGTGTAAACCAAAACTAATTAATAAAATATATCTAGTTGATTTTTGAAATGTTTTATTGTAGTTGTATAAGTTCAATAGAATTGTTTTTTGAATCTGCAAATTAACCTAAGGTGTCGATAAAGTAACTTAGTCTGGAGGAATAGTTTGTATAATTTTTTTGGAGTTGTTTTTGTAATCACATCAGTGGTGATTAGAAAAGTATTTCTGTTATATTAGCTGATTAATAGAAGGAAGTTGAAAACAAAAAAGTTGTTAGTATCTTTTAATTAATTGTATATTACAGAAAATGAATAACAGCGCGTTAGAGATATATTTTTACCTTCATTTATGTAACTTACAAATTTATTTTATAAATTTAAAAAAATAAACAAAAAAATTAAAATATTTTTTGATGTAAATATTCTAAAGTATTATAAAATGAATTACCTCTTATATGTGCATATATTTTGTGTGTTTGTGCATGGAGGAGTGCACGTTAGGTTAATTTAGTGTTGTGCGCTTGTTTAATATTTTGCATAGCTAAAAATATTAATATAGAACAATTTCATTTATTTTATAATAATTTAAAATTTTACAATGCTTTGAATTGTACAAATTGGAAATCAGTTATCGACAGATATTCATAACTCAACAACTATATTGAAATTAAAATTTCATTCTACTTCACACTTATACACATATAATATCCGTATGTATATCACACACATTTATAGGTAATTCAGAATTTTTAACTATTAAATAATATTTTGATTATAATCGGATTTGAAGAATCAATAATGAAATCTATTTTATATATACATATACATTTTACTTTTTGGATATATATCGTCGCAACAAGTATTTAAATTTTTCCGCTATTTTTCTTTTATTCTAATGCGATAAATTGATATGCAAATATATAGCTTCACAAGATTAGCATGTTTATCTGCGTATAAGCATACCCAAGTATTTATATTCACTTACATACAATTTATACCTTCATCTTCAACTCTAGGACAATAACACCTACGTATCTTTAATTCAGGTTTTTTAAAGATAATGTAATCAATTTTTCATTATTATCGCAAATATTTGAATATGATTTTGTAACGAGGTTACATGTGCATTATGAAATCCCGATGTTTTCCTCTTGAAGCTGTAAAATAATGTTTTTAACTTCTGCTATCAAACGTGAAATAATTAAATTTTTATTGTATTTGGCCTTTGATTTACATTTCTTCTTTCTGTTCTAATTCCTTCCTACAGTGTTATTTGTTAACGAATTTTTTTATATTTTTGCTTGTAAAATTCTTTCTAATTTCTTCATTTACACCAGTTTTTGGTTTTTGTCTCAGAATATTGTTTGTTATATTCAATATTTTTTTAATATCTTTCCCCGCACAATTTTAATTTTTCTTAATAATATTCTCCTTTTCGTTTTTTTTATTATTATATTTATCTTGTTTTTCAGTTTTTTGTACTTATTTCTGTATTCAGTTTTTTTTAGAGATTATTTAACTACTTTCTATATAAATAATATCTATCCTTTATAAGAAACGATGTTTCTTCTCTTATCGAGGTAGTTTTGGTATATCTCTTCACTATTGGTTTATTTTTTTAATATTGCAGTTATTAAATATATCACATTTTTTCTTGTATATTGGTTGGTAACTGATTATGGTTTTAAATTCACTCCAGTCTCTTCTTGTTTAATTCTTTTATTTATTTTTTATAGTTATTCTCACATCATGGTTTGTTTGAATTTTCTGTTTCGCATTAATACTTATATTTCTACTAATTTTTATAATATAGTAATCAGATGTTTTGATTTTCCACACATATATATATATACATATATGTATATATATATATATATATATATATATATATATATATATATATATATATATATATATATATTAGGGATTTAATGAGCAGTATTTCTCTTGATGGCCAACACCCATATGTATCATCAATTTCGTTATGCTACTGATTAGTTATTCGTTTTTTGTTTAATGGCAGAATTCACTAAAAAATAACAAAACAAGAAGCTTGAATAGTCGTTATATTTAATGGTAGTTTTACGAGCTTCTACTAATTTGATAGTTGATCTCTTTGGTTCTATAATTTTGTTACAAGTTAGTTTTTGAATTTATAGTTAGCAATGAATGTAAAGAGAATGTACGTAAATGATAAATCAGCCATTGAGTTTTTTGAAAAATAATAGATTTTGAACAGCTTTTTAAATTTAAAAGATTAACATATACATTTAATAACCGATACAATTTTGTGCATTTTATACACAACTTTGTGTTGCCTTTTTTGTGTGTAAGTTTTATTCCGAATGTAATAAACTAAAATTCCTTTTTTTTTTTTTTTTGTTAGATCCGACTGGTTTAATTACTTATTCAAGGTATTTTATACCCAGCTCAGAATTGCCCGAGTGGAAAAATAGCAAAAAACTATTTAAACAAATTCATGTTTCTACATCCCGAGTGGCAGAAAACAGTAGTGAAGGAATGTTGCAGATAGATTTTTCACACAAGTATGTATAATTATTCATTTATTATTAGAAAATACGTTTATACTATATTACAGAATCGGGAAGTACCCAGACGTAATCGGAATTGATATCAAGTATATAGTCCAGACGCAATTATTAGTTTAGTCGTTAAATATAAAAGGTTGTAAGTTTCTATGATAATATAGCATTTTAGATGTTTTTCTTCTAGTGTTTGTTAAACCTACTAGACTATTTTAGAGACGACTGATCATGAAAGTCGAAAATTTTGCGTTAAATTTTGCTTCCTTTACAGAGAAACTACTGATAAAACAATAATGATACTTTAATATACCTTTAAAGAGAACGCTTTAAGTGAAATAGGTTCCGAATAGGTTTTTCGTTTTCAAGGGATTCACTGAAAGATATGATTTATAATGATTAAGATTAAAATGTATATATTTAGATTAACTTTAAAACTAAATAGTTCCCATTAATTATTTAAATTATGATTATTCTGAAAGAGAGTATTCCCTGACATCATTTTCTTCTTAGTCTTTTTTGAGAACTGTCTGGTAATTTATCTGCTGATATCATGTTAATTTAAATCATACAAATGTTTGGATTTACACTAAAGGTATTGAAAAATTCATGATATTATTGTATACGAACTTGCTTATTCAGATCTTCATGGATTGTCTGACTGAAAACAAATTTGGGCGCGGAAATTATTATACGAACAATTTTAAATTGTTGCCCCCCAAATACTTTAGTAAATTACTTTCTTCAGTATTTAACAACGTATTTCCAAATCAGCTTTACAACCGTTTGATATATACGTCTTTTTAAATATCAACTTAAAATAGGTCTTCTCCCTGCTAATGGATGAAGCAGGTTAGCCCGCATCATTGTATAATCTGGAATCGACTCATGATTCTTCCAGATACAACTCAGATATTCCTGCGGTATTCAAACTTTGTATGTATAAGGAGCATAAAGGGAGTCGATCGCAAACAAACAAAAAGAAAAGAGGAAAAAACTCCGTCTTTTTCTAAGTAATATGTATAGTCGAAGTTCGTGGAAACATATTAGTACGCTAAATTACTTGTTGGCCGGCCTTGTATCTAGGTGGTGTTGACTGTGCGTCTGTGTCAATTAGAAAGAGATGGAACGGTTCTCTCGGTGTTTTTCAGTAAGACATTTCCACTTATGGAGAAGCATGCAACACCCCTGCTCTATTTATTATATATCTCTGTGGTGATATATCTCTATTAGTAAACATTGCATTTTAACATTTTTTATTATTAAACTTTATTCTCCAGTTATTAGCCCGCGTTTGTCTTTTATCAAGGTGATAATGGTTATATTCGCATATTCGGGATTTTCATTTGAGGCCAATTACATCATTCGCCAATGTAGTCAAGGTAGCTTGATTAGAGAAAGGTATACCCACAGCGTATATTGAGGAGAGTGTAGAACCGGATAGGCTTCTTTGCGAAACTGAGACTGATATTTTTCATTTTTCAAAGAATATCTCGTTTATTTTTACTGCAATTGTTCTATTGGTTAAGTTATGGCATAAGCGGTATATTTGCTTTGAATAGTAATGCTGAATGTCTGTTACAATCAAAAATTTTCCTCATATCCAATAATTGCAGAACACGCTTAGTTTTTTTCAAGAACTGATGATGCCGTATCTGCAAGTGTGTGGCATTGTTGAATCATAAGTGCTGAGATCAAAAATCAAACTGATGATTTGAGATTACCTTTTTTATCTTCTAATATTAAATAAATTACTTTTTAATAATAATTTTTCAAAGATTTTGGGAAAAGCACTAAGGAACTAATTGGCCTATATGAACACAAAGATGTCTGCGATTTATCCGGTATTTCAGGATCATTAATAATTTTGATTCTTCCACTCTTTCGGATAAAATTCATTCCACAAAATGGAGTTAAATATGTAACAGAGAAATATAGTATTTTTTTTTTAAAGGTAATCCAATTATTAATTTTACCAGTTAATTTATATGCCACTGAACGGTCATTTCGAGGCGTTGATTTTAAACAAAATTTTATACTTCTGAAACTACACCTGCATTGGACTTTCTAAAAGAAATTTTGGTTAGTACGTACTATATTTGTAAGAGCGTGTGGAGTATTTTTTCTAGATGATCGGTAAAACTCTTCGTTTTCTGTTGATTCGTTTTAGCTTATTTATTATTATCCATTTTGATATTATAATGTTTTTTAGTTAACTTATATTTGTGTTGGTATTAATTAAAATTAACTAATATGTATTTATACTATATAACAAGTGTTTATATTGTTGATACCAGTTTTTTATTGCAGTCATTGTACTTTCATGAAAATTCCATCTGGATGATGCACGGTATATATTTTATATCCAAATATTCTAAAGTTTTTTATTGTATTTTTAAATGTGTTTCAATTATTATCACGGTGTCATTAAATTTTCTTGTAGAAATCTTCTTCTTTATAGTGCCATACTCAGCTTCTGAGCGTCGGCGACTATCTATTTGTACATCTCAGCAGTACAGACACAGACATAGTGTACCAGGAAATTATTATATGCAACGCAGGTGTACACACGCAAGACTACATTCGGAACTGATAGTAGCCGTTTGTTATCGCGCTACCAGTGCAGTCCCGTGTGGGTCTGCTGTGTACTGACCTAGCGCGCATATGATGTTGAACGTGGTGGTTTGCTATTGCCTTCCACGTGACTATTAGCGATTATTTTATTTATTTATTTATTCTTGTAATAAGTTCGTCGTCGCTCGGGATCGAACCCGTGATCTCCATAGCGGAAGTCAAACGCTCTAGCAACTAGGTTATCGCGACGACTCTTGTAGAAATACTTCCAATTAATTTGGTTTTCCTATAATTCCGTTCGCATTTCATAATATTATCACCAAGGAGTTTTAGATAACTATGTTACTTTTCAATGGCACATTTAAGGTAAAACTCCATCAATGCCCTTTATGAGTATTGTGTGATTAGAGAATTTATTACAGTTGCTTAAAATTATTATTATTACCGTTATTATCGTCATTGACAGTTACAAATTCATAAATTTTACATCTTAATTTAGGTGATGAGTCAAAAGGTTATGTTAAAAATGTGACTTTATTCTTTCCTAAGTAACAATATTCTACTGATCATTATCACTATAAGAAGAGCGACATATTTTGAGCAACTAGTAGAATCATAAATAGTAGTTACCTGGCGATTGATTATGTGTACATTATCATATATATATATATATATATATATATATATATATGTATATATTGTTAACACTACTTGGTTGACGAGACGTTTTTGAAAAATCTAAAAAATTCAAATTCATTACAAAAAAATATAGAACATAAATTTCACGGAATGTTATAAAAAACACGACATAATTAAAAACACCGTAAAAATTTTAAAATTAAAAAAAGAAATCATTAATTTTTTAATGGGTTAGTTTTATTAAATTAACTTAAAATCGGAAGTAAAATGTAAGTATATGATCACTCAGGAAAAATCTACAGCTAAAACTGTGTCCTCATATGTTTTTGATAAAAATAAAAGTAATAAAAAAAAAATTGTCTTTTAAGCGGATAAATTAAGTTGCCTTCTTTGTACACAAATTTTCATGAAATATTGTTAATGATAAGATTCATGAAAAACGAAGTATTACAAGATACTACTCATTTTGCAAGTGAACAGGTGAAAAGACATAAAATGTAAACTTGAATCATACTGTTGGATTTGCTCTAGAAGTGAAGATGCATATCGACCTAACATAATGGTGGATAAAAAAATAATGATAATTCCTAGACAAAAATAATTTTATTTTTACTTTTCATAAATAAAATTTTTAACAAGTTGATTGTTTCCATTTCTATGACTGTAAACGTAGGGAAAAAGTTAAGTTCTGTTTTATTTTCCACTTTTTCTTTAGAAATATCAGATAATTTATAGATTCTTATTTTTGAAGTAATATAATAACAGCCTTGCATTATTAATAATAATTATATTATGGTTTCGTATTATAATAAAAATGTATACGTTAATCACTAATACATTATTTATAAAAATAGTAGGAGTCATTCGGGTAGAACCCAGTATTGTTTAATAAACTATCACTCGAATTTCTAGCCTGTAACACGGGTATAAGTTAATATTAACCTTTTGCTGTGCATCATTGCATCACTAATAAAGTAATAAGGTAGCTTTATGTTGTTCGTAAATCTGACGTAAACAAGATGTAGATTAGATTTGAAAACATTCTGCGGATGAGACATTTTAATTTCATTGTTTTTCTAGTATCTTCGTCTTACAACAGAAATTCTATGTTGAATGGGTTCAGTAAAAATTTAATTTATGGATTGATTCCCGTCATGACAAATTTTATAAAAAGTTTGAGCCATTTTAACAAACTATGGAGCAACATTTTTATCTTTTTAAGAATTTTCAGTAATTGAAGTAATATGATTCACTTGATCAATCCAATCGTAGGGTGTTTATAATGGAATTGTAGTAATTATCATATTTAGTTTTCTTTAGAATTAATTCCTCAGTGAGTTCGGATGTTACTGAAAATGAGATATTGCTTGATGTGAAATAACATCTCTTTATATGGTTTATTTGGGAAAAAATGATTTGAATTATTTCAAAAAGAAATTAGCAGTAAGAATTACAAAGATTTGTAAACATAACTATACTCTTGTTAAATAGTTGCTTAGGGTACTTACAGATGATTTATTTATTCTGAGACCTTTTTTGAATTTATATTTATATCGATTTTTTATGTCCTATCTGATAATTGCGGTGGTAATTAATGACAACCGTATTTCAAAGTTTGATAGTTATTTATGATATTTAATTTTTGATAATATTTTTTGAAAGGTTATTGAATAAATATAATTACTTATTTTATTTATCGATGCTATAATAATAGATTAATCGGGGGTGGTGTTCTCACGTGCGGTGCAATCCAACAAGATATTCGATTTATGATTAGTCCGGAACTTCTACTATCAAGATTATTTACCGAAGTATTGGATGACACAGAAGTTTTAGTTGTAACTGGTAATTATGATACTTAAATTAATTGAAAAAGTCGTTAATTTTTAATAAATAAGTGTTTCTAATACTTTTCTTTATGATGATGAAGTATCATTTATATTATCCAGTAATGGTTTTATATTTGTGGTTATAAATGCGACGATTTCTTCTTCATCGAAAGCTCGATCCAAGCATTATGAAACTACTCATTTTTTTCCGCCATATGCCCCTGTCTTCTGCAAATCGAATACCTTGATGAAGCGACGCAGTGTTTGCTAGTTGTTTAACACTATTCGTGTATCTTTTGGGTGCTGTTTTTCTTTTTCGTCTGCCTTCAACCATGCCTTCCAGGATTATTTTTTCCAACCTGTCCTGCAGTAAAACATGGCCAAAGTATGTGGCTATTCGTCGTACCACTATATCCAGAAGATGTCTTTTCGTGCACACCTCATTTACATCGAGAGGTTTGTTCTTTTCTCCATCCACGGGATCCGCAGCATTATTCTCTAGCAAACATCTCAAACGCATCTATCCGTTGAATATCTGTTTCCTTTAACGCCTAACATTCCACCGCGTACAGAAAAATAGAGAGGACTAAGATTTTCACGAGACGTATTTTCGCGACCGTCACAATATCGTGACTCTTCCATATTTTTGTAAGTTGAGCCAGTGCGGTCTTGGCAGTTTCTATCCGTCTTTTAATTTTACATGTCGAGCCTCCATCTTTGGTAATTACGTACTTATCAACCACTTGAATGTTGCCAAGATGTTATATGTCTTTGAAATTATTTCAGTCGATGATTATTATCTTTGTCTTCCCTCTATTTATTATTAGCCCTGCTGTTTTGCTTGTAGTCTCCAATCTTTGTTTAAGTGCACGTAGCTTTTCCTTCGACGAAGCGATTATGACCATGTAGTCAGCATATCTTAGATTGTTGATAAGTGTTTATTTTACTTTTATATCATCTTCCCATGCGTCCATCGTCTTTTTGATTATCCATTTGCTATAAATGTTAAACAACATTGGGCTTAGTATGAATCCTTGTCGGAATCCTTTTCCAGGTTGAAATTTCTCCGACAGTTTATCATTAATATTTATCTTTCCGCTCGTGGTGTTGTACCATGATTTGATCATCTCTGTTAAATGCTGCGGAAAGTAGTACCCGTTCGCGTCGTGCGGAGCGCTGGCGAATAGCGTAGCCACCGGACAAGTACTAATACTTTCAGTTGTATTTCAGCTGTATGTTTTTTTTTTTTTTTTTTTTTTTTTTTTTACACGTATATCTCAGTACAATCTTATTATAGTAAATAAATTAGCACTACTTTTAAAACAGTGTTACAACTTAATCTAACTAATTTGTAACATGAGCAGAGTAGAAACTATGTACAATTACATAACTCCTAATATACAGATATATACATAATCATACGCGCATATAAATACTTACACGCACGCACACCAAGTATATGCCCATATCCACAAAATACATACATACGAATATATTACAGAATAAATTAGGTGACTAGTTCATAAGGCTTTGTGCGCTTAAGGCGCCTTAAGTCATCATCGGAAAGTAGCAGTTCTAAAGCCTCTAGATTTGGGTGACTGTGAAGTCGGTATTCGTGCGCTTCTGCAATATAACGTATGACTTCATCGATCCATGGAATATTTAAATCGGAATGTATTTCTTCGTTTCGTTGATACCAAAAAGCTCCAGTGATGTTTCGGAGACACTTATTTTGAGCGCGCTGAATAATCAACCGATTGGATGTCTTTGCACAGCCCCAGAGTTGAATACCATACATCCATATCGGTCTGATGATTTGACAATAAATCAAACGCTTATTAGACAGATTGAGTTTAGAATAACGCCCAATCAGCCAACAAATCTATCTTAATTTATGCATGGTTTGTTCCTTTTTCATTTTGACATGCGTCTTCCAATTCAGCCTGGAATCTAAATGCATACTCAGGTATTTAGCAGAGTCCGATCTCGGAATAGGAAGACGATCAAGATATATAGGACAGGTCTTAGATTTACGAAGCGTAAACATAACATGCACTGATTTTTCTTGATTAATCTTGATCTTCCAATCACATGTCCATTTGCTAATTTTTTCTACTGCATGTTGCAAGTTAGTCGTAGCCAATTCTGGGGAATTGCCAACTGACAAGATGGCTGTGTCATCTGCAAAGGTAGCAGTAGTCGTCTTGGCTGTTGTTGGAATGTCAGCTGTATACAATAAATACAGAGAAGGTCCTAAGACACTACCCTGTGGAACACCAGCCTGTATTGGATGAAATTTGGACTTTGCTTCTTCATAAGAAACTCTGAAGGATCTATCAGAGATATACACCCTGTCAAGAAAGTATCGGGAATTGCCAATTTAAATCTCCCGGGTAATAGCTAGGCAGATAATTTTTTTTTTCCAGGTTGGTACAACTGTTTTGTATTATGATGCCTATTTTTAGCGCGATCTGTCAACCAGTGTGTTTACAGCAGCTGTTAAAATCAGTCGACCTTGAAGTGTTTTGTCGAAGTTTTACAATGAGTGAAAATATTGAACAACGTACTTGTGTTAAATTCTGTGTTTCGAACGAAATTTCTTGTGCCGATACACTGAAAATGTTACAGAAGGCTTTTGGTGAATCTGCTTTATCAAAAACGCGGGTTTACGAGTGGTACAGAGCGTTCAAGGATGGTCGGGAGACGGTCGAAGACATGCCTCGCTCTGGACGGCCTTCAACGAGTGTGACCGATGATAACGTCGATAAAATCAAGGAAATCGTTGCTGAAAATTGTCATGTGAGCTTGAGAGAGATGGCTCATGGATTGGGCATGTCACACGAGAGCTTACGTACGATTGTGCACGAAAAATTGGGTATGCAACGCGTTGCGGCTCGGCTTGTTCCGAAAGACCTGAATTTCTTTCAAAAAAAGTACCGAGAACAGGTAGCTGCAGACATGCTGGATCGAGCCAATTTGGATCCTACCTTCTTGGAAAAGATAATTACTGGTGACGAGACATGGGTGTACGAGTACGACACGCTTACGAACCAGCAATCGTCCGAATGGCGGCCAATTGGCGCGCCAAAGCCGAAAAAACCTCGCCAAAGCCGATCGAAAGTGAAGATCATGTTGATTGTTTTCTTCGATATTCGAGGCGTGGTACACTATGAATATGTGCCAGCCGGACAGACAGTCACCAAAGAGTTTTACTTAAGTGTTTTGAGACGTTTGAGAGAGGCTATCCGTCGTAAACGTAACGATTTGTGGGTCGACAATTCTTGGATTCTCCATCACGATAATGCGCCGTCTCACAAAGCCATAATTGTGAATGAGTTTTTGGCCAAACACTCGGTAAATATCATCGAACAACCGCCGTATTCACCAGATTTAGCACCCTGCGACTTCTTCCTATTCTCAAAACTCAAATTTCCGCTACGGGGAATGCGCTTCGAATCGATTGATGACATCAAGACGAATGCGACGCGAGAGCTAAAGGCCATCCCGGAAACCGCCTATCAGAAGTGCTTTGCCGAGTGGAAAAAGCGTTGGCATATGTGCATCGCTTCGAATGGATGTTATTTTGAAGGTGACAAAATAAATTTGGATGAAAATTAAAAATTGTTCGTTTTATTTAACAATTCCCGATACTTTCTTGACAGGGTGTATGATTCAAGAAGTTGGCACATATTTTCCGATAGCAGGTTGCTCATTTTATAGATCAGCCCTTCGTGCCAGACTCGATCAAAAGCTTGCGATATGTCTAGAAAAACCGCCGGACAGTATTTTTTTTCTTCAAAGGCTGTTTCAATTAGCTTAGTTATACGATGCACTTGGTCAATCGTAGAGTGCTGATTGCGGAAGCCAAACTGATGATCTGGTATCTTTAATAAGGGCTTGAGTCGCTTAAGGAGTAGTTTTTCAAATAATTTTGATATGGAAGGTAACAAAGAGATTGGTCGATACGAAGTTACTACTTCTGTTGGTTTCCCAGGTTTCGGTAACATGATGATTTGAGCGATTTTGAAACATTTTGGTACGTATCTCATTCTGAAACAGGCATTAAAGAGATATGTCAGCATGATAATTCCTTTACGTGGTAATTCTCTAAGCGCTCCAGGTGAAATTTCATCGATTCCAGGAGCCTTTTTGGGATTCATATTATTATCTAACTCTTGTGCAACTTCAAGAGGAGTTACTGGTTTTATTTGCTGGAAAGGTTGGTAATTTTTCGTTGTATCGATCTGGGAGTTTATATTATGTGTTGTAAAGATGTGTGCAAAGTTACGCCTCGCTGGTATTAACTGTGTTGTTTCTAAAAGTGTTTATAATGATATTTAAGAAAAAAGAGAACGCCGCCAGTTGTGAAGTTAGGACTGTGATTAGATTTCTCAACGCAGGAAATGTGCGACCTTGCGACATCCATCGTCAATTGAAGGAGGTGTATGGAGACAATGTTATGGATAAGTCGTCTGTTCGGCGCTGGTGTCCTAATTTCAACTTGGGAAGAGAGAACATCGATGATGACGAGCGATCAGAATATTCGTCAGTCATTACGGACGAACTGCTGAGTTTAATGAACGAATTCGTGATGAACGATCGGTGCGTTACAATTGATGAGATCTGTAAATATTCCCGTAAAGTTTCACGAACAGTTATTCATGAAATTGTTAAAGACCACCTGCATTATTCGAAAATTTGTGCAAGGTAGATCACAAAGCCACGCGCATGGCTGCAGCACTGACGTTCTTGGAACGTTATTCTCGCGAAAAAGATTTTCTTGACTCGCATAGTCGCTGGTGATGAAACGTGGATTTCTTGTGCAACGTTTGAGAGTAAATGACAATCAATGGAGTGGCATCATGCTCATTCACTAAACAAACCCAAAAAATTCAAAACGGTGATGTCTACCCGGAAAGTCATGGCAACCATTTTCTGGAATAGACGAGATGTACTTTGACTTCATAACTCGTAGAGATGCTATCAATGCCGATGCATATTGTGCGACATTGAAGAAATTACGGCGGGCTATTCAAAATCGACGGCGAGGTCTGTTGTCTAGTGGCGTCATTATCCTTCACGACAATGCCCGGCCTCATACGGCTTGGGTAACACAAAAACTTGTGCAACAATTCAAATGGGAAACTTTCAACTATCCACCATATAGTCCAGTCTTGGCTCCTTCAGATTATCATCTGTTTACAAAACTCAAGGACTTTTTGGCGAGAAAGAAATTTGAAAATGATGAAGAATTGAGAGGCTGTGACTATGTATCTCAATACACTGGCGGCGAGGAAATGAAGCTGGGATACAAAAACTCGTCACATGTTACGACAAATGCTTAAATTTGCGAGGTGACTATGTAGAGAAGTAGTTTAAGGTATGTTCTTTACAAATAAAACGTTAATATTTGTTAATGTGTATTATTTTTTTTTATATTCCCCAAAACGGGGACTACTTTCCGGATGACCGCCGTACACAGTCAAACGCCTTGGTGTAATCTATGAAACATATGTAGGCTTTAATATTGAATTCCTTGCACCTCTCTATTATCTTCCGCATATTTAGAATTTGCTATCTTGTGCCTTTTTCTGGCATAAAACCTGCTTGTTCCAATGATATTTGCGGTAGAATGTACGGTTTTAGTCTCGTGGATAATGTGCAGTATTACCTTGCTAGCATATGATATTAAGACTACTGTTTCGTAATTTTTATATATGTCTCGTGACCTTTTTTTATGAATTGGCACATAAATCGATGTTGTTCAGTTATTCGACCATATGTTCGTATTTCATATTTTTTGGCATTTTCGATAAAGAATTTCTGTTATTGAGTTCCCTAGGTATTTAAACATTTCTATGGCAATCCAATCTTCTCCTTCTGCCTTAAATGGCTCTAACTTCTGTAAAGCAGCACGTATTGCTTCCTTAAGCAACATGGGTTCCATTCTAGTTGTTTCGCCAATTATTTTAGTTTTTTTTTTCCTCAGCATTTTCTTTCATGAGTTTTTCACAATATTCACGTCATCTAGATCTTATTTTATTTTCTTCGCACAATATTTTTCCATTTTCGGTTTTTACTGCTAAGTAATGCGGGGTAAAATGTCTTATTATTAACCTAATTTTGCAAAACATATTTTTCATTTCGTTTTTATTCCTATTTGTTCAACGTCTTTACATATATATCATTTAGGAACTTATTCTTATCAAAAATTGATAAAATTAGGAAAATAATAAATTTGTTTAAAAATTTTTATTAAAATATTAATCAACTTTTACTACTGGTAAGTGTGTTATAGAAAATAAATTAAAGCTAAATAAAATGTCTTTTACGCTTTATTAATACAATTATTTATCTTTTACATAAAACTTAACTGATTTAGAGTTAATTCAATATAGATAGTATTCTAATTCCATATTATTATTTACGCTCATGTAACAATTTAAGTTAAGCTTTTGTTTGGTACAGAAAATTGCTTCAATATTTTTCTCAGTTATATTTTTTTTTTTTTTTTAATTGTCAATATTGCTTCACTTAATTTATTTCTGGAACTATCTGTTTTGTATGATATTATTATATAAGCAATATCATTTGTACATACATTTATGTATTCCTAATCATTAATTTGTCATTAACATAAAATATGGACTCAGAATGCCACCTTCCAACATTTTTATATATTATTGATAATTGACAATTTTAAATTTTATGTCAAATTTCCTATTTTGAAGATACGATTTTATAATTGTTGAATAATCTGAAAGTTTATATATGTTTGTTGATTATTTCTCTGTCTACGCTAATATTAAATTCATTTTAGCTTTTAATAATGCTATTCTGCAGTTTGAAATATTTCAATATTTTCCAATTATAATATCAATTTCATTAAAACTTCCGATTGTTATAAAATGACATCTGTGAAAAATGATCGAAAAGTAGATGCTGAATGATGCTCTTAAAGCACTTTTATCACGTCAGTCCTTACCTGATCGCACCGTGTGAATTTTAATGTTAGGTGAGTAAATATCCTTGATACACTTTGACCCCAAATAGCTTTTATATTCGAAAGTTCGAAATAAAATAGAATATAACCAAAAATTCATTTAAAATCAAATAATATTGAAAGATGGCTCCAAAGGTATCAAATCCATACACACACACAGACACTCACAAATTAGAGAGTTGGTAATGAAAAAAAAATGGTTGCCGTCAAGAATTAACTGGCGAAAACAGTTTTCGTATATGCTTAGAGAGAGATTATTAAAAGTAACAAATAAAATACAAGTAAAATAGCAGAAAAAGAAGGAGAAATCAGTAAAATGAACAAACACTGGAGCTAAGAAAAAAAATAAAAATATTTATCGCACTTTTTTAGATGTATTTAGACTAGTATTTGCCGTAGTATTTGTGAATATAACTGCGAATACAGTATTGATATTTTTGGTTTCTCAAATACAAACACTATCTTCGTCGTATTCGCAGCTCCGCATGTTGTACAAATCTGAAGTATGGTTTATTTATTTCAGAAATATTTTGGCTTTTAAGAAGATAAATAAATGATTTTTCATATCTAAATATAAAATAATAAGTAGGAACTACTGCTAACTTCTTGCTAAATATATAATGGGACGAACACTTTCGTGCATCTAGTGGAAAAAAATTTCTGTAGCCATTTTATGTTGGCATAGATCGTTTCCAGAAACCTTGAAACAATACTGGTCATTTAGAAAATAATTGTAGCTGATTATAAATTAAGTGAAGTAGGAATTTATGGTTTTCTTATTTAGTTAATTTTTTCTGGTTTTTAAAGTGAAATTGTTGGTTAATCTATCATTTGGACTACAATTTCACATGATCTATAATTCCGAAAATCAGTATCTAATATTTTTTTGTAAGCAAATTTCAGTTTCTCCAAAACAGCAATTTTTTTGTACAGTGAAATATGATGTTACGGTTCTGAATAGTGGAACGTGACCAAGAATTTTCAAAATAGTGTCAGTCAATTTAGTTTTATGCACTTAAAAAATGTGTAAGAAGAATCACTTCAAATTTTGCAAAAGAATGCTTCGAATAATTTTACTTACGTAATGTTTTATGAAATAAAAATACAATAGGTGAATAATAGCAGGTGAAGTACTCAATACAAAATGAAAAAACAAAAAGTTGAGTCCCCCGAATACTGTTTTCAGCGTGTTTAAAGTTCATTTTATTTTAGTCGAGTAATATTCGAACCGCCAAAAAAATATGTAAATTTAAAAATTATAGGATTACACATACCTTTAGCAAACATTGTGCATTTTCTCACTTTAGGGAAAAACATTGGATCATTCTGTGAAATCCTTCTTACATTTAAAGGTACGAGTCATTTCTACAAATTATTTTCTTTCCTTCCTTTTTTCTCCTCTTTTTTTTCTTTTCTTTTTAAACGCCTGCGTTTTCTTCTCCGCGGTTGTACTTGATGGGAAAGGAGTATTCATCAAAAATTTGTTAAATTCTTTACAATCCTTTTTTTTTATGTTTACGCTAACGTAGACGCCTTGAATATTCAGTGGGCAAAATTGTAATTAATTGTGAGTTCTTGCACGATATGCAGATAAACTTGTTTTTACAAATTTCGCATAATCTTATATAATTTTTTTCTTATTACTCAATTTACAAATTTATTATATTATTTTACTTCAGGAATGAGGAGTCAGTTTACTAATTTATCGAATTATTTATAGCATTGCATTTTTTGTATATAAATAAAACCGTCGTGTAAATTTTTAACAGACTCCCAGCCATAACACATATCCACGTCAAAATGGTAATAGATTCGAGTGTCAAGGTATTTACTTGACTCAACCTCTGCAGTAGTTTCAAACGAACAAGGAAAGTTAGTAATTGAATAATAATTCTTACGATTATAAGCCGTGCGTTGTTGTCAAAGATGCTCTTAAACTTTAGTGGTAATAAATTAACGGTTTTTCTATTGATTAAATTTGCCTCAGTTTACTTAGGTAGTTATAAGCTAAACTGAAGATCAACTATTGTGGTTTACATGCATGTGAATTAATATGTTATCCCGAATTATGTGCTAGAACACTAGAAAAGTCTAGTATGAATTTTTCATCAAAAATTACTCGCCAACTTTCAAAGTTGTTTTTTATCAGTCTAAATGTATTTTTGGATTTTTTTTAGGCGGTTCATTTTTCGTTTTTGTGTAAAGTAGACATTTTTTAAACTTCTTTGTAAAATCAGACTGTGACATTTGTTTCTTGTTAAAACTTGAATATAAGCGCAAACGTATGTTTTGAATTTGTTTGAATTAATTTAATGTGAATGTTAACATTAAATTGGTGGTCACAAGTACTTCGTCAGCTAGATAAACTATGTTGTAATTTGAAAATTAACGATACATTAGCGTTATGTACGAATAAAAGGATTTACTTATGAATTAAATCAGATTAGTATTAGAGGCTAACTTAGATGATTAGAGGCATTAGAGAGAAAAAATATACTTTTCTTTATTTCAGTACACATATAATGTACGGAATCCTAATAAGATGGTTCAGAAACGACAAAAATATTCAATTAAAATAAGCAGTAACTTAGGAACGGTTTTTGGCTTATAAACTTCAAATTTGGATCATAAATTGCAATTAAAATTTTCTTTAAAACCATCTATAATTTCTAGCTAACCGATTATCCTGGGCGGCAAAAAACCCGAAAAAAAACGTCAAGAATATATAATATGGTATTTAAAACGACCTCAAAAATTACCCTTAAAAAATGCATAACTCATTACCAGATAAGCCTTTAAAGGTGAAATTCAAAATATAAAATAAAATGCAGAACTCCTTTTATAAAATCAAAAAATTACGGTCAAAAAATGATTCTCCCCCCCCTTTCCCGTTAGTCAAAAAACAGCAAAAAAATGGAAATTTCAAACATACAAAAAGGGCCGTTTCATAGGAAAAATATAGTCAAGCTTATGACTGAACTTGTTTAATATGAAAACAATTTTTTTACCTTGTAGTTTTTTTGAATGTTGTGAATACTACACGACGAGTAAATAGAATTTTTTTCGATATGGGATTCATCCCATGAATTTAAACGAGGTACAGTAGCGTAATTGGCTAGAAGCTGACGTTTCGTTCAAGTATAACTCAGTTCGAATCTCGTTACCGCACGTTGAAAATATCGAAAGTTACCACTTGCATTACGTGTATGTCCGCAATGGTCGAGCCCGAATAAATAAAACGAATAAAAATATTAAAAAAATTTATATATATATATCTTTTTTAATATTTAGTGTAACCTAGCTGATAATTTAAGGAAAATAATTATTGCTTTGAATCATTTGGCCTTTAATTTTTATATACTGCATGATTGCGAGTTTTTAATGAGATTCCGTGTTTAGTTCTTTTGAAATGACCTAATTCGTTTAACTCGTTATAACGTATATCTACAACGTTGTTGAAGTATTTTTTCATCGGAAGAAATATATACAAAATAATTTGCCTACCTTAGATTGATAACTGTATTAAATACTTTTCCAGTTTACAATATTTTCCGAATTAAATAAATATTTTGATAAATATACCTTGCAAATAATATAGGTTATGAAAGATTTAACGAATACAAAGACATTGGAAATTCGTTTATTTGGACCGGTAATTACACTGATAAAATACCGTCGGACGAGTATGGTCGCAAATATCGGACGGTCGTTTTAAGAGATGCTTTAACATTTGGCAAATATTCGAGAACCCAGTTTAATGTCGATAACATTCAAAATGAGCTGAACAAAGTTCGTAATTTCGATTACTTTTAAAATTTATATTAATAAAATAAAATATAAAATTATTAATAATTACGGAACGTATTTAAATTAAATGAAATTATCGTTAAAAAGTTATGATAATGTTTTTCAGACATATACTGGTTTTTCTTGGGGATCATCTAACTGTTTTGATGAATCATGCGATGTCATTTCTGGAAATTGGACTTACGATGCGCATGAACCTAGTTTATGTTTGAATGCTTTGCTGCAGTTAATGGCCTCTTCCCAAACAAATCGCTCTTTAGTTTTCTTCACTTCCGGAAATGATAAGCTGCGGGACGATTTATACTTTTTACATAAATTTTTACAAGATAATAATATCACTGTCGGTATGCTATTGTTTGCGTAATGTGTAATTTATTTTTGACGCTACAGGTAGGGATTAATAAAAAAAAATTCAAACGAAATTTACTTTACTTTGATATTAGTATACCGTGAACATAATTAAATCTTTTGATTCGATATGGGTTTTTTTTTTTTTTTTTTAAAAAATTATTAGCAGGTATTTCAGAAGTTTGTAACTATCATCTAAAATGAATCGACGTTGTATATTGGTTATTTCATCTCTTGAGTGATGATAGGAGTTTCCAAACCACACACACTTGTCTTACTGACTATTATTTTATTTTTTTATTATCGTTTATTTTTTGTATTTTAAATTTTAATTTTGTGGAAGAGAAGTCGACAATCATTAATTACGATAAGAAAAAAAAAGTATTGCAATAATTATATTGCTGTAAAAAACAGAAAAGAAAAAGTTAATATTCTTTTAAAATATTAATTTATAATAATTGTACAGTTTTCGGTAGATTTATATACATGGTTAGAAATTTGAACACAATATTATCCTAATTCAATTATAATTTGTTTTGATAATTCGGATGGCATGAAATTTAACTATTTGTATATTACTTAATGTGTTGCAGAATAAAAAAATCATACTTTAAAAATATTTTAGGTACTGTATGGAAACTGTTGTGTGAATACATGGCAAAAGAATGCTACACTAATAACGTTAATTTGTACGAATTCATTTATCGGGAAATATTTAAGGAAGATATACCGAAATTATTCAATATGGAAGAAGAGCAATAAACGAATAACTGGATCTGATTTGTAAAAGGTAAAAACCCGATTTGAAATTTGATTTTGATTCAACGTTACAACAGATTCGCAGCTTTAAAAGTCATAAATTAATTATAAGTGAATTAAAAGAAAAAAAATATATTAAGTGTGAAAATTAATAAACAAACATTAACTTTGATGCGAGTTAGTATAATGGAAATTTAAAAAAAAATTTATAATCATCTGTGTTATGCAACATAATTTTTATCATTCTTTCAATCAGAGCTTACTTGCTATAAATAGCAATGGCCTTTTCTGTTTAATCTAATTTTGGATGGTATAAAGCTATGTAAACTTCAATTTTATGTTCTGATTTATACTACATACTCATGTTCTTTATATATAGTAGTATTAACTTTAGTAAATCGAAATTGTGCGTAATAATTCTCGAAATAAGTTATCTTCTTACAGATGCCTCATTATAGCGCGATTTCATCAATAGAAATATAAAAAATTAATGTAATGATTTACTGTTGAAGTTTACTGTAGATATTCGCATAATTTGATTTAATCAGATTTGTTTTAATAAATTTTCTCGTCTTGTAGAAATGAAATGAGATCCAATACCTGATTTTAAAACGGTTCTGATAGATACAATTAAATAAAAATAACTGTACATTTTCCATGACTTTACGAAGTTGTGAAATTAAGAAGTGGATCGTTTTTGTTGCAGAAATATTAACTATACAATTTTTTTTGTTAAATTATAAACGTTTTTATGTTATTTTACATATGTAAAGTTTCTTTATTTTTTGTTTTATTATTTTACCGTTTGCTCTTTAGGATTCCACGGTGGTTTTAACACACCGTGTATTTGTTGTCATAATTTTTTGCTATCAATACTCCGAATTTTTAAATTCTGTAAATTTTATTCAATTTCATTTTCTTTTCGTTAAAATTTTCCGACTAAAACTTCTTCTACGTCTAAACTAAAACTTATTAAAATATTCAAATTTTGTGTAATTTTTTCACGTGTATTATAAATTCCTTGCGAAAGCCATTGGCTTAAAATGAATTATTATGACAAAAAATTCGTTAAAATAAAATCTGCTTAAATCAAATTATACAGTTACAATGAATTTCAACAGTAAACCAAATATATAATACGGTAATTCCTTAGATTTTCATTGATTAAAATATAGATAGATAAGAAGGAATATGTTCTACAATAAAGCGTCTGCGGTCGCTTGATGTTTAATTTTTTTTTTTTTTTTCGAATCTTCTAGAACTGTAATTTGTGTTCACCATTATTTGGAATTAGAAAGACTATCGGAAGTGTAAAATAAATATGCGGTGCTGTTGATTTGGTGATTTAATAAGACACTCTTTATATCTTCCTTTTTCTATTTCTCATATTTAATTCAAGCGACATACTCAATTTTTTCATTGGTTTGTAGATATATTTGGTCACGTTGAATATTTGCTTAATTCCTCAGCTTCAAACAAATTTTCAAATTCTTTAGATGTGAATTTCGTATTATGATTACCGGTAACTTAGGAAATAAACCATAGGCAATAATAAAATTTTGCAGCGATAATACAACGTATTTAGTAGAGGTATCTCGGATAACGCATAATCAAACGAATTTTATTAAACATCTATAACGGTTAATACGTATTTATATTGCCACTTAATGAAGAAGCCCAAAATGATCAATGCGGATCATCTCGAACGACCTTTTTCTAGATGAAACAAACGGAGAGATCCCGGCCATTTTCTTAATAATCTTTTTCTAGTGATATATCACAATCATTGTATAATATACCTTCAAGTATATTTGTGCATATCTGGGTACTGGTGCCGTTACTTCATTTGTTCTACTGAGTAATCTACTCCAAAGAGCCCTGAATATCTGGTAGTTTTTCAATATTCAAGGTTTCTTACGTGAAACTTGATAATCTCATTGTACAAGATTTTATTATTCACTTAATATGCTATACGATTTTTTATTTTTCCTTTGTCTTTATAGGTTTCTTTACTATAAGCCGAGACGTACAGAATCACATCGAGTCAGTAACTATATACGGAGTTGTATAGACAGGTGAACTGTAAATAAACGTGCAACACTTCGCGACTGAACTGTTCACACATTATCGTGCGCTGACATCCCACTCCTGCTGTCCAATGGCGGCAACGTACTCGATTGGTTTTGTTTATATTTTAATGGCAACGATGCGATGTTTACAACAACTGTTACGATTGATTTTTCTGTTCGGCGCTAATAATTTAACATATTCTCTGATCATTTTTACTGCATTTTCTGCGGATGACATTTGTAAAATGATGTAATAAAATATATATATATTATATATATGTTACCGAATAAACCTGATTTCAAACTATACTAGTTTATTATAATGCCTTCCAGATAACCTAATTTAACTTAGAATTCGGTTACTTTTTTACTAAATTAAAATTTAATATACTTACCAAAATGTTTTGTTTATGTTGTTAATAAAAGTGAGATAATGTTATAAACAAAAATTTTATTTATTATTTTTTTTTGTCTTGTCCAAATTCTTGATAAATTGTTTTTTTGACCTAATCTGTATGTTGTATGATTGGTTTGGAAAATTGCCTAACATTTTACTGAATTAAATACAACAAAATCTTAAGCAGTACTGCAAAAACAGGGTTGTTAATGTTTGAAACTCTAGTATGATGACGTTTTTGTGCGGATGAGAATGATTTTTAGAAAAGTTATTGTCTTAAAGCAAACACACCAAAGTTTCTGTACGGTTAAGTGTGTCTAATAAGCGATTACTTCTGTTAGTTGGCAAGTTTGTATAGTTTCTTTTGGAGTCACGGCGACTATGATAGATTTAAGCTGTTGGTCTAAAAACAATGTTTTAATTCAAAGGTGTAAGTTGTTAATTACTGGCACATACTATAGTAGTAGTAGATTTTGAACATTCTTTGAATTATAAATTAAAAAGTACATTAATGATCTTGTATTTTTATAAATAAAAAATAAATATTAATTTTACACGATGTTTGGTGTTCATTTGGAGATCACAAGCCAATTTCTAAACGTTTACAAGAAATGAATCAAGTTTATAAGAAATCGGGAATTTTTATGCATTATTAAAATTTATTCTAAGAAAGGATTTACCTTATTTAAAGAATACACTTTGAATCTTTAACAAAAATTTTGACCGCGGTTAATTTTGTAAAATTTTAAAGTATAAGAGTTGAACATAATAATTTTTAATTTTAAAAAAGTAACTGTACACATTACTAACATATATATACAAAATAATTCAAAATTTTCATGCAATAATGTTCGAAATATAGTTAAATATTTATTACAAATATGACATGAACTCAAATCACCATGGAACAACTGTGTTTTCGAAGCTTGATCTTAAATGAGCTTATTACCAAATCATCATGTACCTTCCGGACATTGAAGAACTTACCGCCTTGACACCGTTCGAGTTATTCGAATTCCAAGTAATGCCATTCGGTTTAAAAAATGTGGGTGCTATGTTCTACAAGGTCATCGATCATGTATTAAAATACTTACCGTTCGCGCGTGTCTATCTGGACGAAGTTTTAAATTTTTCCTCGGATCTAAAGCAATATATATATATATATATGCCAGATTTGTACGCTGTGCTCAAACAGTTATTACTTCATAGCCTTAAGTTGAGAGAACAGAAATTTATTTTCACAGTACTAAAAATTACATTTGTTGAATGCGAAATATCCGATCAAGGCATACGTCTAGATCCAAAATATGTCAAAACGATATTAACGCTACTGCGCTCAATGTCACAAAAAAGGATTTGAGGAGTTACCTTGACGCCATAAATTTTTATAAACGAGGAGCGAAAGTAGTGGCGCCGTTAAATCCTCTTCTTTTAGGGAGCAAGAAGACTTCGCAGATCGTATGGACTGATGAACTCCATCAGTTCAAAGAAACTGATAGTTGAGGCTGCAACATTTGCACACCCGTCAGCCAATGCCAATATCATCACGACCGACGTTTCGTCTACAGCGGGTATCAAAACCGTGGTATGAACGCTTCATCAGGAGATCGGTTCGTTTTAATGAGACTGTGACCATCATTCTGATTCAGTATGGGGCAACGCTTACGCCATTTTATGAAAATTTATTTTCACTCTTATTCAACACATATTGAGTCACACTCGGATTTATTTATCGCAGGTAAACCGCTTTAATCATTTTTAAAAAAGTAATGCCGTACGAAAGTAACATTTACTTTTTCCAACGTTTCGAGATCGTTAACCGTTTCTTTCTATCTTAATAAGTTTAGTTTAATAATTTTTCTGGATCGTCGCTTAACGCCGCTTCATCATTCCTTCGTATTCTTATTTCCCCGAATAAAGTAAATATCCGTTTTTCGTTGAATTGGCGCCTATGCCATCTCCTGCTTTTCCTTTTGCACCAATCTCGCCTGTGGATTATAAATATCGATTTACATCGACTTTTTTCATCGGCACGTTTTCGTTGAACGGACTATAATAATAACAAATCAACAACTATATATGAAATTCCTTTACAAATGGAAGTAATTGCAGTAAGTCAATTAAAGCAATGGGCATATTGTATTTTTTTAAAAAAAGAGGAAATTCACTAAATCATGCCAACATGGTAAGGTTTAGACCTAATTAATTCCTATGTGTAATCCATGATCTTATCCAACTTCTTTTTTTATTCTTTTTTCTTTTTAAAATAGTTTGTGCAACTATAGATAGTTAATTTTTTTACATCTATTTTTCATGAATTCACAATCAAAAGAATTATAACGAATCGAAAAATATCGATAATTCATTTTTCAAACATTTTGTGCAATAAATTAATTTAATAGTAAAAAAAGTAATTTAAAAATGTGTGAATGGTGCAGTAACCATAATAATGTCAATTCTACTACTTTATATAGAGAAAAAGAAGTTTTATGGAAATCCGTTTCTTTTTCTGTTTTTCTTTTTTTTGTTATTCGGTTTAATTCTTGAAGTAAAATGAGTGAAAAGGATCATATTACTCTTTATAAGCTACAATTTTCCGCTATTCCGACATGTTAGGGGGTGCGCTCACTTCAGCGATACGATTCCGATACGATAGCGACAACATGTAGTTTACAGAATAACCCACGTTACTAAATGAGTTAGCGCCCATTTACGCGATCTGACAAGCAACCGATAAGCAACTATCATATCGCAGTTGCTCGAGTGCTACATGTTCTATTTTTTGTTGCTTGAGCTAGCGATTGTTTGTTAACATTGTGAATTTTTATGCGTAATATGAATGATCGGCAAAAATAACAACTTGAAATCGGTGTTTTAAATTTATTTCAGAATATTTTTAAAAACAATTCATATTTATAAAATAAATATTAATATTTGCATTTTCTTATTTTGTTATGTAATATAAATTAACAGCAATATGTATGTGGTACAGAAAATGTTTCCAAACATACATAATTAACAAATGTATTTCCCGCAATGTGATTAAAGTATGTTTCTGCGATGTATAAATGTTCTAAAATGGGTGTTCTTTTTTATAATTTTCGGGACAATTTTTTCTACTAACCAATTAAACGTTTCCTTATTCATTCCATAAAAACTTTAGAACTTTTTCGGGTACATATTCAGTTCTTTACAAACATTAAAGGCGTTTATACTGTTCCTCTTCTGAAAAAATGGATGTACTCAATAAAGTTGTTTTCTTTTTTGATTTAGATTGTTGAGATTTATTAACGATACGTTGCTTCTTCACTAAAAGAAAAACAGGAAAACGAAGAAAAATATGACATTTTTTGCACTATCACACCACATCATAAATTAAGTTGCTTCTCTAGCGGATAAAACGTGTTGCTTGAGTGGGCTGGAAGCCAGCCGGAAGCCAAAAGCTAAAAGCTGAAAGCAAATCACTTTTAGATGTCATAAGCTTAATCCAAAAGCCATATTTAACTTTTCATAAGCTAAAAGCCTAAAGCTTAAGCTATATTCGAAATTTAAACAGTCGAAAGACAAAAGCTTAAGCTGTATTTCTAAAAAAGCTAAATTAAGCTTTATATTCGGCTTCAGTTTTTTTTTAAATTTATTGATTTTGCATTTTTGACATAATTATTCGCATAAGAAATTTTTTTTAAAAGCCTTTATTTTTGTGCGTATAAGAAAAAAGTAGAAGTTTCAATAGTAATGCTAAATTGTTTGATGCATAGTAATTAGTAAATGGCTTTAATCAATATCTATTGAAATTCATTTCGTAAGCCGAAAGCTGAAAGTTTAAGCCGTATTATTTAAGGACATAAGCCGTATTAAGTTTAAGCCGTATTATTTAAGGACATAAGCCGTATTAAGTTTAAGCCGTATTATTATTCAGCTTTCAAGCCCTAGGCATAACACTATAATGAGATACCAGTTATTTTCATTGTTTAAACATAACGGTAACTCATCCTATATTTGAGGCGAGTTTGTGAGATCAGCTACTGTCACTTGCAAATGAACAGTAGCCTCAATGTATGCGACAAACTTAGTCTTATGGCTTTTCATTGGAAAAGAATATTGTCATCGCTTTCATTGACGCTATACCATTGTAAGAGAGGGTACCACAAAGAATACTATAAAAAAAACAAAATCGAATTTAAGCTTTTTTAGGAGTGTCATTTGAATTTATGGTGTTTTAATTACAATTTTCATATTTAGCTATAGCATTTAAAAAACAGTTGAATTTTAGTCAGCAGTGTTAGAAAAATATAATATGTATCTGAAAATATTAACATAAGATTAAAATGAAAAAACATCTTTTCATTAAAAAAATTAAATTTTTAAACATAATTATCGATATAATCGATATAGACTGTATCGGGTTTTTGAATGGAGGGAATTTGTTTACATATTTGATAAAAAGTAAAGTGATTTCAGTGATAGAGTTGAGGGGATTGTTTTTGTTTTCGAGGAATTTTTGAAGTATCTTACATGTTTACCATGCGATTAATGGTATGGATATGTATTCTGAACTGTAGAATGCATATCTTTAATTGACGTTACATTCATTACGGAATCTTTTTAATGATTAGATGTTCAAATTTTTATAATGAATATTGATGAAGGTTCAGAATGGAAAGGAATACCATTAGATGAAGTACCAACCAGTTTTAATAAGCCACAATATCCTGATGTAAATGTATCAGATAATCACACTGTCTTAATAAAGGTAATTTTATATATTATGTGTTAGCAATCTGTTTTTTTTAGGAGTAAAGTGTACGCGAATCTAACTGATTTTAATAGTGAAATTTTCTGTCAGATGTTTATTAAATTACTGTTTCCTCATTGATTAAGAAAATATTTTAAATTGTGATTTCTTCGTATAAACTGCGTCACTAAATTACTTTGCTAATGGGTGCGTATAATGGTTTAGGTAGTTGCTTTGTTTCTTTGGGAGTGTAATACATACATTCTGTGTAATAAATGTCGTCCAATTTACTGGTAAAATACCATATACGTTACTCCGTTTATATGTAAATAATAAATGATATATCGTTAGTGAAGAAATATTCGAAAAATCTGCTATCCAATAGGGTAAATTTATTTAGAGAAATAAATAGATGTGTAGTTACAAATATTACAATAACTGTGAACATGGATTGCATCAGTGATGAAAATACTTAGTCACTGATTGCAATAAAACAATATATAAATATGGAGTTGCTGAAATTAGCAAATTGTCTTACGATGGTATAATGTTAGATTTATAATTAGATGTAAAGAAAACATATAAAATACATCGTTATTAAACACATACACTCACAATATACTTATGGCTTGTCCATAGACAATATATATATATATATATATATATAAATACCTATATACACATATATATTTACATACATATATATATATATATATATATATATATATATATATATATATATATATATATATATATAACTCGGCCATTCTGGCCTCGTAAGGGGTTGTGCCCCTTGACCCCTCTTGCTTATATTTCTGTCTCTTTCTCTTCTATACTTAGTATAAAATGATCAAAATTTACAACGTAATTCTAAATCGATCCCTATGAATATAATAACATAATCACGAAAATCCTATAAAGTATAACAAACGTTACATAAAATTGGGACATTGTTTCTAAAGGGGGTAGCCTAAGAATTACGATGCATGTGCAATATTAAGGGTAAAGTGAATTTATATACTATTACCCTCATCTGTCATCTATGCATATACATATACCCTTTAAGTATTTTGGTTGTATCTAGTAATGAGGAGGAATATTTTATTCAATCCTATCGTTTAGTGTGAATCTTTTTTTGATTATTAAGTGAAAATATTCAAGAAGTCCTTCATAATTGCTTTTGTCTAGAGAGAGCTGTGTGTGGTGGTTTACTTTGAATTTTTCTCGTAAGATTTTTGTAGTAGAACAGTCAAATATTAAGTAATGAGTGCTGTCAAGAACCTCTGTTCCACGGCATTGACAATTAGGGCTGTCTGCAATATTAAATCTGTGCAGATACTCGCCTATTTTTCCATGATCAGAGATAATTTTAACATTAAAAAAGGTTATTTTAGCATTTTTGAGGTTGAACGTGTTTACTATGTTGGGAAAGAAAGTAAAAGTCTTTCGGCTAGTAGTTTCTACCTCCCAGCGTAGTTGCCAACGACTGATCAGTTCAGTATTAATGTGTTTTTTAAATTCTTTAATGGTCGGTATAACACCTAAAACATTGATAGTATCATTGTTCTGCGGAAGGTTTAAACTCTTGACCAAATTTAAGCTTTTAGTAATCCTATATTGGGATATTATGGCCCTACCTATAAGGAAGAGATTTAAGGGGGCAGCACGTTTGAAATTACACATGCAGCAGAAGATGGAGCAGTTCTGTATATGGATGAGATGTTTAAAATAAATTTTCTTTGGTGCTTATTAACTTTTTTTAAAATTTTTTCATTGACATAAAAACAAGAGCCATATCCAAAGATGACTTGAATTAAATCTTTTTATAAAATAACCCTTTCTTTTTTACATAAGCCATGGCTATTTGGTAGAATTTTACGTTGATTGTCATACAATTTGATGCACTTAATGCTTGCCTCCTCTATATGTGCAGTAAATAGTAATTTACTGTCTAGTGTAACGCCCAGGTATTTTAATTTATCAGTTGTATAGGCTTCCTTGATATTATTTTTAAATTTTTGACATTCTCTGATAACTTCTGGTTGCCAAATATTATCGACCACCTGCATTTATTAGTAGGGAAGGATAATTCCATTGCTGAAATTTCATCCTCCAGCTTTTTACATATGTTTTCAATTTTCTTCAAGCTTGTTTACTTTTATATTTTAAAAAGGATGCATAGGTCGTCTGCGTATGATATTAGGACTGATTCAGAATTTATTATTTTACACTTTGAACTTTCTTTAGATTTCATACATTATTATATTATTATTTAACGAGTGTCGCGTGTAATGAAATTAAAAGTAAATAGTATAATGTGTCAAGAAAAAACCGTTAAATATTTGACGATTATTATATTGTTATGTACTTAGATACTTGTACGTAAATATTAACGAAAATTTACGGTATTTTTAAAAATTAGTTACCATTTGTAAAAGGCGAAATACCGCAACCGTATGAATCCAAGCATAAAGATGTTTGGTCTGAAAATTATGTTCGACTGCCGTGTTCGAAGCACAGTTTATATCCTATTAGTCCGGTAATGATTTTATTTTTAAATGTGAAATAAAATTATATTTATGAAAATTAGATATAAATCGTAAATGAGTGGTAAACGAAAATTCAGTTTAAGATGAAGTTAGATTTAATTTAGTTAAGCAACATTTTATAGTTAGATAATTAATAATTTATATTTTAATGTGAAAATAATTCTGTACAGTCACGGTAAATTTCATGTTTAAAACTATAGTATAGAATTTGTAGGTGTCATATTTATTGACACCTCGAGTCGCGCGTAACTCAAAAGTAAGAATTATAATATTGTTTTACAAAATTCAAATATTTTATAAAAAAGGCACCGAAAAATTTAATTTTGCGCCGGAGAAAAGATGATCCGTAGTAGAAAGAACTTTTGAGTTCGAGACCGGTCGGGTAAATTTTTTCGGAAATTTGTTTGATGCTACCTTCTTTGAAAAAACATAAATATACATAAAGAACAGTCAGGTTAGCGCTGAGAGCAGAATTTTATACATTGCACCCTTCCAACTAAACCTTTTTGCGATCCGTTTACTTTTCTCTGCATTATCTGTAATTTTATCTCCTTCTTGTACTGCTTTTCCTTCCCGCCATTATTTTTTGTACGGTAATTTTAATAATATTATACTTACAAAAAGAATCCAAACCGTATTTTTTTTCTCTTATTTTTTCCTTGGGCTTGCCAACAACGGACGATTACCCATCAACACGTATAACCAGTAGTAAGTAGGAGTCACAAGGAAGGGAACTTGACTAAGCAATCATAGCAAGGATGGAGATACGGTAGCAGTTAACGTCGATAAACCCAAAACATATGCATCCTGAAAAAAAAAGGAACAAATTGTCGAAAAGAAGAACAAAAGAAGTTTGTTATCCAATACGATGGCCACATTTGCAATTACAGAGCCCACAGTACCGTTCTTGTTTGTAGTTAAACTCTGAAAAGAACTATTTTGAACGAGTATAAGAAACCATATTATTAGAGATCTTGAACGGAAAAATAATAATGACGAGAAAGAATGACGAGAAAGAATGCCGAGAAAATAAATATACAATATCATGTACATCATGCATTGGCAACTAATAATTCAGTACTCACTGACTAAGGAATTGCATTAAAATTAGAAAAGATAATTTTAATGTTATTTTCTTTCAGCTTATGTTTTTTCCACTTTTTCTCGCGGTCTTCTGTTTCTACTGTTTTTCCAGAAGTTTCCTACTTTTTTTTATCCTGTTTAGAACTTTTTTTTTGAAAATTATTCATACACTAATTTTCAACATGCTCTTTCGCATTTCTTTTTGAAATCCTCTGTCCTATATTTTGGATGTTATAAGTTTATTTAATCGCTTAAGTTTCTTTTATTTTCATTAAACATTGCTTTCTCTTCATCTGTCTGGTGCGCAGATACGGTTGAGATTATTGTTATTTGAACGATGTTTTTTAGTTTTTCACTCTTTCTCTGGTTAATTGAAGTAGTTATTTTGTGCCGCGTTCCTATATATTTTGTAATTATTGACAATCTTTCTTTAAATCTGTTTTTATATTTTTCCGTTTGAAATTGTAATAACCCGTTTGTAGACTACAGACAGTATCCTGCCGAGGTATTTTAGTTTTCTTTTTTTAATTATAATTAATTTCCGTCTGCGTCCCATAGTACGTGTAAAGTATTAAAATTTGATGAGCACCTTTTCGTAAATTTAATTCCATTAAATCACCTGTAAAAATTAAAATATTCTAATTTTTTAGAATCCTCAGTTGTTTTATGAATTCCGAGTTGCGTGGTGCTACCAAATTTTATGATGTTCGAACATTTTTATTAGTTAAATTTTATGATTATCTTCATTTCTGAGTTCTTTTGAGCCGGTTTTCAATATTCGTAGGTGCTTGTTGTGTTCATTACTGGATTTCACATTTCGACATAAATGAAATGTGAAAAATGATTCAATTTTTTTTCCCTAGAAAGTTACAAATTTCAAACAGTCCCTATTATATCTATCGATATAATGATTATAGAATGCGAATTTAATATATTATGAAAAGTTATAGTTTTTACGGTATCTATGTCAAGGATGTGAGACTTTTCTTTTCTTTTTTTTTTTTTTTTCCGTGTAGAGCATAAATAAATGATTTTATAGAGAAATATGTACATAAATTCGTAACATTTTAAAACACAATGCAAAGCTCAATCTTTCTTTCATTCCTTTTAACAACATATTACAAACATTATTATGCGGAAATATGAGAGGATTTTTCGAAATGACCGAATGTTATGAGATTCTTCTGCCGAGCTTCCGATTTTGAAAAGTGTTTCAGCCTTCAGATATTATTTAAATATCATAGTTATGGAAATGTTTCTGAAAACTGTAAGGTTGACATAAAGCTTAAAACTTATAAGAAAATTACTAATTTGTATAATAATCATAATTAATCCCGCTTATCGTAAATAAAATTAAATGTTTTTTAATAAACTAAAGATATTCTTTTTACAACTGCAGTCACCACTATTGTTACTGCTCCGACCTGTTGTAATATTGAACTTTTTTTTTTTTTTTTTGGAAAAGCTTTATTTACGAAAAAGTCGTATAACAATCGGTGTAGTGGTTCTCGAAATTAGCGTAAATAAATAGCCGACAGTTTTGGCCATCTTTCGTTTATGTACACAATAGATTAAAATTTTACGATCTTTATCTATTGGCTGTATCGTCTTATTATTATGCACTTCTTCTGTTAACGGTATTTCTACTGGACTTTCTTTAATATCAAACTTTAAAAGCATCAAATTTGTTCATGACTACGGTCTGTAAAGTGTTATGGCATTGAAAGCAAAATTAGCACACGTAAAAAATTATATGTAGCTAAAAATAATTTTTACAGTTGAAAAAACATAGTCGATATTTAGTTTGCCAATAATCGTCTCGCGTTTAAAACGGTTATACTATTTTTTTCTCATTTTTTTTTTTTTTTTTTTTAATATGCTATATTGTCCGCATTATTTATGTATTTAAGAACTGACGTTAAAAAAATATTGCTAAGGTAATTATTTTCAGATTAAGCGTTAATATTGCGTCTTTTTAGTTGAATATATTTAATGTTGTCGCGTCGAATATTAAAACAAATCGTTTTAATCGTTTTCAGAATGAAACTCGGGAAAGATGGGAAATAATAAAAGAAGCTTACCTATCGCCTATTTTAAGTAGCCATCAGTTTGAGACTGCAGTATTAAGTTATAATTCTAACTCTTCGAATTCCTGGAATTTTTCCGCTTTACATACATTTTTTAACGAGGTATAGTTTTGAAATTAATTTTTTTTTTCCTCAGTAGTTTTTTAAATTTTTCTTGCAAAAATGTACTGAAGGCGCACTGAGCATGGTATTATATATCGTAGATGATAATTAAACAAGGAAAGTAGTGGAGAAACATTTATACGTATATTTAACTGATGAAATTAGTTGTTCAAAATGAATTGTTATTGCTGATAAAAAAAGTAAAGTAAAGTAAAGTACGTCCGATACCCTTGATAGGGCGTCGGGGATTGTGAAGTTAAGGTTCAGTGTACTAAGCCCAACGACACACCAATGAGAGTCCTGCCAGTTCCTTTCTCTCGGGTAATTGCTGATAACTTGAATCAATCAGAAGAAATTTAAACTAAACCGCGATATACAAGAATATATAAATTCGCCGACTGATTTCAGATACGAAGTAGCCTTAATTTTTGTGAACGTATTCCACCAAGATTATGCGTATTCGGAACTGGTCGATGAATTATGAAATTATACTGAAGTTATATACGCTTGTGAATGAAGTTTATTAGATAAAACGGACATGGGATAAAATGAAACTCGTATTAATGAGAAGCGATGTATATATTTCAAGATGTATATTTCAAGGGGAAAAAACAGTTTTAATATAACAGTTGGAAAGGTGGTATCGTTTTGTCTTAAAAAAAATGCATTCCAATTCCGTTGCCGCACGAAAAAAAATGATATTAACACTTAAAACGCTAGTTGACGCTCTTCTCAAAAATAGTTGGTTTGTGTAGTATAGCGCTTTAAATTTTGCCTCCATAATGGCTCAGTGTTTTCAGTGACTTGTTAAAGAAATATTTATATCTTTACAAAATAATAATTCGCTTTAATCGATTTCGTGTTATTTCGATTTTATTTAACACATATTGAATTTATAAAATTTGTTTAATTATTTTGCATATGCGTTATTTGAAAATTGAGAATTGTCTATTGCACTGGTTTAGAATATTGTGTATGATTTTGCATTTCATGAAAATAGTAAATGAAATTGATAGCAATATTGTATGTAGTTGCTAATTGTTATTATTAATTTGATCGTATTACGTAGGTATGCGATGAAGAAGAATGCGATGTTTTTTTCGCCGAAATGCTCCCAAAAATTGTGAATTTGGCTTTAAGTTTGCCGCAGTTAGTACTTTCTGAAATACCATTACTGAAACGCCATATGAACCATTCGATAACGTTTTCTCAGCTTCAAGTGGCTAGTTTACTCGCGAATGCGTTTTTATGTACGTTCCCGCGGAGAAATAATACTAAGCGGTCATCGGAGTACAGCAATTACCCTACGATTAATTTTAATGGGTTCGATGTTGTTGTTTTTGTTTTTTTTTTTTTTTTTTTTTTAAATGTATGAGTGGTGCATGATGATTGCGCACAGTGCACTCCATCTTACTTTTTTATTATCCATGTATATGTTATGTTTGTATAAATATTTAATTTGAAAACTAACCTATTTCTAAGAAGGGAAAATATATTGGCATCGTGATTAAATGATAGGACTACTTCGGAATATAGAAAATTCGTTTAAAAAACATGAGGAGGTGCTTCTTTCGCAGCTGTTTAGAAGAAATAACTTTATGTTACAACTGGAACAATGCAGACCGAATTCCCGAATAAAAAGTTGATGTTTTTTTTTTATTATATATATATACATATATATGTAGAACAAAGTAGGGTTAGTTATACCATTTATAACTCGAGAACGGCTGGACCGATTTTTATGATCTTTGATTTGTTGGATTTTTCTATAGCAGAATACGCAATTTAAAACAAAATTTGTGAAGATCATATTTTTTTTTGCTGTTTTTGGCCCAAAAGGAGGATTTAAATAACTTTTTAATCGTAATTTTTGGATTTTATGAAAGTATTTCTGTGGTTTGTTTTATATTTCGAATTTCGCTTTAAAAGGGTTATCGGGTGATGAGTTATGAATTTTATAAAGGTGATTTTTGAGGGCGTTTTAAATTCCATATTATATATTCTAGACAATTTCTTGCCGCCCAGAGAGTAATCGGTCAGCTTAAAGTTGTAAATTGTCATAGATGATAGAAGTTTAATTCGTTCGTTCGTTCGTATGAAGCTAGAAAATAAACTTAAATATCTAGAAGTTTAATTGACATTTATGATCCAATTCTGATAGGTCAAACCGTTTCCGAGCTATTGTATAATTGAATATTTTTGTCGTTTCTGAATCATCTTTTTAGGATTATTCCTCCGTACATTGTATGTGTACGAAATCCTAAAAATCGGTATAAATTTACTTTAAGAAATTAAATTACGTTAGAAACACGTTGTTTTTTCGTGTATAGCCCATCATCAGCTAACAACACAGAGTACAGTACACACTTTATTAAAAAAAAATATATAAATTGAGTGTGTACTCTGTGTTGTTAGCTGATGGTATAGCCTGAAAAAACATGTTTCCAAAGTACATTAAATTTTTCAAAGTAAATTTATACTGATTTTTGTTATTAAGGGGAATAATGCTTCGCTGCCACGTGAATTACATTCATTTTAATGTAATTAAAATACTCTTTTTATTTTGATTTTTGTACATTTATTGAACTTAATTCATTTTGAGTATACATTTTATGTTAATAAAAAACTTAATTTAATTCAGCTAATAAATTCACACAACATTTATTGATTCTATGGCGGTACGAAGTTCGCCGGGTCAGCTAGTACTATATATAAATAGGCAAAGACAAAACAGTTCAATAACTTTTTCTTCTCTGTTTATTAACTGATTTTTTTTTTTTTTTGTTTAGTGGCTATTGACGATTTTTAGTGTTATTAATACAAAAAATTTGGAAACGGTTTTTTTTTTTTCTTAAATAAAAAGTTAATACAAAAATGAAAAAAGAAATCAATCATCATTATTGGCTTTTTTACAGTATACTAAATCTTAAGGTGTCATTTAAAATCAATAAATAAGGGTTTTTAAATTGTGATTTACTGTTATTTTATTGCATTTATTTTTTATTCAATTATAATGGTACTGAACTGTTTTGCATTGTAAGTACATATAAAAATGTATGTTCTCAGATATACAATAAACGAATGTATAAGAGCAGAAATGTTTTTTTTATAATTAAGGTCGAATTTCGACCAATGGACGAACACTAGTATATATATATATATATATATACAGGGTGCGGCAGCATAAGTTCCTTTTTTGAAATGCGCCACTTTTTTTTTACTAAATTTTGTTAAAGAGAAATAATAACAGAAAATCGAAATAAAACTGCACGGGAAGAGGTATACATATTGCCAATGGGATCTAGAGTATGTTATTTGATTTTCTGTTATTATTTCTTTAAAAAATTTAGTATAAAAAAAAGGGCGTGTTTTAAAAAAGGAAGTTATACTGCCGCACCCTGTATATACTAGCTGTTACTTACGGCTTCGTCCGTGTATTAATACCCCTTTAAATCTGTACTCAGAAATTAATATAAAAATTTTTGTTTTATCTGGAATTATACCTATATATGAACATTTTTTAAATTTTTAATTTATTTTAGTCCACTTTTTAAAATTCGTACATTCTTTGCAAAAGATTCATTACAATTAACATAGTGACGTTTCTGGAGGTTCCATATCTTTCATCATTGTAATTATGTTTTTTATTCCTTATTTACCATTTTGATATCTCGACTTTATATGTGATAAACGTTTATTTTTTATTTTTTCGTTTTTAATTGACATATTTATGTAACGATTCTTTTTCTCTTTAGGAAATATGTTAATTACTTTTCTTTAACCTGTCCTGTTGTGATTCTACAAAAAGCTTCACTCAAAGGGGGCGAGTTATTTACACGGTGATCTCCCATAATTACACATTTAAGAGAACACCTCCTTCACTTACATCTTCCGCGACCTCTCCGTCTCGGGCGTTATATTAAAATTAATTTAATATCGTAACATCGAACAACAGTAGTTGAGTAAGGATATAAAATTTTAGTATAAATAATGTTCCCGGTAGCAAATATTAAAAATTCTGTTGCAGGATTTTTCATTTCTCTGTAAAAACTAATAGAAAACACGACTTTTTTTTTCAATTCTCCGCAAAGAGTACAACAGCCACACTAGGAGTGCAACTTTGTATTAAGATCATGTCATGAAGGTTTGATAAATTCAGTAATGCAAAAAGAGAAGCAAACAAAACGCGATGTACGTATATTTACTTACGTCAGAAATTAATAAACTGTTATCTAAAGTTTATTATTTACGATAGTGATCACTTTATTTAAATTTTTACGTTTAATTTATATTTATCATGGTAATCATTTTATTTAAAATTTCATAAAAATAAATGTTTGTATTCCTGTACCGCTGGTCGCATCGTAATTCGATGCTTAACTATTCAAAACCTTATATTTCGTAAAAGAGAGGGGGTAGAAAACTCAGCTATACCTTAAAACCTTTGTTGAGACACCACGAATGTACGCTGAAAATTTCAGCATGATCCGTCGAGCGGTGCAGGATGCATACGGGACAAACAAATAAACATTTATTTTTAAATATAGATTCCGTACAAAAATACCATCCAAATTTCCGACTTTTCCGTTGGATTTTCCCAAAAATTTTTCCCATACAAACCTTGTTCTGATAATTACGAACACAACAAAAAAAAAAAAAAACAGCCAAATCGGTCGAGCCGTTCTCCATTGTTGATCTTTCATACATGCGGCAATTGATTAAATATATGTATGTGTATGCATGTATAGACCTTATTTTTATTTATGTTATAAACAAAAAAAATAAATTTTTCCCCCTATATAATTTTTTGCAATGCATGCATTGTTCTGAGTAATTCTGAGTAATATATTTAAAAAAAGATAGATTTGTTCAATTATGTCTAACTTTATACGTCTTAGGGAGAGCGCCCACTTAGGCGATACGGTTCCGATACGATAGCGATTTTAAACTTCCTTATTTAAAAGTGAAATTGCAGTTTTTATGTGCTCTATATGATAGAAAAATATGGATAAAAAAATCATTAATGTTAATCAAATAACTGGTAGGTGAAAGTATGGGCCAGACAAGAATTAGCTATAATATAAAGTCATTAATTATATAGTGAAGTGGATGGGCGTTTTTATTTGAAGATGAAATATTCGTTAATAGTTGAATATTTTTAAAATGAAGTTATAAATTACGATATTAATGTAAATTGTTTTGCACTATAATTTCACATACGTTATATTTTGACGATTATGCAATATGCGAAACTAAAATGTTAGTAAAATATTTAATTACTTTTAAATATAGTTGCGTAAATGTAGAAGAGTTAGTACGTTATAACTGATTACATTGATTGATTGCGTAAATGTAAAGAGACTTTTATGTTATTACTAAAATGTATATTACGGTTCGGTCGCATTTAAAAGAGTAAAGACTAACAAGAATTTGACTACAGAATGTTACTTGAAACACACTGAACTGTTCATATTTATTTATTTATTCTTTTTGGACTAAATTGACTTGTAATTCGTATTTTAATAATGCTGAAAACTTTTACTTATTACTTCTTTTTTTTTTTTATTTCATTGAATTGTATTTTTTAATTATTGTTGTAATTTTCGATGTATTCAGATTTTTGCTTTTAATTATGGAAGACGTTTATGTGTAACTAACAATAAAATTATTTTGTATGATTACTATACAATTCTGTAATGTGCAATTTTATTAAATGTTATGAATTTTAGGTTATTCCAAAATACAAATACTAATCGGGATAGCGCTATACGGGAGAAGCTAAAATGCATTATACATTATTTTAGGAGAGTTACATCAGACAGTAAGTTAGTCGGTTAAAATATTAATCATTGATACACAATCATTTTAACGTTAGAATTATTATTAGCTGCGATGAATTCTTTTATGGTTTGAATAAAAGATTAATAGTAGATCAAAAACGTGTGTTCTATTTTTGAACAAAAAAAAAAAAAGAAATAACTCTGATCAAAACTTATAAGTTTGTGATGCATTTTGCGTGATTGGAATATACAAAACAAATCTTGAAAGCGTAAAAAATTTTTGGACAATGGTTTGTTACGACGTTGGTACGGATTTACACTTATAAAAGCGCTGAATGAAAACAGAAACTAAAACGGTCGTTAGGCTTTGATATTATGGAGATATAAAATTGCTTTTCGAATCTTTTACTACTTCCCCCCCCCTTGTTTAGCTCTACGTTGTAATTTTAATTTTGCAGCGTAATAAATTACTGTTATTATTGAATAAAAAAAATCTTTTCGGTTATGGAATTCATGAAAGTTTACTATATTATCGTATTTAAATAATTTGTCGTGTCTTTGAAACTATTTCGCGCACTATTTTAAAGCAAAAAAGTAAAATCATTAGTACGTAGTAAAGTTTATTGCCTTGTAATCTTTATAAATTATAATAGCATTTATTGATTAATTATTGTAATGCAATAAGTTTTTATTATTATTACCGCGTTTTTCATAATTCACATTTTATCATTTTATTGTTATTAACGATAAATTTTGCAATTAAATTTACTTCTTTTCTTCTAATTTAGTTATCTATGGCCCACGTGAAAACAATGAACTTTTCCTTTTTCATTGTTTCCAGTATTTTTCTACATTATTTCACTGCTGTGGTTATAATTGATATATGTATATATATATATATATATTTTTTTTTTTTTAATTTCTTATTTACAAAAAATTGTTAGAAAATATTATCCAGGTAGCCGCGGCATAAGCCATTTTTCTTTTCTAAAAATAATTATAATTTCTCCCATGACTTGAAAAATCACTTTTATTATTACATTAATTAAATGATAAAAACATTTTTAAATTTATAAATTTACTATTATTCAACATAATTTGTATGTATATAATTTATTAAATTAAAATAAATAAACAAATATAATGTGAACTAAAAAAAATCGGATATAAAAAATATGTTAAATAATTATCGGTATATACGTAACACGTATAAGTTATAAATTCATTTTAACTTCTAATGTCGAGCAAAGTGTTTAATTAATAGGACCTATTGTTAAATAAGAAGTAAAATTGATTTATAAACATGTATTTCAATTTAAATCGATTATTATTTAAAACTTTGGTGATTTTTTTTGTGATCATTATGGTACACTTTGCTATACAAGTACAATTAATAAAGTTAGAATTAAACAAACGATGTTATATAGATTAGCAAAGAAATCAGCAATCGATTAAATAATAATTTAAATTAAAATACATGTTTGTTGATTAATTTAATTTTTAATTTTTTGACCATGGGTTTTTATTTGACTGTGCAGTTTTATTAATTTAATAACTTTTTGTTTAAAACTAAAAGTTTAAATTAATTTATATTTTTATACTTATTACGTATATACCGATAACTATTTAAAATATTTGTTGTTTTTTGTTCATATTCAAATTTTTAAATACAATAATTATAGTCACATTTTTTTTTTTTTTTTTTTTAATGGAAAAAAGAAATAATTAACCCATACAAAAACAAGGTTTGTGTCACAGGTAACTTCTAAAAATTATTCAAATATTACCTTCCCCCCCCCCCTCGTTCACAATTAATCAATTAATGAATTCGATAAATGAATAAATTATTATTCATATGCGCAGTATTCGAATAATTTATTCGTTATTCGATTATTCGATTAACTAATGCCCAACTCTGCTACAAATTTTAAAGTTTTAATTGTATTTTAAAAAATATACTATTTCTGCGGATTGTATTTATTGTCTTACCTTATGGAACACTTTGAAAATTTGACATTTTCTGCACCACTTGAACGTTGTCTACGATTATGTTTAATGTACTACAGCGCTCTTTTATATTTCATAAAAAACATTAAATTTTTCAACTGTAATCCGCGTATTATTGATATATACTTCAGTAGGCATTGTTTAATGATGTCTAAAGTGTAACTCGTCATAAGTAATTTGACGTTTATTCCTAAGTTATTGATTTAAATTAAATTATACTTGAAAAGCTGACGTCTACACAACATTGTACAAACGTATACTGGTTGTCTCCTTTTGCTTTTTTTAATCATATACAAAATGATTTAATATTAAAATTTTGTACGTCCTCTTTGATACACAAGAAATAATTACTATCAATTAAAATATATAATAAGTGCTTAACTTTTAAAACGTTTTCGGAATTGTTCCGTCTTCGGGCGAAGGACATGTAAATGTGACGAAAGTATGAAATAGATTGAGAGGAACTTTTCGAAGATAGCCGTATTTATTTCGAAAACACGATTAATAGGAATTGATCAAACCGGGAGACACGAGAAATGGGAGTGATTGGAACAATTGTAATTTACAAATAGAAAAATTATTATTGCAGTAAAGGTGACAAAACGGCGAGGGTAAAAATTGTGTTACACGCGTTGACTGGGGCTAATTTGTATTAAAATATTGTTGATAATTTTAAAATATTGTTGATAATTTTAAAATATTATTTTAAATAGGAAATTATTGTTGAGAACTTAATCATTTATGAATTGGTTTTTATAGTTTCTAATATAATTTTTTCAACATCCAGACTATTTCCTTTGTGATGTATTCGCTTTCTATTAAATGTTTAGCGAATGTGGATTTTTCTGGTTCGTTATTTTTAAAATAATTTTAAATGTTCATTATATATTTTGGAAATCTTTCAATTTGTTCGATATACCGTTTATTATAATCGGAATAATTTATTTTATACGTGCTACTGCGTTTTCACATACTTTTTTACTTTCTCACGAGAATATGTTCTTTTTTATTTTTGAATAAGTTGAATTGGTTAAAAAAAGTTAAGCGATAAAAATACGGTTTTTTACTATTAAGAAAATCAAAACCGGAACAAAGTTAATATTTCGATGTCATACTATGAATCGTTGATACTTCAGTATTTTATTATTAACTCATTGGAAATTATCTTCATGGCATTCTTCTTCTTTATAGTGCCATATTTAATTACTGAGCGTCGGCGACTATCTATTCGTACATCTCAGCTGTACAGACATAGGTAGTATACTAGGCAATTGTTATATGCAACGCAGGTGTACACGCGCAAGACTACATTCGGAACTGATAGTAATCATTTGATTTATCGATATACAAATGAAGTCCCGCGTGGGTCCGCTGTGCACTGCCCTAGCGCGCATATGATGTTGAACGTGGTGGTTTGCCCCATTGCCTTCCACGTGATTATTAGCGATTATTTATTTATTTATTTATTTAATTCTTGTAATATTACTGCATATAAATTTCGCACCACAGTTATATTACTTGCAAACCATAGCGATCTTCCTAAGTCGTACTGCTTGACTGAATATATTGTGATATCCATTTGCTTTATGAGTTGAACGGTGTAAATGGCAATACATTGTGTACGTATAAACGTAACACGACGGTGCCGATCATTAACGTATTCAGTAATGAAGTATCATTGAAAAATCGGTTAGTATAGGTTTGCATTATTTTGTTGCTCCTGCCTTTTTTTAAAATTGTTTATTTTTATTTTTAATTAATTTTTTACTGTCAAAGCCTGGAATCGAAATCGAAATTACCGATTTATTATTAGTCAAACGTAATGGAGCCATTCGACTAGAACAACTGATTGTATAAATATTAACTGTTTTCGTAATTTTTTTTAGTTACAATGATTTGATAACATTTTCCCGTTACTTTTACGGTAAAACGGGTTACAAACATTTTACTAGTTCCGCATTGCGTGATGAAGGAACACTATTTTAGTAAGGTTAAATTTGGACTTTGCCTTCGGAGGTGACTTTGATTTTTTTTTGGCATAATTGATTTGGTGATTTGGCTTGATGGTGAAACTAGAATTTTTGAAGATTTATAAAAAATTTAAAGTATTACAATTTAAAAATTGTTAATTTACGTTACATAAATGGTTTTTTTCGTTTTTATATAAGTATATTAAAATATTAATTTTTGTTCAGATCCAACCGGACTAATTACATATTCGAGATATTATATACCCGATTCGAAATTACCCGAATGGAAAAATAGTAAAGAATCATTCAAAAAAATACATATTTCTACATCCGGCACAATAGAGGAAAATGGCGTAGGAATGTTTCAGATGGATTTCGCTCATAAGTGCGTGTATTTTTTCTTTTACTTTAATTCATAAATGTTCGTGTTTGCGATTTCTATACATAAAAATTAAATTTCCAGTATTGTTCCTTGTCGAGAATCGTAAGGTAAGGTTATATTTTTTATGATTCTTGGAAGATGACAATTTTTTGATTTTACTAAAACAAATGTAATGTGGAAAGAAAAAAAGCCTAACAGAAAATACAATTTATTTTTAATAACATTATTTACGCTGTTTTGTATGTATTGCAAAAAAATCTGTTTCAATTTTGTCGGATTTTATTTTTACCCCAATGACGCCTTAATATCAACGTAATTAAAAGTGTTACACATTTACTGCTAGATAAATTTTTGTGAAAAATTACGTAAAATAAATGTAATTTACTGTTTTATTGATGGTTTTGTTGTGTTAGATTAATCGGCGGAGGGGTTATTGCAAATGGTGCGGTCCAAGAAGAAATTCGATTTGTAATTTGTCCAGAACTTATACTTACTAGGTTATTTACTGAAGTTCTAGACGATACGGAAGTTTTAGTCGTAACGGGTAATTGTAATAATAATAATAAGAAAATATTTCTGTATATGTTTCTAAATTTGTTCGCCGTTTTACTTTATGTATAATTTAGAAATCGTTTAAATTTAAAAGTTAAAATCTTTATTTTAACTATTAACTTTTTTTTTAAGCAGCCTAAAACGGAATCAAATGATTCATCAAATATACGGGTTTTGTTCTGTATTTACCAATACTATTTTAGCTTAGTTTGATCTCGGTGTAAACTTTAAACATTTAAAATTCTATTTAAAAAATTAATTATTGGTCGGTAACTGCGTACTACTGCTGTAAAAATTAGGCTGCGAACGGTTTAGCAAGTATGAAGGTTACGGAGCTTCATTTACGTGGACCGGTAATTTCGTTGATACGACACCATCGGATGAATACGGCCGTAAATGTTGCACAGTCGTTGCAGTAGACGCGTTAGCGTTCGGCAGACGTCCGAAAGCTCAATTTCTTGTCGATAAGATCCGAAGGGAGTTGAATAAGGTTCGTATTTTTCAATCGTTATTGTAATTTATTATAATAATTTTACTTACTGTAAACTGCTAAATAATAACTAACTAACTAACTAACTAAATAAATAAATAAATAAATGATTGTCCAAATGTCGCAGAGTTAAACTGCAACATTTGGACAATTATTTATTTATTTATTGTAATTTACGAGTATGTTTAATAAAAATTTAGCTCACCGCTAAAAACTTTTGCACTTGAATTAATTACCAAATCGCGGTTTTAATCGTATTTTTTAGGTGTATACTGGTTTTTCTTGGGGATCACATTATTCGTTTGGCGAATTGTGCGGTGTCGCTACCGGAAATTGGGGTTGTGGCGTCTATCGGGGTAATTTACGCTTGAAAGCTTTTTTACAGTTAATGGCTGCTTCGCAGGCACATCGCCCTCTTGTTTACTTCACCTTTGGAAATGATAAACTGCGAGATGATGTGCATAATTTATATCGATTTTTACAAGATAATACTGCTGTAGTCGGTACGTTGCTGTTTATGTAAATATTACTACTACGTGATAATTTCAGTTAAACAATATAAAAGCGAAAAAGTCCCGCTGTAATTAACGATAATAATATTCTTTAAAATTATTAAACATATTCTGAGAATTTTTATTTTTTTATTTTTATTTATTTATTTTTTCTTTTCTTGTTATTTTACACCTCGTCTTATCAACTATTTGGTAATCTATGGAATAAGTTAATATAACATGAATAAGCAACCCATCCAGTGAAGGATACTAAAATTAACTTATATATGTATACACAAAATGCATACATACATACTGTTGTATTCTCACGTACGCATACTTACCATACATATACACACCCGCACCCACACATCACGCACACACATATTATTTATACATTTATATCTTATATGAAATCTTGAGGTCGTTTTCTATTCAGCTTACGTCCCTCGCTTAGGTTACTCAGCAGTTCTTTTGTTGTACTATTAGGACGTTCTTTCAATCTGGCAGCATATCGTCGAATAGCAGTTGCTATTTCATTTTTTACAAATTTAACTCCAAGATCTTCATGGATTGTAATGTTGGTTATGTACCATGAAGCACAGATGATCGTGCGTAATAACTTATTCTGTACTCTTTGCATAATTGAAATGTTACTGTTTTTGGTACAGCCCCATAATTGACAGCCGTATTGCCAGACGGGTTTAAGAATTTGATTATAAAGAAGCAACTTGTTTTCAAGAGATACTATTGATTTCTTACCCAACAGCCAGCACCCAGTTGCCGCAGTTTGATGTTCAACTCATTTCGCTATAATGTGCTTCCTCCGAGTCAAGCGTTTGTCGAGGTGTACACCAAGATATTTTACATCTTCTGGAAAAATGCACAAAGTCCTTTTTTGTCTTATATTTTATTCATCATTCTAAACCCTTTATTCTGAAAAATGTTCGTCATTGTGCAGTCTTTAGTTTAAATTGTTAATTGATAAGCCATGATTACGTAGTTCGTTACCACGAAACATGTTGGTGTTTTAATATTGCAATATTTTAACATTTGTAAAAAACTATAATTTCTATTTTTGGCGTATTGTTTACGTTTAAATATATTATAATAAATACGAGAAATGACATATTTAAGATTTTACTGTTTTGAATGTTAACTCCGTTAGGAAGGTACAGAATAATGTTCTTTTTTTTTATTGTTAATCGGTGTTACGTTAGGTTTAGACATGTAAATTAATGCGATAGTTAAAGTAACTTTTTCTATTTTGGTACTCAAAGAACTGTTCTCCGTATACTTCTATGTTTTTTTCTATGCACCTTTTCTTAAATATGGGGTACATTGGATGAATCAAAGCATGCGCTTTAGGGAAGTGAATAACCGAATTCAGTTAGTTTTTGTTGTAATGAAATCTTTTACAATAGTTTTTAATTTCAATTGTGGTTAATCGTTTTGAAATAGAAACTTTTATAGTTTATGTAATTTTATACGGTATATTCATAAAAGTTTAAAAAGCTGGATTAGAACGCCTGATGAAGGCCACGTTTATATTTATGAAATATAGTTTTCGTATATGAACAAAAATGTAACAATAGGTATAAATTTTAAATAAAAAATTATTGAGTAGTTGAATTGGTAGAGTGTGGATCACAAATTCATAAATATCAAGGTGGTCTTATTTGTTTAAGTATTTATTATTTTTATTCACGCGAGAGTTAAATTAGAAAATTTAAATCCTGTTACGTGATTTTAAACATTTTTTCTTTTTTTTTTTTGAATTTAAATTATTTTTCTTATGTCCACGCTGTATAGTTTTTTAGAGTTTTTTTTTTTTAAATTTCATCGGAGGCAATAAAATAATTTTAAGAAAAAATAAAAGTAAATCATTGGTGCGCACCAAAGTGTTAGATAATGTTGAAGGGCTTTTGTGTTTTATTCTTGTTAGACTCTGGTAATTTTAGCAAAAAATTACTTTTCTTTATTTCGGTTGAATTGTTTTTCATGTTATTGTGGTTATTTTATTCAATGATTTATTCTATATATTGTGCCGGTCTATTAGTCAACTGTTGACCTGGCTGTATATTATCTGAGTAGTTCTAGTAATTACTATTAAACATAATATGCAAAATATTGACCGATACACGCTTTCACTAATTCGTTAATTTAGACTTCTTTTCAGTTCCTTAAAAAATTTCTTGTAACGCCTGGTATAATATTCGTGTGCGTATTGTTCTTTTAAATTATTGTGATATAACGTGGTACTATTAAATTCATTGTACGGAGCATTAACTATTTATTATTCGTAGTATTCTTGACTGTAGTTGTTGAAGTCGGTTTAAATTTGATATAGGTGACTACTATGAACCTCTACGTTGTATTTCCAAATTAGGCTTAGAACAGGCAAGTATATTAATCTTTTATGCACTAGGCTTGATGGTTATTTCCTACTGATTATGTTTTTTAGATTAATCATACTTGATTTTATTTTCTTATAAACCTGTTCGTATGCGATTTCCAAGTGAGACCGTGGTCTTGAAGTAAACCAAGATAATTTAACACTGTTGCGTTGTCTGTGTGGAGGTAACGTTGCTAATTTTTATTGATAAACCGAACTTTTTATTCATGGTGAACGTTATCTAATGACGTTCATGACAATTAATTTTGATTTTCCATTTGTTGTTATCTAAATTTTATCGTATAAAGTAAAAAAAAATTAATATTTCTTGGAATATTAAAGTATAACAACTTTGCCCACAGATCGTCTTACCGATATCGTGTATACGAAAATTACCCCGTGCTAATGTAATTCGGAACTAAACGGTCTATCGTAATTCCATTCTCTGTTTACAAAAATGACTGTCATTTGTGCGATAATCTGGACGATGCTGACTTCAGTTATTGCACTCTGTTAATTGTATGGAATAAAATTAGAAATTATATTTAAAGTATGTTTCAGGTATCGCGTGGGAATTGCTGTGTGAGTATAGTTCGAAAGGATTGTACAATGATAACGTTGATTTATACGATTTTATATATCGATCGTTATTAAGCAGAAATATGCCAAAACAGGTGTGTATGATGTATTAAAATTTAGGCATTATTCATTTTTCATAATAACATTTTATATTTTCAAACAAAGTCCGGCATATTTAATTTTGTACTTTTACTATAATTTGCGTCTTTCTAAAATACCGTGTAATTCTTACGTGTAATTGAAATGTAGAGAGGGAAAAAGTGTTTTTTAAGTTAATTCGTATTTTTGACGCGATAGAATTAGATCAGTTAGAATTGTATAACTTGTAATTAAAAAATAACGTTTACGTGAGATATTTTTTCTTATCATTTCTTCAGATGGAAAGTAAACAGTTTGGTTGGGATTTTTATCCGTAATTTTAAATTTATACATTTTTGGTAACTTCTAATTTAAATTCTGAAAATAAAGTAAATATTGAACACGGAAGTTATACTTAAATTATAAAAATTTACTTAATAACTCTCATGTTTTTTCATCAACGAAACCTCATAACTTTGCTAAATATTATAATATCCATCAAGGTTATCCGAAATACGTCGGTTTTCAGCAAATTTTTATAATTGAAATATAACTTCCGTGTTTAGTGTTTATTTTATTCTCAAAATTTAATTTAACCGCTTTTTCCCAAGTGAGGGTTTGTCTTATTTTTTCAGTTGAACAGGACAAATTTGTCATTTCTGTGTGGGTGTGGGCGCGTGTGTGTATATATTTATATATATAGAAAAATGTAGAAAGAAAACAGTTTAATCTCGTAGACTATTACACGTAGGGAATTCTCGGCAACGAATCGATTGCGTGTGAAACATACTTAACTTTCACACAATTATGTGTTTTAAAGTGTGTTTCCCCACCGAGTCCGTGTTTCTTTTGTTTGGTAAATCAATCTCACAAATTATAGAAGAATGCTAGCAGCTCTTTTTTGATTTTGGTTTACCAATTTCTGTTATACTTGCGCCGTTTAATCGAAGGAGGTATATTTAATGGTGTCTTTTTAAAGAAATAATAAATTAATACGACAAAAAACGTTGTAATTTTTGACAGTATATGTAATCATAATCTGCAATCTAATTCGTATTTACTTATTATTTTTTAATGCGAATCATAAAACTTTGAAAAATGATTTCAATAGGCTGTTATACTGGCAAACTTACAGGATATATATTCGGTTTTTTTTATGTTCATGTATTGGTTACCTTTCGTGCCTAAATTCCTTTTGCTGATAATTCATATAAAACCACCTCTTTTCTCAGAAATATAAACTTCTCACTGATTTAACAACATATTTTTTATTTATCTTGCATCTGATTTAGAGAACATAAAACGGTATGATTAAAAACAAATTTTCGCAAAATCTACGTGCTTAATTGTAGAAAATGTTCGAATTATATCTTGCGAATTTTTTTTATATCTGATTGATAGTCGTCGTTAAGTTGTTTCTAGAACTATGCGTACATGGATTTGTACTGTTTAGTTTGGTTCTTCGATATATATAAATATATATATATATATATATATATATTGTTTAGGATTTAGTGTTATTTTTTAATAACTGATTGTTCAGTTTTTATTTCATTTTTTAGATATATTTAAGAATTGTTTTTCTTTTATTAAAGGTAGAACAACCATCTACTTCTTCTTATTTCGGTAGCATATCGTCGAGTTTAACGAATAATAAGGTTGTTCGACGTGAATTTGGGTTTTCTAAGAAAAAAGTAAATAATGCGGCAAAGTCGTCATCGGACACATTAAATAACGACCAAATATCTAAACTGCTGCTGGAGCAAGATGAAGATTTATTGAAGAACTTATTTGAAGATGATGATGGAGAAACGAAATCGGATCATATGGATACTGCGATTAAAAGGATGAAAATGGAACGTGTTAACTATAGCAATATGAAATCAGGAAAGAGTACTGATAAATCGAATATTAAAAATTCATCTGATGAACGGAAAGATGAAAGCGAACAATCGATGATAAATTCAGTTACACAAAACTTAAAGTCGACTCCTGAGACGAACGCTGTTAATGAACGGAAACCAAATGTTACTTGTACCGAAGAGGACAAGGGTAAACGAATAGCACAAGATGCAGTTGTACAAACGTTATCGTCGACTGTTCATACGAGCGGTATTTTCAATCAAAAAATGAATATTTGCACCGATCGTACCGATCAAACCGGTCAGTTGAAAGTACTTAATAACAATAATTGTACTAGCAGTGCGGACGGTAAGGATAAAAAGCGACTTTCTTCCATATCGTCATCAGCATCGTCAAAAAAATGTCGGAAACTTGTTCTTAAAAGAAAGATAACGGATTATTTCGGGGCGAACAATTGAAGTTACCGTAACTGACTGAGATTAAAATTTATCAGTATTGGACTAAATTTTTAATTTCCAAAATTACGTTCCTTCTTAAGTAAGTAAACACATTTTAATTACTGAATGTATTTGCACGATATTTATAAATGTGTTGCGTAAATTTATCGGTGTTTACGAAATAATTAAAATTCATGATTTCCTTGTACGTCGATGATGTTTAAATGTATTTATTATTTTAATGATGACGTCCATGAATATGCAGTAAATAACTCTGGAACACGTTAGTATTTTTATTATAATAAATTTTTATGTTGTAATTATTTTCAGCTGCTAATAACGGTGTAAAAATAGAAAACATGATTTTTTTTAATATAATGATATAATTTTCTTCCTCTTTTTTCAATTCTTATTTCAGGATTAGCTGCTCTGATGATATATTCATTTATCATTTCGTCAGTCATTCTGGATTTGTTCCATATGGATTTGTACTAACCTTAATGTGAGCCTTATTTCAATTCGTTTTTTTAATCAGCCTCTTTTTCCAGTTTTACTTTTGCCTTTTCTTAAATTTCAATTTTTTTTGCGGAGCAAGTAAATGAAAATAATGCAGAAACACGTTATAAATCGTTTTTATCGTTAGTGTAGATGCTGTTAGCAGTGACTAGTCGATGATTTGTATGCTTTCATTTATTTTAATTATATGCTATAATTAGCTGGCCCTTACGTTATTTTTATTTATTTATTCAAAGATAGTGGATAGTAGAATAATATTAACATTTTTTTTCTCTATTTAAATAAGTTGTAGGCCCCACAAAGCATGCTGCCTGTCTGCGAGTTCCCAACACTTATCAATCATATAATATAGTTATAATAATTTTAAAAAAAAATAATTTGAATAATAGAAAACAAAAATATTCCTATAGCACATTAATCTTAATTATATATGTATGATCGATTCTCTGTCAGCAGACCTTATACAAATTTAGAAATAACTTTAATGTCACCATTTATATTATCTAACAATCACTGTTTAATTTGTGATTTCCAAAGAACTATTTCTAAATTCATTATAACTTCTGGAACTTGTTCCAGAAATTTAATTAAGACTGTTTTATTAATATTATCTATTTTACTATTTTCCCCTCTCGGTCGAATGTAATACAGCTCTCTATTGTCCGGTTTTTCAGCATCGCAGGAATTTCGGTATATTTTTAATCTTATAATAAAATAGCCGTTAACAATATTAAAACAAGTACTTGTTTTTGTGTTGATGTCCTGAAGTTTGTACTTCCGAAAATCCATTTTTAGTAACGTGTTTAATTAATTTAAATATGTGGTTTTTACTATTTTTAGAATTAAATTTATTTATAATTTCGGAGCCTCCTTTAGCGTAGTATTGAATATCTAATATTTTACATTTCTTTAATTCTCTAATTATGCTGTTCAAGAGCATTTGTAAATACCGTATTTATGTAATTGATGAAATTTTACACATTAAAATAAATAAATTACAATTTTCGAACCACTTTAAATCTCTTTATACTTTCAAAACATTTATTTTTGTTTGCGATGCAACTTCATTAATATTATTATAAAATTTAATTCGTCAACTTTAAAATTTTTATACGGACCTGTTATTTTCATAACTGATAAAAATCCTGCTATTTCATTGCATGATATAGATTTTTGTATTTAAATACGTGCCGATTTAATAATTTTTCTATATATTACCTATTCGGAACATTATATGTACCAAATTTAATTTTTGTACTTTAGATTTCGTAAATTAATAAGATTATCTCTTAGTGGATATCATTTTTCGAGGATTTTATAATTAATTTATTACCGTTTACCAATTTTCATTTCACCATGAAATTAATAAAATCATTTTCGCGCCATGTTCTCAACCTATAAATTAGGATGATCTTTTTCTGAAAACATGAGGTGCTCATTTTGATTTAAAATAAACCCGAATATTTTTGTAACATTGCTATAAGTATTTTTACTAAATTTCAAAAAATGATAAAACACTTTCGGGAACCATTTAAGTTATTATACTTAAAAAATATTTCTGATGTTTTAATGTTTTTTACCTATATATGAATGAAAGAGCAACTTATGTCTTTTAAGATACTGTTGTATATTTTAATTTTTAACATAATATGTAGAAATTTTGAATTTTGGACGGTTTTGTGTATATACATTTTTAGATTTTACGGGTTTTCCCGAGTCAATAATGTTATGCACATCAAATTTCAAACTTCGGCGTCTTTTAGATACTGCCAATTACTTTGAATTAAAAAAAAAAAAAAACATTTTAAAATTTTAAATCATTTTGGGCTTTGTATTTTAATCATAGCTATTAATGTTGTATCACATTTCCATTTTCTGCAGCTCATATGTTTTACTGTGTATTTTAATTTTCATAAAAGGATTAAAAATTTAGAAATTTAGACTTATTTGGGGCTTTTGGTTTATAGATTTTTGGTTTCTAAAATTTTTCTACCACTTATAAATTAAAAATTTTGTACTATCAAATTCAGCTTTTTATGTTAAATAGTCACTACGCGGAGCATTTTAGTTATTAAAGGAACATTTCAAAATTTGAAAATTTCGAGCTTATTTAGGACATTTCGTACATACTTTTAACTCACAATTTTCCTACCATTTACAATTTACGAATATTGTACTAAAGAAATTTGGGCTTACTAGAACTTGTAGATATAACGGAGTTTTTAAAAGTTTTAAAGAATGGTTCAAAATTTCGGAAATTTAGACCCATTTGAGATGTTGTATTTAAAATTTCTTTAATTTCTCCATTAAGTGGTCAATGATTTTGTATATATCAAATTTCAGCTTTCTACTTGTAATAATTTTTGTTAGGTATTTTGATTTTTTTTTTTTTATGGCGCGTCAATTATGGACATTAACCAGCGCAATTGAAATTTTCGGAGGTTACAGTATGCGGCAGAGGGATTGAAACCCGGTTCTACCCAAACGAAACATCTCTGTTTAATCAATTACGCTACGGTAGCAGGCTAGGTATTTTGATTTTAAAATAAATGCTTAAAAATTTGGTAATTTTTTATTCATTAGGGTTTTGTACTGAAAATATTTTTAACCTTCCTAATTTTTCTGCTTTTTGCAAGTTAGAAGTGTTATAAATTCCTAATTTTAGTTTTCTGTTTCTTTAAGTCATTTCTATGTATTCCGATTTTAATAGAAATATTTATAAATTTAAAAATTTGGATCTGCATAGGGGCCTCTATGTATGGTTAAAATTTTGAAGTCTTATAATTCTCCTGTTAAATGTACTACATTCAGTTTTTTTGCCTTTTTTAGTTATTGCTGGCTATTTGATAACTTAAAAATATGTAAAAATTTGAAAATTTTAGGTCTTTTAAAGTTTGGTGTATGTTTGAACTGGTACAAAAAAATTGGCCGAATTTGCTTTTTTTCCATCTTTAATTAAATAGCCTAAATAAAAAATTGATTAATATTAAAGACGCAATGTTTGTTATCAATATGCAGGATAGAGTTTGCGCCTTCAAACGATATATAACGTAACTGCATTTATAAAATATTTATTTCTTTATCAAAGTAGCAAAAATTGGAAATATAAAAAAACGACATTATTTTTCTGCTAACCTAATATTTTGATTTTCATCAAAATACCTAAAAATTATGAAATTTAGACCAATTTACGGATTTATGTCAAAAATGTTTCTAGTTTCACAATGTTCCTGCTATTTTTAGGTTAGGAATGTTACAAGTATTAACTCTCAACTTTCTACCTCTTGTGGTTTTATTGCTGAGTATTTTAATTTTTATATAAATATTTAAAAATTTTGAAGTTTGAGCCTATTCGGATTTCACATGTAAGATTTTTGGGATTTTATAATTTTTATGTTATTAGCTAGTTCGTACTTCCCCGTACATACCAAATTTTAGCTGTCTACCTCTTCAAGTTATTGTTGTGTATTTTGATTTTAATAAAAATGGTTCTTCTGGGAATTGGCATTAAGGTTTTTTTAGATTTAATATATTTATTATAATTTACAGGTTAGGAAATATATCTTAAATTTCAGATTTTTCCTTCAAATAAACAGTATGCTGCGAATTTCTATTTATTAATTAGCATTTCAAGATTTGTGAGTTTTAGGCTTATTAGGGGGTTTATGTTGAAAATTTTCGCGTTCAATTTTAACTTTCCGCGACCAGGTAGATATATCGTGTACTCTGATTATCTTAGCTGAATATATAATATGTGTCGATCAAATTTTTTGCTTGTCATGGGTTGTGTAATCTTCTATGCGGTTAACTGTAAAAAGGTGAAATTTTGGCAGTTTTCAATTGTTTTAATTTTAAGACAAATTTTGAAAACATGTTCTTATTTATTTTAGGACAAACAGTGTAGCGCCTTCAAAAGTCCATTTTTCAGCATTTCGATTGAATTTGTATATATACTCGGCAGTTGCCAGCCAATTCTGCTAATTTGGCTGCATGCACTACCGCGCATGTTGTTAAATAAATACCTATTAGTGATGATTTATATACATTTTAAAATGAAAATAATTTATTAAATGTTTTTTATTGTATTTTTTAACAAGACCATTTTTTATTATACTTCTTTTTTGTATTTTTTTGAAATCTTCAAGATTTTAAAAAACGACTATTAGTCGATATAGCGTAATTTAAGAATAAAGTTTGTTTTTTCATTTTTTATTAATGAGATAAACGAAATCAAAGACCTTATTTCATTTTTTGTAGACAATTGAATTCCAAGTGAGCTCTACAACTTCGACAAATATTAATATTTTGTGCATTTACAACAAAATGTATTATTTATCGCTTAAATACTAATTAAATTATAACAGTATTTTTTTTTCTTTGTATTTAATTTAAAAAATCATTCCTATTTTTGTGTTTCCACAATAAACAAATTTCTTAAGTGAATTAGCAATAATTTTAAAGCGACAGAATGAATTTTATCAATTATATACGTTTATTTTTTAATAAATTTTGGTACATAACTTTTTATTGATAATGGTATTCTTCTATTTTCCTTTGGTGTTTTCTTTTTGTCCTTTGAAAGAATATCTTTGCTGTGTAAAAATTTCTTTAATGTGTTTTTTTCGTAATATCGAATGCAAATAAACTGGTTTTTATTCTATGTTGTTAGACGAAGTATATTTTTGAAAATAATTGAATTAATTTATGATAAAAAAGATGAATAAAAAAAAACTAGAAAAGTTTTTAAACACACAGCAGTATTTTTAAGATGAAATAAAACTGAATTTTTAGAAGTTAGTATTGTATCAAAATGTATATTCCATGTTAGAATTAATAATTCAATGTTTTCTTTGATATATTATTATTATTATTATGATTAAGATGCAATATATCGATATACCAATCAGATATATTAACCAATTTGTTTTTATTCAAATTGTATCATGTTATTATATTTATTATTAAAAATATTTTTTTCATTTCTATTCGTAAAAAAGATGATGTATCATTTGCTGTCTTAACGTTTTGTTTTATGTGTAAATTATGTTGTGAAATAATAAATTATATTTGTAAAATAAGCAGCCAATTCTAGTTTCAAATAACAATCTTGAATGTTGATATAAAAGAGGTTTGAACGAACTCAATTTTTGGTTTTTCCTCGTCTCTTCTCCGCGGTGCCCTTTTCACCCAGAGGACTCATTTTTTCTGTGTGATATCAATCACGTCTTCTTCGAATGTTCCTCACTCTCTTCAGAACGTTCTTTCTTTTATTCTCGGCTTTTGGATCTTTGTCTTCCTACTCCATACAATGACTCTTATGTTCTCTCATTTCCTTCCTTGTCAGTTGTTCCTATTCTAGCTTCTTTTATTCATTCAATCTCGCACCAGATTAAAATCTAATATGTTATTCTCCTTTTGAACTATTACTTAGATTCGTTGGCTGATTGGGCTGTTGCTCTTCGTTGGCGTACCCATAACAAAAAAAAAAAAAAAAAAAAACTCAATTTTTGAAGTAAAACTTCTTATTGCGCGGTAGGGAAAAATTTTGATACGGTACAACAAATTTTTTGTTACGTGTTACGCATTAAACGTAAGGTAGGTATGTATTTGTGTGTATGCGTAAGTATGTGTAAGTGTCTGTCTGGGTCTAGTAGTATACCAAAATGAGTAAATGGAGGGACTTCGTATAGTATATAGTTTATGAGCATTCTCATATATATATATATATATACATGTAATAAGTACGTGTACACACGACTCTATAGAAAGATATTCACGATACGATACATTATACATTTAGTCTGTTAGTGAGTTTTTAAAGTGAAACTTTTTACGGCCCGGGGGGGGGGGGGATTTTGGTTACGCGTTACGCATTAAACTTAAGGTGGGTATGTAATAAGCATAATTGAAATAGACCAATGATAATGATACTTTTTTATAAATGTATATAGATTTATTATTTATTGAAAATGAAAATTTTGTTTGTACTGATACCTTTTCCATCCTAATAATTTTTTTAAGCACAGTTTAAAATAATAATGATAATAATAAATGTGTTACTTATATATACAGTTAATTTAAAATAAAATATTATTATAGAATTTAATACATATAAGCCAAAGAAGTTTAACTTCCTCCGTGTGTACATACTGATACACGCATCATGATTTTTTTTTTTTTTTTATAGAGTTTAACGATTCTGTTATTATCAAATTATTGAAAATGTAAAGTTGTCAAGTAAGAGAGTGAGTTCATAATTTTAAGCTTTACTTTATCCTAAAATGTTATGTATTGTTAAAAAAAAAATTTCTTCAAAATTTTTTTACATCAGTTACAAAAATCCCATATTTTAAATATAATTTTTTTTTTTTTTTTTTTTTTTTTTACCCATCCTTGGGTTTGCTAGCAAAGAGCATTAGCCCAGCAAAAGGGAATAGATACATGGAATAGAATAGAAATTATATTTTTATTCTGTCGACAATGGAATCAAGGAAAACCCCTAGGACAGGAACAACAGAGATAGTAGGTAGAGAAAGAACATAAGAGGCGTTGAAAGGAGCAGGAAGACCAAGCTTTAAAAGATGATAATAAAGTAACTCACGCCCGCGAGATAAACCGGAGCACTCGAAGAGCACGTGATTCGCATCGCAAACATACTGGGAACCTTCAGGATCCAATGGACAAAAAGGAGATGCAGCCAAAGAGAAGCGATTTAGTGAAGAAGGAAGGAGACTATGCGAGAAACGGAGGCGAGATAATTTAGTAATTATGGACCGACGCAAACTGGGAAACTCATAGAACCAAGGACGAGGAGGAGGAACAGGATTAATCAAGAGATAAAAGGAATTCGGATTAGTGAAAAGAGATACATAAACAGAATGCCAAAGTCTAAGATGGCAGGATTTAGTTGGAAGAAGAATGTTGTGTGCTGGAACCCTCCTAATAAAATTCCCATTGGAAACAGCAGCTTTAGCAAGGAGATCGACGGCTACATTTCCATCAATGCCTGCATGTCCCGGAATCCAAATAAAGTCAATCTGAGTAGACGTCGATGAGGATAGAACATGAAGAAGAGAACGAATAGAAAGGATAATAGCATCAGTGGAAGGAGAAAGGGAAGGTGGAGACAGCGCTAGAAGAACACTTAAAGAATCAGAAACAATAAGGAATTTGGAAGAACTTGCAGAAGAGGAAATATAAATAATGGCTTGTAGAATGGCAACAGATTCTGCAGTAAAGACAGAACAAAAGGACGGAAGTCTAAAAGACCGAGAATGAAAGAACTGAGGGCACAAGAATGCCGCCCCAACTCCTATCGGGCTCTTCGATCCGTCAGTAAAAATTAAAGAGTGATCACGGAATAGGGAGTTTATTGTATTATTAAATTCCATACTGACGATATGAGAGGGAGAGGATTTAAGGAAGCATGGCATGAAGATGATATTTGGTGGCTTTAACAATTTGGAATAGACGTAAGAAAAAAATGGAAGCTTGTGATGAGGAATGACAAAAGGGGAAAATTTAGAAAGGCGAAACGATATATGAGATAGTATAGGAATTTTATTGGAGGAAAAACGCCAGTGACGAAGGATAAAAGAATAAGAGGTACTGATATTTGACGAGGAAGTGAAAAAACGTTTAATGAGAAAGCGATAACCCAAATAAGATCTTCGGATGAACAGACGACAGATATTGGATTCAGATAGAATGGCTGGGATAGGAGATGACCTCAGAGCTCCGAGACAAAGCCGAAGGCAACTGTTTTGAAGACGATCTAATTTGTAGAGAACGGATTTGGAAGCGTTGCCATATAAGAAGCTGCAATAATCCAATCTAGAGCGTATGGGAGATTTATACAACATTATTAACACAGAAGGATCGCCTCCCCATCTCGTAGGTGAGGGAGCTTTAAGAAGGTTTGAGACTTTAAGCGAGGAAGCATATAAATGGCTGATATGTTCATGGAAAGACAAACGAGGGGATAAAGTGATACCCAGATAACGAAAAGAACTGACTATTGGAATGGAATGATTTTTAAGATTTATTTCAAATGAGCCCGGGTTGTAAGGTCGAAGGGTGAAGACTACAGCTGCTGATTTTGGAGCGGAAATGAAGAGATGAATGTTAGAAAGGGTCTCTTCTAGAGTACTTAAGGAGCTGTTTAGTTCCTCATTGGCAACTAGAAGATTACGGGAAGAGGAGTAAACAAGGATATCATCTGCAAAAAATAAAGTTTTGGATTTTAAGGAGAGAAAACCAATTTTGGAAACATATAAATTAAATAAAGTAGGGCTAAGGCAAGAACCTTGCGGAAGGCCCTGGAAGACCTTCCTTGAGGCGAAAAAGGAAGGAGCAGAAAGGAGGAGAGTTCTACTTTGAAAAAGATTGATAATTAGGAAGGATATGGATGCAGGGATATTTAAAGAAATCATAACGTTTTTGAGCGTGGGAAGATGGACGCTTTCGTATGCACTGGCTACATCAATAAAAGCTGCAATTGTGAATTCTTTGGAAATAAATGATTTGTAAATGTCAGCAAGGAAAAGACTGATACAATCTGGAGGGCCTAAGCCAGGACGAAAACCAAACTGGTTGTCTGGAAGCAAGTTATTGTGTTCCAGCCACCAGACCAGCCGTTTGTTAAGCATGCTTTCAAAGAGTTTTCTTAGGCAAGAAGCTAAAGAAATGGGCCGAAAGGCAGAGGAATTATTCTTGGGAATTGGGATAACAACGAAGGTGTTCCATGAATCAGGAATAGAACCAGATTGCAGGAAGGAATTAAAAATGATTAAAAGAATTTGGAGAGATTTTACAGATAGGTTTTTGAGGATGGAGTAAGAAATTTTATCATGGCCCGGACAGGAGTTGGAGGAGTTTTTCAGGGAAGAAAGAAGTTCAGAGAAGGAAAAGTTAGAGGAAAGGAAATGAGGCGATGATTGGTAAGGAGGAATTAAAGAATCCACTTCATCATAGTTAGGGACATAATCAGGAGCTATGGAGTCAAAGAAAGAAGAAAGAGTATCCTTAGGAAGACTAGAGCTAGACGGGCGTTCGGAAATAGAATTCCTAAAAGCTTTAGCTAACTTCCACACTTTGGAAATAGGAGTCAATCGAGAAAAGGAAGAGCAAAAGGATTTCCAAGCATTTTTCTTGGCGTTTTTGAGAATATATCTGGTTCTAGCGTTCGAACTCTTGTAAGTCCAGAAATTATTAAAAGTAGGTTGAGAGCGGAATGATTTAAAGTTAGACAAACTTTGATTGACAGCAGCTGTGCAGTCCCTATTCCACCACAATGATGAAGCCCTTAAAGAATGACTTTTCCGGGCTTGAGGATAGAGTGGGGAAGACAGTGTTAGAGCAGAGGAGATAGAATTAGGAAAGGATGAATATTGTGAAATAGCATCGTTTTCTACTTGTATTGCAGGAAGGTCTGAGTCCACAATAAACCGAAATCTATTCCAATCAGCATAATGCAAAGGCGTAAATGACGATGAAAGAGGAGGGAGCTGGTAGTCATTAAGAACAATGAGGATCGGAACGTGGTCACTGCCGAAGGTACCATCTAGAGTTTTCCACGAGGATTTAAGAGCTGTGTCGGAGGAAACAAAAGATAGATCGATAGAACTAGAAGTAGACGATGATTTGAAGAAGGTGTGAGAACCATCATTTAGGAGAACTAAATTATAATTGAAAATTACTTCCTCTATAATTGTGCCATTTCTGTTATAACTGGAACAACCCCATAGAGGCGAGTGGGAGTTCCAGTCGCCGCCGACCATGAAAGGGCGAGGAATAGAATTCAAAAACAAGTCAAATGGGAAATCTCGTAAGTTATAGGACGGTGGGATGTAGGAGGAGACAAGATTAAAACTTTTACCATGACACAATGGGATTGAGACGTGAACTAAATTCGGATTCAGAGGACTGGAAGAAAGGAAGGAAAAACTATCATGATGAATGAAATGTACATATTTTCTTATAAGAATAGCAGCTCCGCCATAGCCGTCGTCCCGATTCGAACTGACTAAGGAGTATCCTCGAATTCGAATATTGGAAGATTGTTTGAGCCAAGTTTCTGACAGGAGAGCAACCTGAATGTTATATTGATCCAACAAACCTTCGAGAGAGCATTTATTGACATTAAGACTTCTACAGTTCCATTGAAGAATATTTAGCCTGTTTGACATCATTTAAAGTCCAGAAAAATAGTTGGAGGGGAAGGAACCATGTAAATGTAGAAGAGAAATGGAAATAATACCTTACAGCCTGCAGATTTGGAAGAGAGAGGAAAATCGGAGAAGGAATGAGTGTAGGGTCGGGTAGTCCACGCAAAGCCAGTTGAAAGTATTGAATAAAGACAAGGAAAGATACGGCAGAAGAAGGGATGCAAAAAAGACAATGGAGAGACATCTGTTTTCCCAGATAACCTACGAATGAGGAATATGAAAACTTATTGCGATGCTCACTGAGGAAAAACCACTTTCTCTCTCGCTTGCTTACCAACTTAATTAGGTATGGAATGATGAGGAAAGGGCTGCGGGTCAACGTGAAGAAATTAAGATTAAGCAAGGAATAATTAGAGATTAAATTCGCTTTAAAAAGGGTCATAACTAGAACGAAAAGGACTTTGAAAATGATTAAATTGAAACAGACTAACCGTTTTTCTTTACCGTAGCCCAGCGTATTTGAAAGAAGACCGAAGGAAAGATGAAAAAAGGAAAAAGTCAGATATTTGAGGATGAGAATAATGCATCTAATAATTAGTATTGATTTGCACGGTTTAAAACCGAAGAAAAAAGAAGTTTTATACAATTGTGCATTGCAATCAACCATACACCGTCCTCGACTACTGTCGAACCCAATCGAAGTTCGCAGAAATAGGCAATGGTCATAAAAATAATGCAAAGCATATAGATCAGAACAGAAACATCTGTTAACTTTTCTCGCTCTTAACAATATATATAGCTGAGAAAAGAAAATTGATCCAAACAAAAATTATGAACAATTCTCCACCGCTCTCATCACCCGCAAGTTTCAAGTTGCGAGACGAGACAATGGTGATAATAGGAATAGGAAACATATATTTTTGGAATAAGGCATATGATGTCTGTATTCTCAGTAATGCAATCCGGGCGAAACAGAAGGAAATGTGATAGGAATTAACGGCCTGAGCTCCGGAATGCTGGTTAGCCTAGATAAAGGAATATGGAAAGAGAACGACAGAGTAGAAATTTGGGAAAAAGCATAAAATTCAATGACAAGAACCATAGCGAATTTTATAGATATGCAAGAGAAGAAATTAGACTGGAATTTCACAATCATAAGGACCATTAACGGAAATACAGGAAGTTGACCAGTTACGTAGCCGTAGAATTCGGAGGACAGTGAGCAAATAACAGTTGGAAAAGCTTGAGCGATGCCAAGCGAAATTCAGGATTTTGACGTAGGTTAGGAGGGGTATTTTGAAGGTTTAAGCTGAAGTCTAGCTTATCGACAGCTTCTTCTGCTGACATGGGAACGGAGGAGTTGGGATTAGGAAAAATTAGAGTAGTCGGTACCTGTTGTTGCAAGCAAGAGTTAGGTGAGTTGGGAAGAGAATAAGAAGGAACGTTATGAGACGACGCACTGTGCGTTGATTCGGGGAAGAAGAGGCCGTTACGATAATTACGATTGTTTGACGGAAGAGGAGGGAAATGCTGATTAGGAACGGGAAGAGATTTGGGAGATCGTGACCGATTGGGTCGGCGAGAAAACTTGGAAGGAGAAGAATGCAGGTTTTTTTGAGCTATATCGGAAAAAGAAAAAGCTGAGTTGGCAAGATTGGATTTTTTTATTATACTAGCTTCATTATAGGACACGTTTTCATAAGCCATGATTTTACGAAGATGAAGCTGGTCTTGAAAAACAGGACACTGTCTATCGGTGGCTAAATGATTACCCTTGCAGTTGAGGCATTTAGAATCTGACGGCTGCGGAGCTGAACAAGAATCCAAGGAATGCAACTTATTACATTTAGGACAACGTAGTTTACTGCGACAAAACTTGTCGGTGTGGCCAAAACGAAAACAAGCTCGGCATTGGATAGGAGGTCTTACGCTGGGTTCCACTGCACAACGAAGATGAAAAAAATGAACATAACTGGGAAGGAAAGGTAATTTGAATTTAATTTCAATTAGGGGAATTGGACGAAATTTATCGCCATCTCTTTTCTGGAGTCGTCGAATTGAAGCTACCGGCACTTCCGCTGAAATATCTTCCAATAATTCTTCTTCGGTAATATCTACAGGTACATTACGAATAATGCCAAAAGAGAACAATAGATTATTAGGAATAAAGGCCTTAAAGTCATTTTTATTAAGGAAGTCAGAATCAAGAAGAAAATTATTTGCTGAGCTAATATCCCTAAAAAAGAGTCTAAGTCTATTACTGCCTGCTCGGAGGATTTCTGTGATTGATTTAGTTCTATTAAAGAGAATTTTAGCAGCAGCAAAGGGATGTAAATTTCCTATATTAAGCTCAGAGAACGATTGCAGTATAATGTGTATAGAACCATTATACTCTACAGGGAAAAGAATTACCTTATTTTTATTATTAATTTTTGTACTATTATCGATAATGTCGTGGGAAGTTTTTATATTGAAATTTTTAATAGCTTCGATAGCATTATCATTAGAATTATTTTTACTAAGATTATTATTATTATTACTGCTACTATTATTATTACTGCCGGAAAGTTTTGATAAATCAGATTCTGATAGTCGCAGATCTTTTCTAGGGATCGACGCGACCGGTGAAAGGGGACCGGTTGGTTGAAGCGTCCATGTCCATTTGAAGGGTTAAATTCGTTTTTGCCGGTTTAGTATCTTTGGCGGAGGCCGCAGGGCGGCCCCCACTAGACGTACTCATCGATTAATCCAAAAAAGAAAATGGGAGGAGAAAAAAGGAAATAAATAAATGATAGTAAAAGAAAGACAAATTAAAAAATAATAAAATAGAATAAAATAAATAAATAAAAATAAATACTGTTCGAAACAACACGTATTACTCTTCGAAATAAAATCAAATCTATGTATGAATAGAGAAGATTTAGCGTATTATAAATAAACAATAGAAACGATCTCACCGATATGCCGTTAACAATGCGAGCTGATAAGCCGGACAAGAACGCGAGCAAACAAGAGATAACGCACGATTGTCAAGTTAAAAACCAGAAAGGGAGTAAGTCAGCTTGTTAGCTGATAAATGTAGTTTTTTTTTCGTTACCCAATGCAAGGTATGACAGCACTAATAATTATATAAGAAAAATATTAGAAATAGAACATATGAATGAAGTTAACAAAGGAATAACCAAGGGAGAAGGAAAAGAAAGAATACCGTGAACGTTGTAAGGCATAGGGAAGCCAAGACGTAAAAGACCGGAATACAGTATTGCGCGTTCTGAAGAAATGAAAGGACATTCAAGTAGAATGTGATTTGTATCACAAGTGAAGTTTGCTTCTGCTGGATGAAACGGGCAGAGAGGAGACTGAGTAATGGAGAAACGGAAGAGCGAAAAAGGAAGCAATTAAATCGAAGTCTAATTATAGATGAGATAGTTGACCACCTCATATTGGGGAAATTAAGAAACCACAGAAAAAGAAGGGGAATGGGTTGTATGGATAAATAAGAGGAAGCAGGATTAGAAAATGAAGAAGGATAGAAATCAGACCAACAGTTGTGGTGGCAAAGAAAGGAAAGAGGAAGAAGACTTTGGGCTGGAAAATGACTCTAATAAAGCGACTGTCTGAAGTAGCCGAACGTGCCAACGAGTCAACTAACACGTTGCCCGAAATTCCATAATGACTAAGAATCCACAATAGATTAATACGGACAGAGTGGGAATAAAATAGATGTGAAATTAAGGAGCGTATGTAAAGCACGATAGGATCAGCGGAATGGCTTGTAAAACCCCTTTTGAATCACAAGATAAGAGAACCTTGGATATATTGTTAGTAGAGGCTATAAAAAGGATTGCTTGTAGGATTGCAATAGATTCGGCTGGAATATGGAGGAGAAGGAGGAAAGTTTGAACGTCTCAGAATAGCCAAAATGTGGCAGAGTAAAAACCGTTTTTTATTACCTTAACATAAAAGTTAATTCATTATCGCAGACAGACAGTTAATTTTCCCTAAATTAGTTTTGTTCCCTTTTTTTTTTTCTTCTTCTATGCATCAGTAAACACTTGATGATTGCGTTTCGGACCAATTCAATAATTTTCTTGCTCACAGACACTATGTAAAAATAATGTTCTTTTTTTCCCCTTACTGTTCTATCATCTCATCATCTTCTCCTCAACTCAAGGGTTGTTAGGTAACATGGCCACATGTTAGATCTTCTCGTGCTCTGGCTAACTCTTTAACTTCCGCGTATGACCTCTTTCCTTTTATTTCATCAATGAATTTCCTTTGAGGCCTTCCTCTTTGAGTCTTCCCTATTGTTTTTCCTTCTAATAAGTTGGTAACCCACATTGAGTGGCGTATCACGTGTCCTATGGTCGAATTTCTTCTTCTTTCTATTGTATTTAGTATTTCTCGTTTTTCCCTAACTCTGAGTAATACAATGTGATTCGAAATTTTATCCGTCCATTTTATCTTTAGCATGCGTCGCCAGCACCACATTTCAAATGCTTCCAATTTGCACTTGTCTTTCTTTAGCAGCGTCCACGTTTCGCATCCATAAAGGGCAATGCTCCAAATAAAGCTTTTTATGAAATGTTTTCTGATATCTAGCTCTATATTTCTAGAAGAGAGAAGGCTTAGCTTTTTACTAAATGCATTCTTTTATTTCCCGCTACGATCTTCCATCCTTTGTTATCAGGCTGCCAAAATATTCAAATTCTTTTACTTGTTGTACCGGTTTCCCATTTATTATTATGTTCAACTTATCATCTACTTTTTTGTCACATCTTAGTACTTTAGTTTTCGTTTCATTGATTCTCATATTACATTTGATATTTACGAGTAACAATCTGTTTAGCTCGTTCCGCTCCTTTTGCAATTTTGCTTCGCTGTCCGCCACCAGCACTATGTCATCAGCATATCTAATCGTCTTATATCTTATTCCATTTACTTTTATTCCTCCATTCTCTTTGTCTAAGAAGCACCTCATTGCCTTTTCCACATAAATGTTAAACAGGAAAGGTGAAAGGCAGCAGTCTTGTCTGACTCCTTTCTTTATTTTCGCGCTGATTTTTCCATTTATCCTTATTTGTTGATTTTTATATAATCTGAGTATTAATCTTCGGTCTCTGAAATCTATATTTGCTTCTTTCAGCCATCGGAACATAATGTCCCATTTGACATTATCAAATGCCTTCTCTGTGTCGATGAAGGCTAAATACAAGGTTCTATTCTTCTCCATCATTATTTCTATTAATATCCTTAGAGCCAAAATAGCTTCCCTTGTTCCCCTATTTCTTCTGAATCCAAATTGATCCTCTGAGATGTTCTCTTCTATTTTTCTTTTTATTCGTTCATAAATTATTTTAGTTAGAATTTTCTGTATGTGGGGTAGTAGGCTTATAGTGCGATATTGCTCACATCTCTGAGCATTACTATTTTTTGGAATGGCAATTTTTTATTAATTTACTTTCCCATCTATTTTAGCTCTCCTTCTCTGCTCCATTAATTGTGTTACTTCGTCAGTAACCCAAGGTTTGTAAATTATCCTTTCCTCCTTTCTAAAGTGTTGTAGTGCCATTAATCTTATTTATTTTTTGAAATATTCCCATTTCTCATTATTGTCTTTTCCATTTATTCTTTGTTGATTGAATCTTTCCTCAGTTTCTTTTTCAAAGGCTGTCTTATGTTCTTTGATCTTAGCTAAGTTCCATCTGTTGTTCCGGTTAGTTTTCTTCGCCTGTTTCAGTTTTAGTCTACTGGTCATTAAGAGTTTATATTAAATGTAATAGACGTATGCTACGTGTTTGATATTTCGTTTAATAGAATCGCGGTATTCGAAATAATTACGAAAGAAATAACTGATAAGAAAACAACAGATAAGAAGTTAAGAAGTAAGTCGAAACGGTATTTTATATATACGTAATTCATTATACAACAATCAGCTTATATTAACGTAAATTGTACATAATGGGAAAGGGAAGAACAAAGAGACAAATAAGCCTTGACAGTGTGGAGGAAAACGAGAAAAGACGAAAAAATCAAGATACAGCGGCTGGTCTAAGTGAAGAGCAAAATCATAGTCCCGAGATAAATGATAGATTAAAGCAAATTGATAACAACATTGCGGAAATGGTACACACCATGGAATTTCTATCTCACAAATACGACGAAACAATGAAAATTAACGAAACGATAATGGCGGAATTAAAATATTTGAGAGAGCAGGTGGCAAGGCTTACGTTAGAAACGCAAAAGAAAGATGAAAAAATTTTAGAACTAACGGCCACAGTACATCAATTAGAGCAGTACGGACGGCGTGAGAATTTTGAGCTGCATGGGGTGTCACAAGTTCAAAATGAAAATCTAGAAGATGTTGTAATTAAAATATGCGCAAAAGTGAACTGCCCGATGCAAAAGGATGATATCGTAGCAGTACATCGGCTCCCGGCTCGAAATAAAAACTTCCCCAGTCCGATAATAGTGAAGGCACATCGAAAAATTGTCGATGATTTGATGGTAACAAAAAAAAGGCTCAGGTAATCTGGGACAAAGAGATAACAGGCAATGACAACTCCACGCTCAAAATTTTCGTGAACGAAAACTTATCACGTTACTATAGGGCCTTATTTTGGCAAACTAAACAGAAGACGAAAATATTAGATATTCAGTTCACCTGGTTAAAGAACGGAAAAATTTGGGTGCGGAAAAATTTGGGTGCGGAAAAATTCACAAGAACGATCCTTCCAAATAAGAACTGTGCACGATCTTAATAAAATCGTATAGTAGTACTTATTATACTTGTATATACTCGTATGTATAATCGATCCTTAATGTTTTCCAGATACCTTATTAGGTTAATAATATTTAAGAATAGCATCAATTACGGTTCTCTCGTTATTATAGTTAAAATGCATAATTATTACTCTAGGTGTAATGGATGTGTTATATGTGCGTTGTGTCGTAATACGTCACCGGTTGGGCAGGGACGTGTTGTGCAGTGTGAGAGGTTTAAGAGAGGAGGTGGAAAGAGGAGGAAGTTTGCCGGTGTTGCTCTGTGGCTACACTGGTTGAGTAGAATGGCGATACGGTGGTTATATGGTAGTGATGTATGTGAAGAAGGTGATAATAGTGTGACAGTGTGTGAGTGTATAATGTTGTATATATTTTCAAACAGTCGATTTAGTTACGGTAGAGGAAGAAGGAACGGGGGGGTAAGAAACGAAATGATGTAGATGAGAGAAAAAAGCGTGAGCGCGATTTTGCATCAAGTGCATCAGTCACGCCGGAGACGCATCTATATTTTAAGGGATTTCTGGTGGCGGTGGTATTTCGTTGTCTTTTCCCGATGTTGATATATTTCGCGTTATACTTGTCTATTGTTTACAGGGCGGTCGTCTGTAATGTGTGTGTGTCAGTATACGGAATTGTGCATATCTATTTAAAATGCAGGTGTGCGAAGGAGGCGGTTTCATGTATATTTATGTGGATATATATATGACGGTATATGTGTGTATATATAGATGTAAAGTAATGTATATAGACTGTTATGTGTATCTGTTAAGTACGATGATTAACAGTGTAACGTCGATAACCATGTTCCGAATTACAATATGCGACAGTTTAATTTTTAGCGAAATATGACCAATTCACCCCCTCTATCCCGTTATTTAACTTTCCAGTAACGTTTCTTACATCCCAATTATATATATATATATATGTTATTAAAAAAAAAAAAAAAAAAAAAAAAAAAAAATCCGATTAAGGTGGGAGAATACGAATTAAATAAGTATTATATCCCGTTCGTATGACTTCTCTAATCCAGTATCGCAGTAAACAAAGTTGTAAGAATTATAGTAGTATCAAAAAATGGACTGATAATGTGAACAGCGTACTAAATGTAAATAACACACTCCAAATTAATACGGAATTATTTCATGTGTTACACTTAAACATAAGAACTGTGAGGCGTAACTGGGATGAATTTATAACTTACATTCACAGGTCATCTTTAAGTGTAATTGTATTAACTGAAATTAATATAAGTAAGGATGAATTAAATTTATATAATATAAATGGATTCACGAATATTGGACTACAAAGACCTATTGGGTATAACGGAGGAATACTTGTGTTTATTAATAATAAGTTTAGATATCATATTCGGGAAGTTAATAATAGGCCAAGTATGGACCTGGTGATGATAGATATAGATATTTGCGAAAACAACCCTTTACGATTAATTGCTATATACAGATCACCGAGCAAAAACGTAGGCGAATTTATAAATGAAACCGATTCACTTTTAAAAAAATTAGGTAATAAAGATAATTTCCTGTTTTGTGGTGATTTTAATATCGATTTATTGCTTCATAATGCACAGGTTGAGAACTTTTTAAATGTAATTTATGGGGCAGGAGGAGTACAGTTAATAAATGGAATTACGAGAGAAGAAGAACGGATCGATAGAAGTACTCAATCATGTATAGATGAGGAGTAAACCTAAAAATATGCCGCAGCAGATAAAGCAACAGTACTCCTATTCAGCAAACCCAAGCGCTATTAACCCTAAACTAATAAATGCCAATCCTAACAGTAGTTATGCAGAGGTCCTACGGAATTGCGGTAAAAAATACAGCAGTGAAACGGAGGTCTCCAATGGTATAAACACGAACACAACTGATTGTAACATCAGTAGGAATAACGGAAACAAAAATAATATCACAAATTATGATATAGTCGGACACCTCACTGAATTTTTAACTGAATTTAGAGCAATGTTCAACCAGCTCATTCAACAAAATGGGATGATAATTAACATGTTATCAACCGTGGTTAGTAAATTAATCCCAAAATGAACAGAGTACTAAGAATAGCTGTATGGAATATCAACGGACTGGTGCAATACCGTCACGAGGTCGAACTGTTTTTAACAATCAATAAAATTGACGTCTTAATGTTATCAGAAACACACTTCACTAGCAAAAGTTACATTAAGATTCCTCACTACACAGCGTATCACACTCCACACCCAAGTGGTAAAGCACACGGAGGAGCAGCTGTGATAATAAAGACGTCTATCAAACATTACGAGCTTAATAAATTTTCGAAGGAATACTTACAAGCTACGTCTGTGCAAATTGATACATCCTACGGTCCGCTTGTGCTATCTTCCGTTTATTGTCCTCCAAGGCATAAAATGCAACAGTTACATTTCGATGAGTACTTTACGACCTTAGGAAACAAATTTATATCTGGTGGAGACTTTAACTCTAAACATACATCCTTCGGGTCACGACTCATAACATCAAGAGGGAAACAGTTAGACGCGTGCATACAGGAAAATAAGTACACCATCCTATCAGATGGGATTCCATCATACTGGCCAACAGACAAAAATAAAATTCCAGACCTCCTAGATTTCTTCATTAGTAATGGGATCGATGCAAATCATACGATTACTGAATCTGTCATGGATGCTACATCGGACCATTCACCAAAAATACTAAACTTGAGTGCTGCGGTAATACAAATAGCGAAAAAGCCAGCACTAACAAATAGAAACACTAACTGGGACACATTCCAGCAGCTAGTCGAGCGAGGAATAGATTTGAAAGTGTCATTAAAAACGGAGGCGGATATCGAATTGGTTGTAGAAAACCTCAGCAAATGCATACAGACGTCTGCATATTTATCTACGCCTGCAGACAGTGATCGGCAAACTGTAATAAGACACCCTGTAATAGTAAAGAGCATGATCTCAGAGAAAAGGAAATTAAGGAGGATATGGCAGGCTGATAGAAATCCAATTAATAAGGCTAACCTTAATAGAGCAGCTAGGCAACTAAAAAAAACACTACTGGAACTGAAAAATGAGACGATGCGAGAGTTCATTGGAAACTTGACTTCAACTAAATCAACCGAGTACAATCTCTGGAAGACCGTAAACAGAGTAAAAAAAGATCACGTCGCTCAGTGTCCTCCTCTCAGAGGGAGGAATGCAGAATGGGCACGAAGCAGCCAAGAAAAAGCAAATAGGTTCGCAGAATATCTTGCTGAAATCTTCCAATCGCATCACAATGGGAGCTCAGACCATGAAAAAAACATTAAAAAATATTTACAGATACCATTCCAGATGCTCCCACCTATTAAACCAACTTCGCCTATGGAAGTAAGTGCATATATAAAACAACTAAATGTAAGGAAGGCACCTGGGCATGATCTGATATCAGCAAAAATTATCAAAAATTTGCCAAGGAAAGCGGTTATCCTAATAACATACATTTTTAATGCGATCTTTCGCACTGGCTATTTTCCAATTCAATGGAAATTTGCTTCAATTATAATGATTCCCAAACCAGGAAAACCGCAGAATGAAGTTTCTGCCTACAGGCCTATTAGCCTTTTGCCGGCCTTCTCAAAACTTTTTGAAAAACTCATCCTCAAAAGAATCAAACCAATCCTGGAAGAAGAAAAAGTAATACCAAACTATCAATTCGGCTTCAGAGATCGCCATAGTACAATTGAGCAAATACATAGGATAGTGGATGTGATCAACAAAGCCTTCGAGGATGGAAAATACTGTCCTGCAGTATTCCTGGATATCGAAAAGGCTTTCGATAGAGTTTGGCACACTGGCCTTCTATTTAAAATAAAACAGTTGCTGCCTCACCAGTATTACGAAATCATTAAATCATATTTAACAGAGAGGTACTTCCACGTTAATGTTAATGGAGAATATTCACAAATTCACCCAATACTATCGGGGGTACCTCAAGGTAGTGTACTCGGGCCGATATTATATCAGATATACGTAAACGATTTCCCAGTACACTCAGACACGATAACGGCTATGTTTGCTGATGACACGGCGATCTTATCAAGCCATCAGGACAACGTCGTAGCAACAGAATATATTCAAAAGCATCTACTTGATGTAGAAAGGTGGATGAAGCTTTGGAAAGTGAACGTCAATGGATCAAAATCTAGGCAAGTCATATTTACTTTAAATAAGGGAAGAAACCAACCAATCAGGCTGAACGGACAAGCGATTCCGGAATCGAATACCGTGAAATATCTCGGGCTGCACCTTGATAAAGGACTCACATGGAAAGATCATGTGGCTGCCAAACGTAAACAGCTTGATATAGTATACCGAGGCATGCAATGGTTAATGGGCAAACATTCGCCATTATCCCACGCGAATAAATTACTGCTCTATAATTCCATTCTGAAGCCTATATGGCTATATGGAATCCAAGTCTGGGGCACAGCGAGCAACTCAAACATAGCCATCATTCAAAGATTCCAGTCAAAAGTTCTGAGAAACATTGTGGCGGCCCCATGGTTCGTTCGAAACGATGATATACATACCGATCTACACGCTCCAATAATCAAAGAAGAAATCAGCAGCGCTGCCAGAAGACATCTGTATCGACTGGAAAATCACATCAATCCGCTAGTCAAAAACGTACTGCAGAATAACTTTCTCTTCAGAAGACTAAAAAGACTCAGTCAACTCCAGCTAGTAGAACGGCCGTAGGCGTATAGCTATTTTCTATAACATTCAATAAACTACTTCATCATCAGGAATAGCGACCACTGGGAAGCGTTCCGGAATAGCGTATCTATATAAATGATCAGTGCTACTTATTACTCAATTGAGTAGATTGTACGCAACTTAAAAAAAAAAAAAAAAAAAAAAAAAAAAAAAATGTATAGATAACATATTTATTAAGTATAATACAAATAAAATTACCTCGGGAATTATTAATTCGAAAATATCGGATCATTACATCATCTGTTGTGTGTTTAGTATCTTGAACCGGAATTGTAAAAATAATAGGAACTCTCTGAGATATGTTTTTGATGAAAAAAGGTTGCAGAATAAGATAATTAATTATAACTGGAAGGAGGTAACTACTTCCTCAACGATAGGAAATATGTATGAGCAGATACACTCAGTTTTTAAGGGCTTTTACAAAGAATGCAAGTTGGAAGTACGGGAGAGTAAAAAATTGACTAAATACTATCCTAAAAATGAATGGATGAGTCAAAAAATAATCAATTTTATGAAAATCAGAGATCAGTACTTTAAACTTAGTAAAGGAAATAGAACCAATATTCGATATAAAAATTTATTTAGAAAATATCGAAATATAGTTACAACAGAAATAAGGAATGCAAAACAGAAATTTTACCAAAATCAAATAGTGAAGGCAAATAATGATAGTAAAAAAGTGTGGAATGTAATTAACAATATCGTTAATAAAAAAAACAAAACAACAATAGATGACTTCATTATAAAACATTTTGGGAATTCTGCTATAGTAGCTGATCAATTTAGTGACTACTTTATGCGTTCAGTAGAACAACATAGACACAAATGTCACATTCGGTTATTGAATACGAACTCTGATAATTTCATCTTGTCTTCCTTTTATATTCCACCTGCTAATAAATCCCAAATAGAAATAATAATTAACGATCTAAAAGTATATAAGGCACCTGGATGGGATGAAATTAGGGTGCAAGATATTAAACATAACTCAAATATCTTTATTCCTATTTTGACTAACATGGTCAACTATTCCATAAAGGAAGCTAACACTCCAGACGGGCTTACCAAAGGTATTATTAGACCGATATATAAAAAAGGAGTGAAAAATCAATTTGAAAATTACCGACCAATAACAATAACATCTGTAATAGCTAAAATCTTAGAACACTACATTGATAAACATTTAAGAAATTATGTGGAAAAAAACAACTTACTATATGAAAATCAACACGGTTTTAGAGAAAAAAGATCCACGATAACATTATTGAGAACGATTGTAAATAATATTAATACAGGACTATCGATGGGGAATCAGTTTTTAATTACATTTATTGACCTATCCAAAGCGTTTGATTTAGTTGATCATGAATTATTGATCAAGGACTTAGAAAGTCTGGGCATTAAAAATAATCAACTTAAGTGGTTTCGAAATTATATAACAAATAGAAAAAACATGGTCAAAATTGCAGGGAATAAAAGTAATGAAAAAACTATTCAACATGGCGTAGGTCAGGGTACCGTATTGGTTCCTATGCTTTTTCTCATTTATACTAACTCGTTATGCAAGCATATTAAAAATGCCAAGGTATACGCTTTTGCTGATGATATTGCTTTATTAATTGAGCACAAAAATTTAGAGATTATGGAAAAATTATTACAAGAGGATGTAGATAATTTGAGTAAATAGGCGCATGATAGGAAGTTATGTATAAATATAAACAAATCAAAAGTATTACACGTTCGGAATAATTCTAAACATAAGATACACGATAATCATCCTTCATAATAACGATTGTCTTCATGAGCTTCATAAAAATATCAGTACACATCTATGTTTTTGTCCACCATTAGAGAACGTTCATGACATTAAATATCTAGGTATATACATATATTGATAAATCCTTGAACTGGAAAAAACACATTCAAAGTTTAAACTCGAAATTAAGACAGACAATTCCAGCTTTATATAAAATAAAGCAGGTATTATCATATCGAACTTTACGTATATACTATAATTCAATAATAATGTCTAGAATATTATATGGAATTCAAATATGGGGTGAGGCTAAGAAAACAGAAATAAATAAAATAAGTAAAATACAGAAGAGGTGTTTGAAACTTATACTACCCTACTGGAAGAAAAACGACTCTGGATCAACATGGTGGAAGGGAAATGATGAAATGTCTCCCAAGATGTACTATTTCTATTATAGATTACTAGAATTTAATGTCAATAATATAGAATTACCATCCAGGGAAAAAATTCGGTTAACAAGAAACCAAAGTAATACATATTACATCTATCCCCGGGGGGTAAATTTACGAATTGACAACACTGATGACTCAGTGCTAATCAAATTAATAAGTACAATCCCTAATCATATACTAGAGGAAAAAAAAATTGGTGCGTGGAAAAAAGAGGTGCAAAAATGGTTGAAGGAATGGTGCAAAGACTGAAGATCCAAGTCTCGTACTTTATCTCATTACTATTTGATGGTTCTTTTCTGTTTACGGTTTTGTTAGTTTTTGACTTTGTCGTGTCCTTCCTGGATTTTAGGCTCTCACTGATCATGCTTTATTTCGATTATAAATATTAAGCTGTCTGCATATATTGGTATTCAGATGGATATTACGCGGCATTTTTTATTTTTTTGCCATACATATATATGCTATTACTTTAATATAAATAATGCTAAGTCTGTTATTATTGTTAGTTTCGAAATAATTTAAGTTAGTTTTAATTTATTGTATTATATACCTATTATAATAAACGTTGATAAGAGTGTTGGGCACTCACACAACGGGCATATTTGCCCTGTGAGACCCACAACTTATTCTATAAAAAAAAAAAAAAAAAAAAAAAAAAAAAAACGGGTATATGATCCGAGTCGATATCTGCTCTCGGGTAACTTTTGCATACCTTGACCTGGTTCTTATATCTTTGACGAACTAAAATATAGTTCACTTGGAATATTGCTCTGTCTCCCGGGGAACTCCACGTGTATCTTCTTCTTTTCGGTTGTCCAAAGATTGTGTTTGTGATGATCAAATTTTAACTACTGCAGAATTCAATTAGTCTTTCTCCTCGTCCATTTCTTTTACCTAGACCGAATCTTCCTGTGATATTGTCCGCTTGTTCTTCCCCCACTACGGCGTTCCAGTCTCCTAATAAAATTAGGTTATCCCTATCTTTTACTTGTAATAAAACTTCTTCTATTTGTTCGTATAGTTCTTCTATTTCATCGTTATCACTGTTGGATGTAGGCATGTAAACTCGGATGAGTACCAAGTCTGTCGGTTCATTTTTTATCCGTATCATGATTATTCTATCATTGCATGCCCAGATACTTTCCACTTTGTCTCCCGATTCTTTGGATAGGAGGAAGCCAACTCCTGCTACTCCTTTTTCCGCGCCGCTGTGTATGAACCTGTGGTCTCCGCTCCAAATGTCTCCGTTTTCTTTCCATCTGACTTCACTTATGCCCAAGATATCACATTTCATTCTATTCATTTCCATTTTCAGGTTTTCTAATTTTCCGCATTGTTTTAATGATCTGACATTCCAGGTTCCTATTTTATACGTTTTGTTCTTCGGGTTTCTTCTTTTCTTGCCCCCTTGTATTGCACATGCGTCCCCTCCTGCAGCGTTCCGTACCATCGAGGGCACGGGGGGACTCAAGTTAATTTGCATTGCTGCAGTTAACCGTCCACTGCCTAATGCTTCCTTTAGGAAGCATTCCGTGGATGCAGCACTTCTGTTCAATTCTTCACATGCCATGTCTAACTAGGGAATTTAATGCAGTAGTTCCCCATTTCCTTCTGCATGCTTTTCTGTTAGGGTTTACTCCCTTAGCCGAAAGGACCCGGTTATAAGGCACCGGATACTCGCCTACTTTCTCTAGATTGGTATTCACCAACCCGATAGGGGCACAGCTGCTGATAGTCTGCTAGTTGTAAATGCAGTAGAGCGCTTAGCGGAATTTAATGGGAGGATCACCTTCGACAAGTGACCTCCCTCCGTTTTTCTATCAGTAATGTATTGTGAGTTCCAATCTAGCTTTCCTAATCAGCGCTAAGCCCGCCGAACAGAAAATTACCACCCTGCACGACGTGGATGTACGGAGCTCACGTGGTTGTTGTTTCGTTTCTCCACCAGTGGGACTAACACCATATGATGGTCGAGTGACTACTTACTAGAGAGGGTGACTCTAGTTACAACAACCTGTGCCCCGCAGGGCACTGTTCTATATAGGTGTGTATCTTCAACGGCTATTACGACATATTAAATAGGAATTAGTTTTAGATGAATGAAAGAGATTGCTCGTTCTAAGGAACGATAACAACGCGCTTAAGGTGGAGGTATATCAGAAAGAGTATTTTGGTTAGAGTTTCCTATATGGTAAATTTTACAAGCCATGTCTCAAAGTTAGGGTCGTGTATCAGGACGTGGGAAACCGAATAAATGACTGGTTATAGAATGGGCAAATGATAGGAAGCAAAAAGTTCGTAAAGACGTAATCGTGGCAGTACGTCTCGTTCATAAATGATTTATAATGCAGTGATTTCTGCACGAGATTCCTTCTGCCGGTCACCATGGTTTGGCAGTAGATTTGATTGGGCACCAAAAGGTGGACTCAGAAGTCCATATTTGATTCCATTCTTGCTTGAAATTAACTAGGAATTGGTAAGGTAAGAAGGATGAAGTCGGCATTTTGTGATGTCGGAAAATTGATTAATGAGCGAGCAGCTAGGTTCATTCGTTTATTTCCTGGTATTCTAGTATGTTCTGAAATCCATATGAATAACAAGCTTGAAAAGAGGGATTCACGACTTACAGATAGTGGAAGTAAATAATTCTGTTGGATAGAGTTGCACAAGTCACGTTGATTATAGCAAACCACTGCGTACACCATCATATGCGCACTAGTTAATATACAACAGACACACTGGGGACTGAATTTGTAGCATGATAACAAACGGCTACAATCATCAAGTGTTACCTTGCGCGTACATTCACGATGCAAAAAAAAAAATTGCCATGAGCACTACCTATATTCGTATAACTAGAATATACAAATAGGTAGTCACGTCGCTCGGCATCAAGCAAGACGACTTTGGCGAAAGAAATATTTTATAGCAGATAATGATTTGGAATAATTCGTTTTGAGATGAGCTATATGAAGACACTCGGGTAGTTTGAAAACGAACAGGGACCTACAAATTGACGGATGGCAGAAAGGGAAGAAGACAATTATTTATACTTAAAGATATCCTGTGAATGGTACGACGGCGCTTCCTGCTGAAATTAACGCAGTGTAGTATTGAAAATGGAAAAGACAAGACCGTTATTTTTTGATCACAATTGTAACTAATCAATGGTCTTTTGCAGAATTCTTTGCGCATTAGAAAGAACACTAGATGACAGAGAAATGTTTAGATTGACGATGAAAAGATGGGCTGTTACTGACGGTTGGACGCAGTCAGTTACATCATTGTTATAAAATATGAATACGGTTGCACTCAGAACACAGCCTTGAGGCATTTCATTTTCAGTACGAATTGCGGAACCGAACATGGATCGTTTTGTCCGTTAAAAAATTGTTTAAGTATTTGCTTATTCTACCGTTTGAACCAGCAGATATTTAATCAATTGTCACCATATGCGGTCGAATGTTTTCTCCAGATCGAAAAATACGACATACGTGTGCTGTTGCCGGCGGTAACTTAATAATACTTGCGTTATAAGCTTAGCAAATAGTTGGTTGTAGATCTCGTCTTACGCCCCGTGTCTTGTATTAGGGAGAGGAGATGATCCTGCTCAAGGAAAACAGGAAGCTTGTGTGTGCCGCGTTTTCTACTGTTTGTGCCAAGACATTAATTGAAGATGTTGATCTATAATTTTTTGAAAGGAAACAATCTTTATTAAATAGTGATAGCCGATTTCCAAGATTCTGGTACCAGAACAGGTGTCTAAATTTGATTGAATATTGATAATAAGAACAATTTTTTGGATAGGGGCACATATTTTAACGTTTAAGAATGGATTAAATTGGCACCAGATGTACTGTTTGTTGTATAATATTATATTTCTTTTTGAATTCAGCTAGATCGAACTGTAAGCGTGAAACGTTATACTTTTTAAGCATGACTCTTTTAGGATTAACAGTAGACTATAGTGTTGTTAAGTTGGTTGTTATTCTGTGTTGGATTGCATGAAATTAGTTGGGGGCAAGATAATGTTAAATACATTTATGTTTTTATTTTTAGTTCAGTAACATTTTAGGAATAAAATAGCATATAGGTTAATTTAAATGTATTAAAATCAAATAAATTATAAAATTATTATAGGTAAGGTTCAACATATAGGTCAGGTTTCAGTATAATTTATGTTTTCCTTGATTTATTGCTGGAATCAGTATTTGTTAATGTTTGTATATATATCGATTAAGGCGAAGGAGAAAAACTGTTTAATTAAATTTTTATTTTCGTTTATTGTGAAAAATCATGCTTCACGTAAATACATATATGACATTTTCATAGGTTTTACACGTAAACTTGGAGATATTTATCTTTAATTTTAATTTTAAATTATTTATTTAAATTTACAGAAAAGAAGTTTACCTTCAATGAAAAAACTGAATTGGTTTTAATGAATATTTTAACGCAGAAGAATATGCATGTGCTACCCGGTATCATGAAGTATGAAGTATTTTTAAAAATTAGGTCAAATGTATTCTTTTATTTTATAACGTATTAAACATATTTAATTATGCACTTTTAGTTATTTATCTTATGTAATACTGCTTTTAACTGAAAGGGCTAATACGAAATTAGTTACAGGGGAAAGATGGGACACTAAATGGTATTTATTAATTTGGTTTTAACATAGTTCATGATGATACCAACGGCTGTAGGGGAATTTAGAAAATTAGTTTGGACTGTGTCCATCATATTGTATCTGATATGTAGCGACTTAAATACCTAGCACTCGAAAATTAGATGGATAGAAATTTCAATGGAAGAAAAAAAAGAATGATGAAAACATAGTTATGTGAGGGGCAATTCAAGATGCAAAACATTTTACGAGTTACTCGATTTAGCGACCATTAAGGTTTTGCATTGAGTTTAATAGTATTTAGGAAGGTGTATATGGAGATCTATTCCTGACTCTGCATTTAATTTTGCGATCAGTTTATAAAAAGGTGTAATAAGAATGCTGGCTGAATAGCATAAGGTGTGTCATTGACCTGTTATAATTGATTCAATCTGAACTAAAACTTTTTATATAAAATTAATAACGATGGCTTTGCTTCTTTTACTCTATATTTTTAAAGAACAATAAAAAATTCAAACATAACGATATTTCTTCAATCTTACGAAGTTTTCTAGCTGCTTTGTAATTATATTTATGAATAAACGATAATAATGTTGGGTATCCACAGACGGGCAGTATGCCTTGTGAGAACCGCAACTTATTTAAAAAAAAAAAAATGTTGGTATTTATACGCAACCAACGGTATTGTGTTGAAGTAAGCCTCCTGAATAAACATTCTGAAGTTAAACAGTACAAACAATGGTGTAACGATTGTTTTAAGTCTTGCATCATAAAAAGACATACAGAATCACCTACTATGATCATGTTCTGCGTGATGTTCAGGAAGAATGCAACAAAAACGTTGCAGGTCCTAAAAACTGCATACGGCAGGCTTGTTTAGTGCGATTCTAATGTGTTTGAGCGACATTCTCTGTTTAGAGAAGGTTATAATAAAAGCACCAGCCCTTCGGAGCATAGGTTGTTGTAACTAGAGTTACCTTCTCTAGTAAGTAGTGACTCGGCTGTTTTATGGTGGTAGTTCCACTAACGAAGAAACGAAACGACAGCCACGTAATTTTCTATTCGGCAGGCTTAGCACTGATTAGAAAAGCTAAAACGAAATTCACAATACATCGGTGATATGAAAACAGAGAAAGGTTCATTTGCCGAAGGTGTCCCTGCCAACAATAAATACTATTAAGCATTTTACCGCCGTACAACGGCAGACTATCAGCAACTTGCTCGAGACATATGTGTCTCAGTCGGATTACCGAATACCAATCTAAAGCGAGTACTCGGCGCCTTAAAGTGGAGTCTTTCGGTTAAGGTAGTTAACCCTAACAGAAAATCGCATTGAAGGCAAGGCGAACCACCATGTTCTTTATTGCAAGAAAACCTGATGAGTGCGAATAATACAAACGGCCTCCAAGTTCTGGCACTCCTTAAATGGAGCAGGAGTGCTAAAAATCATCGTTCACGCAACCCAAGCTACTTACATAAAGACTAAAGCAAAGATAGAATAATCGATAAAGATTGCAACATGGAATGTTCACGGATTACAACAGTGCGGTAAACTGGCCATCCTAGAACAGAAAATGGAAAGACTAAATATACATATTATGGGGATAAGTGAGACACACTGGGACGTAAACGGTCATTTCAAAACATCGAATGGTAATAGCATTTTCATGGCCAGTAATGAAGCTGTAAACCGCAACGGAATAGCCATAATTGTGTCAAAACAATATGAACATGCTGTTATAGGAATAGAAGCGATAAATGATCGGATTTTAATCTGGAGAATGAATACTAAACCAACCTCGATAAATATTATACAGATATATGGCATCTACCATTGCGGCAAATGATAAAGAAATTGAAAAATTTTACTGTGACCTTGAAAAGTTGGTTAGCTCTATTGCTAAGAATGAAGATCGTTGACAGCGGGAAATGTCGGATGTTGCGATGTGAATGATGGATTTTATGGAATTGCGAGCTACTCCAATTTCGTGCAGAATAGGATATGATTGTGACGAACATATTGTTTAAGCAGCGCAGAAGGAGGTTATATACATGGAAGGCATCTGACGGAGTTACAAGAAAACAGATAGATTACCTCCTAATTCACCGACGCTAAAAATCGTCAATACTTGGATCAAGACCTACCCAGGTGCAGATGTAGGATCGCATCACCAACTATTATGCGCCAAATTTAGACTCAGAATAAGAACACGCAGTATTAGGCAAAAGGTCAATAAACGCATTTACCTTACGGGTGAAGAATGCAAATAGTAGCTTCCGCTGTAACTATACATAAGAATGTGATAAATAATGAATTAGATAACGGAAGCTCAACTGCAGAGTGGAACTGGCTAAGAGACACCATAATCAAAAGTAAAAAAAAAATAGTTGCACAAAGACCAAACCAAAGAAGAGGCATCGACTGTGTATAACTGATTGTACATTGGCTTTAATTGCCTCGCAAAGATATGCGAAATCATCTGGCAATGTGCCAATCATGTCGAGAAGATCGTGCTGCGTTTATGGATAGAATATGCCAGGAGATACAAGAGTTTTTATGATAAATGTGATATCAAAAACTTTTATAAGAAGCTCAAGCAACTTTCCAGAGGTTTTAAACCACAAAGATGCGAAGTGGAAGATAAAGGGCATGGAATAAAAAAAGAGTATTAAGACATTGGGGCGACTATTGCGAAAAGTCGTACTGTGGAGATGGAAGAAATACAGTTTTTTTCAGAGATCGATGACACCGTATCACAGAAAATAGACCCTGATATCCTAATGCAGGAAGTAAGAAGAGCAATCAAATCTTTGAAAAATGGAAAATCGCCAGGCAGCGATAAAGTAGAAGCGGAGATTCTGAAGAGGCTAAGGGATAATGCAATTATTACTATATGGAAACTGTGTAATTATATATGGCGCACGGGAGAATGGCCGAAAGATTAGTGCAGGTCAGTGCTGATACCAATCCTCAAAAAAGGTAACACTAAGAAATGCATCAATTATCGCACAACTGCTTTAATTTCACATCCAAGCAAGATACTGTTAAAGATCTTGAACAACTGGTTAAAGACCTTTCTCAATGGACAAATACCAATTGAGCAAGCTGGTTTGTCTGCTGGGCGTGGAACACGAGAACAAATTTTTAACATAGGAATGGTAATAGAAAAATGTCGTGAATATAACATTTCCACGGTATTATGCTTTATTGACTATACAAAAGCTTTCGATTGTGTACGGTGGAACTCCTACGATATTTTCATAATTCTTCTGAAGACCCATATTTCGAACGCTTCTAGGTTTTTTATGCTTACGCTTTTTAAAGTCCATGCCTCTACCCCGTATAATAAAAATTGAATACACATAGCATTTAACCATCCTATATCTTAATTTGAGGCTAAGATTTTTATTGCTGAACAGAGGTCTCATTTTAATAAAGACGGATCTTGCTTGTTCGATCCTCGATCTGATTTCTTTATCCGGACACATCTCGTTAATTAACAGAATAACCAAGGTATTTAAACGATTTGATCACTTCAATGGTTATTTTACTTATAGTTATAGTTGGTCGTGCTATCTTGTTCTTACTGAATACCATCACTTTTGTTTTCTGTGTATTTAGGCGTAATCCTGAATTTTCCATGGCGGATATAATTTTATTCGGTAATATTTGTATATCCTGTACCGTATATGCTACTAACGCCGCGTCGTCTGCGTATCTAATATTGTTATTATGTAAGAAAAATCCAGATCTGCGGTAATTGGACATCTTGAACGTTTTGTTTAGAGTTGTTGAAGTCAGTTGCTTCACATGGTAAGAGGCGCAAAAAGCTGTGACTACGGCGTGTTGGATGGTATTGAATTTCTTCAAATTACAACTCGACAGTTGTATTTATTACGGCACGGTTTATAATAAAGTGAAATCTTCGTAAGAGATGTGCAAACGTTTTTCGGTTTATTTCGAAATTCTGTCCATACATTGTAATTAACAAAAAAAGCAGACAAACAACCCGTTAAACCAGTACCTCCGTCCTTTTGCACAGAAATACAATGTGACATGGATATGTCTTTCAATGGTGCGTAAAATGTGAAACGATCGTTTCGTTTTAGTAAAAACATGAACTCAAACTGTTAATCAAAAATTAAATGAAGCGTTTACCGCAGTGTAAATGTAAGACTCTTCCCTAGCTACCACCGAGTGGTTGTAAGTGAAAATTGTTATAAAATTATTTCGTAACAATTCTTTGTGACGGAAAAAAATTAAGATTGAGCCCAGCCCTAAGATACATGTAAAAAAAAAGGAGAAAGAGAGATATCGGATCAAATATTTAATTTTTAATTCCGCTTTTTTTTTTTAAATCGTCTCGATTGTATAAATTTACACCAGTTTTCACGGTTGCGATATTTTAAATTTTGTAAATTTATTCTTTTTTTCTTTTTCTTTTATTTATCGATTAGTGCATTCTAATCTTATAATCGGTTTTCGTCGTAATTTGCATATTTTAATTTCCAAACGAACCGTTAGAAATGAAAAACAGAATAACAGTGTGACTTTCGCCGTAATAAGAAATGATACAATATGTACTTTAGGTTATCTGTACTTTCGAGTTAGAAAGCTCGGTACGTCTGAGGTTATTACTCCAAAATTCAGCATTTAAAGAAGTAAAGAATGTACGCACGAAGTTATCGGCTTTAATCGTAGTTGAAAAAATGAAAATTACAAACATTTAAATACGACACAATATTGTATGGGCAGAAGTTTCCTACTGATACTCATTTCACTGCTGAATCTTGTTTCGAAAACCTTAATTATATATCGAATAACGTAGAATAATTTTGTAAAGTTTTTAACAGTTATAAATGAATCCGTTAAAAATTTCGACACGACTTGCCGGCCGATGACGTAAAATTCAGTCTTTTCGTAATTATCAATCGGTATTTATATTTTTAAATGTTTAAAGTAGATTAAGAAGATACGATAGAAATAGAAGAAAAGTACAACGACTCGTCCGTAAACATCTGTGGTAATTACCGTCTGCCAGAATTCAAACGGTTTAACATGGAAGCCATTCGAAGGGAAAAATAAAAAAAAAAAGAAATATGTACAATAAAGAGATCGATAATAAAGTTTAGTAATATGTTCAGAATTCGTTCGGTACATGTATCGCGAAACTGAAGGAAATATCTTTAACAGAGCGCTCAGACCGCTTCTGACCAATAATCGCAACATGGAACGTTTCAACAGGTATTTTCGCATATTTTTCTAACTGTTGGCCGGCTACGATTTATAGTTCGCGTTGCTGTTATCTTGTGAGTACCATCGTCGGTAAGTTTGGTGAGCAAATCTACCGGTTGGCAATGGATGAACGTTACTGTTTGTTCGCACACTCAATTCCGATGATTCTAACGGTATGCAAACGGTTCCTGTAAAATAAAATGCAGCAGTGAAACTACGTAATAGTTTTTAATATAACTGCTATAGTCGAAATTATTTTATAGTATTCTCATTTATTGTGAATATAGCAAACTAGTCTGTAATGCATGAAGGCCGACGGATAATCTCGTAGGTTTTTAGCATTCAGTTGGGTTGGGAGATGACGACTTTGCCCGAAAATGTGTAAAAATTAAAAATTTACCCGACTCTTGGGCTGTTTGGTTTCGTAGGTTTCATGTTTGTTTATGTTCTCTGTTTCTGTAGCCGTTGTCTAGTTTACTATCTAAAATATTCTAAAATCATTTTAATAGGTAAAATGAAACATAATGCCCACTGTGACTTGCTTCGTCTAATTAACTGACGAGTTATATACAGTAAAAACATATGTATCTATGTTGCAGATCCTTAAACTTTTTTTTTTTTTTTTTAATGAAAATACTAAATGATGGAAAAATACGAAAAATGCGGGATTATATAATATGTTTAAAATACTAGATGATGTTTATAGTGCTTATTAATCAATCGATATACATAAATTGTGGGACTGACCTTCTAAAATCAATACTATTTGCGTCATTTTCGTGAAATTTTGGAGACTAGTTCGTACAACCTTCTTCTCTCCACAACCGAAGTTTCGGAACAATCGGATTATTTGTAGCAGCGCAGTAACAGTTCGTGCAAGTGTCTCTTGGATACGTACGGTCACAATTATCAAGGCCGCTTGAATCTCTTGAATCTCCCTTTCAGCTTCATTTTCAATTTGAGGAATATAAAATAGTCTGTGGACGACTCAGCTTGGCGAGTGCAGGGGCTGGTTGAGTACCGGGACCACTTTTCTTGCTAAAAATTGTGCGTTAGTTAATTGCAGCGGTGTGCGCGGGGGGCGCGTTGTCGTACAACAAAAATAACAACTGTTCCTTCCAGAATTGTTCGTAATAATTTGTTGAACGATGCTTTTTCGAATACCGGTAAGCTCTTCTACCAACTTGCAGAGCCTGCACTTCGTTACTCACTCAAAACAGCTGCGACGCGTGATAAAAGTTTTCATCCGTTTTCGCTGTGCAAGGCCTACCGTTTCTCTCTTTGTCTTCCAACGACTCTCTACGCGACAAAAATCGGTTATACCAACGAAACATGCTAATACGAGACGCTACGGACTCTAAATAAGCCACTTATAACATTTCGAATGTTTCGGTAGTATTTTTAACCGCTTTAAAACAAAACAAGAGATGTTGTTCCAATTTTTTTTCCATACTGAAATTGTGACCGTACGTATCCAAGAGACACTTGCACGAACTGTTACCGCGCTGCTACAAATAATCCGATTGTTCCGAAACTTCGGTTGGGGAGAGAAGAGGGTCGTATGAACTAGTTCTCAAAATTTCATGAAGATGGCGCAAGTACTATTGATTTTAGAAAGGCAGTCGCACAACTTATGGGACGTACTGTGTACATACCGTGAAGGGATAACAAATTCGTTTAGATTTCTCTACTTTCTGGTAAAATACCATGAATATGGGACTGGCTCCCGAAACATGTCGGTTATTATTTAGTTTTAAATTTATAAGTAAAAATTTTCCGAATAAAATAGTTGTACTTACAAGTTCCTTATCTTAATTATATTTACATATATGTTATTGTGACTGTGCCATTTTCACGTTGAGAATAATATGGAAAATCATGTAACGTTTTTATATCGATTATATGTGTAATGTTTAAAAATAACATAGTCAAAACGGATTGTAAAAATTTAAAGAAGACTATCCATCTGATAGTCCAGAGTGTCTTCACGGGGCGAGGTGGTCCGAAATATCGAATTTGGCTACTGGGCTACCAAATCAGGGGTCACGGGTTCGAGGCTTGTCTCGTTCCGGATCCAGGTTTACTCAGCCTGAAATAATTGAGAACCGAAGAAATCTGAGAAAGTAAAGGCGGCCGAGAGAAAGAAACTGGGGCTCCCCTACTCTTATTAGTGCCGCTGGGCTTAATACCATTATGAAAAGCTTAACTTCACAATCCATGATACCTTATTAAGGGTATCGAACTTACTTTACTTTATATCCCCGTGTAGGTGTATACGTGTAAAACTCAGCCCTTCAGGCCTCGCAAGGGGCAAGATCCTCACTGAATCTTTTTTCTTCTAAAATTCTTTTAGAAAAATCGTTTTCAATTGACTATGTTAATCTTAGCAATTGTGTTACACAGCATTCAACCTTTGTTACCTTATATAAAGTAACTGGACAAATCATGGGACAAAAAATGTACTGTACCCCGGGCTAAGAATGACGTAGTCGTTAATATATATATACAGTGAAATTTCTACTAACGGACATTTTCTAATAGCGGACAATTTTAAAATCCCCGGCATTTTCCCATAAGACACAATATAAAAATATTTCCCAATAACGGACCTTCCCAATTACGGACGCGGACACTTTAATGAGTATGATTTTGAAATTCGATTTCTGTTAAAGTTTGTCAAAAAAAGTTCAATTAGTGTCCAGACTATTGTTTAATGGACGAGGGATTGCATGTGGAAGATCAATGTGTACCGACATAAATGAATTAGCCCAGCTGAATTCATTGCAACAACAAAATCCACCCGATGGTGCATGATGAAGTAGACTGTGATGACGATAATGTTTAGGATGGCGAAGAAGACACAACTACTGAAGTTGACTGTGAAACTTTAAATAGTGTTGACTCGTTAGTTGTTATTGGAAAACTAAGGCAATATTTCATTCATAAAGCTGATGCTGAAGGGGTTTAAACATGATATCCGAACTGTGCAAGTGCATGTCGAATCGCGGATTTTAAATGAAAGAAACAAAGTAGTAAAATTACCGATTTTTTTTCATAGAAAACTGAAATATGTTCGATATGCTAGGATTTACAGTATGTGTGTTAACAAAAAGTATCTTTTGAACCTAAGTGATTAAAATTATTTTTTATATTTTAGACGCATGTATGTCTTAAGTAAATATGTACTGCATTTTTTTATATTTGTTAAATACGTTACAATACATAATAATGTAAATTTCAATAATCTGTACATACATTATTTCCCATTAGCGGACACTTCTTAATACCGGACAAACTTTTTGGTCCGCGACTGTCCGTTATTCAAAATGTATATATCTATATATAGTAATGACGTAATTTTTACGCCAGGTTAATATGAAAAAATCATTGTTTAATATGTAATATTTTTCTATTGCCTTTTGAAATAAATTACTATAAAAATAAAATTAAAATTGACTATAAACGTTTTTTTCATTTTGATTTTTTAATGTAATTTAATCCAAAAGACAATAGTAAAATATTACATAATTCATAATGTTTTTTTCATATTATTTCGGCGTAAAATGACGTTCTTAGCATGTGTAATATCATACATATATATATATACACACACACACACATATATATATATATATATATATATATATATATATGTGTGGGTGTGTATGTGCTTGCATGCGTGCCATATACAAATTCGATATTTCGAACCTTGTTATGAGGATACTTCTGCACTACCAGATAGATAGTCCTCTATAATTCTTATAATTTTTTTTGACTGTGCTATTTTTAAAAATTACATATAATCGATACAAAAACGTTACATGATTTTCCATATCGTCCACAGCTTGAAAATGGCATAGTCATACTAACATATATTTAAATTTAATTAAAGGAAGAAAATAGAAAAATCTGTACTCACTTTTTATTCTTAGGTATGTCCATTGATTAGCTAGTAAAGCACTACGAATATCATCTGGCATTTTAAACATACGAGTATAACCATAATTTTCGTTTTTTTCTATCATCTGATATTTTCGTACAAAAAAGTTTATCGATTCAGTCACTATTTGCAAACACCTTATCCTTATTAGTACTTTTGGACTTGGTACATTGTGAACCTTGAACGTCACAACCCCAGAATGCCTTGTCAAAGATACGTGATTGAAAAAACGAATGTATTTTAAAAAATCGTAACTCACGTAAAATTGAATGAAATACTGGCCTTAATATATCAAAATAATCTTTATTCCACTTCAATGTAAAAAAAGAAATTAAAACAATCTGTTAAATGAACAAACATTGTATTCAACATTAAAGGGAAAATGGTGGATTTTGGCTGAAACTTCTTTAAAGTCCGTTGGTTTGTCGATATGTAAACAAGATTTGAAATACCTCCATAGGAAGAAGTTGCATGCTGACAAGTCTGACGCATGTGACGACTGCAGAATATAGCCGTGTCTTCAGAGACGATTCTGATTTTGAAATATTTTTTAGTACTTTGAACGTAATGTTTAAAATAAGGCAGATTATTTCGACTTTCTGGAATCACGTTTGACTTACTGTTCGTTTGTTTTATTCAGTTTAAGTATCAAAAGACTCTCTATCAGGTCAACATAACGTTCCGTGTTTACTGCACATTCAAAAAAATAAAAATCCAATCCTTTTTTTAGTTCGCAATTGCCGTTTTGGGCCTTTCTTCCGAAGCCCAGTCGGTCTGTAGAAAACTTTTTAATCGCTTGTAAATTGTATTTTGCGAAGGCAGCGGATTTTTATGACGAATTTCAAAGTTTGTTTTAAGCTCGCACAACGTCACAACTGACTCGTTACACTTCAATAGGCCTCAACCGGGAATGCACAATTCACTGGTCTGCATTCCGTTGTCGTGAACACAGGCCCGTGCCCAGAATTTTGAAGGGGGGAGGGGAGTGAAAATTTTCTTCGCATATTTATTTTATAAATAACAATACATTTTTCACTAATATTCATACTATTAATAATTTCCAGCATTTTGATTTATATATTAATAATTTACATAAATGAATTACCGTATAAACATATTAATAAAAATTACATTACTCGTAATAAAAAATTTTGCATAAAATATTAATGAAGTACCTAAAAACATGGAGCATATTTCTTCTTTTTTCTTTTAAAGGTAAGAACACCTTAAAAATCATCAATGTTTATTTTAAATTTTTGATTTTTTTCAGATTTTTGTATATTTATAATAGCTATTTCAGTTCTCATGGGGGGAAGGGGTAACCCCCCCAACACGTGGACACGGTCTTGCGTGAACACGAATATTAGTTGTAAAAAGATTGAACAGATTCTCCTACTGGGCATCGTTGGTGTTACGGGTTTTTAAAATTTATCAGTTTTAGTAGCCCCCACCATCTACCAGCCTAACAGACTGTATTTATATTTCCATACAAAAATCCGCATGTAACCAGTGTTTTTCGCAGAATTAAACTAGAATCGACAAAGTTATTATTTCATAATTAATTTCAAATTTTTTTTGTTTTTTTTGTTGTTTTTTTTTAAATTTTTTTTGTATTTGTCTTGGGTTTGCAGAGTAAATTAAAATTACGAGCATATTTTTCATATTGTTCAGAAGATTATAATACTCATTAATTATTATAAACTACCGCTAATTTTTTATTGTCTATTGTTTTCATTTGCATCGGTTGACTTTTGTTTTAGAAAATAAAATTGTAGGTACGTAAAAACAATTTCATCTTTGATCATTTTTGATAATATGGATAATCAAAATAATCTCGGTGTATACTAATTAACTGGTAATACTTACGAAAGAATTTATATAAGAAAAACTAAAAGATCATTAAGATATAGAGAATATATAAACGCCTATAAATTTAGATACATTGAAAAATCTAAATTTACGGCACATTTAATTATAAATAAACATAATATTAATAATAATATATATAAAAAGATTTAGAAAAATTAAAATGAGAAAATATTAACTTTTACAGAACGTTATTATTATATTAATAAATATAAAGATAAATAAACATTCGGTACTAATCATTGATAGGAAAAACAGAATACAACAACTGCTGACACTGTTGCAAAAGATAGAAACTAAAGATAAATTAATCTACTCAGGCGTATGTTTAGAAATGGTGGTTCAGATGAATACTCATATGGTTGGCTTTAGGTAGCGCTGGAATCGGAAACCTGTGTATATGGAAACACCGTAAAGCATTGGACCAGCCCACGCGTAGCACACGCTCAGCCCACGTCCACGTTTTTGTATATAGAACTTACGAAACATAACGAATAAATCAAACATTTTAACAACTGCACAGTTTGAATCACCCACGAATACTGTGTTCTTCGCACTCGCAACTCATGCGTGGACGTGGGCTGTGTATGGGCTGTGCGTGAGCTAGGTTTAATACGCGATACTCCATTTACATACATGTTTTACAAAGTTAAGATCTGCCAAATTACTGTATTAAGACTTTTAAGAATGGCAATTTTCTACAGGTTAGAAACTTGGGCAATTAATGAATCAATCGGAAGATTGAAGCTTTTAAAATGAAAGGTTATCGGAAAATTTTAAAAATTTCGTGGATAGCTTACAGAACAAACGAATTAGTTTTAAAGGAGCTCAAAGTCGAAACCAAGTATACTAAAAAACGCATTACTAACTTTCTTCGGACACATCTTCTTTATAACGCCATACTCAGATTCTGAACGTCGGTGACTACTAATTATCTCATCTGTACAGATACAGGCATAGTAGTGTACTAGGCAATTGTTATATGCAACGCGAGTGTAAACGGAAGTCAAGCGCTCTAGCAACTAGGCTATCGCGACGACTTTCGGATACATAATGCGAGCAAATAAACCTGAGAAAGTAATTTTACATGGAGAAGGAAAAGCGATACATCGACCGAATCGAGAAATGAACTGGATTAGACATGCGGAAACTAATGAACCAAACGTATGGTGTAAATAAATGGTGGCATATTGTAACTTGTATTAAATAAGGTCTCGCGACATCCGGATCGGATAACGAAATAGATGTATCTCGGATGTTCGTATTTTTACGGTTCATTAAAAAGTAAGCAAAACGCCGATTCACTATAGCTGAAAATAGATGCGTAATATTTTCGATTTGTGACGAAACATATTTATTTCTGCTTCGCACAGCGGATTTAAATATTAAATTCAAATAGGCCGAACGTCGTTACGACAGATGATAATTTGTAATAATATTTCCGGATTACATTTTTTTTTTTTTTTTATTTTTTGGAGCGCAAGAATACTGTAGAACAAACCATTTGCAATGTGTACAACATTTATTCATGACATTTACACGACGATATTAAATATCACGCAAAAAACAATGCCTTTTCAAAATTGAGCAAGGGGTAAATTATACGTTTCGCATTAGTGTTGTATTTTTAAATGTTTATCATGAATAGAGACCGTGATTCATCTGCAAGTAAATCAGAGCATAGCTCGGTCACCAAGTACTCTTACTGAACGGCGAGCGTCGTTTCCTCATTTGAAAGTCAAAGTTTATAATTATCGTTGTTTCGGATATTATAATATTTGCCATAATACTTACTAGTATTCTCAAATGTATTTTTATATCGAGAAAAATGTGATATTGGCCATTTCATCGCGGTGATATTTAATTTTAACCGCATTACAAAGAATGTACCGTTTGTTTAGCAGTCTGGAATTTTTATACCAATGGCTCTACATATTTTTAATGGAGAAATAAATTATGCGTCGTTTTTATTGTTTTTTTTTTTTTTTTCTATTCGCAATGATGGGTATCTAATACGGAGAAGTTTGCTAGCATGTAATAGAACGGGAAGAACATCGGAAATTCGAAGTTTTTATCACATGCTCTTTGAAAAGAGTCTGTATTCAAAGAGCTAAGTGGAACGTATGTGAGAATAAAGAGAACGAATGCTTTGAAAAGAACTAAAGGTATGCGAAGAGTGAACGAGTTCGCTTTTTGACGAAGAACGCATCCAGGCACTTAAATGAAAAAAAAAACCTAGTAAATAATCAGGCCCCGTTGCAATGATCAGAGAAAGAAACAAAAAGCCTAAGAAAAATCCTGCTTAAGCTATACAGTTGAAAACTTTTGATCCAACATTTTCCCCGGCAGCAACCTCTTTCTTTATTTATTTATTCGTTTATTTTTAGGTGCGTTAATTATGCACATTAACCACAAGTTGTTCCTTTTACCTGTCAGTTCAGCCTACTCTACCTGCATATTCATGGTTTCTTTTGCATCCCTCTCTACTTCGACATTCTGTTGTTGTTTCCATTGTTTGTATGCGCTTTGGCCATTCTTTGCTGCCATTATCTAAATGTCGTTATTCCTTGATTTCTTCTCCACACTGTCCTCTTCATCCGGATGATGCAATTATTTGCGACGCCGATCATGTGTTCTTCCACAGTGTTTATCTTTTTCTGTGGAGTGTTCTGCCTTGTATTCTTATTTGCTGAAGCTTGGACTTCCTTATTGTGCTTCCTATATCCTGTCCTTTCCTTCCCCACTAATTATTCCTGCTATTTGTTCCTTTTTAGATAAAATTTCTGATCGGATCAAAATATAACCGACTTCTTTCCTTACCTTTTGTTTCTCAGCAAAGGTCTTCTTGGTTGACGAGCCCAAAAAAAAAAAAGAAAAAAAAAAGAAAAAAAAAGAAAAAAAAACCCACAAGCACAACGCTCTGATAATAAGCTATTCTTTCTCATTTTTTTCCATTCATCTTTAGCGCGTCATTCTTTTTCCTACGGTCGAACATATAGAACGAATCATCTAATTTTACTTTTCCTATCCTACTATTCTGGTTAATGACAGAAAATAAGAAATTACGTTAATACATTTTTTAATTTTGTAATTTCGATAGAAAATTGCGGAAAAAGATGTTTTGTGTTGTTTTTTTTTTTTTGTTTGGCTTGACACACTGTATTTTTGGCCACTGACTAGTCACAGAGTTATTTCTTAAAATCAGAACATCGTGACGAGAAAAGCGGTTTAATGATTAAAGCTTACTGCAAAAATCTGATCGTACACATCAATTTAGTATCGAATCTGCGACTGGATTGCCGATATTTTTATCGAAAGGCCGCGTTAGCTGTTTCATTAATGAAAGCGAAACTAAACGATGAAGGAAAATTCAGCGCTGCTATGTATTTTCTCGGTAATGTGTTAGTATGCGGTATGCTGGTTTGAAGTTTAAATAGCGGAGAGCGGAAGATGGATAGTCTGCATTAGAGAATAGGACCAGTGTAATGTTCAGGCTAATATTGGTCGTGCAATGTTTGTTCATGAATTATTTGTAACGGTTCAGCAATCGTCTTCAATGTCGCGCCGGTGCGATTAATATTCCCTCGAAACGGCCTAGAGCGCCTAGCTTTCATTTTTTCCAAATTTTGCCACCTGGGTACTCATCAAAACCTCTCGTACAACAACACCATTTTCCGCATTCAACATCAGGCTTCCGATGAATTTTTTTCTCTTTCTATTCGATACCGCAACGTGTAGCAGCCAGTAACCATTTTGTTTGCATTAGTCCATAAACGGCGATTAATTTATCATTTAACTATTAGTGTCGTTTTTTTCTTTTTTTTTTTTTGTTTTCTACAATCCCGTTCAAATCGTACGCCTGGGGTTTGTTTAAGTGTGTTTTGGGCTCTGTTATCATTGACAAATTCGTATTTTTAATAAGTAATAAAAAAAAAAAAGAAGAAAGAAACGAAGTAATAATAAAAAAAAATAGTCAAATTGACATATTGAAACTAGAGACTTGATCATCCATCACTTTTCCTAATAATTCGAATTTGAAAAAACTTTAAACTTTATCGGAAAAATATATTAAAATTATTTATATAATTACCCCGACATGTTTTGGGAACACAGTTGGTGTATAGAAAATCGGGGGCGGATTCAGAGAGACATTTTGAGGAAGGATATTATATAACTACATACGTAATATCTTATACTCGTACGGTAGGCAGTCGATTGAGAAATACCCCTTAAAAATCAAAGTTTAGAAATTCATAAAAATGTTTTAAAAATACATAATTATTACAATTTAATTTATGTTTTATTTTTAACTGAAGAGTAAAAAAAGTTATAAAATTGTAGCTAAAATGGTAGTTTGAAATTTGAATAATAAATTACGAGAAGGAGAATTAAACGATAGTATTTTTATTAGACTTTTTTTTTTTATTTCTGTATATTAATACCGGGGTTTAAATGTTACGTTTTTTTCTCCGTTTTTATATGATGAGAGTTTTATATTTCCATTAAAGGGATTTATACGCTCTAGTCAGTTTCCTTTTCTTTTACGTATATTATAGTGATTAAAACAAATTTCAAGTATATCCTACAGCAGTAAATCACAGTGGTTGTACAGCGTTTAAGATTTAAGTGTAAATAATTTTCCGATAGCAACTATTAGAGAACTCCTGTGATGCCCCTGATTCTTTATTGTTTTCTCTGTAATTTTAATTTGTAAAACATTATAATAAAATATTGCTCATACACGGCGTAATTACTGAATCGTATACGGGGAATATTTAAAAGTAATTAAAAGATATTATTTTTTTTTTTTCTTAAATTTTTTATTGTGACGACAATTTAGTCTTTAACAATAACGGTGACAAAGTTGACTACACGTGGAAAGAGTTACACTTCCAATGAAGTGACTCCGACTTTATACATCATTTCATTAAGTCATATGGTTTTCGGCGTTTAAGTCGCCTCATATCCTCAGAGTTGTCGAGGAGTTGTATGACTTCGACATTAGTATGCTTCTCCAGCCGTTTTTCGTGTTTACAGGCGAACCTGGTAATTTCATCGACGACCATTGGAATTTCCATATCTCGATGTATGTCGCCGTTGCGTTCAAATCTGTATGCAGCAGTGATCGTGCGAAGTGCAATGTTCTGACGTCTTTGTATATGTACAATTTATGTTGGAACTACTAGCAAAGCCCCACAACTGTATTCCATAAATCCATATAGGTTTAACAATGGCTGTATACAAAAGTCGTTTGTTTTCAATCGATAACGGCGAGTTTCTTCCTAGCAGCCAATAAAGACTTCTCACCTTTGCCTTCATTTCCAAACATTTTTGTCGGACGTGGTGCTTCCAATTTAAACGCGAATCAAGATGCATCCCTAGGTACTTGGCTGAATATTTTTGTGGGATTATCTGCTGATTCAGCGTCATTGGGATGTTCTCAGTTTTCCGTAAAGTGAAGTTTACGTGCACCGATTTTTCGCTATTAACTTTTATTTTCCAGCTTTTCATCCATGTACTTAACTCGTTTATTGTTGACTGTAAGTGTTTGGATGCCCTCTGCTGGATTTTACTTGTGGTCAGAATTGCTGTGTCATCAGCAAACATAGCTATAACTGTATGATTGTTCGTTGGAATATCGGATGTGTAATGTGTAAAGGAGATAAAGGATAGGTCCTAAAACACTGCCTTGTGGTATTCCTGCCGATATTTCTCTCCAGTCAGACATCGCTTCCTCATAACTAATTCTGAACTGCCGGTTGGTCAGGTATGATTCCAGAATACGGTACCACGAATACGGCAACTGTTCACGTAATTTAACGAATAATCCGTCGTGCCAAACTTTATCGAAAGCTTGAGCTACATCGAGGAATACCCCGCAGCAATATTCCTTCTCCTCAAGAGCTTTATGTATCACATTTGAGACGCGATGCACCTGATCAATTGTACTGTGCTTGCTACGAAATCCAAACTGGTGATCTGGAATTAGCTTTTTTGTTTCGATTATAGGTCTAAGCCGCTTTAGTACAAGTTTTTCAAACAGCTTCGATATGGTAGGAAGAAGAGATATAGGTCGATACGACGAAGGTAAACCTGGCGATTTCCCCGGCTTCAGCAGCATTATTACCTGTGCTCTTTTCCATTGCCTAGGGACGTTCCCTATGCGTAATATTGAATTGAATATGTATGTAAGGAAAATAATCGCATTTCTCGGTAGTTCCTTAATTATTTGAGGTGTGATCTCATCATATCCGGCTGCTTTAAAAGATATTATAAAGAATTATTTATAATGTAACGTTTTTGCGTAATTACTATTTGCAAAAAATATACGGTAATTCAATACTACGTATAACTGTTTTTTTTTAATTTTTTTTATTTTGTTAAGTCTGGGTTTGTCTTTCTACTTTCTTCACTTCATTGACAAAAATCCCCATAGATCGACTAAATCGCACCACAAACTTATAAATTGTGCGCTAAAACTTTCCACACGGATCGGTCTATCCACTAATGAAAACCGAAACGAAATCTGTTCGGGGTAGTTCATGAGATTAGCGTGTAGGTGGACAGACAAAGATTTTTCGACTTTCTCATTTATATGTATATAATAGATAAAATTTTGGGGTTTTTAGGTTGCGTGTTTTTCTGTTTGATATGAGCTAATCGGGAAAAAAAAAAGATAAAAAACTATTTAAATATGTACCAACGAAATTTGCGTAATAGCGTCGCAATAGCCTCGGCAGCCGCACACGACACTCAAAAAAAAAAAAAAAAAAATTTGCACCTTTTAAAAATAATTTATTAAAAGTGTATCGTAAATGCGTGTAACAGTTAATAAAGAACGCGTTCTTCTTCATTTGAAAACGTTATGTTTTTGCGAGTTAACGACTCAGTTTACCTAGATCTGGGTCAATTAGCTCTTGAATATTTAAACTAAAATTCACTTCGTAAACTGATCAGTGTGAGCGGTTTCCTCCTCTTTTCCATAGACCGATTTTTGGATGAGATCATTTTTTTTGTTCTGTTCTTATTGGGATAATCGAAGTGTAAGTTAATGTGCATGAGGAGACGTTGTTTCGTTTCGACAGTTCTTAAAAAATGTTCGTAACATCGTTTAAGAAGACAGTAACGTTATTTTTAATTAAAATGTTATTATTAAATATTAAATAATTGCTTTGTCAGTGTATTCTTACAGATTATAATAAACCTTCTCTATATTTTATCACGAAGGGATCATTGAATTTAGATTTTTGTTTCATTCTGTGTTATATTGTATCGCGATGCTGTTTTTGTTGCATCGGTCTATAAACATTCGTTTTTAAGCATTTACGTCGTAATCAAATACAATTTGAAATTAGTAAAGATAGTCGCCTTTAACTTATACAAAATTAAATAAAAATCGAACTACTGGAAAATGGATCACATTCATTTTTATTAATAATAAAGGGTAATAAAAATTTTAAAAGCTCGTCGCTTCGCGTCTTTACTTAGGCTAAAATTATAAAACATGGAACATTCTTTAGCCTGATTTGCTGAATGCCGAATTTGTAACTGCTGTTGCTCTGTCGGGAAATTATGAATGAAGTAATGAAAAAAATGAAGAAACACAAAAAGTGCGGATAATCGCTTTATTTTTCTGTCATAGTCGTTAGAAATAATGGACAGTGTCGCGGTTTATGATAACTAAAATAACTGATATAATTTTTCGAATCGATCCTTTCAATGTGGCGACTGTATCAATGCACGATCCACAACGAGTAGTCGAGATTTGTTTTGAATTGTAATCCGAACGTTTTTTCCATAAACTGAACTAATCGGTGATTTTCATCAGGTTTCTTCAGATCCAGGTTTATATCGGCAGACAAAATGATTGTTTTATGGTATCGTCTTTTTTCAATAACTTTGAAAATATCTGCTCCCTTAGGTGTGTAAGCCATCAAATTCAATTCAAATAAATCTTCAATATCGTCAATGCTAATGCCAGGTGAAATGTAAAGCGTTACACAATCAATGTCCACTGACTATTGCCAGTGCTTTCGATAGCGCATATATCACCGCACTCTTCACTTACTGCCACGCTTCTGTTGAGTTCTAACGAAAATTTTTGTAAAATTTCATCAGGGTGCGCGGAGTCGAAAATAACATGCAGTTTTCTTTTTCGTACATGGCGACTTTCCCAGCTCGTACTTTTTCGCGTTTGAACTGAGTAACGCATCGGTAGTCCCTCAGCAAAACTTCGTCGTCGTTGTTCAGCCAAGTTTCGGCACTCAAATGCACTGACTCACCGTAAAGTCTTACTACAGTAGTCCGTCGAGCGGTTTATCGAATTCCATGGGGTAATTTGTTGAAGCTGCGAACTGAGAATTTCCAACAGCTCGCCTCCAATCATGCTAACCTCGTCTATGAAAATGATAATGTGCTGACTCACTATAAACCCGTTTGTCCTATTACAGTGGGGCATTCTTATTATAAGCGTGCAACTTTCGTTTCCCTTCCCGCGTAACGTTTTTGGGAAGTTAAGTCACTACAGTAGTATTCTTATTATAAGCCTACTACTTTCGTCTTCTTTCCAGTGCGCTATTTCGTCTTCTTTCTAATGCACATTTCGTCTCTCTTTCAACGCATATATTTTGTTACTCTTCCAGCGCACATTTCGTTACTTTTCCAGCGCACATTTCGTTACTTTTCCAGCGCACATTTCGTTACTCTTCCAGCGCACATTTCGTCTCCCTTTGAGCATAACGTTTTCGGGCGGTTAGGTCCCGGCTAAAGCATGTTCCATGCTAAAATAATTTGAACAAGAACAACTTTACAAAGAATCGTATATATATATATACATATATATATATATATATATATATATAAACTCGGCCATTTTAGCCTCGCAAAGGGCTGTGCCCCTTAACTTTTCTTGCTTACATTTCTGTCTCTTTCTCTTCTATACTTTGCATAGAATGATCAAAATTTACAACGTAGTTCTTACTGGCATCGATACAAAAGAAAAATATAACACAATCACTAAAATCCTATCCTAACATTTAACTTTCATTACATAAAATTAGCACACTATTTCGTTACAAAATCTAATAGGGGCCGGCTTAAGAATTACGTTTTAATTTATATAAAGTCGGTAAAAATTAGAATATAACAAACGTTACATAAAATTGGGTTTCTTTTTTTTGGGGGGGGGGCATTTTTTCTAATGGGGGGTAGCCTAAGAATTACGTTGTAATTAATATATATATATATATAATATATATACAAAGATAGTGGCGTTTTTCAGATTGTGACGGATTTTGTATTATGTGTCCAGAATTTTCAAATAGATAAACGTGAAGTCTCTAATAATGACGAACCTGAAAAATTTAGTTAAGCCGAAAATTGAATAAAACGTATAGCCGGACAGTTTGTGGCGATACTGAAGAAACACTTGAAAAGGGAAAGGAGTTTAGCTGAAAACTGTTTACAAATAAATCAAAATTGGTAAAATACAAAAAAAAAAAAAAATCAAAGGCGGAATTTTGTTTACTACATAACAACGAATTTAACGGACAAAATATCTAAAACATAAATTGAGAATATGTAAAAAACAAAATCGAAAATGAGTTAAACTTTAACATTAAAAGGAGGGTTATTAGTAGTATTCCGCACTTATCATCATTTAAAAGATTATTTTTATATTTATTTTGTTTTTAGTTTTATTTGAGTAGTACACTCTGTATTGCCAGCCGATGGTGGGCTATGCCCGAAAGCGTTTCCTTAATTTGAGGTATTTATTCTAATTTACTTAAATATATAAATTTTTATACTTGTAATATTTTATATTTATAAATATTAACAAACGGGAATGGATTTGTTTACATTTAGCTGAAAACAATTGTGCAAATAAATGCAGGTAGCAAAATTATTCAACCGTTAAATAGCGGCTAACGAAAATTCGCTTTTTGACGTAAAATTCCAATTCAGCTTATAATTCAGTAATTTATAATAAAATTACGGTCTTTTGTGCGTTCCCATCCGTTTCATTATTTCATTATCCATTTCATTACTTATCGTGGCTTCCGTTTATTGTTATTTAAAAAAAACAAAAAAAAACAAAACGTTTATGTAACTTCGAATATTTCTATTTTCTCGCATTTTTTGTTTAAGTTCATAAATCATTTTATTAATGGTGTTTTTCCCAGTTTCGCAGTTGGACACTTTTTTTTTTAGAGACGTCATTGCTTAATTATTTTCTTATAATAACGTGTTTTAGATTTCCGCATTCGCCTATTTCTTTGATTTTCTTTTCCAGCTAAAAATAGGCTAAACTTTTGTTTTTCAAATTAAAATCAAATATTTATTTTCGTTTGTAATAACTTTCTTTGGTTTTCTCTTTTCTAAATGAAGATTAATTACGCCGCTCTTTAGTTATTCAAATAACGCTGAATTTAATCGTACAATTTTTTTTTTTTTTTTTTTTTTTTGGTACTGTTGAAGATGGGATACACGAAATTATGCCGAAAACAGACGTTTCTAGAATATTTCAACATTTTTCCGATGTTGCTGTTATTATGCTCGTGTAGTTTTATTATTAACTACGTAACAAGCATTACTCGTATTTTCTAATTATTTTAATAGGCAGTGAAAAACAAGCAACAACGTTTTGTTTAAAAACAAACCAGCTTCTTGCGACTGCAATTTTTTCGCACAGAATTCACCAAATATATATCCCTTAAATATATGTATATATGTATATCGTGTGTTCACGTGATAGGAACTTTTTTTTTTTCTTTTTTTTCTAAACACATCTATAACTGTATTTCTTCTTTAGTCGATATTTTTTATCGACACTATCACCTGTAAGCGTCCCAACGTACTGACGATGAAACAGAGACCGTTGTTAAATTTTCATCTATAGAACTACCCAGTATCGCTCAAATTACTTCGCTACAGTGTGAAATTCGTTGCAATAAAACAGCGGTATCCGCAGTTCCAAGCAGATAGTACTCGTATTGTAGCGATAGTGCGAAGACAACGTTTTAGTTTTCCTAGTGCGATTGGGTGCTGGAAAATCAGCGAGAGGAAATGTTAACAGTAAGCTGTACACTCGTACTACTATTTTTGAATATTCATGAAAATATCTTTTCATCTTGATCGAAATTAATTAATCGCCGCTGCTGGTTAATTATATATTTACTAAGAAAGAAAAGAAGAAATAATAAAAAGACCACGCGAACATAATTCAAAAAAGCAAGTTTCAAAAACTTCAATCTATCGTGTGTTTTTTGTTTTTTTTTTGAAATTTGCTTTTTAATTGTACCCAATAAAATAGCTTTTTAAACTACCCTGTCGACAATTGTAATATTTTTTAAGGATCATACTTATAAAAACGTTGCTTTCGTAGGAAATTTTTCTGGTACATTTCGCGCAGGGAACTGCTGGTTAAATCTGTTATAAATAACAAAACAACACCCTTGCGGTAAGGTTTACTTCTTTTTTTTTTTTTTTTTTTGGAGTTATTGGAAATTCGCACGAATACATTTAAAAAGTTACAGGATTAATTGTTATTGGTTCGTTATCGTGTGATATAAAGTCGTTATATCGCGTTGCTTATCGGTGCTCTATTGTTTGATTTCGTCGCAACTGATATTCCGGTGAGACTGTCTATTTTTACTTCTTTTATCAATTCGGCCGTTGATTTATCGTTTTTTTTTTAGTTGTTTCTTGTTTTTTTTTTTTTTTTTTTTGGGAACGCCAACCAAGGGCAATGACCCATCATCAAAGAATTACGAAAACAGGATTAAATTTTGATATATAAAGAAATAGAGGAAATGAACTCCGCTAAGATTGGAACAACATCTGGTAAAGGAAAGGAAAGTATGTAGGAAGCACAAAAAGGAGTAGGTAGTTTTAGGTGGAGAAGCTTAGTGTAGAGGAGGGAACGCTGCCGTACAAGAAGAGAGCATTCAAAAAGGATATGATTTGCATTACAAACACAGTCATGATCCGAGGGATGAAAATTGCAGTATGGGGGGAAGAAACAATAGAAAAACGAAAGAGAGACGAAGGAAGACAATTATGGTTGAGACGAAGACGTGTTATGGAGGAAATAACGGAACGACTGAAACCAGGGAAATCAGCAAACCAGGAACGTGATGAAGGAAGAGGTTGCAAGAGTTTGTAAAAGGAATGAGGATTGGAAAAGGAGGTAATGTAGATATCCGACCATGATTTGAGGTGTGCTCGTTTGGATGGAAAGAGGATATTATTGGCAGGAAATCAAAGAAGATCGATTTGAATGGAACGAACTAAGAAGAGATTTGCAATTAAGGAACGAATGGAAAGGATAATGTAGTCGCATGAAGAGGATGGAAAAGGGGAGGATATAGCCTGCAAGACGCTCATGGAGTCAGAACAAATAAGGTATTTATTATTATAGGAGGAAAGTGCAATGAACAGAACTGCACGGAGTATTGCATACGATTCTGCAGTGAAAATGGAACCGAAGGAAGGAAGTTTATAAAGTTCGTAGTGTGGAAGAGAAGAAATAAGAAAAGAAACTCCGACCCTCTCATCGCTTTTGGAACCATCCGTAAAGAGGACAGACGAAGAAGGAAATAGAGACCTCAAAGCTGCGTTGTACTCGCTTAAAGCGATGGCAGGTGAATATTTAGTATGAGAAGGAAGGAAAAACAAATTAGGAGGATATAAAAAATCTATAAAGCTGAATGTAAAGAACGGGAGTTTATGATATGTGTAGATAAATGAAGAATAAGGAGCAAGGCGTCGAGAGACATGAGAAAGAATAGGAATCGCCAATTGGCCAGGATGTAGGAATAAGCAGAAACTAATTTAGAAGACTTAATAGGAAGACGTTTTATGAGGAAGCGATCCCCAAGAAAGGATCTACGAATGTGTAAAGGATGAATGTTGGCTTCTGAAAGTACTGCAGGAATGGGGGAGGATTTCAGAACACCGAGGCAAAGACGAAGACATGAATTTTGGACTTTATCGAGTTTGGAAAGAAGATGTTTAGGAGCATTGCCGTAAATGAAGGAACAGTAATCAAGTTTGGAACGAATAGTAGATTTATATAGAATAAGAAGAACACTGGGGTTGCCACCCCATTTGTGTGGAGAAAGAGCCTTTAATAAATTAGTTCTCTTAAGACAGGAAGTATATAGGTAGGAAATATGTTCGCGAAAGGATAAACGACTGTCTAGGAAAACGCCAAGATAGCAGAAGGACCTAACTAATGGAATAGATAAATTGTTCAAAGAGACATTAATTAAGGAAGTATTATAGGGACGAAAGGAAAAAACCATACAAACAGATTTAGAGGATGAAATGGTTAGATGGATGTTGGATAGAGCGGATTCAAGCAAGTTCAACGAATTATTTTCATCTTTAGCAGAGAGGATGGAAGTTGAGGAGTAATAAATAAGAATATCATCCGCGAAAAGGAGTGTAGAGGCTGAGACGGGAAGAGAAGCTATTTCAAGCGAATAGATATTAAAAAGAGTAGGACTCAAACATGACCCTTGAGGAAGGCCACGGAATACACATCTAGAGCCAGAGAAGGAAGGAGTGGAAAGATAAATGGTTCTACTTTGAAAGAGCTGAATTATCAGGGAAGAAAGTTGAACAGGAATGCTAATAGAAATCATCTTATTTTTAAGGGATGGAAGATGAACCTCTTATCGAAAGCAGAAACTACATCAACAAAGGCAGCGATCGTGTATTTTCTTTCGAGAAGAGCTTTGTATATGTCAGAAAGAAAAAGGCTGATGCAGTCAGAAGGACCAAGACCAGGACGAAAACCGAACATATTGTAGGAGACGAGATTATTATGTTCCAGCCACCAAACAAGGCGCCGGTTTAGCATACTCTCGAATAGTTTTCTTAAACAAGGAGCCAAAGAAATAGGTCGAAAAGAATTTGGAATTTTCTTAGGAATTGGGATAATTATAAATGAATTCCAAATAGGAGGTGTAAGTCCTGAGAGAAGAAAAGAATTGAAAATTTCGAGGAGAATTTTGAGTGAGAAATTAGAGAGATTTTTAAGAACAAGGAAGGAAATTTTGTCGATTCCTGGAGTCGAATTGGAGGATTTTTGCAACGAAAAGAGGAGTTCATTGAAGTGGAATTCTGAAGTGAGGAAGTGAGATGAATTTGGAAGAGAAGAAGAAGGAGAACTTACTTCGTCAAAGGAAGGAACATAACTGGGAGCTAGATTGTCAATAAAGGATTCAAGTATGCCAGAAGAGATGTTATGATAAGAAGGGTGTTCGGATTTGGGAGTTTTGAAGGCTTTGGCCATTCTCCGAATTTGGGAAATAGACGTGGTCCGGGAAAAGGAAGAGCAAAATTTTTTCCAAGATTCCTTCTTGGCTTGTTTTAGGATGTATCTGGCTCTAGCGTTAGCTTTTCTATGGTCAATAAAATTTGAAAAGGAGGAACAGTGACGGAAGGTTCTAAAAGTAGCGACGCTGGCATCAAAAGCCACCTTGCAGTTATTATTCCACCATAAGGATGAAGCTGCATGACGGCGATGTTTAGAAGGCACTGGTGGTGATGAGGAAGAAAGGGCGAGTAAGATGGAATCTGTAAAGTATTTGTACTTTGAAATAGGATCTAAGTTATGATGCAAAAGGGAAAGAGAAGAGTCAACAGAACGACTAAATTGTTCCCAATTAGTTTTGGGGATACACCATTTGGAGGCATAGAGGGGCTTGAAGTAAATGGATGATGGGGGAAGACTTTTGAACGATACAATAATAGGGACATGGTCACTTCCAAAAGTACCATCAAGAGTTTTCCAGGAACAGTTAAGAGCAAGATCAGGAGAAGAAAAGGAGAGATCGACTGCGCTAAAAATGGAAGGGCTTTTGTACAAAGTAGAAGATTGATCATTAAGGAGGATAAGATTATGTCCGAGGATAATGTTTTCAAGAACCACTCCATTACTGTTTCGACTAGAACAACCCCAAAGAGGAGAATGAGCGTTCCAATCACCTTCAATAATGAGGGAGGGAGGAATACTATTAAGAAAGGAGGGAAAGGGAAAATTATTCAGATTAAAATTCGGAGGAAAGTACGTACAGACTATGTTTAATGGGCGGGGAAAAATGGAAGGAATAGAAATGTGGACTACATTCGGATCACGAGAAGATGGCACAGAAGAGAAGTGTACATTTTGAGATTGGAAATGTATATTATTTCTAATAAGGATGGCAGCACCACCGTAGCCGTCTATTCTATCAGAACGAACCACGGAGAAATCTTTAAGATGAAACGTTTCACATTGTTTGAGCCATGATTCGGAAATTAAGGCAATGTGAATTTGATGTATATCAAGTAAACTGTCCAAGGCAAGTCTATTAGCTTTAAGGCTGCGACAATTCCACTGGAGAATGTTAAATTTGAAGGACATATTGAAAAATTAAAAAGAGGGAGAGAAACATAAAAGAAAAAGGAGAATAAGTAAGGAGAGAATTGAGATAAAACAGAGTTAATAAAATTTATCTAGAAGGTGAAGGAGAATGTATTTGCGAGTGCAAAGGTGAAGCAAAGAATAAGGATTATTTAAGGTGAAGGTTACTGGAAAGAAAAGCGGAAAGAGAATTAGCAAAGTTTGAAGAGGAGTCAACGTTAAAGAATGATATCAAGTCCAAAATGACTGTTGAGAGATTATTAATGGAAGGAGAAAATTCAGAAGAAGAAGAGAGGTTAGAAGGATTGTTAGAAGAATCGTTACTAGAGGATGGGTAGGGTTTGCTTAGTGCCCATCCATTTGTGGGAGAAGGAATATGATAGACAGGAAGAGAAGGAAAATGGGGAGTAGGCTTAGAAGAGAATTTAGGCGATTTTGTTTTACGGAACGTTAAAGATTTAGTTGGAGGTGAAGAATGAATAGTAGGAAAATTGTGAGTGTTATGAAGAGGAACAGAAATAGATGCGCGATTTGCATATGAAAAGGCTTGAGACACTAAGGAATTATCCTTGTGCTTTGATGCTTCATGGAAAGATAGGTTTTCATATGCCATGATTCTTTTGATGTCCTTTTGTCTAATCCATTCAGGACATCTACGGTCATAGGAACAGTGGTCATCGTTGCAACTACGACAAACAGGAGGATTTTGAGTATTTGGGCAGTCTGATAAGGAATGCTTAGAAGAGCAGTGAGAACAGACAGTATTAGAACTACGACAGTGCCTCGCAATATGACCAAATAAGAAACACTTGGAACATTGTGTAGGAGGTCCGACGCTAGGCAGAACTTGGAAACGGAGTTTAAAAATAGTGATAAATTCTGGAAGGAAGGATTTAGTAAATTTGATTTCAACTGATCTAGTAGGTGTCTTTTTACCTTCGACGGTTTTTAAAATGCGCCTGATAGAGGAAAAGGGTATAGAAGATTCAAGCCCCTCCAGTATTTCTTCTTCAGAGAAGGAAGGATCAACTCCAGAAATAACTCCCAATTTGTAAATGGAATTAACTGGGATAAAAGCTTTTAGATTATGAGAAGAAAAAAAGGATGACTTCTGAAGGAAGGAGTTAGCAGAAAGAACTGAAGGGAAGAAAACAGATATTCGATTTCTACCTAGGGTAGTAATGTTAGAATAGGAAGAGGAGACTGTACCAAGGAGTCGGGTCACCGTCAATGGATGATAATTCCCAATGTTATTTTGTGTTGAATTATATTCTACAATTATAGAATAGGGTCCTGGATGGTCGGAGGGGTAGACCTCGGGACTACTGTAAATTAAACTATTATTATTATTATTATTATTATTATTATTACTAGTAAATAAACCAACTTTCGTTATAAAGAAAATTATTCATCATGTCTCGACCATATATGTATTCGAGGAGTTGAGCAAGATCAAATGAATCTGAATTCAGATTATGGAACTGTAAAAATCGCTTTTTCGGACCACTATGCAGTTAGCGCTAATATAAATATTGCGTATAACTACCACGCGAAACAAATACATAGCTATTATTTTTTCAACAAAGATCTTTTTCGAAATTATTTAACCTCTACAAATATAGAGTATATTTATAGCAGTACCGATGACATCGATAAAAAATTCGAATGGTTTGTTACAACAATTAAAGACGGCATATCACACTGTAAACGTTTAAAACACTTACGGAAAGAAAATAGTAAGCGACCCGAATGGATTAATGAGGAGATCTTACACTTAGCACGGGAGAAAAATAGACTCTATAAGCTACAAAAATCGAATGTAAGCGCAAATACCTCAATAAAAAATAGATACAAAGAAGCATCTAAAGCAGTGCAAAGAGCAGTAAGGAAATACAAGCGAGAATACTACTCAAAACTATTACAAAAATATGGCAGTGATCAGAAAAAGTATTGGATGCTTGTAAACAATGTGTTACACAGGAAAAATGCTGCAATAGATGAAATTGAAATTGAGAAGTGCAAATTTAATGTAAATGACAATAAGAGTTTAATTGCAAACCATTTCAATAAATACTTCATAAACTCAGTAAATGCTCTAATAGAAAAAAATTACACAACAGTAAGCACTTCTGATAATAACACTAACGAATTAATGCATAATATAAATTCCTTTGCGTTTGTAGGTTTTCTCAAGTGTGACATAAAAAAAAAACAATATTATCGTTAAAAAACAAAACGTCCTTCGGCTCAGATGAAATATCGATAATGCTAATTAAAGACAATATAAATTTTTTCATAGAACCTTTGACATATCTCTTCAACGAATCATTAAAGTCAGGTAAATTCCCCGAAATTTTAAAATAATTGGGTATTATCACTCCTGTACACAAAGCTGGAAAAGAAACAGACGTCTCCAATTACAGACCGATTTGTATATTACCTACAATAGCAAAAATTTTCGAAAAGTGCGTAAAGGAATTACTAGTGAATTATTTACATCGTGTTAAATTTTTTAATGAAAATCAATTTGGCTTTGTGCAAGGAAAAGGGACCGACGACGCTCTGTACGATCATGTGACTTACATTGCACAAAATTTAGAGTTAGGACACACGGTAGCAGCAGTATACTTAGACTTTCGAAAGGCATTTGATCTGGTTGACCACAGTATACTACTCAAAAAACTGTATGAATGCGGCTTACGAGGAAATATACATAACTGGTTTAAATCCTATCTCACTAAAAGAAATTATGTCACAAAAATAAACGGGGTATGGAGTTATAGTTTAACTCAGGAATTCGGTGTTCCACAAGGCAGCATTCTTGGACCCTACCTATTTCTAATATATATTAATGATTTATTAAATATAAAAATTTCCGGAAAAATTGCCTGTTACGCAGATGATACAATATTAGTAACACACTCCCGGTTTCCAGAAATCTTACAAAACTTAATACAAAATGATGTAAATATAGTAGCAAAATGGATATGTGCAAATCGCCTAATTTTAAACACTGATAAAACAAAATATGTGTTATACACATATCAATACCAAATTAACTGGGATAGTTTTTACGTACTATTTCAAAATCAACCGATAGAAAGAGTAAAAGAGGTTAAATATCTGGGAATTTATTTAGATCAAAAATTAACCTGGTACAGACAAATCACACATACCTCAATAAAGGCAAGAAAAATGAGTTATCTCTTCTATTATCTAAAACAGTTTTTCTCCGATGCACAGTTACAAAGATTATATCTATCATTATATCAACCGGTTATATCTTATGGAATCATACATTGGGGGAAAACAGCTTCAAGTTACATTAAACCATTACAATCACTTCAGAAAAAAGTTATTACAAACATAAATAATAAAAATAACAAAAACAAAAAATTACTAAACCTCCAACAACTATACCAAGTTCAATTATTGAACTTTGTATATAAAAATAAAGAGAAATTCAATATATCAACCAAGTCAGGAACTACAAGAGCATCGGGGGTAGAGAAAGCGTGTATACCCAAAGTAAATAAACAGCACATGAGAAATCAAGCCTTCTATGCAGGTTCCGTTTTTTATAATACATTACCAGAATCAGTCAAGATTCATTAGGCGAACTACAAAAAAAGGAGCAAGTACATATATTATTACACATTATGCAGTGAGAAGATCTCTAGCAGTGTAATTTATGTCCCATTTAACTATACATATATCACGCATAATAAAACCAAAATAATCTTAAATCAGCTAATTGCATAAAACTTGTGAGATAAATACCCCTTTGAATACTCCTATTAGTTTAAGACGAAACTATCTTTATAGCAGAATAAATTCGTTAAATCCATGCAGTACTCGAAGTATTTCAAAATGAATTCACTTCTCCGAAATATTAATAACGATAAATAAACATAACAGTAAGCACACTACTAGGTACAACATCTCTCAATAAATAAACTTTATAGAACACTAAACCAAAAAACTATAATAAGGAAATCAAACGACCAAAAATCACAATAATTTAAATAACATCACAAAAAGTAAATAAAAAAGGTAAAAGAAAAATGAAACTATACAGAAATTTACAACCACAAATATTACGAAACATTCTAGAAATTAAAATACCATAACTTATAAAACGAAACAACAATAGAAATAAGAATAATCTAGTTTCAAATAAAACATAAAATTGCAATATACATAAAGTGTTCATTACGTAATTATTCTAAAAATTTTCAAAATTCTTACAACCCAGATAAAAACAATGTAACTGCTTTAATTAACAAACTGCTAAATAGCTGTGTCAAATATGTACATAACATTTTTATTACTCTAATCTATGTAAACAATGAATTGCAGTGCAGGCACATGAACTTTAATAAATTAATCGCTGTCACATACATAAAGTACACTACCAGTTTAAAATTTAAATTTAAATTATTAATTGCTCTTTTAGATATTCATTATCGTTTCCATAATTTATAAAATATTATCTAAACACTATAACACTACATTTGCATTTTTTCGAAACAGTTATATGTTACATATTGTTTAACCTTTATACTTGCATGTTTACACAGATTTCGCAGTGCCATACTTAATGTATAATATTGTAAATTTTTGTTTATTTACTACAATTTTCTAAATAGATTTCATTTTGTTTATGTTATTCCAATTAGTTCTATTATAATTTGTTCGACTTTTATACTTGCATGTTTACACAGGTCTCGCAGTGCCGTGCTTAATGTATTTTAATTTTGTTTTATATTAATCGAAATACGTAGTTCTTTTATAATTTGTTTAATTTTTATATTTGTATAGTTACACCGGTTTCTCATAGCCATGCTTAATGTATAACATTGTAAATTGTTCTGGTTATTTATTGCAATTTTCAAAATTGATTTCATTCTGTTTTACGTTATACTAATAATTGATTACTGTGTTACACATTTATTAATATTATTAATGTATTGTAATGTATACATTAAAACTATATTTGATTTTGTGTAACCACTACTAGCGCTTTGTAGCGCATTTGTGGATTCTTAATAATAATTGAGAGTTGACAGTGAATATTTAGTGCGTTAACGTCTTTTCGTGCGTTTATCTTTGATAAGAAGTTATCGCATCTATCTCCTTTCATTTACACTTCAGTCACACACACAGCAACACACTTTCGGTGCTTGGTATACAACACCGTTTATCTATATCTCTAGCGCTGTATACATTTCTATCGCTGTATATATCCTTATCGCGCGAAATATATAATTTGTACGGGGTATGTTAGATGATGATGGGGAGGGGGAGACCCCTCCCGGTCACTCGGCTACGGTCAACAATGTTCAGATGTGCATCGATAATTCGTCGGCGGTTACTGATAATATGTCAGGTACCGAAATGACGAAATCAGTTTTGTCCTCTGACAACATCATTAGATCAAATAAAAGTAATAATAATAGCACCGGCACCGGCACCGGCAGCAATAGCAGTAATCATAATAATAATAACAATAATAATAATAATAATAATAATAACGATGATAAGAATAGCGAAGGTAATAATGACGATAATTATATCAAATATAATTCTAGTAGTAGTAGTAGAATCATTAATAAAAATCGATATTCTGAATCTTATCGTCCGAACGATTCGGGTATATATAAGGTTTTTGTTGAACGAATTCCTTCTGACCAATTAGATAGAATATCAATTAGTGCCCTGAAAGTCGCAGAAATATTAAGAAGAAATTCTCTATCAAAAAATTTATTTGAAATTAAAAAGGTAAGTCGGAATCGGGTGATTGTTCAATACACCTCTCCAAGTTCCGCTAATGAACTTGTTGATCATCCTTGTTTCACGTCGATTGGCTATAAAACTTATATCCCATCCTACTTAGTTTCTCGATCTGCTGTCATTAAAAACGTCGATATCGAGTACACAGAGGAAGAAATTTTTGATATGATCGATTGTGAGCCCTTCTTGATTAATCGTATTCAAAGATTAAAGAGGAGAGCCATCGTGGATAAGGAAGTTAAATTCGTTCCAAGCACTTCTGTGCTTATTGTATTTGAAGGCCAAACCCTGCCAGCCTATGTATTTTTGTGGAACGTACGTTTCAGCTGTGAACCCTTTATTAGGCGAACCCGTCAATGTTTCCGTTGCTTAAGGTATGGGCACATCTCCAGTCAATGTAAGGGACGTGCCAGATGCCTGAAATGTGGAAGTTCCGACCACGTCGAAGATCAATGTGCCAGTTCAGTCCAAGCTTGTGTCTATTGCAAGGAATCTCACAAGTCAACTGATCCCTCTTGTCCAGAGAAAAAGCGGCAGATTGCCATTAACGAGATAATGGCAACTCATAATCTGAATTTCCAGGAAGCCTCGTTGGAAGTTCCGCAAACGTACAAGCAGTCAAGTTTATATTCGAACCGAACTAATAACCGATTTTCTCTGCTCACACATTACGACGAGTTTCCGGCAATTACTCCGAAGAAGCATGAAGAAGACAATGTTAATATACCCGCATATAAACCTAGACCCATGTCTAGAAAGACAGGTCTCTACGACCCAAATCAGTTATTGCCGCGCGCATTAAAAAGAACAGTGCCCTTTATGTCCTCTGACGAGGAAAAAAAGTTTAATGATAGAAAATTAATTCTAAAAAATAGGCTTTCAATGAACAGAAGATGGAATAACTCCGAATCTTCTGTTACAACTAGTTCAGATAGCACTAAACCGATGGCTTCTGGTACAAAGAAGGATACTATCGGTAATAAATCTAAAAATAATAATCATAATAGTAATGGAAGCATTGGTAACATTAGTAATAAAAATAATACAATTAGCAAGAAAAGCATAAATATAAAAGGCAAAAAATTACTACCGTTAAAGAATATAAAATCATTATAATTAATAGAAAATAATTTATTAATAATACAAATAATAAAGGTTTTTTTTTTTTTTTTTTAAATTAATTAATTTTTTATTTATTTATTTATTATTATTGTTTTTTTTTTTTTTATTTTATTTTTCAGGAATTAGCATAATTTTATGTTTAATTTACTCCAGCTATTTTTATTTAGTTGTTTCAGCATTACTTTAGCCACTTAGTTGTTCTCTCCAAAATGCTTCGAATATTGCAGTGGAATGCCCGGAGTATTCTCGCTAATAAGTGTGACTTGGAGGTATTTCTGTTTAATCACGATGTGGATATCATCTTAATATCAGAAACGTGGCTTACTAACGATAAATACTTTCATATTAATAATTACAGTTGCTACCGAGATGATAGAGAGGATGGGTACGGTGGGGTAGCTGTTCTCGTCAAGAGGACGTTTACTCACCATCCAATTAATCTAAACCTAACTGATTCCAACAACAATACGAAATCCAATGCAGTTTCAGTTTTCGTTACTTATGGGAGCTGCTCTGTAATTTTTATTTCTTATTATTCCCCTCCAAACCATTTATTTGACCCGGAAACCATCCTCGGAGCCTTAGATAATTTGGGTGAAACACGCATCGTTCTGGGTGGGGATTTTAATGCTTTAAATAGATGTTGGGGATGTAGTCGGAATGACAGAAAAGGTTGGGCAGTGATGAATATTATCTCTAATTCATCACTTTGTCTCCTTAACGATGGTTCGGCTACAAAATTCGGGAATCCGCAATTTTCAAACAATCCAGTGGATTTAACGTTAGTTTCAAATGATATTTTCCTGGACTGCTCTTGGAGAGTGCTCCCCATTTCATTGGGTAGCGATCATTTCCCTATCGTTATTGACATCGGTTCAGAGTCTTCCAACTCCACCGCTGCTGACCCATCTTACTTAGATGATAATATTTCACGATGGAAACTTGCAAAGACCGATTGGAGTAGATTTCAAAATGCACTGGACTTAGGCATTCGTGAAGTCAATACCATGGTCGAGCCTATGGATAAATATAATCTATTTCAGCAGGCCGTTTTAACGTCTTTACAAGAATCAACCCCGCGAGCGACCCTATATAAGGGGAAAAACAATCTAAGCCCTGGTGGAATAGTGAGTGTGAATTAAAAATCAGAAGCCGTAATGAGTCTTTGAGGAAATTTCGATTAGAAGGCTCCATGCAATCATACATGGAATATAAAAAAGTTGCTGCTGAAACACGTAAACTTTTAAAATTAAGCAAAAAAGCTTCCTGGAAGAATTTATGTAGCAAATTTAATAGGAACACACCTTTAAAGGAGGTTTGGTTTTTGGCCAAACGCTTCAAGGACAATAGAACACCGAGTAATGTCATAGGTAATGCGGACTGGTTTCAGGAGTTTGTTAGCTTGGTGTCCCCTCCGTACGTGCCTACGGCGGATGAGTTAAATGAAATCAATCAGGCGCCACAAACTCATACGGCGGCGAATCATTTTTTGCTACAACCTATCTCCTATACCGAACTATTTGTCCCATTAAATAAGAAGAAAGATTCAGCACCTGGCATAAATGGCGTAACATATTCGGTCCTAAAGAACATGTCTGAAAACGCCAAAATTATTCTTGTCGACATCTTTAATGATCTGCTGCAACGGGGTTTGGTTCCGGATGACTGGGGGCGGTTTCTTGTATGTCCTATCCTGAAACCCGGGAAATCTCCTGCTCAAGCATCTTCTTACCGGCCAATTTCCTTGGCTTCCTGCCTAAGAAAAGCATTTGAACTGGTTATAAAGAATCGTTTAATATGGTGGCTTGAAAGTAACAACGTCTTTCCGCACAATATGTTTGGGTTTCGTCCAGGTTTAGGGACTTTGGATTGTATTGCTAGCTTTTTAAATGACGTTTACCAGTCGTTCATTAACAGAGAGTTTCTTCTGGCCACATTTTTGGATGTTAAGGGAGCTTTTGACAATGTTTCCATTCCCATCCTGTTTAAGCAATTAACCGACTTAGGAATACCAAATCTCATGGTAATAACTCTGTGTAAATTATTTTCGAAAAGATTGCTATATTTCCTGAACCCAGTTTCTAAACGAACAGAGCTCCGTACAGTTTATCGGGGACTTGCTCAAAGATCGGTGTTGAGTCCTTTATTGTTCAACATTTATATCAGATCAATCCTATGTACTCAGCTACCCTCTGCATCAAATATTTTATCATATGCAGACGATGTTGTTGTATATAGTAGAGATAAAAATCTTTCTTATTGTATACAGAATAATCAATTTTCAGTAAACGTTTCTCATGATGCTTTTCAAAAGATTAGTTTGGACTTGTCTCCATCCAAATCTTGTATTACATTATTTACTCTTAGGCCTTACTCTCAACCGGATATAATAATTAAAATGCATAATCAAAACATTACGTTCTCTAAACAGGTGAGATATCTGGGCATGTATCTAGACTCCAGATTAACTTGGGCATTCCATATACAGACGTTGCTCCTACAGTTACCCAGGACTTTTAATCCACTGAAGGCGATTAGCAACACTTCCTGGGGAGGCGACCCAGTAACCTTAGGTCTTCTGTATAAAGCTATTGTTAGGTCTAAACTCGATTACGGTGCGATTTTTTATGGATCGGCTTCAAAGTCGCTTCTGGGCAAGTTAGATGTTCTGCAGAATCTGGGATTGAGGCTTATAACAGGGAATGTTAGATCGGCTCCTACTATAAGTCTTCAGATGGAATCCAAAATTCCTCCCCTACAGGTAAGAAGATCTCTTTTGGCAGATCGGTTTTTAGTTAAATATTGCAACTTCTTCCAGCCATTAATTTTTAAAAAATTCATTAAAATTTCAAACGAATGGAGATTTGTACAGCGTAAGAAACCGCTTTTAATTAAAAATGTCAATAGGTATAGCTCATATTGCCCCGCCCTTATTCCCGTTTTGCCATCTAGGTATTTTATGTTCCCGTTTATTATCAATGCAGTTAAAATAGACGTAAATTTAGACCTCCTAAACAACTTAAAGAAAGAATTCCTTCCCCTCCATGTATTTAATTCTTGCTTTTTGCAATTAATGGAATCCGAATACCCTTCTTTCCTAAGAATATTTACGGATGGCGCCAAATTCTCAGGGTCTAGGAAGGCGACGGGCGCGGCATTCATAACGGAAGAGAAATTAGTATTTAAGTTTAAGCTTCCACCTGAGGCTTCTGTATTTACTGCTGAGCTGCTCGCCATTGACAAGGCCTGTGATTTTATTCTAAACGCTGCAGACGATAGAGGAAAATCGGTAATATGCTCAGACAGTCTAAGCAGCCTTTTGGCCCTTAGGAACAGTCACTTTAAGCATCAGAACCACCCGTTGATATTCGAAATCAAATTAAAACTTGCTAACATTCGGGACAATGGGGGTACAGTAAAGTTTTGTTGGATCCCTAGTCACTGTGGGATCATATTGAACGAAGTGGTGGATCAGGCAGCTAAAGACGCTGCCTGGGATGGGATAATATACCCCTATATCCCGTCAACGGATCTTTTAGAGAAGGTTAAAAGAGATAACTTAACCGAATGGGAAAATATTATCAAGAGTGCGCCTAGTACAGGCAGGTCTTACGAATTGGTCCAATCGACTCTTCCAGCTAGACCCTGGTATTTCAATATTTCTAATGTTCCGGATAGTTTAGTGCGAAAGTTTGTGACTACTATCTGCAGACTTCCTACAGGGCATAACAGGGTGCGACTAAATTTTGGGGTTGAAACCCCTCTACACTCCAATTGTAATGAGCATTTTAGTACAGGTTATCGTGAGGAAATTAATCACCTATTGTTTAATTGCGAGGCGCTAGCCAGAGACCGAGTCTTCCTTTTGGAGGATTTAAAGGCCTGCGGTTCATTTCCACCTTATTGTATTTTTCCCTTACTCGCTTCAGGTAATCGTGTGTTGTTAATAATATTCAAGTTTATTAAAAGAAGTAAAATCATTATTTAAATTTTTTTTTTTTTTTTGTTTGTTTTTTACTTTTTTTTTTTTTTTGTTTTTGTTTTTGTTTTTGATTTTGTGGCCCGGCTTCAGTTAACCATCCATGAGTTCTGATGTGGCTAGTAAATGTCATCTTCCGATGTCTTACAACTTGTTAATTACTCGGTTCTAAACCTATATCCTTGACCTGCTGCTGTCCAGTCGCATCCCAGTGCCTATTGCACTTGGAGTGTGATGTGATCAGTGTCAATTTTATATTCTTTCCTTCTTGACACTCGTGGGCTATGTCAATCATTGCGGCCATGTGTGTTCAAGTTGTATTGTGAGAGTGTAAATATCAATGTTAATTCCTTATCCTTCTTGACACTCGTGGGCTATGTAAATCATTGCGGCCATGTGTGGTCAAGTTGTATTATGAGAGTGTAATTTTCAATGTTAATTCCTTATCCTTCTTGACACTCGTGGGCTATGTAAATCATTGCGGCCATGTGTGGTCAAGTTGTATTATGAGAGTGTAATTTTCAATGTTAATTCCATATCCTTCTTGACACTCGTGGGCTATGTTATATCATGGCGGCCATGTGTGGTCAAGTTGTATTATGAGAGTGTAATTTTCAATGCTAATTCCATATCCTCCTTGACACTCGTGGGCTATGTTATATCATGGCGGCCATGTGTGGTCAAGTTGTATTATGAGAGTGTAATTTTCAATGCTAATTCCATATCCTCCTTGACACTCGTGGGCTATGTTATATCATGGCGGCCATGTGTGGTCAAGTTGTATTATGAGAGTGTAATTTTCAATGTTAATTCCATATCCTTCTTGACACTTGTGGGCTATGTCATATCATGGCGGCCATGTGTGTTTGAATTGTGTTGTGGATGTCTAATTATTAGTGTTAATATTGCCACACACTATTCTGTTAGTCTAGGTTATTTGTAGAGGTGTTGGTGGCCAAATGGTTTCTTGCCGGGCCAAAAAAAAAAAAAAAAAAAAAAAAAATAATAATAATAAATTGAAATTGAATTGAATTGAATTATTATCATCATTATTATTATTATTATTATCGTTGGCATTATTATTATTATTATCATTGGCATTATTATTATTATTATCATTAGCATTATTATTATTATTGCTGTTACTATGTTCACTACTACCGTTTTCAACAGGGTTATTATTGTTGTTATTGATATTATTCTTACTTCCGTTGTTATTACTATTTTTAATACTAAAATTTTCAACGGCTTTAGTGACGGTTTCATTATTATTATTATTTTTATTGTTTTCATCTCTTGGAATACCTACCGGATGGAAGTTTGTTGGTCTTTTTTCTTTTGTACCTTCCGAATATCTAAAAATTAATGGTTTCGGAACTAATCTTATCTTTTATTTTACACGGTTATATTTACATATTAACGATGTATACCTTCTGTTTATCTACATCATTATTATTTCACTTATTTGTCATAGTTGTCATATTATTTATCACTTAATTTTTCTTTTACTACTAATACTACGTGGGTCCGTTTTTTTTTGTTTTACGTACAGTTATTTATCGCCTAAATTTTCTTTTACTACTGACACTAGGTGGATCTGTTTTTTCGTTTTTACTTCTAATATTAGAATACTACTTTAATAATGTCCTCCTCAGTCGGGTGTAGATTGGGTAATTTTAAATGTTACACTACTTCGCTAAAAGCTAACCAGCGGTGTGGTTTAAATATGTTTTTTCTTGTTTTATTCATAGTCGGTAAACTATTTAGGTTAGGCACTGTAGATAACACTGTCATCAAGCTTCAAATCGGATGTATAGTGGAATTCTCTTTTCGTAAAAAATTGCTTCACTTTTACGTTAGATTTAAGTTAACTTGTAAACTATTGATACCTCAATTCTTACCTGTTTGTATATATATTGCATGTTTATCTATACCTTTATCAAATGGATTTGAGCAAAATTAACCTTTTAAATTTAAATATCAAGAGTTTACGAGCCCATTTTGATGAATTTTTACTTTTTTTGAATGACTTGGACACAAATTATGATATTGTATTACTGACTGAAACTTGGATTTATGAGGACGAATTGTATAAGTACAACATTCCTGGGTATGAGTTATTCGCGCAGTGCAGGGAAAACAATCGGTCTGGCGGGGTGACTGTTTACATTAAAAATTCTTTTAAAACAGAACAAATAAAAATAAGCGTTAAAACTGGTAATGTTATAGGCGTTAAATTAAAATTACAGAATGGTAAATCCATATCATTCTTTGGAATCTATAGATTTTGCGAATTAGCTCATTCCGAATTTTTGATTGATTTATTAGAGATTATTAAGGTTTCCGAAAAAGGATCTATAATTTCTGGGGATTTCAATATAAATTTGTTAGATGATACAAAGTGTACAGACTACTTAAATTTATTAAATACAAATGGTTTCAGAAGTATCATTAATGAACCTACTTTCTTTCGACAAAATAGAAATTACAGTTCCTGTTTAGATCATGTTTTCGTCCGGGGCTTAGATTGCAATAAACTAAACTCCGATATATCATTCAAAGTACTAGATGTTAGTTTTTCTGATCATGTTGCGATAAGTATACCTTTAATTATAGAAGACTATGTTTCAGTGAAACCACCTACGTTTGATGTTTCCTTTGATAAAAACCTATTTCACATCAAACTATTATGTACTAATATTGATTTTGTTTATGACACCCAATATGATATTGACGCTAAATTTGAAAATTTTATACGAAATATTACCAAAATTGTGGATGAGTGTAAGCAAATTAGAAAAATAAAAATAAATACACGCAAGAGAACACCGTGGGTAACTCAGGAAATAGTACGTTTATCCAATACGAAAAATAATATTTATAAGGAAATGAAAACTTTCAAGGGAAATGAAACTATGATTTCTGAGTATAAAGAAATATCAAAGCTAATACAAAAGTTATCCAGAACAGCAAAGAAGGAGTATTACAGCGCATTATTAAACGGTTGCGAACAGAACCAGAAGAAATACTGGACGGTGGTGAAAAAAGTATTAGGAGGTAAAAATCATCGAATACGTGAGGTAATTGTTAATAATAACAAATTAGATGCAGAAGAGAATGAATATGATGTTGCCTGTCATTTTAATAATTATTTTTTAAGCTCTGTTACCGACCTATTGCAAAACGAAAGGTTTGCAGCATATCATTCAAACAGCCCCCACGTCCTGGAAACTTTCGGATTCATTGATTTCTTGAATGAAGAAATAAAAAATGTAATTATGTCTTTTCCAAATAAATCGTCGTTTGGGTCAGATGGGCTATCTATTTTATTAATAAAAGAAAATGTAGAATTTTTTGTCAGACCTTTAACTCTTTTGTTTAACGAATCTGTAAAGGTTGGAATATTCCCCAACATTTTAAAATTAGGTATCATTACTCCAGTATATAAGGGAGGTGACAAATGTGATATGGCAAATTACAGACCAATATGTATACTACCTACTATTTCAAAAATTTTTGAGAAATGTATAAAGATGAGAATAATGGGTTTCCTACATAACAAAAATTTTTTTAGTACAAACCAATACGGATTTTTAGAGGGAAAAGGAACTGATATTGCGCTATTTAAGCACGTATCCTACATTATGGAAAATCTAGAAAAGGGAAAATCATGCTTAGCTGTCTATTTTGACTTGAGAAAAGCTTTTGACGTGGTAGACCATAAAATTTTGTTAGCCAAGCTATATTCGTGTGGTTTCCGGGGTAGTATTTACAACTGGTTGTAATCGTATTTAAATAATAGAAAATATGTTACGAAAATTAATAAATTACATAGCGAAAGTATAACGCAAATTTATGGGGTGCCTCAGGGTAGTATTTTAGGTCCCGTTCTGTTTCTTATTTACATAAATGAATTGTGCAACTTAAGAATATCGGGAAAACTGTTCACATACGCAGATGATACTGCTATTGTCATGAGTTCTCGTTACAGCCATATCCTAATGCAACTAACAAAATAGGAATGTTGATACCTTAGTAAATTGGTTTAAGGCAAATAGGCTTATAGTAAATTTAAAGAAAACTAAATTCATATTATATAGTCATAAACCTCAATACACGTGGGACTGCGAAAAAATTTGTTTAAATGAAAATTCTGAAATAGAAAGAGTATTTGAAATCAAATATCTGGGTTTAAATTTAGATTGTAGATTACAGTGGAATAAGCATACTGATTATTTAGCTGCTAAACTCAGGAAGTTAAGTTATATATTTTACTACATGAATGAATTTTTTAATGAATATCATCTGTATATGTTATACCAATCACTATACAAACCTGTCTTGATGTATGGTTTGATGCATTGGGGTAATACCGCTAAATGCCACTTTTCACAGATTGAGTTTTTAAATAAAAAAGTAATCAAGTTAATCACTAAAAACAAGAAAACTACATTTGATTATAATTTATTTAATGTTAGTACATTATATAAAACTGAATTGCTGTTGTTTATGCTAAATAGAAAAAAAGAATTTAATTTTCACATTAAGGAGGGTATCACTAGAAGTTGTGGAAATGAAATAGCTGCGCTACCTAAATTTATGAAATTCCATTCAAGAATCCAAGCCCTCTATATGGCGCCTCTCATTTACAACCATTTACCACTAACTTTAAAAGACGATTTAAAAAACTTTAAAAAGGACGTAAATGTTTACTGAAATTTTTCCACTCCAATAGTCTTTCTGAGGAATCTTATAAATAATCGATAAAGAATTGTGGATGGGGATGTAATATATATTCATATACAGTATGTTGGTTGCATGGAAATGTAGAAATTTTCTTTTATTTTAATTGTAAATGTTAATGAATTAAATAAATTAAGATTATAGATTCAATGTAAGTTATATTATTTTATATAAGTTCTGTACGGTATATTTCTACTTTGATTGTAATTTTAAGGATTTCAGTATTTTTTCAAAAAAGATTTTTATTTCTTTAATACCCATCGCTCGCGCAAATATGCGCATAGATGGATTATGTTGTAATGATAATAATAATAAATTGATTTGATTTGATTATAAGTACTACTAGTGGTATTGTTATACTCCCTGTTCCTATTACCTGCACTTGTTACTTCTATTATTATAATTATAATATAATTATTATTTTTACTTGTACTAAGGATTGGTGTATAAGTGTGCTCTAGTGGTAATTATGCTTAAAGCAGTTTGTAAACACGGGTCAGCTCATATGTATGTAAACCAATTGAATATGTACATATCTGAATGTAAAATGCTTATACTTTAGAGTGCAAATATGTTTATATATTTGAATGAAAAATGTAATGTTTATTCATGTTTATGATGTATATATGTAAATTATTACTCTCTTCACTATTTTATTTTTTTTTAGCCTATCCACTTTTTTTATTGTTGTTTTTTTTTGCTATTTTTTGTGATATATATGTATATATATACATATTTTCTTTTTTGTTTTGTTGTTATATACTTGTTTTCTTTTTTTTATCTGTTACTCTTTTTTGTTCATTTGTTATCTTTTATTTTGTACTTTAATAATCCATCGCTCGCGCTTCACGCGCATAGATGGAAATCTGTAATGATGATAATAATAATAAAATACAGAGACACGGTCGGTGAAAGGGGGCCGGAAGGTTTACGCTTTACGGCAGCGTCGGTTTCCATCAGGTTGAGACTTAAATTATTCTTATTGGTATTGAATTTCGTATCTTTGGAGGAGGCCGCCGGGCGGCCCCCACTGGACGAACTCATCGATCGATTAAATTAAAATAAATAAATAATAATTGGAAAAGAAAAGAAAAAAAAAACAAAAAAAAAAAAACAAAAAAAACACGACAGAATTCGAGTGTCTGAAGTACCGAAAGACGAACTAAAATTGTCAGCTGTCGAAATGAGCAGGCGAAATACGCGCACGAAATAGTAAAATCAGAACAATCTCACCGGTTTTATCGCTACGATGATAACGAAAATGCCGAAGAAATCGAAGATGATGTTGTTATCGGAGAACAATTGTTATAACAACGCGAACGAACAACCGCTTATCAAATATATATATATATATAACGTTGTTTCTTGTCAATTTAGAAGTTTATTTTTTTGTTGCTGAACTTACGTTATTTCGATTTAATTTTCTGTTGGTTTATTTTTATTTATATACTATTTTTTCTTTTTTTTTTCTCATTCCTTCTCTAGTTAGATGAACGTGTCCAAAGGAGGCCTAATTCCACCTCTAAATAGAAACCGTCCGGTCCACTTTCTCCGGTTACGTCCCTAACCTCCAAGAACTTAAGATTGTCTCAGTCCATTGGCAATGGCAACAGCAATAGTAGCAGTGGTAATAGTAATAGTAATGATAATAGCAATAATAATGAACAGTAGTGACAATGGCAATAGTGGTAGTAACAGCAACTGCAGCAATAAAAACAATAATGATAATAGTGATACCCATAATAGTAATAATAATAATAATAATAATAATAATAATAATAGCAGCATTAAAGAGAATTTGATGTTTGCCTCCGACCATCCAGGGCCTTACACCGTTTACGTGAAAAGTTGTTCCTCAGAGAAAAACCTCGGCAATCTTCATCCATTGATCCTTCCCAGGCTTCGTACTATTCTCCTCTCTTCCTCCTAATTCGAGGTTATAAGAGTTCGTGGTTTTCCACAAGGATCCTGTCTTAGTCCTACTCTTTTTAATATTTATACTACCTCCGTTGCTTCTGTTTCTACGAACTCCTCTTCCTTATTTTTTGCCGATGACATTCTCTCATCCCGCGATATTGTAGAAGCAAACGAAAAAGTCAATTCGTCTTTAGCTACATCGGAACAATCTCTTTCCCCTTTGAACCTTTCTATCTTCCCTTTAAAATCTTCTTATATTGTCTTTTCTCTTCGTCCTTTTAATCTCGCTTTGGTCTCTGTATCCTTAAACTCCATACTTATTTCTCGTAAGGATTGCTTTTGCTATCTTGGTGTATTACTTAACAGTCATCTGTCCTTTTATGAACATATTAATTTCCTTTATCCTTCTGCCCTTAAAATACTGAACTTAGTGAAAGTTCGTTCCCCAACAAAGTGGAGAGGCGATCCTTTTCTCCTCATTTCGTTGTACAAGTCGATTATCCGTTTTAAACTCAATTACTGTTCTTTTATTTACGGCTGTGCCTCAAAATCGCTTCTTTCCAAGTTGGATATAATCCAAGATTCTTGTATTCGTCTTTGCCTTGGTGCTCTTAGATTTTCTCCAATACCAGTAGTTCTCGCTGAGTCAAACTCGCCTCCCCTTTTCATCCGTAGATCCTATTTAGAATATTGTTTCTTGTGTAAACGCTTTTATCATCCCTCCAGAGACTTATTCTTTCATACATTTCTATACTGCAAAACTGGGGCTTTACTCCCAAGAAAATTCTTATTCTAGTCCATATTGTTTTGCGGCTGAATTCTTTTTTATCCTGTAAAATTTCTTACAATAATCCTTACTTTTCTTTCAAATTTTGCAAATCTCTCTAATCCTCCCAATGTATTCTACTTTCCTCTTTCTTCCAAATCCCTTTCCAATACAATATTGAATTCCGTTTTCCGTCTCATATGACCGTTTTTACAGATGGTTCGACCTAATGCAGTTCGAGCCTCTTTTCTCCTTCCGAGCATTAATTTTTCTGAATCTTTTCGTCTCCCTTCTTTTTGTATACTATCTTTACGGCCGAGCTAATGGCCATTCTACACTCCATAATTTATATTTCCTCCTACCGCTCTTAAAGCTATTTCCTCACATTTCCCCTTTCACTTCTCTGATTTTTTTATCCTCCGTATTTGCTCTCTTATTCATACTATTTTCTTACTTCATGCTATCCGCATTGATATGCTCTGGGTCCCCAGTCATATGGGGATAGAGGGTAACAAAATGGCAGATTCCTTGGCTCATTATTTCACTAAAATTTCCGCTTCTAATTTGCTCCTATTGTGTAAAAAGTTTCATGATAGATTTTGGTCAGATTTTTACGTTTCCTCCTCTTCCAATTAATCTTCTTTTTGTTTTTCCATCTAATCTCTAATCTTCCTACTTGGCATTGATTTTACAATTTTCCCTCGCTTCGCTGCTCCGTTATTGTCTCTATTATCCGTTTACGTCTCAATCATACTCTTCTTCCTTCTTCACGTTTTTGTTTTCGTTTCGCACCTAGTTGCCCTCTTCATCTGACGACGAAGCCGTCTGCGATCCTGACCATATCTTCTCTGAATGTCCATCTCTCGCGAATGAACGTGTACTTCTTTGTACTCCGATCTGCTATCGATTCCGTCGATCTCCGTTGTTCCGATCCTCAGTTCTTTAATTCTATTAATAGCTGACTGAATCTACATCTAACTAATTTTTTTCCCTCGTGTCGTTTCTGGGCGAAGATCCGTTGCTGGCATGTCCAAAGTGGGGATAAAAAAAAAATGAAGGCCATTTTTTTTACCGCCCTTGCCAGACTAATTAACTCTGTATCCTCTTCCCTTACGAGCATTGTCCCTCAAAGTAGGGGCTGTGTCTTAGATAAATTTTCTTCTGTCTTTTCCACGAATTATTTTCTAGCTCATCCTAATTTTTTCGCGCATCAATCCGTCTTTCTCCGAGGATGAAATTGCTGAAGGAATTGAATTATCAATCCATATTGCCTCAATGCGCTGAATTTACTGTTCTTCTAAAGGTTCTAAAGTTCCTATCCGCTCTGTCGAGCTTAAATTGCGTAATACTACCCTTCCTGAACCTGTTCCAATTTACAATTTACAAATTACGTTTTTCTGTTTCCCCTAGTGTCCGTTCACTTGCGCAGTGTTCAGACCAATTCGTAGACGAGTAAAAATACAACAATAACTCATGCGTAATGTAAATTTTAACAGTTAAATTATTCTGTTTTTTTTCAGTTTTAAAATCGTAAATGTTGCTGAAACAAATTTATTTCATTGTGGAATTTTTAAATAAGCGAATTGTTGAATTTACTTTATATTGAAGTCCAAACCACAAGTCTGATAACTCTTTTGCGAACACTCTCCGTTTCCTAGACCAATCGTAAATTTGATCAAAATCGTTAGAGCCGTTTAACATAATACATTTTTTTTTACATTGCTCTACGTAGCTGATAGTTGTTTCTTTCTGCGTTCGTATTTTACTCGCGCATTTTCTACCGCGGATGCCGCGTGTAGTTCCGGTGTTTTCTAAATAGTTGTTTCTTTCTGCGTTCGTATTTTAATCGCGCACTTCACTACCGCGGATGCCGCGTGTAGTTCGTACCCCTCCGCCGACGACCAATGCCACACTGTCATCGTGCTCATTCATAGAAAACGCGCAGACGGGGGCTGCGCAGTACATTCATGATAATGTTACACAAATTAGGGCTGGTGGAGAGGAGCAAGCCGCTGCTGGCCCTGCTCACGGAGGAAACCCAGAATTCAACGGTACAGCAATAAAATCGAAAAATAAGTATGCATTATACGGCGATGACGGAAATACGAGTACTTCCGACAGCGAAGATGAACACATTTCGACAGAATTGTCCCATTCCATCCCCTGGGCACCAGCATCACAGCACAACGGTGGTAGCCTCCCAAAACGGAAAAAAGTAGATAATGTAGGTATAGCCACGAAAAACCGGTTCATGCCTCTACAACAGATGGAAGATTCCACTGAAGATACAAGTAACTTAAGTGATATTATAAATAATGTTATTCATAAGGATAGTGTAAAAATAACTAATACTACCACAGACTCTAACGATAAAAACACAAAAATACCACCGATTATATTTAGCGGACCACTAAACGAAAATCATAATAATTTTATATCGCAGATTAATAAAGAGCTAAAATATGGCGTTAAAGTTAAGACAACTCGAAATACATACATACTTTATACTAGCAGTATAAACGATTATGATATAGTATTAAAGATATTACAAAATAAATCAATCGAGCATTATACGCACACGCCTAAAATGCGTAAACCGATAAAGATGATATTAAAAGGTCTCCCTTCGAACTTAAATATTAATGAAATTAGGCACGATATCGAACGAAAACTTAAAGTTGAAAACATAAAACAATTTACTAAAAAAGATTTAGAAAATAACCAAATAACTTTGTTACCTATCTATACGGTAACGTTTCCGGCTAATACTAGCATTAAAGAAATATTAAATGTTAACGTAATTTGTTACTGTTTGATAAAATGGCAGAGATATAAATCGAAAAATTCTGTCATTCAGTGTTTCAAGTGCTTAGGATACGGCCATGTATCCTATAACTGTTTCAAAACCGAAAAATGTTTAAAGTGTAGTGGGCCTCACTCCGTAAAAATATGTACTGTAAATAATATCTCAAAGTGTGCAAACTGCATGGGCAACCATGCAGCAAACTTTAAAAACTGCCCGGTATACCACATTCGCATTACTGATATAGTATCTAACAAAACAAACATACGTAAAAATACTAATGATAATGTTTATAATGATATACTTTTTCAAAATGCACGAAATAATATTAATACTCCAAAAAATAGCGTTAGCAATTATGACATGAACAGAAATACTATTAACAAAAATAAGGATAATAATAAAACGTCACGCACATTTGCGCAAGTCGCATCTCAAAAAAATCCAAAAACTCAACAAGCAACTAATGATTTAACGCAATTATTGTCGTTTTTTAAAGGTGACACATTAAATAAAATAATATTATGTATTAAATCAATAGCTACTAAGTTAAAATCAAATCGGGGATCAGATATATTTAATATTATAACAACTATTATAGAAAGTATTACACTGATACATTCTTATAAAATGTATTTTAAAATAAGCACATGTTTTAATGACCAACAAAAATGGTATTAAAATTGTTAGCTGGAATGCTAATTCGGTGAGAAACAGGATATTGGAATTAAATCAGTTTTTGATGGATAATAAGATACACATAGCCTGTCTTTCGGAAACTAAGCTAAACTTAAACATGCCCTTTAAAGTTGGAAATTATTATACTTACCGAAATGACAATTCAGGTACCAGTGGTGGTGTTGCCTTGCTTATACACAATAGTATAAGTTTCGATCCGCTACCTCAAATAAAAACTAAGCGAATTGAAGCAATTGGAATTAAACTTGGCGTGGAAAATGATAATCTGGCTATAATTTCTATATATAGAGCACCTAATGTGCCGAAATTTTTTGAAGAGGACATTAAGCATCTTTTAAGAATAAACTCCCGGACATTGATTATAGGTGATTTAAATGCCAAACACCGCGCTTGGAATTGCCATAATGCAAATCGAGCTGGTAATATTTTATTAAACTTATCTATAACAAACCATTTTCAAATTTGTTTCCCAGCTACGCCTACATTTTTTCCGCGAAATCCTCGTCTCAAACCTAGTGTCATTGACGGAATCTTAGCGAAGGGATTTCACAAATTTACGGACCCCATATCAGTCAGCCAGTTATCTTCTGATCATAATCCTGTAATTTTTGAAATAAATACCACCTTTACTCAAACCCCTTCCGTGGAGCGATATAATTACCCTAAAGCAAACTGGAATCTCTACCAAGCTTTTATCAAGGAACATATCATACTACCTGCTACCTTGAAATCACCTCCGGAAATAGATAAATTTATATCTTCTCTAACTTCAATATTATTAACCGCTGTCGAAAAATCTGTACCCAAACTATCTCCACATAAACCTTTTACTGCTTCTAGAAAACTTGGTTTTCTTATTAGTATTAAAAATTTTTGCCGTAGGATGAGCCAAAAAAATCAGTTTCCTTCTTCCATTGCATACAAAAAATTATATAACAAATTAAATAAGCTGGTAAAAGCCCGGCTACTTCATGAGAGAAATGAAAAATGGAACGTATTTTTGAAGAATTTGTCCCATAAAGACAACACTCTGTGGAAAGTAAACAAACGTTTCTGTAGAAATCAGACTGAGCTGCCGCCAATCACAATCCCAAACAGTATTAATAAGATTGCATATTCCATTAAAGACAAAACCGAAGTACTTGCTACCCATTTTCACAATATACATAAGCAAAATGAATGCTTATCTACACACTATCATGTTCGCAGCGTCAGACAAGCTATAAACAGATATCTATGCCAAACGTCCCCTACATCAAATCCACATATTTTTACTACGCCCAAAGAAGTTAAGAAATGCATTCGTACATTGAGAAACACAAACTCTGTCGGAAATGACTTGGTGCACATCCGCATGATCAAGAATCTCCCAAAAAAAGCTATCCTCGGGTTAGTTAGCCTTTTTAATTCCTGCCTACGCTTAACTTATTACCCTTTATTCTGGAGAATCTCAATAACGATACCTCTTGCGAAGCATGGAAAGGATGCTTCCTTTGTGCAAAATATCAGGCCTATTAGTCTATTAAGTAATATCAGCAAAATCTTTGAAAAATTAATCTTAATTAGACTAAACAAGTACAGTGACACAAATGCTATTTTTAGGGAATTCCAATTTGGATTTAGGCCTAATTTAGGTACGACAATGCAACTTGCCGCTTTATGCGATACAATCACTGACAATTTTAACCAAAATAAACATACCGGTCTAGTACTCATTGATCTTGAAAAGGCTTTTGATATCACTTGGCATGAAGGCATTGTATTTAAATTAATCAAATATGGATATCCACAATACTTAGTACTGCTTATCAAAACTTATTTAACGAATAGACAGTTTTACGTGCAAATTAAAAATGTTAAATCTAGTAAGAAATTTTGTGCCGCTGGAGTTCCTCAGGGGAGCATCTTGGGTCCCTACCTTTTTATCTTATACATAAACGACCTTCCGCTTACAAATCATGTAAGTCTAAATCTTTACGCTGATGACACTGCACTTGTCGCCACATCCTACCGAATTGATACAATATGTCGACGACTCACGGATGCCGCGAATAAGTTAGTCAAATACTTCACTAAATGGAGAATTAATATCAACGAAAATAAATCTGAGGCAATTATATTTACAAAGCGCAGGCCAACAATTAACAATCACGTTAAAATTAAAAACAATACGATCGAATGGAAAGATGAGGTAACTCACTTAGGCATGACACTAGATAAAAAGCTTACGTTTACAAAGCATATAAATCAACGTATTTATAAAACTCAGCGTAAGTTATGTAACCTGTTTCCGATTTTTAAAAGAAAATCATGTCTAACAGTGTCCAATAAGTTCATGATTTATAAAGCGGTATTACTACCCACGCTATTATATGCTGCTCCAGTCTGGTGTTCGACCAGCCATAGTAACTTAATGAAGCTCCAGCGAATTCAAAACCATTGTTTTAGAATCATATTAAATAAGTCACGATACACACGCATTAAAACCATGCACGATTATCTGCATTTTCCGTATGTCAGTGAGATTATAAAAGAACGTGCAATAAGTTTCTTTAATTATTGCGCTATGTCAGACACATTATAACTATAAACAATATAGGCAGGTATAATAATTATCAGTCCTTAAAACATAGATACAAGAAATATAAACACAGACGAATTAAACATGTATTACTCTGAGTATTTTTACAGCCCTATATCTCTGTTTCTCACCAAATTGTTAATTTCTTTTCATGAACTCTTAGAATTTCATCTAAATTGCGAGATTATGCTAATTTTATGCTGAGTCATTAAAACTTAAACTATTTAATAAGCTAATGTGTCAGGTTTTTTTAAACTTTTCCTGTCTATAATTATAGATTCTTTTTCTTGTTTATCATTTTCGTGTTCTGATATATATATTAAGTTATCTGATAAGGAAATCATGTTTTTCCGGTACAGATTACTCGCTTAAGTTATGTATTGTTATTTGTTAAAAAATTAAGCGCAAATATACGTTTCTTCTTCTTCTTCTTTAATACAAGAACTGCTCCTCCGCTCATAACATGCGTATTAGAGCCGAGCTTCGGATATTTGCAGATCAATCAATGCGGGGATCAATAAGTTTCACAAGCAGTCAAATATTTCGCAGTAAAATGCATAAAAACTGCATTTTTCCGTTCATTGCATTATTCTCGTTTTCGCATTGAAGCATTTTAAGGAATAAAAAGAAAAAAATATATATCTATAAGCCAGAAATATACAAATTATCATCATTTGTAAAATAACAAGGTGTCCTGTATATATATATTAGGTAGACCCATCTGGTAACACTGTAACTTTGACAAGGAATATGAGAATGACTAATGGATAGCATGTGTTTGAAGCGTCAGCCCGTAGGAGATTTTTGCCATGGAGCAGTACACACTAATCGAACGAGCTGAAATTGTTCAGCTGTACATTTTAAACTTCTCAATAGTGACCGCATAATATGCATGGAAAAAAATGAAAATAAAGTGAAAATTGCGCTGTCAAAGAACACCAGAAAGCGTTGGCACGAACGATTTTTTTCTTCTGGTATAAAAAGCGACCGAGACGATCGCGGCCGTAGAAGCCAGTGTTGAACGGTCACCGCAAACATCAGGTTCAACAGTGGCACGTAATAACCGTCAATCAGGTGCGTTATCGGGCTATGATAACCGTTTTTTTGATGCCGATTGTTCGTGAAAATGATATGGAGCACTTCTGGTTTCAACAAGATGGCGCACCACCTCATACAGCTCGTGCCACAATCGATTTTTTGAAGCCATTCTTCCCCCCGGTCGCTTGATAACAAAGAGATTATTTTGATTGGCCTCCGCGTTCGCCTGATTTGACATCGCCAGACTTTTTCCTCTCGGGCTACTTGAAGTTAAAGGTTTATATCAACAAGCCAAGGACGCTAGACGAACTTAAGGCCACAATCCGCTAGGAAATAGCCACCATATCAGCCGAAGCATTGGCAAATACGATAGAAAATGCCGCAAAACGGGCGCATTATATCATTCGAGCTCAGGGTGACCACTTGCGCGATTTAATCTTCAGAAAGTGATGTAATCAAATCTCCTTAAACCAAATTAAATAATTTTTCACTTAAACATCAAAAAATCTGTTTTTTTTCATGTTTTTTTTGTTAAATAAATAGGTTTACCTAATATAGTCAACCCTGTATATGTGTATATATATATATATAATTCTTCTGTGCGTGTGTTTGTGACTGAACTCCTCCTAAACGGCTGGACCGATTGTGTGTGTTCAAGTGTATTCAAGAATGGTTTAGATTCACAATTCGGTCCACTACACGAAATATGAGGGTTTTAAATAGTTGAGATGAGACTAGGGGCACATAAATGTATATGGGACGAATAAAAAGAAATTAACAAAAAATTAATTTTTAAATAAAATGATTACCACGGTAAAAATAAACTAAACCTAAAAATTTAAATAAAATGATTACTATGGTTATTTTATTATTAGTTTCTGGTGTAAGTAAATACGCCGCTTCTGTTACTTCGCTTTTTGCGTTATTGAAATCATTAAACTTCCAAGTCGCGCGCTCCTATTTAACTGCTGTACTCATTACGGAGAGTTTAAAAAAAAGTGGTGTTTTCTAAAATATCCTGCAACGGAATTTACTAGCGGGAACGTTATTTATATTCAAATTTGAAATCTTTACTCAACTACGTATAGTTTGCTGTTGTGGTAATCCATTAATTTTAATAAAATGCTGAAGACAGGAAGGTCGGAAGAAAAATTGTTGTTGATGTTGGAATGGCGGTGAGATCGCGGTGTCTAATATTCAAAAATATTTCATTTTACTTTCAGTTTGTGCAAATTCTGTGCGGTATTGAAGTGAGTATTTTAATATATAAATACTCACTGTAATTACGAATGTTGAATTAATATGTGTTAAGGATACAATAGTTGCCCATTATGTTAAATACATAGATAAGGATGGTACATGTTTGTTTTCATCTCTATCTTATTTATTGTATAATAATGATTGATTAGGAGTCGAAATATGAAAATTTATTGTACAATATATTTATAAAAACTGGAAGAGGTTTAAGCCATATACTATTGGACTTAATGGATAACATATAAAAATAAATAGAGTATTTAACTCTGATATGTCAAATATTCGAACTTTTGGGCCAAAACCGCTGTATAAATTTTTTAAATTAACTGTTTAACTTTCTTTTTAATAGTCTGCTACCAGGAGTATTAAAATTCTTACTCAACTACTGCAGTATGTTGTTGCGGTAATAAATTAATTTTAATAAAATGCTCGATACGGAGAATTCGGAAGATATGAGTGAAGAAGATGTTCTCTTAAATGTGTAATTATGGGAGATCACCGTGTGAGTAACTCCAAACCGATGGCTGTGTGTGCTGTTTAGTTGAGCAAAACTTTTTGTTAGAGCAAGACCGACAGGTTAAAGAAAGATCGATAATCTTCAGCTAAACGTGGAACGTGAAGACTATTTTCTGTTGGACGGTAATAAATATGTTTCCCAAAGAGAGAAAAAATCTTAACATAAATACAATTCCAGATAAAGCAAAAATTTTTTTATGAATTTGCAAGTACAGATTTAAACGGACATTAATACACGGGCAAAGCCGTGGGACACAGCTAGTATATTTCCAATAAAAAGTGTGTAAAATGTTTCCATAGAAAAATCAGTATCCGCATTAGACACGAGCCTGTTCTTTTTGAAATAGTTGCGGTTGAGAAGCAGTTTCTTTTATAGCTTTCCGACAATCTTTTCATTACAAAAGAACCGATTGTCGTCTATATTTCAGCGGATATTTAATCTGAACTTATTTGTAGTAGTGTTACTACTTCGCAGTGATAATTAAAAAGCTGGAACGCGAATTTTACCTTTTTAATGCAGCAATTTATTATAAAGAAAGCGCTGCTGCTAGTATAGAGCCGAGAGTTTCGTAATTTTTTTAGCAGAGTAAACTATAAATTTTTCGAGGGGCGTTTTTTCTTTATTAAATTTTATTATTTCGAAGGTTTTTAATATTGGTCAGAATGAACGCTCGAATACGGTACGAAAAGAATAACAAATAACAATGGCGTGCTTAAGGCCCCGCAGACGGAGGGAAAATAATAAAATTGCCCATTTTGCAATAAAATTTATTGCGGTTTAAGAAAAATTATAAGAATGCCGGAACTTTTAATGGCGAAAATTTTTATTGAAATCGCTGCGTGGAAAGGAAAATTTATTAAAAAAATTCCCGATATTATGCAGAAGAATCGCTCGTTTTTTGTTTTTTTTTTTTGTTTTTATTTATTTTTTAACTGGAGGAAGTCGTTAAAATACTCTATCAATATTTCGATATTATATATTAGTTCATACAAGAAAAAAAAAAAAAAAATTCTAAAGGAATTACCCGAGCGAAAAGTTTTATCCTATTCTATGGGATATATTGTTTTTACACAAATGTACGCTATAATTTCACCGAATTATTTTTAATATAGTTATATTCTTGTAGACGACGCTGCTCGGTCTAGATGAAAAGGGAAAATCAAATAAATCAAATTTTCATTGTGAAACGCGGCTTAATTAATTCAGTCTCGACGTAAATTATGAACCGGGGACTATATTCTTTCGCAGAGAATTTGAGTAGAAATCGCTCTTAAATGCATTTGAACTCTTGCTTTTTTTTTTTTTTTTTGAGTTCGTTAATTACGAACATTAACCCGGTACGCAAAAGGACTTTTTTCTATATTTTTAATTTACAGAATCTTCGAACTGGGTCCTCCTCCCTAAGACTACCGTGTTTAAGTAGCTAGCTGATTCCTATAGATATTAATTACGCTAATCGAAGTATTGAAGAGTTATAAAATTCTACCGTCATTTTAATCGTACGAGAAGTAAACAATTATCCGCCAATTTTTAATAAATTTTACATATATAAATTCGTATAATTTCACCTAATATTATCTGCGATAGTATTACTCACGTGTAGACATGTTAAATATGAAAGGGATTTTAGAATATCCTCAAACGGATTTTCAAAAAACCCAGCAATTAAACTTATATTAAAGCGTATAAAATTGTCAAATCTACATATGGCAGCAATTGCAGGCATAATTATGTCCAAAATACCGAAAAACATATTAATTATCGTGTTTTTAATTTAAAATAAAATTTGATGTAAATAAATTATAAACTCAAAAAACGTGCGAAATGAAACAATTATATTTAAAAAATGCCGACTAGTTTCTGATAACTCGATCCACAATTCCAAGGCAATGAAAAATTGATATTAATTCACTGACGTACGTTACTGATATTTTACTCGTATGTAGATGAAAATAAAACGATAAAATTAAAACAATTTAAGAATAATCAGCCCGGTTTTGGGGGGAGTGGCGAACCTAGGCGATTACCTGGGGGCGCTAACTATTAAGGGCGCTTTTCGAAATATGACTAATATAAGTTGTAACATTTTTACTGTACATCTGTCACGTGTAGTAGTGTTGCATTATTATTCAGCATTCTCGCTGAGTATTTCGATAAATGGAGTGTTGTTAACAGCACTTTTACTAGTCTTGTTTTGAAAATTATTCCCGTTACCCTAATGGCGCTATAATATGAAACACATTTAAAAACCCCGTACGCGCTGGCAAGCGTAAATAAATATAATTAAGCCAGTACCGATTTCAAACAGCTGATATTCATGAAACACTGATTGAGTTGCTACAAAAGTTCGAAAATAGCATACGACGCTCCCCAGTAGGGTAAGATTTTAGTTTTTTTTTTTTTTTTTTTTTTGATTTTTAATAGTAAATTACTTTAAACGAAAGGAATGGACATTAAATATCTTAAAAAAGTATTGTTTATTTATAAAAAACTATACAGAGAATACAGTTTTGTTTAGACTATAATTACAACATAAAATTGGGACATTTTTTCGTTATAAAATCTAATGGAGGCGGCTTAAGAATTCAAGCCCGTGCCCACAATTTTGAAGGGAGGGAGATTTTCTTTGCATATTTATTTTATAATACATTTTTCACTAATATTCATACTATTAATAATTTCGATCATTTTGATTTATATAAATATTAACAATATTCATAAATGAATTACTGTATAAACATTAATAAAAATTACATATGTTATTGATTATACTCGTAATGATAAATTTTGCTTAAAATATTAATGAAATACCTAAAAATATGGAGAATATTTTTTCTTTTTTTTTTTTCAACGGTAAGAACAGCTTAAAAAATCATTAATATTTATTTTAAATTTTTGCCTTTTTTCCGATTTTTGTGTATTTATAATAACTATTTCAGTTCTCATGGGGGGTGGGGCGTGGACACAGCCTTGTAAGAATTACGTTATTGATAACGGTCTAGCGGAACGATATTTCCGAAACATAATAGATTACGTAATAAAAAATTTGTAGCTAATTTTTTAATTCGCAATTTATATTCGAACATGGCATTTTTAAGTTTATGTGGATTTAAAATTGTAGGGCATGTGTAATTTCAGAGATAATAAGGGTTATACATTAAATGATCTAGCGCCATAGAAATAATTCAATATTTTACACGCTACTGAATTAGGTTATAAACCTATTTAATGAATTTAATTTATTCGCAGTTGAAGAAATTACGTAAAAAATAATAAAATTATATAATACTAGAAGTATAATATTTTAAAAATGATTAATTTTACATTAATATTTCTATAAATTAATGAAAATATTGAAAAACGGTATTTTATAGGAAATTAAAAAGTTCAATCTGCGTAATAAATATTACGGATATCTGCTAATGTGAACTTTTGTTGTCGTTTGGCATACATGTTGTTGTCAATAAGGAAGATACAAAAATTTCAAACTGCGTGAAACGACCTGGAATTATTTTCCGAACTTGTTTGTTTTACTATTTTTTTTTATATATTTTTTTTGTGTACAAAATTTAATTAATCGAAAACAAAACAGTTGTCCGGAAACTAAATTCGATCAATAATTTAAATAGTGCTGTGATAGATGCTAAAGGAGGATCGCCTGAGACTTTGCTACAATTGAAGCGACGACGTAACTGAGCTGCAGAGTGCTCATTTTAAAGTTGAAACTGGTTTTTTCTCTCGTTAATTAAATGTAATAACGAGAAATAAATAAGTAGATGATCAGGTCACATCATGTAGGGCGAGTTCAAATACAGTGTAGCCAGGTAATGTCTGAGGCTTACAAGCAAACCGGATTTTGCAAGGACCATTTTCAAGATGGATAGCGCAGTTTAATTGATAAATAATCGTTATCGATTAATTTAGTTTAGTCGATCGATTTTTCATTGCAAACACTGGTTTTAAGGATTTCTCATCGTACTCGACAGACTTCCTACCCGCATAAGCTAAGTGAGATCACCACTTGTATTCTCCATTGCCGACTGCAACGATTCCCCTTCACTCTTTCCAAACTTAACTACCGACGAGTTTATAAAACTAAAAATTCAGTACACCGGCGCCGATGTTATCCATCCGTTTGTAATCAAACATTTTCGCCACTCAGCCGTAGATTTCCTACTCCACATCTACAATCGAATATAGTCCACTGACGACGTACCAGAAATTTGGAAATCCGAGAGGGATCGTTCCAGTTCTCAAGGCAAACGCTGACACTTGTGTCTTTCCTGAATGTGATAAGCTAATTTCCTCTATACAGACCGGCGGGGACGTACATATAAATCCACACTGTTTGATTAGCCCCTGGAGGCAAGCTGTACACATGTCTGGAGTAGCACGTAAAATATTTGTACTCGATATTTCTAGACACTTTCTGATAGCCGGTATAGTTTTAAAACTGAAACACGCCGGAATAAAAAAGCAAAATGGACAGTTTCCTTATAAGTTTCTTGACTAATGTACTAGTTGATTCTGTTTTTCCTACTCCCATTGAACATGGACTCCTACCGGAATCCTCGTTCTGATGTTTATCCTTCTCATTAATGATATTTCCAGCTGTATTAGACCGCCGGTAGCGGCCCCCGACTGTTTATTGACGGTCTGAACACATCATTCTCATCCAATTTCTCGACGCTCAGTCCAACCTTCTTAAGTGTCTGTACATAATGGACTGAAATATTTTTCCTTCAAGTCTATAGTCTGTCAAGCGAAAGAAGTCCGTTCGAGTTTCGTTGCCGAGTATGATGCTCAAAGTGTAATAAGACATGTATTAACTCTCCCGAAAAAAGTCATATTGCTATATTCCTGTTATTCCTCCCCTTCTTGGAAGCAGTAACCTAGTTTTTGTTTCATCTTTGTTATACGTTCATCCGTTCTTTTGTTCTGACCTGTTCTGATCCGTACGGACCACTTGGTATTAACAGAATGACGGTTACATGTGATATACGATGGACTGAAATTTGAGGTCTCCTGAATTCGTGACGTCAGCGCGTTTCGGTTGTTTTACGAACGGACGCTTCTTTCGCTTGACAGACTATAGTTGCGTCGACCTCTATAAGAGACGTCTTTATGCAGACAGTTAACTGTGAGAAACATATACACCTTTCTCTGAATAATTCCCCGCTTCTTTTTTCCGTCACTGTGGATTTTCTGGGCTTACTCTTCAACCGTTTTCTGTCTGGTCTTCCCATATCACAAACTTTTTAAAAGCATAAATTTGTAGAAAACTTGTTGTCTATTTTAAAATGTCCATATTGTTCTAAATTCCATATAGACTCCGAACCTCACTTATAAAATTCTAACTTTTTCCAGATTAAATTACCGATGCTAGGTGTAAGAGTACTCTGCTAGCCAGTTTTTACTTTACATATTTGATTCTATTTACTGTAAAAATTACTTTGCCTAATTTTCGGCTTACATCGAACTTTTCCTTTGCTTGTACGCTCGATGGATTACTTTCTGGTAACATAGCTTATGAAATAACCCGGTGAGGTAGTTCCGTCACCTTAAAAAATTGAAAACGTTCCGACACCCTGCTTCCTAATGATTCAATTTTATCTTACAGTAATTTTCTCACCGTCGTGTTGTTGTTAGCCGTTGTCCTCCGTGTACATGATGTGGACGGTATTGGAAAAAAAGAAAAAATCAAAATTCGAAGACTACTTTCTTTTTATACGATAAAAAATTAATACGAAATGTAGAAAAATTTCGAAAAGTGTCTACAACATATTATTATTATTATTATTTAAAAAAAAAAAAAAATTTATTCGGATTTGACTAGTAAGGACATTTATATTCGACACGCCAATGAGATAGTATATTGCAGCGGGACTCAAATGCCAGGGGGGGCGGGGGGGGGCGGACGCCAACTGGTAACTATTTTAGGGTACATACGAAAATGAGTCTCCAAGAGTAATTGGCCAACTGGTAATTCTAATGGCTGACTACTACGATACCCAAAAACAAATCTTATAGAAGTGAATAATTTCGACACCAGTGCGTTTCTCGACTTTTTCTCCTGCTTATACCGGCTAGGCAATGTTAATTCTTGGTTATTTTCTCTCGAACCGGTGAAAACTCTTAATTAGTACAAAAACTGAAGATGACAATTCGAATTCCATCGGGCTGTGTCGAAAAACACGAATTATTATTCACTTCCGCAGAAAAATATTAAATTATTAACCGCATCTTCGGAGCTATTTTATTTGCATAATTGAAAACATAAATTATTTTTATAAGAGAACATTTTTAAATTTAATTTATCGATGAGAAATAAAGTAGTGTACAATAAATAAAAATAAAAATTAGACAATTGTGTTATAACATGGTCAATTAAAAATTTACATTTGCATAATAATAAATTTAGAACATTCCCATTTATCGCGATGATATATTTTTCCCGTGGCATTCCTAGACACGCGTTTAAAAATGTTTGCGCCTTTACCGCTCTTTTCTGAAATATTTTAAAACTCAAAAAGTTTCTATATTAAAATTTAATTTTCATTTACTGTATTATATATTACGGGGCGCGTATAAAAATAAAAAAAGTACCATCTAATATTAATTTTTATTTTTTCGGCAAAGTACAAAAGGAATTTAATATAAAATGTTACCGGGCAACAAATATAGCGATAAATATGTGGCAATTACGAGCACTTTTGCCGCGTAGTAGAGGTTTTCTTGTTTTAATTAATACCTGGTCTCAGTTATTGATTTTTACCAGTGTTGAAAATAAAATGATCTTACCGGCTTATGATAAAAGAAACGTTGAACGTCCGGCGATCATCAGGCCGTCGTCGGTGATGATCAGATGTGTGTGTTTTAGGGTCGTCGCAAAGAAATTACGTGATTTCTTCGGGTTAGGAGTTGGCGTGCCTTACTGAAAATTACCTTTGAAATTTAGTTACCACTTGGCTAATTCCCGAATGCCTAATAGTCATAACTGTGTGGTACTTTTGCTTTATCTTCGGTTCATTCAGTGTTCCCGTTTTGAACTTAAAAACAAATAGTAAAAAAAAACGAAATGAAGCAAGGAAAGTTAGTTGGACCATTTCGCCATAATAATAGACGCTAGATGAATTTCAGATGATGCGATTGAAATATTCGTTTTTTTTTTCCAATATCATTTTTAATTATCGAGGCTTATGTTTCTGTTTTCATAATCCTTTTTTCTTTTTTTTTTTTTTTTTTGTTATCAGCCTTCGTGAGTTTTTTAATTATTTTTTTTCCTGTACTCTCGTTGTTCTAAAAATCAAAAAAGAACAATTAACGTATCGACTTTATCCTACGAAGAAACAGCGATCAAAGTCCGCACTGGCAAAACATTTCTACCAAACGCCCTATCGGACTTGTTTCCATTCTGCTCGTTATGACCATCAGAAAAACCCACTCCATACGTTAGACCGGGGGTGGCCAACGCAACTCCTCGGGCCGCATATAAAATCATATATCCTCATATTAACTTTTGTTTTTGGGCGCATCAACTATGGACCATTGCCCAACTTCAGACGCACTATAATTTAAGGGTGAAACATAAAACTTGTTATAATAAATGTTCCAACATGCGCGCGCATTATGAGTTCGCAGAACGTCATTTTTTACTACTTTGGCCATTTCGCGTTAGACCGTACCGGAAAATAATCGTAACAATCCGCATAATATGCGGAAGAAGCAGAATCAGTCTGTAGCAGCGACAGAGAAAAATCGGTAACGAGGTTCGATTCCGTACGGATTCCGATTCGTTAAAGAATGCCAAAGTGTCGCTCAGCTTCGAAAGCGTGGCAATTATGCCATAAACGCCTATTATCAATTAATGTAGCATCTCTATTATCCGGTAGAATGAAAATATTTATCTTAGCCGCCGATAGCGAGGAAGACGACTAATGTCCGATTGTTAAACCTATTCGTCTGTTCGGCGCAGGATAAGCGCTACCGGAGACGACCGATTTCCGGAACGTATAAATCCGGTTCGAGATGGAGCGCAAACCGACCGAGAAGTCTGACCTACATAAATGGAGCGCATTTTTCCGGCTCCGGTCGCTGCCCTCTTTGACGTTTTAAAACAACAAACGATAATTCATTGGCGGCAATCGTTTGCGCGCCTTTTATCACCTGGCTGCTTAACTCCTGTTGCTAATTACTATGTAGAAAATGGCCGGTCGTCAGACAAGTGCCAGGCCGAACTTATTAATGAGCGGTTTGTTCCTATCGAATTTCTTCTTCACACGTCGATGTAATTAGGGAAATAACAAAGAGAAACTGATTCGGAGCACCATTTCGTCCCGGTACGCCGTAAAATTTCGCCAAGCGTGAAAATATCTTCGAGCGTCTAATAAGAGTTAACATTATATATCATCGTTAACGTCGTTCAACTTTCATCCCCGATGACAGATTTATCGCTCCAGCGAGCCTGCTCCTCTTCAACTGTACTTTTCAAAGTGATGCACTTGGCCCTGCCCTATAATTCCTCGCCGCCGCCGCCGCCGCCGCCGCCGCCGCCGACCAGCAGTCAACACCTAGAACTTCGACGACGCACCTATCGTTTATGATTCCCGCCATCGCAGCCTCCACTGCTATCGCCTCCCTAACGCTTTCATTGGAATTGTAAAGTTTAACATTGTATTCCGGATAATTGGGCTTTTCGCGGCAAACGAGTTGCGTTAAAATGAAAAAAGACCCGGCAAAAAAAATTTCTAATTTTTGTTTCTTGCTAACTTTGAAAGTTTTTCCCTGAGATCAGAGACCTTTTCTGCTTACCGAACTAGTTGAAGCTGTTCCGCATTCTATTCTGTCGAGGCTTTTGCGTCTCATGAGGTATACTCTTTTTTTTTTTTTTTTTCTTTACCACTTCTCGCCATTCTTTCTTCTCACAAAAACCAGAAGCCGCTCATACCAACTTTTAACATTTTACTTAGCGGTGAAGAACTTTTCCGTACTATTATCCTGCCGTCGTTTTTCTTGCAGCCGTGTAATTAAATCAAACAAGTACATTTCGAACGTTTTTCCAATATCACTACTTCGCTAAAATAGTGTAACCGTTTGAATTTCGAAACGCAAATGGTTCGGAAGAAAAGCTTCGAAGAATGACTTTCGATATATTTCAACGAATGGCAAAAGAATTATTCGCAACTTTTAAAAATTACACGAGAATGCTGTGAAAATTTTAAATTGCATTTATAATTAATCGGTTAGCAGAGAAATCTGGGAAAGACGGATCTCAAGTAGAAAGGAACTGGCCTCAATATTTTCTTCAGATCCATATTAGTCCCCGAATAGCATAAATTTACAATCTATGATAGACCCGGACTTGCGTGCGGTTGATTTATTTTTTCTTCGTTCGAGCACGTTAGCACTACACCTGGAGGAAACAAAGGAAGGGAAAGAGCCGCCAATTGCATATTTATGATTCGGTATTGAACATAATTCTACATTAAGACGCATTCCATTTGTTGTTACAGAGAGGGCTTGAATACAACTTGAAGAAGACTTTGAGCCATGGGGCTTCGATGTTCTATTCGTGTCGATAACTTGGAGATGATCCTCCGATGAATCCTATTTCGTAGGCTTTTCTATTGGGGTGTGCTCCCTTAACCGAGGGGTTCCAGTTTTAAGGCGCTAGAAACATCTTGGATTATCATTCGTCAGTTCGACCAGGGTACACATGGACACAGATGAGTTGCTAACAATTCGCTGTTGTAAATGCGATCAAAAATGCTTAACGATATTTGTTCGAAAGCACATGTTCGGTACGTGCATTCTGTCCGTTTTACTGTCAGTGATTTGACGTGAGTTCAAATTTAGCTTTTCTGATCAGCGCTGAGCCCCCCTTCCATAGGAAATTACCACCCTGCGCGACGCGGACGAGTGGAACTCACATGACTGTTGTTCGGTTTCACTGTCTGCGGGCTAGCACATTATAAAAGTCGAGTAATTATATACTAAATAATGTGGCTCTAGTTACAACAACCTGTACCCGCAGGCCGATAATAGCGATAATGTTAAATATTATAAAGATCTATCGAAAAAGAGGAAAAAAAAAGAACGATAATAACGAACGATGACGACGACGTAGATCATCAATTAGTAAGAATGAAAATTGAAATAAATAAAAAAATGGTCGAAATAGAATACTGAATTCTGCTTTTTCCTCTAGCAGCTCTAATAATGTTCACGTGTCGTTGTGTTTAATTTAATACGCGGAATTTTAATTATCGAGAAAATCTTTGATAGTTGAAAAAAGATTAAATAGGAGAATAAAATGAAACAAAATGATACTGTTTATGTCATTTGAAAGCTCATGCTCTATGCTTTTTTTTTTTACCCTATAAGTTTCATCTACCAATTGGACTTTCGACGTTAACGACATCGGCACTTATTGTTTTCAGGTATTCCGAGTATGAATATATATGACAAAGAACACTGTGCAATATACCGATTAATATACTTATCCATTTCTTTAGGTTAGCTTTTCATATTTTAATATTTATTTTAATTAATAGAATACACCAACGTGTTTACGTTGCAAGCTGCTTATTTGTATGACAAGCGTATTCGAGAATGCTATAAATACGTAGCTTGTCGTGTTAGTCTATTTTATCTATTTTACCTTTTAAAATATATATTTCTGTTTATACGAGTGTTATCTTATATGGGAACAGTGCGCTAGTCAGTAACTGATGCGATTTAGAAAAGTTAACCTAAATGATTATGTACAGAGAAAAAATGACGATATAAACGAGCAATAATGACGGCCGATTGGATATTTAAATTATCAGGCGGTATCTAAAACCTCTTTCTCTTTGAATTTGCATTGTGATTTGAGTTTGTGTTCAGCTGTGGAACTCTAACAAGCGTAAACTAACTGATTGTACGCAGCTCCCTTTCTAGGCTTCGAAATTTTATATCAAGCATCTCTTGATAAAAACTAACATTTCTGTCGCTTTTGAAATTCTGTTCAACTTTGCATTTTATTCGACTTGTATCTCGTTTTCAATGCTCCACTCTCACCATAATAGATCTCTTTTAATGCGCAACTGCCCCCTCTTTCCTTTTCCTTTACTCTGGCTACCATATTAATATTTCCAGGCCTACCCCAGCGTTCTTACATTTACTCTGAAAATGTTACTGTCTCCTATTCAGATTATCCAAAACCAGGTTCTAAAATTTCTGTTGTTTTCTTTACTTTTTCCCTTTGATACCCGTTCGATTGGGTTCAAACCCTCTGGCAAGCTGTTTACTTATTCGAATGTTTTTTTACATCTTATTTCATAAAAATATATTATTCTAGTTTTTTTTTGATTTATTAAGCGCGATCCCTGTATTAGCTTAAGTTTATCAGATTTTTTAATCCGTTCTAGCTGGCGTTACTGTTGCTATTTATGGTAATCCTACGTTTCTTTTTCTTTTATTGTATTTAAAATATTTATATTTATTCCGGTCTCGGGGAACCCTCAAATCTACTCTTGCCGTTAACATCATTTGTGCTAAATCGCCTATTTCTACTTCCCGTTTATTAGAAAGGAATATTTTGGTCTTATTTTTTTATAATTCCATTATTAATTACAAAAGAAAAAGCAGTTATGTCGCGTATGCTTTTTTTTTTTTTGTATTTGTTCGTGCATAATTCATATCCATGTAGACTAGTTTTAATGATTCTTTGTTCATTTAAAAGTGTGTACCAGCATCTGAGTACACCATTGAGTATCGACGAACACACATATACACTCAGTTGTCTTCAAAAAAACATGAAAAAATATGGCCCCTTTAGGTCACTATTTAAAACAATTAGTTTTATCATTTTTCATTAGATTACTTGATTCTGATGATCGCTAGCCTAAGTCAAACGTCAAGTAAAGATATATTTTAATTAATACGATATGTTTACTGAAAACGATCTTATTCCTAATACTAGCTACCGTGCGAGTTTCAAGTTTTTAAAATTTCTTAAAACGTAAATACGAGTTTAGTGTAGCTACGAGAAAACTCTATTTTTATTTATTTATTTATTTATTTATTTATTTATTTATTTTTTTTTTTTTTTGAGATCCACAATGGAAAAAAAATGGAAAAAAAATCAAACGGAAAACAATTAGTTAATAAATTGTTGATCATTTATTTCAACTGTACACCATAACTTCGGGGCTATATTGATCTCAGTTGATGGATCAATTATTGCTCTGACTGTTGACAGTTTGACAATTTAGGGGATGATAAAACCCTTAATTTTTATCCTCTTTCTCGTGAAATATTTTACGAGTAAAATCACTCACATTATTGGACTGCATTTAAGCGTTTATTCGTTCATTAATTTTTCTAGTACTCTGTTCGTTCCATTCGATACTATTACACACATTTACTTATTCATCGTTTGAGTTAATGCTTTTATACATCAAAAACGATTGTACGAATGAGTGCCGTGATTGCGCTGTTTTAGCGTTATTTTTGATTTATAAACGACGCGATATATAGAAAAAGAAGTAATTGGAAAAAACGGTAATATTAACGGCAGAATTACGAACGAATCGAATTTTTAAAATAATTATGAGGTACAAACCGTTCCGAATTATTCGATAAGCAGCCTCTGGAGATCCGGAACAGCTGTTGTATCTGCTTGTAACGACTTCACGTCTACTAAATCTACTTCGAACTGCCGGGACAAACGGACAGCAAGAAAAAAATTCCCCAAATCCTTGCCGAAATCTACCAAAAAAAGAACAACATACGGTGTAAGTGTGTAACTTTAAATGTATCGTTAAAAAAGTGTGTCAATAATGAAACTGGTAGTTAAAAACGATTGGACAATACTGAAAAATGTTCGCCCTAATTTTTTAATTGGCAGTTTTTTTTTTTTTTTTCAGTTTTTTCCCATCTCAGTATGGTTTATTTGAAATACTTCCCCTACGAACTGTTGACGGAAGTGAAAAATGACAAAACCTTTTGAGAATTAAGGAAATTCGAAAGATTTTAAGTATATTTTTTTTAATATCGGGAAAAGTAAACTGCGACGGGTTTAGTGTAAACTGGATTTCACATGACACGAAATATTCGAAGTTTATTAGAAAACGTTAAACTGTAATGAATTTTGAATATCTAGATAGTGCGTTGATTTGTACATTTGGGCAGAACGCGTTAGCAAAATGGTAAATATTAAAGCATCCGGAAAGTAAGATGTGTTCTTCAAGAAGTTTATTCACATCGAAACTTTTTGAATTCACGTATTATTCAAACTTCTCTAAATTATATATTTAACGTGTACAGAACTACCAACATACCTATTCGTTATTAGGAAGACACTGTTTTCGAGCGATAAATTCCTGCCAATATTTATTAACTCTTCTTTAGCGATAAGAACATTTTATCTAAAGGCAATCTGTTTCTCATTTTTGAAGTTATTTCTTTCCATCAAAAACACAACTGGTTTTCCCTTTCCCGGATATTGTTTTTCCTTTTACATTTTAAACCTTTTAAACCTGGGTACCGTCTTCAGTATACGAACAATATTAATTTGTTTCCCTGGTGGAACAAATTACATATTTTTGTCTCAACTCAATTTTTCCGAATAACAGGTAATATTTTAGCGGATATTTTTATTTTGTGTTTTTTTTATGGCTTTGTCAACGAGGACATTAGTCTAAGAAATGGAAAAAAGGAGAAAATAAAGTTCTTTTCTTGAGCGGTTAAGGACAGAGGATAAAAATAATTCAAAGGTTGGAATAATAAAAATAGAAGAAAATGAGGGAATATAAGAAGCACCGATAAAAGGGGAGTTAGAGTACCAAGTTTTAGTAAAGAAGAGTAGAAGGTCGATTGTTTAGCAGAAAAGGTCGAACATTCGAATAAAATATTATTTCAAGGTCGCAAAGAGAGTACACGGAAGGGGATGAAAAGGACAAAATGGAGTAGAGATGAAAATCGAGAAATGATGCACGAAGGAGGCTATGATTATTAAAACGAAGGACACAAATAGCCGAAATTGCGCAGCGCACAAGGGAAAGGAAGTATCTAAGAAACCATACGCGAGGAAGAAAAATGGTTGAATAGAGAGGTAAAAGGAGGTAGAATTAGAAAATGAAGAAGAATAAGAGTTGAGCCGTAATTTGGAATGAGCTACTAAGGAAGGAAGAACAATATTATGAGCTGAAAACGTGTCCAAAAATCATGGAAGAACGAGCTAATAATTATCCACTACCTTTTTATCCTCAATACCCGAATCGCCAGGAATCTACAAAACATCGATTTCGATCGAGTGAAGAAGGAAAAGATCACGGATGAGGGAGCGTATGAGAAGAATTCCATTATCGGAAGAGGAGATGTGATAGCTTGTCAAGTACTTTAAAATCCGAGATTATGAACATTTTATGTAAAATCAATGATGAAGAAACAAACAGGACAAAGGAATGAGGATTGAAAGATTCAGGATAATTCAAGGCGAGACAAAAAAAACAGAACTAACTCTGTTTAGCGCATTGGAACTGTCAGTATAGATAATGATGTGTGTAGGAAAGAGACAAGGTAAAGCGTAAAATTTAATTCTGGCGACATGTTGCAGATTTAGAACAGAGTGGTAAAAAAAGACATTTAATGGAATGGCAGAAACTGGAAAAACTGAAAGCGAAATAAGGAAGCTTATCATAACTACAAATAAATGGCGAAAATCGAAGAAGTTGAAGAAGACGAACAGAAATAAGGGATAAAATCGGAGTTTTACTAGGGACAAATCGCCATTTATGAAGGTAGAGGAGTCAGAAGGAACGAATGAAGAAGAATAAATATGTGGGCATTGGATCAGAAAGCCATAACCTAAATAGGATATCTATGAATGAAAAGAGGAGAAGTATGGGATTCAGCATGGGATTCAGCATGGATAGTCGGAACTGGGGTTGATCTTAGAGCACGAAGGCAGAGATGGAGACAGGTGTTTTGAGTGCGATCTAATTTTGAAAGAATAGACCTAGAGAAATTCTATGAATAAGACAACAGCAATTCAGGATAGAGCGGATAAATGATTTATCAAACATCGGTAGCATACATGTATCGCGTTCCCAATTAGTATTAGAAAAAGATTTTAACTGATTAAGAGCATTTTGAGAGAAGGTAAACATAGATGATTAATGTAATTGTGAAAGGGAAAACGACTGTCAAAAAAGATTCCTAAATTGCGAAAAGAGTTTACGAGGAGAATTGGACCACTATTTAAGGTATGACTAATCAAAGAAGGATCAAAATAACTAATAATAAAGACAACAGACGATGATTTAGGGACAGCAATAAAGAGATAAATATTAGAAAAAACTTTTTCTAGTAGCATTAGAGAGCTTTGAAAACGGGAGTTAGCTAAATGAGATATTGTGGTCGGAGGAGTAGATGATCACATTGTCAGTAAAGAAAAGCGAAGTAGAGTTAAAAGGTAGAAAAACGACTTTAATAAAGTAAGTATTAAAGAGCATAGGTTCTATGGCAGGAATCTTCAGGTAACTCTCTGAAGATTATGTCGCAAAGAGTAAAAAGGAGAAAAAATAATTATTTTTCTGCATTGAAAAAGAGTAATAATAAAAGAAGCAGTGTTTTGTTTTTTAAAGGATTGCCAGCCGAGGACATTACCTAGCATTAGATTATGTAGGGAGAGAGAATGAGAAACGAATTAGAATTGAATACTACTAGAAATATAAGCAGTGGAACGCTATAATAGGAATGATAGCCGGGAAGCACTATACGGAGTAGGCAAACCAAGATTCAGGAATTGTCTATAGAAGTGAGGGCGTTCAGTAGATATAGACGCGCATTCAAAGAAGATGTGATTTGTATCGCAAAGTAAATCAGAATCATCTGGGTGGAAAGAAAAAAATGGAGAGAAGGACAGAAAAACCAAAAGAGGATGCAGGAAGTCGACCGAAGCCGAAATATGAGGAAAGTCATAGTACCGAGGATAAGAAGGAGGGTTAGTTTGAAAAGGTAAAACGATTCAGGATTAGAGAATAAAAGGGGATAAATATTGTGCCATCGTTTACGATGACAATTCCTGGAAAGAACGTTAAGATTATAAGAAGAAAATTTGGATAGAAATTGATCAGTCTGAACGGTAGATCGAATTAATGAATCATCCAATTCTTTGCCCTCAATTCCAACATGACTAAGGAACCATAAGAAATCGATTTGTATGGAACGAGCGCTATACAATATAGTGACAAGAGAACGAATCAGGAGAATTATGAAGTCTGAGGAATAATGGGGAAGAGGAGAGACGATAGACAATAGCACACCTTTAGAATCCGACACTATCAGAAATTTATTAGAACCGTTTGTGGAAATGATGTATTGGATAGCACGAAGGATAGCTGTGGACTCTAAGGTAAATATGGAGCAGAAGGATGGCAGTTTATAAGATTCAAAATAGTTGAGTGATGGGACCAAAAAAGCAACTCCCGTACCGTCCCAAAAGTAAAGTTTATAATAAATCTTACCTTTCATATCCTGCTGATGGGGATTGACTACTGAAATTTGTTGTCATTTATTAAAAGTTATTATAAATATTCTTTTCTGATAATTAACATTTTTTAAACTGTCATAATAACTTCATATTTGATATGAATATGAAAGTCGTAGAAATCCTCAATCATTAAAGCGTTGGACAGTAATAGAGAACGAATTTTATATATAAGTACATATATATACATATAAGTATATACATATATCATTAAATGGTCCATCAAAGGTTTAAGATTTACTTTACTTTTGAAAGAAATTGATTTTTTTGGCATTCAATAATTCTATTAGCACTGTAGATTAGTGGATTATCGAATTTTTCGTTTTATTCGTAGTAGACTTTAATATTTATTTATTAATTTTTTTTTCATTTTAATTTTTTGCTTAACGTAGCTTATTCAAATTCGCTGGGGTTTACTTAATTTTATAAACATCTGTTCGTCCGACGTTAAAAAAAAAACAAATTAAGGGATGCTGGTATAGAGTGTAAATTGAATAAAATTGAATCCGATACATTGAACTTTCTCATTATTTGAAAACTTTCGAATGAAATATGTTTCATAAAACGGAGATTTATAACGCAAGCCTGATAGCAGCTCGTACTACTGCTATTCTTTACGAAGAGGATATCCGATGGGTTGGTTTATTGCTTTCTAGTGCTGCCAAAGCGAGTCCAACATTAAATTTTATTCTGAAAATATACCCTATTTTCTGAGAAAGATGCTCCTTCAACATTTTACAACCAAACAGTCGTGGACGTTCTTTAGTGTGAGAAATATGTGAATTATTGAAAGCGCCATCAAAATTGGCCAAATACGTATTTTAATGTAACCATTAATTCCCTTCTCATTTCGGACTGACACTAGTGCTACACTTACTAACACTAACGATCGAGATACTACTGGCAGTTCAAGTTATCATAATGCCAAGAAAATATGAAAGAACATTTCTACATTAATAGGTAAGAGTATTCAATGCTATTAGTACGAGTTGTTGTTTCTCTTTTAAGACCGGCGACTGCAATAAAGATGATCTTATTCGACGTAATGTCTACCTTTGATGTTTAAACTAAAATACACGCACACACATATTTATATATACTAAGAGACCGAGTCCGCTGGCTGCTTTCCGATCAAACTTTTTAAATTTTTAGTTGTTTTAATTCGTAATTTTTAAAATAAAAAGGAGTACTATGGTATCAACATGGTGTTTACTTGTTTTTTTAAATGAGACAAATACGTCGGTTAAAAAAATAAAGCTTGGATTGAAATATTTTAAATATTAAAATTACTAACAGGCAGGACCGTATCTGGGTAACCCCACCTCGCAATGTCTGCGAAATAATAACTGCTTGAATTAAATGGACCGAAATTCAGAATAAGTTTATTTCTTTTTAATTTTTGACAAAGAAAATTGAAATTTTTATGAACTGTATGGAAACGACTATTTTTTATTTGTTTTTATGGTAGTGTTCAAATATTCCATATACAATAACTGACTACAAGGCTTTAGTGTACTATTTATAAATAAATATATTTTATGATAACACGAATACACACACACATATATATATATGCTTTAAGCACTAAATTGATTGTAGAAAAGATACTGTGATTTTTTTTTTTTTTTTTTTTTTTTTTTTTGTTGGGACGCTTTTAATTGCCAGGATTATTGCGCCCATCGGATAGGTTTTAGATTAGGGAGTAAAGGTGGGTTTTTTTGAGAAAGGTGATCAATGAGTTTAGTTGTTCTGGGTCATCAGATATTGACTGAGGGGTTATTTTATGTTGTGATCGTTGGACAGAGAAGGAAGGGCAGGAGAAAAGAAGGTGTTTTATTGTCATGATATCTGAGGAGCAGTAGGTACAAGTGGGGTTTTGTCGAATTCTTTGATATAGGTGACCGTGGGTAATTTTGGTGTGACCGATACGGATTCTAGTAATAATAATTTCGTCGGTCCTATTGAGGCTTGTTTCCAAGGGACAACTGATTTTTTGAAAGTATGAAGTTTGTTGGTGTGTTGTTGGGACCATTCTAATTGCCATTCGTTTTGAGTTTGTACACATATATATGACTGGAGGTCTTGTGGTATAAAGGGAAGGAGAGGAGAAGAACGGTGTGCGGATTTTGCAAGATTATCAACATTTTCGTTACCGGAGATGCCAATGTGACTCGGGATATACATGAAGCTGATTTTTATTTGTGATTGGAATAAGATGTTGTATAAGTTGAGTGTTTTCTGAATAAGAGGATTGTTTTTAGAAGTGTTTTGGAAAGAAACTAAGGAACTTAAGGAATCGGTCATAATGCAGATTCATAATTTTAATGTAAACTTACAATAAACTGCATTAGGACCGTAACGGCGAACGTCGTATATTTTTATACGAAGAAGAAAGCTAATAAAAAGAAATTCAGTACGCAAATTAAAGAGCAATAGTTTTTACGTGGTTAGGTGGTTATACCAAATACAGGATTTTTTTTTGTCTTTTTACATACGATCTGTCTGAAGAGGCAATGTGAGTAGCAGTGCGCCTAATAAATAGAAAATAAATATGAGTAACCATCCATTGGTAATTAATCCTGGCGAGATGTGCGATTGATTAGAGTGAGTAATAGTTATGATTTACAGGTTTTCAAACGGTCGAACATGAAATTTATCGTAAACAAAATCCTTCAAATTACAACTTCTCTCACAAGGTTCGCAAAAAGATGAATTTTCAAATTCTGTAATCGTTTCATTACTTATTTTTGCCTGTTCAAAATTTTACGGAAATAATGTAGAACCGTACAGTCGCGAAATATAAAAGCGTTTGAAAAGATATAACATTCAGTAAAAAGATGCTTTGGAAAACATTGAGAACATGTGGTAAATAGGAAATTCCTCACGGGTCATGTTTGAAAAGGAAACAGTTGGATCACTAAGAAAAACAGGAAAACAAAGTTGAAATGTGGAAATGTGAAATCAGGAAGAACAATCTTAGGCAAATTTCATCTCAATAAATCTGATATTTTTAGAAGGTGTTTCGTGAATGAAAACCGAGCAGAGGACTCAGATCCCGCTAATATCTCTCTCACGAAAATGGACATATGCTTTTAAATTATGTAAGAAAAAGAAATTGAGATTTTCCAATCTAACCTGTAAAGTCTTAACAATGAATCGTTACATAAAACAGTCCGAGAATCGCGAACTAAACATTTGCTTAATGAAAAAGTAAAAAAAAAAAAACAAAATACATTTTAAAAATTTAAATTGTATTTTCTCGATTAAGTTTACCATTTCATGCAATACAGATCCGATACGTAATGTTTTCGATGAGAGCACATTGAAGAAAGATGGAATAAAACGGAAATGTGCAAATGAACAAAGTCGAATTTCAAGTAATCCGATCTAAGGTTAGGTAGTTTATCAACGATAATTTTCTAAATTCTTTGAAGTAATTTATAATCGAATCAAATGATACATATCTTTACATAATTTTAAATTGCCTACGTATAAGAGACATGTTTTAAATATACCAGTTACGAGTAATGTTGTTGATAAAAAATTTGAAACTTATTATCCACGGGCTGGATAGTATCCGCAATACGGAAAATTGAATTTGTTGTAGCTGTTCACCTATATTTCACAAATATTTATGTTCTAAAATAATTTCAGAATCGAAGAATCGAAAAAACTTACTGAACAATTTTAATTGATTTAGAATTTGTTTCTGATCACATATATTGAGTTGTGTTTTTAGCTGATGATGGGTTGTACCCGACAACGTTTCTAAGTAAGCCTACATTTTAAACTTCGAATTTGTATTTGTTATAACTTACTACAATTTTAATTAGATTAATAACCGGGCGCGGTAATCAGATTCTTTAAATATTGATGCGATTTTTATCGAATATATAAAAAGAATTAAGATATTGGCATATATATTATTTTTCTTTTTTTAATAAAATTAAAAAAGCTATAAGTTTTTTGTGTACTTGTCTCATTTAAATTTTTCATATTCCGGTTCTATTTATTATAGTAAACGCTCATTTCGGGTAAGTAAATTATTAGTTTCCTTGTTTTCACATGCGTCGCTGATCTGTTACGAAAAGTAATAAACATTTAGATCCTGCAATTTTCCAGATTAGTTATAGACCAAAAGAAAAGGAGATGACCGACTTCTATGTGACGATGCAAGTGTAGCAAAAAAAATAATTTTCTGATTTAGTATCCGATTAAAGTGCATATAAATGGGTTGGAAATGGGTTTTTGACAGTAATATTATCGTTTACTTTCTTATTTTTTTCAGATGTAAGCTTTAAACTTTCAAAAGTTTTAGCATCCGTGAATATAATTCAAAAATTTAATTACGTATTTTTCATCTTTTCTGGAAGACATAAGAGGCGTGCATCTGTTTGAAGAGTACATTTTCATTGAAGACTAAAAGATTCCTTCTTCTCATTATTTTGAATTTACGGTTATTTCTTTACCGGCTATTTGTTTTTATTTTCTTTAAGATGGAAAATTTTTCAAAGGCGACTCTTTTAGAAATCTGATAGTCCTTTTGTGTTTTTTTTTCTTCCGCGATTTTTACCGATGAAGTTAGAGCACTTTAATCTACAGGTGAGTCCATCGTTTTATTTGAATAGCGAGTAAATTCCTAAAAATTATTCAATTTTCTGTGCACTTTTTCCATTATTCTTCTTTGTAAAATGTTAAACTCTTCAGTTAATTGTTTCCAAAAATATCAGGTTTCGTCGTATTTCTCATTTAATTTCTGAAACAAGTACAGTTCGGATAAAATTTTGAAAAAATTAATTTCGTAATGTTTTTAATTTTTTTTGCTTTTAAATATTACATCCGCGTATCGTCTTTAACCATTTTACCGATCACAACGCGCAGTATTGGCGGAAAGGAATTGCTTCGTTAGCAGGGTTTTGCGTCGTGAATGTGTGTATTCGAGCACAGATGTTTTTGGCACCTGCATCCTTTACGCATCGGTAAACTGTTAATATCATGGGTAAGACCATCTCTGGTAATGGTTATAATTTATGAAATCAGGAACCGAGAATATATTTTTTATGATGCTCTAAAGTAGTTATTAAATAGAGTAATTAACGTTGACGGCCTTACCGGTTGTTCATGAGCTAATTTGTTCTTTGTTTGGATTTGACATAAGGTGATACGGTAAGGGAATTTTATTGGATTTGTTTTTTAAACTTTTTAGTTAACTGTTTCGAAAAAATATAGACTTTTATAATTTTATAGCGAAAAATGGGAAAAATTATTTTAATTTTTTCAACAAGAATATTGCGAAAATTACGGGTGAAAAAATAATTTTATGCAAAACGCAAATCTATAATAACGGGAGAATGTGGGTAATAGAGCTGAAGTTTTATTTTAAGAAATTTTCGTTTATTTAAACACGGCCAAATTTCATATTCTCGAATTTAAGGAGAAGGTTAGCTCGTTGTAAATGTCTGTTTTTCCCTTTTATTTTTTCCCAGTAGTAAGATTTTAATTTTAATTTAATTTAATTTTATTATTTATTTATTATTTAAAAAAAAAAAAAAAAAAAGAAACAAAACAAAAAACAGCGCTTTCGGCTACTCCTCGGGTTATATGCAACCGGAGACTACGAGAGATATTAGATTAGGTGTAGAAGTTTAAGGTTTTTCAAAAAGGTTGTCGGGGTAAGTTAAGTCTTTGGAAAGAATTTCTGGAACTGAGTGCGGAAAATTAAGAGAGGATCTTTGAGGTTGAAGTGAATGGCACCAAAATAAGATGTGCGATATGTTTAGAAGGTGGTTTTGAAGTGGGAGAATCAAGACGTTGGATTAAGTTAGAGGTATAGGTGATTCTAAATATGGTAAGGATGATGTTCTTCTTTTTAGATCGGAATGGACTAGAAGCAAGGACTAAGGCATTAGGTTTAATTGTTAGGAGTTAATTCGATGGTTGAGATGGCCAAGATTGTTACCAGGAATGGGAAATCAGGTACTTCATATAGGGGATCTGATATCGAAAGAAGTAGACAGAGAGGTAATTTCAGGAAGGTAGGAAGCGTCCCTGGTTGTTTGATCAATGATTTCATTGCTAACGATTCCTACGTGACTAAGGATCCATATGAAATTGTCAATTGATCAGGACATTAGCAAGTCTGAGGGAGTTGAGAAGAAACAAAATACGTTGCACGATAGGAAATATGTGGATTTTGCAGTGCTAGGAGACTGCTGAGAGAGTCAGAATTTATGAAATATCTGGAGTGAGAATCAAAAGAAGTTAAAAATTCGAGGTATATTAGGATGGCGAAGAGTTCAGCAGTAAATATAGAACATTGTTTGAGAAGACGAAATTTTAGAATGGAGTTGAGGACTGAGAAAGCACATCGTACAAGATCATCAGATTTTGAACTATCAGTGAAACAACAAATAAAATTAGGATATTTTGAAATTTCCAAGGAGTGATTTTGCCGGATGATGTGGGGAGGGTAGACGGTTTTAGAATCAAGTAAATTGAAATTTATATCTGCAGGGGATAGAAGCGACGGAGGGGGATCAGTGAAGACTGGCATAATTACAGAGGAGTCAAGAGAATTTGAGAGAATTGAGGAAACAAAGATTCAAGATTGGTTTTGAGATGGTTCGTGTATTTGGGGAGGTTTTATGAAGCAGGGGGATTGTGTTTTGGAATGGGATACTAAAAAGCCGGAGATCAGAAGTGCATAGAGTACAGGCAAGAAAGTTGGATGATAAGACTAGTGTGTTCTTTAGTGGAGAGGAAGGAGAATTCACTATTCAGACTAATAGCGGGACTAGAATAAAAGGCGCTCGTGGCTATGCGGATGGCAGAGTTTTGAATGGTAACAAGGGGGGATAGCAGGCTTCGGCTGGCCGACCCATACGCCTGACAGCCATAGTTGAGTTTAGATTTAATTATCGATTTCTACAGAAGCAGTAGAATTTTACTATCTTTTCCTTTATTGTGGCTGTTGATCTTCTTTAGCAATCTTAGGGCGTCGATACTGAACTTTTTCAACCATTTGATGTGGTTGCTCAGTGAGAGCCTCGTAAAAAGGACTAAGTAATGTACGGAATTTTCAAATAAGGGCTGATGACCGTCTAAGTACAGTTTCGGAAAGTCGACACCATTAGTTTCTTTTGTCGAAAATTTAAAGCCATGATCTGAAGCCCATATGGATTAAATATTTTTTTAATCTCGGACCATATACTTTTATTATACATACTGGGGTATTTCGTTTTATTTCGCGCTTAGTGCCCCCGATTAATTCTCTAACGCGACACCGAAGTGCAATTTCTTCATTTGGATAATTTACCTTTGTCTAGACATCCTAGCTCGGACTTTTATAGCACGACTCAAACGCTATCTCGCGTTGCTTATCGATGTGTTTCAGTTCCGATTATTCCAATTTTTGTAAAATAGAAATAATTATAAATTCCGAATGTGCGCGAACCGTGAACAATCAAACCGGTTCTTAATTGTTACTCCGGCGCAACCGCAACCTATCACGCTACAAGGCGAGGAGCCGCCTGCTCATATTTATGCCTCTGGATTTTCAGCCCTCGAATCATTCATATTCTGAATTTTGCACGCATCATTCGTGTCTTCAAAGGGACACTAGTTGGCGACTGTCCAGCGTTTTGGTTCTAGCACAGTTGGTCCAGTTACCACATCATCTGGGTAGTACCATAAGGTGCTACAGATCAGCATTTTTTTTCCCTAGAGCTACGCACCATTAATAATCGGCGCGCATTACGCATCATCAGCGGGTCAACAGTGGCTCCTTATTTCGGCTAGCGCGAAAGTACTGCATAGCGAGTACCGCTCATCATGGTCGTCCATTTCCTATCGGGGGGGGCAAGGCTGTCCTTGTTTTGAAAATCTCATTGGCATTCGGCTTCTAGTCGTTTGGTCACCAATTCCTGTTGGGCAGCAACATTATTGCTGCAGACGCTTTGCTCTTCATATGCATCGAATTTCGATTTTTACCGCACAAAGATGATATTTCTGTATACGAATTACGAAATATATTTATCTAATTCAATTCGTCGATTATTTAACATGGTTCTCCGAAATCAGCATGCTCATCAAGTGTTGGTCAGCCGGAGTGGATTGCTGTTACAGCAATTCGTCAATTCCGGATGACCGAATATAACTGAAGTGTACCGACATTTAACGATTAGTAAACTAAACCAATTAATTTTTCGGGATATTTTGCTAACCGATATTACTTTAGGACTAGTTGAAAAAATTAACACTTCAACAAAATATTCCAGAATGTGATGTAAAAATAAATATTTAATCTAATTTAGAGCGAATTAATGATTGAAAAAACGATAATCTTCCTTTATACCATAATGTGTCAAAGATATTTAGATACATCTCGGCCAGATTGTGTACATGTTTAACGCAAAACTACATAAACATTGTCCAGGTATGGAGTTTTTGATTGCAGTAGTCTAGATTGCGTAACGACGTAGGGCTGCTATAATTTTTCCCGTTAGAATGGATTATAGGACGGACTTTAAATTAGTAAGATTTTTTTAATATTTTTCGCTTCAGTATGTTGGAATTATTGTTAAAATTTGTTTTTAACGGACATAAAAATTTGTCGTAATTCAAGCTTCAGCTTCCGCAAACGGTAAATGTACATTTTCAGAATACAGAACGAAATGTATTTAATTAGAAAAGTGTGATAGGCAAACTGTTTGGCGACAAGAAACGAGAATGTCCATTGATCAGGATAACAATTTAAGCATTTCACTGAGTGAAGCTGTTTGTTTCGATAAAGTTATTATCTACTTCGAGGGAAACAGAGAAAAGTTTAATGTGCTACTCTTCCGAGTAGTATAGAATAGAAAATATAGCCTCTCTTGCTGCTCGTTCTAAAATTTGATTAAGCCTCCTTCAGATGTGTTTAAGCCGTTCCGCGAAATATATTTAGTTACAGTCCGGCATCTGCGGGTTCGTTGAAATATTTTAAAGGTCATACACGATTGCGAAATATCATAAATAAAGAGGGGAAACTTTTTGACATTATTTAATACAGTCTTGCGGAGTATTTTAAACTGCGAATGTTATTCTTCGCATTAGTTAAACGGCGCGTAAAAAGGTTCCAGCGAAGATTCCAGTAAAAAAAGTTAAATTTTAATGAAACCTCAAAAGGCGGAGAGAGAGAGATGGAAAACTGAGAACTTTTACTTACAATAAATACGGTTTTTAGAGATGATTGTAGTGCAATTGCGGCGGAATCATTCGAATGAGCTTGCTGTTCCGCTTCTCACTACTTGATGTATATTTCAGGGGAAACGGGATTTTTTAATTTATCGTTGGAAACGATGTAAAGAACTCTTTATTGTTTTTCAGGGAAGAATAATTTCCCTTCGAGAGTTCACTTGATTTACATATAATTTTATCACGATGTATGCCTTATTGTTAGTCGTGTCCTCAATTTACATAAACAAGACATTGTTATTTAAATCAGACGTTTTTCCCTCCTGACACAGAATTATGTTGTTATTAAGTGAGCCATCCCTTATTTATTGCATACGATTCTTTATCGGTGAATTATTTATAAGTAGTCACTTCGAGAATCCGTTTTAATTGAATAAATTCCCCGCATTGCAAAAAGAGACGAATCGAACACGCAGAATGAACTCAATGTTGAAAAAATAAAAGTGAAAGTTTAAAGAATTCGAAGGGAAATTAAAATAATGTTAAACGAAATTAACTTCACATCTGCATCAGTACGGTATAGTTTGGAATGTTTAAGGAAGATGGAAAGCAATCTTTCTTCTTCTTCTTTCGGTCTCTATATTTCATTACTGGAGAAAGATGTCCCTCCATTTTATCATCTAACTCGATCTTTCTTTTTATCTTTCTGTATAATTTTTGTTTGAATTTATTTTATTCATCTCGCCTCAGATTTTTAGCCAAGCTAAAGCTCTTTTTTTGGCCCGACGTACAATTCGTGAACACTGTTGACCAACGGTTGTCCCTCAATCGCCGTTTGGCCCGTTTTCCGTATCCTATTATATCAGGGGTGGATCCCAGAAGGACATAGGATTATATAATTATGTAAATTTTCTACGTTAGGCAGTCGATTTTGAGAAATACCTTGTTTCATAAAGAAAATCAAATAGTAACCTCTTTAGAAATTTAAAAATCTTACAAAGGTCATTACGGAAATTCTCAAAGAAAAACATAACTGACTAACTGCTATAAGGTAACTTATTGCTCAACTTTGAATGAAAAGCGTAAAAGTTCTGAATTGGGCTTTATATATTTAAGTATATTGTTATATGTTTTATATAAAATTGAATGCATCCAAACACTCCTTATCTACAGGAACCTTCTTTCTGTCGCAATTGTAAAGGTTCCCATGTTTCCTCAGATCGTCTTTGTCCAGAGTGGCAAAGACATAAAGGTATAAAAAGGATCGTGGTCTTTGAAAATATCTCTTTTCACGAAGCCGTCAAGATCAAATACTCGAATTCAGTAACTCAAGCCTTTTCATATGCCAACCGGGCTGCAGCCCCCATTCCTTCTCAGAACATGTCCATCAACTCTTCCAAGGCTCCCCCTCTTCCCCGTCCGAAATCTCGCAACATTCCACAAATTTCACAAATCCAAACCTCATCACAAACCGCTCTCCTAATTTCCTTCTATCCCTTCTTATCACCCTCCGTCACCCTCTGTTGCATGGGCCTTAAATAAAGTTTCTTCCCCTCTTTTAATCCGCTCTTGCCTACCTGTTCATCTGTTCCTCTCTCCAACACTTCGTCTTCTCCCACAGAATCCACCTTAACCATCTCCAGTCTTTCTGCTGCCATTATGGAGCTTCTTGCATCTTACAATATACCTTCGTCCTCTTCTTTCATCGACAGTCTTTCATCCTTGTTGTCTAACAGCGTTAATTTCAAATAATTCAACCCCTTTTTTCCTTCTTTAAGTTCCTTTTACCCTTCAATACCCTTCTTCTTCTTTCTGCCCTTCTTACAGTTCAGTACAATTGCTTACTTGTGCACGTTTTACATATGGAATTTTCCACCGTGCGGTTTACTCGGACGTCGGTGATGGCGTTAAACAGAAGGAGGACTACAAACTGGCTTGTCATCAGTTCGTGCAGGTTATTCTTTCTTTCGCTCGCTCTGTTCCGAATTTGGCCGCAATTAATCTTGAAAGTTACTAAACTGTCACAAAACCAAGATTCTGCGAGCCTCGCTTTTTTTTTCTTCTTTCATCACCTTAAATTATTTTTAGACACCCTGTCGCAGAATAATTCTTCAAATATTCTTCAGTGGAACTGTCGTAGCATACATGCAAATAAACAAGCGTAAGAGGGACTATTAGACCTCTACAACATTCAAGTAGCATTGTTATCTGAAACTTGGTTAAAATCCACTTCAAATATCCATTTCAAAGACTTCTCCATAGTACGTTCGGATCGTGTAGACGGTTATGGTGGCGCGGCTATTCTTGTTAGAAACGACTTACCATACCGGTCACACAGCATTCCCTTCCTTCCTCCTACTCATCCTAATCTCCCTAATATGGCCCATATTTCTCTATCAAATCTCCTTCCTACTCCTATTCACATCGCATGTGTGTACAATCCGCCAACTTCTAGCCTTGCTCAGCTCCCCCTTCTCCCATTCCTTTCATCTCTTTCAAATCCATTCATCATTGGGGGTGATTGGAATGCCCATTCTCCGCTCTGGGGCTGCCCTGGTCACGACAGCAATGGCTCTATCCTCGAAAACTTCATCCTAAATCATAACCTCTTCCTCCTTAATGATTCTTCTCCCACCTGATTCAAAAAACTTTCATCTCCTAGCGCAGTTGATCTTTCTTTCTCTTCTCCTAATTTGGGTCTAAAATGCTCTTGGAGAACTCTTGATGGCATTTTTGACAGTGATCACTGTTCTATCTCTTAATAATGTCCTACCTCCTTCATTCTTCAAACCTCTTCATTCTCCTCATTGGCTTCTCTCCAAAACTGATTGGGGCAAATTTCGCTCTCTCTCTCTCTCCTATTCTGCTCTCTCCCTCTCATCCCCTCCCTTACCTTCTACTAACTGTCGTAGAACTTCTGCTGCCTCCTCACTCTGGTGGAATGAAGAGCGTAAAGCAGCCTTCAGGAAGAGTACCGACATTTTTAGAACCTTTCACTCCCGCTCTTCCATGTCTAACTTCCTAGCTCAGAAAGAAGCTAACGCTAGAGTCCCTAGCATCCTAAAGGCTGCCAAGAGGAATTCTTGGAGAACTTCTGTTCTTCATTTTCTAGAGATACGCCCTTCTCTCAGGTTTGGAAATTAGCTAGGACCTTTAGATTTCCCTCCTCCGAGCGCCCCCTTCATTCTACTCCTGTGTTACCACATCTTCATTCCTTTTTAGACTCTATCACACCCGCCTATGTTCCTTCTCTTGAAGAAATTAGTTCTCCCTCCTACTATTCTACCTCTGAAGACCAGTTTCTTTCCTCTCCTTTTCGTTACAATGAACTCCTATCCGTTCTTAACAAATCCACTAACTCCCCCACCCCGATTAGATGGCCTCTGAAACCTAATCTTTAAAAATCTTTCCTCTTCCTCGTTGCACTCTCTCTTAGCCATTTATAACTCTTTTCTAATCTCTGGGCGCACTCCTAAATCCTGGAATGACTTTATAATCATTCCTATTCCTAAAAGAAACCAGTCTTCTTTCTGACCTATCTCCCTCGCCTCTTGTCTTCGAAAACTTTTCGAAGGCTTAATCAACAATCGTTTAGTCTGGTGGCTGGAGCATAACAATCTCCTCCCTCCCAATATGTTTGGCTTTCGCCCTGGTCTTGGCCCAATCGACTGCATTAGTACCTTTCTCTCGGATATCTACAAATCATTCCTAGATAGAAAGTTTACTATTGCCACATTCGTCGACGTCGCATCTGCGTTTTTTGATAATGTTCATCTTCCTTCACTGTCTTCTAAACTCATTCCCCTCAATATTCCTCCCATTCTCGTTACCATTATTCTTAATCTGTTCCAAAATAGGTCACTTTTTCTTTCTGTTCCTTTGTTTTTAACAATTAAACGTTGTTATTGCGGCTTGCCTCAGGGTTCCTGTCTTAGTCCTTCTCTTTTTAATATTTATCTCCTTGATATCACTACTCTTCGCATTCCTTCTTCTTCTCTCCTTTTTGCGGATGATATCCTTATCTACTCCACTTCAGTCGAGCTAGCTACGGCAAATGAGGAGATTAATTACTCTCTATCAGTCCTCAGTAGTTCCCTCTAAACTGCTTTTCTCTCTCTTTCTCCTTCCAAGTCTTCTTCTATTATTTTCTCCTTCCGCCCATATAATCGTGCTCTCTGGTAAACATCATCTCTTCCAACTATCCTATTCCTATTGTTAATATCCGCAGATCTCTACTTGGCTACCGTTTTCTGATCTAAACTTATTTCTTCCTATCTGTATATCAACGACCACTGGCGCTTCGTTCCCCACAAAATCCCGGTTCTTGCGCACATAGCTGCTCGAGTATCTAAGTTTTCTCCTTATGCCTTTTCCCGCAATAAGCTTCCTTACTTTTCTTTTGATTTCAGTAGAATATGCTTCCCCATATCATTCTCCTCTCTTCCTCTTCGCGTTAACTCCACTCCCCATAGTACAGTGGTCAGTGAATATGTCCACATCTTAAATTATTCATTCCCCCGTCATGTAAAAATCTTCACCGATGGTTCCAAAAATGATAACGGGGTGGGCGGTGCTTTTACGGCCCCTCGCTTAATCACTCGGAATCCTTCAAACTTCCTTCCTTCCTTTTGTTCCATTTTTTCTGCTGAAGCAGCCTCCATTCTCCGTGCTGTCTCCTTTATTTCCTCTTCAAGAGGGATCTGTAAATTTCTCATTGTTACTGATTCCAAATCTGTGCTGCAAGCTATCTCTTCTTCTTCTTCTCACTCGACTAATGATATTATTCTTTCTGCTCGTGTCTCTATTTCCAACTTGCGCTTAGCACGTACTATCCTTATTGACTTTTCATGGGTTCCTGGCCACTCTGACATTGAGGGCAACGAAGCAGCTGACTTCCTAGCTCGCTCGGCCTTTCTCAATGGTCCATTCCTCCCGAATTTTCCTGCCTCAGATATCTTTTTCCTCTCCGCAAGTCTCCATGCTAGACTATGGATTAACATCTGCCCTTCTTTTTTTGCCAATCGCGCCTCCTTCTACCTCCTCCTACAGCCTACTCCCAATTCAAAGCCCTGGTACCTATTTCTTCCCTTTTCTCGGTGCTCGGCTATTGTTTCCTTAATCAAACTAAGCCTTGGTCATTCTCTCTTTCCCTTTTCTCGTTTTTCTTTTCCTCTTTCACCTTCTCCCTCTTGCCCTCTCCACTCTACTGCTATATCCTTTTTGAATACCTTGCTCTTTTTTCTGAGTGCTCTCATTTATACGCCGAACTCTTGGCGTTGGATCTTTCTACCCCTTTCAATGCTTCCTTTATCCGTTCCTTCCCATCTCTAGCCGTTATTTCCCTCCTTCTTTTCTTTATACTCTTTATCTCCGATCGCCTCAGAATCTGAGTAGGTGATCTAAGCTCATGTAGTTGGGTCAGTGTCGATACCGAGAAAAAAAATTTGAATTTTACAACATTAATACCAGTATTAACATGTTGCAAAGTAACTTTTCAATTAATTTGCCCCATCAATCAAAAAAAAAAAAAAAAAAAAAGATTATCCAAGCAACCATTCGACAGCAAAAAAATATATAATTGTATATATATAAGAATGACCCAACTTGATCTTTGAGCACGACGAAATAATCTCTAATTATATATGACATTATGTGTAGCAGTTATAATAGGCTTTGTTCATCTTTGGGATGATTAATAATCTATGATTCTCTTGGTTATGTTGTTTCCGTTTGGTTTTGTCAGTTTTAGCGAAATTCTGAATTATTAACAATAGAGTTTCTCGCCTGAAATACGTGTGAAACAAATTTGCCGTTGTGTTTGTGTAATTGGCTAGCTTTCACATGTACCTTCGGCATCGGATAATTCGAGTAATGGAGAGCGGTTTGTGCGTTCATATACAGTATACGAACTGAGTGACGTGTATGTGTTTTTGCCTATTGGACTCTGGCTTTTCATTTCGCCATCAGCTTATGTAATTACACACACGGTGAATTGGAAGTGCGATTGCGCGTTGCTTACCTGACGTGTACTATGCGTCTACTTCCTATCGATGATAGTACTGTTACCGGATTTATATGACGTGAGTTTGCTGACTGGCTTATATGTCGGCGAAGAAGGGCGAGATTTCATGCCAACCGCCCTTATCAGTAAAATTAAAACGGCGAAAAACAGAAATGCACGTAACACTTAATCTTTATAATAACAGTTGTAAGGCTGAATCTAAGATACATTGCTGGTCGACTATATGTAAGATACGTGGCTTTTCGTAAAAGTGCCTATTCGGTATTTCATTAAATAAATTTAAGTAAAGGAATCAGTGGAGAACGTCGGATAAAAAAAGATTTTTCAAATAAAATGAAAAAACGTGCGGACTGAACATTTTCTTTACATTTGCTGTTAACTAATTATCGGAGTTTAGAGGATTATTTTCGTTAATTGTATGCACGTGTGGAAAAATTAAAAAAAAAAATCTAAACGTTAAAATATTTATTAAAGATGCATTACCTGGTATTCAACCAACAGTATATTATCGGATTATACATGGAATTGGACATAGCCAACCAATAAATGCCTAGGTATGCGTGTTGTACATAAGTCTCAGCAGTTACATCCGGCCAATGCGCTGTCAGGATGAAATAAACGTGAAATGGCAGCCAGCAGATTGCAAAAATCAACACCACTATAATCAACATTTTTACCACCTAAAGAAAAGTGAAATCATTAAACATTAATGAGAATGATTTTCTAATACAATGTATCATATGCTCGCAAAAATATCTTTAACAAAAAGGGAAAAAAGTATGTTTTTACACGAGCCACTCAAAACTGTGTTGTTGTTACAACAGCGAATTCTTACAGAACACTGGAAATGTTTATATTTATTATAAAATGATTTAAGGCGCTTGGCTACCAAACCAGAAGTATGATGGGATTTCGGGAATTGTCTCGTTCCGGATGCAAGTCGCTCCCGGGTATATATCCAATTTGAAATTTAACTGGTTATACCAGAGTAATCTGGGAAAGTAAAGGCGGCTGAGAGAAAGGAACTGGCCCCAGTATTCTCATCAGATCCATTAGGTCCTTAAGTATATTAGGAGAAGCTTAATTACACAATCCACGATACCTTATCAAGGATATATGGAACTTACTTTGCGTTGTACAGTAATTAATTTTAAACACTAATTAAGAACAATTATTCAATTTATCAAATACCCCGACGCGTTTTGAAGACAAAGCTTCATGATCACGGGAGTTATAAATTAAATAATTGTTTTAAATTGGTGTTTAAAAGTAATTACTGTACAACATGAAAGAAACAATGAGTGAAATAAACAGATATAGTGAACTTACTTTACTTTACGATATAATTATTTAGTACCTGGCAATATACGAAAAAAAAAAATAAAAATAAAATGTATATTTTAAAATTACACCAGGAACATGTATGTTTCAGGAATAAATTAGTGAAACGCCAGTTAAAGTGCTAACAATGTTCAACGGAGATTAAATTTTAAGCACCAATATATTAATAAATATGCCATTCTGACACCGGAGGGGGTAATACTAAAAACCTGTCGGGAAATCTAACATTTTTGTCTTACGGAGACATTTCACTTTTTCAGACAACGGTGTAGTCTGTTGAAGCTAACTTTTCTATTAGGATTATAGAAAACTAGCACATCTAGTTGTCTGGGATGACGAGTAGGATCGAGTTTTATATATACATACAAGGTCTGAGAATTAACTTTTTTCCCGCGCGTGTGATAACACTGTGAACCTGATTCAATTCCTTCTCTATCGATAGACAATTTTGCCAACCTTTTGCGATCATTAATGCTCCAGTTGTATTGTGTTGATCAAGTGTCTATGTACGTGCTGCTTGATTATGGAACGGCGGAATTTAGAACGGCTCTGCGCAATAAAGTTTTACGCGAAATTCGGCCAGTCTACAAAGGAAACGTTTCGTAAAGCGATTAAAGTGTTTTATGATGAAGCCATATGACAGGAATTCCGGTGGCGCAAAGAATTTAAACACTGTCGGGAAAGTATCGAGGGTAAGTAAGGCCGATTGAAATTCGAACTGATCACAACGATTGACGGCTAATTGTTTGAATGCTGGCAGACAAACTGAGCATTGGCGGCGAAACGATTAGAAAAATTTTAGTTGAAGATATGTTTATGGAAAAACTTTGTGCAAAGATGGTTCCAAAAGCCTTTCGGAACAAGAAAAACATGATCAAGTTTCCGTCGCACAAGACTGTCTTGAATAGGTTGAAAATTATCCAACTCTTCCGGATCGCGTAATTACTAGCGGTGAAAGCTGGTTTTTTCAGTACAATCCGGAACCAAAAAAAAAGCCAACAGCGGCTGTTTCCTCAATCAGCAAAACCAAAAAAAAAAAGAAAAAAAAAGAGCAAGTTAAAAGTAATGATGATTTGCTTTTTTGATAGCAAAGAAGTGGTACGCATGGAATTTGTGCCACCTTGACGAACTATCAACATTTCTACTTTTAAATACTCGAACGGTTGTGAAAAAGGGTCGTCAGAGTCCGTCAAGAGATTGCGAAGACATGAATCCTTCACGACGACAATGCGCCATGCTATCACTCCTTCAGTGTGACGCAGTTTTTGACCTCGAGAAGGGCATTTCAGTGTAGTCCCAATCTTCGTATTTTTCAGATTTGTCACCGTGCGACATTTTCTTGCTTCCCCGAGTCAAACAAGTGGTGAAAGGAGTGCATTTTGAGTCGATACCTCACATCCAACAGTTTGTGACGAAGATACTCAGAGAGGTGTCAGTTGAAGCTTTCCACTCGAAAAAGCGCTGGAATCATTGTGTACCTTAAAAGGGTAAGTGTGTTTTGAAGGGGATCATATTAATGTACCTTAATTTTTATGTAATCAGTCTCAAAATTGATATACATATATGTGTCACATATATTCTGGCTTTTATACGAAATGAATTACATTATTATGTGTTAATTTTTTAATGAAATTAGTTTTATTATTATACATCTTACCGGTAGTGAAACGTGAATAAAACGCATGTTAAAATTATGCCTTTTGACACTAGCACTAAAATTAATGACAACATCAAAAAGTTACGGAGTGAATCACACAGCGTGAAAGTTAAAATTAAAGAAGGCATAACTGAAAAACTAAGGAATACGCTGGAATACACTGAAGTAAATGATTTAAATAATAGTTTTAATAAATTAAAGAAAAATTCTGAAAAAAACATTAAAAATATAATTACGAGCGTTATTACGGATAATAAACGGGGTCATATGCGGCAAGATTAAAAGGAAACATTAATAAAGCTAATGTAAAAATGGAAACGAAGTATGAAACATTAGTTATCGAAGATACTCTTCAGTCTGTTAACAGAAATTGGAATACTGAACTAGCGAAAATTAGTAAAATTGGTGTAGATGTTGGTTTTGTCAAACAACTTAAAAATAAGATAATTGTTGGAGTTGAAGATAAAAATCAGTTCGATACATTGAAACGGAAAGTATCTAGCAATATGTCAAATGTAAGAACTAAAACAACGATAAAAAAAAGATCCGATGATTTCAGTAGTTGATATTCATACTTCTACTACAGAATGTGACACATGTATGACAATTAACAACGAAACTAGACATAATCCAATAAAAATAGCGTTGAAGAATACTGAAAATGGTAAATTACGCGCTTTTGTACAACTTCATCCCATTTCGTGTCGCAATTTAATAAACGCTGGTTATATGGTAATAAATTCGGTTAAATGTACAATTTACGACTACAATCCAGTTGTTCGCGTTGTTTTAAATCTCTATTTGTACATCTGACGAATGAGTGTACTATGGATTCTAATCAGAAAAAGTATAAACTCAATAGAAAGAAAATGTGTAACAACTGTTTTTCGCATGCTTGCAGTACGCACGAACCAGAAAAAGATATAAGATACCGGTAGATGACATAAGAAATATTACTGAAAAAATTAATCTCTCATAATTATTGCCCGTTATATAAAAAAATGGTAAATGAAGTAAAATTAAATATTAACTACGGCTAACCTTAAATTAATATTGTAAAATGTAAACAATTGTAAAGACGGACAAATACTGCTGTCATTAATATATCTCCAAAGAATTATTGTAATTATGTAAATGTTATCTGTGATCGTTATTTACGTGGTAACGTCAACTCTAAACGGTTTTTGTTATTTACTAAATTTGTTGCTATTAAAAGATGTTAACTGTACAGTCATTTCTGATTACATAATTAAAGTAAATATTAAAGACATTATTCTTTTTGCAGTGTATTTTCCTCCGAACATAGACTTAAAATCATAATTTATATTACTGCTTAAAAATATCAAAGAAAATTTTCAGAAGAATTCTTGGTCACTATTAAATGCAAAATTAGAAATAATGGAGAGTAAAAATATTTATCGCAACCAAAGAAACATACAGTTTGAAAATTTTATCTATTTAGGCGATTTGATTATTAAGAATAATTATAATGTATATACCTTTACAAATCATAACGGTCAAAGTTTAATTGATTATGCTATGGTTAATAATAGGTTTTACGTTTTTTACATCCAGTGTTATCGTAAAGAATTGTCAGTTAAGTGATCATAAAAATCTTAGTATTGATATATACATATATATTATTGGAATATTGTCAATAACGTAAAACTATCTACGACGAATGTGGACAAATTTATTAATAATTTAGATTATGAATTAATATAAAATTAGGAAGATAAACTTAAATTGGCTAATTCTGAAAGTATAATTAACGATATATTGGAAAAATTAACCGAAACGTTAACTGTTTGCGTCAATAATTCAAAAGTAAACGTAACTAAAAATAATAATTCCCGATGGAATAAACATTTGGAATATATATTAAAGTAATTGTTAAGAAGTTCCATAAAATTAAACATAAAAACATCATATTCCAATTAATTTATAAAATAGTATTAAAACTACACAGGAAAGAAATTAATCTTTATAAATAGCTCGCTTGGAGAAGCCTTTACAGTTCCTTCAGAACGAGCTTATAAAATTTGAACGAGATCGACTTCTTTTTAATTTCCCGAGTTAATTGCTAATAATACACTGTGACAAAAAAGTATCCGGAAATTTGAAATAAAACGCAAAAATATTAAACTTCTTCAATAGTTATTGAATCTCCTTCAAAATATTCTCCATTTGAAGCGATACACATGTGCCAACGTTTTTTCCAATCATCGAAACATTTTTTATAGGCGCTTTCAGGGATGGCCTTCAGCTCCTCTGCGAATTTTCTTTTATGGCGTCTATGGAGTCAAATCTGGTTTCCCGGAGCGGCAATTTCAGTCTGGAGAAAAGAAAAAAGTCACACGGAGCTAGATCAGGTGAATAAGGTGGCTGGTCGATGGTATTTATCGAGTGTTTGGTCTTAAAATCGTTAATAATCGTGGCTCAATGAGATGGTGCGTTATCGTCATGCAAAATCCACGAATTGTTTTGCCACAAATCTGGCCGTTTACGGCGAATATTTTCACGCAAACGTCTCAAAACAGTTAAATAGAAGTCCTTATTGACCGTTTGACCTTGCGGAACGAATTCATGATGAACCACACCACGAATATCGAAGAAAACAATCAGCATCGTCTTGATTTTCGAACGACTTTGGCGAGGTTTTTTCGGTTTCGGCTCATTTTTTCCCACCCATTCCGATGATTGTTGGCTCGTTTTTGTGTCTTATTCATAGACCCATGTCTCGTCACCAGTTATGATCCGTCCCATGAACGTGGGATCAGAATTCGCACGATCCAGCATGTCTGCAGCTACCTGCATCCGGTACTGTTTTTGAAGAAAATTCAGCTCTAACAGAACAAGCCGAGCGGCGACGCGCTGCATGCCCAATTGGTTCACCAAAATCAAACGAGCGGTTTCACGAGAGATGTTGAGATCACGAGCTATCTCTCTATCACTGGCATGACGATTTTCGAGCACAATTTCCATGATTTTTTGGACGTTATCGTTGGTTGAAGAGGTCGAAGGTCGTCCTGAACGAGGCAAATCTTCGACGATCTCCCGACCGTCTTTAAAGGCTTTGTACCACTCGTACACTTGGGTTTTCGATAAAACAGAGTCTCCATAAGCCTTTTCCGGCATTCGCAACGAGTCAGCACACGAAATTGCGTTCAAAACACAAAATTTGAGACAAACTCTTTGTTCAATATTTTTTTCCATTGTAAAATTCGCAGAGCATCACTGAGGTCGACTGGTTTCAACAGCTGTCGTAAATAAACTAGCTGACAGATAGCGCTCATGTTTGGCATAGTAATTAAGGACAGTCCTACCAACATACAGAAACTTCAAATACTTAAAAATACTCAACGCGGGCAATTTAAATGAGAATTTCCGGATACTTTTTTGTCACAGCGTATATCGGTTACTATCAACAAAGATAAAATGAATATGTTAATAAAATGCTTTTTCATATTTGGCAAAACAAACTCGATCTCTCTCTATGTAAATTAAACGATAACAATAAGTGTGTCCCGTATTCTATCACCCTACGTTGAACTTAAAAATATTATTACAACCTAAACAATAAGAAATGCCCATCTGAAGACGGCATCACAAATAAGATTATTAAAATATTTTTCTTCTACTATCCAAGTTTACTACTACTAGCTTACAATAAATTGTTAGAATTTCAAATATTTCCTCGAAGTTTGAAATGTGCAAACATAATTATATGTTAAATAAATCGAATAAAGATTTAAGCAAAATTAATAGTTACAGACCCATTTGTTTATTGAATACGTTAAGTAAAATTGATGAAAAAAATATATACTTCAATTTTTTAACCTTTGAAATCGAGAAATCGGCATTATTTGATCCGTGTCAATATGGTTTTAGAACACATTTTTCTACTGAACTTGTTGTTCACGATGTTAACGATGTTTCTGTGGTACTTTTGATATCGAAGGTGCCTTTAATAATTGTAATCGTCAAGTTATTGATACTTTAAATTCGAATAATTTCAGTACGAATATCATACAAAGTTAATTCATAATTATTTGTTCGACAGAAAAGTAGAATGGGTCTATCAAGATGAAACTATCATTATTGATAATAATCATGGTGTTCCACAAGGTTCGGTTCTTGGACAATAATCTATCGTAATAGGTCTGGTACGATTTCGCCTAATTCCCATTTCGCCTAAAAATGGAATGACCCATAAAAAACCAAAATATAATAATAATAATAATTTGAAAAAATCAACTTGGCAACACGGTCACGTTTGGTAGGTAGAAAAAAGGATAAAAAAAAGCGGTTAGGAAAACGAAAGAGATTCACGAGTAGCATAGTTGAAAGGTGCCGCCATCACGTGCAATTTTGCGACGTGCGATATTGAATTGCCATTGCTTGATGGTAGCATTGGTAAAAATGCGTACGGACAAATTAGTGTAAATTTCCGGTTATTTTTTTGTTTCTCCGATAAATAATTCGATATCTAGTTCGAATTTCATCATAAATAAATAGAGACCTGCGCACATTTCTTAGCGTTATTTCGCGTCGATTACCCCCTACATTTTTGCCTTTTCGGGGTTTTTATCAAAAAAACTTCCTCCGGATCAACGTAGCTCGGTACGCATTTTAAACGCCCATACCGCCAGGAAATGGGGTCCATTTCAACAGCCCCCCCCACTTTAATATTTTTTTTTCATATATAGTGCAATCGTTTGTGCATCGTTTGTGCAGAAATGTGCACAAAGTTCCATCGTTTGTGCACATTCCTATCCCGAGATATTAAAGAAAAACACTTGGGGGGGGGCCGTTGAAACGTTGGCCCCCCCACTTTGAAATTTTTTATCAAAATATAGTGCAATCGTTTGTGTATCGTTTGTGCAGAAATGTGCACAAATTTTCATCGTTTGTGCACATCCCTATCCCATGATATTGGGGGGGTTGTTAAAACGTTGGCCCCCCACTTTCATATTTTTTTTTCATATATAGTGCAATCGTTTGTGCATCGTTTGTGTAGAAATGTGCACAAACTTTCATCGTTTATGCACATCCCTATCCCCCACAATATGGAAGAAAAATAGTTGGGGAGTTGTTAAAATTTTATGTAACAAAATTAATAAAAAGTGGCTGATGAAATTGCTGGGGTATTAGTTCATTGCAAAATAATCGTTTAATACAAAAATCGAAACAAACATCACTTAAAAAGCTATTGATTATTCACATTTTTTAAATACATATAATATTTTGATTTTGTAAAATTTTAATAAGACATATTATAAATATTAAATTGAATTTTACAAAGTATGAAATTTAAACATTATGACGCGGAAAATAATAAAATCGAGTACAAAAATAATCAGTAATATTTGAAATATATAATTTCTCACTGAATATTTTATCTTTGTAAATGGAACATAGCCTATAACTATTTGCATTAGTGCAGCATTCAAAAAAGAAAAATTTTTTAATAAATCCACTCGAATTAAAAACAAAAAGATTTTTATAACCCTCAATAGATTCATCCTCGTTAAAGTTGTTCAAATAATATATGTTATACAAAAGTTTATAAAATTATTTGCATCTCAAAATTCAAAAGAAGTTATAAATATGGGATATTTCCAGTATCACAGTAATTATGCCACGTCACTTAAAGGTATCCCTGAATAAAATTACTAATGAAATTAAAAAAACATCTACAGAATATATTTGACCAAGAAAAAGTCTGCATTGGACTATCAAACCTTGTGTGGAACGCCATATATAAAGAATTAAATTATGAAATTTCACCAAAATCACTGTATACTATAGTAAATGTAATAGAAATGGTATGTTAACAAAATTAGGTATCAGTATTTTTGAAGATATAAAACAGATAGAGGTAACTGTAGACGACAAGAAACATGAAAAATGTAGGGAATCTTCTGCAACTGATGATTTAGAAAGTGAGGAAAAATATATGGATACATTAAAATTGATATTCCAAATAACTACGACAAAAATAAATTTAACAGTGAGTTTGAACAATAAATACAGTGATTCCAAATAACTGCTGAATAGTGGAGTAGCGTACAATATCGTGATATTATTTACAATGAGAAGAGAACAGGTATCACTAGGGTAAAACGTTACAATATTTTAAAGTCTCATTTACGGACTAATTTATTCCATAAATATTTTTGGCAAGAAACAGGACTTCCTTGTTTCCTAGTGTATAAAAGAGCAAAAATATATGAGGATCGGTTCAATTATTGTGTTTTAATTGCTGTTTGCACTTTATGTAAAAGCAAATTAATAGGTATTCTTCCAAAAAACCAGTATTGAATTCTGTAGTTATATTCAGTTATACATATCATGGAAATTTTAAAAATTTTAAACCCACGAAGAAAAGAAAATTTACAGATTTAAAAAAAAAATGGATAAAGTTATTAATGAAAAAACATCTTGTAATAGTTCTAATCCAAGCCGATAGACCATTGAGATTAGATAATTTTTTAAAGTTACATATTTTATCAATAAATGGTTCTATGAAATTAATTATCTCGAAAAATAAAGTGCATCATTAACGTGCTTTTCCGGGCTGGCTCACAGGTAACATTATTGTGGGTCCCGGGTCATACCGGTGTGCCGGGGAATGAGCGTGTGAACTTGGCTGCTAAGGCAGCAACATATAGTCCAATGCCCGAAGGTGCCCCTCTGCCTCAGCTGGGGATACCCTTTTTACAGCAACATAAGGCAGAGACATGGGAAATTATGTGGTCGGCTCACACATCATGGCTGTGATCCATTAAGGTGAGCACTGAGCCTTGGTGGCCACTGATATCCATGTCCCGCAGAGAGTTTGCAGCATTAACTAGACTCCGCATAGGGCATACAGCAATATCCCACAACTATTTACTGGAAGGAACATGTCCTCCCTCTGCCTGTTCCATATGCAATTCTCTAATTTCACCAACAGCTGAACACGTTCTGGAACATTGCCTGCCTGCAGGCACCTCCAACTTACCGACGGTTGCGTTGTCAAACGAACCAAAACAGGTCCAGGATATGCTAAAACATATTAGAGCGGCTAACCTATTAAAACACTTCTGAGCCTGCACTGATCCATGTGCTGTAATAATCCCGGCAATTACACACAGCACATGGACCATATAAATTTAGGGGAAAAAAAAAATGTTAAATTAAGTGCGGGTATTGTAAAAGTAATATCTTGCAATCAGAAACTTAAAAAATAACACTGTCACTTATTCCAAGAAAGAAGGAACTTTTATGCACATATTCAAAATCAAATGTTGAACATTCTTCAAAAAATGTAAATCAGGAATTTAATTATTTTCAAATGCCTTCAATAAGCGACGAGAAAAAAACAGAAGAAAATTGGTGAATCATTCAATCAAAAAGTGCTAAAAAAAGAAAATCCAAATATTTAACTAAAAAAAAAAAATCTTGCACAGAAATATATTTTCATGAACTGATCCAAGACAATAGGATTAATAAAAAATCGATCAAGGTCATCTTTTAAATCTATATGGTTACTAGAAGGGAATTTTGTGTTATTAAACACATGCACATTTGATTCAGTTATTCAAATTGTAGCTAAGTCGTAGCGATAGCCTAGTTGCTAGAGCGCTTGGATTCCATTACAGAGGTCACAAGTTCGATCCCGGGCGACGACAGAACTTATTACAAGAATTAAATAAATAATCGCTAATAAGCATGTGGAAGGCAATGGCAAACCACCGCGTACAACATCATATGCGCGCTAGGTCAGTACATAGCAGACACACACGGGACTGCACTCGTAGCACCATAACAAGCGACTACTATCAGTTCCGAATGTAGTTTTGCGCGTGTCACTCGCGCTGCATATTAAAATTGCCTAGTACACTACCTATATCTGTACGGCTGAGATGTACGAATAGGTAGTCGCCGACGCTCAGAAGCTGAGTATGGCACTATAAAAAGAAGAAGAAATTGTAGCTGTATGTTATTGCGATAGCGCACAATACGAAAGATCTGTGGTTAAAAAAAAAGAAAATTACGCTTTATATGACCTTGTGTACACACTTTTACGCGGTGGTGTCACAACTCAAACTTATAGAAAACGGGCCAAAATTTTACTTAAATATCGAAATGGAGAATTAATGCCACATAATATTTCATTGTTTTCAGTGGAACAGCCTAGCCTGTTGATACACTCTGTAAAAAAATATTTCATGATCCATCAGTTACTTTTCAAATTAACTGCGAAAAATGTAAAATTGTTATAGATGTTTGTATTAACACAAGTATCGGTGAAACTAAAGAACTATTAGAATATTTAAATGAAGAAATGAATTCTTTCAAGTTATGTAATATACACCCTGTCAAGAAAGTATCGGGAATTGTCAATTTAAATCTCCCGGGTAATAGCTAGGCAGATAATTTTTTTTTCCAGGTTGGTACAACTGTTTTGTATTATGATGCCTATTTTTAGCGCGATCTGTCAACCAGTGTGTTTACAGCAGCTGTTAAAATCAGTCGACCTTGAAGTGTTTTGTCGAAGTTTTACAATGAGTGAAAATATTGAACAACGTACTTGTGTTAAATTCTGTGTTTCGAACGAAATTTCTTGTGCCGATACACTGAAAATGTTACAGAAGGCTTTTGGTGAATCTGCTTTATCAAAAACGCGGGTTTACGAGTGGTACAGAGCGTTCAAGGATGGTCGGGAGACGGTCGAAGACATGCCTCGCTCTGGACGGCCTTCAACGAGTGTGACCGATGATAACGTCGATAAAATCAAGGAAATCGTTGCTGAAAATTGTCATGTGAGCTTGAGAGAGATGGCTCATGGATTGGGCATGTCACACGAGAGCGTACGTACGATTGTGCACGAAAAATTGGGTATGCAACGCGTTGCGGCTCGGCTTGTTCCGAAAGACCTGAATTTCTTTCAAAAAAAGTACCGAGAACAGGTAGCTGCAGACATGCTGGATCGAGCCAATTTGGATCCTACCTTCTTGGAAAAGATAATTACTGGTGACGAGACATGGGTGTACGAGTACGACACGCTTACGAACCAGCAATCGTCCAAATGGCGGCCAATTGGCGCGCCAAAGCCGAAAAAACCTCGCCAAAGCCGATCGAAAGTGAAGATCATGTTGATTGTTTTCTTCGATATTCGAGGCGTGGTACACTATGAATATGTGCCAGCCGGACAGACAGTCGCCAAAGAGTTTTACTTAAGTGTTTTGAGACGTTTGAGAGAGGCTATCCGTCGTAAACGTAACGATTTGTGGGTCGACAATTCTTGGATTCTCCATCACGATAATGCGCCGTCTCACAAAGCCATAATTGTGAATGAGTTTTTGGCCAAACACTCGGTAAATATCATCGAACAACCGCCGTATTCACCAGATTTAGCACCCTGCGACTTCTTCCTATTCTCAAAACTCAAATTTCCGCTACGGGGAATGCGCTTCGAATCGATTGATGACATCAAGACGAATGCGACGCGAGAGCTAAAGGCCATCCCGGAAACCGCCTATCAGAAGTGCTTTTCCGAGTGGAAAAAGCGTTGGCATATGTGCATCGCTTCAAATGGATGTTATTTTGAAGGTGACAAAATAAATTTGGATGAAAATTAAAAATTGTTCGTTTTATTTAACAATTCCCGATACTTTCTTGACAGGGTGTATGTTCTCATTCAGATGCAGAAAATATTACAGCTATACAGAGTATAATGTACACTTAATATTTAATATAATTAACTTATCCAATTTGGCTGATTTTCAAATAGAATTATGTAAAACGTCATTAACTCTAGCTGTAAATTTAGATATTTATTATTTAAGAAGAGAGGTTGTACAACACCTAATAAACAGAGGTCAACGATTTCATATACTACTATAGGGCATTACCATGCCCACAGTTATCGGGAGCTACTAAATGCATGGCAGATCTATCATGACACAAAAGAAGCAGTGGTAAATGTAAATAATACAGAGGGCGTTAATATTCAAATTGTAGTATATTCAAAATAGTGCACACAACACTTTCAAAAATAATTTTATACGATTAGTAAATTTTTATATCGCCCATACAAATTTTTGTTATACTTCGGATTTTCTACTTTTTTTGTTTTCTCTTTTATTACAATGATGAGCAATTTCACCCGTGTTGATTATTTCGATTTATTTTATTCGTTCTTTTTATATGTTTTCATTTTATATGCAATATTACTTTTAATAACTATTTCTTGATGTAATATTGTTGAATTATATATTTTATTAAGCGTTTTAAATAATTAGAGTCACAATTACATTTGGTTGTGTACTATTTTTATTCTTTTAATTTAACTTTTTGTAATACTTCTTTAATTGAAACATTTTATAATTCTTATATCTGTATAAAAATAAATAACTGTTGTAGTGACCAAATGTAAATGTTTTACACACACTAATACTTATTTTTCTGCCTCTTGTATCATATTTTTTCTTTGTCTGATTTTATAAAAACTTTTATTATATATCTGTTATTTTTTGAAAAATAAACAAATTTAGACAAATTTTTTTAATGGAAGAACTTGTGATTCTCAGTATTTATTTTTTTTAATGGTTAATGTAATTGAATGAAGGATGCTAAAATTATGATAAATTGAAAGAAAATATTATTTTAAACAAACATACAATTAAACTTTATCGGAAAATATAAATTTTTTTTTTTTTTTTTTTTTTTTTACTACTTCTGCCGATTCGTGCCTAGCCTATTTGGCTATCTGCGAATGGACTCAATGTATTCAGTTGAGTGGAGAATACATCCATTGATGTATTCAGCCCATCACTTATACTAGATCACGGATCCTAGTTCTTTCCAGTCTTCTTGTTATTGCATTGTCCGGAAGGGCAGCTACTAGCTCGTTACTATGTCCACAGAGGCGTAACGCATGACTACGAGCGCGTTGCTTTATAGCCTCATCGACAGTACAGACTCTTAGGTCTCGATGAATAGCCTCATTGGTAACATACCACGGCATTCTGTATATCAACCGTAGCGTTTTATTCTGGAATCGCTGTATCACATTTCTGTTTGACTTCTTTGCACAGCCCCAAATTGGTGCTGCATAAGTCCACGTAGGTTTAAGGATAGCATTGTATATTAAGACCCTATTAGCTAAGGAGAGGTTCGAATGATATCCTATTAGCCAATATAGCGATCTTAATTTAATATCAAGCTTATTCCTTAATTTCTGTACGTGTGTCCTCCAGCTTAAGGTACGGTCTAAGTGAACTCCTAGGTATCTGTCACTATTGCTTCTTGGTATAGTGTTACCACCCAGTGTTAGGTGGAGCTGGTGCTCAGCTCTCTTGGTAAATGATACATGACTACACTTTTCCAGGTTCACTTCGAGTTTCCACGTTTGAGCCCACTGTAGAACCGTATTCGCGCTTTTCTGTAGCTCAGCAACTGCAATATCAGCCCTCTTGTCTTGCGAAATTAGCATTGTGTCATCGGCAAATGTAGCCACTTCAATATTTCCTTCGGTGGGAAGGTCTGCTGCGTAGATATTATACAGAATCGGCCCTAATACACTACCCTGCGGAACGCCAGACGTGATTGGATGCAGCTGAGAGTAGTCATCACTACATTTGACGCGAAATTTTCTGTTCGTTATGTACGACTTGATGAGTTGATAATACTGTATAGGGAATGCTGCTTTAAGTTTATATAGTAATCCTTTATGCCATATTTTGTCGAATGCTTTTGTGAAATCTATAAACAAGGCTTCGGTATATTTTTTGTTCTGAATACCTTCTTCAATTATTTCTGCAATTCTATGTATCTGTTGTTCAGTGGAGTGAGCGCTCCTGAAGCCAAACTGATGTTGTGGAATAATTTTTCTTTCTTCCATTATTTTGGTTAGCCTGACAGATATTAACTTTTCAAGTAATTTAGCAAGAGTAGATAACAGTGATATTGGACGGTAGGATGCCGGATGAGTACCATCTTTTCCAGGCTTCAGAATCATAATAATTTGGGAAAATTTCCATTGGGCTGGAAAGTATGACGTTCTCATAATAGCATTGTATATGTATGTTAGCAAGATTACAGATTTTTTTGGCAGTTCTTTTATCATCCTAGCTGTTATCATATCGAATCCAGGACTTTTTTTATTATTTAAATGTTTAATATGTTTCTTTACCTCTGTAGGAGAGAACATTCTAATTTTTGTATTATTTAGCTGTACTTCCGGGAATACTAGATTGGTGGTTATGTTGTCTGTTTTAAAAACGTTAGCCAAGTATTTAGCAAACGTGTCAGCCCTCTGCTTACTACTATAAATAAAAAATTAATCATCGACATGTTTCGGGAACACAGCCCCATATCATGGTGTATTACAAAACTATAAATTAATGAACTACAACTTATAAATTTTAAACATAAATTTTAGACATTAAAAAGTAGACTATTAATTTCCTAATAAATAAAAATGTAAAATAATCAACAGCTTTATAAATGATATTTGTTTCGATTTTTGTATTAAACGATTATTTTGCAATGAACTAATACCCCAGCAATTTCATCAGCCACTTTTTATTAATTTTGTTACATAAAATTTTAACAACTCCCCAACTATTTTTCTTCCATATTGTGGGGGATAAGGATGTGCATAAACGATGAAAGTTTGTGCACATTTCTGCACAAACGAAGCAAAAACGATTGCACTATATTTTGATAAAAAATTCCAAAGTGGGGGGGCCAACGTTTCAACGGCCCCCCAAGTGTTTTTCTTTAATATCTCGGGATAGGAATGTGCACAAACGATGGAACTTTGTGCACATTTCTACACAAACGATGCACAAACGATTGCACTATATATGAAAAAAAAATATTAAAGTGGGGGGCCAACGTTTTAACAACCCCCCCAATATCATGGGATAGGGATGTGCACAAACGATGAAAATTTGTGCACATTTCTGCACAAACGATACACAAACGATTGCACTATATTTTGATAAAAAATTCCAAAGTGGGGGGGCCAACGTTTCAACAGCCCCCCCACCATTTATCTTTAATATCGCGGGATGGGGGTGTGCACAAATGATGAAAGTTTGTGCACATTTCTGCACAAACGATGCACAAACGATTGCACTATATTTTGATAAAAAATTTCAAAGTGGGGGGGGCAACGTTTCAACGGCCCCCCCAAGTGTTTTTCTTTAATATCTCGGGATAGGAATGTGCACAAACGATGGAACTTTGTGCACATTTCTGCACAAACGATGCACAAACGATTGCACTATATATGAAAAAAAAATATTAAAGTGGGGGGGCTGTTGAAATGGACCCCAGGAAATGCTCTATCTCCGCTTCTTGGCTACACACAACAACACTAAGTTGGCTATCCCGGCGCAGCGGCCAGATCCTTCGTGGTTGAATTTAATTTTTAGAGTTTTTACCCTGTTCTCTCGATATCCTGAGTGTTTCGTGGCGTAAAAAAAAGTAAAATTAATCATCAGCGGACGGCGCGCAAACGTACTGTTGTGATTCGTAGTGCAAAATAAAAACATTACAGTCTCGAATGTCTCGCATTTTACGTACAGTTTCCACGAAAGCTATATCTAGGTTTGTACATTGATAGCGAACAACATCACAAGCGGATTCGTAAATTATTGATAAAGTTGAGGTTCTTGAAATAAAGCGAAATATTTCCGAAGAAACATTTAGCGCCCGGTATGTATCGATTTTCCGAATAACTTAATTGCGAATACGAATGAAACGTTGAACTGACGCGGACTTCATTAAAACGAATGTCACATAGACTGAATTACGTGTCGAGCGGAATGTAGCCTGGCAAATTTTCTTTCGCGAACAATACGGTAAATAGAAGAGCGTCATAGATGTTTAAGTTTACCGAGAAAGTTGACTAGTGACCAGGACAAATATTTGTAAACCGGCTCGATGTTGCTGACCAGCATTCGAGTAACTTTAGGAGTCGAAAAATACAACGAACGTGCTTCGTTTAGCAAATGTCTCCCCACGTAGTCTTTATTATATTCCGTAGCACGTGCGATTTCCAACCTAATACTATTACCGATTACCGGTACTGTCAATATATCGTCATTGTTCGATTTACAATTTTTTTTTCCAGGTTTTTTTCTACATTTTTTCATTGAATTATTTTAAGCGAGCGCGCGATAGCGGGAAACTTGCTGACATAATGCTATCATAAATGGCGATAGTGCTAAAAATTTTTGCGAGTTCTTTCGATTCGCCTCCGTTCCTTATTATAATCGAGAAATTTTTAGTTGCTGCGTCTCGATTAGCGAATTCCATATTAAACTGTTCGATTTTCGCACCTTTGTTAACTTGTAAATTACAACGGTATTTTCTAACGAAGACTAAAAGCAGCGGAATAATATTTATCTTCGATTTTGATCTATTCAAATAATTCCAGCTCGTCCAGTTCCAGCGGTTCCGAACTTTTCGTAATAATTGTAATAATCCGGTATAAATTAATATACTTAAAACTTATCCTTGAAACACAATGCGAGTCCTGGATAAGGGCTCTTTCAAAAATGCGCGTCTACAAACTGAAAATGTACGAAACAAGCAGTTATAACTGCAAAATGTAAATAAAAGACAAACGAGTATGTGGCAACAAAACGAGGAGAAGAAAAATCGGAAACGAAAAATAATAGGAGGCGAGAGTAACCGTAGCGGAAAAAAAACATAACGGCATCGAAAAAATCTCATCTCGGCAGTATTTATTCTCTAATTAATTAGTAAATGTTTTATTATTTACAAAATCGCAGGCAATAAAAGTAATGAAAAAACTATTCGATATGGAGCAGGGCAAGGAACAGTACTGACTCCCATCCTCTTTCTAATATACACTATAACTCATTACACGAGCCCCTTTAAAAACGCAAAGGTATTATTAAGGTTTTTGCTGATAATATTGCCTTATTAATGGAACGTAAAATTTAGAGATGGCGGTAATGTGTTAGTAAACGGGCACATGATAGGAGGTTAAGTGTAAATATAAATAAATCTAAATTGTTACATCAAAAACCTCTCTGATTGTGAGTAGTACTCTCTCCGGTTCCTTTTTTTGAAGATATTTAATTCCTTTTTTTGTTCCTGCTCTACTCCTTCTTCTTGGAATACTTTTTATCATCATCTCGACCTGTGGAAGCTTAACTCTTCTTACGTCCTATCTTTGTTGCTTCTTGCGTTAGAAAGCTTTTCGAAAGCTTAATTAATAGACGTCTTGTTTGGTAGTTCGAACATAATGATTTACTGCCTAACAACATGTATGGTTTTCGCTCTGGATCCAACCCCGGGAGTGTATTAGTTTGGTTTTTGGTAGACGTCTACTTGACATTCATCCGTAAAGAATTTCTTGTTGCTTCTTTTGTTGACATCACTGCCGCTTTCGACAATGTCCATCTCTCTACGTTGTTCGATATAATGCTTTCTTTTAATATACCGGCTAATTTTTTTCCCCTCATTAGTAACCTTTTTAAATGTAGAACTCTGTTATTCTTTCTACTCCTTCCGACACCTAGTCTAGATTAGTATTCCGTGGATTACCACTCGCCTTAGCCCAACTCTGTTCAACATCTACTTCATCAATATTGCTTCCACACCTCTAAGTTTTCCTTCCCTTTTTTACGCCGATGATATCCTAATCTACTCCTATTCCATCTATTAATTCCTCCGTTGTTGTGTTTACTCTGCGTCCTTTTGATCTAACTCTCTCTAATTAGTCTCGTCATAAATAACGATGCGATCTCTCTTTCTTCCTCTTTCCGCTATTTAGGTATTTTTCTGGACAGTGTCTTTCGTTCCGTAATAACATTAACCATCCCTACCTGTATTCCCTCAAAAGAAGGCTCAACCTGATAAAGTCTCTGTCCCATACTAGTTGAGGTGGAGATCCAATGCCTTCTACTAATGCTATACAAATCCTTCATTCGTTCTATCCTTGATTATTGTTGTTTTATCTATGGAAATTCCTCCAGAGCCTTGCTCTCCAAACTCGATTGTGTGCAGAATGTGTTTATCTTCCCCTTTGTCTGGGAGCTAGGAAGTCTACTCTTATCTCCGCGATTTGAATCATTTATTCCTCCTCTTTTCGTTCGAAGATCCTATCTAGGATGTTACCGGTTTTTAATCAAACGTCTACCTATTTCTTCTTTTTCCCTTGTTAATTCCTATTCTTGTATTCACCGCAACCGGCAATTTGCCATCAACAAAACTCCAGTACTGTCTTTCATTAATTAATTTCTGTTTGTAAGTCTGCGATTTAGTTGAATAATTTTTGACTAATCGACCGCAAACTTTACGACGACTGCATTGTCCGTAAAACTGAAGAGGTTAAAATGATAATATGAATTAAATTTTGAAATAGTTACGTTTTGGATCCATTGCAAAAAATTTATTTATTTATGCGCCCCGGAAGGAAAAGCAAAAAAATATCGTTTACGTGGATGCGGCTGAGAAAGTACAGGAAGGGGTTTTAAACCACTAATTCCTATTTAGATGGTAAAAAAAAATCATTTTATTAGGAACTGTTAAACCCTTCGCAAATTATATTACTTCGCTTACAGGACAAGTAAGTTTTGTTTCCAAACATTATTGCTGAATTTTTGAAGAAACCCCCCGAGAAAATTGAAAAAAACTTGAAATGGTAACGTCTTCTTTCCTGTCTATACACCGAAATAGGCTTAATGATTTTAATAATGTTCACCATTTATGCTATATATAAGTGTGATATTTAAAGATCGCATTTAGGTTTTAAGAAGGATTATTGGCATCAACATTGTCGGAATCAACTTGAGTAATACGATTGATTGTCTTTTTTACCTCTTCAGTGTACATCATCTTCTAATAATGTTTGAAGTTGAAAATAGGATTTTCCAGTGGCTCGATAGCTCTGCGGCGAGAAAACTTTGAAGTAATTGTTTGTTTGCGCTAGGTTAATGTGCATAGCTGACATCACCACCAGCTTCAAAAAGAGCGGTTGTTTTTGCTATTACCGACAACATATGATCATTCGTTGTTTTTTTGTGCTGCTGATTTTCCCCTCTACGAATAGTGACTCTATCTTTTTTTTATCTGCTTCGCCGATCCCAGATATCATAAAATCATTTTTTGAAAGATATTCTGACGAACGTCTTTTCGGCAAATCTTCTTTTATCTACTTTAAGACTAATCAGGTTTTCTTAGGTAGAGCGTTTTCAGCGCCACATATTTCTAATGCAGCTAACTTTTTCCTCTTCTTCGCTTTATTCAAGTTCCGATACCGCATAAAAATTAGGAGAAAACCGAGAGCACTTTATCGCAGGTATCTTCATAAATATTTGTACTCATCGTCGAGACAGATCGCGATTTTCTCGGATTACCTCAGCTGAGGAACCTCTTTCATTTTCCACGATCGAGCCCATGTGAACTCATTCACCACTTCGATGTATTTGATCTTTCCTACTTGATGACTATTTCATTTTTCAAAAAAGTCGCCGCACATCAAAATGTTGCTACTTCCTAAAATGTAATAAATCGAAAGCCGCTGTATTGTTTCTAAGAAAGGTCGGCAGTGAAAAATAGGTAAGATATATTTTTGTGCTGTATTCGTCGTGCCGAAAAAAGGTGCGAAACGGAATTTCAATAAAATTGATCGGAAAGCAATTATTGTTGTAGCAAAACCAGGCGTTCGGAATACTTTCTTCTCGGCTTGCAAATAACAGCGAAACATTTACGAATGCGTTGGTTTGGAAGAAGTGAAAATGACCTTTCGAGAAGTTATCGAAAAAATTCATAGGATACCTTGTGGTGTATTTCTGTTAGTTGCTTGCGATATTCGAGATAAACTGTTCAGTTTCTAGAAGGAATTTTCGAAAACCTATTAAAATTAAAGTCTAGAAAACCGAATGTTATTAAACGTATTTTGTTTGACAGCTGAATCGACGAAGTCCTTTTTAATTCGATTCCTCCGCCGGTAATTGGCAAGTTAACAAGAACTCAAAATTTTCCTCGCCCGTTCATCATTTCGAGACGATTACGTCCGATTTTAAAAATTACGAAGTAATCTCCGTAATTAAAGGGAAAAACTTTCAGAAAATAGAAAAGAATTTATTTTTCGTCAGCCTCGGTAATCTCAGCGATGAAAGTAGCTGGCTCGGAAAGGAGCCTTTGCCACAATATCGGTTAGAAGGAAAATACAATTTTCGTAAAGTGGTTTTAGTGAGAGTAGGGTACTATTACCAGAGCTGTGAAACCGATTAATGAATGTCCCAATCCGGAATTATGGCTCATTATTTAAGTTTAAAAAAAAAAAAAAAAAATATCAGGTTAGGATTTTTTATTTGTTTTTGATTTATTACTTACATTCCTCTGATAGCTCTATTATTCTCTCAATTCGTTCTTTTACCTCCACTCTGCAGTCATCACGTTCTATTCTTATTTTGATTTTTTATGGGAACCCCAATCATTCCGGGTTTGATGGCAATAACGCAGCCGATTCTTTGGCTTGTTCTGCTGGTCGCCTTGATTCATTCCTCAAGCATTTCCCTTCTTCAGATATCCTTTCCTTATCTACCTCCAATCACGCCAGACTTCGGCGAGATATTTATTCCTCCCTATTTTCTGATCATCATTCGCATTACCGTTTTATTCAGTCGGTTCCTCGTTCCCTGTCTTGGTCTATTCCTTTCGGTCGTCGCTCTTCTATTGTCTCCCTAATTCGTCTCCGGATCCATTCTCTCCTCCCCTCCTCTCGCTTTCGATTTGCTCTGTCGCCTTCTCCTTATTGTTCTCTTCACGATTGTGATCCTCTTTGAATATATGTGATGCTGATCACATTTTCTTCGAGTGTCCTGCTCTTCGTAACGAACGCTCCCTTTTATACAGTCAGCTCTTGTCATTAGGTCTCCCTACTCCCTATAACTCTTCCTTTATCCTCTCCTTTCCTTCATCTTCTGTGGTGTCCGCACTGCTGTCCCTTGTTGCGTCTATTTTGGATTGCCTAGTTATTTAGTTTGTTAGTTTAGTTTTCCTGTTGTTGGGTTAATGCCGAAATTGAGATTATTATCTTTTGTCCTTTTTCATTGAAGGTTTTTATATTTGCATAAAATATTTAATTAAAACATTTTTCCTGGACGATTTATTTTTATTACTTTCAGTTTTTCATGAAATCTTTGAATTTCATTCGCATCGATTGATTTGCAAGTTTAAAATAGATCCGAGAAAAGATCGAGATTACTCGGCATCTATATGTTTAACATTACGCCGAATCGGAAAGAGGGAAAACTCTTTTTCGTGTTTAGAGGCAATCGTAACCATAAGCGACATTAGAGAACTCTGTAATCAACAGGGAAACTGGATTTGCCAAGGGTTTTGCTAAGGTAAAGAGATAGCAATCTGGTCAGAACGCGCCAACTGAGCCAATGAAAAAGGGAAATATGCCGTTCGATAAAAATGATAACGTAATTACTTAAAAGATGAAATTATTATTATAATGAAACATTAAAAATATACGACCGGTATCGGTTTCAGTTGTTTAAATCGTAATTGTGGCATACGATTATATGATGGTTCAAACAATCGAAATAGTCGGCGTGTTTTTGAAATATAATTAAATTAATCATTACAATATTAAAGTATTTCTTCAGGTTAATAACAGTTGGCAATAACGTAGAAGTTAAGAAAAATCGTTCGCTGCAAAAATGTCGCAAATTCGAATTAAATAGACGTCGCATTAAGAAAAGTGTTCGTTCTTTGAAAGGTTGACCCAATATATGTTTATAATATTACAAACAAGGTCCACAAATAAAATCTTTCTGTAGACTTATAATTTCTAAACCGTCGACTATATCTTGAGTTATTCCTACCGTTATTATTTTATTATTATTATTATTATTATTATTATTATTATTATTATTATTATTATTATTGTTATTATCTTCTCGGGTTTACTAAATCGCGGTTACCATAATTTATGACGGATTACATCAAGTCACAATTATTTTATTATATTTTAATGGTTTAAAAACTTCCTCACTATGTTACAGGTGTACCTTATATGACTGATTTTTGTGTGTTACTATGTACATATATCCTGGAATCTGTAATGTTTTAAAACCTTCCATTATTAATGTGTTTGGTGTAATTCCGGTTACTGACATTATAAGTGATATTACTGTGACCTTCTTTTGTTTCTATGTCATTTTCATTTCAGTGGCCAAGCTGCTGTATTTACTTATTTTTTCTTCATATTTCTGTGGCTAATATTACTGTCATTAGGGACTGATATGTCTATTAAAAATGTATTCTTTGATGGTTTGTGAATTAATCTGTTTCTAATCGCTTCCTGATAAAACTTTCAAATCTCTACGTTTCATACGGATGCTCATTGTATTCTACCGCCTCCCCATCCCTTCTCAAAATGTTGAACCCACTACAAAATTCTTCTCTTCGATTAATACTAGGTGCGCACCATACGTCCCCCACGCACAGCCTCCAATCCTTATTGGGTTCTCCACCCTTACACTTTCAAAGATTCTTACACTCCTTCCGCGATTCTTTAAGAGTCTTCCTTCTTGGACTTTGTGATCCTTACCCCACACCTCCTAATGGCGCGCTCCCTCGTCTAACAAAAATCCTATTAGACTCCAACATCGACCTCCAACACTTCAAAAACCTCAATACACCACCTCCTCTTCCACCCTGGGCTACCCTACCAGCTGAAATCGATTATTCCCTTGTACATTTCTCCAGGGGAAAAATCTCCTCCTCCCTCCTCTGCACCAGAATCTTCGCAACCCTTAAAAAATATTCAAATCACCAAGCCTACTTTACTGACGGCGCGAAATCATGCCCTGTTTCCGAATCGTCTCCTACTGCTTGTTCCTTTCACTCTAACCTAGTTTCGTCGTCCGCCCGCCTCCATGACCACTGTTCCGTTCTCGATGCCGAACTTTATGCCATTTTCCTAGCCCTCGAATCCACAGTTAAATCCCTTCCACCCAACAGCCGCATTTTGATTGTATCTGATTCACTAGCTGCTTTGGAGTCCCTTCCCCAACAATCCCCATCGAATTACATAACCAACTCTATACAATCCCTAATCCTAAAATTAAGATCATCCTCCCACCAAATTATTTTCTTATGGGTGCCAAGCCACACCGGACTTAGGGGTAATTACTTAGCTGACATCGCTGCTAAGTCAACACTGTCGTGCCCCATGCCCTGTTCCCCTCCTCTTCCCACCGACATAATAAAATCTATAAAAATTCTTGTGCAATCCCAATGGAAGCAAGATTGGCTCACTAGACAATCTTGCTTTCTAAGAGAGATAAAACACGGAATTGACCCTTGGTTCCCTTCTTCTGACCTCCCCAGAACCCACTTTGTGGCTATGGCAAGACTCCTCATTGGCCATATTTCGCTGACATGATCATCTCCTACTTAATTGCGAGCCCCCTTTCGAATGCCCCTTTTGCTCCCTTCCTCCCTCTCCTACAGTAAAACACCTGCTCCTGGAGTGCCCATCCTTCGCGCTCCAGCGCGCCCAGCACCGGATATCGTCTTTGCAGTCGTCTTTGGCCAACTCGCCTTTGAACATTGCAGACACTATTCGGTTTCTTCATACAACTAACCTATTTCCAACCATTTAACTCTCCGATTGCCATAGTGTCATAATAGCCCCGGCAGCTGTACACGACACTTAAAAAAAAAAAAAAAAAAATAAAATAAAATATATATATAGGTGTATATATATACATATACACAAAACGATACACACGCTCTATATATCTTCTGTACACTTAAAGAGACACGTTTCTCCTGCAAAACAAAACACACAATGGCCCACGCCAATCCGATACATACACGTTTCTAAAACTAAAACTACCTGATGCCGACCGCGACAGCCAAGTTGTTCTTAAAAATAAAACCGACACTATCCTTATAAAATGGCGACCTTTTAACTCTAGGCGCTAGCATGCAATTATCAAATAATTTTTTTTTTTTTTTTTTTTATTTTATTTTATATTACAATCTTAAGAAAATAAGGATCTTAAATAAGTAATAATTATAGAGACATTATTTAAATACGAAAAGAAACATAATAATGTAGAAGCATAGCCCAGTGGTATGCCCTACTAGTACATGATATATATAGTTTACAAATGCAGTAGATCATGCGGTTTAAGCCGCTGCAGCCTACGAGTTCTCGTAATCAGCAATTTTTGTGCTTCTATATTTACATGAGCTACTAGACGCTGTTGATGCCGAAATGCAGAATCGCGAATTGTTTCATCCACATTCTTCAACTGCAGATCCCGATGTAAATCATCGTTACGCTGGAACCACCTAGCTCTTGTGATCAAGCGTACAACTTTGTTCTGTGCTCTCTGGATGATTGCACGATTTGAAGTTGCAGCACATCCCCAGAGTTCCGAACCGTAGGTCCAAATCGGTTTTATCATAGTAAGGTAAATCAGCCTTTTATGATACAGACTTAACTTCGAGTTATGTCCTAATAGCCAATAAAGTTGGCGAATTCTGGCACTAATTTGATCGGCCTTGGCCGTAATATGGGACTTCCAGGTTAACCTTGTGTCTAGGTGCATGCCTAGATATTTAGCTGAGGCGGATGTTGGTATCTGTTTACCATTGATGTAAACACCCTGATGTGTGTCAATCGGACGCATTCCGTAGGTGACATGAACTGATTTTGCCTCGTTTAACTTGATTTTCCAATTCTGCATCCACAAGACCGTCTTGTCAAGCGCGTCTTGTAGTATACAATTGGCCTCTACTTGTGTGTTAGCGACAGCAAGAATTGCGGTATCATCGGCGAACATAGCAAGCGTAGTACCTTCAATTTTTGGAACATCAGCAGTGAACATAAGGTAAAGCAAGGGACCGAGAACACTACCCTGAGGCACCCCGGCTTGTATGTCGTAGAAGCTGGATTTTTCTTCCTCGTGGGAAACGCGGAACTTCCTACCGGACAGGTACGATCGTAGCAGCCAGACGTAATTAGCTGGTAAGCAACTACTAAGTTTAGACATTAATCCTTCATGCCATACCCGATCGAATGCCTGGGCGACATCTAGAAATACTACTGAGCAGTATTTTTTTTCCTCAAGGGCGTTACTAATTACTGACCACACACGATGTATCTGTTGTGTAGTGGAATGATTACATCGGAAGCCAAACTGTTCATTCGGTAGCTTGACTTCTGTGAACTGCTGAATTCTCTTCAGTAATAATTTTTCAAATAATTTTGAAATTGAAGGCAGTAGAGAAATGGGCCTGTATGACTCCACTTCCTCGTCCGGTTTATTTGGTTTCTTTATCATAATTATTTGTGCAGTCTTGAAGCATTCTGGTATATGCCGGAGACGAAAGCAAGCGTTAAACAAATAGGTTAAAAGAACTATTCCTTTACGGGAGAGTTCGCATAGCACTTTGGGAGAAATTCCATCAATACCAGGCGATTTATTGGGATTGATGTTTGTGTCGATTTGTACTGCTACTTCATAAGGCGAGCAAAACTTAATCTGTTGCTCAGGTAGCAATGTTATTTGTGGCGTGATATTACTCCTAATATTATGTGGCATAAATGTTTCGTAGAGATATCTAGCAAATAGCTCAGCTTTCTCATCCTCCTTTCTTATCCAGTTCCCAGATTTATCCTTAAGAGGAGGAATACGTTTAACTGGTCTTTGGAGCCGACGGGTTGCTTTCCACAAAGAATAATCTTTGTCTGCTTCTACACTAAGATTTTCCAGATAATCTTCCATTGATTTTTGCTTGATATTTTTGATGATTCTATTTAGCTTATTACTAAGTTGATTAAATATATTTTTATCAACAGGATTATGAGAATTGTGCCATATCCGCCTCGCAACACGTCTATCTTTTAAAAGTTGCCTAATTGCAACAGGATAACATATTCTTTGACGCGTACATATTGTAGGAGTAGGAGTAGCCTTCACAGCTGCTCCCCTTACAGCTTCAAGGAACTGTTGGCATTGGATTTCCAAATCCAAGGATGTTTTAAGTTTTACTTTGAGATTAATATATGTATCAATATTTTTACGAAAACAGTCCCAATTTGTGTGCTTATTCGTTAATGCAGCTTTTGGCTGCTTTTTAATCACAGTATCGCTCAGAGTGAGCCACACTGGAATATGATCTGAAGATAAATCAGTGTGATTAGTTACTTCCAAGTAGTTAGGTGCGATGCCTTTGCAGATATAGAAATCAAGCAAATCAGGAATACAATCAGGATTAGACGGCCAGTAAGTGGGACTTGCACCGGATAGACTAAAACAGCCTGCAGCATTAATTGCCTTCAACAGGTTTCTTCCACGAGTTAAGCTTACTCGTGATCCCCAGAATGTATGTTTCGCGTTATAATCTCCGCCCAAGATAAATCGATTTCCAAGCTGCTGGAACAACTGAATACAATCTTCTGTCGCGATTTTTAGACCGGGTTTACTTGGCGGAAAGTAGGCAGCAGCCAGGCTAATTTCACAGCTATTACGAAACACAGTAATAATAGTCACCTGCATGTTATTCTGTTGGATTGGGGCACCTTGATAGTGCTTGATGTTATTTCGAATAATAATTCCTAAATAAAATAAATATATAAATATTACGGGCAAAAGATAGAAATAATTATTAAATATAAACGGGCCTCGTTACGCAAAATTAAAAATAAAATACGGAGGAAAATAAGAAAAGGTATTAAGAAAAATAAAAGAACAGCTACAAGGAAGTGAAAGCGAAATGCGGAAAGAGATAGCTAAGTTGAAACAAGAAGGGGAAAAAAAAATTGACGACAACAAGGATGTTGAAAAATTCTTTATTATATGTTTAACTGTTTCACGGGCTTGGTAGCATTTACGGCACAAATCATTTTTTTTTTTTTTTTTTTTTTTTTGTGTGTAATCTACTCGTTGGCCATGTATAACTGCCAGGGTCATTACGGCACAACGAGTATCGGATTTATTACAATTTGTTTATTAAATTATTTCGGTTAAGGAAGATTAGCATTGTCTGAACCTGTTCTGGACGGTTATCTAAAAGAAGGTGTAGTGGTTCGTCCTTGATTATTGTTAAGTTTTGACATTGTTTCAGGATGTGTTCCACCGAAGGTAGCACTGCTGCATTACAGAATGGGCAGGAAATCGGTGGAGGGGCTCCCTGGAGGACATGGTTGTGAGATATCGATGTGTGTCCCAGTCTCAATCTATTAAGGGCAGAGAATTCTTTTTTGGACATTCGGATCGGTGGCCACCAAGGATCAACATTTGGTTTAATATTCCTTAGGAAAGTTGCATGTTGGGACCAGGATGAGATCCAATGTTCTTTCATATTTTTGTGGAAGAAGGGAGTGATTTCTGGTGGTGGGACATTGGGTGGCATAGGGACAGACAACATTGACTTGGCGGCCCGGTCTACACATTCGTTTCCGGGTATTCCAACATGTGCCGGCACCCACAAGAAGCCTACTTGTATCCCCTCTTGGGTAAGGCGATGTGCTGTAGATCTTATTTTATAGACTAATGAACTGGTTATAGTAAGTGACTGAATAGTTTGAAGGGAGGCCAGTGAATCTGTGATAATTATGTATTGTTTGTTCTCAGATTTACAACACGCACATGCTTCCAATCCAAAGAGAATTCCGTATAGCTCGGCTTCTAATGCGGAGCTGTCATCATGTAGCCTCACTGCTTCGGCTTCACCTGAGATTAGGTAGGCACATGCTGTGGGAGTGGACAGTGTGCCAGCGACATTTGCTTTAGCTCCATCTGTATAAACGTGTGTATCATGTGTGTAAGTTTGTATTTTTTCGATACATTTTTGGCGAGCTGTATATTGGTCCTCGTTAGATGTACGGTGGATAAAGAGTGATAAGTCTACCATCAATGGGGGGTATTCCCATGGTGGTTCTTTTGGGAACAGGAGGAGATCTGGATTGTATTTGATGTTTTTCTCAGTCAAAAAATTTAGAATATTAGGTATTGGATCATTTTGAAAGGCTGGAGGAGGAATGACAGTGTTCCTCGAAGAGAAGTGATATTGTTGGTACCAGTATAGATGATCACGGGAGGTGTAGAAGTCAAATATATAGGATAATGGCGGAATTCCTGATAGCACACAGACACCCTGCGTGGGAGATGTTCGATGCGCCCCAAGGATGGACCTTAAAGCAGCGTGATGGATTGATTCAAGTGATTTTATGAGCTGCTTACTAGCCGAATAGAACACCTGGCAGCCGTAGGTTAATCTGCTTAGAATAAGTGATCTGTATACAGATAGAAGTAGTTTTGGATTATTGTTATATTTATGATGTGATAAACATTTTAGGATAGCTATGATTTTATTACATTTGCGTTTGAGTTCTTTAATATGAGGAGACCATGTCAGATGGGAGTCAAATGTTAGACCCAAGAATTTAGCTGAGGATGTGACTGGAAGAGGAAGTCCATTTAGGGTAAGGGAAAAATCATGGTTTGGGTTTACTCGACGACTTTTCTGGAATTTTACACAAGAAGTTTTATTTAAGGAGAAAGTAAGGCCGTTACTTTCGGTCCACGAATATAACCTATTGATTGTGGATTGTAGTATAGATTTGGCGTTGGAAGGAAAGTTTGATGCTAAGGATATATTGAGGTCGTCTATAAACAATCGGGATGTTACCGGCGGCTGTATGCAGTCCGCCACATCATTTATGTATAGGATAAAGAGTGTTACACTTAGAGGAGAGCCTTGAGGAATACCATTCTCTATTAGGACAGGAGAGGATACAGTTGAGCCAATTTTTACTCGAATGTGTCTGTTTGACAAATAATTCATTATATAGTTGCCCATATTGCCTTTTATATTGGCATTCTTCAGCTTTGTAAGCACTTTATATCGCCATATCCGGTCGAATGCTTTCTCTATGTCAAAAAAGATAGTATAGAGAGCTTGTGACCTCTTTTGGGCTTCAAGTATTTGTCTTTTTAGGCTCAGGAGATGTAACATTGGGGATTTTGATTTGCGACCTCCAATTTGTATTGGGGAGAGAACGTTTGAAGATTCTAGGAAAGAGGATAGTCATCTGTTCACCATTTTTTCCATGATTTTGGAGAGTGAAGATAGTAAGGAGATAGGTCTGTAATTTTGAGGAATGAAGGTTTCTTTATTAGGTTTGAGGATAGGAATAATTAAAGCTGCTTTCCAGGATTTTGGGATGGAGGAAGTTGTCCAAATTTTGTTGTATACGTCAAGGAGTAGTTGTTTAGCTAGATTAGGTAGGTATCTGATCATGAATGGATGAATGGAGTCGGCTCCAGGTGCACTGTTTTTTAGCTTTTTATCGAGCTGGTAATTTAGTTCAGACATTGAAAAAGGATCATTGTATTTTTCTTTTTGATCTGGAGGAAAGGATATTTTTTGCTCCTCTAGTCTCAATTTGTGTTCTAGGAAGGAATCGGTGTAGGATGCTGAGGAAGATACTTTAGCAAAATGTTGCGCAAAGGCATCTGCCACTTCTTTGGTGTCTGTGAGCAGGACATTGTTAATGAGTAAGGAAGGGGTAGTTGGAGGACGATAGTTACCACACAACGACTTGATTCTTCTCCAAACCACCGTCGCAGGCATATCTTTTGAGATAGATGATACAAATGCTGTCCAGCACTCCTGTTTTCTCATTTTGATAAGTAGCCTGGCTCGAGCTCTAAATCTTCTGAATTCAATCAGGTCTGTAAGTGACTTCGTTGTTTTATACTTCCTCAATGCTCGTTTTCGTTGTGCGATCGCCATTTTGATTTCGGGGCACCACCATGGTACTCGTTTTTTCCGAGGAGCTGTTGTTGTTTTCGGTATTGTTGCTGTCGCTGCTTCATTCATCGCGTTGATGAGAATTTTCAGATTTTCCTCTACCGATTCCGTTTGAATTTTAGGGATAGTAACCTTTGTTTTGTAACCCTTCCAATCTGCTTTATGGAATGCAAATTTTTTTGTTACTTGGGCTGAGTGCAATTTTTGCAACTGGTGGGGAAAGTGTATGAAAATAGGGAAATGGTCACTTGAACACAGATCACCATGTACATCTATGTTCAAGTAAGGAAATAGTGAAACGGATGCAAATGCTAAATCTATTATTGAAAAAGTTTTATGAGTTGTGTTGATATGTGTATGTGATGGAGGAGGGAGGAGTACCAGGTCACTATTACGGATGCTATTTGAAATCATATTTCCTCGTCTATTTGGCTGTGTTGAACCCCACTCAGAAGAGTGGGCATTGAAATCTCCCAGTAATAACACTGGGTCCCGCAGTTGAAATAGTAATGTATCAAAGTCTATTTTGGTTATGTTTGTAGCGGGTGGGAAGTAGCAATTACAGATTGTAATGGATGAGAGCGGAAGGGACGGGATTTTCACCTTCACCGCTACCGCTTGAAACATGGTACTTAACCTTATTTCATGTGATGGAATCGCTTCATGCACTAGTATCGAGACTCCTCCACATGCTGCTTGTCCCTGTGTGTAGTCAGAGCGAAATATTCTGTAGCCTTTAATAAGTGGTGAATGGGAAGAGTTTAAGTGCGTTTCTTGTAAACAAATGATTATTGGATTGTAGTTATTAATGAGTAATCTCAGTTCGTCTATACGTTTATAAAACCCTCTGCAATTCCATTGCAGAATACTGAGATTTGCAGCCATTTTCTCTAATTATTGTTGACAGTGTTACTTAAGATGACTAGTTTTATATCTTAGTTTCAGGGTCATCCTTGCTAAGGAGAGGTTTTAATTTATTAATTATGCGAGTACATCTGTTCTTAAGTCCTACGCTGCCTAATAATGGTCTTACTTGAGAAAGCATGTGTAAAAGGTTATCCCTATCTTCTGTGAAAGTCAGTGCGTAATTAACAAAATCCTGACTTGTGGCCACCAGTCTTATGAATTCTTGAAATTCTTGATAGTCTAAGAAGAACGGAGTCTGGCCGCTAGTAAATAGATGTAATGTTCCTTCTGTTAATAGGTTAATATCAACTCCTTTGTTTGCTTCTTTAGAGGCTGGTTTGGCAGCATTGTCCATGACGTTAATTTCTACATTGTGCGCCGTAGAATTTTGATTTTCTAGGTTTATTCGCTTAGTAGCAGTTTTATCTGGAAATGGCGGTTGAGTTGAATTGTATGTTTCATCGGGACTAATGGGGTGTGGTCGTTTTTGAAGGGGGTTGTTATTATCAATGTTCATTACAGTAGAGGTATTGTCGGTAGAAGGGGCAATATTTAATTGTAATTGATTGCGTGTTTCTTCTATGTTTTGGTGCTGCTCCTGTCGGACAGTTTGCTCAGTTACCATTGTCTTAGTTTGTTTGGTGTATGTTGCATCTTGTTTGTCGCTATTGGTTGTTGGTTGATATCGCTGTTGATTATTATCAGCACAGGCATTTTCGACCGGCGCTGGAAATGTCGTTATGGTTTCGGAAAAAACTTCTTGATTAACTGTTCCTTCTTTCTTCTTGCAATTTTCACATGAATGGTCATTGAGCTGCGTGTAGATCCTGTATTCGTAGTCGTTGTGCCTCAATGTGAAGGAATCAGGGATATTTTTGCAATTAAACTGTTCGACGTAAAGCTGCCGCCTGAAACTTACTACGTGAGCAAATTCATCATCCACCGGATTCACACGTAAAATGGAAATTTGCGAAAGGATTTTTATTGGATAAACTTCTTGCAAATGTCGAACTAATATTTCGTTCGGGATGGTTGGACAGACATTTGATAGAATGAGTTTATTCGCCGGTTGTTTAAGTCTCCGCGCAGTAATTGTTCTATTATTTATGGTGATCCGGCCACCTTTTGCTAGAAATTCGTCTGTTATTTGTCTGGATTTTAAAAATATTAGAATTCTATCACCGCTAATACGGGAGCCTGCTACAATGTTTAAGCTGCCTGCTACATGGTTTTTAAGCGCGACAAAATAATCACGTATAACGTAGGGTGCGATATAATCAAAAATAATTCCGCATTCACGGGAAGGGTAGTTGAAATTAATTAATGGGGCGATCTTTTTATTCGATTTGATTTTATCTGCGAAGGTATGTTTTGAATTTCTATTTTGTTGGTTTAAATTATTTGGAATTTCGTTATTTATCAGTGCGGGAAACTGATAATTGTAATCAGTCGTATTACAAGAAGCGGTAGTTAATTCGGAGATAGATTTTATCGCATCGCTGTGTACGACCGCGGTATCATCGTTATCAGCGGTATTGTGCATGTGTGAGGTGTGTGTTGTGTTTCGATTCGCCGTTGGCTTACCTGAAGTCTGCGATTTACCACCATACTTACCGTCCGGCGCTAATGCAGTCGTTGCGGCTGTCAGCTGTTTTTGAGGGGTAGGAGGGCGCGAAGGTGGTGAATCGGTTTGGTTTTGTTCACCGATCGGTTCCGATGTTGGAACGGTCTGCCTTCGGTGAGAGGCAGGGGACGATGGCATTATCAACAGATAATGCCTCTAAACACGAGACAATCTCTTTAATAGACGCGAAAAACGAACGCGAGACAATTAAACTTTATCACTTCGTATTTGATATCAATTCGGCACAAATCATTGGTTGTATCTTGATCTTTTATTATATATTTTTTTGTAATTTTTCATTGATATCACTTCATCTTGAACACCTAATAAGAAACCTTCAGTTTCGAGAAATAATTCACCTTTTTTTAACCGGTTATACGAGTATATTAATTTTATTATTATTATTATTATTATTATTATTATTATTATCATTATCATTATCATTATCATTATGTATGTGTGTATATGTATATATATTTGGGGAGGGGGGTAGGTGTGCGTGTGTACGCTGGAGTGTAAATGAGTGTATATATGTGGGCTAATATGTGATTCAAATACATCCATCTTTGTGTGAGCTATTATATAGTATACTCACAAGCAAACCTATGTCTATGTGTACATCGGTAGATACATTTATTATACATATATCACCTGTCGGATAATATTTACATTTATATTATATTACCATAAGTAAAAATGTAATAATTTTGTATATGCATAGCCACAACTTAGCGCAGCTTTGTTTTTTGCGCATTAGTGGTTAAATTAAATATTTTCTGTAATGATTTTTGTTTTCTAATAAAGTTGATTTGATTTGATTTGATTATTGTTGTTATTATTGTTATTATATATCTTTTAGTACTGTAAATAAATTGAATTGAATTGAATTATTGTTATTAGACTGCAGATACAATATAAAGCAGCGATAATATATAACTCTCTTTCGTCAGATGTCAAGAATCTCTTAAGGAATTATAAGAAGCGGCATATGCTTAAACTAATACAGGCACTTAACATGTAGTCGCTTCAGTCTGTAGTAAGATTAACGTTTTCCCATTAGCTTACTAGTTCCACTTTCGTCCAGCACATTATACTGCTACGTATATAGATGTTTTCCTTCACCTTTCTCTTCATTAATCCAATTATGTTTCTTCATCTTCATTACATATATATATATATATATATATATATATATATATATATATATATACAATAATTGTTATACCTAATAACTCGGTACAGCAGCTTACATTTTTAATTTTTCTTTTCAAATGTATTATCTAGAATGCTTTTTCTTTTTTTTATAAAATTTTATGATTATATAAAAAAGTGTTCACTTATTTTATTTACTTGTTTTTTTCTCCTTGTTATATTAATTAATTAATTAATTAATTAATTATATTTTCAGTGCTTTTTATTGTTAATCTGTAATCCATTAGTCGCGCAACTTTGCGCATAAATGGAAATTGGATAATAATAATAATGAAATAATAACTATACCATTAATTATCCGTGTGTAGTTTACATTATTTTTATTAATATTAATTATATTTCTACTTTTATATTAATCTACACTACCATCGAAGTAGTGTACTAATGGAAGTTGAATAGCTCTAAGAATATAAGCACCGACATAGTAGATTTCACATTTTTATTTTATTTTACTTTTCGATACCGTCGCCAACATTAGTAAATAACTTCGTTTCTTTACGAAATTAAAATTATAAATTATAAATTATAAAGCCCTGGATTAGTTTGTTTAGCGGCTTCTGCTTTGCACACTTTCTCTGTATGTAAAAATAATTTTATATTTTTATTTTCATTTTAATCATTTTTAAATTCGACGGTTTGTTGAGGTAAATAATTTGATTTGATTATAAATATAAAAGGCGCACGTACGTAAATGCGCATTTTCTTTTCGGCATATAATAAATAGTTATGTATTATATGTATTTTGGGCAAATCAGGACTCATCACAATCTCTTTTCTTTTGTACCTTACTGGGTTATTAAAAAGAAGAAAAGTACTATATATTATTGTTATTATTAACATTATTATTATTATTTTCTCTGTTCGTATTCTTATTATGCTTATTTCTTAATTTAAATAAATGCCGAGATGCGCGAAAGAAAAATGTTAATAAGTAGAATTGAGTGACAAATTAAAGAACGGGGAAAATAAAGTAGATGAAGGGAGCCAAGTAGCTGAGTGTCGGAGGTAGGTGTGCAGAAGAAAAATTAAAACGGCTTCAAATCTAATTTGTTTCAATTAAATAAGTAGCCGCGTTGAGGTTAAGTTAGGCTTTTTGTTGATTTCATATTCACAGTAACACGCGCTTCTATCAAAAAAATAGAAACATCTTTTAAGCAATCTCCGAAAACAGTGTTGCATTTATTTTCGTGTACTGTGTGTATGTGTTCGTGCATGCGCATACACACACACACACACACACACACACACACACACACACACACACACACACACATATATATATGTTCTTTTTTTGTTTATTTAAATAATTTGTAATTCCGAAGCAAATGAACATCTCCGGTTACTACACCGTACCGTGCTAGATAACTATCGAAAATTCGGTTACACCCAAACTAATTCTAGTCTTATTGTTTCCACTTAAAATGGCCTCATTCTTGATGATATACACATGCGCAAATGGATGTGGTAGTATTCAATTTTTTTCCCGGCAAAATTTAATTTCGGGTCATCATATTATTATGAGATTTCTGGAAAAGATTTGTTTTCTGTTTTTCCGACCTCATTTCATTTAAATTTTACTTTCGCTATTGGTACGATTTTTTTTTTTTTCCATACGACATTTTAACAGAGTAATGTCATCCACGCGAAACTTTAAGACACTAATTTAAACTTGCGACGATATTCGATATTATCTGTTTGCGAATTTATTTGGAATCTTTTAAACTTTCCCTCTTCAATTTTCTGTATAAAATCTACTGCCGTTGTATGCAAGTTGTTTCCTTGTATCTTTCTCGCTACGGTTCTTACAGTTTACGATTTTTATAAGAGTCTTTGCAAGTTATTTCATCCCCTTTTCCGACTGAACCATGATCTTTTCTTGTTTCACTAAACAAACATGCGGATTTCAGATTATTCAGATCCATTAGTTCATTGTTCCATTTATAGCTGCAGATTCCTGATCACGCTTCCGGCCCGCAATATTCTTCTTCTCCTGTTAAATTTCGGACTTTGCTCACTTCTATTTTTTTTGCACCTTCCAATTCTAGTTCCTTTTACCACCTCTCTATTCATCATCTTTTCCTTTTTATCCGTAGTTTTTAGATAATCAGCTTCTTCTTTTTAGTACATGACAAAATTTCGGTTATTTGTTGCTTTTTAATTTCGCCCGCGTTATACGCATCTATCTCATTTTGTGTTCTTTTCACTGTTTTTCCAATCCGTTTCCTTGTGACACTGTTCATGTTTTATTCAGATGTTCGAACATTTTTGCTGAACACAATCTCGTTCTTTTATTCATTCCTACTTTACTTATCAGTGTTCTTATATTCTTTCACCTTTCTTTTCCATTTTTGTTATTTCTTACTATGAATTATTTTTATTTTCTATTCTTAATTACTTAAAAATAAAACATTCTTTTTTCGCTTTTAATTCTTAGGCTACTCATAAACAAAATAAAATAATATAAAAAAAAAAGGAAAAAAAAACTTTTATTTATTAATGCGATACAGATGAGGAAAATAATTTTTTGCAGGTCCATCGGATTGCGATATTTCTTAAAGGACTGAGATAAAAGCGTTGGCTCATATACTCCATCTACCGAGGTAGAACTACACGCAGCAACGATTACCCTGAGACAAATGTTTTGAAGGACGTTTTCGGCTTATTTTGATAGTTAACAGGGCAGTTGCTAAACTAAAAGGGACCGTAGTCAATTACAATTCTAATATATCCCTTCCATTTTCTTCTTCTTCTTCTTTCGCTTGCATTACATCATTGATTCGATGTAGGTCTCCCTTAATTTACTCCATCGATACCTATCTTATGCTTCGCGAAGCCATTACTGTTGCCACAATATCATCCGTCCACCTTCCGAGTGGTCTTCCTTGTGCGCGTTTTCCCGTATACGGTCTCCATTGGATCAGTTCCTTTGTCCATCTTCCATCTACTTGCCTACCAACATGACCAGCCCAGGCCCATTTGTTCAGGGCCACCCTTGTTCGGACGTCTTCAAATTTTGTCTTATTCCGAATATATTCCGATTTAACCTTATCTCGTAGCTTTATGCGAAGTGAAGCTCGTTCCATCCGTCTTTCAGCTTTTTCTTCATTTTTCTATAACTTCCTTTCTTTGATGAGCCAGATTTCCGCAGCATACATTAGTACTGGAATATCACGCACTGGTTAAATATTTTCGCTTTATTTCTATATAATGCTCAAAACTCGTGGATCATTACCCGAAATGATATTGCCTAATGTTTTAAACGAAGCAATTCGTTTCGAAATTTTTATATTAATATAATTAATATGATTCCTCCAGGTAAGCCTCGAATCCAGCACACACCCTAAGTACTGATATTCTAAGCGTAAAGGAATAACCACTCTATTTATTAAAATATTTCTTAAACCTGGGTCAATAGTTCTATAAGCGAATACCATATTAACACATTTTTCTGCCGAGATAGTAAGATTCAACTTTGTTAAGATATCATATACTTGTGTAAAATGTTACTTCGTACCATTTTAGTCTCTGCTTCAGAGTATACAGTTGGTCGGTTAATATTTTTTTACGTTATAAAATACCTTATAATTATCGCTTAATTTACTGCATACACCACTTGCACAATTATAATTAATCTATAAAATTAAGTTGCCAGAGCGCTTGACTTCCATTACGGAGGTCACGGGTTCGATCTCGAGCGACGACAGAACTTATTACAAGAATTAAATTAATTAGTCGCTAATAATCACATGGAAAGCAATGGCAAACCGCTATGTATACCATCGTATGCGCGCTAGTTTAGTACACAGCAGACACACGAGGGATTGCACTTGTATAAATCAAACGATTACTAATCAGTTTCGAATGAAGTCTTGCGTGTGTACACATTCGTACTGTATATAACAATTGCTATGAACACTATGCGTATATCTGTACAGCTGAGATGTACGAATAGGTAGTCGCCGACGCTCAGGAATTAAGTATCGCACTATAAAGAAGAAGATAAAATTAAGTTCACTCTTAATTATGGACGACTGAGAACTCTTTTACATTTTCTGATTTCTCTACTATCTGCAATATTTATTGAATACATTTTTGAACCTAATACTAAAAATTCATTAATTACACTTCGATTCAGTTCATCTTTAAATACCCCGAGCTTCTTTTTATTTTCTATAAAAAAACACAGATGATCTTTTGAATAATCACTCGTATCGAAATACTAAGTATTCTTTTTAATCTTTAATATAATTATAAAAATTAATTGTTCTAAGCTTACAGTCGCAATACGAACGATAAATTATCTTACACTATTGTACTGTAATGAAAATCAAACATTTTTGATTTTCTTATACCTAAAATGGCCACTCCAATATAAATTGGCTTATTAAATATAATTGTTGTTAGATTCAAACCAGTTGTCTCTTTCATTAAATATTGTTCTGCCATTAAAATTATTTTTTTCAACTAGCTCAAAGTAAACTTTATTGTTGATAAGCTGCATCTTAATGTCTGAAATTTTCCATCATTTTTCTGAAAACATAATTATTCACGAGCTTCCCCGATGGTTCTTCTTAAATTCATTAGCAGTCTACTTCCACTACAGCGTGTTCAAATCAGTGCGTGACTACAATCGCCCTGACTGATTACAATAAATAACCTCGATGTATATGCTGTAGTTTTAATCTTAATGCACCGTCATGGTTTCTCTAATGAATGATGTAATTATGTTTACTTTCTGGCCTATTAATCAGCTTGCTATATTTTCCAATTGTTTTAGCTTAGAGGCATAAATTGAAACATACTCTAAATTCCCTTCAGCACTACGAACATCAATCCTAGCGCACAATAATCATCACTAACAAAACTAGTGTACAGCTGCTGATGTACACATTTTCTGCCTTGCTATATTATCGCCGTTTTATACACTGGCACATAGCACTAAGTACTCCGGTTTCAAAAAATAATATCGCAATCGATTAAGACTTCTGTCAACTTTAACATTTTGTTTGGAAAGTTAATCCAGGGGCGTTAAAACTCTTCACAAACATCTGATTTTGGTCAATGAATTACAGTTAATCATTGTTGGAAGAATGCTCAGTGTAATATTAATCTTTTTTTCTTTTTTAAAAACTAATTTCGACTAGTTTTTATAAATTGGCTTCCATTTTTTTTTTCTTTTTCTTTTTAACTTAAATTTCGCCATTTATCCAGTTTTTTCTTTTACTTCACCCTTTTTAATGGTGTATTTTATAAAACTTTTTTATTTATTATATTATTTCTATATTTCTATTTTAGGGTACTTTATAAATTTATATTCTATTATAGCTAAATTCGACGTTGGATCTGTCACTGTTACTGAAACTGGAAAGGTATACAGCTCTGATAGGATTACTATTCTTAGTTTGTCCCTATCACCCTGCTCGTAAACTTCACATTTCCAAATAAAATTTGTACCACCCTCTGTTTTACAACTATTGCATGTACTGTCATTGATAATATTCATTTTTTCCAAGTGAACGGGGGTTTTGTTGTGTCCTGTTCTCAATCTCGTTATCGTTACTGCTGTGTATCTATTTTTCCCCCGATCAAACGATCCATCGGTATAGAGGATTTTGTAATCATTGAACCGAGAGATTTTTTAATACATGTCATTTATTATCAAAAACTGTTGTGATTTGAAATTGGTTGGTTAGTTTTGACAAATTCTCTTTAGCATCTAATTCAATTTGTGGACAGCAAAGCGATTCCTGAAAATCCATCCGATATGGCGCCGGTTTAATGTTTTTGTAAATCTATTAAAATCAGAACAGTTGTTGTTAAAACTAGTAAGTATTGACGTAGTTGTGGTAAACCTCTAGTAATCTCGATTTTTTAAGCTGTCTAAGATGGGTATTTGTTTATTTATTGGATGAAAGCGATACTCTTTATTTTTAAACAAATTTAAGTGATTGCTTACTTAAAAACGTTTTCGGGTATAGCCCATCATCATTGCTGTGTTTTTAGCTGATGATGTCCGACAACGTTTCTAAGTAAGCAATCATTTTATATACTTAAATTTGTATTTGTTATAACTTACTATATTCTATAATTATAATTAACAAGAAGGATGGTAAAAGATTCATTACTATTTATTTTTTATATAAAATTTGTCCGTAGAATGTTTAAGAAAAAATTTAACCGGAGGTTCTGCGCATTCAGCATTGACTACGTGAGCTGGTGTAGATTTCATAGACCTCCTAGGCAGAGTCGAATTTCTCTACATAACCTGCGGAAGACTTGACATTCGAGAAAAAATTTAGAGACGTACCACTTGCGAATGTATTAAATACTATGCATAGCTACGGATCTGAAATTCGTTTTTTTTTTAAATTTTTTAACAACTATAGTAGGTACGCGCGCATTTATTATATATTCGCACGTGCGCATTGTAATTTTCATTGATTTTTACAAAACCGCGTTTTTCAACTTATTTAACAACGAAATAAAACGCATACGCGAATACACGGAACTCGTGTCTTTGTGTCGGCAAATTTTATCGTTTCAGTTTCCGATTTATCCTTGTGTGCAGGATGAACTTTGAAAACAAGCGCGCTTGATGACCGCGAATGTATGTGAGTTGCGGTTTCTGTCGGATGCACGAATAGAATACGATTTATCCGTCGGGTACGTCTAAGGATATGCTAGAGCGGTGGTACGGTTGTGCCGAGTTCCAGATTAAAACTGTTAGTGCTTGTTCGGACAGAAATATTACGAGAGCCGAGAGCCAAGAGCCGAGACCCGGACGGGCGACATATGTCTAGCAGCCGAACGATTAATGGTCCGGTCCCGGGGGGTTGTCGCATTTTGCGGCGGTTGCGTTCCGGTCAAGTCACGGAGATGTAGATTAAACGCGGAGACGGAAAACCGGAATAGTATAAAACGCGAAGCGAATCGACGAAAATGTGTACCGGAATGAAAGATAAAGCAACGGAAATGACGTGAAGACCGAAGAAAATGGGAAGGAACGCCGAGACGAGATAATTGTGATCAAAGTGCACGGAACGAAAAATGGTTGCAAGACCGGAAATCGCGCGGAGTAATACGAAGTGGGGGAGCGGTGGCGCGTTTTTCGCTAAATTCGCTTTTTAGCATTTTTCCAGATTTCCATGTGAAATAATCATTCTTTTTCAACCGCAGGCTCAGCGGAGCAGATTTGCCGGTTTCTTTTAAAATTTTATGCCGCATTAGCTTAACGTTTTTCTTTCTTTTTCTTTGCCCCTCCGATCACCGTACCGGCGAACATAAACCATTTTCTAAATCCGATATAGTTTGTCTTTCCGTACACGAACGGGAATTATTCCGAGTTCCAGATAAGAAAAACGCCTTGCAAACATGCGCCCGACTATAGCGAAAAGAAGAAGAAATACCGCGAATTGTGTCATTAAGGCCTAAAACAAGCTCTTTCCTTCTAGCGCTGAAAGCTTTTGCGACATTTTCCTAGCTAATGATAACGCTGAAGAATCGTTTTCCCCACTTTGCGCAGGTAGTGGGAAATATTTTTCGTCCGTTTTTTCGTTTATTGTTCCTTCAAAATTTCTACATTAAAAAAATTTCCAATTAAGGTTGCAGATAACAAGAAGACCTTCAATGGCAACAATGCTGACGATTCTGATCATATACAATATACAGTACACACACATATATATATATATATATATATATATATTAAATGTATGTTTTTAAATTAATATTAATATTAAAATTGTCCGTTTTCCGCAGATAAATATGAATTAGTGTAAACAACGTGAATCGGAAGATTTAATAATAATTCACGAAAAAAAAATATACGTTAATTTTAAATTCTCAACGTCTACTTTGTGAATTATTAAATTTTCTTCCGACTCACCGCTTTGTTTAGACTAACTGATGCACAATATGTTGTTGGGTTTTCGCGGAAAAATAGACACAGACGAGTAACTGTGAAATATATCTCTAACAGAACTAGTTGACGTCATCCTGTGATATAACTCGTGCATCTTCTTGCGATAAAATTACGTGTGCGCCAAGGCTGTGTCCACAGGGTGGGTTTTGAGGGTTAACCCCCCCCAGGAGAACTGAAATAGTTATTATAAATACACAAAAATCTGAAAAAAAATCAAAAACTTAAAAAAAACATTTATGATCTTTTAGGGTGTTCTTACCTTTAAAAGAAAAAAGAAAAAATATGCTCTATATTTTTAGGTACTTCATTAATATCTTAAGGAAAAACTTTTTATTACGAGTATAATCAGTAACATATGTAATTTTTATTAATGTTTATACGAGAAATTAATTTATGTAAATTATTAATATATAAATTAAAATGATGGAAATTATTATGAGTATGAATATTAGTGAGAAATATATTGTTATTTATAAAATAAATAGCCATCGATCCAGGAACGTCAATAATTATCGATCGATGACGTTGAACCATCGATGGGGAAGCATTATGCAAATACTGTTCAGGAACTAATTTTTGAATCAATAAAAAAGTACGACACAAAGTGTAAAATGGTTTTATTTTGTAGATTCGGTAGAGGCAATAGACAGTACAGGTTTATGGTAGCTGAAATTTTACGCAATTTCCATTCTTTCTTTCGTTCAGCGGCTGTTTTCGGATTTTTTGGTATCGGGTACGTCGCTAGAAGCTGACTTATCGAGAGTTCTACGTAATTTCCATTCTTTCTTTCGTTCAACGGCTGTTTTCGGTTTTTTGGGTTCGGGCACGTCGCTAGAAGCTGATTTTTCGAGAGATTTACACAAACGCATTTCCTTCTTTCGTTCAGCAACAGTTTTCGGTTGTTTTGCTGCCCAACTATAGGCAGAAGTAGATGCGTCATTACAATGGAGAGTACATTTACCTGTGGATGTTGAAGGAGGACAATCAGGGCCAGGACAGACGAACATTATAGATGCACGGTCCGTGAACGATGGTATCACTAAGAAATACTAATGAGGCCCGGTTTAAAATGCTGTTCACTTACTTACAAAATTTAGAAAATTGCTCCGCTGTGAGGAATACCAAAGTAAAAAAAAGGTGCAAACAGATATATTTCATTTTCTTTTTTCCCGTGAATAAACAGTTTTTCTTCTTTTCAACATTACCATAGGCCTAGAACGTCCTGCCAGGATGAAATTCAAATAATGTTCCTCGTCTTTCATATTGTTTTGGCGAAAGAAGTCGGCTATTGTCTTGTAGCGGTTCCCGCGTTCCCCTCCCGCGTTCCACTCCAGCGTTCCAAACTCGTGTGACGTTATTTAGTAGTTAGATCACGACTAAAGCATATTCGTGCTAAAACTAAAAAAGATAAAAACAAAAAAGAACTACTTATCACATTATAAAAGCAATTTCATACTACATGTTCGACAAATACGAATGTTCGATTCTCCGCCACAGCCAGTTCCCAATTTATCTAACCTAATATCACTCATTAATGTTATCAATCAACCAATTGGTTAATTACTTTCCAAGTTCGTATCTCGTTTTGCATTATATCTTCTGGGATTCGTTCAAGAAGCTTAATTAAAACACTATTTCATCCGTATTATCAATCTTACTCTGTTTATTCCTTTCGGTCGAATAAAATATACCTCCCTATTATTGCTTGCTGTCCTGCTTCTTGTCATTGTATTGATATACTTGCGCTGTTATATTCAAGCAATCGATGATAAATGTAGTACATTCTTGGAGACATTTCATTTCTTTCTCTCCACCAGCTAAACCTGATGTTTATTAGGGATTGTTACCTTTAAGCATTTCTTTTGCTGACTACTAATCTTTTTGATTATGATCCTTTTTGCTTTCCCCCCAAATTGATATCCCAAGCATGATTCTATACAATACTATAGCGTTATAATATACACGCAAACTACCATAATGTGGTATTGAAAGAGCCAATTTATCGATAGCATTTGACTGATTTTATTAGATAAATTTATAACATACTTGCCTCGAGAAAATATTATTTGCCGATGATTAATCCTAAATATTGATACGGATTCGGTATTTGCAGCGCTATCTTTTGACGATGTCCGAGTTATAAAAATACTCCCCGAAATATCATTAATTCACGATCTATCGGACATCGTTCTTTTTAGCCGTCGCTTTGCCTTGTCAAGTATGCTTACTCGGTCAAAACGGAAAATCCCGCGCCTGTTCGTTCGATCAGCTGCACCGGGATGATACTACACTAGTGTGTCTGTGTAGTGGTAGTGGTCGAGGACTTAGGCAGTGACATGTGCTTGCGGCGAAAGCGCGCATCCGTACTTTGTGTCGAATGACCTTGAGCCAAAGCAGAGATTTCAGATGTATTCCGCCAAAAGTCAGGCAGGGTAGTTAGTGGGGGGATCTACGCAGAAGTTTCTGTAAGAACACTTCTGCGTAGCCTTTGGTTACAGTTTTGGTTTTAGGTTAGTCGTCGATCGTTCGGTGTTCGTTACATATCTGGTCGCTGTCGCACGTGTATCAAAATGAATACGCGCCATGCCGCATAAGTTATTGTATTTTTTGTTAATTTTTTGGTAAAAAGTTAAATTTTCTGTTATTTTTTTTTATCGTGGCCGAGTACATGTAACAGGATCGCCGTCCTGTCAGTTTTTTTTGTGAACTTTTCCGTCAAATATAAGTGTATTTCTTGGTAAAAGTTTTGGTTATTGAACACGTGGTATCGACTTCGTGATATCTCTAGCGGAGAGAACACCGCCGCTTCGGGGCGGGATCGAAAACGAATTATTGTTTTTTTTTTATCTTACTTCTATTTTCTTTTTTAAATTATTTTCGATAAATTAAAACATTTGAATAAAAGCCTAATGCTCGTATAAAAAGAAAGAATAATGCTCGTATGAAAAGAAACCATAAAAAGCAATCACGATAAACTATTTCATTAACGAAAATAAGTGAAAATATTTCACTGATCTCCGGAAACAACGACTCGAGAAGAGAATCGTATCAATAACGCTCCGAAATCAGGGACGATCAAAAAGACAGCAATTCGTATCAAATGGCGTCCGGAACAGGAACAAAAATTTAAATTCTAAAATCACGCAAGTCGTATTAATATTTAACCTCTTCTGTCGTTTTCCAGTTGTGTACGCGCACAGTTCAAAAGTCAAGTAGTTATGTAAACAATTAGTGTTATGCATTCCAGTAGATGGTTTATATGTTATCTACAGGGGGGCGTTTTCTTTTATACATGGCCTTCGATTTTTTTATATTAATAGTTAGATGTTTATCATGCAACCACCTACACGTACTATTCACATCCTCTTGTCGTTCGACGTGTAGCGAAAATGTGTAATAAAAAATCCAAATAACGCTGTATGACAAATTTCTTAGGAAATTAGGCGATAATGTAATGGAAATTCATCGAAAACTAGTACAAATGTATGGAGATTATAGTTTATCAAGAACACGTACATTCGAGTGCGGTCGGTTTAACGAGGGGCGTAAATCGTTTGAAGACGATCCGTGCCAGGGCGCATGCTCCAGCGTACACACCACCGAAAACCGTGAACGTGTGCGCCCTGGTGCTCGCCAATCGTCAAATGAGCCTTAGAATGATAGCAGACGAACTGAATATGTGCAAGGACACAATAGCTACAATATTACACGAAGATTTAGGCATGCGTAAACTGTGTGCGAAGATGTTCCCGAATTGTTGGCCATAGAACAAAAACAGTTGCATTTGTACATCTGCAAAGATTTTTTTCCACAAATTGAGATGGAAGGACGCGATTGGATGGAAACCATAATTTTTTTTTTTTTTTTTTTTTTTTTTTACACGTATATTTTAGTACAATCTTATTATAGTAAATAAATTAGCACTACTTTTAAAACAGTGTTACAACTTAATCTAACTAATTTGTAACATGAGCAGAGTAGAAACTATGTACAATTACATAACTCCTAATATACAGATATATGTATACATAATCATACGCGCATATAAATACTCACACGCACGCACACCAAGTATATGCCCATATCCACAAAATACATATGTACATACGAATATATTACAGAATAAATTAGGTGACTAGTTCATAAGGCTTTGTGCGCTTAAGGCGCCTTAAGTCATCATCGGAAAGTAGCAGTTCTAAAGCCTCTAGATTTGGGTGACTGTGAAGTCGGTATTCGTGCGCTTCTGCAATATAACGTATGACTTCATCGATCCATGGAATATTTAAATCGGAATGTATTTCTTCGTTTCGTTGATACCAAAAAGCTCCAGTGATGTTTCGGAGACACTTATTTTGAGCGCGCTGAATAATCAACCTAATTACTGGAGATGAAAGCTGGGTATTACAGTATGATACAGAAACCAAAAGGCAGAGCATGCGGTGGGTGGAGAAGAGCGGCCGAAGAAAGTGTGAATGTCAAAAGTAAAGGTTTACTCATCTGTTTTTTCGATATTAATGGTGTTGTGCATCACGAATTTGTGCCCCCGGATCGTGCAGCGAATGTGGAATTCTATATTCAAGTTTTGGAACGTTTGCGAGCTCATGTGTATCGTTTGGGCCGGAATTAGTGCAAAACGGTTGGATGCTTCATCACGACAATGCGCCTGAACGTGCGTCCTTCGCCGTGAGACAGTTTTTGGCGAAATTTTCCATCCTAACGCTTCCCCAGCACACCTACAGTCCAGATCTGGCTTCGTGTGACTTTTATTTTTTCCAAAAACTCAAAACCCACCTCAAAGAATGCGTCACAACGGCTTAGAGGAAGTAAAATTGGCTACAACGGCGACACTGAAAGGCCTAGATAGCAGCGCAATTGAGAAACCCGTAAGCCGGAGCTCAATCTACCTTCCGTGCTGCCGACCATCATGAGGAAGGTTATCAGTTGGCGAGGCGAGACGACTGCCTACTCATGTTGATGCTATTGTTCGCCGGCTGAATATTCATGCGACGCTAGCGTATACGCACGATTACATTTGAAACTGACTATGGTCGCTTGCTATCACGTTATGAATGCAGTTCTCTAAGTGTGTTTATATTGCTGTATATTAACTAGCGCGCATATTCACTCATCGCCCGAGATTGAGCCCAAGACTTCTGAATCGGAAGCCAAGCGCTTTAGCTACTAGGTTATTGCGACGATATATATATATATATATATATATATATACGTCAATTCTATCCTTTGGACCTTACCATCAGGGTACCTACCAGACACTCCTTGATGTTACTGTGATACTTATACAAGAGTAAATTTAAATAGGCTATTCTTTAGAAAAAAATAATTTATAGATTGCTCAGAAATTTATTGAAAAATGTTGTACATTTCGTAACAGCTTTTTCATATTTTCTGGCGCCCATCATTATTGCTAAGAGTTAATATGACGACAAATTACTTAATTTGAAAATTTCACTTACAATTAGATTAATGTCCACAGTTATGGGCTCAGAAAAAAAAAAAAAAAAAAACAAAAAACCAATTAATTGTCAAACGGCATTCATATAAATAAATTTATATTCTGTCCGATGTTCTGGGAATGTGTTCTCTTTAATGAACAACTCTGTTCAATTATCGTAACTTGCTTGTACTTTAATTTTGGTATTTATAAAATTTATGTATTCATTTTAATTTATTGCTATATTTTAAAGCAAGTTAATAGTGCAAATATAATCCGAGAAGTACCGATTTGAATACTTTTAAGAATTTCACGACTTTGATCTTCCGGAATTTTCCGTCAATAGATTACGCTGTATTTAATCTGTTAGACGCTATAAGAACGGAACGTTCACGAAAAGTGTTAAAAAAATTTAATAGACCGAAGTTTGAGTTGCATGACCGGAGGGAAATGGATTCGACTGAGAATATGATTTTGCAGGCTGTAAGATAAATTATGCGAGTAATTATGTCAAATATCATGTTATCTCGAAGTGTACCTTACAGATGGTTCCCGATTCGATACAGAAGTATTAAAAGGAAAATAAGTGGGCTGCTAAGATCTTAATATTATATATTTAAATATTTCACTTAAATTAATACAGTTACGATATAGTCAATGGATTTACTAAATATCGATCAGCACTTAAGTGCGATGTTGTTCGATGCAGCCAACGAAAAAAAGGGTAATAAAAAATAATGAAAAATGAAAATTAAGGAATATCACCTTGTAATTTTTTTTTGTGTTTTTTTTTATTGGCTTAAACACTCCCTAAAGTATCTAAGAATGATTTAAAAAGGCGATTAGGAGGGGGGGAACTTGCAAGTGGGTCAAAAAGTCGTTTTTCCGAACGCATTCGTGAAGCAAAATTATCGGTTTTTCAAGTGTGCGCGGAAGCATACGTTTGAGGTCTATATTCTTCTATATATGAATTATACCGACACTTCTCAACTTCTAGCTATCAATTTTGATTAATAGATGCCTACTCCAATTTCGAGACTGAGAAATCAGCTGTTTGTAGAAAATCCGTTAGAACGTACAACAGTTAGTGTTTGGCTTCTTCACAAGTATATCAGTGTTCCGGTAAAAAAATTTGTTAGCATGCATTCGGCACTTGCAGTGCTATCTTTTGACAGTGTTCGAGTTACAAATTAATCCCCGCTCGCATCATTAAATTCACGATCTCTCGAACATCGCTCCAAATTTGTCTTGTCAATGATGTTTATACTCGGCTAAAACCAAAAATCTCCGTGTTTGGTAGCAAGTCCGGTCATTTGTACGGTTGCGTCGGGGTAGAGACCACGTTAGTGTTTGAGTGGTAGTGGTCGAGGGCTAAGACAGTGACATGTGCCTGCGGCGAAAGCGCAGAATACCGTGTGTCGAGTAGCGTTGATTTGAGAGCGGTTCTATAGATCCTCCGGTGGTAAATCTGTTCTCGATACAGCTATTGATATTGCTGTTTTATACTTCAACGATGGCTTTACAATCGAATTAATGCAAGTTATGGGTCTATTGGACATAACAATCGGATTAAATTGTTACAATTTCTGTACCGAAGCCGATGCGACGCACATTTCCCTTTCCGAGCGATCGCTCACCGAAGAGGCTAGAACTGCTCGCAGAGACGTAATTTCGACAAGAAAGAATGAGGGGGAGGAAAACCTCAAATTAGAAGGCCAATTTTTTGTTCCAGATTTAAAATTGTGATCTGCAGTGATAGGTCCGTATAAACCGACTGATTTTTTTTTTTTTTTTGCGTGCGCTGCTGTACCGCCATTTGGGATTGTACAAATTAAAGTAAATCAAGGTTTTTTCTAGTTAAAGACTACTACTCTTATATGCACAAAACCTCATATCCCTATCTCTTTTCTATCGTTCGTCGTAAGTCTCAGAAAATCACCGGCAATTTTGTAAGCGCAGGGTGATATTACCCCTTAAGGAACGGGAATCATTGGACGTTGGAACTTATTTCTGTTTTTTGTCGTTTCAATGGATAAGTCATTATTAATTTGTTCACATTTCGTTTTTCATTACTCTCCATTGTCACTTGGCCGAATGTGTGTTACCTCTGCAATTGTCAGAAATTTAATACATTCCGTTTTATTTCTTTTTTCGTTTCCTATTTTTTCTTAAATATACGATAATTTTGTTTATAAAGAAGAAACATCTTTAGGGGGACATATTTATAAAGTAAGACAGCATTACGTCTAGAAATATGTTCGCCGAATTTATTCAGTGGTAATTTGACGAAAACAAAATAAATCCTGGTCAAGTATCTAGCTGAAAATTTTGTTCTTCGCGCCTGACAGAACAGTTTTAACACGATTTTTTGTTAAGTTATCTGTCAATTTGTGCGGTAATATACTTTTCGAGAGTAGCGAAGTCATTTTTATTCCGGAAAAAGGTACACGGGGGTAAACGGACTAAATGGGGCATTCAGTGCGATCGATAGAAAAGAAAGAAAATTTATACACGACAATGACAGCTCAGGCGTGTACCCGTTATCAGATCGTAAGCAATCTTAGCGGACGATGGACCCAGTGGACTTTGAATACATTTGCCAACAAATCGACACGTTCTATTTTCATACTCCTATGGGAAATTTGTCAAAGCTGCCGGTGTTCTACACGTAAAGGTTCATTTTTATCTGCTGATCGTTTGCCTGATATCTCATCAATCTTTCTCTCCTGCAACCACTTTCGTATTTGAACTTTTTTTTTTTTTTTTTTTTGACAAAAAAAAATGTTCCTTAAGAAAAGATACGCGTGGCAAATAAATAAATTCATTCTTCCGACGATTAATGATAGAGTCTGAAAGGAAATTGTCCCGGCATAGCTGCGTATGTGTTTCGGGGTTAATTTATCCAAAGTGAATACTTACATTCTTCGTCTTCCTGTAATCTAATTTTAAATTGTCCACTTGTAGACCTTTTTCACGTCTTCTAATAAGTTCGTATCATGCTTGTCGGTACTAAGTCTACAACAAAGGCACAGCGACACGGTATTATCCTTCGCATGTTCAAATACAGTCTACATACAAAGGAACAACCGCTGTTACATTTTCTTCGCATATTATTAGGTACAGATTACAGTAAACTATAGTCGTCCTAAAATTAATTTTTTCCGATATTACGGCTCTGTTTTTGTATCGGTTAACGAAAAAATTGCCTGTAGCAATATAAAAAAACTGTACAATTTTTATAAATTTAAAAAAAAAAATCTTGCCGTATGTTTTTAGGTTTTTTTACGTTTGTTCACGAATTCGTTTTGACGCCATGTAAAATAATTTTAACAACCTTTTTGTTTACAGTTTGTACGTCGATAGTGATTTGCGTACAGGTTTGTTTCCGCGTTAGTATTGTTTCATTCGGTTGTCCATTTCGCGCCATCGATCGAAGCTTCTACGCACACTTACATTTTACATTTATCCTCGTTGACACACACACACTTACATATACAACTCACCACTCAGTACACGCATTTCGGCGGAGGTGGTATACCGCCTAATATCATTTATTTTTATCATCTATGTATAACGACGAGGGCGGCATTAGCCGCCCCCCTTCTTCTGATTACAACGTGCACATAGATAATGCACAGAATATAAATAGTGTACAGTCTCGTACCTGTTCGGTCGGAGACATTTCTTCCGATAATTGCTCGATGATAATAGAGGTAAATAACGAGAATAATGTACAAACTGCTGATAACAGTTGCGGTGATAGTTGTAGTAATAATAATAATACTAGTAGCTGTGTTAGCAGTAAGAAGAATGAGTGTAACAATCAAAGCACTAAAAGTAATACTGAGCCGAATAATAATACTACATCAAACGCCGATAATAATAATCATAATAATAATTATCATTCGATGAAGAAAGTGATTAATCTTTATCCGACTGCCGGCAACTGTAACAATAACGATCGATTTAAAATATTTGTCGAAAAACACTACGATGAAGAAATCAGGGTTTCGATTAGTGCTTTAAAAGTTGCCGAAATTTTACGAAAAAATAATATGGCCAAAAATATTATCGAAATTAAAAAAGTCGCCCGTAATCGGGTTATTATTCATTTATCGTCACCGTCTACAGCAAATAATATCGTCACTAGTTCCTTTTTTTCATCTAATGGTTATACGGCGTATATCCCGACGCATCTTATCGCTCGTCAAGGACTAATTAAAGGCGTCGATGTCGAATATACGGAGGAAGATATCCTGGAAATGATAGATTGTCATCCCTTTCAAGTTAATCACGTCAAAAGGTTGAATAGACGCGTCATTTACAAAGATGAAGTTAAATTTATACCGAGCCCTTCCATTCTTATTTCCTTTGAAGGACAATCTTTACCAAGCCATATTTACTTATGGAGTGTAAGATTTGAATGCTAACCTTTCGTCCGGCGAGTTCGTCAGTGCTATAGATGCTTACGATATGGACACCTTGCGAAACAGTGTAAGGGTAATTCCAGATGCCTTAAGTGCGGTGAGAGTGGACACGCAGAGGAATCATGCGGAAGCCCTACTCTTGTATATGTGTCTTTTGTAAGAACCAACACAAAGCCACGGATAGTTCCTGTCCAGAGCGGAAACGACAAGGTCGTATTAATGAGATAATGGCAACACATAATCTTAACTTTCAGGAGGCGGCGTTAGAAATACCAGCTGTATATCGTCAAGAACATCTTTATTCGAACACGCTGACTAGAAATCGATTCTCGCTGCTTACAGAAGAAGATTGTTTCCCACCCCTACCGCAAACTAGTGAAGAACAATACAATATAAAACCATTTAATGCTAAGCCTTTAAAAAAAACAGGTTATTATGACCTAAATCAATTAACTTCCAAACCGTGAATATACATTAAAACGTACGGTGTCATTTGTTGCATCCGATGAAGGAAAAAATTCACCCAGCAAGGGTTATAAAAAATTTACAGGGCCATATAATTTTTCCAAATCGAATAATAATAACCTTGTCAAGAAAATTGATACACCTAAACCTGGACCACCTATCCTCAAAAATAATACTAATATTATTAACAGAAAAGACGCGGATAAAATAGTAAGTAAGAACGTTAGTTTGAAACAGTATCCTAATAATAAAAGTAGTAATAAAAACAATAATAAGAGTAATGCAAAGGAAATTAAAACTTAGTTCAGATATTTTATTGTTCCCTTATCTATGCATGCTTGTTTGATACATATATATATATATATATTTTATTTATTTATTTATTTTTTTTTTTCCTAGTTTAATTTTATTTTATATTCCTATAATAGTACGAGAGCAAGGGTAATTTAGGGTTACAATTACTATACAATTTATACTAATTATATTTCCCTTTTTGTTATTTTTACGCTCTTTACCTCTCGGTCTATTGTTATTATTATGCTTTTATTTATTCAGAATAAATCTTTTCGTTATTAAGTCTCGTGTGCTGTAGCAAGTTAAGTAAATAATTATACCAACTGGCGCGAGTTAAAATTAGTTAAACTAATCATCTTGACTCGATCGTTTACAAAACTATAAAACTTATTAAATTCAACATATTTTGATTCGTATTTTACAGTGGAATGCTAGAAGTGTAGTTTCCAATAAATGCGACCTGGAAGCTTTTCTGTCGAGTCATGAAGTAGATGTCGTCCTTCTCTCTGAAACATGGCTGAGTGTACAAAGACAATTTTGTATAAATAATTATACGTGTTTTAGAGACGACAGGGAGGATGGTTACAGAGGAGCGGCTATTTTGGTTAAAAATGGTTTGCAGCATAACTGTATACAAACTAATCTTAGTAACCTAAATAACAACTGCAGATCTAATGTGGTCTGCGTATTAGTTCATTTAAACAACTTCTCTGGGTATTTTATTTCTTATTACTCTCCTCCCGGGCATGTTATTGATCCTACTCTCATTTCAAATGAATTAAACAGATTGAATAACTTTCCAGTGATATTTGGTGGACATTTCAACGCGCTCAATTATCTATGGGGATGCAATAGAAATGATCATAAATTAGATGCCATGTTACAAGTTCTTCACGAGACCAACATGTGTATCTTAAATGATGGTTCTCCAACTAAAATTAGTCATCCATATCAGTTTGCTAATCCCGTCGATTTGACGTTAGTTTCAGCTGATATCTCCTTGTTATGTTCGTGGTTTGTTCTGTCTTGCTCACTAGGTAGTGACCATTTACCTATTATGGTAGAAATTAATAAATCATCGCCGAACTCGAATTCTTCTACTCTACACTCTTCAAATCTAAAACATTGGAAGTTCAGAGAGGGCAACTGGAATTTATTTAGGGATCTTATGGAGCAGGGTATAAGTAGAGTCCACTCAGCAAATACATCCTTAGATAAATATAACATATTCTATAACACGTTGATTTCAGCCTTAGATCGGTCAATGTCTGTTGCCACTCCATATAATTTTAGATTAACAGGATCAATGGAAGCCTTCCTTTCCTACAGGAAAATTGCAGCTGAAACACGCAGATTTTTAAAAACAGCCAAAAGGAATTCGTGGATAAATTTCTGTAGTACGTTCAACAGACACACCCCGATTCGTGAGATATGGGCATTGGCGAAACGATTTAAGAACAAAAATAGCTACATGGCACCCACAAAGGCTGGCAGTTGGTTTGAAGAGTTTACCCAGTTAGTCGCTCCTCCTTACGTACCGTTCTTTGACGAAATCAGCGGTCTTAGGTCCTCCACGGTTGGCGATAGTTCGCACTTCTTAACTAAGCCAATCACTGTGGACGAGCTATTTACTCCTTTACTAACAAAAAGAGATACTGCTCCTGGCATGGATGGCATATCTTATTCTGTTTTATCGAATCTGGGAGATAATTCTAGGTCAACGTTTGTGTCTATTTTAAATGATTTGATTTACGATAGAGTTATTCCCGAGCACTGGTCCAATTTTTTAGTCATCCCAATACTAAAGGCTGGCAAGCTTCAGTTATAAGCGTCTTCGTACAGACCCATTTCATTGGCATCATGTCTTAGAAAAGCATTAGAAATTGTACTTAAGAACAGGCTCCTACGGTGGCTTGAGAATCGGAAAATCTTGCCGGATGGTATGTATGGGTTTAGGCCTGGCTTGGGGTCGCTTGACTGTATTGCTCATTTCACCAAAGATGTATACTTATCGTTTATCAAAAAAGATTATTTATTGGCCACCTTCTTGGATGTTAGAGGGGCGTTTGATAATGTCCGATTGCCGCTTTTGTTAGATCAGTTAATTAAGATAGGTGTTCCAGCACCGTTAAGCGAATTTATATGTAATTTATTTACAAAAAGAGTTTTAAACTTTATAGACCCGATTTCTAATTTGGCTACGATGAGAATTGCATATAAAGGCTTAGCACAAGGTTCTGTTTTAAGTCCTTTGCTATTTAATGTGTATATTATTCCTCTTTTTAATTTAACAACTCCTGATAATTCAAGCATTTTATCGTATGCGGATGATCTGGTAGTTTATAATAAAAATAAGAATTTAACGAATTGTTTTCGTGAGAATCAGAATGCGATTTCTATTTACACCGAAACTCTTTCTAACATTGGACTTGACATTGAGGTCACTAAATCAACTTCTTCCATTTATTCTACTAGACCCTTTACCTCCCAGGTTTCATATATTCAGATAGGAAATGAAAATATTCCTTTAAAATCATACGTTAAATATTTAGGACTTTACTTAGACTCTAGACTGACTTGGGCAAAACATATACAGATTCTACAAGTAAAAATATTAAAAATACTCAATTCCTTTAAATCGATAAGTAGCAATTCGTGGGGTGGAGACCCGTTTGTTCTAGAGTTACTTTTTAAGTCCTTAATTCGTTCTAGATTAGATTATGGCGCATTTTTTTATGGTTCTGCCTCCAAGAGCAACTTATCAAAACTAGAAGTCTTACAAAACATTTGTCTAAGATATATTACTGGAAATGTCATTTCTTCCCCTGTTTCTTGTCTCCAAATGGAAACTAACATTTGCCCTTTATTTATTAGAAGAAATATTTTGGCTGATAGATTCTTATTGAAATTTTGTAATTATCGATTTCCCGCATTAGTCGCTGATCTAAATAGAATTATTACGCAGTGGAGGTTTGTTTCTTCTAAACTGCCTGTCCCGGCTAAGCGATTATCCTTATATTACAGATATAGCCCAGCACTTATTCCAATAGTTCCAGCTTGTTATTTAAATTTACCCTATGAAATTAATTATTTGAAATTGGACATTGATGATTCTCTTTTCAAACAATCGAGTGATGCACAGTTTTCTCCGGGTTTAATGAATGCATGGTTTGGCAATTTAGTATCTAGACAGTATAGTGACTTTATCCAAATATTTACAGATGGTTCTAAAGCTCAGGTGTACAACGGACCGGTTGGTGCTGCATTACTATTTGCCGGGGGTTTATTAAAAAAATTTAGGCTTCCGCCTATGTCGTCGGTTTTCACGGCCGAGCTGCTGGCTATCGATGAAGCATTAGGAACTATACTCAACACATGTATTACAGGGCAAAAGTATTTAGTATGTACCGATAGTTTAAGTTCGCTTAAGACGTTGGGTAACTGTGACTTTAATTATAAATGTCATCCCTTCATATACGAAATCAAATATAAATGTGCAAATCTACTCACCAAAAGTGTACAAGTAAGTTTCTGTTGGGTGCCTGGACATTGTGGTGTTGGAATGAATGAGGCTGTCGATGCTGCAGCGAAGGTTGCTGCATTGGAGGGTGAGTTATCACCATTTATTCCTTCATCAGACCTTTATTCTAAGGTTAAAGTTGATAATAAGGCGGAATGGATTGAGTTTATTAATAGTCAGAACCAAGGCAAATACTACCACTTGGTTCAGTCAGAGCTCTCCTCTAGCCCTTGGTATTATTCCATTCCGGAATCTATCCCCGATCGACTCATTCGTAAATATGCGGTTACTATTTGCCGATTGCGTATGGGTCATTCGCGGATAGTTCTGAATTTTTCTGACCGAGGTGACGGTGTACTATGCAGTGATCATCACGCATCAAATTTTTTGGAGGCTCGAACTCGACTTGGGCAGTTTTTCCTTTGTTATGGTTTTGTGCAGACATCGTGGACTATGCTGAAGCATTTGTGGCCATGATTGTTTGTTACAATTATTGTGTATGATGATTATAATTCATATTTTATTAATTTTCTGGTTAGGCAAGTTCAGGTAATGTACCTTGGACTTAGCCTGGCCAATTTCTCCTTCCTAAAGATTTTATTCAGGCTCCGTGGGTGATGTTGAACATTTACGGCCATGGTTGTCTGTTTATAACCTTTTTCCTAATTAAATATTATGTATCCTTCATTAGTTGGCAGTATTCTTATATTAAATGATTGGTGGCTAAATGGCTTGATAGTTAATTAAAGCCGGGCCATAAAAAAAAAAAAAAAAAAAAAAAAAACTTTTTGTTTATCCGAAAATGTACACTAATCAGTATGTTTTACGAAAAATTTTTATTAACGGAATTATTTGTGATTGGCTTAAAATATTATCACTGCTATTTACTATGGAAACATAAATAATTAAACAAATGTTAAACATAATCGAAAATCGCCACAAATTTTTCGCTTGTATAAGATTAAAAAATATTTCAAGATATTTCGTTAAAAAAGTTTATAATGCTCTATTCGATCCTTTCAGAATTTTCAAAAATTCTTTTTCCTTTGCCCGGCTATATTTATTACAAAAAGAGAACCCTTGTCTTACTGAAATTTTGAATTTCCTGGCGCCGGTCATCATGAATATATGAGAAGCTGATGTCTTCGAAACATGTCGGTGAATTATATTATAACTGTATAATTAGTTAACAGTTGTCCATGTCTGGAAATTTAAATTAATTATAATAATATAATAATTAAACGATCCAGTTGAAATTAGAAGATTTGACTGATTAATCAATGATGAGTCTAAATCGTTTCAGCTAGAACTTTGAAATTTGATTATGTACAGATTTTGCGTATCGAAATTTAAGAACGAATATTTTTTCTATCGATCACTGAATTGTTTAAATTTAAAAATGCAAAATTTTTATATAGGCTCTTCGATTAAAATTATTTTCGGAACGTCGTTTTCAAATTTGCAAATGACGAAAATTATTACCGTAAAAATTTATAATTCCCCCTTCGGTCACTTCCAATTCGATTTTCTGAAAATCTTTTCTCGATGATGATTTACATTGTAAAAAAACATTTAGGTAAAGTAAAGTAAGTCCAATATATCCTTGATAAGTTATCATGAATTGTGAAGTTAAAAAGTTCACAGTGTACTAAGCCCAATAGGTCCGATGAGAATATTGGGGCCAGTTTACTTGTAATCCGCTTTTGCTTTCCCAAATTTCTCTGGTATAACCAATATTTAGTTTCAGATTAGGTATGTACTTGGTCTCGAACCCGTGTCTTTTGATTTAGTAGCCAACGCCTTAACCACTAGGCTACCGCATTACCTAAAAACATTGCGTATTCAAAAGTTCTAGTTTAAATGGTTCAAAATAAAAAATCATAAGTCCGTTGGTTAAGATGATTTTACGCGCGTAGATGAAGTCAAAAAAAAAAAATAAAAAAAGAATATTTATATACTTCCGAAATGTATATATATATATATATATATATATATAAATTAAACGTAATTCTTAGGCTACCCCCCTTTAGAAAAAATGTCTCAATTTTATGTGTAACGTTTGTTATATTTTATAGGATTTTTGTGATTATGTTATTCATATGGATCGATTTAGAATTATGTGGTAACTTTTGATAATTTTATACAAAATATAAGAGAAAGAGACAGAAATGTAAGCAAGAGGGATCAAGAGACATAGTCCCTTGCGAGGCCAAAATGGCCGAGTTTATATATATATGTCTGTGTACACATATGTATATATACGAGGCGTGACAATTGTACTCGTAGAATTTTGCCCTGGAGGGTCTAAAAATAGGAGGAGGGGGAAACTTACTCTAAACACGTTCATAGTAGTCTCTTCCGAGGTCAGCGCCGCCAACATTTGACCCATGTTTGGAAGCACCCCGAAAATCCTTCCGAAGAAGGGTCCATTAGGACCCCCCATTGTGAGACTTTGGACTTCGGTAATGGCGTCGTATCGGTTTCCTTTCAAGTAACTTTTGAGTTGAGGGAACAAATGAAAGTCGCATGGAGCCAGGTCCGGGCTGTAGGGGGGGATGCTGGAGTTTGGGGATGCGAAGAACGACTGTGCTGGAGCGTTGTCGTGATGCAGAACCCAACCCTTCTCGGCCAATTCGGATCGCGCGCGGTACACACTGGCTCCTAACCGTTTCAAAACTTCGATGTAGAATACTGCATTGACTGTCTGGCTTGTGGGAACGTATTCGTGATGAACAATGCCGTTGATGTCGAAGAAAGCGATCAGTAGAGACTTGACACTTGATTTGGATATGCGAGCTTTTTTCGGACGTTCCCCGCCCTTCTCCATCAACTGCATGCTCTGTCTCTTGGTTTCAGGGTTATATTCGAACACCCAAGACTGGTCACACCCGTGATAATGGTCGACATACATTGGTTTCCTTCAGCGTCAATTCGATCAATCATGTCCCGACAGATGGGCATCTCCGAAGCTCCTTTTTTGTTCAGCTGTGAGCAGTTTTGGAACCATCTGGGCGCACAGTTTGCGTATCCCTAGGTGGCCATTTAAAATCTGCCGAATGGTCTTTTTATGTTTAACTTTTCTTCTACAATTCGACAACTCACTTGACGGTCTTGGAGCACGCGCATGCTCACACGTTCAGCATTTGCCTCCGTTTTTGCGGTGCGTCTTCGACTGATTCACGGCCGTCTTTAAACCGCTTAGCCAACTTAGAAACGGAGTCGGTAGTTTCATAGCGTCTTCTTTAAACAAGTCTTGTAATTGTACGAGGATTTCCGGCGGCGGTTTTACTCCGCGTTTGACCAAGAATTTGATCATGATAGCTCAGTATTTACATCGCACATTTTCACGACCCACGTCTAAAAATCTTACTTTGTTTAAACGACCTGTTACCGTTATGAAAGTCTGATATACTGACTCAGAAATGTCCCCTCTTTCCAACGAGACCGCGAGCACCGTCGCAGTGTTAAGTTGCGCTATAAAACAATTCTACGAATACACTATTGTCACACCTCGTGTGTAATAGAAGTGATTTTATCATCAATTCAATCAATTTTTTCTTCCTCATTTAATAAATCATTTGAATGTTAAAAAAAAATAAATTGGCCCGTAATACTCTACCTTTTTGTTAATATTTTCAATGCTGCCGTTATTATTCTAATGTTAAACAATCTTCACCGCTCATGGAGAACAGTGCAGGTGAACGATTACTTCCTGGCCCTTTATGCGAGTAAGTTAAAAATTTGGATTTAGAATTCGTTGGTTTATCTAAGATCGCTAATTTGCAAAAAATGTACTTTCCACAACAGTTTATGGGCGTTCGAGAAAGATCTTTGAAAACCCGGAAAAGCAGGCTTTGCAAATCTTTGGTCAACTTTGAAATATTTAGGTCAATCTCACCGCCGCAACAAACCTTATTCTTTAAATACTTTTAATAGATGCATACGATAGAAGAAGCGAAAGGAAATTTTTTCCATCGTCATTGAGTAGTGTTCTCTATGAAAAGGCGTACCCTTCGATCTGTTCAGCAGTCCTTTGTGATCTGTACGTTTTTATTTCATTAACTAGAATTCATCGTAGAATATTAGTGTGGAATTTACTTTTATCCCCCAATCGTTATAAACAATTAATGATACAAACTATATTAGTTTGCAAAGCAAATAAAAATAGTTGTCCGGGAAGAGTTTTCCGGTAAATCCGGCCGATAGCGGACAAGTGCTGAACGTAGGTGTAGATCGTTTATTAATAATCGCGGACGCGTTCAGGGCAGCTCTTCCATTTCCTACATGTGACGTCACTTCGGTTCCGCACACTTTTGTAACTTTTCCGTCAAGCGTGCAAAGTCGTTTATGCTGCGATATTGCCGTTTCCAGTAGAAGTTTTAAATGCACGCTGTGTTCCAGAGGAATTCCTTGCTTCTACAATAAAATCTACCCTATCGGTATGAAACCAGTTCGAAATTTTCCCTTTTATCCGGTTCGGGTACAGCGCTTAGTACTGTTCCCCTCTAATTTAAATATGAGACGATAAAGATTGGTCGGGTTCCTCCAATCAAAGCGTAATGTTCTGGCAAGATAGCGAACTACTCTATTAGTTTTCTTATCGTTGTCGCGTTCGTTTGAAATTCTGCAGACATTTGCATAATTCGATAAAGTTTCACTTCCGTGTATAGGAAAATCGGCCTTCTTCGGCTTTTCCGGAAACTCCATATTTGTTCCTTCGGTTAGCCTCTAATAAATCAATTTATATTTCCGCCCTGGCAAGCCGCTGGTACTTTTCCTATTCAGCACTTTTGATAACTCAAAGCGTTTTTCAAACATGATATTCTTCGACATTTTCTGAAAACTTTTTACGTACAGATCTAAGCGGTTGCGTTGTGCGCGAACCACACTACTCCCGCTGACATTCCAAACAGTTGTCACCTTTTCATAGAAATTATTCATAGAGAGGGATAAATTAAAAGGAAAAAAGGAAATAAACGAAAAAAAATCAGAATTCGACGAAACATCATTAAATTTTTTCTCATCGCGATAAACTTCCCTTTTTTGTTCCTTAAGTTTTACAGAACACCGGTTTATTTTCGTCCTCACCGTGAAAATCTTTCCTGCAGTGGGGCTTTCACTAATGAAGATATCCGCTTTCGCTCTCTTTTTTTAACTGATCCTCAGGTGTTTCGGATTTTTTTCTTTTTAGGAGTTACTTTGAAAGCTTTAAACTTCAACTAGCTTGTCTTCTCGTGTTCACGTTATTTCAAATCAGGTAGTATTAACATAGTGATAAGAAATCGCATTACGATGAACCGCCCGCCGCCCGCAAACGGGAAGCCGGCCGGCAAGCCGAAAGCGCCGTCTAAACCCGACGTGAACAACAGCGCAACCGGTAGTAAGTCCTCACCACACACAACAGGTAAGTCGCACACACACACACAGAATACACCAACACACGACACCAGCCTTATCAGCAACTCCGATAAGAACCAGCCTAACGTACAGACAAATCCACAGCGTACAGATGATTTATCTTCCGCGATCAACTCGCGCTGCCAGCCGTCCACTGCTCTTAATGTAGACAGCCCAGCGGCGACTGCGTTAAACGACAAAACCCAAAACAACGTCTCCGATACAACTCTTCCGACTGCGCCAAGTGTACCAGTATCTTTCTCTGAAAAATTAAAAACCGCAAAGAAAATAACCCCGCTAACCGATTTCAATTACCCAACAGAGGAACAGGGTATAATATTCCCATACATTCCGACGAGCACCAATCGTGATTACTTCTTAGCATTAAAAGATCTAGTTGGCGGACCAGCTAACATAATAGCAGGCTCGAGAATTAGTAGAGACCGAGTTGCAATATTTTTAAAATCGAAATCCAACGTTGAAATGCTGTTTGAACATGGAGGCAGAATTAAAATAAGCTCACAAGTAATCACTGCACGACGTTTAAAAAACCCATCTAACAAACTAATTATGTCAAACGTCTCTCCCACTATCCCGAACCAGCTTATACTTTCACATCTTGCCTCAGTTTTTTCACTGAAATTAATCACTCCTATAGCCATCCTTCGAGTCAACCCAAACGACGCTGAATTCAGACATATTGTCAGCTGGCGCAGACAAGTCTACATCGAGCAGGTTAATTGTTCCAACATCCCTGACTCCTTTATACTAACCCACAATGAACATGAACACCGAATATTCCTCCACTTAGACGACCACTCATGCCGCAGCTGCATAAATAAAAAAGGGAAAACTAATCAACCAATTACATCGCCTACCCCCCTCCCCCCACAATATCTAGACATTGACAGAGCAATGGAAGCCGACCAAGTAATTCCAAATGCGAAACGCCCCCATCCAACAACACCAGATTCTCTGCCCGGCGACCCTATATTATCTGCAACATCACAACCTGCAATAAAGAAAATTAATATCCCGGTACCGGAAGATGACAACAACCAAACAGTACAACTAGAACAAATAAATAGCCCACCAATCCAATCAGAGTTCAAAAATACTTCGAAACCACAGCCAGAAGGGAAGAACGTTTTACAGCAACAGGCCCAACAGAAAACCGAATTCAAAATACCACCAGACATGCATCACATCACTGAGCCGGTTAAGCAGAAGTCAAAACAGAAAAAAGTCACTAACATCGACGAAGCAGTTGAGAAAATCAAACCGATGTTTGACAATGACCAATCTAACTTCATCATCAACCTTGACGATTTCAAAATATTCTTGAGTAACATTGCTTCCAAACCTGACTACATAACCTATGCACACAATTTCACACAGCATAAAGATGGACTGTTTCACCTAATTGCAGCCGCCAAACCATCTCTGAAGAACACAAGTTTAAAAAATAGATGTACTCGCATACTGAAAAGTCTGAGCAGCCTATCCACAAATGGTAATACGTCAGAGGAAAGCTCTACCCACTAACACACGAATACTATGACAAACTTGACATCAAACATCGACTAGCAACACTCACAGACTTCACAAGACAACACAGAAACACCCAACATGGCGAGTAATAATATAATTATGCAGTGGAACTGCAGAGGTTTTATTAATCATCAAGCCGAACTAGAACACCTATTAGCCACATATTCTCCATTAGTAGCCTGCTTGGAGGAGACGCATTTACAGCCTAGAGACAAGCCAAGAATAAAACACTATAGTCTATTCCGATGCGATAATATCGGAGGCAACCGAGTAAACGGAGGAGTAGCAACTCTAGTGCACACGTCGATCACGGCTGTATCGGTCAGAATGAATACACCCCTTCAGATGGTAGCGATATCTGTTCTCTTACACAATCTATCGAGGTCCACACTAACGATCTGCAACTACTACTTTCCCCCCAACCATATGGCACACTCGGCAGACCTTCAAAATGCCATATCTCAACTAGTAAGCCCAATGGTCATACTTGGAGACTTTAACGCTCACTCCCCACTATGGGGAGCGACGTCCACCAACAGACATGGATCAATTATTACAAACATACATAATAAACATCCTTCTTAACCTTTTTATTAAATTTGTTTTTCTTAGATTTTTATTTTTTACCGCGTTACATAATCCCTTCGCTGTGTCGCTGGTAACCATAAACACTGTGCCCTTACGATCTCGTCGCGGTTTTTCGCTCACACACTTTATACGTTTCTTCTCACAACGCGATGAATGTACTCCTGACGCGGCAAATCCTCTTCAACGGGTTTGTTCTGCCTTCTAAGGGTTTTGTTATTTACTCAAAATTCCGTAAACTTAATGAACCGCGTTCTTTCGTATAGCCCCCCATTCGGTTGTTCCACTTTTTTGGTTCCTTTGTTTCGTTTTCGTCGCTGACTACTGCGTTCGAATCTAAACGAATTTCCGTCGAATACGGGTTGATGCCGCCTTAATTGGGAGTCCAAGATAGAAAAAAAAAAAAAAACAAACAATAAAAATTCTTTCAATTATTCGAATTAAACTGCGTGTCAGTCGAATTTCCACGCAAATGCCGTTGTTTGCATTACCGACAGAGTTAATTTTGGTAATCTAAATAAGGCGCGATTAAAAATAAGCGAAGGGCGCGACGAATTTATATAATTAACGTTATTAATGCTATTTATATTAATAATATCGGGTAAAAAAATGACAATTAACTCGCTTTAATGATGAAAAAACGCGGAAATTACGAAAGCGCAAAAAATAAAAATATCTGTCACGAAATGGCGTAAAGATGTGAAAGCTGTTGTCGTAGCCCGCTCAGGTATGAAAAACACCGTCGGCACTTTGACTGGAAAGAGACTTTTTTCCATTTCCGAGCGCGACCAAACTGAGATAATTTTCTTCATTAAGAGCGAAAAGGAGCGAAAGCGGGTGGCTGAGAGAGGGAAAACGACCAGTTCCGAGAGCCAGCCGAAAGAAAATTTTGTTTTTTCAGTAGCAGCATATTTTAATTATATTTAAGACAGTTCCAGGATGCTTTTTAATTCCCCTAGCGGCACCTGGCAAAACATTATCCCTCTTGACGAATAAAGGCGCGAGTATTTATCTTCTCGACTCGTTTTCGGAACGTCCTAACTCTCTTTAGCGCTAATTAAACTTTGCTCTTCATGTAAAAAGCAAACAGAAAAACTTCTGGCAATATAAAAAATAATAAAACAAAACGGAAAAAATTCGCACGACAATTAAATTTTATCTACTTTGGTAATGAATTAGCGTTTTAATTATCCGCTAACCATGAAGCGATCGAAACGAAACAGGAAGAAAAGGCAACAACAACCAAAAAAAGGCTTAATTATAATTTAAACATTTTTTCCAAGTGTTGGCGGTAATTTGAACGCGAGAGAAAATTTTCTGCTGACCGTTTTGCAACTTCTAATTGTATTTCACCGGCAGTTAATCAAGGTGCGTTTTTCCTGTATATATATATATACATATATTATAAATAAATTTCAATATTGAAAATAAAACGAATTATTCTCCTTTTTGTAGAGTCATGCCAATGTAGCTTTTCGAAAAAAGTACGTATTCGAATTCCAGAATACTAAATATAATTAACATCTTCATTATTCTAATCTTTAAATGAGTGGATTTTTAATTTCCTATAATGAAAATACCGTTTGAGACTAATTTTTTCGCGAAAACGATTCAAGCGATCACCAATTTTTCATCGCAGTATTGCTCGAATCAGATAGTAATAAAAAATAATAAGCGATAATCTTAATAAAAAGCAAACAAATTTACTAGAAGGAATGAGACCTTTGAGTTCTTATTTGTTCCACTAGTCGTGAAATTTTCAATTCAATGCCGTTCAAAGCGATCGCAATTTCTTTCTTTGTTTAATTTTGATTGTGACAGCCCTAATCACGTAAGTTGAAATAGCGCAAGATAGCGAGTTTTCGAAGGTTGAACAATGAAATCGCTTTTATTAAGCAGAAATCGTTAACGTCGAATTCATAAGTATCTTCATAGCTACTATCGTTTTTCAGTTCGATAACTTCTTCTAAAACTCCGGAATATTGTTACAAAAGGGATTACAGATTAATTTTTGAACGTATATCCCTATTTAAATTCTTTTGCACCATTTTTTTATTTTTTTAGTATTATTATTTCATCACAACTGAGATCAACTGTAGTGGTCATTTAGCGATTAAGTTAGCGTGATAAAGAATGTTTTGTGGAGACGTAGTACTCAGTAGTACTCCCTCTGAACTTTATAATGGCTGGACAAGGTCTAAAGGCTTATTTTGCCACAGTCTGCGTATTTCACCGGAATTATTCAGCAAAGTGGATTCATACGAATGCCGAATCGGGCGACATGTTTATTTGCTTGTTTTTTGATTTCATCCTCCACAGACATGACATTCAAGTCATTATGGAGAATATAATTTGAGACGTACTAGGGGGCTGCAGTAATGGTTCTCAATAACCTATTTTGATATCGCTGCATTTTCTGTAAGTTGGATGTTTCTGCGCAGCCCCACAGCTGTATACCGTACAGCCAGATCGGTTTTAGAGCTACAACTACTATTTTATATAGTAGAGTTTTATTTTTTAACGACAAGCCTAGATTTCTTAGCTAACAGACACGACATAAGTTTTAAACCGCAAATGCTCGATTTTTTCCGGGAATGTGAGTACTCCAAGTCAGCCTCCAAGTGCATGCCTAAATATTTTACGCTATCGGCATTTGGTATTACGACGTAATTTATTTTGATTGGCAGACGTTCAATATTTCAATTTCTGGATGAAATATGCGTCGACTTACTTTCATTGACTGCTATGCGTCATCGTTTCAGCCAAGTATCTCCACGATATTTAATAAAATTTACAAAGAAGGCGCACTGCCAGAGGATTTTAAAAGCATAAATTTTATACCGATTCCAAAAAAGAGTAGCTCGCAAACGTGTTCCGAATATAGAACAATAGCACTAATGAGTCATTCGCTGAAGCTGCTTCTATCAATTATAAATAGCAGAATAGAGCGAAAACTAGATGACAATTTAGGCGATACGCAGTTTGGTTTTGTCCCAAGAAGAGGAACCAGAGATGCAATAGCCCTACTTAAGATAATAATACAAAGAACCTTGAACGCAAACAGGGAGGTTTATGCATGCTTTGTAGACTATGAAAAGGCGTTTGACCGAGTTAATCATGAACAGCTTATAACAATACTGCAAAAATATAATATCGATAATTCAGACCTCCAGCTTATTAAACATCTGTATTGGGAACAAAGTGCAAAAATCAAGATAAATGCGGAATTCTCGGATAAGAAAAGCAATATTAAAAGAGGTGTACGACAAGGATGTCCACTCTCACCCAGATTATTTAATATATATGCAGAAGAGATTAAGCAAGCTGCAAATATAGGGAAAATGGGAGTGAAAATAAATGGACAACGTATAAACGAAATTAGTTATGCGGATGATAAAGTTTTACTGGCAGAAACAGAAAAACAACTACAAAAAATGGTAAACAAAATAAATAAAATCGGTTTAAGATATGGAATGAAGATTAATACAAAAAAAACAAAAATCATTAAATTTACCAGAACTAAAAACAGGGATGTACATATTTATTTAGACGGAGAGGAGATAGAAAACTTAACTGAATTTAGATATCTAGGTAGCCTCATCACTAATGATGGCAGAGATGACAAAGAAATCAAATCAAGAATTGGAATGGCGAAACAGGCATTCAACAACCTGAGTCACGCACTAAAGGATTCCAGATTAAGTTTAAAACTCAAAAAAAGGATAATGCGCTGTTACGTATGGTCAATACTACAATATGCATGCGAAACATGGATTATGAGTGCATATAGTAAAAAAAGAATAAATTCTTTTGAAATGTGGTGTTATCGCAGACTGTTAAAAATTCCCTGGACAGACTTCGTCAGTAATAAAATTGTTTTAACCAGAGTAGAAGAAGGAAAACCTGTAATAGTCGATAGCATCCAGAAAAGGAAAGCGAAATATATGGCTCATGAGATACGAAAAAACGGAATCTACATGTTGGCAGCACAGGGAAAAATACAAGGAAAACCCTACAGAGGGAGAAGAAGACTGGAAATGGTAACATCAAATCTGATTAGCAAAACATTTCAGAAAACAGTGACGGATGCCAGAAATAGGATCATATGAGTTGCACGCGATCTCTTGTTCCAAGAGCTGCGACGACGACGACGACGATCTCCACATGCCCAGGTGACTCGTGCAGTTTTTCCGTGGCGCTTTGTTTTCACACTTATCCACGGCCAAGATGGCTGCGTCATACAAAGCTAGTCTTCTGTATTATCCAGCATGGGGAAGTTGGACGTGTAGATTAAATATAATATTGGACCTGGAATGCTACCCTGCGGAGCCCCGGTCCTTAAAGGAAAAATATCTGAGTATTCATCGGCTATTCTCACTCGAAAATATCTTTCTTGTATATACGATTTAAATAGTAGGTAGAAGGAATAAGGAAATAGAAGTTTTTAATTTATACAAATAATCCTGGATGTCATATTCTATCGAAAGCCTGCTGGACATCCAGAAACGCGGCCGTACAAATATTGTCTTGTTTTCCAAGCTATTTTCAATAACCTTCGTTAGTCTGTGATACCTGTTCTATAGTGTTGTGGTGCTTACCAAAACCAAATTGAAAATCGCAGGAATAATTGTATTAGTAGATAATATTGGAAACGACCGTTTTAAAATGAATTTTTCCAGTATCTTTGAGAAGACAGGAAGCAACGACATGGCAGGTATATATGATGAGACCACCTCCGACGGTTTGTGCCAGGTTTCGGTATAACAATTATCGGCGAAAACTTCCAAGTCAGTGGATAATATTGATTACGAAGGACGGCGTTATTATATATTTACGTTATAAATACAATACTTTTACGTGGTAATTCATTTAAAAGCTCCGTTGTGATTAAGTCAAATCCAGGGGGCTCTTTTTCCGTTTCATATTTTTGAAGAGTTGCTGTATCCCATTAGGGGGGCAACCGGTGTTATAGGTAGACTCATTTGCAGCGGTTTTTCCAGGTATTCGAGGATATCTGTGGAGTCAGCAGCTTGAAGATTCGGTGTAAATACATTGTTAAAATAATTGGCAAAAAGCGCCGCTTTATCGAAGTTAGTGTGAGCCCAGGTTTTTGTACTGGCGGAATACGCACAGTTGGCCGTTGAAAACGTCTGCTTTGCACAGCGAGTAATGATCGTTTTTGATCGGTGACAAACTCGAAACAGAAATGTTGCAAGCGTTTCGTTTTTATTTTCACGCAGTACTTTACGCAGTTGCTTGGTTTTTCTATTTAGTTGCGTTTTAATAGCCGGATTTCTCGTCGTGTTCCAGGTTTTTCCTTAATTTCCTCTTTTCACATACTAGTATTAGTATATGTTTCGGGATATTATTAGACTCCTCGGAAGGTTGCACATAGCCACTCAGCATTTTGTATCGTTTCTGTTAAGTTTTCAGCGGCATATTTAAACTTACGTGTTATAGTCTCTAGATATTGTTTAAATAAAGGCTAGTTAGTTTTTTTATTGATAAGGTCTCAGATGTTTTTGTTATTGGCGAAACGCTCACCGTTAATATAACCGAGGAGTGGTCTGAATGTAGATCGAAACAAGAGTAAAGATGGGATTCCTTTCGTTGCAAAAAAAATTGAGTAGATCAGGGTTTTTCCTGCGACCTTGAAACCAGTAGGCAGACTCGCCCTCCGAGAAGTAACCTAGATTCTGGATAAAGATGACTTTTTCCAGAATTTTTCCCCTGGGATTATCCAAACGCGAACCCCATTTGCGACTTTATGAATTTTCCAATCTCCACCGGATATGAATTTCTCTCCGAATGACTTATCAAAGAATAGGTTTTCATCTAATCGTTCATTTGGAGAGCAATATACGGCGGAAATAGTTCCGTTAAGTGGGCGTAATTTTACCGTACAAGCCTGTATTTGTTTTTCAGAAAAATTTTTCTTCTCGTAATGTTTAATGGGTTTTTTAATAATAATAATTGCGCTACAGCCGCGAGCTTTATTATCTGACCAAAGACAAAAGTGTACACATCGTAGCTGGAAATATTAAAAACTGTTTTATTTGTGAAATGTGTTTCTGAGATGAGCAGAGTATATTGACGAAGTGAGATTTTAAAAAGAGCTCTATTTCTAACTTACGTTGTAAAGCGCCATTAGCGTTCCAAAGTGCAATTCTTAATGAGGTAGCCATTACTTAGTAGTGTTTTATTCACGACTGAGGACAATAAATTTAATATCATAGTGTTCTGATAATCATTAACTGTTGAAACGTATTTTTAAATTCTTTTAAAAATGCATTTAATATTACATCTATACTGGTAGGCTAGGTGCGAAGCGGTTATTACTTTCGTTCCACCACCATTTTGGAAACCAACACTTTGAAAATGTGTATAGTTTTTTTCTTTTTCCTTTTTTTTTTTTTTTTTTTTATAATAAATATCAACAACTCTAGTATCGTGTACTGTATAATGTTCTCTTTTATTTCTACTTTAATTTAGTAACACGTTTCAAGGTTAATGAATGTTTTTAAATTTTTTAAAAATGCTGAATAATCAGCGACGGAAATTTTATCCCAATCCTCATTTTGCAAATAAATATAGGCAGCTTATCGTTGGAAATATTTTTTATACCCTATGTCCATTTTCAGAATCTCGAAGTTGTAAGTTTAACTTATTTATGCGTGCAAAAATATTCACAAGAACCAAAAGCCAGGGGTGTCTTAATGATCTGAAATGATAAACCTGTTTCAACAGTTAAAATAAAAGGAGCATCTACAAAACCCCGCTTCTCCCCTATCGTGCACCCATGTTTAAAAGCACATATTTCCGTGGTAGCGTTTTCATAATGAACCTCCTACAGCATGCTAAGGGAAAAAGGGTTGAGACTAACTAACACATACGCTTAATTTACGAATTAAATTTGTCGATCACACATTTTCGAAATTTCAATTGAAATGAAAATAATTTTACTTAAAATGACAAATAATGGCTTCGCGGATTACTCGCAAGGTCTTCACGGACCATTGCGGACTATCGGTTAAGAAACACTGTTCTAAAAAGAGCCCATCCGTTTAAGAAAGTGTTTTCACAGCTTGCAAGATGTTTCCAATTAAAATCGTTAAATTGCGGTTCACGAACAGATGTAATTTTCCGTCACAGTGTAACGTGAGGAGAATGGCGAATGACTTTTCTTGAAAAACGGGGACCGATTGCAAATTATTCAGCTGAGAAACATTGGCACGCTGAATGATAATAATTGAAATACTCCGTAAAGACGTAAAATGAGACATTACAAAGAGAAACCTCAGTGTCTCGTCTTTCGCAAGAGAGTAATAGTCGGCGCCAGCGATTTTGTCGATGTCGAAGTAATGTTATTTGCGGCTGCACTCGGTATGTTTGCTACATTATTATTTTCGGGGGGATTTGAGGCGCGAACTAATACAACTTACAAGACACACCTGCTTGAAGCAGTTTGAACCAGTTTGTACTTTAATAGGATATCGCATCTAACATCTTAAAGCTACTATTTATAAACAAATGATTTTGCCGAAACTGTTATCCGCATGTAACAGTTTGGCCACCTAGCAGTTAAATTATTTTTTAGGAACTTCGAAGAATTCAAAATCACTGTCTAAGAATAATCCTAAATAAATCGCGATAAACCAGCATTAGCTCCATGTATAATCACCTAAAAATGCCATTCATACAAGAATTCAAATACAGTATGCTGAAGCTGTTATGTATAACTCTTTACCGGCAGATGTAAAAACTTTGCTAAATAATCCCAAACACAGGCGGAAATTATTGGCCCCTTATACTCCTATGTTCTAGTACTTTATAAATAAATAAACGAATTGAAATACAAATAAATGTATTTAGAAATTTATAAAAATAATAATAAATAAATAAATAAAAGAAAATAAAAATGGGAAAAATTAACTGTTTTCATATTTTAAACTTGTTGCAGTATGTCTGGGTGTAGGTGTGTACTTAAAATACTTTCGCAAATTTTGGTATGAATGTGCATATGAGATGGGATATTATTGTGGCTGAATTATGTATGAAATGTAAAATGTGAGGATTCAATGAATGATATGTGGCTGTGCATACTATTTACAGTTAATTTTAAAGTTATTTTCATTTGTTTATGTATAATCTGTTTCTTTTCAATTTGATCGGTTTATTTGATTTGAATGTACCGAAGAATATTATAATTAAAAGTGTTTAAAAGTTTATATAAAACCTTCTTTTTACTTTTTATAATATTCTCTTCTCGTGCGCATCTATTGTATTCCGCACGTGTGGAATTTTATAATAAAAATATTTGATATTTGATAATTACAAAGCACACGCGGAAATATTTTGACACATGCAGAGCACCCAATTTAATTAATAATATCGGTGACTATGATTACCAAACATACTTAGGCATAGATACAAAAATTACAAACATATAAGGATAAAACACATCCTACTGACACACTTAAATGAAATATTTTACAACTCTTGTGTCACTTGGCGACATTATAAGAAAATAGACGTTATGTAATTAGTGCCTTTCTAGTATAAGTTATTAATTTAGTTCTCTTTCGTATTTAATTAAGTAGCTGCATTTTAGTTTCAACGAACAGGTTAATATAGTCTCATAGATTAAAAATTACTAATTAATCATATTATTGTAAGTTTGATTGTTCATGCGTGCGGGTTCTTTTGTATTTTGTAATTTTTCCTGCAAATTAAAACCATTTAAGTTAACTAATGTTTAATGTAAATTAGCTGACATGCCCACATCGGGTAAGAAACAGTTTCTCTTTCGGTACGGATAATTATTCCTATTAAATTTCTGTATTGTATTATACTCGTAGTATGTCAAAGGTGCACAAAAAGATGTTTTTCTTCTACTTTAATTCTTATTATTTATTAGTTTTAATTTTTAAGCTGTTGAAAAGTGAAGAAATTAACCGAAGTTGTGAATGAACTTTTATATAATAAAAAGGCAAAATTACTTTTATTATTTCATGCCAGTTTAGGGAAGGCGACTAGCAAAAAAAAAAAATTTGACAATATGCAAAAACCTAAACATCAAATAAAGGCGCAAATTCGATTTATTATAATTACACATATTTTAAAATAAATCGACAACATCAAATAAGAATTATAAAAAGTAAAAATTCAATAATTTAATCACAAACCAAAATTTTCTTGCTTAATGAATTCGCTGCGGCAGACAGTGGAAAAACACGTCTAACATTTCACAACGAGGGGAAAAATAAAAGATATTCGACAATAACAGAACGAATTGATTTTACCGTATTCCTGGAAGAAATCAGTCGATACAAGCAACGATGCCTTTCGTTACAGAATGACGGGAAAATACAGACTTTTTGGAGAAATAAAAATCTGAAAAATTCGGAACTGAGCGGTTTAATAAAGATAATGAAAAAGGGAGAGAATAAAACAAAACGAGTCGAAGGGAGAAATTACTTTTTTGGTGAAGTATGAATCACGCGCAAATTATACATATACATATATATATGTATATATATATTTTTAAATGGGTTCGTTACCATGGACATTGGCCCAAGAACAGCGGAACAGAAAGGAAAGAGAGACTCAGATCTTTACACGATCAGAGATAGCCGAAAGAAAGGAATCAAAAGCTAGAATAACCCAAGGAGAAGGAAGGGAGAGAATGAATGAAGCACAGTATGGAGCAGGAATACCGGTTTGTAAGAGGAAGGAATAAAAAGAAGCTTGTTCAGTTGAAAGCGACGAACAACTGAACATTATATGATCGGGATCAGAAATACATTGATCGCCAGGAGGGTGCAATGGACAATAAGGAGAAGGCACGAGAGAATGACGGAACAATGAGGAAGGGAGCAAACTATGCCCAAAACGTAAGCGGTAAATCGCAGAGAGATTGGCACGGCGCATAGAAGGAAAGTTAGTAAACTATGGAAAGCGTTGAAGGGAAGGTTGGATAGACAAGAAAAAGGAGTTCGGGTTGGAGAATGAGGAGACGTAGGAGTCAGACCACAGTTTGCAATGAACAGCTGCAGACAGAAGGGTAATATTTGAAGCTGAGAAGGCAGGAAGAAACCTACCAGAAGAGGAAGATAATCGAGCAAGTGAGTGTCAACTAACTCATTTCCCTCGATTCCGGCATGGCCAGGAATCCAAAGGAAATCTATTTGGATTAAATGGGAAAGGAAAAGATCATGAATCAAGGAACGAATAAGAAAAATTACGTAGTCAGTTGAGTGAGAAGGGATGGGAGATGTGGTAGTTTGCAGTACACTTTGAGCATCCGACAGGATAAGGAGATTGCGAGAGGCCGGTAAAGATTTGATAAAAAGAAGGGCACGCAGAATAGCAAAAGATTTAGCATAAAAGATTGAACAAAAGGAGGGAAGTTTAAAGGACTCGAAGTAATTGAGAGAAGGACAGAAGAAAGTTGCACCAACACCATTGGGTCCCTTGGAGCCATCAGTGAAGATCAAAAAATGGTTGGGGAAGGTTATTTTCTTTTCTTCCTTTTCACTTTCCCTCCTTCTTTGGCCTATTGCATATTTTTTCCTTACCTTCCGCCTATCTAAGTATTCATTATGTCTTGTCATCTTAAGGTTCTACAATGGAACTGTCGCAGCATTAAGGCCCACAGGAACTCCTTCGAACGGCTTTTGGATGAATGTGACATTAACATCGCGCTTCTTTCTGAAACGTGGTTAATAAGCGCTTCTGACATCAGTTTTAATGGATTCTCTGTAATCTGTTCCAACCGCAGCGATGGCTACGGTGGTTCAGTTATTTTAGTAAGAAATGATGTCCAGTATATACACACACACATATATATATATATATATATATATATATATATATATATATATATACATAGGGTACGGCAGCATAACTTCCTTTTTTAAATTGCGCCACTTTTTTTCGACTAAATTTTTTAAAGAAATAATAACAGAAAATCGAAATAAAACTGCAAGGGAAGAAGCATAGCCAATGGGATCTAGAGTATGTATTTCGATTTTCTGTTATTATTTCTTTAAAATATTTTAGTAGAAAAAAAGTAGCGTATTTTAAAAAAGGAAGTTGTGCTGCTACACCCTGTATATACCAAGGCCGTGTCACGGGGGCGGGGACCTTTCATGAGAACTAAAACAGCGGAAAAAAATCAAAAATTTAAAATAAATATTGATGATTTTTTAGAGTGTTCTTACCTTTAATAGAAAAAAGAAAAAATATTCTCCATATTTTTAGGCATTTCATTAATATTCTATGCGAAATTTTTTATTACGAGTATAATCAATAACATGCGTAATTTTTATTAATGTTTATACGGTAATTCGTTCATGTAAATTTTTAATATATAAGTCAAAACGATGGAAATTATTAATAGTATGAATATTAGTGAAAAATGTATATTTATAAAATAAATATACGAGAAAAAATTTCAACCCCCCTTCCCCAATTCTGGGCATGAGCCTGATACACACAGTGATATATACTGATATGTATTGATATATATATATGTATATTGATATGTATTGATATAATATTGATATTTAAACTAATGGGATATTTTTTTCTCCGTATAGAGTGCGAAATAAATCGGTCATGAGGATATCGAGACGAATTCAATCGGCTCTGTGGAACCTTTCCGTCGAAATTTAAAAAATATTCCGAGAGAAAATATGTTTTTACATACATTTTTCGGGACTTTCATTTTTCGCCAGCAATTATTGTCGTTTACTTAATTCTTAATGTTGTACCACCGTCGACTTTGAGAGCACATAATAACTTCTAAATTATATTCTTTTCATTATGTTGCCGTTCGAGAGAAACATTGCCGGTTAAAAATAAAACATCTATTAAAATTTCACTATAACCGAGAATTATAGGAGCGCTAGCGATCGGCGGGAGCTTTGAAAAATGTTATTTCCACATTTCAGTTCAAACACAAAAGCGATAAAAAGGAAAAAGGAAAATTCTGTTCCCTATAGCATTATATTCTGCATAGAGTTTGTCTTTTTTGAATCTGCAAAGAGTTTCAAAAAACATTTCAGCGACAGTCTGATTCTCGGCTGCTGCTGTAACGAGTTCAGCGTGTATTTCATTTCTCTAAGCAGCGTTGGTTCCGAATTCTTCATTAGTCTTCAGCGGCTTTCGTGAAGCATGTAGATCTCATTTTCTCCTTAATAACGAGCACGGTAGTGTTTTTCCCGTTTTCTTATGTATTGCGATTTTTTATACAAAGATATTTTTTTTTTCTTCAGACGGTAAGATTATAAGTAAAGTAAGTGCCATACTTGATGAGGTATCATTGTGGAATTGTTAAGTTTTTCATATTGTACTGAGCCTAATGAATCAAATGAGAATACTGCGGCCAGTTCCTTTTTACTCGGGATCCGCCTTTACATTCCCAGATTTCTCTGCTATAACCAATATTCAATTTCAGATTAGGTATATAGCTATTGGGATCCGGAACGAAGCAACTCCTGAAAACCCATGATACCTCCGGTTCGGTACCTGAACACCTTAACCACTAGGCTACCGCGCTACCTCACGGGGTAACATATGACTACTAGAATATTAAAACTGATATTTAATTGTGAAATTTTGGTAAATCGTCCGTATTAATTGCCTTGAATAATTATGCATTATGACGAATATTAATTGTAGCTGATTATAGTCTGGTTGTAAATAAATGGCCATTTTGTAATCGTAATTAATTACGAAATACCCCAAACCGTTTTTGATTACGTGATCTGTCGTTTGTAAAACTAGATTTAAAATTTTTCTTACAACTTTAAATCCACTCTGCTGTTGTTTTATTATCAAGCTACGCTATCAAGTATAATTCGTATCGAGCAAAATGTAATATGATTTTTATAATTTGTGCGCGCCGTTACACAGGTCGCGTTGAGAATAATCAAAGTAATGAACTTTTCGGTCCGGGTGTGATAGTATTTTAATTATATTCGACCGGGAGTGTTTTGTTTGTCATGCGCTATGTCCGTTTTCAGAGTAACAGAGAACAAAAAGAGAAAAAAAAAAGTTTAATTAGAAATAAAAAACCCCGGCACTTTCGAATGAAGGAGCTTTAAAAAAGGGAAAAACAACGCTATGTCAGTCTGCATTAAAAAGGGGTTCTGTGGCGACACGTCCGAGAACCGCAAACGGAAGCGGGACGACAAGTTGTTATCCGCTATAAGGCCTTTTTTGGTGATGCGATCTGACATATTTTATGCTTTATGAAGTGTGCTTATCGTTGCTTTTTTTCGTTTTCCACGTTCTTTTTTTTCGTTTTTTTTTTTGTTTTGTTTTTTTTATCGTATTTACGTCGCGGTTTTTCCAACTTTTTATAATGCAACTTACAATTCCATGTCCCCCCGAAACTGAAGTTTTCCCGATCGTATTAATTAAATCGGATAAAGTTACAAAGAAATTAGTTTCATGGCGAGCAGATAACAACGGTTAACATCGCTGGACAGGTTTTTTTCTTACTGTTAGATCAAGATCGGAAAAAAAATTAAATCTAACGCAAGATCCGTACATCTTATTCGTAACTATGTGGCACGCAGCAGTGCTTAAAATAACACACGAGTCAGTACTTACCCTTCTTTTGGATTTGATATTTTCATTTTGCCGTTGCGTAACTTCTCCGATACTTTCGCTAACCCATAAACGAAATCCGATTCTTAAATAGGTATACAGCATTAGCAATATCGGTAGGACGTAGGTCAGCGCCAACAGCAGTAAGATATACCTGAAATTGAAAAATACACCGTTAATTCTCTCGCGGCGGTAACAACGCCTCTTATCGCAACTTGGACTCCCTGTTTCATTGTTATGCACTTTATTGTATGGTCTTCCTCTGATTATTTTTCATGTTGTACTTTATCCTTATTTCTTTAGAACTCATTGTTGAAAGAGCAGTCCGGTGTTATCTGTTTGTACAATGCAATTTTCATTTTCGATTAATTTAAATGCTTTTAGATTCATTAGTAACGAAATTGATTTGAGCGGTAATTAGCAGAAGTTTTAATTCTTTCTCGTATAGGTCTCGTCTGTATTTTTTTTGATTTCCTTCGCTTTTCTCCTTTTGAGTTCCCACAGATAATAATGCCGCATAACCTTCCGTACGCTAATTATTTTTTGAAAAAACAAACAACTTTACAACTTTTTTTCTTCATATTTTTAACTGTCGTTTTGTTTCCTTTTTTATATCAGATCATGAATGCTCGCGGAATTCTTCCACAGGAGAGATCAAGATAGAAAAAAACATTCTGGCCATTTCGTGGCTACGTAAAATCGAGAAATTCGTTTTTAAAGAATTTCCTGACATAAAATTTATAGTAAGAATGTTTAAAATTCGAAAAATTAGTTTTATTCGAATAACTTTATTTGCACCGCGAGTCAGCAATCGCGTTTCTTTATTTCAAAAACGAAATTATTTAGGAAAAAGGGTATTTTCTTCAAATTTCCGGGTTATATTTTATCACCAAATCGAAAACCATCCTGCTATTTGATTACTTTTCCACTTTGATTATTTTTCTTTTTCAAATGAATCGTATTCTGCGATAGATCAAATGTGAAGAGCGGATTACGGAACTTTCCTATTGTTGAAAATTACAAATTTTTATAGCGTCGTCACTTTGCGGTAACGTTTTTATATTTTCAGCCATTATGTGTAATTCGTGCGAGTGTTAAAACTTCCGTCGATAATTATTTTGCAAAGTATTTTATTTCTAACTTAATTTTCAATCTTTTATCGTTTGATTCTAATATTTTTTCATGAACAAAGTATCAGCTTACTCCCCTCATTTTTTAATTTGTAAGATTTTTTTTTTTTTTATTTATTTCCTCGATATTTTACACCTAGTCTTATCAACTATTTAATAATCTATGAAATAAGTTAAAATGACATGAATAAGCACCCATCCAATAAAGGGTGCTAAAATTAACTTGCATATATGTATATACAAAATGCATACACACTATTCTCACATATGTATATGTACCATACGTAGACGCACTCGCATTCACCCCTCACACATCACGCACACACACACACATATATTTATATATTTATAACTTATATTATGAGGTCTTGAGGTCTTTCCTATTTAGCCCACGTCCACTGCTTAGGTCACTCAGCAGTTCTTTTGTTATACTATTAGGATGTCCTTTCAATCTGGCAGCATATCATCGAGCAGCAGTTTCCATTTCACATTCTTTACAAATTTAACTCCAAGATCTTCATGGATTGTGATGTTGGTTATGTACTATGGAGCAGAGATAATCATGCGTAGTAATTTACTCTGGACTCTTGCATAATTGAAATGTTACTGTTTTTGGCAAAGCCCCATAATTGACCCTATTGCGCCAGACCGGTTTTAAAATTTGTTTATAAAATAGCAACTTTTTTTCAGGTTGCGGCCCTTCTGATTGTATTAGTGCATTCCTGGCAGACGTTTACAAGTCTTTCATAGACAAAAAATTTCTTATTGCTTCCTTTCTTGATATCTCGGCAGCCTTCGACAATGTTCATCTTTCGACTCTTTTTAATTTGATACTTTCCTTAGACATTCCGGCTCGTTTTTCTACCTTTCTTATTAATCTTTTCCTCTGCCGAACGGTCACTCCTTCGGTTCCCATTCAGGATGCCACTAGACTAATCTTTCGTGGATTACCGCAGGGGTTCCTGCCTTAGCCCAACTTTATTCAATATCTATTTTATCAAAATCGCGTCCTTGTCTTTGAATTCCTCTTATCTTTGCAGACGACATTCTCATTTATTTCTCTCATCGTAACATCTCGCAGACCAATTCCCAACTTCAAATCTCCTTAATTTCATTGGAAAATGCCTTATCCAACACCCATCTTTTCATCTCTTCTTCTAAGTCTTCTGCTGTCGTCTTTACACTGCGCCCTTTTAATCCTGTACTCTTACTTCCTCCTTTCGTTATTTGGGTGTTTTTCTGGATAGCCGATTTTCCTTCTATGTCCATATCAACCGTCTATACGTGTCCTCCTTTAAAAGGCACAACCTCATTAAATCCCTTTCTCACACTGTCTGGGTAGGTGATCCTGTGATCCTGCTGATGTTTTACGAATCTTTTATTCGCTTTGTTCTTGATTACTGTTCCTACATTTATGGTAATTCTTCTAGAGATTCCTTCTGTCTAAGCTCGACCGGGTCCAAAATACATGACTTCGCCTCTGCCTTGGAGCCCGAAAGTCTACTCCTATCCCAGCTCTGCACGCTGAATGTCACATTCTTCCCCTTTTCCTTCGACGTTCCTTCTTGGGTTATCGTTTCCTCATCAAACGGTTGCCTATTTCCTCTTGCTCTCTTATTCCTTCTTATTCCTTCATCTTGCGTACCTGGCGTTTTTCTGCTAACAAAATTCCTATTCTATCTCTTATTGCTGACCGTCTTATCCAGTTTTCTCCGTAAATATCTACACTCACGGTAAACTCCCTTATTTCTCCCTCAATTTTTACTCTTTACTTCATCCTATTGCTTTTATTCACCTATTCCTCCCAAACCTTCTTTTCATCACGTTGTTAGATTATAATTTCTACAGAATCTTAGCTCTTTTTTACCCAACCATTTTTTGATTTTCACAGATGGCTCCAAGGGACCCAATGGTGTTGGTGCAGCTTTTTTCTGTCCTTCTCTCAATTACTTCGAGTCCTTTAAACTTCCTTCCTCTTGTTCAATCTTTTATGCTGAGTCTTCTGCTATTCCGTGTGCCCTTCTTTTTATCAAAACTTTACCGGCCTCTCGCAATCTCCTTATCCTGTCGGATGCTTAAAGTGTGCTGCAGACTATCGCATCTCCTCTTCCTTCTCACTCAATCGACTACATCATTGTTCTTATTCGTTCCTTGATTCACGATCTCTTCCTTTTCCACTTAATCCAAACGGATTTCCTTTGGATTCCTGTCCATGCCGGAATCGAGGGAAATGAGTTAGTTGACACTCACTTGCTCGATTATCTTCCTCTTCTGGTAGGTTTCTTCCTGCCTTTTCAGCTTCTAATATTATCTTTCTGTCTGCAGCTGCTCATTCTAGACTGTGGTTTGTCTCCTACGTCTCCTTATTCTCCACCCCGAACTCCTTTTTCTTGTCTATTCAACCTTCCCTTCCACGCTTCTACTGGTTTATTAGCTTTCCTTCTAAGCGCCGTTCCAACCTCTCTGCGATTTACCGCTTGTGTTTTGGGCATAGTTTACTCTCTTCCTCATTGTTCCGTCATTCTCTCGTGCCTTCTCCTTATTGTCCATTGCATTCTCCCAGCAATTAATTTATTTGTAATCCCGATCATATAATGTTCAGTTGTTCTTCGCTTTCATCTGAACAAGGTTCTTTTTATTCGTTCCTCTTACAAACCGGTATTTCCGCTCCATACTGTGCTTTATTCATTCTCTTCCTTCCTTCTCCTTCGGTTATTCTAGCTCTTGATTCCTTTCTGTCGGCTATCTCTGATCGTATAAGGATCTGAGTCTCTCTTTCCACCGTTCTTGGGCCAATGTCCATGTTGACGAATCCATTAAAAACAAAAAAATAAATACATAAAAATCTCTTACTCAACGGCCAGTACAGTTGCGGCAGTTTGATGTTCCACTCATTTCGTTTTGTTATAATGTGCTTCCTCCGAGTGAACCGTTTATCAAGATGTATACCAAGATCCTTTACATCTTCTTTCTGAGGAATCTCCGCACCATTCACAATTATATTTTCGGATGAATCGATTCTTCGGTTAGTGAAAACTACTCGAGATGATTTACCCTCATTGATTTTTATCTTCCATAATTTGCACCATGATGTTACTTTATTGACTGCTGTCTGCAGGTTTTTACTCCCAACTTTCGGACATTTATTTGAACACAAGATCGCTGTGTCATCAGCAAAAGTTGGTATATCAACGTGCGATGAAGTAGGAATATCTTCTGTGTAGATAAGGTAGAGAAGCGGTCTAAGTACACTCCCCTGAGGAACACCTGCCCGAACCGGATATACACTTGATTCGTCAACCCCATATTTAACGTAGAAATATCTTTCACTTAAATACGACCGGAATAATTCAGTCAGCTGATAGTGAAAATGGCGTCGAAGTTTTTGCAATAGACCATCGTGCCAAACTTGATCGAATGCTTGGCTCACATCTAAAAAGTACGGTATTGAAGACCATTTTCTCATGCAGGGATTTTTCAATTTTATAAACAATCCGGTATACGCTTGTTCTGTTGTACTATGTTTTGCTCGGAAGCTAAACCGGTGTTCAGATATCTCACTCATGACCATTGTTTCGGTAATCACTTCATCATCCGTGATATCCAGACCAACATCGCAAATCCACATTTTATGTTACACTGGGCAGACTAGACATACTCATGTGTACGGTAAAGGTTCCAAATAAACCTTATAGGTAGTTTTACAACGGATAATTTTAATCGCCCTCCCGGATACTATTTTTAAAAAGCTGCAAAAACAACTACTCCCAATTACAAGGTTTCCATTTTGCTATAATGAAATCTCAATTAACAACGTGAACTTTTGCCAAGGAAAATATAAATATTCACAAACGATACCAGACCTCCTCCCAAAAGTGTCGAGGACTCCTTAACGGAAAGAAACGTGAATTTTGGCACGCGTTCGTTTCCTCAATTGTTTAACCAACTTAGAGCCGCGTGGTTAAAAATGAATTCTCTCAATAGCCTAATCGAGGAGGCCCTGCTTTTGTTTTGTAAAAGTAGATTGCAAAAAAACCTCAGATGCTAATTTGTTTGAACACTATCTAGCAAGTCGGTTCTTCTTAAGTTTTACTTTTCACGCTAAGAAAACAGCTGCAATTGAACATTCTGATTTGTCAATCTCCGAGTTAAATTTTCAATTTGATCATACATTCTCATCCGGGCCAAGAATATTTTAAAATATCTTCCGCTGCCAACTAAAATTTCCTTTTTGAATTTCTAAACAAATACACGGGAAAGAAACTTTTCATTTTAATCCGGGAGAGCTACTTCGGCTTTGTAGAAAAACATTAATATTTTTTGACAATAGATGCAATACGATGAATTCTCGTACATAAACGTCGCATAATCTGCTCATTTCCCAATTAAACTATCTTTCACTACTTTCATAACTATTTTTGATATTACGAATACTAAAAATTTATTACGAGGAGCAAAAATGAGCTCCTGAATCATTCCGATCACTTTAAATTCCAAGTACAGCTGTTACTTATTTAATATGATTTTAAATATATTTTAAAATATACATTTTTTCAAAAATATATACGATCTTATTACCGGTAACAAATTGTGAATAAAATATCTTTTCGCTATAAGAAAAAAATTAAAAAAAAACATGTTTTAAAGTCCAAAATTAAAATTTTTTATATCAATAACACGAGCAGATTACAATATTTCCACAAAATTCCTTTTCACAAGTATGCTTTTAGTGCTGTTTTATTTTTTCAAAATACTGACTGGCAATCAATATTTGTTTTCTAAAGTAATTACATATAATACTTTTAGAAAGGTTAAATAGATGTTTAAAATCGGAAAATTTTTATTAATTTACTTTGTTAATTTTATTACATTTTATTACTAAACAAGCTGCTTTACTGATATTTTCGTTTAATTTAAAAGTAGGAAAAAAATTTATTTAGATATTATTTTGTTTCATTAATTTTGGCGATGTTAACATATCGCATAAAAATAATGATTGAATTAACATGGCCAAGATCAATGAAACAAAATAATATCTAAATAAATTTTTTTCGGTATTAATGTATTAACTAAATATATTTAGTTATTCATTTTTATAATATGTAAAAAGTAATAGGGATCTAAGAAATATATAATTAATATGGAAATTAATATTCTTACATACTATACTTTTAGCTGATATATCATTGTTGAAGTTCCCGTGTCAACTATATGGGATTGGGGATATATGTCCGTTTAGTTTTAGATTTAAACTTAATAGTTTATAAATTAATATATTTGAAATCTAGATATGTTAACGCCTAAGAAGAATATTGCAGACCGTAAACATGGGTTACATAATATGTATTTAATAAAGCTTTGTAATTAAACATTTATGAGTTCCAGCATATATATGTAGCCCATGTACGATTATTTATAATTATACTGACCATGCGTTATAATTAAGAACACAATTATAAATTATAATTTGTTAATAATAGTTCCGCTACTCGCGACAACCGAGCGCATTTGCGGCTTAAGAAGATTATTGTAATTTATTTATATTTCTATTGTAAAATTAAGAAATAAATTTGATTTGATTTGATTTAAAATACAAACTGATGATGAACATATAATTCATAAATAACTTGTCACTTAATTTTTCATATCACAATTTTTTTTCCTGATCAAATAGCTGATTGTATAATATTTTTGTACAAGTTGAATTTAAAAATTGACAAATTTGGCTGTATTTTTTACAGTATTTTGTTTTTGTTGAGATATCACTACTTTTTATATACAAAGTTTATTCATTACACATTACATATATATTTTCACATACTGTTGGTATTATGATAGGGCAATTTGTGTATTCATAAAGAGAGAGGGAAATTTTATTATTATTATTATTATTATTATTATTATTATTATTATTATTATTATTATTAATAATATTATTACATTAGATTATACAGGCGCTAGGCTGCTCAAATGGGCCATGCGCGCCCGGCGAATGAAAGGGATACTAAATTGAATTTAAAAGATTATGGGAATGAAGAAATTGGAACACATTGCGGACATGACAGGAAGAATCAGTTACGAGTTGTTGTAGGAAGGGGGGAGGCCATGCTGGGTAAGAGAATGGCAAGATGTTAGTAAGTGGGGCAAAACGAGCAAAAAGGGGGATCGATTTTGATTTTTGCGAAAACACATAAAAATTTCAAAATTTAGGACATACAGAATTTTTCAGGTTTCATAATATTTCTCTTATTTAAAAGTTAAAAAATATTATACATACAAAATTTCAGCTTTCTACATCTTGTAGATTTTGTTGAATATTTTGGTTTTTGAGAAAATAATTAAAAATTTCAAAATTGGGGCCCTTTCAGGGCTTCCTATGAAAAGTTTTTCAGGATTTGTAATTTTCCTGTCATTTACAATTTACAAGTGTAAAACATACCAAATTTCAGTATTCTGCTTCTTGCAGATCTGGCTGGGTACTTTGATTTTTACAGAATAATTTTAAATTTGAATTTTTGAACCCATTATGGGTTTCGTATAAAAACTATTTCAAATTTTATAACTTTTCTTTTATTTACGTGATAAAATTATTATACATACCAAGTTTCATCTTTCTACGTCTTGCAGATTTTGCTAGGTATTTTTATTTTTGTGAAAATACATAAAAATTTCAAAATTTGGACCCATTTAAGGCTTGCTTATGAAATTTTTTGGGTTTTACAATTTTCCTGTTCTTTACAAGTTACAAGTGTTGAACATCTCAAATTTTAACCTTCCACTTCTTATAGATTTTTCTGGATATTTCAGTTGATTACAAAAACACTTAAAAATTTGGTGTTTTAATCCTATTTACTGTATACATAAATTTTTAATTTTTTCAATTTTCTCATTATTTACATGCTATGAGTGTTGCACATATCCTATTTGAACTTTTTATGTCCTATAGAGGCTTGGCTGTAAATTTTTGTTTTAAGGAGTCATTTCATAATTCAACTGTTTTAAGCCTATTTTAGAGGTTCATAATTGAAAATTTTTCATTTTATAATTTTTCTGTTTATTACGCGTAGTAGGTTGTCTGAATATCGAATTTCAGCTTTCTAAGTCCAGTAAATATTGCTGTGTATTTTAGTCATTTTACGCGAATATATAATATATATATACATACATCACTTTTTTGCTTAAAATGAGGTGTCCGATCTCGGCTTGGGTTAACCGTAGAATGCTGAAATTTTGGAACTTTTCCGAAATATTAAATTCTACTACAAGTTTTTAAAATAATATTTTTATCTCTATTAGGGAAAATGTTATAGTGTTTTAAAAAGTCCATTTTTGAGCGTTTTAGTGATTTAGCCAGGTTTACTAACTTGGTTGCATGCACACTGCAGTGCATGTAGATTACACGCTAATAAGAATAACAGTTTCCAAGTAATTGAACTATGTTTACATATTGTGCAAAATATCCAGCTCTAAATTATTTATTTTTCAGGTGACTATATTCTAGGAAAAAATTTAAAAAAAATAAAAAATAATAAAAGATAATTATTATTACATATACAGCAAAACAGTTTAGCATGATGTGTCAACCGCCAAGGATTTTGTATGCTAAGTATGAATTACCGTAATTTCAATTTACACAATACTAAATTAATAAAAAAATTTTCTGTTTAAAATCATTTTTTCTAAGACTAATAGACCAGGACCGGTTAATTAAGCCCAAAAAAATGGTTTCCGTTAAAAATAAACATGAAAGTGGGGAAATAACTTCTTAAAACTAACTAGCAACTTTTTTCAATAAAATTCAAATGCTAGATGAATTTTCCAAATCAGCAGTTTTTTTCATAATCATAAAAATTAATTTATTTTTCACTTTTTTGCGCATATAAAAATTTATTATAAAACAGTTTTTCCTTGAAAGAAAAAAATGTGTCATAATAGGAAATTATTGCCGTGATTGACTTAATTTTTTATTGAAATAACCCGCTAAATGAATATATAATCAGCACTTTAAGTCTTGGTAAAAGAAAACAATTTTTTAAGCGATAAATGAACGGAAAAAAAAATCATTGAAAACTACTGATTTAGTTTCTAAGCAAATTAATTCCTAATCTCTGATTCAATGATTATTTCACGCCTTAAATTTGATATTAACTGAAGGAAAAAAAATTAAAAACTCACAAACACTAAACTAGGTTTACTTGGAAAAAGACGAGGCCGAATCGTTGAACCCGAAACGATACAGCCCCGCTTTTTCCAACTATTACAGAACAGTCCTAATAATCTAGAGAATAATACAAATATACACACGCCTACTAATCCGTATCAATATTCATATGTATGTGTGAATGTGTATACGTATACTTTAAATATGAAGTTGTACACGGTGAAGATTTACGAACGATTCAATATTGAATGGATTTTTGAAGCGCGTAAGGGTTTTATTGCGGTTTAAAATGAATGCAAGTTGCCTCGGAAATTCGAAAATACAAAATAGTTTTTAATGGTGTAAAAAATCGGAAACATCGACGTAATCACATTGTCTGTCGAGAAGAGATGAGAAATAAAGAAACGAAGAAAAACGTTGAATGTTTCAAGGAGATAGTTTCAAATTTGCGATTTTTTCGTCTCGTTTCGGAGGTGCAACGGAGGCGAGATGGTATTACTACATATTTTTCAGGCTATAAATTGCGAACACAAATGCGAATAAAGGAATAGTACGCGATATTATTTTTTCTCATCCGTGAAATGGACCGTTACACTGTTTTCTCACTATCGACTTTGTTTTGCATGAAGGAAAAAAAAAATCTCATATCCTTCTACTTTTCAACATATTCATTTTTGAAACAAGTTGGCGAGAAGGAAGATATTTGCAATGGGAATCCATTGCATAGCGCTGTTTTTAACGAACGACGAACTGTTGTGACGTATATGCGGGCTCGTATCAATAATTTTTTTTTCTACGATAATAATAATGTAACAGCTTACGCTACGCACTGTGAACCACAATGTTAACATCGGCCGCATATTGCCCCTTCGTCGATATAAATAAGCGTTGACTCGTTGAAGAAGCATGGTCCTTTTTCCTTTTTTTCACCACATTTAACTTACCATCTATTCCTGAAATGTTTGAAGAATTCGCTTTTATCGAGAGGTTACTTTCTCAACTGACCATAAAGCCATTGTGGAAACGAAAAACTAGTCGACTATGAAAGAAAACCTATATAAAGAGCGTCGTGTGTACGTTTTTACAATTCGCCGTCCTGAACATGTGCAATTTCATCATGTTCAACATTCTACCTATACTTATAGTCACTCGGGTTTCTGCGAGTATGAAACAAGAACTGGACGTACTTTGTATATAATAAAGCAGAAAATTATCGATTTTTCGTGCCGAAATTGCAATGATTAAAAAATTAGGAAGAATCTTAAGTGAGAACAGGTTACTAAACATAATCGACGGAAGCCGTAGTAGTTGGTAGAATATCAGCATATTGGCAGGAAATAATAATAGCATAAAAAACATTAACTATGTGAATTTTAAATTCAGAAAAATTAGCACCAACAACATGACCTTGAATTTACCGGACGATATTTCTGAATTAAAATGTTTCACAATGTATCGTAGGAATTTATTTCGTACATATAACATAAATATTACATTGATTATTTGAGTAGGTAGACATAAATAATAATCGACATATATACATATATATATATATATATTAAAACTAAAACACTCGAAATGTTGAAATGTAAACGCTCGCCCAGTTCCAATCAGTCACGTAGATTTACGATGTGATAACATTTTTTTAAAATTTTCGTTATCAGCTTAAATGAGTGGTATTAGTTAATTATATCGATGCGCGCCATTTTTTGAATTTTTTACTAAATGGGTTAAAATAAAACTTTGTTCTCACCTGTTTTATCGAAACACTTCTTAATCTACTGAATATCATTTCTGAAGATCCCCCCTCTATTGCTTTCACCATTACAATCATCCTTTTTTGATGTCTCCTTCATCGCTTTATTTTCCTCACAAAGTATAATAAGTGTATAATTTTACCTAATATTATATATAGGGTAGTATTACACAGCGCAACACACATTTTGGTGCCTGCTATTTTCGAACTGTTTCTAAGTAATTTTTGGGTGTATAATCGAAAACAACTGTTAGATTAAGTCTATCAGATCTAGTTTTTGAGATACGCTATATTGACCTCTTTTAGAACAAAATCATCGTTTTGTTAACTCATATACGTATATTTCAGGTTATAGATATTAGTATTTACTGCAAGGTCTCGTTAAAAACAATGGATACAAAGTAAGGAATTTATTTCACAAAGTAGATAGACATAACATTCATGGCTTATCACTTAAAAATTGTCTTTTATACGACTTTCCAGCATGAAGTTTAGTATAACATTCTTGCTGCAGACTCCAACAGTAGTTGGCCAACATATGGATATCCCATCTTCCTTGATATCGTTCGTCCATCGTTCTAATGTCCTGGTGAAATCATTCCTCCTGTTCTTCACTATTAGCACCTAGGTTTTGTGGGAATCGATCTAAGTAGTTGTGGAGGTAGCGAAGTTTTATGCTCATCGAGAACATTAAAGTTAGAAAACATAGTTTCTGTTAATTTTGTATAATTTTCTGCTTTATGATTGCTAAGAAAATTTTGTACAACTTCAACAAATGGGCATCAAGCATTAGATGTAGGTGAATACATCCTGTTTGTTAAAATGGTATAATAAAATAAACTTTAATAACAAACAATATAGATCAATAAATTAGATAAATACCTATTTAGAAACGTTTTCGGGCATAATCCATCATCAGCTAACACTAACTTAAAGGTTTTAAGTTTCCTTTAAGTTAGTGTTAGCTGATGATGGGTTATGCCCGAAAACGTTTCTAAGTAGGTATTTATCTAATTTATTGATCTATATTGTTTGTTATTAAAGTTTATTTTATTATATCAAGCATTAGATTCAACCTCGCTTATTGATGCAGTAAATTGTGCATCTTTTATTTTTCCATACTAATCCCAGGAAATTTACGAATTACGTACCCAAAGCAAAGTCTATCTCGGTTTAATGCTTTCACAAATTGCTTCAAAAGACCCAACTCGATATTCAAAGGCGGAAATATGATTTTCTCTCTTGAAACTAAAGGTTCGTTGATTACGTTTTGTTTTCCTCGAAGACGATTTTTTAGGGGCCAATTTTAGCTAACCCAATGCTGGTCCTTAGCTCTGCTATCCCAAAGACAAAAAACAATTATATTTTGTCTTTTCACTTTGCTGTCTAAGGAGGAAGTTTTTGCCATTTTTAAATCGACAATGTTCTTCATATTTAATTTTTTTCAGGACTAGTGATATTGTTTCGTATTCCTCTTTCAAAATGGTAGAATAACCAATAGGTATTGCTCCATATTTATTACGGTCGTTCAAAAGAACACATTTTTAACTACGTTTTGAGCTATTAATAAAAAAACGCCGTTCCTCTGATGTGTATTCCGATAAACCCATTGCTTTTAAGAGTCTTTTTATATCATTACAGAATAGCAGGTTATTTTCTTGAGAGAAAAAGGGTAGCAGATCCGTTCCTCTTTTACCATAAAATTTAGTGTTAGTATCCAGTTTATGCACATTCTTTTCTTTTAATCAGGAATATAATTCTGAAGACTTCTTTGAGAGGTTCAAATCTCTACATAGATCGTTCGGTTTTTGTTGATTGGAACGTTAAAGCTTGTCTGCGTTTGCTCCAAAATCAGTATCGCTCTCTGATTGTACATTACCATCTTCATCAGGCACTGATGGTTTGATTTTGTTCTCCGAGAGTCGTCTAGGCAGACTATTAAATAATCAAATGGGGATTTCATCCGAATGCAGTACCGGCTTCCTTGCTGAATTAAGATCGGGATATGTCCGTTTGTGTCTATTGTTCCGAGAAATGCCTTTGATATTTACCGTACAAAAAAATAACAGTGATCATAATGGTTCCTTGGTTCCCTCCAAACCATTGCTAATCCAAACTTGAGCACTTTATCTTTCCAATTGTCCACTGTCGCAAATGTTTAACGCATGTTTTACACACTAAATACGGAGCCCAAACTTTATTTTGGCTTTCCAAGTGAACGCCGAAATAAGCAAGATAACACCGTTTTGCAAAGGCAGATATAGATTTTCTGCTTTCTTTTAATGTGTATTCGCCACACACATAACAAAAAATGTGAAAGTATAACTGCAATTACGCAAACTTAATTGTAAACTAAACCGGATACAACAGTGGCAGATTCCGGGTAATATACTTCGGTGGGTGTGAAAGAGTGGTGGTTAGGCAGGTATAAAGGGTCTAAGTTGTACGGTTATCGGCAATTTTTATTGCCTAATATAATCTGGTTTTAGGTACCACGTTTCCGTTTAGGCCTGTAAAGTTACCATTATTTCATTATTTCTGCTTTTTATAAAAATGAAAATCAATTAACATGTATCTCGAAAACTAGAGCTGCAACAAAAAACTACTAGGTATTTTTGAATATATCCAAAATCAGTTCTAAGTTTTCCGGCACCAAAAAAAAAAAAAAAAATTTGTTGCCCTGTGTTATTTATGTCGATATGTTAAAGACAAAGAGATTTCAGAATATACTTAAATGTTTCCAAAGAACCGTAGCTATTAAGCTTATTAAAGTTTATAGAACGATCAGTTATACGGCTGCGATAGTTATCGAAGGTATTATGTCCATTGAATACGAATTGAAAAAACACATAAATATGTTTTTAATTAAAACAGAAAGTTGAAATCAATCACAATTTCAGTAACGTAATTTATAGACATCCCCTTGTTACATTTATGAAAATAAAGTGCTTAATGTAAAACAGTTTAAAGTAATCTTAAATGAATATTATATGAATAAATATCAAAATACATATATGGGACAATTATAATGATGGGCTAGCAAAACAATATTTTCCAAATATCATAGAACGAATAAATAAAGACTTTATGTCCAATTTTTTTTTTTTCAACGTACAATTCATATCCGGACATGATATATTTAGAGTATTTTTTTTTTTTATCGCTTCTCGGCCTATTGGCTAAGATCAAAGTGTAGTATCTGTTCTTATCAGCTTAATATATTTAGAGTATATTTATATAAGTTTAAAATTATAGATAACGAAAATTGCAAAAGATGTAACTTTTTAGATGATATTAGGCATCACATATTAAACGGATGTAACCGTAGTAATAAAATATTCGAATGATTTGTTACAAATCTGTTTAAAGAGTTTTAATGAATTTGTCGTGGAAGAAATTATATGTCGTAAGAAAAATTCAATTATACAATAATACGAAAGATAATTAAGTTTAAAATACTAGTGTATTTATGAAAATATTAATTTAATATGACTGTAAAATGGGATTACAGGAAACCTAAAACTTAATTGGATGGTGCCTGTAATGAACATTATAGTAAAAATTATAAATTAAACAAATGAACATCCCTACCCAAAGTTATTGGGAATAGGGAAAAACAAAAAAAAAAAAAAACATTCGCCTAGTCTGTAAACTGTTTAACATACTTTTTTAGACTTTAAATGTGATTAATTTTTATTTCTCTTTGTTAGATATATTCTCGTTTTCTGGAAACATGTCGATTTACACAATAAAGGTCTTCAAGATTCCCGTCTGCATCTATGCTACTTGGGAGCTACCCGAAAGTCGAAGTTTTGCTTGACTAAAGATTTCCTTATACTTTTGTGAAGATTGGGTCCCTCTCTTGTTTTTATTTATTTTTTTATTATTATTTTCATTACTTCTTAAGCACATTAAGCGTGTAACACTGAGCTCTACATTTGAACATTTGAACAAATAAAAATCAATGTTCTGAATGGGGGCGCGGCAGAGACCTCCACGAAGTGCAGAACGTTTTTTTTTTAGCAATAACCGCTGTGTAAATGCACTGGTGTCCTTGGAAACGATTATCATTGATTTCGGTTAACTTTGCCACTACAATTGCGCGCAAGAAAAAAAGGTAAAATAATGAGTGCATATAACCGAAATAGCTATTTTCAGGGATGTCTGACGTCGAAGTTCGGAACTCACCTCCGTATTCTTCAACTTAATATAGAAGGAATCAGCAGAGCTAAGTGCGAATACCTCGAGAGAAAATATGCCGATAAAGTAGATATCATACTCTTACAAGAAACACATACAGTTTCAGATAGGGAATTGTCCCAAAGAGGGAGACACCCACCCCGCTAGTTACAATAGACACTAACAATAATACAAAAAATAGAAGCAATAGTTAAATTCAAGAATCCACTAACTTCAAAACAATTACCTAAACCATGTCCATACAACTGATGTGGTCCATCAAAAAACCCTTCAACAAACTAAGCACCAAAGGAAACGGGAAACCATGGTGTTCAGTATTTCCCCAGGACACTCGTTTGTGTTTCTGCACCTCTTGCTATCTTCAATATGTCGAGAAATCATACAGCCGTGGCCCTCAGTCCGGGGCAGGTGTTAAATCACTAGAGGGTGCTAAGAATATCCCCGCTCGATAAGAAGAGATACATCAAGATTGGAACATGAAACGCGCGCAACCTTTTAGAAGCAGGCAAAATGCATAATGTGATCAAAGAAATGAAGAGAATGGAGTTGATATACTCGGAATCAGCGAGCATAGATGGCCAGACAATGGAGCAATTGATTACGATGGTGTACAATTTATTTATTCAGGGCAACAAAAAATGGAAGAAATGGGATTGGAATTTTGATTGGATCAAGGTTTACGAATTGTCAGACACATATTGTTGCAGTTTCTGAACGTATAATCTCGGCACAGAAAATTGGTCTTCAGCGGAACATCAATATCATTCAAATTTATACCCCTACCGCTGACAAATCAGACCAAGAGATAGGGGCTTTCTACGAAGAATTACAGCAAAGCAAGAAGAATCTAAAGAAGCATAACCTAAACTCATCATGGGTGATTTCAATGCAAAAGTTGGGAGTATTCAGGTTGATGGAGTAACTGGAAAATTTTTGTTTAGGGTCTCGCAATGACCGAGGATCTTTACTTGTAGAATTTTTCCAACAAGAAGGCTTTGTTATAAAGAACACATTTTAGAACTTACCTCCACGACCACTATAAAACTGGAAGTCACTCACAGGACTGTGCAAATAATATTGTTCGGAATCAAATCGATTATATTTTGGTTAATAGACGGTTTCAAAACAGTATAATTCAAGTGAAAACTTACCCAGGAGCCGATGTTGGATCCGATCATAACCCTGTAGTTGCAACCACGAGAACTAAGTTCAAAGCAATATGTAAAGCAAAGCCAAATCCAAGACTAGACCTGGAGAAGCTTCAGAAGGTGGAGACCAAAAGCGAATTAAGCACAGAGCTGCATAAAACAATTTCATCAATCGCAGAAATTGAACAGAGATGTATGACTCTTTTAACTTCCATAAAAAGGTTAAAATGATAATTGGAACTACGAGGAAAGCTAAGTTAGCAGCCATCAGGAATCAAGATAATGAAATTATTACAAACCGAGGAAAACTAGTTGAAACATGGGAAGAATACACAAAGAACCTGTTTTATGACCTTAGATCACCACCTCAAACTAATTGGAACCAAATGGAAGAAGGCCCAGAGATTTTAGACTCAGAAATAGAACTAAGCCTTAAAAGAATGAAAAACAGAAAGACTACCGGTTGTGATAACATACCTGCAGAGATTATTAATTGTATTGAAGTTGCAAGATTGACAACGTTATTTAATAAGATCTGTAATAATGGTATGATACCTCAAGAATGGCTCAAATCTACTTTCGTCACACTACCAAAGAAATCAAATACCAAAACATGTGCCGACTTTTGCCTAATATCATTCATGAGCCAACATGCTAAAAACACTCCTCGCAGTATTGCACGAGAGAATTTACAGAAGATGTGAGCAGTATAGTGGTGATATCCAGTTTGGATTCAGAAAAGGATTTGGAACCCGCGAAGCTCTCTTCTGTATGAAAATTCTCCTACAACAGTGTCACGACCATTGCCAGAATGTATACGTGTGCTTTATCGATTACAAGAAAGCATTTGACACCGTGAAACATGATCCTCTCATCAATATACTGAAAGATATTAGACTAGATGGAAAGAAAATAAGAGTAATTATGAGCCTAGCAGGAAGCTGAAGTGGTAGTGAACGAAGATGTGAAAACCGAAGCTTTTAAGATAATGAAGGGGCTTAGGTAAGGGTGCGTACTATCCCCCCTTCTTTTTAACTTATACCTGGAAAGTCTTAAGTGCTTTTTGGAATAAGGAATACGAAATTAAGGTAAATGGTGAAAAAATAAGTAACCTTAGATATGCCGATGACTCTGCTATCATTGCAGGAAGCCTTTAAGAACTGCAGCAAATGCGCTACCAATTGGATACTGCTGGGCAGAAGTATGGACTTGGAATCAACGATAAGAAAACAAAATACATGGTAGTAAAACGAGGAGACCAAAACATCCAAGAAAACCTTACAGTGGCCAATAGTCGAAAGAGTTGACAACTATTTCGGATCTGTGATAAACGAAAAATTAGATTGCGATGAAGAAATACGAATCAGGTGGTGGAATGGCCAAAGAAACTTTCAAAAGAATGAAAACTCTAACGCTCGCTAATGAACTACCCCCTTCAAATAAGACTAAGAGTGATTGATGCTTATATTACCCCTGTACTCCTTTATGGTGTTCAAACTTGGACATTTAAAGCCAGTTCTGTCAGACGGCTAGAGGCTACAGAGATGTGGTTCTTACGAAGATTATTAAAGATTTCCTGGAACAAGTATCAAATGCAGAAATACTAAAAAGAACAAACGTAGATAGAAGACTTTTGGCAACCATCAAAAACGAAAGATAACATACCTTGGCCATATCTTGAGAGGCCCAAAATACGAGTTTCTTAGACTGATAAGAATTGAAGGAAAAAGAACACCAGGAAGAAGAAAATATCCATGGCTAAGAAATATCAAAGAATGGACCAACATCTGGGGTACAGAAAGACTTTTCAACACAGCAAGGGAAAGGAATAGCCGACGCACTGCCTAGTGTATGGAAAGCTAAGAAGAAGAAGAAGAAGAAGAAAAACTGTGAAATAAAATAGTAAAAAAAAAAAAAAAAAAAGGTACACAAATTTAATAAAAATGCAGTAGAAAGTAAAAAATAATTTTTGCTTGATAATTTGGGAATTGTTGTACAGAGACTCTAATCAAGGTGTATGTATGAATGTTGTATAAGAATAATCGTTATGTCTCTTATGGTATATTATTCTGAAATGTGTTTATTTTTTAATTTTTCTTTGTAAATTTGAAAGTTGGAGACTTCTTTTAAAATGAAATAATTTTTTTCTTTAAAATTTGCGCGACGAATCGGCCGAACACAAAATGATACAAATTGTGCGAACCTAATTTTGTTGGACATATCGCAAAGTACCTCCAGAGTAAACGGAAAGCCTCGTTGGCTGACAGCTTCCGAAACCAATTTGGATCGGTTGTGAAAACGATCACTATAGTTCGGAACATAATTCGGAGAGCACTTAACGGTTTAGAATTGACTGGAATTAAACGATGAAACGGTGACGATTTATTCATTTTTTATTTTATTTTATCGAGTATATTTTACCACTCTTTTTATTGACGAGGATTGTTGTAGCCGACTAAATTACGTTAAAAACTTATAAACTATACGTTAAAATCTTCAAAAGAAACGAAATCGGCTCGATAGTTTCTGACGTTAACAGGCAGACACGCGAAAAAGGGCCTTATTTCATATTTATAATAGATAGTTACCGAACATACTTGTGACGTTTTATGAAATTAATATAGCTTCAAAAACGGACCAGATAATTTACTGGCAAGGATTTTTTTTAATATGATCAAATGATAAATAGTGACATAACTCAAACGACTGCTGTTTCTTGATTAAAAACTCGAACAGCCTTCCTAGTAGGGAAGCTTTTTAATCCGGAAACATTAGTTTCCTTTACTGCCAGCTGCCGGTTCGAAGTTCGAGTTAGAATTCTAGTCATTGTTACAGTAATTCACATTTTGAATTTATCGCTCCCGCCTAATATTAATTCCCCAAGGAACACTGAATACAGCAGACTACATATTTTTCTTTTGCCAAAAACACTGCTGCTACAATTGAAATGATTTTTGATTGTGCAATCTGAAGGCATGTGAGTTCGTACAAGAAATGAAGATGTGCCGAAATTACGCACGTTCAATAATTTTGTTACGTGAAACATTGTTGCTAGAAGTTCGGTGTGCATTCGGTAGTGCGATTAGGCATCGTTTTCGTACGGCCCCAGTGTTCATTTTGGTCTAGACAGATCAAATAATATCCTACTAAAAAAATATTAACGCTCAATTAAAAATTACACGCGATAGTAATAAGTATTAGTTCACGAAAGGAAATTACCGATCGTATTGTGAAATTATTGTAACGTCTGTTCTGAACTAGTTCAAAGAAACTACTCTGTTTTCTTGAAATGATTTACGTTGTGCAGACGTCTGAGTTTCTCGAAAATTTGAAGTATTAAGAGTTTTTTTTTGTTGAAAGTAGGGGTTTCATATTTGTTTTCGTTTTGTTTCATATATTCATTCATAGTCAGGACTTCTCCGAAAGTTTAATTTTCGTTCTTATTTATGTATATTACAGGTTACCAACGATTTGAATTTCTGGAATCCGGAGCATTTTATATTTTTCCAGTTACTATTATTAATATTTTTATTGCTGATTTTTTTCCTATAAATTTGGCCATCTAGAAGGTCTGTTTTTTCACCTATTTCGCTTTTGAAATTTTTTATGTTAATTGTTTCTACTACGTTAACCTTTCGTTGGTCGCGCATCACTTTCCAAACGTCGTTGGTCGCTCGGTGAGGGAATCCCCGCCATGTAAAATTTACTGCGACGTTTTAACGCGCGTAATTTTGAAACAGTTATAAAAAAGATAGTTAGATAGCAACATAATAAATTAAAAATCACTTATGTTATTAATTTAAAATTTCTTTATTTAACGAGATTTTATACTATCATTTTTAAAATTATTAATTAATTAATAAATATTAAAAAATTCTTATTATTCTAATTATTTTTCTACATATTTGGCAACGTTGCGAACTAAATTTTACTTACGATTGCGGTCGCACAATGAGGGAATCACCGCGATTTCACGGTCTACACACGATAAAAAATTATTTCTAAAAAAAACTAAAGTAATTACAACTATATAAATATTTTAGATCGACTTATGACATTTCAATACATGAATAGCTAAAAACTGTTTTATGTAAATTATAAATAGTTTGTTAAATATTTACACTAAAAAAAAAAAAAAGGCGGGGATTCCCTTATAGCGCGACCAACGAAAGGTTAATAATGTGAAAATTTTTACTACTTCCTCTTTGGAGATATAATGAGAGAGTTTGGATAAATGCTAACCCTTGTATTTTAATTTTTGAAAAAAAAAATATATATCACTTGTTGCTTCTATTAATTTGCACCCTGCTCATATTAAGCGAGTGAAGTTAAGAAACTTTCTGAAAATAAATTTAAAGAAATTATTGAATTTGATTATGGGTTAATAAAAAAAGGTATATATATATATATATATATATATATATATATATATATGTATGTATGTATATGTATATAATAAATTTAATAACCACCCAATTTATTTTTTAAATATTCATTTTCCTTTCACTAAAACAGGGATCACAAAGCAGTATTTATTATTGTGAAGGAAAAAGATTTTTTTTTTATTGAAAAAAATTATAAACCAATAACGTAGAGAGTATGCCAAGAGCCTATAAGTAAAGGGTGACTTCCTGTTACGCCTAATTTCATTTTGGCTAAAAGTGAAACGGTAGAAAAAAAAGAAATAATAATAGTAATTGGGGGGAAAATCGACGTGGCAGCTGTTTCGTACGGAAAGAGAAAAGGTAAAAAAAAGGCGGTTAGGGAAACAGAATAAATAAAATAAGAAGAGAACCGTCAATGGCTTAGCACTAGGCCGGAAAAAAAAGACCTATTCGTCTGCTGTCGGTAGTTCACTGTTAACAAAAATGAATATTGCCTTCATTTGGCCTTTCTTAGAAAACTCAGAAAGCAAAAAAAAAAAAACGTTCACTTTTTCCCGGCATTCATTTTTGTTTCTTTTTCTTAAAAATAGTAAAGAGATTCCCGGCGTTAATAGGCAGATATATTGAGTTTATTATGAAAGCAGGTCTTCAGCGCAAAAATCAAAGGCAACGTTTAACACGTTGAAGTCTGAAAATAAAGTAAAGGTGCGAATACATAATTCCTAATATCAATTTATCATTAGTTTTTCTCAAATATTAAGTTACAAAAAAAAAAAAACAAAAAAAAAGGAAACCAAGAAGAGCTAAAATATTACTAAAAGCAAACTACCAAGAAGAATAGAAAATCGTAGATGGAAACAGATATAAAGATATGATATTCTTATTTCACTTTCGGACTCTGCTGCATTTTTGATGATGGAAAAACCTGTACTCTATCGAGGTTTTATGGTGAAAGTAGTAATAAGATTAACCGTTGGTAAGTTATGATTGAAAACCACCTTATTGATTAGTTTTAATATTTATTCGTTGTACATATTATTATTATTATTTTTGCATATAAGCAGGAGTTAAGTAAAATTCTATTTTATGTATTCCATTTTATAATTTTGTTATTTATGTATAATAAAATTTGATTTGATTATTATTATTACTGCTATAATTTCAATTTTTTTTGTCTACAACGTATTTAAGATGATTTATGTATTTTTTAAATTTTTAAGATTGAAGTTATTATTTTTTGAATTGCCCCTTTTAATCCGTCACCTGCCAGCTTTGTATTCTTCATTAATAAAACCCAGAATCCAACAAGCTTCCCGTATTACAATTTTATCCAAATTCACCTCTACATATCCTTTTCCCTCAATTTCCTCAACTTCCTCAATATAATATTTGATCGGATCTAGAATTTGGAAATTCCGTTTTTTATCATATTATCAGTATTTTACAGAAACACAGAAGAAAAAACGAGTGTAGCTAAGTTACATAATAATGGATAGACACATTGATATTCTACGAACCAAACTGTTGAATAATTTGTTACTTAATAGAAAACAGTAAAAACTATTTATATGTGAATTCATGTAAATAGCATCAGCGTGTAGTCTTCCGTAAGATACATTCAACAGTTTTTATTTCGTTATATACACCTACATATATATATATATATATGTTGGATACTGAAAAAGGCAACTATAAGACGAGTAGATAGTTTCCAGATGTGGTGTTGGCGAAGGGTTCTTAAAATACCCTGGACGGAAAAACGAACCAATACATCTGTAATAGAAGAAATCGGGACTGCGCAACGATTATCCAGTATTGTACTCAGCCGTAAGATGAAATTTTTTGGACACCTTATGCGCAGAGAAAATGGAATGGAGCGCTGGCTGATACAGGCGAAAGTGGAAGGCAAGAGATCCAGAGGTCGACCACCAGCGCGATGGACCAATGCGATACAGGATGTAACGGGTCTGAGCTTACAGATGTCCTGTCTCAAAGCAGAGAATCGCGAGCAATGGCGAAAAATAATTAAATCGGCGTCGCCATGATCACGACACCCCTCTGGGGTTTTCGACCAAATGATGATGATATATATATGTATATATATATATATATATATATATATATATATATGTATATATATACACAAATATATATGTATATGTATATGTCTACGTCTATGTCTATGTCTATGTATTTATACAGATGATGACAGATCGCTAAAAGCTTACATGTACGCAACTTCTGAAAGGAGTCAACTTGTCTGCGACACCAGTGAAATATGAAAACGGTAAGCATACGGTAGATGCGCACTACGTGTGTCGTGTTTAGGTAATACGATGAACCGACAGGGTTGTCAGCGTCATATTATTACGATATCGTGAACTATCGAAATGGTGTGAAGGTGCCGTTTTAATGTTTTTTTGTATTATCTGCGGCTTTCACAGAATCTATCCTCGGCGACTGAAACGGAAAAGATATTAGATATGGAAATTTGAAGATGGAAATCGGAACTTTACAATAGAAAGTGCGTGCTATTTGCACAGTTCACCGAGATAATCTGAAATTCTAGTTTCCTCGAAACGAGAAATAAATTGGTTAAAGTTAATAAATTATCAAGAGAAATCTGAACTGGAAATATCGGATAAAAAGTTCTTTTCCAACAAGTCTGATTATGATTGAACGAAAGGTACATAGAGAGTCAAAAAGTTACCGCTATCAACATAACGATAAAGGAGTGTGTTATTTTCGAACGGTCACTGAACGAGTTAGTTTTTGTATTTATTTTAGTTCTATAATTAACCAGTTTTCTAAAACATTCCTACCGTTTTCAACCGTATTTCATTTAATTTTGCGAATTTATTAGCTATCGTAAAATATTATTTTGTAAAACATTTTAATCAAGGGCGTCGCCAGCCGATGAGCCAGGGAGGGGCAAGATGAGTTGCCAGCCGCCGGGGGGGGGGGGGAAGATGATAGAAAGAGGATATGAGTTATCGGAAAAATAAAATTTATAAGTTGTAAAGGCTTAATATTTTATTAAACGAGAATAAAATCTTAATTAAAACATAAGTTTTACAAATTGTCCATGATTATGCGCCTATGAATACTCATCAATGTCAGTTGATTAAAAGTTTCAAGGCTCCAGGGGGGGGGCAGCTGCCCCTCCCTGCCCCCCGCTAGCGACGCCCATGATTTTAATACTAAACATGCGTTTGATAACGGTTTTTTTCTTTCTTGAATTTTGTCATACTGATAGGAATTATTTTTATTTAAAAAGGAATATATTTACTAGAATACACTAGTATAAATATAAAAAAAGCAGCATCTATTAGGTCTCGTCCAAATTGAGCGTATGATGCGCTACGAGCGCATTGCGAAAATTTTTTTCAAACTAACGCAATCAGCGCAGTGTGCCCAATTTGAGGTAGCGATGCGTGCGATTGAAACGCACGTACGGATTGGGTTGATTTTCTTCAACCGCAAGCGGAGTTCAAATAGAGCGTGTTTACAATATCGATTATGTGGTTAGTTGTAGTTGTACGTAGTTTTAATTATAATAACGGATTCGATTAATTGCGAAAACGGAAAAATGAATGGATATTATAAAAGAAGAGATGTGGGGGAAAAAAATTGGCTAATGCCCGTAAAATCATTTGCAGCATTTTTAAATTCCTCCAAGGTTAGAGCTGAGATATGTTCATCTTTCAATACATCCAAAATGGTGATATAGATAAATTTCTTTTACAATGTACGATATGGCTGATTTAGGAATTCGGTGTACGAATAGACTAGTTCTCTCATATTGCCAGAAATCTAATGCAAGAATGAAAATTATTACATTATTACACATACAATAATTAACGAACTTTCTAATAGTTTTCTCAGCGAATAATGGCGTATACTGTAATAATGCGATTGTTTACATCGCCGAATTAATAACTCTACAGATTTTACTTACCTAACCGCAATCGATAAGTGTCTTTCTTCTATGGAAATTGGAAGGTTTAAAGTTTCTTATGGGTAGCGGCATACTACATATTTGGAGATATCACATCCGCGAAATAATTAAATGTTTCTTTATACCCATTCTAGCGTATTCGGAAAATGTGTTTTTATTAAATATGTATAAATAAGGAGTAAAATTTACTAAATGTTTTTCTCATTCTGGCTTCCTTTTTTTTTTTTGACAGCATTAGAAATAAGTGATCTGTTAACGCTCTTAATATCCATCGAAAGTATCAAAAATTAAACAATTCCAAAATAAAAATACAATGCAAAATAAACAAAAACAGCTACTGATAAATGAACGCGCGCATTCGCATATTACGACACTTCCTCACTTGCCGCGGCACTGCGCTGAAATGATCTTCAAATCAAGCGCACTCGATTTCGACACAGCCTTATACCGGAATTTACATTTGTCGTAGCGTGAGCTTTTTTATGTTTACACGACGTTGATTCTGGAATCTAGCCCATAGATGGTAGCACCATTATGCACTCCCCCCATTGTAAAGCCTTAGTAAATGTTATGTGAAACTACAAGTATCATTCGAATTGACTCCGGGCAGTCGTTTGAATTAGTTGCGTTGAGTGTGTGTTGTTGAAAGTGGAAAAAATCGGGTATCGCGATAAAATTTTTCTGAAGAGATGTTGTTTAACGCTAATCGAGAAAGGATCACGTAGATGTTTACGGTAGCTCCTCACCATCGGTTTCGATCGAGAAGGAGCGGCCGTGAGTTCGAGTACAGCCGTGAGGGCCTCCAAGATGATTAAGCGTATTTTACGAAAAACGAGAGTGACTTTCTGAATATGTGACAATGAATGAAACTGGAATTCTCACGTGCCAAAAATGTCGTTTGCAGTAGACGATGGCAGAAGCTTACTGAAGTAATCGAAGACGATGGCATCGACGTTTTAAAATGTGAAATGAATTTTGACGATTGACTACTTAACAAAAAAAGCCCAGAATACGGGAAAAAATATTCTCTAGCACTTTTCTAACCTTTTAATGAAGTTGCGTATGCAACAGTTCGTAAAAGCAGACCCGGTTAGCAGAATAAAAGCTGTCACATTACAACGCATAAAACACCTGACAACTACAGTTATCTTATTAACTTAATGTTTCTTACGAAAGATCAGGGGCGGATGAAGTATTTACGGGGCCCGGTACTAATCTTGAATGAGGGTCTCACTCCTTCGAAGAAAAAATGGTGAAAAAATTCAGTATTATATATGTGCAAACAAACAAGCAAAAAAAAAAGAACCTACTACGTACTCATGAATGACTAAAGTAAAGTAAGTGCCATATATTCTTGATAAAGTATAATGGATATTGTGAAATTAAGCTTTTTATAATATACCAAGCCTAATGGATCTGATGAAAATACTGGACCCTGTTCCGTTCTCTTAGCCCCCTTTACTTTCCCAAATTTCTAATAAAATTAATATTACGCTTTACTTTACAAAACCTCTAACAAACTGAATACTACATAAATTGAAAGTAAAATAAGGAATTTTATATATACACATAAACACACACATATATATATACATATACCAGGTGTACAAGTATGAAATGCGGATTTGAAAAATCAGATGTCCACCAATACAATGTGTATTATAAAAATTTGACGCATATGCAATTTTGTTGCGCCATCAACATGTGTCAAATGTACATCAGTGATAAATTGAAAAACTGTTTGCGTAGTATTGTTTTGCTATGTTCAATATGACGACATTTGTGCCAAATCAAGAGCATTCGCGGACAGCATTAATTTTTTGTTTTCATTTGAAGAAAACTACTGCTGCTGAATCATACCGATTGCTTCGAGAAGCTTATGGTGAACATGCTCCATCGTAAGATACGTGTGAACGATGGTTTCGGCGTTTCAAAAGTGGTGATTTCGATGTTGCAGACAAGGAACACGGAAAACCGCCAAAAAGATACAAAGATACAGAATTGCAAGCATTGCTAAATGAACACGATGCACAAACACAAAAACAATTCGCAGAGCAATTAAACGTTAGTCGACAAGCTGTTTCCAATCGCCCACGAAAAATGGGAAAGATTCAGAAGGTCGGCAGATGAGTACCACATGAGTTGAACGAAAGGCAGATGGAGAGGCGCAAAAACACATGTGAAATTTTGCTCGAACGATACAAAAGAAAGTCATTTTTGCCTCGTATCGTTACTGGGGATGAAAAGTGGGTGTATTTTGAGAATCCCGAGCGCAAAAGATCATGGGTAGATCCAGACGCACGATACACATTGACCGCAAGATCGAAGCGCTCTGGCAGGAAGACGATGCTCTGTGTTTGGTGGGATCAGAAGGATGTGGTCTATTATGAGCTGTTAAAGCCTGGTGAAATGGTTAATATCAAACGCTACCAACAACAATTAATCGATTTTAACCGTTCGCTGCTCAAAAAACGACCAGAATATCAAAAAGGGCAACACAAGGTAATTTTTCTCCATGACAATGCTCCATCACATACGGTAAAACCGGTTCGCAACACATTGGAAGCACTCAGCTGGGAAGTGCTATCCCATGCGGCTTACTCACCAAACTTGGCTCCTTCCGATTACCACTTGTTTGCATCGATGGGTCACGCACTTGCTGAGCAGCGCTTTGGTTCGTACGAAAATGTGAAAAAATGGCTCGATGAATGGTTCGCGGCAAAAGGGGAAGATTTTTACTGGCGTGGTATCCACAAATTGCCCGAAAGACGAGAAAAATGTTTAACTAGCGATTGAGCATACTTTGAGTAAACCACTTTTTATCATTCTTCCAAATTTAATGTGTTTTTTTTCAAAAAAAAATCCGCATTTCATACTTGTACACCTGATATATTAATTACAACATAATTCTTAGGCTACCCCCCATTAGAAAAAATGTCTCAATTTTATGTAACGTTTGTTATATTTTATAGGATTTTTGTTATTGTTATTTAAAAAATGTCGCAATTTTATGTAACGAAAAATGTAACGAAAAATGTAACGAAACAATGTCTTAATTTTATATAATGAAAGTTAAATGTTAGGGTAGGATTTTTGTGATTATGTTATTTTTTTGTGTTGATGTCAGTAAGAATTACGTAGTAAATTTTGATCATTTTATACAAAGTATAGAAGAGAAAGGGACAGAAATGAAAGCAAGAGGGGTCAAGGGGCACAGCCCCTTGCGAGGCCAAAATTCCAATCCTACGAAAGACACCATTAATTAGAGTTTAGACGGTTGCATTCTTCTTTCTATGATGTGCGACACTGATGATGGTGGAACATTTACTAAATAAAAGAGGCCCATTATTGGTGGAGAAACACCTTGAAACAGGTAATTGTGTTGGATATAATGGTTGTTTTGTGTGATTGGCGGTGAAACGTTCGGGTGTAACAATTGTTAATCTAAAAAAAAGGAAACTAAAAATTACGGTTAGGCTTTGAAATATTTTTAATGTTATCGAAAATGGAATTTGATGGCATTTAAACATTTTTCACCGCATATGAAATCGCTGGAGAAATTAAATCATTACGCCTTAACGATTGTTTTAAGTAAGGAACTAGTAGAACTGCATGTTACACGTGCTGTAGTTTAAATTTACAAGTAGCATAGAGAGAGCATACTTCTAGTAACTTACTAATTAGTGAGTGGGAAAAGAAGACCAAATACTTGGAAAGCACTTATAGAGTCGGAGACAATCAAATAGTTGGAAAAGAAACCATCGGAAGACATATATATATATATCACTCATTAAATACGCAATAACGTCATAACTCAAAATTCGCAGGAAACGCAAATTAATATTTACATTTACTATAATTTGAACGGTGTACCCGTTCCGAAAGCAATGCTTATTTTGTCGAGTTTCTTATTTACAAAAATATGGCGTTCTAACCTCTAATTGTACTTATAAAATGCATTCCAACTATACACATAACTCAAATTCGCTATTTTTTGAGTTATGACGTTATTGTATTTAATGAGCGATATATATATATATATAGACAATGGAATGCAAGGAAGCGATAAGTTCGCCGGTAAAGATAGTACAGAAGGAAGGAAGACGAATAGACTCAAAGTGATTATCAGGAAAAATAAATGAGGCTCTGATTCCACTAGCGCCCCTCGAACCATCCGTAAATATGGTCTTGTGAAGGAGAAATAGGGACTTGATGGTATTGTGGGATTGCTGCTTGACTACAGATTTGGGGAGAGATTTAAATTTAGCATGTATATTATCTTGGCGCAAAAATGGCGTTGTTGACAATAATAAACGAGATAATATAAAATAACTTATTTTGTTTTATGTCGGGTTTATGTATTTTAAACATTTAAAAAGAAAAACAAGCTAAAAAAAAAGTTGCACGAACTCAGCCTAATGTTTATACTTTTAGTATACGACAGTAGGGTTTGAACTCTCTTCGAAAAAAATGTCGTTATCTAACTCGTAATTTGAAGAGAATACTTTTGTTGTAGTAAAAAAATATCTGAACTTTGAAGTCGGTTTTATCGCCCCCCGGAGGATATTCTAATTAAATCAGCGACCTTCGTAAAATATTTTTTTAAATAATACATGCACATTTAAATATTATATCGAAAATACATAGCATACTGCCACGAAACACATTCTGGACCTATATATTTTATCGTAGTAAAAGTTTTCGCAATAATGAAATATGATGAGCTTTTCGGATGATAAATTTGGCGGGAAATCTGTGCAAATTTATGTACACGCGTGTATGAGTATATCTATAGTGCAGCATCTTTTCAGTACGGATAGCCATGTTTTATTTTTTTTACCTGTGTTGTCCAGATTGTTCTGTAAATACTTACATATGTGAAAGCGTGCGGTTTTTACAATCGTTTTTCCCGCGTTTTAAATTATATTTGAGTTGTTAATATTTGTAACTGACACACTTTCTGTCGATACGCAGATGGGGTTATATTTTATATGCCCCGGATAACTCTACTTTTGTAAATCTTTCTTTCGCTCTCTTTTGAACCGGTCGTTTCGCTGCATTGTTATAACGCCGTTTAGTGAATTGCACTAGCTCGCTTAGAGCCAGCGTCGAAATCTATACGATGCAATTTATACTTCACACGGAGCGAGGAAACCAGGTTCTCCTTAAATGCAGAGATGGATAAAAATGCAGTTCAATTAATAAATGCGGAAACTAATAACGGTCAGTTTAATGTGATAATAAATAACAGCTCCGAGGATTACGAGCTGATATTTACGGATGGATTATTAGATAAAAAAAAAAAATAAAAAATGAAACAACATATAGGTTATTATAGTAATGTAAATAAAGGAACGTTTTGGCGGAGTTTTCGAAGTATGCTGGTTCCTCATTTATCGCGGAAATATACAACACGCCATATCAATACGGGGTACGCTGAAAAGTATAAAGAATAGTGTAAATAAAGAGATATCGATTTTATCCGATTCGTTTAAGATCAGAGAAGATATATTCAAAGAGAATACGTAATACGGAGTTAAATATTCGGAGGTTAGCGGAATCAGAATTGTAGTTTTTAGACAGATACCCCGGCGCACGCGTGCGAATATACGGGAACGAGATGATAGATCAATCAGCGAAAACAGGACGTGGTTGTAAGGGCGAAAATTAAATCAGGAGGAATTTAGAGGGAAAAATATGTGAAAACCGGAATAGATAAAGATATTCGAGAAAAGAGAGAAAAATATTTTATAATTAAAAAAGAGAACGGAATCATCCGCTGTACGAGTAAAAATAAGGCATCATTACACACCGGCTCATTTAGCCAAGATAAAGGTAAAATTAGCGACAGATGCCTTAATTGCGATGCAGAAGGCACATTGGAACACCAAAGTGGCAGTGAATATGAAAAAGAAAAAAAAAGAATTCCGGTAAACAAACTACCGCTTTGTCAGTTAGTAAACTCCTTTCAGACATTAGGAAATTGGATTTCTTATGAATCCATTAAAAACAACAAAACCGGTTTTTTAAAATAAAGAAAATAAAATATATATCCGTTAATTTTTTTTATTATCTCGCGACGAATGCAAATTTATAAAAGTCTTCGCATTATAAAGAATATTTCAAATCGTCCTTCTATTCTTCTCTATTAAAACTTGATCTACTCCTTATAGTGCTGTTTGTATTCTTTCTTGTTTCCTCCTGCTTCTGTTATTCTTGCCCTTGAATTATTTTTATTCTCTGTCCTTAAACGTGTAAAAATATAAATTTACTTTTTCTTAATATAAATTTGCTTTTTCTTCCTTCTCATTTCTTGAGTTAATGTACTCTCTAAAAACCCTCTTATATATATATATATATATATATACCAGGAGTGGATCCAGTGAGACATTTGGGGGAAGCGAGAATTATATAATTATGTAAAATCTTCCACGGTAGGCAGTGGATTTGAGAAATACCTTGTTTCATAAAGAAAATCAAATAGCGACCACCTCTTCAGAAATTTAAAAATGTTTTAAAAATACATAATTATTACAATTTAATTTAAATTTTGTTTTATTTTTAAGTGAAAAATAAAAAAATTATAAAATTCTAGCTAAAATGGGGTAGTTTAGGAATAGTAAGAAAGATAGTATTTTTATTAGACTTTACTTCTTTTTTATTTTTGTTAGTAATCCGATGCGAATTCTCTTTGTTCCTGAGCAAGTTTAAATATATATTTTTCATTTTTCATTTTTTTTTTTTTTTTGTCCTCATTTCGGAAACTACCGATGAGGCAAATGTATTTAATAAGTTTCATTACATACAGTTATATGACAACAAAATTAATGTGCCCCATCCAATTAAGTTTATTAGGTCACATTAATTCTGTTTTACAAAGTGTTTAAGTATAATTCTTAATAGTAAATAGTACCTTAATATAAATGAATATTATTTTTACGATTTTTCACCTCTTGTATTGTAAATTGATTAAACTGTTTGAAATTATCATCAGTTGTTCCGTAGTACCTTCAATAATTAAATTACTGCCATTGCATCCTTGTAAGATATGATACACGCTGTCCTGAAAATTGCACCTAACACATTTTCGGAACCCGCAATTCCATACTTGTACAAGTACACTTTAAAAATTCCATGTCCAGAGTTATAAACTGCACATTAAAAAAATTTGGGATAAAAACTTTATTATTTAATCTTTCTTTAATATCCGGAAAAAACTGATATGCAATACCGTTGTAATTATTCCAAATTTGCTGAAATTTATCTATGTAACAATTTTCCAGAATAATTTTTAATTTTTTAGCGTTTAGTAATTGATTTTGATACGTAAACTGGTTTTTATGAATATATTTTACATTACTAAATTCATTATTCAGCTTAATGTTATGTTTAATACTAAATAAAGTGATATGTTTTTCAATTTCCATATCCATCGGTTTAAGTCCTGCAATAACTAAAGCTGCTTTATAACTTATCGTTCTATACGATTTTATTAGTTTTATAATGATAAGTCTTTGATAGCTATATAACATTTTCTTAAAACGTTGTATTTTTAACATATCGGTATACATGATACTGCAATACAATATATTGCTTAGTATTACCGTCTTGTACAATATTATTCCCTTTTTGTAATTTACAGCTTTTTGATTGTTGTATAGTTTGTTAAAGATAAGTAAAAATTTATTTATTATATTTTTTATAAAAGTAAAATTATTATAAAATTTTAAATTACTATCAATAATTATCCCTAAATATTTAAGTTGAGTAACATGTTTAATATCTAAACCATATTGATCTATATTTAAGTGACTGTTTTTCAATTTGTTATTCATGATCATATAATTTGATTTTGAAACGTTAATTGACAGTCCAAAATCTGCTAAAAATGTTTCTATTGTATGATAAACTCTTTCAATTTTATCTGCAAGTTGGGTTTGCGTTTTTGCCGCAAATACCACCGCAATATCATCAACATAGGTTATTACTTTTACATTTTCCGGAAATACCAAACTATACATACTGGAAAAAACGATATTCCATAGACAAGGTCCTAAAACAGAGCCTTGTAGTATTCCTGTTACCACCGGATATTTATTTGTATAATTACCAATATTTATGTATGTAAATCTATTTCTAAAATAATTCATTATTATATTTATTAAATTTTCCGGCACTCTTAAATTATACAATAGTTTTACGAGACTATTTAGGTTTAAACTGTCGAAAGCTTTTGTGATATCGAGCGCTAGGAGACCGCAAATATACAATTTCTGCTTATATATTTTAATGTCTTGTAATATCGTGTAAATAGCTAGTTCCGAGGATTTATTTTCTAACGATCCAAATTGATTTTGATTAAGTATGTTATTCTGGTTACAGAAATTTTTAAGTTTATTTAAAATACATTTTTCGTAAACTTTACTGAAATTTGACAGAAGCGATATCGCTCTGTACGAATTTGAATCATTTAGTGGTTTATTACTTTTTGGTATAATTACTGTTTTTGTTATTTTCCATTGTTCTGGGAAATACTGATTTCGATAGAGTATGTTTATAACAGTTGTAATTACTTTAGGAAATTTGATGTTGAAAATTTTTAAAAAACCGTTTGATATATTATCCAGCCCAGTGGTTACTTTATTCTTTAAATCTTTAATAATAGTTATTATTTCATTTGCTGTTATTACATCATTTGTTATTGCTACGTTAAGTGTGTTGTTTACTGTACTTTTTGCTTGAAATGGATTTGTATTCAAATATAATTTAGTGCTTAATAATTTTACTTTATCTTCATCACTTTCTGCTTGATTATCTAATAGGGGTATTTGTGTTACTTTAATTTTATCTCTCAAAATTTTGTACTTTAACCCAAAAACATTTTTATCATTTGCTAACTTTCTCCAGGCATCTAGCTTGGCTTGCTTAATCTTGTACTTATATTGTTTAAATACTTTTTTATAATTACTGTAGTATTGTGTTTTCGTTACTACACATTTACATTTACTATATTTTTTATACTCCCTATTAACTAATTTTTTGCAGTTTTGTAATTCTGCGGTCCACCAGTAAATACTTGATTTCTTTTTATAAACATAAGAATATTGTAATACACAATCAACATAAAGTTGATACTCCTTTAACCAGAGATTAATATCCGTTACATATTTACATTTTACATTTAGATCTATTAAGTTTATAAATTTGTCCATATTTTTTTCTAATTTATTGTAATCAATTGCTTTAATTAAATTATCAGTCTTTGGTTTAGCAGTTATATTTATGTCACAATTAATGTAGCAATGATCACTAGCGTTTTTTTTTCATGACTTACTTTTCAGTTTTTAATTAAATTTGTTATATTACTCGTAGCCAAAGTTAAATCTATAGTGCTAGTTTGATTTTTACGTTTAAAAGTATATATATCTTTAGTGTTTAGTATTTGTAAGTCATATAATTCAATTAGCTGTAGTAATTCTTTTCCTCTGCTATTGTTTACTTTATCCCATATTACATTACGTGCATTTAAGTCTCCAAGTAACATTAGTTTCTGAAAATTATTATTTTGAATATACATATTGATAACTTGAAAATATTTAGTTGCTAAGTTATTTGGAGGAATATACGTTAATATTATTACTATATGTTTTACTCTAATTACTAAGATATTATATAGGTCGTGAGAATAAATCGTGCTTACGGGTAGCCCCACACGATATATTATTATCATTGTGATTTAATTTACTATAGTTATTAAGAATGCTCTGACTATTACTTTTATCGCATATAAATACTAAGTCAATATCATACGCAACGATATCTGCTAGCAACACATCTCTAGCTACTTTCGAGCGGTTTTCGTTATATTGTAATACTTTGATCATATCTAATTATTTTTATATTTCTCCTAGTAAAATGTCTCTTTCCACCTTACGATGGTTTTCATTGAATTGCAGAATATTAACCATTTTTACTATTATTTGTTTCTTTACTGTTATCCTTACTGTCTGCCGTTATTTCGTTATTTATTTTGTTAATGATTTTGGTTATTCGTATTTTGACTCCTCTTTCGTTTATCATTTCATAAATCATCTTTAACTGTTTAACTACCGCTTCCATGTTGACCGAATCTTTCTGCATCACTTGTTTAACTGTTGTTGCTGCTTTTTCGTTTTTGTTGATAGTATTAATTATATTCACTGTTTGTTTAAGATTAAGAATACCACTTTTTTGTGTTTCTATTCTTTCTTTTAATGGTAAAAGTGTTTTTTCTATTATGTTTTCTTCATTTTTCTTTGTTTTATATTTTATTTCTTTTGGAGCATTATTCAATTTGCTTTCACCTTGTTGCTCCTTTTCCGTTTCTTGTGTTTGTTTAATTTTTTTTTCCGGTATTTTATTTTTGTTCTGTGGATTTTTACCTATCTCCTGATCTCCATCTATCAAAATGTTTTCCTCCTTTTTTGTATTTTGTCTTTGCGTCCTGTTTTTGTACTCTTCCATATTACCCTCCATTTGTGTTTCAGTAGCTACTCTTTCTGTTTGCTTTGTCATTTCCTTATTTGTTTCCCTTTTTCCTATTAATCTCTTTTCGTCGTCATCCAGACTTTCTAAACTTGACACTGCGTATAGGTTGTTAATTTCAATTTCATTACTATCGTCCACGGTATTTGTATTTTCTGATGTTGATGGGTAAGATCTTTTACGTTGTTGTTTGTATACTTCCGTCGTCATTTCTTCTCTTTCTTCCTCTTTATTTGTTATTGTATTTGCACTTTTGGTTATCTCGTTTTTTTCCCGATATGATAGTTGGTCTTCTGAAATGAATATGCGGAATTGTTCATTTTCATAGTTGATTATTAATGATTCCGGTAAAATTTGTTTATTTTCCTCAGTTTCCTCAAGTGTCGCATATACCTGTCTTCTAAAGCTACAAATATGTTTGTACCCTTCTTCTGCTAAACCCGCTTTAATAAAGGATACCGGTGAGTTCATTTTTATATTGTGTTGTTTTAATGCATTTTCAATTATATAGTGTGGTATATGCGGCGATACATTTGATATTATGATACGTTTTGCCGAGTTTAATAATTTCCTTATTTGTATTTTGTTATTTTTTATTTGAATTGTGTGATGTACTTTAGTAATTTGTTCCACTAAGTTTTTATTTGATAAATATATACAAATTCTGCTGTTAGAAATACGCGATGCAAATAAAATATTGTTTGCTCCAACATATTTTCCTACTTCGTATATGTATTATTTTAGTTTGATTTCGCTTATTGCATTTAGTTAATAGCTTGTTGTCTTTCTGGAAATAAATTTGTTTGTAAAACTGTACTGTACGATGTCATATTTTTAGATTTAAGTTGTTCATAATTATCTGCTGGCCCTATTTGGGCCATTTGTTAATTTATCTGATACTGATAGTTTTACTTTACATTAATCTGTTTAATATATCTGATGTAATAACATTAGATAAGAATTACCTGCTTGCTGTATTGTCGAATCTGTCTATTATATTTCTTATCACTTTAACTCACAGACGCGAACCGTACACTTTAACTGTTTCACAACCGATCTATATATTTTTCATTGAACTATTTTTTTTTTTTTTTGAAAAATATGACTTCATCATCTTACATTATCTTATACATATACATAATCGTGTAATATTTGCTAATCTTAATCTATCTATTTACTTATTAATACTTAATAATCTATTTCTATCTTTTATATTCGATGTTTTGTTTTTTTTTCAGTTTTTTTGTTGCGCCTTGTCATTTTATTTTATTTTTATTATTTTTTTTTTATATTTTCTTCTTCCTAAAGCCATTCCTTTATTTTCCTTTTTCTTTTCTATATTTTTTCGTTCTCTATTATAATTCTTTAAGTATTTTATTCAACATCTGAGTTATAATATATTTATCCGTTTGCTAATCTATGTTCTTGCTAACGGCAGTTGGTATGAAAGTTTTTCCCTCAGCTAGTATTCTGTGTTTATTCTTTCCTCCAATTCAATTTTCTTTTCTGCTGATATGTATTCCCATATCTCCTCAGTAATAAGTACATTTCTCTTATGCTCATTACGTTTTCTTTTTTAATTATTTCACTATCGGTTTTTTCCCTTAAGGATTTCAAGCATTTAATTTGCAGTTTATTTATTTTCCCTGAGTATACTTTTTTCATCATTATGCCTGAATTCTATATTTGATCCTCGAATCTACTAGCGCATAATAAACTACTTTCAATGTTTCATTTGTTGCATATTTCTTTAATGTATATAGAGCTGGTAAAGCTGCTCTTATTTTCTTTGCAATGTATTCCATATGTATGTCCCATCTTAAGTGTTGGTCCATCATTCATTTACATTACAAAATTAAAATTAAAAATAAATAAGAAATGCAAAAGATCGATGACAGTTGCGTTTAAAAATAGTTTTACTAGAAAACAGTATTAAATATTAATTATAATTAAATTCATAAGTAACATTTATATATACAAATTTTTTATAGTATAAATTAAGTTTCTCGGTTATAACAAATTTTTTTGTTCTTTGTAGGGGAAGGCTGTCTCCTATTCACCCCGGATCTACCGCTGTGTGTGTATTTATATATATATATATCTATGTATGTATAGAGGGAAAGAGAGAGAGAAAACGTTTTAAAACTCCCATAATATATGGATGCTTTAATGTTCGATGTAAATAAAGCCGATGTTCCGGACTGACCTAAGATAAAGACTTCGGTCTGTAATGTGTTAAGCTTTTTATAAACTACGAAGTGTCTAAATGAATAGAATATAGCGGACCAGCTCCTTTCTGTCGGCAGTTGTTTCCACGCATTCCTCCGTTTTTCAGTTCGATTTCAGAATAGCCCGTTAACTCCAGATACCGATCTCGGGACCGTCGGCTTGCTGACCAAGCATCTCTACTAGGCCTTCGTACTAACATTATTACAAACGCATTTGAGAATGCTGTTTTAATATTAATAAACAATCGATTTTTTCGGTAACAACAAGCGTAAATAAAATTAACGTAAAAAGAGTAAATAAATGACACATTTCCCAGTTACACAATATTACCAGGATGTTAGTTAGTATGTAACTACGAATTGAATTGTTTATTTTTAGTTTTCGAATTATTACATTTTTAAAAAAAGTATTTATGTCATTAATATTTAAGATTAAAACTAGAAAAAATAAATGCATAATTAACGCACATATATCCGTACTATAATATTATGTAAGGAGATGAAGTTACCGCGTCGAGACTGCAATAGGATGTGAACCGATTAACGCTTGTGCTCCGCATAATTTCATTATTACATCTTAACGTAAATTGAAGCTATTTTTTATGTTGTTTACTTTTTTAATGTTTTCAATTTGAGGTTGAAAAATCAGTTTGATCTAATCTAAATTGTCAGATTAAAAAAAAATCATTAACGTAAAGATAGTTTTTTTTAAAAATACATCTGATATTTTGCCAAAAAAAAAAGAAAAAAAAGGAAAAAAGGAAAAAAGGAAAAAAAGAAAAAAAAACGGGAAAAAGGATGAGACAAGAGTTTGATACGCGCACGGGTTTAATTTTATGGCGACAATTTCATTTGTTAGCGGAGTGTCTAGGCAGCGAAAATGGTTATTACATTTAAGATGTTAAGTATTCAGAGTAGCGTATATGTTGAACCTGCGATTTTTTCTTTTTTTAAAAACAATTAGCCAATCGTATTATCCAAATTTGCTCGCAGACTACAAAACGCGAGTGTAAAGTAATTAAAATAGCTCGCCGTTGCCTCAAATTTGAAATCACGAACTATAACAGTAACGGACCAACTGGAAAATTTCCAGTTGCTTCTCGGTTAATGGGAAGTGTTTTTTTTTTCTATTTTTCTAATTAGCTTTTGTCGCAATTTAACAGTCATATTCTCACGACGCTAATTTCATATAATTACGCCTTCATTTTCAGTATTCGGTTTTTGCACGAATGTTCGTTCGATTGTTGTCGGCTATCGACGAAACAATCGAAGTTTTTATTTCGAGGGATAATGAAAATATCCGCTAGTCGTAAATTAACTATAACTTTCACCTCGTTGCCGGAGTGCGCATTTGAAATAACAACACAAGGTAACTTCGATTCATAAAAACAGCTAGTCCTAAGGTCACATTTCCATTTTACGCTCTGTTTTGTTATCCCCCCCCCCCCACGCCTATCTATTTTTATGTTATCCTCTTGTTTTCTCTGCTGGTAAAGATTTGTGTAGTTGAACAGAATATTGTACATTCGCGAATTTAATTAAAGCGGTTATTTTATTTTATGTTACGGTTTTCTGCAGTGCTTTGCATCAAGGAGTACGCTAACGCGGGAAAATGATTTTTTTTTAATACTTTTTTACAACTTCCAAAACGGATGATTTTTTTTTTTGGCTTTTCTTCGTCCTGTTCTGTATCTACATCATTATGGAAGTTGCTCGTGTGAGCGGGTAATACATTTTCAATAAGGAAAACAAAATGTAATGTGAGATTTGATGCAACCATCATTAGGTATTGATACTGTTATTTAGAAAATTCAATTTGAAGTTTTGTCAATATCCTTCGTCTTTTTCTAGGCAACATTTTTTTTTTTATCTTTTCATTCAACCGGTTCTTTCTCCGAATTCTCGCTTTTATAATCGGTCCTTCTTTATAATATTTTATTTCTCCTTTAGGTCGTCGGTTAGCAATGAAGACGTTTATCGATTAAAATTTCGAAACGCTTCCGAACGATATTCAAGATGGAGGAGTAGAATTACTTAGATGCCGACGATATTCGGGCTTTATAATTGGGGTTTACTCGTAATATGAAAACATTTAAACATTGGCAATATTTTAATTTCTAAGGCTACAAATCCATATCGATGCTATCGTAATTCTGTTTCTGTAATATTTCAGTCGATAATCTATAATGGAAAACTTTGTTACGCTCGTATTTATATGCTAGTGTCGGAAAATCATTAATGACATCTCAACTCTGATATATAAGAAGCAAGTTGAGAGTCGTTTATTAAGCAGTCGTGCTGAGCTTCTCTCTTGAACGCCTACAAATACTCGCACACACTTCCCCTACTTTCCTTCATGCGAAATGTTGACAATCAATCATCGTTGAGGCTGAATTTATCGGGTCTTGAAATTTTTCGAGATCACTTTAGTCTCGTGTATTTCTCATCCAGAACAGCTATTTAGAATTCATGCAAATTCCAAGGGACGAAAACCAGACGGCTACCGATGGAGAAAGTTTCGCGCAGATGATTTCAGTAGCCGCTATCTCAAAGGCTCTAGCGTCATAATGGTCACTTTCCCGTTCTTCCTTTTTTCGTTTACATTCGGTTTCCTTCTTCGCTCTTGTATTCTTTTCATTTTTCCGCTTTCTTCGTCCCTTTTTGTCTTTGTTCGCTGCCTAGCGGTTAGAGATATTTATTTACAGGCTAGTACACCCGATAAAAAACCCGGCGCAAAGTAAAACAGCTGATTATGTGAAGAAAAATGTCTTGCAGTTACCTGTTGGCGTTCACTCATTAAATATTTTGGCACACTGTAATGCGGCAACGTTAAATTGTTAATAAAAACGCGATAAAATGGTTTACAAAGTTCGACTAAACGAGTATGTCATAAATAGCAGAGGCCAAGGAACGGCGAAAAAAGTTAACAAAACTGATGGCGCAAATTTAAAAACGTAATAATCCGCTTTTTGATCTGTAAGGCAAAAGATTGTTGATAAAATCAAAAAGATCATAATTAATTTAAAACTTCGATTTATTTTATTTACGCATGAAAAGTGGTTTCACTGAAATATTCACCGCGACTGGTTTTACCGATACATCACTACGATGAGGATAAATTGTTGATGACAAAATTCCGAGCATCGTTAACGACAAAATTACAACCATCGTTAACGACAAAATTTCGACTATCGTTAATGACAAAATTTCGACTATCGTTAATGAAAAAAATTTCAACTATCGCTAACGACAAAATTTGGACTATCGTTGACGACAAAATTTCAACCATTTTTAAAGACAACATTTGGACTATCGTTAACGACAAAATTTCAACCACCGTTAATGACAAAATTTCAACTATCGCTAACGACAAAATTTGGACTACTGTTAACGACAAAATTTCGACTACCGTTAATGACAAAATTTCGACTACCATTAATGACATAATTCTAGCTATCGTTAATGGCATAATTCCAACTATCGTTAACGACAAAATTTCGACTACCGTTAATGACAAAATTCCGACTATCGTTAATGACAAAATTCCGACTATCGTTAATGACAAAATTTCGACCATCGTATTGACATCTGTAAAACCGATTGCAGGGAACATTTAAGTAAAGTTATTTTTCACTTGTAAATGACACGATCAAAAGTTTTGAGCTAACAAATTTGCTTTTATCACTAATCTTTGTGTAATTTGCGTTTACTTTATTGCGTCTGTTTCGGCGGACTCGGTATAAACATAACAAAATTTCGTTATAAAATGGCTGGCTTTCGTTTATTCTGATGGTATAATTAAAGAAAATAGCACCCATATATAAATATATAAACCCAGGGGTACTCTTATTTTTTTACTACTTTTTTAAACTACTTTTTTTTTCCCCTTTTTGCGTACGTATTTATTAAAAGTGAAAGCTCTTATCTGCATGCGGAAATTCTGAAGAATTCGAATTAAAAAAAAAAAAACAAAAAAAAAACGAAAGAAAACATTACAGTGTAACGCGAGCGAAGAATAAACGGAGGATTATTTACGCAAACAATCTTCTTGAATAATGCGAATAAGGATTATAGGAGCAGTGTTCTTTGAATAGCGTGTACGAAGAGCAGAAGAGGAACGGTTATTTATCCAAACAGGCTATTTGAATGATCAGCCGACGCGGGACCCCTTTTCTCTCTTTACGACCGTAAAAGAACAACATCGAAAAAATGTTTGAACCGCGTGAAATATGTTAACGCCGAATATGTTCGCCGGAATAGCATTAGATAGCAGCGTTACGTAAGGCGCTTTAACGACCATCAGGCCGTAACGGTTTATTCTCTGACGAGAGGCGAAATTTCTATCACACTGATAACTCTCTATTCCATCGGTAAACGCTTATTATCATAAATAGATATCAAACTCCGGAATAACGACTGTATTAGAAATCTTATTCGGTTAAAATGTTGCTTAGCCTTAAACGTAAAAACTGCATCCGTTTAATTCCCGGCAGACCGATTTTTATCAGTTTCGAACGGTCAGGAAAATAATCTAATTCGTACATTTCAAAATTTATTCCGAAATTTCGATAAAAAATAATCCGCCAAAATGCTTTATCAAATCACTTTGTGAAAAATGTGACGAAGTTAACTCTATCGTTTCTCTTTGCTTCTCTCTCCTCATTGTCCGTTGCATCCAGATGAAGCAGTTGTCTGTGATGCTGATCACATTTTCTTCGAGTGCTCTGCTCTTTCTGCGGAGCGCTCTCTTTTCTATCTTCACCTTATAAAGCTGGGGCTTCCCACTCCTTACTGTGCGTCTTACATCTTGTCCCTTCCTTCCCAGTCTGTTGTTCTTGTCCTTGGTTCCTTTATTTCAGCTGTCTCCAACCGAATTAGGTTCTAGTTAGTTGTCTCTTCTTCCCATTGTGTCTGGGCAATGGTCCATAGTTGATGCGCCCAAAAAAAAAAAAAAAAAAAAAAAAACGATTTCGAATGGAACCGCTTACTTCAGCGCACGCGAAATAGTTTTTTTTATTATTGTTCTAATTTATTTCTCTTGTTTTATTCATTTATATCTTTTTAAAAAGAGTCCCAACCCCAGCGGTTTACATCTGTCTGATCTTGTGTCATTTTTAACGTCTACCACTAGCTCGCACTGTTAATTGTCTAACGATGATTACAACTGCACGGCAACAGTGGGCCTTAAACACAATTCCTAGTGAAAATAACCCACAAATCGGGAAAATGTAATAGGATATTATCGGTATCGTTGGAAAAATGCTTCCCCGCTTGCAATGATTTTTTTAAAATTTTTTTTTTTATCCACGATGAAATTAAATATATGTTTCTTTACACAAATGAGATACTAAATAAAAATTACATTTAAAGACGCGCTAATTCAACAGCTTGGGATAATCATTTTTTGTGTTTTTGGTTTTTAACGGTCAGAGACAAAGGATGACAGTATTCCGCTGTAGGAAATTCCGATTTTTGAATGTTGGCGAACGCGATAAACAGGATTTCTTTACTTTTTGGTAATTCTATTTCGTTCGATGATTGCGTAATAATATTACCATGTATTTCCGGGAATTCTGGGCGGATCATAGCAGTTCCGATCCGTCTCAAAGTTCGAACTGAGTTTAATTGGAACATCAGAAGCGATTGAAGAGAGATCAAAATCCTTTCTCCCCATCACGTTATAAAAGTACTTTTGTAAGTGCCGCGAAAAAATCATTCAACATTTAACAACACATTCAATATTTACTACTATAATGTTTATCTTTCAATTTCTTTCTTAAGCCTTGCGATTTTCGTTCTTCAGTGAAATTCCCATATTTTCTTTTTTTTTTTTTTCGCTTCGTCTTCAGAAGAGTTTTTAGTTGGTCTGTATCAATCTGGTATCTGAAGAGCCCTTTTTTTTTGTTTTTTGTTACCTTCTTATTTTTTTTTTTTTTATTAAAGCCCGAAGCTTTGCGTTATTTTTTTGCACTGACGACGCTTTTTTAATTCCTTATCCGTTCGAATTAAACTCTTACATAATTACCGTAATTTCGTTCCGTGTTTTTAATTGATTTAGCCGTTAAAGTGAACATTTTTTAAGGTGAGTTTTATTGAAGAAAGAAGCGGTATATTAAGCAAGTCCCATACCCTTGACAGAGCATCAGCGATTGTGAAGTTAAGGTTCACAGTATACTTAGAGCCTAATGGATCTGATGAGAATACTGGGGCCAGTTCCTTTATACTTGGGATCCGCCTTTACTCTCCCAGATTACTCTGGTATAACCAATTCAATTTCAAATTGGATATATAACTGGGAGCGGCTTGGATCCGGAACAAGACAACTTTCGAAAACCCATGATCCCTCCGGTTTGGTAGCCAAGCACCTTAAAACTGAAAAAAAAATGATGATCTGAAGATTTCAATTGGTACAGGAAAAAGATGAAAACGTTTAATGAATTGGCCAAAAAGGAATTGGAATATAGGAATATTCATTTATATCAATATTAAAGTATATTAAGATAAAGATTAAAGGTTGTAAAATGTGAAGTGGAGAAATCCAAAACTTAATTGGATGGTTTCCACCGTTGACCACATTACATTTTTATATGTACATAAATAAATTGTAATTTAATCATTTAAAAAAAAAAAAAAAAAACATATTTCAAAATACGTCCTTCTGTTAAAATAATAATATTTTTTAAAACTGCCTTCGTTCACTTTAACTTTTTATATTTACTCGTGACAAAAAAAACTAGCACTTTTCCACCGTCACTAGAATCCCCTTATTCCGTAATTTCCTATGTTCTATCGAGGGAGCATTTAGCTCCTCGTATGTTTGATAATACGTCGTTGAGGTCGTTCATCTTATCTCTGTGATCATTGATTTTATTTATTTGCTTTTTTATTAAAATTTCCTTTGATCTGTTCTATTTGTTGAATTTGCTAAAAACGTTAACTATGTTCGACGGGAGGTGGATTTCTCATTTTACCGCTAAAACTACAATATAAACGGTGCAAAATCACCGAATCACGTTTAAACCAAACTTTCCGGTGCTCTTCGAAAAACTTGTCCGCTGCTTTCACTAACGGTAGCCTTCCGATAGTGTTTAACATCAATCAGACTGACACAGATCCTGCACCTTTACACGGTAATCAATCAACTTAATTAACACCGAAATGCCAACCAATTTCTAACATCTCTTTAATTACGTTTTCCGATAAGCAAATCGTCAGTTGAAAGCTCCGAAAGTAACAGTATCGCCCGTCGTCAGCCAATCTCTTTTTGATCAGATTTCGTACAAAAAACTTTCAATGATCTTCTCTTTCGTATTTGAGAATAAATGTTTACATTTATAACGGCGATCAATAAGTTCCTTTTCTAAAGAGTTAAAATTCTGATTTTTCATCCCGCAATTACCGCTATTTCGTCTTGACGTAATTCGTAAACATTCCATCTGATATTTCTATAGGCGAACTTTTGTCGAAATATCTGACGTACCGCGATCTTCAATATTCCTGGATTGTAGAAAAATACCGTCGATCCTACTCGTGTGGGAGGCAACCGTTTTGCTCTGTAACGGCATCTTTGGAAGCAACCTCGTTCCCACTATCATTTAATCGAATGAATTTTCATATTCCACTCGGCCACTTACCGAAATGGTTTTTCTCTAAAATAGATTAGCCTAGTTGTTCATACATTGATTCTTCACCTTCCTCAATCGTTATCTTCCTTGCGGCGAAATTAGGATTGCAAGGCTGCTTTCGACTGAAGTTTGTCCACTTTTAGAATTTTGTTGTCTCCCTCTCTCACAAAAGTGCCCCAGCGTTAGAACTATATTTATTTTCAAAACGGACATTTGCTCCTTTTTTTCACGTTGCATTTTTCTTACTCACATTTAGAAACTCTTTGCCAAAACGTCCCTTTCTAATCACATCCTTTCTCTGATTAACACTTTTTAAATGCATTCGCTCGTAGTTACGTTCCCTGTTTAAAAAGAATTTTGTTACATCCCGTCTACCTTTGGTTCTTTACGCTTTTTTACTTTCTCCCTTTACAATGCTGAACTCTAAACAACCTTACGCAATTCTTCTAATTTCTCTGCCGCTGTGGACAGAATCTGTTTTCTCATTCTAAAAAGTCTCTCGGAATTTTCCCTTTGTTTCCTCTTGAACATGTTCGATTTCATTCTTTTATCTGTTTCTGCTCATTCTGTTCTGAATGCCTTCATCGCCATCCTATCCATTAACCTAATTTTTCCTCACATCCGATAATACGTTTGGTTTTCGCCCTGTACGCGGTCCCTTCAATTGGATTAGTGCATTTTTGTCAAGTGTGCATATATGTATCATCTGTTAATGAAAAAATCGTTATCGCTTCCTTTGTGGTCGTTCCCTTTTCAATTTTATGTTTTTATATTACTGCTTCCTTTCCTCTCTTGTTACCAATATCTTCCAATGTAAAACCGCTACACTGTATTCTATCTCTTTGGACTAGAGTCTTTCGTGGATTGCCTCACTTGCCTTGGTCAAACCGTGTTCAACTTTTCCTTCTTCTTATTGACGACACCGTCATTTACTCCACCCATCAGAACATCTCTGTGACTTCAAAACTCTCCAATAGTGTTAGAAAATGCTTTAATTTTTCCATTATTATATAGGTCGTTCCTTCATTAATCTTTCTTATAATGAATGGTGCAGTCCTTCTTGCTAACATCTTTCGGTTACTTCGGAGTATTTTTCGACGATCGTTTTCAACCTAATTTCCTTACATTCTACTTTTATTTTACAAATCCCGTCCCATTCTAGATTATTGCAGTTATATGTATAGCAATTGTTCCAGGACTTCCCAAACTCGATCGCGTTCAATATACTTCTCTCCCCGTTTGTTTCAAAAATCTTCTATCCAAACTATCCTCAAGTTGAAACACATATTCTACTGTTATTCGAAGTTCCTGCTTAAATTACTGTTTCCACATTAAACGTTCGCCTTTCTCTAAATTAAAATAGTTGAATTTCCTAGGAATCTAACTATATTACATAGACCAGGTTTGATATTCAGTCCAATTAGTCTCATGTCCATCATTAATATTTTACATATGTATGTATATATATATATATATATATATATATATATATATATATATATAAGTATATGTGTTATACGAGTACTCATCCTCCCGACCTTCAAACCCGAAAAATAGAGAAGTAGAGCTTCTTCTAAAATTTCATATGCAAAGCTTAAAGAGGTGTAAATAAATTTATTAATAAGACAACGGATTCTTGATCTATTAGAAAAAATTCCGATTGAAATTATGAACATAAAAAACAAAAAAAATAATTAGAAATTAAAAATTGTCAGCTGGGTAACTTTAACCGATAAATTACAAGAGTGGTCTACAAACCAGGGCTTAGCCTTCTCAGCTGAAAAAACAGCTAGCATTATTTTCAGCAATAAACGGAAAGCCCCTTCGGCCTGCAAAATAATTCTGGGCAATAGCCCCATTAGATCAGCCCTAACGGTCAAAATCCTAGGATTAGTATTCGACAAGAAGCTGTCTTGGTCGAGCCACATCGATGAACTTAAAGCGAAATGTCAAAAATCACTTAACGTCTTCAAAATGACAGCTCATACAAAATCGGGCGGAGATAGGAAATGCCCTGCAGAACCTCTATTCCGCTCTTACGATGTCTAAAATGGATTACGGTTCAGTCATATACAGATCTGCTAAACCTAATGTGCTGAACAGGTTAAACACCGGTACCGGAATTCCGCATTAAGATTAATCACAGGCGCATTACACTGCAATCCAATTGACAGCCTTCATGCAGAATTCCTGCCACTCAAACACAGAAGGCGATTTCTGGCGCTGAAATATTTCTTTAATCTGGCCTCAAATCCATCTAACCCCTCGCATCAAAAAACCTTTTCCCCGATTTATATACAGCTGTATGAAAAAAATCCAAAAAGTCCAAAACCCCTGGGGATCGAGTGCCGGAATGCTTTAGCAGTCTTCAGTGGACGACGATGGCTCATTAGCATATGACTGAAGCCCCTCCGTGGAACGCCAGAATACAGCAATTAACAAAATTTAGAGGCCAGAATAAGAAAAACAGCCAACATCTGAGGTCCAAATTAAAAAAACATGTATACTCCGCCTGGCAACACGAATGGGAACAAAACTGTCGCTCTCAGAAACTGTTCAGTTAAGGGAAACCTTCGGCGATGGAGTACCTCATACAGACATGAGGAAACAACATTAGCTCGCCTGCGCATAGGCCACTGTCTCCACACACATAGCCACCTGTTTCAAAAACTACCGCAATCGACATGTGAAATTTGTGGAGTGCCGGTTACGGTGGAACACCTCCTCACCTCGTGCCGCAAATTTCGGCAAGAGAGAGCCGCGCCTTCTTCAAGGAGGATGCCGGTCTTGCCGAAATTCTGGCGGACAATGAAAAGACCCGCGGAAACATCTTCAAATTTTTAAAGCTCACCCGACTTTTTCCTTTTATATAGTTTATTATTCAGCAGCGCTTACCTCCTTTCTTTTCCTTTCTTTCCTTTTCTCTTTCTTTTGTTATTTAGATATCCTTTTTGTTCTTTTTATTTATTAATCTATACTTATAAGAAATAACTTCTCGTTTATGTTCTTTACTTTTATTTATCTATAAGCATAAGATGTAACTTCTCGGCGTCGCAAATGGCCTTAGCTGCCGAGCGACTTTAAATAAATAAATTATTATTATTAACTTTAACGACTTTAGTAGATAAATGGGACTGTGTCACGAATTCACGATTAAATGAGTAAAATTATATCGATCTTTTATATAGTTTTCGTCTCAGGCATATTAATTGAATTGCTGGTTTGTTTAGTGTAGAAAAATTTTTCTTTTTAAAATTAACAATATTAGTAAAAATTTTCTTTTGTTGTTCTTGTAACGGAAGATTTTTTTTATAATTATGTATTAAAAATATTTTAATTTGTATTCATATCAGTTAATTGTATACGATCAAGCTTTATTATAAATAAACGTTACGGTTGTCTTGAGAACCTACAGACGGGCGGTCATCTTGTTGGTTCTTTATATCTTATTTAAAAAAAGAAAAACGAATTACTATATTTTGACCCCAATATTCCCATCAGATCCATTAGGCTTGGTACATTATGAAAAGCTTAATTTCACAACCCACGATATCAAGGATACATCTTATTTTATTTTTCATAATTTTATTTAATTTTCTCAAATTATTAAACGTTTAGCTTCATTTTTATTAATAATATTCTTTATTCAAATAACACACTAAGTTTAAGTTTTGTTAATATTTCTTTTCCGTTTTCTAGCGCTGAAGATGAGGCATGGATTTCCAGAATACTTTAATATGCAGTCTTAAGATATATTTTGTTATTATGTTCGTGTAGTTTTATCATCCGGGCATTATTTCGTCACTCTAATCGGTCAAAAGTTTGATAAACTTATTTCGAGTGATTTCTAAGAAAAATTTCTCGGGCACGCGCCTCTACATCAGGGGCTGAACTTGCGACGAAATAATGAAAAAAAAAAGAGGAAAGAAAATGGGGCTGAAATCCGGAATAGCAAACAAACGCCAACTCTCCTCTTTGTGTAATCAGATTATAGCTGAGTTTCACAACAATCTGTATCGTCAGTTGAAAAATTGACGCAATGAAATGCTGAGAAAATATTCAACGTGATGCACATAATAGAGCACCGGTGGTAACTTTAAGAAAAATATTTTTGCGTATTAATTTGTATTTTTCTCCTCCGTTGTTCTTAGAATCTTGTTAGAGTGGTGGAAAAGTTAATTTACATCATCTATCCCATAATATACTTTTGATCTTTCTTTTTTCAAAGTTTTTCCTGGACTTTTAGGATACAGTTCTTTTTTAGGACAAAAATTTAATTCTATTCGCATTTCAGTTTTTTATATAAGCGTCAATTGTGCATTATATTCGTTAGTAATGATCTTGTAGTTTTCTAGTTTGTTGTTCCAGCAAATTTGTCATTTTTTTTTTTTTTTTTTTTTTTTTGGGCTCTAAATAAAAATTTCACCTATCGTCGAATTTGTCATTTTGTTTTGCGTCCATACTTTTTTCCATAATTAGAGATATTTTGCGCAATACTTTATACACTTTCTTTATTTAATGTGTACGAATTCGATGTTTCGTTAGTCGAATTTATGCTATGGCCTGTAGATTTGCGCTTTAGACACAGTCTTCTTTCACCTCACTATTCCATTTCTCATTTTATACGTTTCGTGGATTATATTTTACTGTATTTATTATTCAAACTCATTGTTAAATTTATTTTTGTCGTAGATTATATTTTATCCGAATGTTTTTTCATTAATCTCCCAATCTTTCATTCTTTGATTTTATTCTGTTATTCCAACTCTGTCGAATCGTTTCCGTTTGCAATCTCCGATTGTTTAAAAATGCTGTTCCACTGCTCTTTCTAGTTCTGAAGATGATATTCGCGTCGACAAACGCATTAGAAAAACGCCAATTTCTTCGGAACAAAGCGCACGAGGTTTGATGGTTATCCCCGCATTATCCGAGAGAATGGGAATGGTGCAGAATAAATAGATTCGGTACGGGACAAGGTAGATGTGCTTACACATTGAACAAATGGAAAATGGTTTCGAGTCCCATTTGCGAATGTGGAGAGCTTCAAACTTTAGATCATTTATATAGTTGAAAGATCTTTTTTTCCAAAAATAGTAATATATAATTAATAGACATGATGTTGGCATAACATCACGAATAGCGCGCTCCAGTAGATATTTGGACTCTCGATAGATATTTAAGTTTATTTTCTAGCTTCGAACGATAAGAGAGAAGAATATCGGAGTTATAACTTTTATCAGTCGAAAACAATACCGTCTTTAGTGATGATTTTCTTAAATACTCCGCAAACAGTGAATATTATTAACAGCTCTCTAAATACATACATATATGTATGTATGTATATTATTTTTTAATTGAAAAAAAAAAAAACTAGATGCGCGAACCATGTATAATTGTCGAGAGGTTTTCGCGATTATAGTTTCGTAAGCGGTATTTAATTTGGGTGAGAATGACGCGTATTTGGATCGTTGATTTATAAAGCGCGACGGAAAAATTAATCCCCATTCATACAGGGTACGATGACAAGTACTTTTATATTAACATTAATCATCCGGAAGATGCGGAAAAACATAAAATGAATACAGTCAGTTTTCCGATTACCCGCTGACCTCGTAAATTTAATGTACCCGGCGACATGAGGTTTTTCGGACCGTTTTTTCCTAACCATTTTCCGTCTTTGTATTTTTTGTTTTTCTACTTTTCTCCACGTCTGCGTATTACCGCTAATCCGGGCGGATATTCGAGAATTATTTCTTCGGAACTTTAACTAACGTTATCTATCTAAATTCTTTCGTTTTGTTCCTTCGAGTTTGATTAAAATGCCGGCAGATGTGCTTATTTATTTTCAGTTGCGGCTCCGCAAATACGATATAAAAGTGGAACCCATCAACGGCGAGCAATCCGCGAATTTTATTCAACCTTATTGTATTTTTCCTTTATCGTAGGGCGTTGCAATTTGTATTTTTATTCGCTACACTACCTATATACATACATATGTATATAAATATAAATATAAATATATATATATGTTAAAGCAAGTCGAAATAATCCCCATGAGGAAAAAAATAAATTTTGCTGCTTGGATATTTTCAGTTAACAAACCCCGGAAGCTTTTGCTGTTTGCATCTTTTTCTATACACATAAAATACGCTATCGTTTTTGTATATCAGAAAGAAGCTGTCAGTGAAAATGTTAAAAAATTTCGCTAATCCGATCAGTCTATGGCCGCAGTACTTTCTACTACTTCCTGGTTTTTCATTCGGATTTAAAAAATAAATCCAGCTCGAAATTTTGATTTTAAAGGAGTAAAAGTAACCGTCGAATTAAACAAAAATACGGCTGCGATTTAAATCGTTTCCGATTTCGTGCTATAGGTCTCTGCTTGCCTTTTTGTCGCTTTTACAAAATCTTCTTTTGATCTGGTATTCTGTTTTGTCAAAATATGGCTTATTATAATCGTATGAGGGCAGCGGCGAATTTCGGCGGAACCGCTATTGTGGTAGATTTTAATGTTTTAATGGGATAAGTCGAGGAATTTCGCCCGGATAAAGTAAAAATTTCGAACTCTTCCCCAGTTTCTGTTCTACGTGAAGAGTGCTCCCTCATGAGCGGTTCGGTCGGTGACGTGATTATTTCACCAAAATCCAACTTAGCTGCATAAGAAGTTTTTTGACCATTCTAAATTTGGTTTTTATTTTCGCTGTCTGGTATTTTCTAATAACCGGATGAAATTGAGAAGCTGTAATGCCTTACGCATAAATCCTTTCAGTGCGACATTCGCGGTAGTTAGTCATTGTCAGAATAAACGTTACAGATGCGGTCGAATTCGCGAACGTCTTTATAGAGTTTTTAAATTGATGCGCTGTACACTCTTCCACGAAGCTAACGTCCAAATTCCGTTTGCTTTGTTTCTCCGTATGGATAGTGTTGTCGTAACTAACTGCGAATATATTGTTCGAAAACGCGCGCCAAATGAATCTAGCTTCAACGATCGTAAGTGCCTCTAATTCGATTTGCATTTCCGAATGAAGACTGCGAACGAGCGTCGCCTTGGGTGTGTGTCTGTTTCGATCGAGCTTCGATGATAAAATCGCGATCAACGGTAAAATAAATCTACCCGGTTAGGTAGAATGCAAGGGAGAAAAGAAGCGCATAGCTTAAAAATCTGTGTATCGAAATAATCGTTGAGCAGGTTCGCTCACAACTTTGTTCGAAAGATAACGACAAGAATTGATGCACGACCAGAAGAGAGGTGATTAATTAGGAAAATTGTAGCACGATGTTGTTAATTAGCTTAAGCGATGGCCGACGACCACAGAAGAGGGAGGCTGTTCTTTGATGTTTCGGTGGTGTACATTCGGGTCAGTGACTTTAAGACGTGAATATAGGAAAGAAAAACGATTGATACGCAGGAGCGGCTATGTTTTTTTTTTTGTTGTTTTCGCCAATCCTCTTTCCTAGATTTCTTTGACCTGAGAAAAACAAATAAAAGAGATACTATGACTGCAAAGCGGTTGAATTCGATCATTTTTAGGTGTGCCGAGTTGAGTATTTCGTAATTACGATCATGAAATTACACGTAACTCATTTATTGTCAAGTTTCTGAAAACTTATAAATGTTTAAAATCTTTGGATTTGCAAATAAAACAAAAAATAAATTAATGATTTTTCGATATATCTTTATTATTTACTTCGAAATTCAAAGAAGAGTGGTATGCGGCTGATATGTTATATTACCACACGAGGGTTGTATTGATTCTTTATGTAGCTTTTGCAGATGGTCGAACGGTATGTTACAGACAAGGTCACATAGCTCTCTAAAAAGACGGTTAACATCAGAGTTGGGCGTTAATAGATCTACAACAATAAAATAATAATTATAATACGCAATTACAAAGAGGTTGGTTTTCCGATTTTTATGAGTATATTTACACACTTTATTAATTAGTCGCAAACACCATTAATATATGATAACTTTAATATTTAAATGTTCCGAACTAACAGTTTTAATTCACGATAACAATGAAGTTTGTTTCTGTTTCACTTACTTTTATGTATAAACTATTCCTCGCGGGAACATATTTTTTCGTGTAATAATCAAGATAAAGGTAATTAAGTAAAAACTCCAACACTTTAATTATACAGCAAAACGTACACGAAACTGTCAAAATACCGAATAACTTCGAAAACCATTTTCCAAGAATTCTGAAGCGAAATAACGTCGATTTCAGACTAATAAGTCTAGCGCGAACAACGCGTCAAGGATATTTTTAAGAATCGTTCCATAGAGGATTTATAAGTTCGAAAGTCGGTGTGAGGAAAAACCTAACCCAGTTTTAGAAACGGATTGAGCGCCCGTGAAGTAACCTTGTACGTGCAGCTGTTAGTGACCATCAAAATCAAGAAATGAGTGTAAGTTTCACGGACTTTGAAATTTGATACGGGGTCAAACGTGACAAGATGTTTGAAATACCCAGAAAACACATCAACAGATGTTAACGTGTGTGTTTTATCAGCAAAAGGTTACGCGCGGTGCCGTTAAGATATGATGCATTACACGATATAAAAATCAAACGTAGTACTGATACAACAGCGTACCCAATTGCCGATATTGTTAAATATTTATTCAGAACATATCTTTGAATGCGAATCAGCGGCGTAGTCTTGAACAGTATAACAGATTTACGGATGATACTGTTATTTTAGTTCACAAAAATACGAAGCCTTTCCACACTTCGCTATCTTCACCGATGGGTTCCAGAACATTTGTCAGGGATTGCTATCCAAAACACTATCCTATTCCGAATCTTTCAGACTGCCTTCTATTTTTCCATCTTTACCGCGGAATCTATAACTATCATCGGGGCTATGGTATTAATAAGCTTCCGTTAGTCGCCAATTCTAAAAATGATCCGTTGGACATTTCCTCTTCTCTTCCTTTGCAATAAACTTCATAATTCTCTATACTCCTCAGTGGTTTGTATATCTCTCGATCCGTACAAATTGATTTCTTGCGCATTTCTAGTTATGTCGGCACATCGAGGTTATGGAACAAGCTATTGGCTCGATCTGCCATTCACAATGGCCAATATTTTTCTACCAATTTTTTTTAAATATTCTTTTCAGAAAGTGTCATTTTAAACTATACAATTATATTTATCCGCTCATTTCTTAACCCGAGTCGCTATTCAACCTGTTCTTCCATCACACCTTTCCTCACTTCTTTCGCTATCATTTCCGCATCGGTTATAGTCGGCTTCCAGCATCTTCTTTCCTATGTCTTCTTAACCATTTTATTCTTTCCATCCTAATGGTTCTAATTTAAATAATTTCTTCTTCGAGTGTTCATTTATACCTGCAGAGGGTCACCCTCTTTCGGGCGCGATCGATCGGACGCGAAAAAACGGGCGCAGCTCTATCGGGCGCAGACTCTATCGGGCGCAGCCTCTTTCGGGCGCAGGCGAACTCAGACCTTTTTACAGACCACCTACGGTGATTTTCAGGTATCATCCGTTAAATGTTATCATCTGTGTTAGTGAGAAACACGAGTTACCAAATACTGCTATCAGAAATTCCGTCCAAAAAATACCGTTCTTCGTTAACAATTTAGTTTTTCCGCGCGTACAGCATGTTATATATGCATATATAATCACAAAACACATATTTTACATGATTTTGTTTGGTTATTCGCTTTTTTAAAATATTTTCTATTTTTTTTTTTTTTTTGAAATAACGACTTCAGCGTGAAATACTGATAAACAGATTTTCGCGATGTAAATTTAAGAGTTCTGTTAGCAATAATGTTACGAAACGGACGAAAATTATTAATATTAATAATCGGTCAAATGCATTGTCGGTTTTCTTCATTTTATTTATTTTTTTGCTAACGTATAGTCAACCGTATTTAAAAAATTACTATCAACTCTACGCCATTTAAAGTGTAACATAACTGAATTGAATTTGCTTCTGATACATATTCCTTATATTATCTTTCTTTTTTATTCATATCTAGCAAATTTATTTGAGGATACGTTTATTAAAGTTTTTTCTGTTATCTATGATTTTAATTATATATTTAATTCCTTGACGAATCAACCCTGATTTCAAAAAAATATCGAAAAAGACAAACAAAGGCGCAAAAATTTTTAAACATAAATACATTTATGTTAATACTGGGCGAGAAATATATACGATATTACAAATTAAAAATTAAATATCTTTGTTTTGAATTTAATATTATGTAAATGTAAATTATGGTAATCTTTAAATTAACTCACAGAATGTTTAGTACATGAAACATCCTACCCGGCTAACCTCTTTTTTTTTTCTTTAGAAAAATTTTAAATCTTCAAAACACTGGACTAATATTATTTTCGTAAAAATTTTAATAAAGCCAATAAGGAAGAAGCTTTTCTTGTTTTGTCTAATAATGAAGCGAGCGGCTCATAAAAAAATTATAATAATTAGAAAAATCGACTCGGCAATACTTGACGCGTATTTTGTAGGGAAAAAGAAAAAGTAAAGAAGTAAGTTGAGAAACAGAAGCGATTAATTAATTTTCTACTGTGAAATAGTTTTTAATAAAAAAAGGAAAAGAACCGTCAATGGCTATAGCCACTTTGTAATTAACATGTTTGTTAGTTACAAAACGCGTTTTAACCGAATTTTTTTTTCTAGAATTTCGTTTTTTTACTAACTTATCACACTAAATTGCAATAATACTTTCTAAATATTGTCAGTTCAGCTGGCTTGGATTTGAGTAATACAAAGCTTTAAAAGGAATAATTTGCATGTGTTCGTTATTTGAATCATCGTTCTATCAATTTAGATTAAATATTTATAATAGTAACTTATTTATCGGCTTTCTTTACTAAAGGTTTTTTGGTTTCATTTAGAAAAAAAAAAAAATTCTTTAGTGGCGGTAGTGAATAATATGAAAGAAGCTATATTTAGTTCTCTATATCTGCTTATTGGTAATGACTGCAAAACCTAAATGAGAATTACCTTTTTCGACCTTAGTCTTATTTATTTATTTGGGCACGTCAATCAAGGTCCTTTACTCGGTTTGTATTTCGATACTTATGATATGTTGTTGCAAATACTAAATTATCCGTACACTTGTTTGTTTTCTTTTTGTATTTGCTGAACAGAAAAGTCCCGTTGAGGCAAAATGTGATCAAACAATAAATGAGTAAATGTTAAAATGAGCACGATCGCCTATTTTTTTTTATATAGTTATTTCATTAATTTATCTAGAATGATTTATCAGTTAGCCTTAGTATGTTTGTTTTTATTTCTATTCGATTCCTTTAGGTTGCTTTTTCAGATTTAACCTCATTTGGCCTAAAAGTAAAACGCACAGAAAGAAAAAAATGTTTAATATTTATGACAAAATGAACTTGCTCCTGCGTGCATGTTTTGTAGTAAACGAAAACATAAAATTTCGCATGAAGTAGGCACGGAAGAGAGAAGAGGATAAATTTTGAACATATTTATAAGAAAAATAATATTCTAGTTCGTCGTTTTTTTTTGTTACTTTTTTTCACATACGGCTTAAACACAACTGTGCCGATATCAAGCTGAGCATGTTAAATTAGCTTACAGCATACTACACAAATTACAATGTTTGGTCGTTTAGTAAGAAAAAAAAAGAGGTTAGCCGGGTAGGATGTTTCATGTATATACTAAACATTCTGTGAGTTAATTTAAAGATTACCATAATTTACATTTACATAATATTAAATTCAAAACAAAGATATTTAATTTTTAATTTGTAATATCGTATATATTTCTCGCTCAGTATTAACATAAATGTGTTTATGTTTAAAAATTTTTGCGCCTTTGTTTGTCTTTTTCGATATTTTTTTCTAAAATCAGGGTTGATTCGTCAAGGAATTAAATATATAATTAAAATCATAGATAACAGAAAAAACTTTAATAAACGTATCCTCAAATAAATTTGCTAGATATGAATAAAAAAGAAAGATAATATAAGGAATATGTACCAGAAGCAAATTCAATTCAGTTATGTTACACTTTAAATGGCGTAGAGTTGATAGTTAGTAATTTTTTAAATAAGGTTGACTATACGTTAGCAAAAAAAAAAGAGAAAATGAAGAAAACCGACAATGCATTTGACCGATAATTAATATTAATAATTTTCGTCCGTTTCGTAACATTATTGCTAACAGAACTCTTAAATTTACATCGCGAAAATCTGTTTATCAGTATTTCACGCTGAAGTCGTTATTTCAAAAAAAAAAAAAAATAGAAAATATTTTAAAAAAGCGAATAACCAAACAAAATCATGTAAAATATGTGTTTTGTGATTATATATGCATATATAACATGCTGTACGCGCGGAAAAACTAAATTGTTAACGAAGAACGGTATTTTTTGGACGGAATTTCTGATAGCAGTATTTGGTAACTCGTGTTTCTCACTAACACAGATGATAACATTTAACGGATGATACCTGAAAATCACCGTAGGTGGTCTGTAAAAAGGTCTGAGTTCGCCTGCGCCCGAAAGAGGCTGCGCCCGAAAGAGGCTGCGCCCGATAGAGGCTGCGCCCGATAGAGGCTGCGCCCGATAGAGCTGCGCCCGCTTTTTCGCGCCCGATCGATCGCGCCCGAAAGAGCGGTCCCCCTGCAGAGTGTTCCTATTTGTATTTAGAACTTCTAAATTTTGGTTTCGGCTACGCCTCATAACGTTATTTGCGTTCTTGTTCATTTCCATTTCCGGCTATCATTCCTCTAATATCATGTTCTAATTTTATTTCTTCTATATCTTCTTCTTTCTTAACATTATACTTCAATGTTGGGTAATGCCCCTTCCCCATTCGGAAAGGTTACGGTAATTAACAATTTCTCTAAATTACTTCTTATATATTATTAATATCACGAACGGGGCATGCATTTATTTAACGCGTAAAAACGTAGTAACCAACGTGCTCCGTATCAATAAAATACCGAATATGTTCGCAGTAACATAATTTAAAATATTGTTATCGTAATTAATTACGATGTGCCCAGTGCTGTGTCTGGCACCTGCTGCACGAGCTTCAAAAGATAATCGATCAACATATCGACATGAACAGTGCAAGATGGTAATTCTTGCGACCTAAATTTAAAAAAAAAATCTAGAATTAACCTTCGGATTTTGTGCATATGGATCGTCGGTGAAATAAAACGCGTACCCAAAAATGGACATCATAAAAATGGATTGTTCGCCGCAACGGTATATGCATCATGATATGTTCTTAAATTTTGTGGGTTTTTTTTTGTTTTCTCCTTTAAAACTTCCCAGAAAAATCGAACATTTGATCGAAACTGTACTACTAGTACTGATATCGACGACGAGGGTCTCTGTCAATTCTTTGGATAATTTTTGCATTTTTGATTATTATTGCTAAAAGCTCCCGTAATTTTTATACCTGGATGGTATCTGGTAGATTAAAAGAATTACAGTTTTAAAACCATTATTTTCGACCATAATCATCAGGCGCGGAAACGTTATATAAAAAGGTATCGGTGTTATTTTTTACCCTCAATTAAAAACTTTTCGGGAAACCGATCAATTACGAAACGTCATTTGGTCTTCTTCTACGATTAATTCGGTTAATTTATAAGTTGTCGATCCGTTTTAATGATACAGATCTAGACGTAAAACGGGAAAAGTATGTATTTTTTAAATACGTACTGATACCCGCTACAGAGGTGACACATTGAGTCCTTCGATGACAGTAAGTTGGCGTTTTCACAAGGAAAAACTGCAGCCTTCGTAGACAAATGTAAAAGCGTTTCCTGCTGTGCCTTTTTCGCTACGGTATTTTAACCTTATTCGAATTTGTTTTGCAAGTTAAAACTAGCAGCTCGTAGGCCGTAATATTATTGGTATTTACGCTTCTAATAGTTCTCCGAAAGTCACCGGATATTATCAGTTTAATTTGTCCAAAAGAAGTTGATTAATTGGTCTAGGCGTTAAAAAAAAAAGAAAAATAAATAAATAAAAGGTATTACAGTGACGTAGAGAAAAAAGCTTTGTGGAATATCTGTTTATTCGCAGATCTCTTAGGTTGAGAAATTTCTTGGTAAAATGCGTATAATATTACCTTTTTTATAACGGTGGTTCGCTAGTATATCAGTCATTTTTGCTTTTTTTTTTTTTTTTCTTTTTGGGCTTGGCCGACTAAGGGCAGCTACCCAGGACAATTGGACTAGATTAGAGATTAAATTTTGATCCGGTCAGAAATCGATGACAGAAAAGAGACAAGAATAGGAACCACATTGGATGGTTTTTACGAGGTAGGTGTTATATTTCAAAGTTCTAGTATGTCGCTTAATTTTTTTAAAGGGTATTCATTTGCAACCGGTACTGCAGCTTAATTTTTGGAAGTGAGACGGATTATTTATTGAGTTTAACTGTGACCGATTGTTGTGCGGATATACCAATGAACTGGTTCCTTTTAATGCCTTATTGCATACGTCGGGCAGTTCGGTTACTATATTTAAGTTTACGAGTGAAAATCGGCATCTAGTAGGAGCTCTATTTGATAGACAGGCAATTTTATGTAAACGGTCTTTACATTTAAAAAAGACCGATCCGGTTGCAACCAATTGTATGCACAGAGATCATCGTAAATGTCGTAGCCTTTAGGTTGCTAGAACATGACAGCTACGATTTTTTCATGTCGAATTCCGACTTGATCAACTTATGTTTTCAATTTCTCTCGTGTTTTTAATCGTTCACACCACCCGCCATAAAAAACGTAATATCTCTTTTGTTTATTTTTAAATCTGCCGTAAAAACTAAAAAGTGTGTCGTCCATTTTAGTATAAAGTTTTCATACTCTGAAGTGTATTCAAATTGTGTTCTTTTAAAATTTTTCTAAACATTAATTTGGTCTTTGTCTAATATATTTCATCCGGCGTAGTTATACAACTAATGTAGGCCCATCCTAAGAAAGGTAATACGCACCATCCACGCTCAACGTTAGGCGTATTCGTATACTGGATGGTACAGACTCGCTCATGAAGTTTACACAGTGGGTCTCCGCTATTCGAAAGATTTGGTTAGTATAATATTATGATAATGCGAAAATACCGGTGTCATTTTAAATTTCCAACTTTGGATGAAAAGTCGCCCTCCTGATCGGTCAAAACGTACTATATCGAATCGAAGTTCATTATTATGCCTGAAATTCTGAATTCGCCGTCCACGAATTTTCAAAAGTTATAACGTAAAACTAATTAAAAATTAAACGAAAATATCATCGAAATTCAAAATATTTCAGAGGATAAGAATATGATGTTCTTTTAATATCGGATTGAAAATAAACGACTCCGAGTGTATTTTTAGAGTTCTTTGTGAAATATTCGAAATCGTCGAAATTAGTAAGTATTTGTATAACATTGTAAACTGATACGAATATCATCGATGGCGTGTGTTTCTGAAATCCAAAATCGTATAAATTTTTTTAGGTAATGGCCAAGATGAGGAGAAATTACAAAAGGCAATTAAACAAACAAGTTTACGGCGAATTTATGAAATCCTGGCTAATATATGTATCAGCCTAATAGCGTTGGTTGCTCCGATTGACTTGTGTAACTTGCGGGTGATGGTACGTGATTTAGTTACGATGTAATCTAGATATCGGAAGAACTATATTTGCGATTCCCACGGACGCCGGTACTTTGGCATCAAAAATATTACTGCCGACAGGTAGAATGAGGCAGTGTTGCATATAGAGAGGTGTATCAATCGCTCGAAACCACTACATGTTTGTCGCCCATTCTGTTACAAACGCACTTTTTAAAAAAAAAGACGATTCATTTTTATTTATTTTACTTAATTATTTTTCGAACTTAAATCGTACCTACAAGATGGAGAATTTCACGATTTACGAGCCCCCCCTTCCATTAGTTATTTTCCTTCAAAAATTTCGGCGACTCTTCCAGATTTTTATTAAGCTGCGCCGACACGTTCTTATCCGTTTTTTACTGGCCAAAAAAATTGTCATTAAGATAAAAATCTCAACATTTTTCTTATCAGATACGAACGAAAATAAAATTCGCGAAATTTTTTAACAAAATATTTCATATTTCGTCAAAGTTGGAGACTTATGATAATTTCGCAATTTTCATAAGTTAACTTAAAGTCCTATGCGATGTGTTAAAAGTTTAGTGGGTCGATTTTATCTCGACTAGGATGGAGAGGAGAAAGAAAAAAGTTTGGTGGTTTAATTTATCATTCTTGTTTATGCGTGCATGCAACCGTACACGTATTAAATAGGCATTAAATGGGCACTCCATCTTCTCCACTAATTCTGGCAATATCTTCATTTAATAACGTCTCGGAGTATTTCTCGTTCCGTTAATCGATATACTATTTTATCGAGCAACTTATCTGAACAATTAGTTAAAGCTTTCTCGAAGTCATTTTCAGCAATTAGAATGGTTAAATGTGCCAGTTAATTTCGAAGCTCGCTGATAGACTCGACTATCTCTGTTTAACCGTTTCGGTTGATTTATTTCGTACGCGAGATAATAATGTGCTTTCGATTCTGCTTACGTTTACCGTAACGGTGTAGACATGCAAAAAAGTTTGCATATTTTCTCTTTCCTAGGACACTAGCAGCGCAAAAAATAAATAAATTAAAAAATAAATTCTACGACTCATTTCGCGGTGAAAGCGTGAAAAGTAAGACATTTTTAAGGTCTAACATATAGCGCTAATTTATAAAATAAATCTTCAGAGTTATGCTGTGAGCTACTATAGTGCAGTCAGTTGCTTGATGACATTTTGTTTAGAGTTTTCATATTATTCCGTTGCCAAACTGCGAAAGTATAATACATTAAAACTGACGCCGGGGTCAACGTCTACAGTCGACGGTGTCCCAGCAGAGAGTGAGACAAATAATAATTACGACGTCAATAATCATAATAATAATAATAATCAAATCAAATCAAATCATTTTATTATTATTGTTGTCGCCATAAAAACCACATATACGCTATTTAGCGCGAATAGTGGAAATAAAAATTGAACCCCAAAGCAGATTAATACAAAACAAAGCAATACAAACTTTAACTTAAAATATAAATAAAACAAAATAAGGTACAAGAATATTACGCCAGATAAACCAAAGGCTATGTATGTACAAACAGTTGGATACACGTGCTAAGTGTATATATACAATTTATTTATTTTTTATTATTTATTTTATTTATTTATTTCAAAAAAATTAATTGATTATGTATGATTTAATTTTGTATATATAAACACATATAGGCACATACATGTACGCATATTAATTAACATACGTGCATTTACACACAAATATGTTTTTTTTTTTTTTTTTTTTTTTATTAAAATAAGTTGTGGGTCTCACAGGGCAAATATGCCCGTTGTGTGAGTGCCCGACACTCTTATTAACGTTTATTCAAAAAATATATACAATACAAAAAATTATAATTTATCTTAACTTATTTTATACTTATAATATTAGAACTCTAGCGTTAAGATTAAGTATAAATATATAAACGCATGCAACTACGTAACACGCCCCGTAATACGTATCTGTACATTATCACATGCCGACAGTTCAATATTTAAAATGGGAAACCTTATCTTCTTTACCACTTAATGACTGGTAAAGACACCAGGAAATCAAAAATAAAAACGTATAAAGAAAGGAGCATTAGAAGGTAGGGAGATTCAGAACGTAGCTTGTTATTCAATCTTTGCACCATTCCTTTAACCAAATTTCCACCTCCTTTTTCCACACACCAATTCTTTTTTCCTCTAATATATGATTCGGGATTGTACTTATTAATTTAATTAAAACCGAATCATCCGTATTATCAATTCGCAGATTTACCCCACGAGGATAGATGTAGTATGTATTACTTTGGTTTCTTGTCAATCGAGTTTTTTGCCTAGACGGTAATTTAATATTATTGACGTTAAATTCTAGTAGTCTGTAATAATAATAGTACATCTTGGGGGACATTTCATTGTTTTCCTTCCACCATGTTGATCCAGGGACGTTTTGCTTCCAATGGGGGAGTATGAGTTTCAAACACCTCTTCTGTATTTTACTTATTTTTATTTATTTCTGTTTCCTTAGCCTCACATAATATATTTGAATTCCATATAAAATTCTAGACATTATAATTGAGTTATAGTATATACGTAATGTTCGATATGATAGTACCTGCTTTATTTTATATAAAGCTGGAATTGTCTGTCTTATTTTTGAGTTTAAACTTAGAATGTGTTTTTTCCAATTCAGGGATTTATCTATATATACACCTAAATATTTAAAGTCATTTACGTTTTCTAACGGTGGACAAGGACATAAATGGGTGTTGATATTTACATGAAGCTCATGAATGCAATTGTTACTGTGGAGGATAATTCGCGGATCGCGTATTTTATATTTAGAACTATGCCGAATGTGTAATACTTTTGATTTATTTATGCTCCTATCATGTGCCCATTTACTAAAATTATCTACATCATCTTGTAGTAATTTTTCCGCCATCTCAAAATTGTTGTGCTCGATTAACAAAGCAATATCATCAGCAAAAACATATACCTTTGCATTTTTAATATGTTTGTGTAACGAGTTGGTATAAATAAGAAAAAGAATCGGGGCCAATATGGTACCCTGACCTACTCCATAATGAATATTTTTTTCATTACTTATATTCCCTGCAATTTTGACCATGCTTTTCCTATTTGTTATATAATTCTTAAACCACTCAAGTTGATTGTTTTTAATGCCTAGATTTTCTAAATCCTTGATCAGTAATTCATGATCAACTAAATCAAACGCTTTGGATAGGTCAATAAATGAAATTAAAAATTGGTTCCCCATCGACAATCCCATATTTATCCTATTTACAATTGTTCTCAATAATGTTATCGTGGATCTTTTTTCTCTAAAACCGTGTTGGTTTTCGTAGAGTAGATTGTTTTTTTCCAGATAATTTCTTAAGTGTTTATCAATGTAGTGTTCTAAAATTTTAGTTATCACAGATGTTATTGTTATTGGACGGTAGTTTTCATACTGATTTTTCATTCCTTTTTTATATATTGGTCTAACAATACCTCTTTTAAGCCCATCAGGAGTAATAGCTTCCTTTATAGAATAGTTAACCATGTTAGTCAAAATAGGAACAAATATATTTAAGTTTTGTTTTATATCTTTAACCCTAATTTCATCCCATTCAGGTGCCTTATAAACTTTTAGATCATTAATTATTGCTTCTATTTGGTATTTATTTGCTGGCGGAATAAAAAAGGAAGAATAAATACGATTATCAAAATTCGAATTCAGTAACTGAATGTGACATTCGTGTCTATGATGTTCCATTGAACATATAAAATAATCACTAAATTGTTCAGCAACTGATGCAGTATTTCCAAAATGTTTTATGATGAAATCATCGATTGATGTTTTATTGTTTTTATTAACAATATTATTAATTACATTCCATACTTTTTTACAATCATTGTTTGCTTTAACTATTTGACTCCGATAATAATTCTGTTTGGCATTCCTTATTTCAGTTGTAACCATATTTCGATATTTTCTAAATAAGTTTTTATATCGAATATTGGTTCTATTCCCTTTACTAAGTTTAAAGTACTGATCTCTGATTTTCATAAAATTGATTATTTTTTGACTCATCCATTCATTTTTAGGACAGTATTTAGTCACCTTTTTACTCTGCCGTATTTCTATTTTGCATTCTTTGTAAAAGCCTTTAAAAACTGACTGTATATTATCATATATATTTCCTGCCGCTGTAGAGATCCTTACCTCATTCCAGTTATGATTAATTATCTTATTATGAAATTTCTTTTCATCGAAAACATATTTCAAAGGGTTACTAATAGATTGCAAACTTCGATTTGAGATCCTAAATGCACAACAAATGATATAATGATCCGATATTTTCGAGTAAATAATTCCCGAAGTAATATCATTTGTATTATACTTAATAAATATGTTGTCTATACATGACTGAGTACTTCTATCAATCCGTTCTTCTTCTCTCGTTATTCCATTTATTAACTGTATTCCTCCTGACCCATAAATTACGTTTAAAAAATTCTCAGCCTGTACATTACGAATAGATAAATCAATATTAAAATCACCACAAATCAGGAAATTATCTTTATTGCTTAATTTTTTTAAGAGTGAAGCGGTTTCGTTTATAAATTCGCCTACGTTTTTACTCGGTGATCTGTACATAGAAATTAAGCGTAAAGGGTTGTTTTTGCAAATCTCTATATCTATCATCACCAGGTCCATACTTGGTCTATTATTAACCTCCCGAATGTGATATTTAAACTTATTATTTATGAACACAAGTATTCCTCCATTAAACCTTATAGGTTTTTGTAGTCCAATATTCGTGAATCCAGTTATATTATATAGATTTAATTCGTCCTTACTTATATTAATTTCAGTTAATATGATGACACTTAAAGATGACCTGTGAATGTAAGTTATAAATTCATCCCAGTTACGTCTCAGGGTTCTTATGTTTAAGTGCAACACATGAAAAAGCTCCGTATTAATTTGTAGTGAATTATTTAAATTTAGTGTGCTGTTTACATGTACACTCATGCATGCATTCACTAATATGGATACATTCAAAAATCTAAATTTATAAGCGGACCTATACACATACACACACGCACGCACATATATATATATATATTGTGAATATCAAATTAGCACGTGTTTAATAATAATTAGTTCAATTCAGTCAGTTTTATTTGTACAATTTTTTTTTTAACATAAAAGAATGTCACCACAAATGCGCGTATTCGCGCGAGCAGTGGGGATTATTATTACTTATTACAAATATAACTAATAATAATACTCGTTTACGAAAACATTCAATTTAGTTACTTATATTAAATTTACAATAGCCAAGTCAGTGTATTTTAACATCTAAAGTCAACATTAAGGATTTATGTAAAGAAAACACCTGTATGGCGATTGTTTACATGTTTTTTTTTTTTTTGTTTTTGTTTGTTTGTTCTCGTTATTTTAAAGTATGTAAACTAAAAATTATGCACACATTCACACGCACACACTTGCACATGTATGTATACTCATGCACATCTACCCATACCGATATATCTATATATACAAGCACACATACATACCCATTACATGAATAGTCGTAAGAAGTCCAAGTTTCATACACACTTATATTTCAGCATCAATGTGTATATGTGTGTGTGATAATCCTGATAGCAATTATAGTAACTAATATCTTACAAATAATAATAACATAAACTACAATGATGCTAGAATTTGAATTATAGGTGGTGATTATATTAACCATAATAAGAATTACTAAGTAAAATAAATATTACACAAGTACTTATACTAGATCTATCTGAAGCATATAGTACAGAACAGTTTGTTGTTTGGTTCTACATTTTTATGACCCTATATAATAAGTTTTAGTGTTTCTTATCAGTCATTAACACACGTTCTAGGTAAAACTCTCACTTCTCAGAGTTCCTACCTTTGACTAACTTGTCATTTTAGAATGAGACATTACTCAACATGTATACTAATCAATATGAAATACATTCTTATTATAATAAGAACAAGATAATATAGATTAGAATAATAAAATTGAGCAGCAGTGACTTTTGGCTCAGGTTGTTGCCTCTTCTCACTTCTTCTTTAAAAAAGTCCTATCGTCCAATCTCCTTCCGCTGTGCAAAGGTTTTCATCTCAGACTTTGGTATCGGATGTATAGGTTTTTTTTAGGCTTGGCCGACTAAGGGCAGCTACCCAGGACAATTGGACTAGATTAGAGATTAAATTTTAATCCGGTCAGAGATCGATGATAGAAAAGAGACAAGAATAGGAACCACATTGGATGACGGCAAAGCTAAGATATAGGAAGCACTATATGGAGGAGGATAATTCAGCTTTAACAGCTGAACGTACAGGATATTACGCTCGGAATTTCCTCTTTCTCTAACAATTGTTCTTTCTATCTGTTTGTCCAACCTAGTCTTCCAACCAATTCGTGGTTCTCTTTGTTTCCTTCACTTCGTCGTTCTTCTGTTGTCTCCGTTATTCGTCTTAAGCCATACTTTATTATCTTCCTCCTGTTTTCGTTTTTCGTTGGTTGCCTCCTCGTATTCTCCACTCAAACGAAGATCATGGTTGCGATGCGGACCATGTGTTTAATAAGTGTTCATTTCTTTCTACTGAGTGCTCTGCTATTTATTCCATTTTATTGATACTTGGTCTTCCTACTCCATATTGCGCCTCTTATTATCTTTTCCCTCTCCACACATTGTTTCAATTATATTGATTACTTCTTCCTAACAGCACTTGATATCGTATGAAAATATAATGGATTCCTTCCTATTCTAATTGTTTCTGGGTAAAAATTCCCGGTTGACAAGCCCAAAAAAAAACCAAAAAAAAAAACAGCAGTGACTTGATTACGATCCGTCACAACTATAATAAATACCGGAAAGATCATTCTGAGAATAAAACGAAATAATAATAATAAACACGATAATAATAATGAGCAAAAGAAGATGCAATTTAAAAAAAATTGTTTCTAACAAAAAAAATGTCTTAACTGATTAGTAGATTATATCGAAAATACCGAAATTTTCTTTATTTGATCAATGAAAATTGTGTATATTATAAAGAATTTGAAATTACACGAACGAATTATTTAAGCATTTGTGCATCTGAATATTGTTTCTGTTGATTTTTAATTGATGAACTGCCTAAATAAATGAAATGATCACTCGTTTCTCTAAAATGTTGTTTTTCATGCAAATTTTAAAATGCTAACACGTGACTAGTTACACTGAAAGTTGATTTTAACTAAATTTTATATTTCTTTTCTTTATTTTTTTGCCGAGTCAACGGTGCACATTAACCCAGCGCAAATGAAATTTTTGAAAATGTCAATACGTGGCAGCGAGATATCTGAACGAAACACAAGTAACTAATTAACTAGGCCACGGTAGCTGGTTAACTATATTTGATAAGCGAAACATTCATGCACAAAAAAATAAATTCGTTTGTGTAACCTTTAAGCGCGGTTCAAGTAAAACTTCTTATGCGTAATAACAGAGGTTATGATTGAATTAAATTTTTATTTTCTTTTGTTTTGGGCTCGTCAACCGGGGGGACCTTTACCCAGAAACAATTAGAATAGGAAGGAGTCAATTATATCTTCATACGATATCAAAAGCTGTTAGGAGAAAGTAATCAATACAATTGAAACAATGTGTGGAGAGGGAAAAGATAATAAGAGGCGCAATATGGAGTAGGAAGAACGAGTATCAATAAAATGGAATAGAAAGAGGAGTACTCAGCAGAAAGAGATGAACACTTAATAATAAACACACAGCTCGCATCGCAAACATGCTCTTCGTTTGAGTGGAGAATACGAAGAGGCAACCAACGAAAAACGAAAACGGGAGGAATGGCTTAAGAACGCAGACGAAGAATAGCGGAAACAACAGCAGAACGACGAAGTGAAGGAAACAAAGAGAACCATAGGTTAACAGGAAAAATTCGCCAAACTATAAATTCGTACAATTTTCATTTTTCTTTTGTTTTTTTTTCGAAATTTTTACCACTTCATGGCAGTAATCTCATATTTTATATTATTATATTATTGCTGCCCGTACAAATGATGCGCGTCTGTAAGATTATTTGTATTGATTAATGCAATTTTTAAAAAATATAGTAATTCATTTTATTTCGATTACGCTGCTTGTTCGATCCTGTTCGGAATGTCACGTGGTCTTTAGTAGATGAAAATGGTCGTTTTTATCAATTTTATAATAACAGATTTTACGTTAGCACTAGCGCAATTTCAGTGTTGTAATGCCTCGGAAAAGTTTTAAGAAATTTTAAACAGGTAAATCGCTTCACTTGTCGACCATATTTAGTGGACTTTATCTCTGCAAGGAAAACCCGGGGAATATTGTAGCGCTTAGGCGTTGATAGCGCTAGGCTGCTGAAGTTTCAGAATTCGCTTTTAGCAGCCGGTATTTTATCAAAATACAAACTTCTCACTTAATTAAAGTACGGTAATTTTGTTGAAGGTAATTCAAGTAGAATGACAAAGAAGTAGACCGGGAAATTTAATAATGTGTATTCACTTGACGATTTGATATGCGAAGTTTTTTTGATGGGATCGTTTCATTTTGATTGAGAACAATTAAAGATTAGATAGCGCCATTGTTTTAGTGAAAAATCCAGAAATCTAGGCAGTTAAAAACTTAGTCCGTACAGGTAAAACGAAAGATGGAAGAGGAAGAAATGAATTCGCAAACGGATAAATAAATAAAATACTCGTAATTAACACATTCACTTATCAGACTAACTTAGTATAGTGTGTGTCGTCGGTAAGTAAGTCGTTTAGGTACCACGAAGTTGAATGTAATAATAAATTTTTATTTCAGTTTCTTCACCAAGCCGTATTTGTGAATTTAAAAGGCTGAAATTTATAGTTCAGCAAAGAATTCGCTTTCAAAAAAAAAAAAAGAAAAAAAGAAGCAAAACGTAATATCGAATATAGCGGACTAATCGAAATACGCCTAAGATTCGAACGAAAGTAGAGAAAGGGAAAAAAAGACTTTTGAAATATAGCGCGGACGGCTTTTAATAGTTTTAAAGGAAGGTGAGAGGGCGAAGAATTTAAAGTAGTGAAACGAAAGAAGAAAATGGACGCTATCGCCGGTTTTTTCACCGTAGCAGAATTTAATTAAATCAAGTTTACAAATTAATATGAAAACGAAAAGATCTGAAGATACATTAATAGGCCCATTATTCGTTCTTCGAGAAAACACGAATTATCGGCTAATTTCCCGATTTATTCGCAAAAGTGACTTCCTTTCTTGGGCCATCGAGTAACTTTTCAGCCACTAGCACGCTGCGCTCTAAGAAAATAATCGAGCGTTTTTTGGCGAGCTATTGGTTGTTGTAGAATTTTGTGACGTCATTAATGCCGATGTCTTTCTCGTTAAGTCCTTTTGTTCGTATTGGCAGTTCGGAATTAAAGCGGCTTTTAAAAGACGCTTACGGCTACGTTCGAGCAATTTTGGTCCGGTGGTCCCCTCTGCCAGACGATGCCACGTATCAATAGCAGTTAGCGATGTGGCAGTGTTAGTGGCTCGTGCTCCGGCTTAGGTACGTTAGGTCCCCCCGTTTGATGTTTTCCGTTTATTTGCTATTACGACTTTGTTTTTTCGCATACACTGCTCTAGGCTGCACGCACTATGATTTGCAGAGCCACATTCATTGGACGCAAACTTACTTATCTCTCCGTTGATTAATGATTTTTTTTTTTTTTTTTTTTTTGGAAATTAAGCGAGCTCGTTCATCCTACTTTTGGAAGTTGGCTGCATCTTAATTTATTCGCCGAACGATAATGACAATAATAACGCATGACTTCCACCGGAAAATTTATTAAAAATTCTCCCCAGGACGCTGATTACGGAGATTTTAATGGTCTAATATTTAAGACGTACTTTTCCAGCTTATAATATTGACGAATGTTTGTAATATGCTTCTTGTTCAATTTCTTCCCCAACCGAAGCTAACAAATTTCGTAGTAGTTACAGCTAATTTTTCGATTTAATCCAAATTTAAAAAACAAAAGATACTTGAATTGCAAAAACTAGCGTATTAGCTTAGAACTTGAATATCTAAATTTCAATGTAATTATTAAAAAATGACTGAATAATTAAACAGACAAGACGGGGTAAGATGGTTAATTGCGGCAGAGCTGATGGGAGACCGTATAAGTAAATGTATCATCTAGAATCCTCAGAATCCTCAGAATTCCGTTTCCGGAAATAATGGAATGAATATCAAGCGCATCGTTACTTACATATATTCGATATGGCTTCGGTTGCTCGGTCCGTCCGGCCAGTTGCCGTAGCAGACGACACGCTTGCTGCCGTCCGAAAATCGTAGAGTAATGGTTGTGAACGCCAATAGATTCGGAAGCGAAGCAATTACACTGATAATCCAAATAACTGCGACTATTGTTAGTGCACGTTTGAAGCGCATTCTCGGTCGAAGAGGATACATGATGGCGATATACCTGTTAAAAATAAATAATTATACTAAACTTTTGAACGAGATGAACATTTAAAATAGCTACCAAAGGCCAGTTTAAAGCACGTTTTTGTTTACGCAAGTAAGCGACTTCAAACAATCTCGCCTATAGTCTCACAAATAGACACACAGATAATAATACCGAGCTGTGATCATTCTTTTTCTCTTCAAATTTGGCCATTGAAAACAACAGTCTTTTACTTTTTCTTAAATCCCAGTATTTCTTCATTATTTCACTGTTTTTTCTTCCTATCATCTAATTCTTTTAAAGTCATCGAGCGCTCTTTTATGATCATATTAATAGATAGACAACTGGATCGGCGACTCCTCCAGAACTCCCGGATAGCGGATTTCAATTGATTACATCACATTCTTAAGGAAAGAAATAAACGTTCTATTTGTGCATAGCCCTATATTTCTATTACAACTTCCCTAACACGTTTAATAATACTACCCACGGCGCTTAAGAATAATATAGTCTCATTAATATGAATACGTAGTAAGTGCCATATCTTTTAGACTATCCATTTACCAGTTTCCTTCCTTTTTCTTTCCTGTATATCAATGTATGCGACGTGTTACATATATATATATATATATATTTTTTTTTTTTGGTTTAATACGTTCGATTTAGGTAGTATGAATGATTAACTGTAATTTTGTTTACTAGAATAAACGATAATAAGAGTGTTGAGCATTCACGAAATGGGCATACTTCTTTTTTTGGGGGAGGAACGCCAACCAAGGGCACTAACCCATCATCTAGGAATTACGAATAAAAGGATTAGTAAAGTATGTAGGAAGCACAAAAAGAAGGAGTAAGCAGTTCAAGATGCAAGAGTTTAGTGTACAGAAGGGAACGCTCCTGCACCAAAAGAGAACATTCAAAAACAATATGATCCACATCACAAACGCAGTCCTGATTCAAGGTATGAAAACACAAAGTGAAGAAGAAACAATAGAAAAACGAAAAAGAGTTGGAATAAGACAATTATGGTTGAAACGAAGGCGCGTTATGGTGGAAATGATGAAGCGACTGAGACCAGGAAAATCCGAAAACCAAGACCGTAATGAAGGAAGAGGCTGTATTAGTTTGTTAAAAGAATGAGGATTAGAAAAGGAGGTAATGTAGATATCCGACCAGGATTTGAGGTGTACTTGCTTAGTTGGCAGAAGGATATTGTTAGCAGTAAATGTATTGATAAATTTTCCGTTAGAGAAAGCAGAGCGAGCAAGCGAGTCAACTAGGTTGTTGCCCGCGATGTCGCTATAATTGGGAATCCAAAGAAGATCTATTTTAATAGAATGAACTAAGAAAAGATTGGAAATTAAGGAACGAATAGTATGAAGGGAATGGAAAAGGAGAGATTATGGCCTACAAGACGCTCATTGAATCGGGACAGATAAGGTACTTGTTATTATAGGAAAAAAGTGCAATAGAAATACACGGGGTACTACATACGATTCTGCAGTAAAAATAGAACAGATAGAAGGAAGCCTATAAAGTTCGTAGTGCGGAAGGAAAGAAATAAGGAAGGAGGCCCCGCGCTCTGATCGCTCTTGGAACCATCCGTAAAAAGGACAGAACAAAAAAGGAAATAAGAACTTCAAAGCCTCGCTGAACTCGCCTGAGGCGATTGGAGGAAAGCCTTTAGTGTGAGAAGGAAGGAAAAATAATTTAGGAGGATGTAAAAAATCTGAAAAACTGAATGTAAAGAACGGGAGTTTATGATATATACATATAGATAAATGGTGAATAGGGAGAAAGGAGCCGAGAAACATGAGAAGGAATAGGGATGGAGGAAAACGGCCAATTAGCCAAAATATGTGAATAAGCAGAAACTAATTTAGAGGACTTAATAGAAAGATGTTTTAAGAGGAAGCGATCCCCGAGCAAGGATCGGCGAATGTGTAGAGGATGACATTTGAAAGTACTGCAGGAATGGGAGAGAATTTCAGAATACTAAGGCAAAGACGAAGACATGAATTCTGGACTTTATCGAGTTTGGAAAAGAGATGTTTAGGATCATTGTCGTAAATGAAGGAACAATAATCAATCTTGGAACGAATAATAGATTTACGGAGAATAAGGACATTGGGGTCGCTACTCCATTTAAGCGGAGAAAGAGCCTTTAATAAATTAGTTCTCTTAAGATAGGAAGTATATAAGTAAGTAATATGCTCACGAAAGGATAATCGGCTGTCTAGAAAATAGCCAAGATAGCAAAAAGACCTAACCAGTGGATTAAAGAGATATTAATCAAGGAGTTTAGATGGATGTTGGATAGAGCGGATTCGTGCGTTTGGCGAATTATTGAGTTTATCATTGGTAGAGGTAATAGAATTTTAAGGGTAATAAACGAGAATATCGTCCGCGAAAAGGAGTGTGGAGGATGAAACGGGAAGAGAAGCTAATTCAAGCGAGTAGATATTAAAAAGGGTAGGACTTAAACATGATCCTCGAGGAAGACCAGAAAACACATATCTAGAGTCAGAAAAAGAAGGAGTAGAAAGATGAATGGTTTTGCCTTGAAAGAGTCGAATTATTACAGGCGGAAAGTTGAATAGGAATGCCAATTGAAATCATGTTATTTTGAAGGGTTGGAAGGTGAACATTATCGAAAGCAGAGGCTACATCGACAAAGGCAGCGATTGTATATTTTCTTTCAATAAGAACTTTGTATACATCAGAAAGAAGGAGACTAATGCAGTCAGAAGAACCAAGACCAGAGCGAAAACCGAATATATTGTTGGAAACGATATTAGTATGCTCCAGCCACCAAAGCATACTCTCGAAAAGTTTTCTTAAGCAAGGAGTTAAAGAAATTGGTCTAAAAGAATTTAGGATCTTCTTAGCAATAGGGATAATTATAAATGAGTTCCAAGTAGGAGGCGTAAGTCCAGAAAGACGAAAAGAATTGAAAATTTCGAGGAGAATTTTGAGTGAGAAATTAGAAAGATTTTTAAGAACAAGGAAGGAAATTTTATCAATTCCCGGAGTCGAATTGGATGATTTTTGCAAGGAAAAGAAGAGTTAATTATAATGAAAATCTGAAGTGAGAAAGTGAGATGAACCTGAGAAAAAAAGGTGAAGGAGAACTTACTTCATCGAAGGAAGGAACATAACTAGGAGCCAGAGTGTCAATAAAGGATTCAAGTATGTCGGAAGAGATGTTCGGATAGGAGGGGTGTTCGGATTTGGGAGATTTGAAGGGCTTGGCCATTCTCCAGATTTGGGAGATAGGAGTGGTCCGCGAAAAGGAAGAGCAAAAATTCTTCCACGATTCCTTCTTAGCTTGTTTTAGGATGTATCTGTCTCTAGCGTTAGCTTTTTTATGGTCTATAAAATTTGAAAAGGAGGAACAGCGACGGAAGGTTCTGAAAGTAGCGACGCTGGCCTCCAAAGCCGCTCTGCAGTTATCGTTCCACCATAAGGATGAAGCTGTATGACGGCGAGGTTTTGAAGGCGCTGGAGCAAGAGGGGATGAGGAAGAGAGGGCAAGTAAGATGGAATCAGTAAAGTAATTGTACTTTGAGATAGGATCTAAGTTATGATGCAAAAGGAAAAGAGAAGAGTCAACAGAACGGCTAAATATTAGTTTTGGGGATACACCATTTACAGGCATAGAGGGGCTTGAAGTAAAAAGATGCTGGAGGAAGACTCTTGAAAAATACAATGATAGGGACATGACTGGGAATAGTTAAGAGTAAGATCAGAAGAAGAAAAGGAGAGATCAACTGCACTAAAAATGGAAGGACTTTTGTATAGAGTAGGAGATTGATCATTAAGCAGGATAAGATTGTGTCCGAGGATAATGTTTTCGAGAACCGCTCTGTTATTGTCTCGACCAGAACAGTCCCAGAGAGTTCAAATCGCCTCCAATAACGAAGGGGTGAGGAATACTAGAAGAAAAGAGGGAAGGGGAAAATTGTTAAAATGTTAAAATTAAAATTAGGAGGAAAGTACGTGCAAACTATGTTAATTGGGCGGGAAAAGATGGAAGGAAGAGAAATGTGAACTACGTTCGGATCGTGAGAAGACTTTGGGATATTTCTCATGCGCGTGAGTGAGGTTCAGCAGGGCACTATATTTGTTGTGCGTTATAATGGCTGTGTGAAGTTGGTCGAGAAATTTTTGGTAATTCTAAATGAATAACGCAGAACAGTTAAGAATCATTTGGTGGCCATTGGTAGTCTATTGCCAAAATTTGGTAGTAAACAGTTCAGTTTATAAAAATCTATAAAAAAAAGTAATGTGAACCCGCCTGGCGAAATTGGGCAAATAGTCTCGACACATTATTTAAGTAACCGATGTGTTTCGAAGACAAAGCTTCATGATCACGGGAGTTAAATATAATAACTCCGGTAATCATGAAGCTTTGTCTTTGTAACGCGTCGGGTATTTAATAAAAAAATTAAATAATTGTTTATAGTGGTGTATTTAAATTTTCCTTACTGTACAATAAACTCTTGACACATTATTTTGCTCGATTACAATATGAAGTATTTAAAATTACTTTATAATTACAAATTCGGCAAGTAGTGCCGATGTGTTGTTCACTGTATGCAGTATAATTAAGAATATTAAAAATAAAAAGTTCCGCTAAATAATTCTGGGTAATTTTATTTTAGCGTATCAAGTTCGTCTTTTCATACTGTGGAAATTGCCTAGTTAAAAAGAATATTAATGACGTAACAAATTTACTAATTATAATAGTGAGGAAAATCGGTTTGTTTAATGATTCTAATGAAATAGAGTAACTTTTAAATTTAAAAAGAAAAATTATATAAAATGAGACCGAATAGCAAAACCGTAAAAAGCAGCACGATCAAAAATCACCGTGATCAATATTCGTGATTCTTACCGTTTTACTATTTGGTCAATTACCAAAAATTTGTCGGCCAACTTCACACAACTCGTTATAATGCATAAAAAGAAGTCGACTCGATGGCAATCAAATGATTTATAAACAAGCCAGGAAAAAAATAAATAAATAAAAAGAAATATATAAAAGACGGGGTTACTCGCTTGCAGGCGCCCTCCGCATCGTATTTTAGTTTATGTAGTATTATCTTAAAATTAAGTTATTTTATTTTCCGTTTAAATATAAAATAATAATAATATTATTTTATATATTATCTTTTAGGCGCGCTAGCGGCTTTGACCCAACAACTACAGAAATTATAGAAACGGTTAAATAGAGAGACAATTAGAAATAGAGTTTAGGAAAGATTAAAGTACAGGAATTATATCTGGAGATGGAAAGGAAAGAACAAAGGAAGAATTATAAAGAGTAGGAAGACACTGTGTTAAGAGATTTCGGAGTACAAAACAGGGCACGTAGAATCAAGGGCAAGGCATTCGAAGAAGATGTGGTTTGCAAAATATATAGTGGAGTAGAGATGGAACTATGAAGGGTACAATCGGGAGAGGAGGACAGGGAAAAACGAAAACGTGAAGAGGATAGAAGGGAGTGATTAAAACGCAGTCTGATTAAGGAAACGCTCGCGGAGCGTTGATAAGAAGAGGAATGAAACCACGGCTGAGAACAAGGAACCGACTGAATTTGAAGATAATGAGAGGCGGGATTGGAAAATAAAGAAAGATAGATGTCCGACCATAGTCGAGATTGATTAGCAGAGGAAAGATGGAGAATGTCTGAGGTAGGATAGTTAAAAATTCTTTGTGTTATTTCACTTTATTTGTTCCTTTTCTATTTTCTTTTTATAACGGTCTAAATAGTTCAGTTTCGAAAGTCTAAGGTCATGAGGGCATTTATTTGTTTTTATACTGGTACAGTAATCAACAACTAGTTCCGATTTTTTTTCTGCTTTAACAATTCGTCACTCTGACATTATCATAAAACACCTATTCCATTATGCCGACACTGCCGAACTGGAAGTAGATGAAATATACTTTGTTAGAAATAAGTCACCTAAACGTCATATTTCATTACGTAGAGGCACGGTTGATTTCCATTATGCCGGCGTGTATAAAATCAGTTCATCGTCGACTAATGAAAACTCTTCGAATGCATATTCCGTAGCGATTTGTGGAATACGTATTAGAGACCGAGCTGTCGTAAACGGAACGATATTTGAACAATAGCGTTGCTTGCTTCCTGCACCGATTTCATTTCACTCCTCCCGCCCTTTTTCGGAAAACAATTTTTCGCGTTTCCCTTAAAATCTCATTTGTGTAACTTAATAGAATATTTCGATATCTTCAAGGTCAGTGCATTCATGGAAATCTATTCATATATGGTACATTTTTGTATCTTGTATCGGCCGGTAACATCGCTAATTACCAATGGAATCTGACAGCTTATTTTCCTTCCCGTCAGTCGATATGTTTTTTTACATAACATACGAGCTCATAAAGTAAACTAACCTAGTTCAATCTGGGAAAAGGGGAATGGAAAATTACTATTTCCGTCTTCTTTTTAGCCTCACCAACCGATGGCTTTCTTGAGCATTAAATTATAATTCCAACAAAGAGGGAGATGTAGAAGGAATAAAATTAAAACTGAATATTTTTGCAGATACATGTTATTAGAGGAAGATTTCTGCATGCTATGTACACACACCGTTACGGCGAATATTCTTCGGACGCCTATTTTTGGATTTTTGGAGATGCGTTTTATTTCACCGGCGATCCTATTTATCAAAAACGCCACAAAGCATTTATATGCATAATACTCCACAGTTAATTCTAGATTTTTTTTTTTTTAAATTTAGGTCGCAAGAATTATCATCTTGCACTGTTCATGTCGATATGTTGATCGATTATCTTTTGAAGCTCGTGCAGCAGGTGCCAGACACAGCACTGGGCACTTCGTAATTAATTACGATAACAATATTTTAAACTATGTTACTGCGAACATATTCAGTATCTTGTTGATACGGAACATACGTTTTTACGCGTTAAATAAATGCATGCCCCGTTTGTGATATTAATAATATATAAGAACTAATTTAGAGAAATGGTTAATTACCGTAACCTTTCCGAACGGGGAAGGGGCATTATCCAACATTGAAGTATAATGTTAAGAAAGAAGAAGATATAGAAGAAATAAAATTAGAACATGATATTAGAGGAATGATAGCCGGAAATGGAAATGAACAAGAATGCAAATAACGTTATAAGGCGTAGCCGAAACCAAGATTTAGGAGTTCTAAATAAAAATAGGAGCACTCTGCAGGTATAAATGAACACTCGAAGAAGAAATTATTTAAATTAGAACCATTAGGATGGAAAGAATAAAATGGTTAAGAAGACATAGGAAAGAAAATGCTGGAAGCCGACTATGACCGATGCGGAAATGATAGCGAAAGAAGTGAGGAAAGGTGTGATGGAAGAACAGATTGAATAGTGACTCGGGTTAAGAAATGAGCGGATAAATATAATTGCATAGTTTAAAATGGCACTTTCTGAAAAGAATATTTAAAAAGAAGAAATTGGTAGAAAAATATTGGCCCTTTGTGAATGGCAGATCGAGCCAATGAATTAGCCTCTTCATTAACCACGACACCGACGTGGCCAGGAATTCGCAAGAATTCGATTCACCGATGAGTATAGAGAATTATGAAGTCTAATGCGAAGGAAAAGAAAAGAAAGTGGCTAACGGTACATTTCTAGAATCGGCCACTAACTGAAGTTCACTAATACCATAGATTCCGCGGTAAAGATGGAACAAATAGAGGGTATAATAAAATAAACTTTAATAACAAACAATATAGATCAATAAATTAGATAAATACCTATTTAGAAACGTTTTCGGGCATAACCCATCATCAGCTAACACTAACTTAAAGGAAACTTAAAACATACTTAAGTTTCCTTTAAGTTAGTGTTAGCTGATGATGGGTTATGCCCGAAAACGTTTCTAAATAGGTATTTATCTAATTTATTGATCTATATTGTTTGTTATTAAAGTTTATTTTATTATACCATTTTAACAAACAGGATGTATTCACCTACATTTAAATAGAGGGTAGTTGAAAGATTCGGAATAGGATAGTTTTGGGACCTTGAAGCAATCCCCGGTAAATGTTCAGGAGTCGATTAGTGAAGATAATAGTGTGGAAAGGAAATAACGAATAAAGGAATTCTCTCGTTTAACTACATTAATAGGAGAAAATTTGAAAGAGGATGAAAGAAAAATAACATTAGGAGAGTGTAGAAAATAGGGCGTTCGTTAAAGAAGAAAACATAAGAAAATAGTTGATTAAGTCTTATATAGATATGTAAGAAAAAACAGGAACTTTGCTAGGAGGGAAACGCAAATTTATAAGAGTTAACCGGATTAGACGAGGAAGTGGGGGAAGTCGATTTATCAAGAAACGATAACCGCAGTAAGATCTGGGAATATATAAAGGTTAAATTGCAGCAGTAGGAGATGAAGACCCTGAGACATAGGTTTCGTAGCCGATTAAGTTTAGAGTTGTATTAGATACATTATTCTAAAAGAAGGAACAATAATCCGACTTTGAACGTATGTAGGATAAGAAGAATACAAAGATCTTTAGCCTAACGGCATTAAGTAAGAACTTTAAGGAAGTTCAGTCTTTTATAGACATAATTGCGTAAGTAGCCTATGTGTTTGTTAAGTAAGATAACTAAATAGCATAAGGATAAGTCTAAGGGAATAGCGGAGTTATTTGCGAATACGTTTATTAGTATAGTTTTTGTATATGAAGAATTCATTCTAATCACGTTTGAAAGGAACAGCTTTAAAATGTTAATTTTTGCATACATTCATAGGTTGAATCTTTTTTTTTTTTGAGCTCGCCTGTCTTTTTTTGGGGGGGGGGGGGGCTCGTCAACCAAGGACCTTTACCCAGAAACAAAAGATAAGGAAAGAAGTCAGTTATATTTTGATCTGATCAGAAATTTTATCTAAAAAGAAATAAATAGCAGGTATAATTAGTGGGGAAGGAAAGGACAGGATATAGGAAGCACAATAAGGGGTAAGATGTCCAAGCTTAAGCAAATAAGAATATAAGGCAGAACGCTCCACGGAGAGAGATGAACACTGGAAAAACACATGATCGGCGTCGCAAATAACTGCATCATCCCCTGTCGTAAACATTAATCTAGTACGAGTAGAATTTCCGGTATTTTCAAAGCAGCGTTCGAATCGAATTTTGTTGGAAGAGGGACCTAACCTAACTTTCCTTACTGCAGTTTAATTTATGAGTTCTAATAAAAAAAAAAAGAAAAAACTCAACCCGGCATTACGGTAGACTTGGGAGTTTGATAGTCCTTCGATGTCAAAGGTAGAGAAATTGATTAAAATAACTGATGTAAAAATAATTCGTAATCGAAATTGGTGTTTCGCAAATGATGTTTAATGAAAACAACTTTAAACTTAAATTTTATTTTTTTAATATGCGTAAATTTCGAAAATTCATATCAGCCTCCTATAAAAATTATTAAAGGATTAAAAAAAACTAATTATTCTTCTTTTTTTTAGTAAATATTAATTCGTCGGTTTTTGTGAAATCAAAAAAAGAACACTTAACCTGGTTTTAAGAATGTATCAAATAGGTAAAAACCGGGTGTCTACTAGCTTGATTCAAAATAACTACGTTTACGATAGAAAACATTTTCTGGACGTGGGACTTCGTTATACTAGTGTTTCGCGACGGGGGACCCTACTTATTTTGTAGATTTTTATAGCACGGTTTTTTGCATTAATCCTTCCAATTCCGTTTGAGAAATGTTTTCGGTCGACACTTTTTTTCATTAAAATGTTATTTTCCGTAACATTACGAAAGTCAAGTTTAAACGGAAAAGAATGAAGAAAAGAGTTAACAATAATGCGTATGGTTTCAATGTAAAATGATTTGTTATTTGTAAAAATTTGAAATGATACGCTGCGAAATTCAAATTAGGAATATATCAAATTAAACTTCGTTCGTCCTTGAACCCCCTCGTATGGTAAAAAGTTACAAAAATATCTGTATAATAGGTTTTCCTGGAAGTTTTTTTCCGAGAAGGGAAATTTTAATATCGAAACGGTAATAATGATACAAGTTCGTCGCGAAGTTTAATCATTTTCGCCAGGCGCTCTTCCGAAAATGTCACTATCACTATCTGTATCTGTTCTGACAAATGTTTGTGCGAATGTTCTCTAAAGCTGTAGTTTCTATTTTCGTTCTAACTTATTCGTGAATTTGATTCCATGCGACCTGGAATAATTCATTCTTCGTCATAATTTGATGCAGGCGATCCGGTTCAATTAAAGTATTACGAAGACAGTAGTAAAGCGGTTCGAAATTGCCTAGCCGTATCCCATTAGTATTCGACATCATTGCGTGCCTAGCGCTAGGCCATAGCTATCTAATGAGCAATAAATTTTTTCCATTCATTACGATCCTCTGTTAAAAACCGATTGGAAGTTCTCATCGCACGTTTCGCCGATTTCATCAATCACCTTTTGCGACTCTTTCTTCTGGCTTTTCCACTCTTAACGACTCCTTCAATTACTACTTTTTCCAAATTATTATCTTCGTATCTCACCAGGTAGCCACAGAACTATAACAGCTGTCTCCTGCAAGTATCCGCAAGTCTTTCATCCACATCGATCTCCATTAACACTGTCCGCTTTAGCATCTAATTCGTGGCGTCCTGCTATGTGATTTAGTTTACTTTGCTGTTATTAATATCGAACGCAGTGTAAGAAAATTATTTATAATCTCATTGTTATTATTACTATATTAAAGATTAGACGTGATTTGCTTATAGTTTCTCTGACACGGTGTTTAGTGAGTAACTAATATTGAAATTCAGTTCAGTTGATAATAATAATCTTCGCAATTATACAATTACCTTTTTAATCTTAGTAATATTCGTAAAGATATTCTAAATTATAACTTTGGATTCTTGTCTGAGTTAAATTCTTTAAAGCATTATTTCGTTGCGTATGAAACTCGCTAAGATTCGAAATAACCATTTTCGGGTATGCGGATTTATCTTTAAGCGGGAATTTCATCGCCTATAAGAACGGTGTGCAAGAGGACTACACTTTTTAACAGTCGAAATCTTTCAGCAATCAAATGTAACAAAAAATGAGGTGCTCTGAAAAAGAAATCCCCCCCCCCCCTAAAATTTTTGTCAAGTAAATAAGTCAAATTTGCCCGCTTCATTCAAATATACGAATATTTCACTACCTATAAATCGTTATATTAATGACATAAAAAAAATCCGATGGAGCATCTTCAAATATCATTCGTCAAATTACAGGATGCCTTTACGTGTACTGAGTAGAAACTGAATGAGGTCTTAAAGGAAAATAATCAATTGCAGGATGACGACAACTCAATGTTACGGATGAAAGTTGATAGCTTAAGAAAATTTCAAGAAAAAAAAATTTAATTATCTTAAATATTCCGCAGGCATCAAAAAAAATTGTTAATGAAATTAGTAACAAAAATTAATTAGGCTGTTTTGATAAAAACCACAGACTTAAATATAATTGCCCACATCGGCTGTTAAAATCAAGCAACAACAGTCGAGTATTTCGCAAAATTTTCTAGATTAGTGCACCAAAACGAGTATAAAACGATGATTGCTACAGGACTTGGATTCGGTGATTCTTCTATAAAATTACTTATTTTTATAAGCGAACCACCTCTCTGGCCGAAATTCAAAACTCTACTCGGTTGCGAAATATCTGAAATCAGATGATGGGTGGAAAGACTACAAGATACTAGCCAAGAAAAATAAAATCCCCTCCTCCGTCATTAGAATTAGTTTATTGGATCAGACAAAAATTTGCTAATAATTGTGCTTCCTGCCATAATCTATTCTAATTTGTATTATATAGTTATATACAATAAAATTAAGTTATCATCTGGCAGTATAACGCTATTCTTCACTACATTAGTTATGTATTATTTGTTCTACTACACTTAAGTTCCTGACTGGATTATTCAAATCTTCGTATTTTATCAATAAGGAAATGGCAGTTTAATAACAATTAACAGTTTTATAAGTTACAGTTAATACGACACACTTTGGTACATTTAACAATTTCTGAAGTTTGTCATCATTCTCTTTATCTACAGTTGCTTTCGCTTTTATTTTATAATTTTAGTGATGGTTCAGTTACGTTATTACTAAAATAGGATTTATTTGGTTTTACATTATTCATCGAATTATTGTTTCGGATATACTTAATTAAGCATTTAAAACGTACACGCTGAATATAATTACGAAAAACTAATTACAATAGAGACACCATCTTTAAAGAAATTAATTTTTAAATTAAAATTTAATCTTATAACATTAACGTTTCGAAAATCTTACATTTTCTGATGATGGTAAGCGTAAGTTTTCCAAAAAGTTAAGGTTTTAAGATTAATTTTTTAAACAACATGGGGTGTCTACCGTAAATTATACTATTCTTGTTCGATCACCAGTTTTCAGGGCTAATCTTACGGGTAATTTATATTATATGCATGTTTGCTATTTGTACTGTTGTAGATTAATTTTAGTTCGTTTTAATTTTAATTCATTTTAGAGTACACACTGATATTGTTAACGAACGAAATAATTTTACTAAATTCTTACGCTTGTATCGTTTATTACTTTCATCTGTATGTGTTTAATTACTTTATTAAGTTATATTTTGACAGAACAAAATGAACTTAGTTTTATATGCAAAACCTTAATGCTGTCATACCTGAGCATTACTAAAGTTTGTAGACAACTGAAATTAACTATTGTAACTGATCTGTGTTCCGTTTTTGTTTTTTTTTTCGCATTAAAGGGATTTTAGATATTTTTGATTAATTTATCATCGTATTAAGCGTGTACATTAAATAAGGATATAATAATTGCCAACAAAGATTTGCAGCGAAATGAATGCAGATCAGTTATAACAATGCCAATTTGCAGCTGTAACGCAAGGATTTGCAAATGTAATAAACCAGCAGCCGACAAATGAAGCGACTCGTATAACGATCGTGTTTGAACAATACGCTGAAAACAAGGAAACGTTCCAACAGTATACATTAAAGTTTTGAATTGTCCGAGAGAATTATGAAAAATAGCATCAACTGATTAAAAAGGTAAAATATTATTAAATTACATACTATAGGCCTGAAATTGTTCAATCTTGCCTCTAATCTAATAACTCCGGAAAAAATTGAAGAAATTGAATATGGCCGAATTGTCGAACTCTTATCGAATTATTTATATCCCAAAACCAAATACGTTGGTACAACAACATCGATTTTTGTTTAGAGTGCAGTCGGAAGATGAAAACATATCGCAATACGTGTATCGAAATTACGGCGTTTTATTCCGTTTTGCAATTGTTCATGCGATTCGGGAAATCAGTATCCGAAATTTTCTTACGAACACGGTTTATTCGAGGAATGGAAGATAACACCCGTTCGGGAACGACTTCTGCAGTTAGAAAATGTTCCGTTTCCAAAAATATTAGAAAAAGCAAATCGAATCATCGAAATTTGCCGTATTATTTTTGTACATTTTGTATAATAATTTGTATATAGAAATAAACCGATTTAATTTGAAATAATCAATTCGATTTGAAACTGATCTGATTTTTACTTTTTATCAATTTTTATTTATTTATTACAATTTGTTTCCATTTGTATTTTAGTATTAAGAAATTTATTTCGATTTATAGTTTGAACAGGCCCCTTTAAGGCACGTTTTTTATTTTAGTTTTATTATTTAAAACCTTTTTACTGTTTTTTTGGTTTTTTTTTTTTTTTTACTTTTTTATTGGGCTTGTCAGCTACGGACGATTACCCATCGAGAAGGAAGAACGTAGGACAAAAGGAAACTGAGGACACTAAGAAAGTTATTCGGGGAAGAAGGAGACAGCCAGAACTACTATATGGAGAGATTTACTTAAATGGTAAGACCTTTTAGGCGTGTTTTTATTACAGTTGGTATTATTAATAGTTTTATTTATTTATTTATTTTATTTATTTTTTTTTAATTTTCAAACCGTGGTTAGACCCCGGGCCGTGTATAATATCTAAACTATTACGGCCCGAGAGTCTCCGGTTACAGGAATGCCCCTAATCCACTGTCCCTGACGAACTGGAAGACTGCACTTTGGTTCGCTTCTGAGTTTGAGAGAACATGGCTGAGGTTATCAAATCCGTGTCTCGTTGTGGAGGATTGGAATGTAGGGAAATTTATGAGAACGTGCTCAACCGCCGGTGGCTCCTGTGCGCGACAGAAAGGACACGTGGTTGGTGGGTGAGCGCCTTCCAACAGGTAGTCGTGTGATAGTCGCGTGTGGCCCAGGCATAAATGGTTGAGAGCGCGATAATAAACTCGTAAGGTCCCTTGGGGGGGGGGGGGCACCATAGCTCTACGGATCTCTTTATATTCTGGTGGTGGGACGGGGTGGAGATGTGTTCTTGTTTCCACTGTTCCGTTATTTGTCTTTTTATTGCTCCTGATATTTGAGGGGGCCCAAGTATGCTTTGCGGATTGGGAGCTGTAATGGTTGAGTGAGCTGCTGTGTTCACCCTTTCATTTCCTAGGATTCCCGCGTAACTTGGGACCCACAACACTACTAGATTATATCCCTTCGATTGTAGCTCCATGATGAGTGCCAGGACGTGGTTTGTTAACCCCCTCCCCGGGGCTCCCACCCCTAACATCTTAGCCGCCACTAATGAGTCTGTTATCAATAGGATGTGATGGATTGGATTTGTGGACGCCAGGATCATTTTCAGACATAAGCGTGTTGCATATAATTCGGCATCTAGGATTGAGCAGTAATCGTTCAGACGGATGGTTGTTATTGCTTCCTTCACTTCGAAGGCGCACGCAGTTGGTGACATCCCCTCGACGGGTGCTGCTTTTGCTCCATCTGTATAACATTGGATAGCGTTGCCGTACTGTCTTATTGTTTCACACGCGTCTTGGGTAAGTTGCTCTGACATGCCGTAGAACTTATACTTTTGCAGAACCGATAAGTTAACTGCTACAGGCTCAAGTTGCCACAGATGTAACGAGCCGGTGGCTGCTGCTTGGCATTCTGTAGAGTCGTTGACATTGACATTCTGAAGTAGCTTGGTGAGAATTGGTAGTGGGTCGTTAGTGAACGCTGCGAGTAAGCGGGTTTCGGGATAGATATAAGGCAGCTTTAGGAATGGAATATTGCACCGCAGGGTATGCAGGGAGCGATAGAATTTCAGTGGGGGAGTGCCCGTTAGTGCTTTCATTTTGTTTGAATTTATGATAAAGAACTTTAGTAGTAAATTGTGCCCTAAAACTAAAAATTACAGATCAGTGCGAGAAAATTATTGAAAAAATTCTTTTTCACTCCGAAGCGATTAATTAAAACTAAGAAAACAGTGTTATTTTTGTTTTTTTTTATTTTCGCTAAGATAAAGCTGAAAAACTAGAATATTTTAGCTGCCTCTCTGCATCTATATTTAGTAGCAAAGCTGTTCTTGGGACAATGTCCATGTTGACAAACCCATTTAAAAAAAAAAAATTCATAATCATCGAATAATATAAAATTAATAATTACACATTAATACTTTTTTGGATGTTTCAGATTGAAAATAATAGGACTAATGCATGTTAAAGTTAGATTATACAAATAAATAGGCAAAACACATACATAAAAAATGTATAAAAACGCCACCTGATTTTAGATAGCGTGATGCATTTTTTATGTCTTTTGCGACTTTTTTTTTTTTTTTTTTTTTTTTTCGGGCTCGTCAACCAAGGACCTTTACCCAGAAACAAAAGGTAAGGAAAGAAGTCGGTTATATTTTGATTCGATCAGAAATTTTAACTAAAAAGGAACAAATAGCAGGAATAATTAGTGGGGAAGGAAAGGATTTTGCGACTTTATTTATGTAATTAATAAATCATCTTATTTTTTTTATGTTTAGGCTCATCAACTTGGCGCAGACGATTATTCCAATAATCAGATTCGAATCGGGTTATACATAAACGAAATACACTGTTGCGCTTTGGTAGAAAAACATATTTAAATAAACCTCGAAGAAGCATTTTCCAAGACTATTCATAAACCGCAGACATATGAATCAGCAGAGAACTAAAACGTAAGTTTGTTTGTTTTTGCCTGATGATGGGATGATTTCGAAAACGTTTACCACCTGATTTTATTTATACATTCTTGTTTGTTATACTATTGTTAAGTATAATGGCGTATAGATGTTGGGGAGGTGTTCCATTAGAACGACTAATTCAAAATCGATTTTAATTATCGCGGCATCGTTGTGTCGTTATTTTGCCATATTGTTTGGTATGAAAGCTCGCAAGTGACAATAATAATGATAAATATTTGATTTTAAAGAAAAGATCAAATCGTGTGCGATATTGTGTGAAAATATATGTAAATGAAGTTTTTTACCGATTCCATTCAGTAGTGGATGAAAAAAGAATCAAATGCGCCCAAAACTAAATTAGGGCTATTTCAGTATGGTCGTTAAGTAGAATAGCGGTGTAAATTATGAAGCCGTAATGGTTGATTATCAGAAACGTAGACTAAGTGTGAATGACAGCGTCCATGAATAATACCACACAACCGGATAAAGATTTTTCACTAATAAATAACATAAGTGCCAATAAAACACCAATTCTGTCTCTTATTTCTACTCGACTCCTTCAATTTTTACCATACATTCACACTTGCGATAAGCTCCCATATTTTTCTTTTAACTTTTCCTCCTTTCTTCATCCAATTAATTGCTTTTACTCTTCTGCTCCCCCTACAGCCGTTCTGCATCACGCCGTTAAATCGGAATTTTTACATACCTTAAACTCCCACTATTCTAACCACGTTACAATCTACACGGACGGTTCCAAGAGCCCAAGTGGAGTTGGTGCAGCCTTTCTTTGTCCTTCATTAAATCACTCTGAGTCCTTTAAACTTCCTTCCTTCTGTTCGACTTTCTGTGCCGAGTCTATTGCTATCCTCCATGCACTTTTCTTCATCAGATCTTCGAAGGTCTCTCGTAATTTCCTTATTCTATCAGACTCTCAAAGCGTGCTACAGGCTGTTGCATCTCCTCTACCTCCCCACTCTACTGATTATGTAATCCTTTTTATACGTTCCTTGATCCATGACCTCTTTCTTTTTTGTGCAATCGAGGTTAATTTCCTTTGGATCCCTAGCCATTCTGGAATAGAAGGAAATGAGTCAGTTGACTTATTAGCTCGGCGAGCTTCTTCTTCCGGCAGGTTCCTTACTACTTTTCCATCCGTCAATATTAATCTTCTGTCCTCTGCAGCGCACAACCAATTATGGTTTAACTCCTACTACTCCTCATTCTCAAACCCGGATTCCTTTTACTTGTCCATCCAGCCTTCTCTTCCTTTCTGTTCCTGGTTTCTTGACTTCCCTTTTATGCGTCGCTCCAGCATCTCGGCAATATGCCGCCTCCGCTTTGGGCACAGCTGGCTTCCCTCGTCGCTTTTCCGATTCTCTCTCGCGGCATCTCCGTATTGTCCATTACATCCTCTTAACAGTCAACATGTATGTGATCCTGATCACATAATGTTCGAATGTTCATCACTTTCATCTGAACAATCTTCCTTTTACTCCTCTCTCTTATCAAACAATGTTCCTACTCCCTATTGTGCTGCATTTATTCTTTCCCTTCCTTCTCCTTCTGTCATCCAGGCGCTTGATACATTCTTGTTGAATGTTTCACGCCTCATAAAAATCTGATTTTTTCTCTATTCCCATTTCTTGGGCTAATGTCCTCGCTGACGAACCCATAGTAAATATTAAAAAAAAAAAAAAAAAAAAAAAAACATAAGGGGTTAACACCTGCAAAATTAGTAAGACTACGCAGACCGAGGGAATATTTCGATGGCACGATTTGTAATTTACATTTCACCCCCGGGGAAAGTTCAGTAATTTATCAGGTAAACGCACTCCGCCTAATTTTAATTCGACTACATTTATTTTCTCACGAATTTAAAATGAGTGACCATTATTCCAACAATAAAGCCGCTTACTACAAAAATGAAGTTATAAAACCACTCTTCATATGTTGGGCGCCGTTTCTTATTCACGCTTTTTACCTAAGTGTGTTCAAAAAACTGAAAAATTAACTTCATTCGTGAATGATTTGTAGCTTGAACAGAGTGACTATGCAAACAGTAAGTCCTAGATGGACGCCGTTGGAATAATGAAATACTTAAAAGCAGAAAAGGACAAGTTTCGACTGACAACATTGCATATATTTTACATTATTATGTTTACGATGGCTGTATGTTATTGTAGTTGTACAACTGTTGAATTTAAGCAATACAAAACCAAATTTTTAATCTTCACTAAACGGGATGTAACATGCATCAGGCGTGACACTGAAAAGATGAATTCGACGACATCGAAATTCGAAAAGAGAAAGAAATGGTATATCGACTGTATTAAGTACCTGATTAATTTTTATTGATTGAATTCCAACGCGTACTCATAATCAATCTCCATCTCTTCCGACACACATTAATCAATTTGAAAATTAAGACGATATTCGATGCAGTATCTATAGAAGCCATACTGGCCTCAATAATTATGATACCCTGCATCGTTAATTTCATTAAAAAAAAAGTTATTCCCCTTACATCTCAATTTTTACTGATTTTAATTTTATTTGATAAAATTGTTGATTAGTAATTTAAACACGTACTAATAGTAAATTTTAGGAAAGAGGTAGTGGATTTTTAAGGAAATAACCCGCTAGTTTACCGAAAGGGTGGTCAATGGTGCGTTACAAGTTCAAAACTGGTGAAAGTTAATTTTAATAATTCGATGAATTGATGGAAAAATTTGAAGTGTTAGTCAACGAAGAGGGAGAAGGAGATTATTGGGTAGGGGGTACGAGACAAATGTACAATCTGCGATATCCGTTGCTGCTGAAATATGGCCTTTGAAAGGACGGAAAAAAGAAATACAAAAAAACAGGACATTTCACGAACCGAGAGAGCTTATTGAAAATGATTTTAAAATCAGTTCGGTTTTCGATGTTTGCAGTGTGCGTGTGACAGTCTCAGTTGTTCAACTAATATATGTGCACTTCCTTGTTTTCAGTTTAAACCTATATATATATTTCCGCATAGAATTGACTTGTTACCGAAAACAGAAGCATCATGTACCAAAAGCGCGTGCTTTTGAAGCTTTCGTTATGTTTATAAAATTGATTGATTTTTAGTAGATTTTTTCGTCTTGGCTTTTTTTTTTTTTCTTCTATTATTATTATTATTATTTTCTATTCGATAACGTTCTAGTTAACGGTAGATGGAACCTTTTTCTAATGTATCCTTAAATCAGCGCAAGAAACATCAGAGACTTTCTTCGAAAGTTTCCGTTATAAATATATATTAACAAAAGATAATGAAGTATTTAAAGTACGTGATGCAGTTTTTCGATGAACATTATTCTCTGGATGACGAATAAAACGATTTCTAACGTTACTTATTAAGTAGGTGTAATTGTGGGAGAAAAATTGTAAATTACATTCATGTTAAAGGCTCCAAACTAAATGTAATTTAAAAAAAGACCGCATAAAGAATCACTTAAACAAACTGGAGAACTAATCGGTGGAAATTCCTGATGTTTAATTTGATTTTCATCGAGATCTTCTACGATTTGTTCAAATTCAAATTATCTATTTACTTAAAGACGCTCGGCTTCCGGTCATTTGCGTCCACTATACACTGCAATTTAGATAATTGCGGATAATTTCATAGTACTTAAACTGAAAGTTATATTCGGTTGCTTTGACAAGTTTCCTTCTCTTTATTGTCCTTCGAACACACCGCCATATGTCGCTTTCGTTTCGGTTATACCTTTCTTCCGTCGTCACTTTTTCGTTTTTCCCTCGTCTCTTCTCCGCGGTGTCCTCTTCACCCAGAATATTCCTTTTTTTCTGTGTGATGTCAATCATGTCTTTTTCGATTGTGTTCCTCACTTTCTTCAGAACTTTCTTCTATCGTTAGCTTTCGGATCTTGGTCTTCCTATTCCATACAATGACTCTTATGTCTTCTCTTTTCCTTCTTTGTCAGTTGTTCCTATTCTAGCTTCTTTCATTCATTCTATCTAGCACCAGATTAAAATATGTTATGCTCCTTTTGAGCTATTACTTAGATTCCTTGGTTGATTGGGCCAACGGTTCTTTGTTAGCGTACCACAAAAAAAAAAAAAAATATATATATCTACGGATTTACACACTTTAGAAATCGAAAAATAATAATTACAAATAATTTTACAGTAAGTAAACCAAAAAATAGCTGATGGAATAAGATTTTTTTTATTGTTTAATAATCGTAAGCAATTTTATAATATACCATTTAAACGATATAAAAAAATTTTAGCACTGCTCTTTATTATGTTTCGGTTAACAAAGAATAGAAATGATACACTACTACTGACAGTGAAGAAGAACATTTTTTATCGGTTATGTATATCTTGTCCCCTCTCTTTAAAAAAAAAATTAATTCAGGACAAGAATAAGATGTGTATATTCAATAGAACTTTTCGAATCGCTTCCTGGAATGCGAGGAGTCTAAGTATACCTAGGAAGATGATGAGTAATATTGAACTGAAATTTTTCTGTGACGAAGCCTGTCTCGTCAACGGATTTTTAACGAATATGTATTAGAAGCAAGTTCGCTCCAGTTATGTTACACTTTAAATGACGTAGAGTTGATAGTTTGTAATTTTTTAAATACGGCTGAGACTATACATTAACGAAAAAAAAAAAAAAAAAATGAAAAGGACCAATAATGCATTTGACCGATTATTAATATTAATCATCTTCGACCGTTTTGTATCACTATTGCTAACAGAACTCTTAAATTTACATCGCAAAAGTCTGTTTATTTCACCCTGAAGTCATTGTTTCAGAAAAATAGAAAATATTTAAAAAAAGTGAATAACCCAATAAAATCAAGTAAAATACATGATTATATATATATGTATGCATATATAACATGCTATACGGGCGGAAAAACTAAATCGTTAACGAAGAACGGTATTTTTTGGGTGGAATTTCTGATAGCAGTATTTGGTAACTCGTGTTTCTCACTAACACAGATGATAGCGTTTAACGGATGATAAATTGTCGTAGGTAGTCTGTAAAAAGATTCACGCCCGAAAGAAGGTGATCCCATGGTATAGCTACAAAAAACTCATATATTAGGTATACCAAACTGAAGAAACACAAACCTCGGTTGACGTCGGGAATTTTGGATCTGATAACAACTAGAAGACTGTACAAATTAACAAATATGTCTAGGTAGAAAATACTATCAAAAAAATGCTCCGAAATTTAAGCACTCCAAACAAAGCATGATTCATTTAATTCATCTAATATCTACAAAAAGATTAAAGAATTTTTCAGGTTGACTTTGCTGCTATTTTGTGAGGGGAAAAGAATGGCATCATCGTCGACGTTATGAACAAGCAGGAATGCCTGAAATAATTATGTGTGACCAGCGGTTACTCTAGATCAGACATAATGAAGGAAGATAAGTGAAGCACACTCTTTCATACCTGAAAAACGGCAAAGAAACGAGACTCGGTAAATTATACGCAGAAGTTTTCAGACTAATTGCAGAGAAGACAAAACGACACAAGGGCTTGAAACTAATGACGACGATCTTTAATACCGTCCTCATATATCACTCAGGGGAGATTTTGACTGAAATTAACCTTTATCACGATTGCTAAAAAGGTTCACTCTGCGCGATACGGGCACTATAGAATGGTAAGTTTAATCTCATATCTTCCGAAAACCTTTCTCCGTATAATACATGTACGTATTTTCCGCAAATTCGAGGAGCAAATGGATGAATTACAATTTGTAAATCAATATCTACATTAAACACGCTAACCCAACGCAGCAACGATATGAACCGCAATATATATGCCCGCTTCACTGACTTCCGGAACGCATTCGTCTGCATAAATCAGGGCAACCTCTAATTGACGTTCTCGAAAAAACTGGAACTGATAGTAATTAATAAAAACCTATATTGAAACCAACGAGGAAGGGTACAAACTGATTTCACCGGTTATCAGAAAGTATCCAGATTACGAAGGGTGTAAGATTACGTGTTCTCGTCCTTATTGTTCAATATTTACACTCGGAGGCAGTATTCTGGAGAGCCTGAAAACGGCAAAAAGTGGAATAGCCAACAACGGTCGTCTTATTGACACAACCTAAGATAGACGACGATACGGTTCTTCTCGCTTACAATACGCCTGAGCTACGCACCGTGGCAGCGGCTGGCGAATCTTGGGGCTTACTGCTGAATTTAGTCCAAAATAAAATAATGATTTTTTCCAGGAAAAAAAAACACATCCTGACCACTTGGAGAAGCCAAATAATCGAACAAGTACCAATTTTATTAAATATCTGGGAACTCTAGTTGACGAAAACTGTAGGTTGGAAAGAGAACTGCTTTCAAGAATCGATCGAACCCGAGCGGCCTTTATGTCAATGAAAAAATTTTCCACAACTACGCACTTGAGCCTTAGTCTGCGCTTCCGCTTGATACAATGTTATGTTATATCTATTCTTCTGTGCGGCTCTGTGAAGTATGAACTCTCAAAAAAAGTTTTGTTGGCGTTTTCGAAATACGCTAAAGATATCTAGGATGCAGAAAGTAGGAAAAAGAAGGATGCTGCTGTTGGCGACAATCAAGGAGTGTGCAATGTGGGACATATTATTAGAGGCGGAAGAAAGGAAAATTGCTGAAATTGGTACTCGAAATCTGTCTGGAAGCGATCACCAGGTGGAAGGCGGAACTTATGAATGGGAGATTTGCGTTGGTGGCTGAAACGTTCCTCTGAAGGGATTTTCAGGACAGCAATGTCTAAATCGATTCTTATATTATGTGGGGTTCGCCAATTTCCGTTTGATGACGGTGTAAGAAGAAATCCGACACAGAACATACCTGAAAGTAATCGATCTGTCAGACTGTGTTTCAACTACGCCTTGATTCGTCAATTATATCTGTTTTGGTTATATGTTGCAGAAGTTACTCTATGCAGTATGTACGATAAATATTACTGGCCTATTGTATTGGCGTGTCGTTAATTACAATTCTACACATGCATCCACTTTACTTGTACGGGGTTTGTTCAAAAAATAAGGTGACTTTTTAAATTCCGCGGGCTATGTACATTCAATTTGGGATTTTTTTTTTTTTTTTTTGTTACGTTGCTACACATGTCTCCAACATATGTTGACGCTATCAGCTGGTTAGCATTTTTAGTTTATGTTGAACAGTTATAAAGGTTAGAAGTATTTTAGTGTGCTTGGCGATTTTTTGCTATCGAAAATAATAGATCAAAGAATCTGCATTAAATTTTGCGTGAAAAATAAAATTAAGTGCTTCGGCGCACTTGAAATGTTGACTGTGGCATTTGGTGAGTCTATTTCGAGCAAAAAAAAAATATTTATAAGTGGTTCAAGCTTTTCACAGGAGGTCGAGAATATGTTAATGACAATGTTCGCCCTGGACGTCTCAGCACGTCAACAACCGATGAAAACATCGAAGCAGTGAACAATATTGTTATAAGGGGATGCCAGCATAGCGGTTGGCTCATTCCACGAAACATTTTTTCGGATGTTTTGGGCATGAAACGTGTGTCGTCAACGAAGTTTGTTCCGAAATTGCTAAATTTTGACCAAAAGAACCGTCACATGAGTATCGCTCAGGAGCTGTTGAATGACGTCAACAACGATCCAGATTTGCTCAAAAGAGAGTCATAACTGGTGACGAAACATAGGTATATGGTTATGCCGTCGAAACTAAAGCCCAATCATCCAAATGGAATCGGCCAGAAGAGCCAAGACCGGAAAAAAAAAAGCGCGCCAAGTTCGGTCAAATGTCGAGGTTTTGCTCACTGTTTTTTTTTTTTATTACAATGTCATGGTGCATCATGAGTTGTTGTCACAAGCTTGTACGGTCAATAAGGAATATATTACCTTGAAGTTATGCGCCGTTTGCGTGAAAAAATTCCAAAAAAAAAAACACGTCCGGATTTGTGGAAAAACAATTCATGGCTTCTGCATCACGATAAGGCACCTGCTCACACATCGTTGCTTTTTTGTGATTTTCTGGCCAAAAACAACACCGTACTCATGCCTCAGTCACCGTATTCACCTGACTTGGTGTAACTTTTTCTTGTTCCCAAAACTGAAAAGACCCATGAAAGAACGGAGGTTTTCCACGGTTCAGGAGATAAAGACGGCATCGCAGGAAGAGCTCAAAGCCACACGGAAAAGCACATATCAGAAGTGCTTCGAGGATTGGAAAAAGCGCTGGCACAAGTGTATTATATCTGAGGGGGATTACTTTGAAGGGGAAAAAATAGATATCGTTGAATAAATAAATATTTTTCGAGAAAATGAAAAGTCACCTTATTTTTCGAACAGAACTCGTATTTGTGTTCTACTCGTTTCATGGAATACTGTTGCATTTTTCACCGGCTAACGTTGTTAAGCGTTGTTAGCGAATATTCCAGTAGTGTAAAATTATGTTTTATTAATTAATTAACAGAACTAACTCGATCGAATTAATTAGGCTGTTTATTAAATATTTATCTAATTTTTCGTTTCATCACTCAAGTTTTCAAGGATATTCCATATTTTTATCTAAAACGGAACCATCTGCGTCACTGTTGATACTGGAATTGGAGTATACGACTAATCTGAAAAGCTCCGGTTCCGGCATACTGAAATGGATGCAAATAAAATGCTCTATAACGTCGTAATTTCCGAGTTTTTGTAATAAATTTTCGTATGATGTATTGCACTGTTACATTTTACGTATTACATTTTTCAGGCAGTTGTTAAATGGGCAGCAGAGAGGAGGAAAGGTTACTGAAGATATTTATCATGAAGAAACTTTGAACGCTTTGTGCAAGTGGACAAACGTATATCATATCGCATTGATCTAACACCCTATTTCTCGGCCAACTAGGCCGTCGCTGAAAAAGAACATTTGGTCTCCTCGCAGACTTCAGGATAAATCATTTTTCATTTGTTACTTGTCATTAAATAATGAAAGACGGGCTAAGCTTTTGTCATTCGCTAGCGAGGGATAGCCATTTTGTTCCGGGCACCATTTGTAAGAGTATGGCGCGGTTGACACGCGCTTACTCGGACCATTACATGTCGCTCTCCTCTTTTTATACACACGTTTTTTAGGTGCGTGTTTCCGCTTTGTACGTCGCGTTTTTAAATCATTCATAGCGAATGTCAAGTTTTGGGCTAGATTTTCTTTAATAAAATTTTTCCGAAAAAAATGCACTTTTATAAAGAAATTTGTCTCGCTTCAAGTGAAAAGATATTTACGAATATAATGTAGAGAACAAATGCGTTTCTTTAGCCTTTTATCAACCTGCTGACGTATCTGCATGGTATTTTTGGCCGATACCTTTCCCCGGTAGTACAGAAAGTAATAAAGAAATTCTATGCCATTCCTATATATTAGTGTATAGAAATTGAGTGTTTCTTCGTTTACGTGTGCATCCGATATATTAACGTTTATTACTCTTAGCATATAACCATTTTGGCGTGACTAAGAAGATTGAATAATATTGATGGCACCGGAAGTGCATAAAGCGTTATTAATGTTCTTTACATCGTGCGAAATTCTATGCAAGTTCAGTTTTATGCACTATAATTCGAACGATCGAACGTTTAAAAAAGCAATATCCATTTAATATTTAAACTGTTCCGTAATACGAAACGCTTCTTTTCTGCGTTAATGTTTCCTACAAATTACTTTACCCGAACAGTACTAAAATATTTATCCTATTGAGGGAACTGAAACCCGAAAAGTTGGTTACCCTCCAATATATATTAATTACAACGTAATTCTTAGAAAAAATGTCCCAAAAAAATGTCCCAATTTTATGTAACGTTTGTTATATTTTATAGGATTTTTGTTATTGTTATTTAAAAAATGTCACAATTTTATGCAACGAAATATGTAACGAAAAATGTAATGAAACAATATCCTAATTTTATATAATGAAAGTTAAATGTTAGGATAGGATTTTTGTGATTATGTTTTGTTTTTCTTTTTGTGTTGATGCCAGTAAGAATTACGTTGTAAATTTTGATCATTTTATACAAAGTATAGAAGAGAAAGAGACAGAAATGAAAGCAAAAGGGGTCAAGGGGCACAACCTCTTGCGGGGCTAAAATGGCAGAGTTTTATATATATATATATATATATATTTATATATATTTATTTATATATATATTTATATATATATATATATATATATATATATATATATATATATTTATATATATTTATATATGTATGGGATATGCATATTACAACGGAAAAAAGAGAAAAAAATTAACAAATGAAATTAAAATAAAATAAAAAGTTTAGTTAAAAATAATATAATATGTAAATATTAGAACTTTATGTTGCTGAGTAAGGTGTATAGAACCATTAAAAGTTGCTGACTATCAACTCGCATGACGATAGGAAAGTAGCTAATATCTTTTTGAAAAAGTCGTTGGCAACGAAGAATCGCACGTCACCTATGAGATTAAGTGGTCAGTTCTGTAAAAATTTTCATCTGTAAGAATTCCCATCTTTGAACGGCAACCGTGCCGTGTTGATAACCAGCTGCTATCGAGACTTAGTTAAAATGCACCTCAAAAATGGATTATAATAAAAATTTAAAAAAAAAGTGAGCTTGTACTAGTAATTCAAAAACGGTAAAAAAAAAAAAAAATCGACAACTCGATTGCATATTCAAAAAAATCAATGGCTCGCGCCCGGGTAGATTAGGAACCCGGTTCGTAGCAAGTCGGGTATTGTATATTATTATCGCAGCGTCCAGTTGCGTAATTTTCGATTACAAGCAATGGTACTACTTATCAATTATATGAAAATTTTAAACTCGGTCAGGTTCCTGATAACAAAAAACGCGATATTAGTAAAATACCAATTGCAAAAATACAACCTTATTCGCAGGCCCGTGCCCAGAATTTAGATAGGCAGGCGGGGGGGTGAATTTTTTTTTCACATATTTATTTTATAAATAACAATACATTTTTCACTAATATTCGTACTATCAATAAATTCCATCATTCTGATTTATATATTAATAATTTACATAAACGAATTACCCCGTATATGAACATTAATAAAAATTACATATGTCGTTCATTATACTCGTAATAAAACAATTTTTCCTTAAGATATTAATGAAGTACCTAAAAATATGAAACATATTTTTTCTGTTTTCTTTTAAAGATATGTAAGATCACCCTAAGAAATCATCAATATTTATTTTAAATTTGTGATTTATTTCAGATTTTTGTGTATTTATAATAACTATTTCAGACCTCCCCCGTGGACACGGCCTTGCTTATTCGAATTATTTAAAGTCATTTTTACGCATAATATTCGGATTTAGTTCAGTTGTAAGAGATTTTTTTGATCGTAACCGTTGTTGATCGTTCCGTCTTCGGTAATGTTTTCATTTTTAAATTCCTCAGCGTGTTTTATTAAATCAATCTTCGCCGATGACACGCATGCGTCATAGAGATGCGCAAATCAACTCCGTTAGAGGAGTTGGATATTTTCCGACTGCGGATATATATCCGCTTTTCAACTTTGGCAGAGTGACGTATCTCATATATTATAGTGTATTATCGCAGTCGTACTACCTAGAGTTAGAGTTGAATTCGCTGCCGAAAATCGCGATTATACGCTAAACATGGAATAGATAATTTGTCGGAGTTGCACTTGAGAAGCGGATATATGTATGTATATCCGCAGTCGGGAAGGACATATATATGTAACCGAAACTGCTCTAGGGGATTTCATTTGCGCATCTCTACGGCATAGAAAATACTTGCGTCAGACGAACTTGAAACTACTGATAACACCCAAAATCTACGATCAGCCATATATGCAGGTTTATTTTTACTAAATAGAAAATATATATCAACTAGTTAGGCACTAGAGATGCTTTATTCAGTATTAATACGCTATTCCAGCGATATAGAGCCGTTGCGCGTCCAATCTGCACTTTGTGGACTTTCGATAGGTGAAACATAACGAGATGATGGATCTATTAGAATAAGAGCAGGAATTGATGGTAAAGATATGGGGATATTATAAAAAATCTCTATTGGCATCAGTCGGCAAGCATCGGAATTGACCATCATAACAGGAAAGAAGTGGTGATATGCAGAGATCCTGCTTAATATGTACTGGAAAAAATTTTTCGAAGGAGTACAGAACAAATTTAAAGAAGGTACACGGTAATATTACAAGAATTAAATAAATAAATAAATAATCGCTAATAATAAAGTGGAAGGCAATGGCAAACCACCACGTTCAACATCATATGCGTGCTAGGTCAGTACACAGCAGACCCACACGGAACTGCACTGGTAGCGCGATAACAAGCGGCTACTATCAGTTCCGAATGTAGTCTTGCGTGTGTATACCTGCGTTGCATATAATAATCGCCTAGTACACTACCTATATCTGTACAGCTGAGATGTACGAATAGGTAGTCGTCGACGCTCAGAAGCTGAGTGTGGCACTATAAAGCACACGAAAATAAATGGAAATGAAATAAATAATATTAGAGATTTGCGGATGACACTATTTTAATAGCAACTTAAACGAACTAAAACGTTTCGTAAATGTATATTCACTGACGTGTGTGACGATTACGGATTGCAAGTGAACATTTCCAAAACAAAGTATACGGTGATCAGTAAAACAACTTTGAATTCACTTACAGGGCCACGCACAGCTTATGGGTGAAAATTCGGGGAAAGTGAAAAATATCGATTACCTTGGTTGCAATGTAAATGATCAATGGAATATGTACAACGAAATAACAATTCGAATCGGAAAAGCTCAAAGTGCATATTTCTAAAATTAAAAACAACATTATATAGCAGAAACATAAAATTGGATCTGAAAATGAGGCTGGTAAAATTTGATATATTCTCGCTATTAGTGTATGGTGCGGAAAGCTAAGTAATTACCAAAACAATAGAACGAAAACTGGATGCTTTCGAGATGTGGCCGTTCGTGGAATTCTTCGCATAAAGTGGACAGATGAAATATGTAACTCAGAAATTCTACAACGTTTGAGTAAAGACGAGGAAATGGTAAATTAAGTATCACAAACTGATATTGGCCATGTAATACGACACCCACAACACAATATATAGCCTGCTACCTAATCCCGGGGAAGATTACAGGGAAGAGGCTGCGAGGAAGAAGAAAGACAACCTGGTTTCTGTCTGATTGGTTCAATTTGTTCCGAACGGCTCTAGATAGACGGAAGATTTCTAGCATATTAGCCAACGTTCGATAACGGACATGGTACATTGATGATGATGATATCAACCGCTAGAATACTCAAGCGATCGACTTCACTAGAATACTCAAGCGATCGACTTCACTAGAATACTCAAGCGATCGACTTCACTAGAAACAGAAAAAAACTGCTATATCTCACAAAGCCCATTATTAAACTTCGCGGCGGTAATATTGTGTGCACTGGAAACCGAAAGTAAGATATGTTGTAGTTGTTTTTTGGTACCCCAAGCTTGAGTTTCATGAACGCTTCGGACACATACACTGAGTACATTTAGTTTATTAACAAAATAGCTGTACTCTTTGATATCAAGCACCCCACGACTAAGTGTAATAAACAAATTACGAGTCTTCGAGGCAATTTACGTCCCCACCATACACTATGCTGCGCCTGTATCGGAAATGCCACATTAAAAAAAATCCAAGTCGCACAAAATAAAGTGCTTAAACGATTTTGGGCCTACTCTAGAGCTCTTCCCAACAACGGAACTACATGACATTGCAGACGTTGAAATGGCTGCTGAAAGAATTAAGAGGTTAACTAACCGGTTACACAGATGCCTACAATCGGATCATTTTCCACATATCAGGGGGAGCTCGGCAACCCTAACAGAGGCTAATCCGCGCTCGAAATGACGTCGATTCTATATAGTATATAAGTGTCTTACATAGATTTATTTCCGTTTAATTCTTTTTCCCTGCAATTTCACTGTCTTTAGAACCTTATATAGAACACTTCTAATTTAAGATATAGTAGCAAAGTATAATAGAGATTATTCATCTAAGCTCTTAACGAATCAAGCCGAAATTATTTTCAATTGTAAATATTAAAATTTTAAATAAATAAATATGAATAATCCGTTTATTTTATGTACTAAATTTTGCGCTAACAGCTTATAGTGTAACTCTCAGTTGCTATTTTATTATTAGCTTTATTCCGATTAATAAAATTTCCAGACATTTTTTATATACTTGAAACTTATTAAACAATAAACACTTTTAGAACAAAACTAATTATCAGCTATAATTATATATCCAGTTCTAAATTTTTGTTTGGTCGGGAGAGTGCTATGTGCTGGGAATGCCCCTTTCGCTTTCGCAAATGTGTGTTGCATTATTAGCCTATTTTGAGCCATGTTATCGGTTTTTTTGTTTTTTTTCGTAACGAAAATTTTACGTTATTCTCATTTTTCCATACGTTCGGCTCCTGTTGTTTGTTTATTTAACGAGGCCTCTGTAAAACGTCAGTCGGAGGGCTTTTTGACGAATGGGAGCGCGCGTGATGAATTAACGACGAATTAAGTACTTCCCCGCCTCTCCGCCTGTTTATTTACGAAAAAACACCGATTCTTCTTTTAGAAATTTTTCCAGTCAAGAGCTAAACGGGCAGCGGCAGGGCTCTAGCTAGATTAATCGCCAAAATCGAAGCTAAAACAATACTTCTTCGGTACTTCGAATAGACACCATTGTTGGCGAATTTCAATTTATTCCAGTCTGCGTCGGAAGCGGCGAGGTAGCCCGGAAAAGGCCAGGGGCCGCTGAAGGACGTGGCGGGTGTGTGCGCGTGCGAAGTCGCTTTAAGAAATTTATCGGTGGACGAGGGTGGCGGTAGCGTCAGATCGCGCGCTGACGCTGAATGTGGATTTGGGCGGCTCTCTGGGACGTGACTGCAGTTCCATTTTCCGTAATAACATAATATAACGGGAGCGAACAAAGCGGCCGGCAGTTTCGGAGAAATTTATCGCTCTTCAAAATATCATCCGATTACAAGCTTACCGTTTGGCACATGCACGCCGACAGCGCTTTTTACGCAACGCCACTCGGACAACATAATTTATTAAATACCACCTTAACCGACGTATGCTTTTTAAGTTGAACGAACCTCTCTCGCACTTTGCCCACTCGAATCTGTCTGCGTCCTTCTGTTCCCTCTCGGTCTCTTTCCGACACGCGCCCCCGTGTTATCGCCCTCTGCCTGGCGCGACCTTACAGAACTCACCCTGTGTGCCGGATCTGTGAAAGTATTCAGAATGAAGCAGAGAGAAAAAATTAATCGCGCTTTGCGAGAATTAAATATAATCAAAGCGACTCCCTCGCCGTATTTTTGTTCTTATCACGGGTTGCGATTAAAGTGTATCGTCGAGACGGGTTCTCGTGTAAATCGGTTTACGTTCGGACCGTCTGTTCGTAAAATTTTACGAACACTGCCGTTATCATTCTCATACCTTTTCAATCTCCTACTTTTTTTGAAAGAAGCGACGTTATCCGAGTTACGAATTTTTCGTTTGATGTTGTAAACATTTTAATGCTCTTTACCGGTTCGAATTAAACGCGTAGTACTCGGGGAAAAAAAGATGGCTACACTGAAAATTTGGAAGAAATGTTATTATTATTTTTTTTTTTTATGTATCGAAAATTATACTTAAAATAAAATGGACAAACAACGAAATTCCGAAGTGTTATTAAATAAGTCTAAAGAAATAATAAAAGAAAAATTAAACAGAGAAAATTAAAATACTTTGGACACATCCATTCGAGGCAATATAGTATACACTCCAACTTCTGATGCATGGAACGATTGCTGGAAAAAGAAGAATAACGTGGATAGAAAATTTGACTCAATCGTATCAGGTGTCCACCATTGATGGAATGTACTAGACAGACGAAAGGTTGCTCAGATGTTAGCTGACTTTCGATAACGGACATGGCACCGTGATGATGATGATGATCGGAAATCAGTCCCTTAAATCCATCCGTCGTCTGGCACGATTGTGGTAGTAGAGTAGTTGCATGTGCCAACATTTACCTTAGTGTCACATGATTTTTTTAAAGAAAAATTGAAAACTAAGAATTAAAAATTTTTCTCGTTCTTCTGCTTTCTCGTTCTCCCCTCCAGTAATCGATCACATTCCAGACTTGTTCATTTAAGTTTCTTTTCGTAAATTACCTTCTTTTATTTTTACTTTTACCTTTTTTCATTCGAAAAGAGGTGGCCTTATATCGCCTGATTTCGTATATTTTCATTATCGACAAGTGTTCCCTTTTTTCGAATTAATAAGACGATCTTTGCGTGTCCAGTTTATAGTCGATTCTTCCGTGTTCTCTATATAGCTCGTCTCTTCCAGATTTAACGCGTATTTTTTTTTTTCTTTTTCCACTGTTTTGCTAATTTATGGGGAAATAAACGTGTAGATATCCAGAGATTTCGCGTTACGTGCATAAAAGGAATGGGGTGTGTTACATTTGCAACTACTCTGATGGAAGCGGAAAAGCTTTCGGCCAATAAGAAAAAATTGTTTTTTATGTTTGTTTTGTTTTTTGTTTTTTTTTTTTTTTTTCGGGCATGAGGGTCGTTAAAATAGACAATAACTCAAGAACTAGGAAAAAGAAAAGAGATAATATCGGACATTTACACACGATCAAGTATATAAAGGAGACTCGAGGGCCGGAATAACTAAAGAAGAAGGCGAGAAGATGATCACAATACGGGGTTGGAAGAGCAGTTACTAAAAGTGAAGAGAGTGGAAACAAGAAAGTTCAAAAGCGGTACAGAAACTATTGAGTGAAATGTGGTCTGCGAATGAAAGGGTGGAGGAGGTTGATAATGGAAAGAAAACGAGGAATAAGCGAAAGATATAGGGTGTAAACTGCAAAAGTGGACGGCAGATTACAGAGCATGTTAAACGACGCGGAAAATAAGACGGTAGATTAGGTTGCATAGGAAGATAATAGGAATCAGGATTTGCGAATGAAGAGAAATGAAAATTTTACCATAGCTCGGAGTGAAATATTTTTTAAAAATGAAAATATACTGAGGAATCTACCGGTAGAAGAAAATGACGCTAGCCGGAATATCGATCGAGTTGTTACTTGCGCATCCGGAGTGTCCAGGAATCCGGAATTGATCAATTTGAATAGAGTGAGAGAGGGAAATATTGCGAATGAGAGAGCGTACGAAAAAAAAAAAAAAATTGTAACCAGTAGAGCGAGGAAAAAGAGGAGATGAAATGGCCAGTAGGACGCTGTGCGAATCTAATATAATAAAAACTTTTTGAGAAACTCGGGGACTAAATATTTCAGAATAATTTAGGGCAGAATAGAAGAAGGTTGAATCAACTCCGCTGGTAGATTGTTCAGTGTTTACCGAAAGAGAGCCCAAAGTTTTTAAATATTCAGATTTAACAACATGCTGAGGAGTACGTTTGGTTAGGATAATTATGGAAAGACAATTAATAGGATGTAGGAGGGTGGAAAAATTGAAATAAACGTACGGCTCTGGTGAGAATAAGTATATGGAGGAAACTGAGAAAGGCGACTGGAAATGGTAGTATTTTGTTGGCGGAAAAACGCCAATTGCGGTAGAGAGAAGAGTAATATAATTAATAAGAGTAGAGGAAGAAATAGATAGGCGTTTGATTAGAAAACGACAGTTCGGATGAAACCTATAGACAAAAAAAAAGGACGAGGGATTCAGCAGGTATAGTAGGGGTTGGAGTAGATTTTCTAATCCTCAAACAAAAACGAAGATAAACGCGTTGTGGACACGACCGAATTTGGAGAGTACTGGAGGAATTTCTATAAATTGTAACGGTTATTACTGTTTTAGTTGTTTTTTCTATGCCCTTAGGGATGCCACCGTAGACTTAACTTCCGCGGACATATATTTTATCTTTTTATTTATAATTTCTTTTTCCTTGTTATTCCCTTTTCTGTTTTATAAATTTAAAATGATTTGTCCAAATTATAAATGGAGATATATTAACAATGTCCTATACACCGATATTTCTTTGACGGCCGACCGCTAAAAAGACACAATTTTAATGTACACGAAAATGACGCAAATAATAATGGTATTAATAATAATATAATTTGTACGTATCCTATTTGTCGGCGATGATCCAGAATGCGGAGATGAATTACAGGTATCCGCTACGACAACCGAATATTTGTTACTTTAATACCGAAACAAACCGAACTTCCGAATAACCTTTTTACTTCGATTTCGACTTCAGCTGTGAAAATGGTCTTAATACTAATGACCTTTTCGCGCGACAGTTTCACGAAAAAAGGCTATATTTCTCTTCTCCAGGAAACGGTTTTCAACCTTTTTAAGCAAACGCTTGTTAACGGAGCAATTATCACTGATCGATCTCTGCTGAGACTCACTTCTCCTTTTTTCGGTTTCGATGTCCTAGCCGTTTCGTTACTTTCTCTTGTTCTCTCCGTGACCAATCACCATCATTTATCGGGGTGGGCCTTTCTCCAGACCTATCGCGTGGTCGTGTATCCTCCCCCTGACCGACAAACAGGATTTCAATCACATTAACATTCTCACTCGCGCACCACGTTTTCGATAATTATTTAATTTATTTTTATATTTTATTTTTTGTATTACTTATTTTACCTTTCTATTTCTATTTATTTTAATTTTATCGAGCTATGTAACACATTACAATATAAAACAACAATAATCACGGATAGAACAGATGAAAAGGATTTCTAAAAGTAAATCAGAGATTCTCTTTCAGTTAGTGGGGGAGAGTTTATTTTAAGGAGAAATACGCGTGATGTGATTATGGAACGAAAGACGACTGTCCGAAAAAATGTCTAAATATCGAAGTGAAGAGGAGAACCCGATCAGATCGTTATTTAAGAGGAGATTGTAGGCCCTATGCTAACAATGTTAAAACTACGCTACTTTGGGTACCATTTTCTCTGAAAGTATACCTTTTAGGTCTTTGAAATTTTTCTGAGGTTTATTTAGGGTCCTTAGGAATAATGTTAACTAACCAAAAAGAATAAAATTTGAGGGAATTAAAAATTATCGAAGTATTTGTTCAAAATTTGCTAATATTTTGCATGTGTTTTTATTCCATAGGAAAAATATTTAATTTTATGGTATTTTAAGTTAGTTAACATTAATAATCCCATTGTTTTGAGTATTTAAAAAAAAAAAATGAGCACTCTAGCTATAATAGATCTTGAGATAACTGTATCACAAAATAAAAAGCACAAATTTTTCAGGAGAGAAGTTCAAAGTTAGAACAACAATTATTTATTAATGACAATATATCAGTTTACATATAATTACTCATAATATATGTTTCACTTTAAAACATTCCAGGGCCATATTCTTCATCTTTTTCAGCTTCTCTATCTTCTTTTTTCCGCTTTAGATTCCTCTTTTTTTCTCTTGCTGCCTGCTTTTTCTGCTTTTATGACCTGATCACTATCGATACTTTTCAATATAATAACACAATTACTACCAGCACTTCTACAAAGTTCTGCGAGTAGTTTTACGTTGCCAAGGTTCGCATTATTGAAACTGATAACAGCATCAAATGCATCAATTTTAAGAACATCCATTCCTACAAATACTGTTTTGGGTAATCGATTCCAGATGACATTATTGAATGGTTCATTTGAATTCTGAGTCTTTCCATGTAAGCACTTTGATAAAAGATCTGGATTTGTAAGGTCTCGATAAATAGGTTTGATAAAGTCCATGATAGCTTGAGGAATAGAGTTTTTATGGGTATACTCTTCACCAGTTGCCAGCATGCGTTGATATCTGCACCGCTATTTAAAACCCTTAGGGCATAAGCCATGATTCGGTTCATCATCAGTTGAACTTTTATGGAAAAAGGTTGCCCATATTGCTCTTCTCATTGCTTCTAGGTTGTTTAGATTGTTTAGAATTGCTTGGCCATAATATGTTTGCCATTGGTCAATAGTTGCATCAGTTAGTCGACCACGACCTGCAAGAGGTTTACCATCAGCTAATTTCTTTCCTTTATTGCCTTGTTTCAATCTTCGTAATTTTGAGCCCATCCTTTTTTTTGAATATGCCCAACACATTCAAGCTTCTTTATCTCTATATCACCATAAGGTTTCAGTTCTAAAACTTTTTTGAAATCTTTAGAGTCTCCGTCACCTAAATAATTGACATATTTCAAGCCTCGCTTTGCTTCAGATCGTTGGAAAATTGCAACAGCATCTGCAACTTCCATTCCACCACTTGAACCTTCAAAATTTTTCCTGCAGTTATGATCTTCCAGATCTTTTCCTTTACATTTGGCGCAATATTTAGAAAAACATTCAATATGTAATACTTTTCCTATATCCACACTTGTTACTGTTACTATTCCATTTAACGATGTTCGTCCACGTTTTTTCCAAGTTCTATCTAGAGCAGCAGAGATTTGATCATCTCCGTCATTTTCATTTTTAGCTTCTATTGCAGCCATCATCATAGAATTCTCTGCAACATTTTCAACAGCTTTCAAAATATATGGTGTGTAAGTTTGAAAATGAGTAGGTGGTTTTGGTAAATCAGCTATAGCACAAAATGTATCTGCAGCCTTCTTTCCTTTTCCAATAACATGAAAACTATAAATCCAGCGCTTGTTCATATCATACAATTGATTATTATCTTTCTTACTAGTATAGAATTCTTGAGAATATTTACAGGAATTACATTCGATCTGTAATTGGCAGTATAATCCTGCTCTATTAGAGGATAGTTCGAAAATATCCGGTCCATTACCACTACATTGAAAGCACTTGAATGATGCCAAAATGTTACATAAAATTGATAAATCTATAATCACATATCCCGATTTGTTTTCTGATGATACATAATAGAAATCTTCTCTACATAGATCAATATACTTGAGTTTTGTCTTACTTGATGAAAGAGGTGTAGATGTAGAAGTAGTATTTTCGTTAGTAGAACTATTAGCAGCTGATGGCCCAGGTTCAGTATCACCCAACACTTCACTTTTATCAACCACTACACTTGATTTTCTTGTGAAACGATTGCCTTTTAACTTATTTTTACATTTTTATTTATATTAGACTTCCTATTACTTTTCTGAGAGTTTTACAACCATTTATTTTTAAAATACCCACGAGTAGTATATCAAAATGCGCGCAAACGTATGCTGAATAAGATGAGCTAAAAACAAAAAAATGAAAAAAAAATTGTTTTGGGCCTACAATCTCCCCTTAAGATAGGATTAATTAAAGAGGGGTCCAAGAGGCGACATAGATTCCTGATAATATTGTAATTTTTTTATCAGTGCGACTATTATACAATTTGCTAGAATCCTAAATTTGATTATCTCAAAAACAGCGTCAATATTTAATAGGTGATTAAGTTTCCACTCGCATTAACCCCGCTTTTAGGTGGAATTATTTTGATTTCCAAAATTTGGAGTTAATTAATATTTGAATTTTCATTCGCTCGGTTCGATCATGTATAGGATTTTCTTTTTTTTACAGAGTAACATAATATGATATAAACATAAGCGCTGACGACTCTATCTGGATATGAAAATGAGTTCATAATTAGAACACCGACAACACTTTAGACTATTGCTAGTTTAAAACTCGATCTACTTCGATCATAGCTAAACTTTCAGATAATAATTCGGTATCGCGATGTTCAATATAACATTTAAGCCAGATTGATGGGAAGGATAACTTCACTTGTCATGATTCAATAAGACACGTTTTAAAGACTTTACGAATCGGATACGAAATGGATTTTTAGTTTTTAATATTGTAGTGCTAGTGCACATACTTCGTCGTGTTAATGTTGTTTACATGTTGACATTATGGATTAGGATATAAACGCTTTTTTTATTTAATTTTTAAACAGAGAATTCATTTTAGATATAAATCGTTGATAAGAGTTTTCGCAGTTTTCGGAAGGTAAACAGAACTTTTACGATTATTAATTTGGACCTGGTTCGCGCGGACCGATGTGTTATTCTTCTTGTTTATTTATCGATCGGATTATCGGTGGTCTGCCTCCTGATATGTTCGCGTCTCGAATTCTTTCGCTAATTATTATTTTTTCGTTTTTATTGTTTCATGTTGTGTGGAAAAAAAGTAGAAAGACTGCAAAATTGCGTAAAATTTTCTAAGTACTGAAAAATACAAATTTTCATTCTTGGCCATTTGAAGCAGCAGTAAGAGATTTCCACTCAGTTTTATTCAATGGGCGACAAAATACATCGTGCCTTCAGTGAGCGGTTTTTATTCGAGTAGCGAAAATTCTAACGGAGATTCGATAAAAAGGAAAAACTGAATAACGAAGCAGTTGCGTTGAGTAAAAATAGAAAACTAGAAGGTTCTGCGATAATCTTAAAGGGGGGGAAAAACCATTTTACCTTATATCGTTAAGAAAAGCTCTTTGCGGGTAATGAAATTTTCTAAAACAATTCAACTATTCTTTTCCACGATGATGATGATAATTCCTAAATTTCTGAAATTTGCATTTTCACACATTCCCAAGCAAGCCTTGGGGCTTAGTCTCCCCCAGCCTCAAATAACAACGCACAAGTGCCGGCAGTTTTTAAATAGAATTTGACATCCTACTAAAATTATCTTCTTACGCTATTTCATTGTTCTTTTTATGTTTCACAACTATCCTTATTTCATTCCTTACTATTATTCTAATTAATTGGAATGATACATTTTCATTTTTTAAAACGTGATCCCAAATTGCCGTTTAACTCTTTAATTTTTTCTCTCCTTTTTATATATAGTGAACTCTACAATTCCAGCGAAATTTATTCCCTCTATTCAATTTTTCTTTCTTTCGAACGTTGTATTACCGATGTAATAATTAAAATAAATGTTCAGCTTAAAACAGCAAACTACAATAACTCTGGTGAACATTTAATTACTCGAATGTAAATAATATTTTCGGTAGTAACTATCGAATCACAATTCTGGCACGATTCTTTAATAATTTCTTCGTAATTGCAATTTCTAAAATATTCTAATGAAATCTATTAAAGCAATTTCCAAGTGTGCCTTATCTAGATATTAAAAAAAAAAAAAAAAAAAATTAATAATAAGCATTATTAAAAAAAATTATTTACACTTTAGGCTTTTACGTTAAAAACACTTGCAATTATGCAGAAATTCTCAAAATATTATATGTTTATATAACTGTTGGGCGCGGCATCAACCGTAAATTTATACTTGCCCCGTCAAAATACTTATCAAGAATCAAGCGAATATCATTTCTGAAGGCCCCATTGCTTTCATCACTACAATCGTGTTTTTCCTATTCTATATCTCCGCAAGTCCATTTTCCGTATGCCGTTTGCTTATCCTACAAATTATCAATCACTTACCGGATTGCTTTTAAATGTAAATCTTTTTTATTTCTTATCCTCCTTCTCCATCTCTCTCTCTCTCTCTCTCTCTGTCTCTCTCGCTCAGAATGATATATCATTGAACAATAATACACAGACCTCACGCTTAGCTGAAGATTCTCAGTCTTACTGTGTGATATATGCCTGTTACGGTCTAACGAAAATGGAGAGTTTTACTCAACCAAAAATATAGCCTTTTTTGTAAAGAATCAATTTTTCCGCACCATTCGGCAAGCGAACTTTGCATTCTTTATCTCATTTTCACGAATAACTACGCCACTAAACATATCCGTATAATGTTTTACTTATTGATAATTAAAATGAAAATAAACCGATGTGAAAAAATTAATGTGTTGCAAATATTATTTGTGAAATTAGCGACGTAATTAATTAATAGAATTTATCATCGAACTAAAATAAAGAACATTTTTTTCATCTACGTCAGAAGTTAATAGATTTTTGTTTTACTTTATTTAGAATTTACGTAATGGTCAACACGGTTTATTTCAATTTTTTTTAAAATTTTGTCGAACATATTTTATCAATCTGTTTGTTGCACTTTATTGACAAAAACCGCAATAGGTTTGCAGAATTACAAAACTTATAAATTTTGCAGTAAAAAACCTTCTTCATGAATTAGTCTATCCACCGGAGAAAACTGGAACAAAGTCAATTGGTGAGTACCTTAGATTATAGCTTGCACAGACGGACAAGCGGGCAACTTTATTTTGTACTAGCTGCTGCCTATATAGTTTCTTCCGCGTATTAGTAGCTGTTTAAATATTTTAACATTTTCCTCCTCTTTTTACATAATAATGGTCATCTATCCGCCATAGACTTATATTCCCTTTTAGACATGTTGCTAATGCATTAATTGAAATATACTTTAGGTAAACCACCAGAGTTGCCGAAAACGAATGGAAATAACAATATAGAAAATATTGAAACTACCACTGCGGGAATTTTTCATCATTTAAATAGAATCAATTTTTTCGAGAAACAATATTAATGCACGGCCTAATTACTAAATCGCGTATCCGGTGTTTAAAAAGAAATTAATAAACTCTGATTCGTTCGGATGGAGAGGGCAATATGAAGAAGAAACTAAGGAGGATGGTAAAAAAGGATGATTAAAACGTAGACGAATAATAGAAACAACAACAGAACGGGAGAATGAAAGAAACTCGAGTAACCATGAAACGGAGCACAGATTAGGTTGTACAAATAGTTAAAAAGAACGATCGTTACAGGAAGAAGAAGAAGTGTAAGTATTTTACCATAATTTAAAGTGGAATTTTTTACATAATGACTAGAGATGGGAATTTGTTGAAAAAGGAAGAGGAGCAGGCAGCAACCTGAGCCGAAGAATCCGCCGTCTCATTTGTAGTGACGCAAAGAAAGAAGCTGAAAGAGACTTCGTATACGTAGAATGACAAAATTGCAAGAACGAGTAGGAATGGGGAGCAGATCTCCTGGAGGGCACTGGTGGAGTCAGAAATAATTAAATAGTTGAGGGTTAGACGAAATGAAAAGAACGGAGTTGAGGGTGCCCATTAATTCTGCTACAAAGATGGAACAGAGGGAAGGACGGCGAAATGATTTTGAAAGGTTAAAATCTGGAAGGATAAGCATCAACACCATTAGGCTAAAGCCATCAGTGACAATGGTTACGTGTGAGGGAAAGAGTGAATTTATTGCATTACAGAATTCCTGTTTAATTACAGTCAGGGGAAAGAATTTAAAAAATGAGGAGTAGAAAAATTACCTTGGAAGGGTGCTAGAGATTGGCAAAAAAAAGAGAGAAAAAAAAAAGATTATTACTGGTAATTGTATAAGGCCAAAACAAACCAAGGATATGTGAGCTAAAATAGGAGAATCTTCCTAGGTGTAAAACGTCAGTTCCTATAAATGGAAAGGAACGAATGGATTAGAGTAAAAGACGAAAGTGAACGACATTTTACAAGGGAAACCGATAGCCTAGATGTAATCTACGAAGCGACAGGGGTGGCGTATTGGATTCGGCCAAGATTTCAGTAATCGGAGAACATTGAAGAGCACCAAGATAGAGCTGCATCTTACTGTCAAGTCTTGTTGATTCGAGTCTACTGATATGTCCCTGTAGAACTTTGTCTCTTTACCACACGTCTACAGCTAAAAGTTGAATGTGATTCTTCGTCTATCTTCCTTCTTCTGTTAATTCGGGACGAGAACTTTTCTCATAATTTTACATTCATATTTCAGTATATATTTCCGGTTCATAGAGTTTTGCTTGCATACAGTGTACTTCCGATTCAACCGCCATACTATAATAGTTTTTGTGTATATGATGTGCATCTTTTGTTGTAAATATTATATATGCTCTCTTCATTTTTTTAGTTGAGTCTTTTGCGCGGTAATTTCTCCTCCGATTGATTCTTGGATTTCGTTGATATATTTAAAATATGCGACCCTAATCATTTGCAGGTATTTTCTATTCAAAAGATGTCTCTGGGCCTACTCTCTCGGAACATTCTCCGAGGACTTCTATTTGTCCGACTACTATTATTTTACCATTTGCGAGCATGGTACGTCATCTGTGAGAAAGCTAGACATTAAATTTCTACTAGACCTTTGTGCCGTCCAAATAAGTGTTCTTTGTTTTTTAGCTCTTTTTCCCATGACGACATTGTCGAGAATAATGTTGAAGAAAAGTATAGTTCAATCTTCTTGACGTACTCCGGTTTTTAATTGGAAAAAGTTTAGAAAGTTCTCCCGATAAAATTTATTTCAGCCGTTCTACCTGTTGATCAATTGTAGTGTTTTACCGATCTACTAAGATATTAAACAGACCCGCGGTCAATGATAATATGCTTTCTTGAAATTCACGAATGCCTAAATTACAGAAGCATTCCTGATTTGTGTTGTCCAAATTGAAATTTCGTTTCCTACGTGATTGCCAGGGCAAAAATCTGCCCGATATTCGCCAGTTTTGTGTCCTACTTCTTCTTGTGTTCTTTGCAGATGCTGAGAGGACCTCGTAGAGTAACCTGCAGTTAAATAATCTCTCAATTAATTTACATTTGTTCTATTTCTTTTTATAAAATATCAAGTTGCCAGCTATTAAATAACAGGAAAAGTAATCAACTACCTATCCGAATAGAGGGGACAACGTCGTTGAAAAAACTAAAAGCAAAAAATGTTATAAGCGCGCAATTATAAATTGAAATTTTTTCCAATATGACTTTTTCAAGCTAAAATCTCTAAAAAAAATAAAAAAAAAAAAAAAAAAGGAAACATTTTCCAATCCACTCTTAATTTTACGATATATAAAAAAAAGACGTTTTCCGATTCGTCTGTTATTATTATTATCGTAGCGCTTCCCCCAAAAGCATTAAAATTTGAAAACGTTTTTCAAAATTTAAGAAATTCGGAAAATTTGCAGCGGCTTATCTTTTTTCGAATTAGGTAAACCGCAAGTTTTGTTCTGTTTTGCATTCCCAGACTCATTTCCGCACGGAGCATTTCGAATTGACGTGCATAGGATGGTATTTTCCATTATCTTCTGTTATTAATCCGGTTTTAAAATATTTCGCGGGGGAAAAAGAACAACTGAAAAACGAATTCATTTTTGTGAATTACGGTGATGCGGATGACGTAATTTTATTTCATCGAGTGGTTCGTAAAAATAAATATAATTTCTTTTTTGGTTTTTACCAGCGTGATTTTTTTTTTTTTTTTTTCGTTTGCATTCTTTCGCTCTGTGGGGCCAGCGAAACGCGAAAATCTGTAGTGACAAAAAGGTGTAACGGTATATAGTTTTATTATTACGGTGACGGTGCCAGGACGGTTCATGGGGTCTAGACAATTCCTGTATCAGAAATCCGCCACACTTAAATAAAGCCAGTTATTGCGTCTAAGTTCGAAATTCTTTTAACCCGCAGCATGCCAATATTACCGGCGGAACCGAATTTCCATTTACTGATTGAAAATTTATTTATTTTTTTGGTCCGTTTAATCAGTTTACGTATTAAAGGTGTAATAATACGGTATTCAAGTATCGCAAATTTCAATATCGCATTTTTCAATACTGTATTACACGCGCCCCCTGGTGGAACATCAATACACGCATCGTATCTTTGAGATACACGATCAGTAAATTGAATAAAAAAAACAAAATTGAATTTTTAGTATTTTACAGACAAAAAGGTGCACAGATAAATAAAGAAGACCATAAATATATTTTAAAAGATATATCTTCATCGCAGATTGAAGTGAATAAATCTATACGAATTTTGAAATGTTAAATTCTAATAACACAGATGTAAGTTTCAGTCTTTGGACTCGTAATGGCTCTAGTATCTGAATAAAAAAGAAAAATATAAGAGACAGTAGATTTGGAAAAATTCAGTCTAAATGACTTTCTTTAATTTCAACTTTACAGCCATCAACACAAGTGTGGGTACACAATGTTTTAGGCATAAATATTGGCCACATTCATTGCACATATATCTTGTGAGCCTGGTCGTTTTATTATCGTCCCAGCAGGGTTGGCAGCAGTAGCTGCAGAATTGCTTAAAGCCTGCGCTATTTGATCATTTGGAAGAAGTTTTCGAAGTCGTGAAGTGCGTGGTAAGTTTTTGAGCTGCAATCGTACTAATAACTGATATCTTATGAGCCCATTCCCGACTTCACGAAGAAAAACTCGGTGAAGTGACATGTTTTGTCCATACCCGAGACAAATGTCTATTGATTCCAGCAACATTTAGAATAGTGAAAAATACCACTAACCACAAGGTATCACAACTTTACTAAGAAAAAGTGAAGGGTTAAGTTAAAAAAAATCAAACAATACAGAATACTTACATTTTAGCACGCGCTGTATCAGTGAGATACATAGCGCGCTTAAGCACCCCTTCAACTGCACAGGGGAGCAACCCAAACTGAAGGAATAGGAGGATGGGGGATGACATCCCCCTCCAAACGTCTAACTAGTGATGAAGAACGCTGAACTATATGTATCTGTCAGATACAGCGCGTGTAATGCAGTTTTATGTCATTGATAAAGTTATTTGCATGTCTAGCGGGCGCTTCTAAGGACGGATATTGTACTTATCGGTAACATGTGATTCTTCCGAGTTAATTTATTTGTAAGTTCTTCCCCCGCTGTTTTTCGAATCGAGTAAACCCCATAGGGTAGGTTAACATTTTCCTCATAGTCTTTATTGCGCATGTCATTCATCTGATTCGACGGTGTTCTTAGAAATTATTGTTATTACTTTTTTCTGTTTTTTTCTAAATTACGGTACCAGTCTTTAAGATAAAATTTTTATGCAACGGTTTTTAATCTTTTTTATTTACTGGGCTACTGATAACACCATTTAGCCAGTTTACTTCCGATGTTTTTTGGATATTTAATAAGTCAGTTTAAAATTTCCTAAAGAGATACCTCTACCATCTTAGTGCTGTCTTTTATTAATTTTTACATGTCTGCGTAAAGTGGCTGCACCTCTCTAGCTGCTGGGACGAAGATCACAATACTCACGGAGAATTACACAATTCCTTCTAAAATTTACTACCAATTATTGTTGTATTGCAATAGAACCCAGTTCTGCACAAGTATTCTGCGCAAGTATTCTGCGCAAGTATTCTGCGCAAGTATTCTGCGCAAGTATTCTGCGCAAGTATTCTGCACAAGTATTCTGCGCAAGTATTCTGTGCAAGTATTCTGATCAAGTACATAAATCTGGCTACACCACGTTGCGCCTTTTCAGTATTACCGGCACCAGATATGTAGTTCTCCGTTTCTAAAACTAAAAAAAATACGAAACAGTTTCTCTTCAAGTATAAAGTTTTAAAACATCGCTATTATGAAAAATGAATACTTGTAAGCGTGCGAATTATTTTAGTATGTTTAAATAAAACCGACGTAAACAGGTTTACAATTTCAAAGAAAAAAAAATTATCATTTCAATGAAATCGCTTTGAATATTTTGTGCTCGTGTTTCATTACTTAATTAATAAGATTTTAAATAAAGCAGGACGCGACATATAAAGTCCAAGGTATATTGTAGCGTAGTTGCTTAGACAGCGATCTAACTCGAAGCCGAGAATACCTAAAATTGTCCCTATTCGCTTACTGTTAAGATGAATGAGGGCAAACATAAATTAAAAACAAAAAAGAGAACAACCTTGGAATGAGAACTTAGGGCGCATTCAAGTATTACGTAAGCAGGCTTAGGGGGTGGGAGAGGTTACATTTTTTCTTACTTTTGCTGACAAGGGCAGCGGGGAGCATATTATAAATCTTACGTAAGATAAAAAAAGTTATAAAATAATAAAAATGTTTCCAAAACAACATTTATAATTTAAATTAATACTTTTCTATTTTTATTGTTTTATTATGGTATACCGAAGTTCTTAAATAGATTTAGAATGTAGAGAATTTTTTCAGTTTCCGTATGATTACATTTGTCCCTTTATCAAGTCACAACAGCAGAGTTTCTAATCTTTATCCCGCCTCACAAAAATCTCTGCAAATTATGAAAAATGTATGTGAAAAGTAGGAATGTAAAGGTTAAACAAAATTCGTCCAATGCGTACAGCCGCTGCTCGACGTGTACGAGAATTAATATGCATAATAAAAGATGCAGATAGAAATGAAGACGCCGAATGGTTGAACGAAGATGACACGTTAATAATACAACCGATTTAACGAATTTAAGTCTAAATTGTGAAGATCAACTACCAATTTTATTAGTGACTTAGAAACTTGGATACGAGAGTCCTTGGACAATAAATAATTCGTAATTTTTTGATTTTCTTCAAATACTAATAGTTGAAATTTGAAAATAATTTAGTCTTTTAAATTTAAATTTTGATATTTATTAAAAATTTTGAAAAAATTCTTACGTATTATCATTGGCAAGAGGGGTGGGTGGGGGAGTTTGTAGTTTCCTTTATTTTGCTTCTACACAGGGTGTGGGAGTCTAAAATCACTGAAACTTTGCTTACGTAATACTCGAACGCTCCCTTACGATTAAACAACAATTTTATATATATATTTAATTGAAGTTCCTATTGGGCATTCAAAGTCTGCTTATAGTCCATTTAAAGTTTATTTCGGTATTATGCTTTTAACTACCTGCGCTCCGAGGGAGCAGAAAGGAGAAAAATGTCATGGAAGTTAAAAATACATTTTATAGATGCGCTCTAAAGGAAAGCTTTATTTATATTTTGTAACCATAACGAATGTTGAATGTCGAATGCCGAATGCCGAATGTCGAGCGAGAGGGGACGGATTTACTTTTATTCGCTGTTCGTTAAATTAGTATGTGTGCAAAACCGCGTGTTCTATCCGTGGGGGACCGTAATTGATTATTCTGCCAAAAACAGCATTGCGAAATATTAATTTCAGTTAATCGATTTTTGTTCATGTCGGTTCGCGGCTCTTGTCATTTACTTTTTAACCTTATTCGAATATTGCACGATTTTCGTTCGCATTAAAGAAATTAAAATACCTGCGTCTCCCTTTTGCAGTTCCGTTAATTAAATTAAACTTCCCCGTAGGCAACTTTCCGCTGGGGATTTCTTAATTTTTTAAATTTAGCTTTTCGTTTAATTCCTTTTTCCATTAAACGGTTCTACACGTCAAATGACCACCACCGCGTTAGAAGAAGGAAGAACACGCTGACTCTATATGGTAAACCGTGATTGATGGTGACGCAATAATTAGACGCGCGGGATTTTTTCGCGAAAAACAACGCACTCCATATTAATAATAACACGATTTGTTTTTTGCTTTTTTTTCGAAGAAATAATTAACAGGCAATTTCTAGAATAACATGACGCACTGTCGTAGGAATTACAATTAAATATAAACTTACCGGCGCGGTTGAAGCGGGTTTATTCGTTAGTTCGAAAAAGTTTTAGATCGACGCGATGTTTCCGAGGAACACATTCTCATGACACTGTGGAATATGTAGAAATGGGTCGATTTACTAAATTGATGAATAGGTTTCAGTTGCTGTGATTTCTGTTAACGCGTCGCGAAAATAGAACGCAATATAATTAAACTTCGGAAAAAAATGCTTAATATTAAAGTGAAATTGAAAAAAAAAAAAATTCGTCTCTCTGTATGACACGTTAGTAATCCCGGGCAGTGCTGTAATACATGTGTGTGCAAGATTAAAGCCAGAAATGCGAATATACGTGTAATATATTCATGTTGATAGGCTGACAATGTCAGCGGTATTCAAAAAGTCGATAGCATAGCAAACAGGATGGATAATGTCGTTTAACGCATCAACGGACAGTAGTATATTGAATTCCCGGATAATATTACAAGGGAGAACGTCGACTCCGTTTCTGGGGGACTGTAAACCGACGATAAAATATTCGAGTGTGAGAATGAGTTTAAATTTGAGAAGTGGAAGTTTAACAGATTGAAAATGGACAGAGGAAAAAAAAAAGAAAATTGTAGTATAAAAATTGCGGAAAATATTATTGCATCGCTTCCGAAATGATACGTATTGTGAATTATATGTGCCCCGCGTTTAAACGTAAAAAAGAAAAATGATTGTGACAAGGACCAGCAGCCCAATTTTCAAGAAAACTTAATTATTAAGTATACGATTTCTGATAAAAATGCAAGAAGGTATTACACGTATTAGTAGAAATCGTTCGTATTCGTATCAAGTTATTATCACAGTGTAATTAAACATCAGTAATATTTATATCTCTTTCGAATATACGTAAATTTGTTTAGCGTGTTAAATTACTTTGACCGAGTGAAAAGAAAAAAGGTTTTTTTTTCCCAGTGTTGTGAAATACTTTCTTTCGATTAAATTTCGAAGTCTGATTTTAGTTGCTTGGCTGTTTTTTTCTTGTTGATGGTCGATAAATTTACTCCTATCAAAAACTTTTTATTTACTTATCTCTAAATTCGACCAATTCGGTGAGATTCCACGCGTTCGACAGTGTTTATAAACCAAAATTGATATCGAAAAAGCGCTATTCCAATTAGATTTTTTATTAACAATCATTCCAACATTTAAGTTCTCTACCGATGATCGATATGGTCGATTAAAAAAAATGTTTCGAAAAATGTAAATGAGAGAAAGTCTGCAATAACATCGGCGCGGTATGAAGATAGGATCGAACTTGTTCCGGGAAAAAATGATTGGCTGCGAAAGGTTTAAAATAAGTCGAGCAGAAATATTAGGCGGTTGATTCTCATTTTTTTTTTTCTTTTATTTTAACATGGTACGTAATTCAAAAAGGAAACAAGGGGAAAAAATATACATATTTATGATTAAAGAAAAAAAAAAAAATGGTCAAAGTAATCGCGTAAAATGACGTAAAAATTATTGTACTAATCTGTGTCGGTTCCATCGTTTCTTTCAAGAAAGTCTATAAATTTTGAATTTTGCTACTCTATGTATTTTCCTTTTTTTCCCGTTCCAACGCTACTGGAAAAAAAAACCTGAATAATATTTAGTAATTACATATAATAATAATGCGCAAATTAAAAAACGTTTAAATTGCGATATGGCGAATTCAGCTAATAATCTTTCTTCCAACTGCGACGAAGCCTAACCCGCCGGTGGACGGGGGGGGATTTCTTTCTTTATCAGATCTTGTTATCTACGGCGGGAGCAGTCTGAGCTTAATTTAATCGAAAAAGCAGGTAAATGTCAGTTTAATCTGCCCTCCGAGTCCGTCTGTTGTCGATGAGACAAAAAACCGTGACACGAACTCCTACGTTAACCTCCTTCACGCAATGAATAGAAGCGAACTCGGCAATAATTATGACGCCGGCAGCACAGCTCGACACCTAAATTTTTCCTTATCCGTTCAGAGTCGAATATTTCGGTATAGTGCTCCGCCGTGAGGCCCGAAAATAAAACGATTAATAAAAAATTCGAAACACCTTTCAAACCGAGCTTTTCCTCGAAATGGCCCCATTAATTTTTCCGTTTCGCCGACCATTTCGTCTTTTTCTCTTCGCGTATTTAAAAAAAAAAACAAAAAAAAACACGTCAACAACTGCGGGATATTTTTAATTAAGAGACAGACTAGTGCTGAAATAAAAAGTGCACCGTAAATACCGACTTATCAAAATAGAGTTCCTCAAGCGTACTTCACATCTCCATTTTGATTTCCTTCCGTACCGTCTGTCTTTTTTTTACTTTATCTATTTTTTTTGGCCCCGCTTAACCTTTCAGTCGCATTGAATTCCGGTGTCGCCACTACTTATATTCGTACATAACTAAATGTATTATATATGCAAATGTTTGAAAACACCTTAAAGACAGATTATAAAAGTTTTGATTTTCGAATGAAAAATCAGTGTATAACCGTGCAAATTATGCTTTCCATTGCCTTTCACGCAATGACTATGGGTTGTTTCATTTTTGAATTATTTTTACTTATCGACACCATGCAATTTGGTGATCAGTTTAAGCAGTTCGGCTTTAGAAATATACAGAATATGTGTTAATGGCTATCTTATATATTTTGAATATATCTGTTGTTTTTTTTTATTTATTCCAAAAAAAATATTCGGTTGTTTTAATAATCACTTTTTAATTATCTGCTCTACCAATTTATTGTAATTAAATTCTAATCCCGGTTCACTCTGAGTATTGTTGATATTTTTATTTTCTACTTAATTATTAGTTTCTTATACTTTTTTACTGTTCTAGCTTGTTTACTTGTTCCCTCGGCACAATTGTTATTTCCATTAAGGGCATTTTTGTTTTTATCGCTGTTTTTATTCATCTATTCTAATTTTAAATGTCGCTATTGTTTTATTATTTTTGAAAACCAACTTCCAGTTTTGCTGGTACAATTAACAGCGTCGTGGCCATCGTTATGATAAGAAATTCTATTAATAGTGTTTTTTTTATTCGTGGAAAAATTCTAGCATTTATATTTACCGTGTTTAATATAACGCTGCGTTTTAGTGCACTCCAGACACTAGTTATCGAGGTAAATTCAATTCTAATTTTGTAATAAACTTTTTAGAACTTCCAAAACTATTATCGCAGTTGTTTTTATCATATTCCAAATTATTTCTTTAAACTTTCATTCCTCTTTTTTCTTTTTTTTATTTCGCCATTTTTGACGTATAATAAACGTGACCATTTTTTTTTTCTCAAAACGGGATGCTGTTTTTTTTTTGTTTTTTTATGATAATTAGTAAGTTCTCAATGGAAAAAACACATTTTTATAATACGTTTTATTTTATTTGTCAAAATAGTATTTATTAGAAATTTAAAAAGTTATGAAACATTTATATTTAGTTATTTTTATATTTGCCAGAGGAATAAATTTGTTTTAATACACAGCTGGTGTGATGATTTTAAGTAGGAATAAAATTCTTGGCACTTTTTTTTTTTTTTTTTTTAATATTTACCTATTAGTTATCAACATCGTCATAAGGACCGGAACCTGTTTCAGACGTCCACAATTTGTTCGATTAAAGAAAAGACTCTTTCTACCGGTGCATTTGTGCCAGGCAGACATGAAATATATATTCAAATAGAATACAAAAATTTTTTTTAACGTTTAAGATTGTTGGTCTGGCCTAGGCGGGGCAGTACACGGCACGTTAATCAAAGAAGAAGAAGACGAAGATTGTTGGTGTGGAAGGGTTTGAAAACTTTCACCCAACGAGTTTCCGTCGAGAAACGTTTTTAGATTGTTCCACTCGGGTACTTTTTCCGCCGTGATCTAGTTGGAAATTAATGAAAATTCGTCAAAGTATCATTATTACAAATCCAATGCTTCTCGAACGTCTTCTCATGCGGGTACCTTTTTCAGATCTGCCTAATAAAATACCTCCAATTCTTTAGTAAAAAACCAAGTCCGCTGTTCCAAAGACTCGTTTTATAAAATTATGTAGCCGAACTTTCCGCAGATTCTTAGTCAACATCAGTGCAGCTAAATTTCAATTTCATCATTAAACTACGGGCTGTAAATGGAAGAAACTGATTAGTCCGTTTCCGAGCCAAATTGTCTAATTTCTTCTGCAGCTTCAATTGCCGATAAAGTTTGAACTTTCAATGTAGTAAATATTTAAAGCTTTCACAGTGATTACTCGTAATAAATATTTTTCGGAAATGATGGCCAGTGTAAGCTGATCGAAACGTTAAGCGAATAAATATCTTTTAAAACACAATTGTTTCCGAAAATTATTTATTATTTCAATATAGTAATTTGATGAAAATTTGTTGACTAAGCGTGTTGTAAAAAATAAAGCCGCAATTCTGACGCGGGGTCTTCAAAAAAGTTTTTTCATATTTGAGGGCATTTTTCAATATGCTCAAAAAGTAGTTCTTTAATGGCTAACGCATTTTTAAAACCCTTCCCACGGCAGGCATAAGTGAAAGACAGCCGCGGTTTTGCTATAGCCCAGCATTTTGTGATATTCTGTTTCAGTTTCGGCACAAAACTCCTCTAAAGCTTCAACTCGAACCGTGTAAATATTAAAAAATAGATGAATATATCTTTACAATACATTTTTATGTTTTCCAAACTTTCAATGCTGTTCAGTATCACCGGAACCGCTATGGGTAAATTCTGCGCGACACTTTTCGCATCTGACATCCTAGGGGGGAGTATTTGTTTGCTTCATAAACGGGGGTGTATTTTACTTACTAACATTGAGCGTACACTTCCGTTTCGGCATAGTTAGATAAAATCCCAAAACACGAAAAACTTTAAATCAATTGACAAATATTATTACGCGAATATCAAACAACCGAAGACCAGAACAAATCGCGGCAAGTGCGCCTAATTATCAGCTAATCGAATAAATGAAATGATGCAATCATGTCAGTGCAATCAGCGTCTGCGGCTGGCGAATCGGCTGTCGTGGACGTGCTCCTGCACCGCCCGCGACCGGCCGGCGCGCCAATTTTTACGCGATTTGGGAAAATGGGACAATTTTGCGTTCCGAAGATTTGGACACCGATGATACAATGATTATATAATTCGATTTTTTTTTTTTTCCGTTTAATATTTATAAAACTTGATCCTTGTTCTAATTATTATTATTTTTATTATTATAATAATATCGATTATGGTTATAGTAGCGACGGTGATTATTATTTTTATTCTGATTTATCCGTACTCCACTCTATATCCGGTGATTTCGATATTCTCTATTTTTCGCTTCTCCCTAAAAATCCGTATTTTATTTTTTTCATTTATTACATTCGATTAAACCGCAAAAATATACATATATTCAAGCAGAAAAATAGTTAATTAGCGATTAGAACAGAGAAAAATGAACCGACACGTGCAGGTGTCAAAACGACACTCCCTCCGAATATATTTTTGGTGACGGCTCTCTATGATTAAAGTGTAACAGTGACGAAACTTGATAAGAAGCAGCTGATTACACAACTAGATATTATCGACGAAGTAAAAATTTAAACAATTATTAATATCGTAAAAGCGAAATACGAAAAATAATGAAATGCATCCTAATTTCGAACAGTGAACTATTTCATTGGGATTTCTCTATCGTCACACTTGTCGATGTAGAAAGCTTTTTGGCCTAATGTATATCACATTGACTATGCTATTGTTTTCAGTGCGTGCTTTCAGTAATTAAATGTTCCGCCGTAGCTGACGTCTCTTTTTATGTCTCGGGTTAAATTTTTTTTTCCGGTTCGTTACGAGCGGCACAAATTTTAGGTCTTATGTCGTGCATGTTATTTTCTAATTCTAATATCGCGATTTTATTGAATGAATTTTTTGATATATTTTTACATTGATCCGAAAACAGTTTGTAATGTCACTCTATGTTTTGTATCGGAGAAAGTGGGTATTATACTCATTTTTAAAATTCTGTACACATATTATAATGTACGGAATAATCCTAATAAGATGGTTCAGAAACGACAAAAATATTCAATTAAAATACGCAACAGCTCGTACGAACGGTTTAATTTATTAATTTCGAAATATGAAACATAAATTAAAAAACTTCCATCTATGACAATCTATAACTTCGAGCTAATCGATTAAAAAATCGCCAAGAACATTTAATACGAAATTTAAAACGGCGACTTCGAAAAGTACATAAATAATCGTCAGATATAGACCTTTAAAAGTGAAATTCAAAATATAAAACAAAACGTAAAGCTCTTTTATTATAAAATGTCGGTTAAAAAATTATATAGACCCTGATTCCACTGGGCCAAAAAACAGCGCCAAAAAAAAAAATAATGTCCACGTAATTAATAGATCGAGGAAAAAAGTAGAGAAAACCAAAACGTATCTTAATCATATGCGTAACGGACCGCTTTATAGGAAAGATACGGAGCCGAGCTAACAACTTTATATTCCAATTCTTAAAGCGCCGAAAGCTCGAAAGTTTTGAAAAAATATTCCCCCCCCCCCCCCCGACATTTGTAAAGGTCGCAATTTGTTTTAGAACAAAACTGTATTCATTTTCCTAACGAAATTTTCGAAGATGGCGATAATTTCAAAAAATCGTAAAAAAAAGTACGTGCCTCTCCCTCTCTTTGGAGCGGAAAAAGTCAATTTTTTGAATTTAGTATTAAGTGAATATAGATATTATGGTTATCGTTAACTTAACATACGGAATAACCTTGAACGCATGAAACATCATGCTTGACTGAACTTGTTTTGTTTTGTACGTCTTCGTTTTGCGAAATCGGAGAGGTTATATTTACAAGAGGTATCGTCGTAAGCGTCTTCCCCCCCCCCCCCCCTTTATTCACGAACGAGCCAAATGACGTTAGTTATCCTACCGAGAGAGTGAATGTTTGAATTATGACGGGCGAATGGATCGTGAAAACCAGTTCATTTACCGCTATTCAAATGTTCAGGAAAAATTCTATTTTAAGAGTGATTTTTTTAAACAGTAAATGGTGGTCTTCACGGTGGTTTTTTAATTAATTGCAAACGCTGTTACGGTGGTAATGTGAAGGAGCTTAAAACGGAAGCGTCTGTTTAATTGTAGCTCCGTGATTCCGGCTGTAGAGGAAGTTCCTTTGCGAACATTCGCTGTAGATTTTATTTACGCAGCCGATATTCGATACTGCGCCATTACAAAGCTTATCTTCCTTTGACGCGCGTGGCTTTCACTTGATACGTTCCTGCTAATCCTCTATTTAAATCTGAACACACTGAAATATGCTCTGCTTAAATGAAACCGACACGCCGTACTTATAAATAATTGCAATGTACCGTTTCGTGCCAGCACTTATTCAGTGTCGGCAATATGTCTTTGTCGAATACGATCGGAATTTTCGAATCCGGGCAAAAGTCAAAATTATCCTACCCTCGCTTCATACTGCAGATAGGAATATCCCCTTTTTTTGTAACGCGATTCAGAGGTGAAATTGCGTACAAGAAAGATTAGTATAGAGCACGGCAGTCTGTTCTCCGGAGCTAAGTTCGAAGGCGGAAATACACTTTCACATTCTGAGTTGAATCAAATGACATCGGTAAATTTCACGTAAAAACTTACAATGACAGAAATAACATCGTTAATAGAAAAAAATCTTAATTAACCTCTTTAAGTGTATATGTAATATGAGAAAAACGTGGAAGTGGGGCTAAATTTAAACTATAATTTGTGTAACGCGAATAAAATAGATGGCGCTGCATGTCGCGTTATTGTTTCTAGAAATTACTGGCCATGTATTTTTTAGCTCCGCCAGAGAACTTTTTTCTTTGTTTAGTTTTAGATATGTTCTTGTGTTGTCATAACAATTTGTTATAAAAACGGTGTTTTGTTAGGATAAAATGAAAATATACGTTAATTAATATATGTAAAAGTTTGGGTTTTAGTTTAAATAAAATGTTCTCGTTAATTCGTTACATTATTTCTCATAACGTAAACAATGGTCCTCCGGGCCGGATAATTTTAACCGGCAATTCGTTAAGTTGCAGCCGTGCTGTCGATTTACTTCGCGAATGTATAAATTCGTTATATTAATTATTAAAGCGATTCGGTTTCGCGTTTATCGGTTCCATTATTTTAGCTAAAACCCCCCGCGAAAGTTCGAATAATATTACGGCTTTTTGAGTAATTCGTGTATTGCAATCGTTAAATCGGTTTTTAAATTTAAATAACACCGCGCTGCATCGAGTTGATTTAAAGCAGTCGATAAAATAACACAACCGGGTAATAAGCGCCAATTTGCGTCAACTGGAAAATCGTGAGTTAAGTTTTTCTTATATTTCTTCTATTTATTTAATCGTTAATCAATAATTCGTTTTTGTTTTAACCGAGATGACGAATCCTAAGCTTAATATAAAAGAGTTAGAAAGACAGAAACGCGTCGATAAACGTTCATTATTAGAATTACAAACTGGTATCGAGGAAAGTCTGAAGAGACAGCCGAATGACGAAAATGTTACACAATTACGTTCGAAAATCGCTGATTTTAAACAGCTTTTAAACGGCTTCCACAAACTGTCGTTAGAAGTAATAAACGTTAGAGAAGAGAGCGATGCATTTGAAGGAAAAAGTGGTGAGGATATCGAGCGAATGGAAATTGAAACAATGTCCGATTATAATAAATTTATGTTAAATTCATCTCGGTTAAAAAGCGAAATTGAAGTTTTAGCATCGAAATGCGTAGCTGCCGGGTCAGCTCGCCGTTCGTTATTATCACCGGTTTCGAACGGTGAAAGTGCGTCGTATAACGTTTGTAATGTTAAACTTCCGGAAATAACCGTACCGAAATTCAACGGTGATCCTCGAAAATTTAATGACTGGTGTTCTCTTTTCGAAAACATGGTGCATTTGAATGAGCAATTCGATCCGCTTAAAAAACTTTATTATTTAAAGATGGCATTGGAAGGCGACGCGAAAAATTTGTTGTCTGATACGCCATTGACAGAGACCGCTTATTCTGAAGCCTGGGCCGAGGTTAAAAATAGTTATGACAATAAACGAATTATCATAAGCGCGCATTTTAAAGATTTGTATGAATTAGAACCGATTCGAAATGAATGTGAAATACGTGAATCCCTTATCAAACAAAACTCGATTCTGCGCGGACTGAAAATCTGTGGGCTAGATCCAACAGAAAAAACGTTCTCGACCTTTGTTTGCTTTCTTATCGCCACGAAGTTGGAGCCGTCGATCCTACGCGAATGGGAGAGATCAAATAAAGAGGCTTCGACACACGCAACGCTACCGAAACTACACGAGTTTCTTCGTACCATGCAGTTTATGTACGAGGCGTCATCTCAGTCGTATGTAGAACGTGTAAATCCGAGGTTACTACAAATAAAGCACACGATAAATCAAATAAAAGGTCGTCTTTTATTGCATCTTCATCGAAATGGAGATGTCCGATATGCTCTGGTAATCATATCACCGCATTTTGTGAAGAATTGTTGGCGAAATCTGAAGCCGATCGATTCGTTGTGGTTAAGGAGGCTAAACTTTGTATTAACTGCTTAAAACCATCACATAAAACGAGTGAGTGTAAGGCGCAAAAATGTAAAAAATGCGGAAAGGCGCACAATACGATACTACATCGAGAAAGCTCAAGGCAAGAAACGGACAACAATAATCAGCAGAAGGACGAAAAATTGGAATTAGTACAAACGAAGACTACCTTGACGACGCTGAGTAGGTCCAAAATCTTTTTGCTACCTAGCGCTGTTGTATACGTAATGGTTGATTTACGCCCGGTAAAGGCCCGAATACTTCTTGACACTTGCTCGGAAGCTAATCTCGTTTCGGAAACATTTATTCGGAGAAATAGAATTCCGATAAAAAGAAATTATTCGTCCATTAGCGGAATTACTGACAACGCCATTCGATCGGAATATTCGTCTCAGTTAACGGTTAGATCCCGATTGAATGATTTCCGTATCGTTCTTGACGCGGATGTTATACCTAAAATTCCATACCGCGTTAATAAAATATCCTTATCGTCCATAACAGAGAATATGAGTGGCTTCTCGCTAGCGGACTCAAGCTTAGAATCCGAGGAAGTTGATTTGGTAATCGGGATTGAATTTGTTAATTTATGCTTGCTCGGAGAGAAAACCTTTATTGATAAAACGTGTTTCGAAAAATCGCAATTTGGATGGATCGTCTCCGGTCCATTCACAGGTTATACTCAGCCATCGAAATATTGTCAATTGATAGCGAACGTCGATATGCAAATTGAAAAATTTTGGGAAATCGAGTCTGTTGAGCCGAGTAAGTTAGTCTTGTCGGAGCATGAGAAATGTATGCAACATTTCGAAGATAGCGTTGTCAGACTACCGGATGGTCATTTTCTAGTTTCGTTGCCTTTCAAAATCGATCGTAATATGCTCGCCAACACTTATAAGAACGCTTTAGCAGCGTTAAAACGCGCCGAGAAAAATCGTGATCTCGAAATACGAAATTCGTACCGCGATTTCATGAACGAGTATCATACGTTGGGCCATATGGAAATTGTTCCGTTTGAGCAGCGTAACGTCTTGCCGCATTACTACTTACCGCACCACGCCGTATTACGCCCATTTAGCACGACGACAAAATTACGAGTAGTATTTAACGCATCGGCGAAAAATAATTCCGGCTGTTCGTTAAACGAAGCATTAATGGTAGGACCGACAATTCAACCGGAATTGTTCGACATTTTAATATCGTTTCGAAATTATAAAATAGCCTTTACGGCGGACATAACAAAGATGTACCGATGTATTTTTGTTGAACCAAAGGATCGGGATATGCAGCGTATATTATGGAGGAACCATGAGAACGACCAGGTTAGCCATTACCGCTTAAAAACCCTAACCTATGGAACTGCTCCTGCGTCATTCCTAGCGACGAAATGCCTCGCAGAGATCGCGCGCTCTCTCGATAATGTATATGCTGCGGCGGCAAAGGCAATTCGATCGGAATTCTACATGGACGATCTATTGACAGGAGCCGAAACGGTTGACGAGGCAATAAGGAAACGTCAGGTAATACATGACTCGTTAAAGAGAGCGCATTTACCGTTAACTAAATACGCGTCGAACTCACAGCAATTACTCGAATCAATCGCTTCGCATGACGTCGATAAAACGAAAATAATCGCATTTAATGCACCCGAAATCGTATCTATGCTTGGGTTGCAATGGCAGCCAGAGAATGATCTTATTGGCATAAGCGTTCGAAAAATTTTTGTTGATAATAAACCACTAACCAAGCGGCAATTTTTATCGTTAATCGCTCGTACTTTCGATCCATTGGGATTAATTTCCCCTATTACGGTTGTGGCGAAAATTTTGATGCAAGAGCTGTGGCGAGAGGAATTGAAGTGGGATGACATTATACCATCTCATCTTCAAAATTCATTTTACGCTTATTACTCCGAACTACCGCTTCTTCAAAAGTTCGTAATACCGCGCGCCTATTGTAAAGATTCGGTCGCTACGCGTTATCTTATCGGTTTTTGTGACGCAAGCTCTAAAGCGTATTGTGCATGCGTTTATTTAAAAACTATCGATGTGAATGGAGCTATAACGTCCGCCCTAATATGTGCGAAAACGAAAGTCGCGCCGATTAAATCGACGACGATTCCTAGATTGGAGTTATTAGGAGCGGTATTGTTGACTAAATTAATAAGTCGCGTTAATCGGATATTTAAAATTGACATTGCAAATGTGTTCACCTTTTGTGATTCCACAATTGTGTTGTCGTGGATAAAGTCGGAAAACGTCAAACTCGAGATATTCGTTCGTAATCGGGTAAATTATATAGTTTCTGAATTACCAAAGTCATCGTGGTCGCATATAAATACAAATGAGAATCCGGCAGACCTTGGTACAAGAGGTATTAGCGTGAAAGAGCTGTTAAATTCGTATTATCGCAAATGGATAAATGGCCCAGCATGGCTTTCGTCAACTTTTGTACCTGACGTTAACGAATTATCGGATCAAATTAAACCCTCATTTATAGCACAGACGCGCAATTACGTGAAAAAGTTTGATGAAGTTGCCGTTTCCAATTACTTGGCTCGCTACTCGTCGTATCGTAGGCTTTTGAGAATTACTGCCTATTTACTCAGATTCGCGAAAAATACGAAATGCAAGAAACCTGACCGGGAGAATGGACCGCTGTTAGTGGACTCGCTGACAAATGCTCATCATGTTTTAATCCAAGTGTCGCAATGTATATACTTTGCCGAAGAAATAGAAGCATTATCAAATAATTTGCCGATTAAATCGAAAAGTGTCCTATCATCGTTAAATCCATTTTTGGACGAGAAAGGTATATTGCGCGTAAAGGGTCGTTTAAGTTTATCGAACTATTCGTATAATATGAAATTCCCTATAATACTGCACCATAAATCAAGGCTAATAGACTTATATGTTTCGTACTTGCACGAATTATATTTCCATGCGTCAAAGTCGTTCTTATGCAATTCAATCAGGGCAAATTACTGGATCGTTGGCGGCGTCGGTAGGATTGTTAAAAAAATCATCTACAATTGCGTTCATTGTGCCAAAATTAGGGCTACGGCTTGTGGTCAAATAATGGCGAGTTTACCTGCAGAGCGAACGTTAGTCACTCGACCGTTTAATAATGTAGGCGTAGATTTCGCTGGCCCATTTGCAGTGAAATGCACTAACCATCGTTCTACCAGAATCGGAAAATTGTATTCTGCATTTTTTGTTTGCTTTTCCACCAAAGCAGTACATATCGAGGTCGTTCCGGACTTGACGACCGATTCGTTTTTGGCAGCTCTGGATCGATTCTGTTCTCGTAGAGGTTTGCCAAGGAGGATTTATTCGGACAATGGTACGAACCTAGTAGGAGCCAAAAACGCTATTTCGAACCGCGAGATCGTCGAATACACCGCTAGCAAATCCGTTGAGTGGACTTTAATTCCGCCCAGAAGTCCTCATTTCGGAGGCTTATGGGAGGCGGCGATAAAATCTGGAAAGCCGTTGTTACGAAATGCAGTAGGTGTGCAAATCTTCAGCTACGACGAATATGCTACCGTTTTTGCAAAGATAGAATCCATATTGAATTCGCGCCCGCTTTGTCGAATCAAGACTGGCGATGAGTATGAGCCTTTAACGCCGTCTCATTTTTTAATTGGTGCAGCGTTACACGACGTCCCGCTGGATGATGATTACAAAATCAGCCTAACTCGTCGTTACCAATTACTCCGTAATATAATTCGCTCGTTCTGGAGAAACTTCGTTAATTCCTACCTCGCTCAGCTTCATACGCGTAATAAATGGCGATTTGCGAGCCAAAACATAAGGATTGGCGACATCGTCCTCCTTCGTAAGGAGAACTGCGACACCCTCAGATGGCCTATCGCTCGAGTTGCAGCCGTTTATCCGGGCAAGGATAACTCAATACGCAAGGTCGACGTGCAGACTTCGTCCGGAGTCTTTCATCGATCCATTACGGAGTTGGTGCGTTTACCTGTGGAGCAATGACTCCTCAGGGGCGGGAGTGTAACGCGAATAAAATAGATGGCGCTGCATGTCGCGTTATTGTTTCTAGAAATTACTGGCCATGTATTTTTTAGCTCCGCCAGAGAACTTTTTTCTTTGTTTAGTTTTAGATATGTTCTTGTGTTGTCATAACAATTTGTTATAAAAACGGTGTTTTGTTAGGATAAAATGAAAATATACGTTAATTAATATATGTAAAAGTTTGGGTTTTAGTTTAAATAAAATGTTCTCGTTAATTCGTTACATTATTTCTCATAACGTAAACAATTTGGGTACATGGTTTTTAGAGTAAACATGCTGACAAATATTTATTTAAACTGGATAAGTATTATTAATAAAATTGTTCGATTATACTAAAATTACAAATCTCTGTAAATCATTTTTTTTTCCTTTCAAATATCCATAAAAATGGCATAACCGTGAACATTGGAGAGAAAAAATTCGAGTTAATAACAAATACCGCCATGAAGTCTAAGAAAAAAAATATAAAATTACAATTTAAACGAAAAAAAAAAGAAAGCTTTTTTACGTTTAAATTGTAATTTTAATTTATAATTCACCGATAGGTATGAGCTGGGAAACGATATCTTTCAATGGTTTATAAAATTTTTACGCGATATTGCCATTTTTATTGCGTCTCGATGATTTTTCTATTCATCGAATGTAAATAATGTCGTTCCTTCGTTCTCCTTCATTCAATTGTTACTCTCCGACATTATTTTCGAATTAATTCCCGCGTGAGAACTGTTTTAAGGCGAGGGTATTTTATTATAATACTGCAAAGTCCGTTTATTCAGTGAATGCGTTTCGAGATTTATACGAAATAGATTAATGATGAAAAAGTGTAGAGCGATGCTCCGACAGGAACAAGTCATTCACTTGGAGATAATATCTAACTTCTCAAAAACGCTCGAAATTAAATAACATTTTTTTTTTTTTTTTTTTTTTTTTTATGTCGCGGAAGGTACAAAAATATTTTGGATTACCAAACAAACGAGTTTTTTTTCTCACTTTTTTTCTCGTTTTTTTTCTCTCTTTTTTTTATTTTTTTTATTTAAAACGAAGCATAGGAAATACTCGCACTATTTGTTTGCAATGTGGTTTATCGTTGATTTACAGTTTTCCCGCGTTGGTCGAGTTTTTTCTTCTGATTTTTTCACGATCACCCGCGAAATAATATTTCTAAACGGTCCGAAACGATGAAAGAAATTAATAAAATAGCAGATGTACAGATGTCGCTGTCTGTTCTGTTGACAGTCTGTGCTGTGCGAGTTGTCGCTTATTTTCCTTTCTTCGGAGTCATCTACTGGAAACTACAACCGCCTTTGACAGTTGATGAAACAACGGATAATGTAGTTAAATGTGCAGTAATAATAGCGGACAGAGTGTTCAGGTCGGAATCTGTTTTTGCGAAAATCAATTACCACCGGCAGATTAGACTAAAATCTTACTATTGCTATATTGACGTTGATGCGATTATTATGTTCGCTATACTGAAAACAAAAATTAATATAAATGATAGCCGGACTGTTTAAAATCGGTTTCGGCATCTTCAAAGGAAATCCGATAATAGTTGAGTTTTACAGGAAAAAATGCGAACAAATTATAGAGACTTTATTAGAAAATATATATATATATATATTAAAAATTAATTTTCGACACGTTTCGGGAACATAGTTTCCCGGATATTTATGGTTTGTATTAGGAAATTAATAATCTGCAATTTATACATTTTAAATAAAGTCGAGAATTACAAAAAGTCGATGTATGAAAGTTTTTAAAAGTTTCGGTAACAAAATGTTGACCCCAATAATACTTTTATAAATGAATGAAAAATATGAACATCAATAAAGACAATAAAAATTTAGAGGAAGATTGTTAATAACGAGTTATTATTGCCCGGAGTTATTACATAAATAAATACGAAAATAGTATTATTAATACTAATTCCCCCTTGCAATAACCCGTTATTAAATGTATTAACTTATAAAAAATTTTCAAAATTTATATTTTTTTTTTTTATTAATGTTCATATTTTAAATTTATTTAGAGAAGTCTACACATATTTCATTCTCCAACAGAAGATCACACAACACAGCTTCCAAAGGAAAACGGAATCTATTTAGATCGAAGACTCTAGAATGGAGCACTCACATACAAAAGAAAAGAAGAGAACTCAATGTCAGAATGAAACAACTTTACTGGCTAATATGGGATATTACTCTAAATTGTCACTAAAAAATCGTTTGCTAATATATAAAACTATATTGCGACCAGTATGGGGATGCGCAAAAGACGTCTAATAAGCTAGTTATCCAGAGATTTCAGAACAAAGTGTTGCACTTAATTTATCGAATGCCGCGGTACGTGTCCAACGAAGTCTCATCCATCGGGATCTAGAAATAAACGCAGTGGATGAAATTATCCGGTGGCTCGCACAAAAGCATCTGATATAATTACAAAACCAGCTGGCCGTCGCGCTTTTACACACGGATATGCATCATCTACATCACGACTTAAACTAACTAAAATAAGAGACTTAATTTCATAATCTTTCTTGAGGAGGAAGCCATCAATGGACGATGATGCACCTTCTACTACTTGCGATTTATTGAGAACATTTATTAGATAGCCTCACTATTTGGCTAGTTATAAATTAGAAATTAAAAGGGGGGGAAAAATTGACAATTATTAGTTTTGACATTTTGTTATCGAAACTTTTAACTTTTATACATCGACTTTTTGTAATTCTCGATTTTATAATTATTTAAAATGTATACGTTGCAATTTATTAATTTTTAATTTTTAATATATACATATATATATATATATATATATACAGTAAAACTTCTACTAACGGACACTTCTAAATAGCGGACATTTCCTAATAGCGGACAATTTTAAAATCCCCGGCATTTTCCCATAAGACACAATATATGTATAACAATATTTCCCAATTACGGACGCGGACACTTTAATGAGTATGATTTTGAAATTCGATTTCTGTTAAAGTTTGTCAAAAAAAGTTCAATTAGTGCCCCAGACTATTGTTTAATGAACGAGGGATTGCATGTGGAAGATTCTCATGTACCGCGACATATAAATGAATTAGCAGCTGAATTCATGCAACAACAAAATCCATCCGACGATGCATGATGAAGTAGACACTGTGGTGACACAATAATGTTTATGATGGCGAAGAAGACACAACTACTGAAGTTAACGGTGAAACTTTAAATAATGTTCACTCTCGTTAATTGGAAAACTAAGATAATATTTCATTCATAAAGCTCCGGTGCTGAAGGTTTAAAACCGAACTGCAAGTGTGCATGTCGAATCGTGGATTTTAATTGAAACAAAGTAGTAAAATTACCGATTTTTTTTCATACAAAACTGAAATCTGTTCGATGCACGCTAGGATTTACTACAGTATGTGTTAAAAAAAATATATACATATATATATATCTTTCGAATATAAGTGATTAAAATTATAGAGATTATCTTGCGTTCCTAAAAACAAAAAGTGATTTATACTCTATTGCTTAACTTGTTTATCAATTAATCCTGGAATACAAACATAAGTATTGTAGTAGTACTGTACGTACATACGTATTTTTATATTATACGAACATTTTTTTTTTTTTATATTTTAGACGCATGTATGTCTTAAGTGTAAATATGTACTGCATTTTTTTATATTACGTACGTACTATCTTTTATATTATTGTTAAATTCCTTACAATACACAATAATGTAAATTTCAATAATCTGTACATACATTATTATTTCCTATTAGCGGACACTTCTCAATACCGGACAAATTTTTTGGTCCCACGTCTGTCCGTTATTCAGAAGTTTCACTGTATATATTTGTTTCCCGATAAAGTCTAACTGTTGTCTATTCAAATTCGAATCACCGAAAAAAGTTACGGACCATCAAGTATGAAGAAAAAGTGTAATATTGCCAACGGTATTTTATTTTTCGGAACGTTAGGAATAAGTCAGTCCGTTCCCGCTCTCATCATATTTTTCCGTTCTGACCTTCACGAGTTATTTTTCATCAGACTTTACTAGTTAATTCGATTTCTATTCTTCCTCAGATCGAGAAATCCGATTCAACCCGTTCGTTCTTTTATCAGTTTTGTGTGCTGTTTAATTATTCATCTTTAAACCAAAGTCGACCACCACTATCTTACATCTTACCTTCCGTTAATTTCTATTTGCTGCATTTCCATTCTCTCTTATTAACTCGATGTGCGTACACAACGATATTTCTCGTACTTGTCGATCTTTGCTGATATCCTTAAATCTATTTCTTATTTTTATCGAGCTGTTTTAAGTGACTTCCCTTATTTTCATCGCTGGAAAATCGAATTTTTTCCTTAAAGTCAATCAAGTCTACAATACCCTATTCGGTTCGAATCTTTTCGGTTTTCCTCAATTTTCAGTGTTCTTCAGCTACGTTTGACAGTTCAAAGTTGCACTTTTCTGGCTATTTTTAGACTCGTTAGTTGTTATTACTTTATTTAATAATAAATACAAAGCTAAAAACCACTTTCGGGGGGTCGCTGACGAAGTAGTAAAAGGTTATTATTCTTAAAGTTGATTTTTTTGTTTTTTTTATTCGTTTCCGTTCGATCGGGAGTGGAGAAACACAACATAATACACTAGGTGCTATTTCATCTACTCTTGGTGATTTTTTTTTTTTTTTTTTTTTGGATTAATATTATTATCTATTTCTTCTGTTACTTCAAGTGGAATAACAAAATTGATTGATTGTTTAGCTTTTCTCCTACAGGGCTTAGTGCAATTTGTAATCGAATGTTGTTTAGTTGTAGATTATTCTTGGCAAATGTCTGGCGACCAATAAAGCAGCTTTTTCCTCATCATGTGGTAACTAACTTCCAGTTTCGTCCTTTAGGGGCAGTATTCTGCTTTCCATACGGAATAATTTTTGTCCTCGTTTGGACTTCATTCGTCTAAGTAGTTGCCAATACTCTTTTGATTCATTTCAGAGATCAACCTATTCGGTTTATTGCTTATTCAATGGTCTTTTTTTTTTTTTTTTTTTTTTTTGGCCTGGCGAGAAACCATTTAGTCACTAACGAAATTTTATGAATAAATAAAAGTTAGATTATATAAAGGAAAATCGGGTGCTATCTTCAACATTTAGCATATTATTTGCAGTTTTTTTAGTCGCCTCTGTTTAATCGACGCCGCTTTAAAAATTGAGACACCGTGCTTTATCGTAATGCAGGATGATATTAAAAGTTTAAGCTTTAAACGGGAGTACCGGATGAAAATAAAATCCTTCATACTCTTAGTCCGAGAGAAAGTAACTGGCGTCCCAGTATTCTCATTAGATCCATTCGGGTTTAGTACCATTATGAAAAGCTGAACTTCATAATCCATGATACTTTATCAAGGATATATTGAACTTACTTTATGCTGTATCTGAAATGGTTGCATTTACCGCGCTTTGCGATGTGGAGAAGTCATTTTCTATACCGAAAGTTCGGGAAAATAGTTCGCTTACTGTGTGTCATAAGTGTAACGATTTTTAAATTCGTTAATTTAATGTATTTTTAATACGGATTTATTTTAAGAAAACATAAAATTTAACTTCCTTTTTTTAAGATACGCTGTCTGTTATAAAACTTGTTTTTCTTTTTTTTTTTAAATAAGTTGTATGGTGTGAGTGTCCGACACTCTTATTTATTACAAAAAAAAAAAAAAACACAAAAATTATAAACTATCTTACCTTATCCCATAAATCACAATATTAATAAACCTGGCATTATGTTTAAGTATAAGTAGCGTATATTTTAATATTTTTCATCTGGGGTTTTTAGCGCACACAAAATTCGAACTCTAGTCATTACCATGCCGTTGGAAATAATTCGAAAATATTTCCTTTTTCTTTTCTTCTCTTAATATATATACATATATATATATATAACTTTTTGCAACTATTAAGGATCCAATTGTGTTTCCTTCACGCTTTTACCATTCGTAATTCGCATCATTTTATTTCCAGATTAATCGTCTATTTTATCCTCAATTTAACTTGTTAAACATGCGTTATGTAATTTGCGCCACCCGGTCGGGTTATGCGGGTCTTACTTCAGGCTGACGGTTGATGATGCGGACTTTATCGTATTTTCTATCGATTGAATAACATTAAATTGAGGGCGTGAACTGAAATCTTCACAATGTGGCGGCATTTGTAGCGTTACTATTCTTAATAATAACAGCGCAGGTTGTGCTGATTCTTTCGAGTTTCCTTCTTAACGTTCGTTATTTTGAATTTATTTTATAAGCGGACACAGTTTTGCGTTTTCAGTCTTACTTTTTCTTTCCAATTGAAAACCTGAGCGAGATGCAGCTTCAGCAAGTCTGGCCGCAGCACGAGACTAAGAAAGTTTTATAGCGCAACTCAGAGCAGATAGCTTATTCTGTCAGAAGCACTTCTATTCAAATATTCACGATTGCTTTCCTGTTTCAAATTGTCTTACTTCCTGTCCGTCTTCTCAACTGTTGGCTTTTATTGCAAAATTTACCGTCGCTCCACTCCTAGAACACGTCAGATCCAGCGTCTTCGTTCCTCCTCCTGCTTTCGCACGTGATATATCGTTTCCATCCGTTGCACGATCACTCGGCGCTTTTTCAAACAGCTTCCTCCTACTTTGCATCGATTTTTCCACACTTTCGTCGGTAATTATCGTTTTAGTTGAATAAAATTAATGTTAATTTAAGTAATAATTTTACCGACCACAATTGAAAATGTTCTCATTTTCATCTTCCGAATGCGATGAAAGTTGTTTACGAAGTAAAAGGCGAAAATGGCAGTGCTACCGGAAGAGCAGAATCTGCTAAACGCTCAGCCATACTTGTCGGCTATTCTCTTTAATTGCAAGTTAAGAAACTTTTCACGGTTTAGTACATAACGCAGTTTCATAATTAACTGCGAATTCCGTGCAATCTTTCCGGATGAACGTGTGAATTTACTGCATCGTTTTTTCTTATCCGTATTTTTTGTTAATTAAGAAACGTTTACTCAACTATGTCCGCGCAAATTGTGTGCATGCCGGAAATTCTTTACACTTCACTGAACGATCGAGCCCCAACGCTAATTGTACTAGATCGAATTGCGAGGAGTCGCGATATACGAAACGCAGTGGTTACGAGGTGGAACTTTGCGGTCACCAAATTAAATTTGCAACCGCGTAATCAGCGAGAGATTCCTAGTGGAACAACTCGGAATTTCGAGAAAAATTCTTGCCTGAATTTCGGATGGCATACTATTCTTCTGAGCAGTGCGTACTTGATGTTTTCAGCTTTCAACGCTTATTAAAGGTTCGAATATTCGATAGTGTACCAAATACTCGACATTTTCATTTAAAAATTTGATTTTGTTCTATTCACTTTTAAACACAAATCTAAAACGAACTTCCGAGTATTTTATCAGCGAAATAAATGATTTAGTAGAAAATATTTTTATTTCTATGTATTTTTATATTCCATTCAATAATAATAAAAACAAAAAAAGAAACGGTTAAACTAATGAAAAACCACCTCATTGACAAATTTCCTCATCATTTCGTCAATTCTTGCGAGAACTGTAGTTTTGGGGAAAATCTAAAATTCTCTCATACCTTTTTTCTCATTAAATTAATATCGTTGTTTTTTTTTGTGTTTTTTTTTTGTTTTTTTTTTGTGTTTTTTTTTTTAATTCCCACTTAATATTGTTTTGAAAAAGAATTCCACCTTGGCTCGTATTATTTTGCAAAATTTTTGTCTTCACATTTATTTGCAAATATTTTGTTTCGTAAGAAATATTGTTGACTTTTTTAATTTCGACAAAATTTAATTTTTGATAATAATTAATGCTACATAGTTTATTGCGCTAGGAGACATTTTATCATTGCGTACCTATTGTGTTGATTCATCGTCTTTTTTTTAAAAGAAAAAAAAAGTCGTTAGCATCTATTATTAGTTGGAGTATAATCTGCATATAAGTGTATACAACGTTTGCGATGGGATCTCGCGTAAACAAATGATTTAGCCGATAAATTCGTAGTCTTCAGTAGGATTATACGTAGGCATGGGAGTAAGAGATGAGGCCTGCCGCTGATATAAACTGTAAAATTTAACCAAATTTACAAATTTTTTGTTTTAAACAGACATGCAAAATCCTTATATGTAAATCCGGTTAAAAAGAATTAAATGCGTCGCGAGTAAAAAGTCAACAGACCTACACTACCGGTAGGAACATATTTTCTTCACAGAGTTGTCAGTTATTTTGTCCGCTCTTTTTCCAATTTTTTCGTTTTTCAAGACGATGCCAAAGATTTGTGATTGATGTTACGATCTGATGAGAACTAAAAAGTCGAACTAACGAATGTTATTTACTTACAATCTAAATTGTCCAGATAAAGTATTGATGTTGAAATGGGATATACTTCTTCTTTTGGAACATTCTAAACGAAAATTACTATTGGTGGTAAGCCACTTTTAAAAGGAAACCAGCTCTATAAAATTGGACATTAAAAAGGCACGTTTAAATACAAAAGCTCGTATCAGAACAAATAGTTGCACAATGAAAATGATTTTTTTCATCGGATGTCGGAATCGATTCAAATAGCGATTAAATATATAAATATACTATTTTACGACGTGAATAGTTTATTAGGAGGAAATGAATATCTTCGATTGAATCTCTTGTCTAACAAGAGCCGCTACAGTAATTTGTAAGACGTTTCATCCACAACAAATGCTTGCTGCTCTAAAAGTTGTGTATCTTTATTTTGATTACTTATTCTCACGTTTTCATTATATTTCGACAATATATTATAGCGTTTTATACGATAACAACGTTCATTCGGTTTTGACTGAAGCTCATTGGTCTAACTGGAAACGCAGTGTAAAATTTTAATAACAAAGTAGATAATTTATTAAAAATTTTAGACAATAATGTTCTATTCAGTTTGCGGCGAAAATTCTAGGGATAACACCAAAACCCATGGACATACATGGTATCTTTAGTGAGATTTCATCGTTGAATTTGCTAAATTTTTAATAAGATCCGCTTTTTCATTTGATATATTTAAATAAAAGGATAATAGTGAACGCACCGTTGTAAAAAAGAACAAAGGCGATGGTACTGCCATTTTTATTTTCGGATTAAAATAAATAATTCTTCAAAACTTTCTGATTCGCTAAGGTTAATGACAAAATCATTTTTCTATCACACTACATTAGTTCGAGATACACCCAAATTACATATATATATATATATGTATGTATGTATGTATGTATGTATGTATAATGTAATGCGGTCTCGTAGAAAATTCGGAGGTGTACAGAGGAAGTGCGGAAATTTTATGAAGCAATTTAGAATTAAAGACGGTCGCCTAGTTTTGGAGCTGAGTTAAAAGACACTTTAAAACGGTACGGTATGAATCTTTTAAAAGCTTTTGACTATTTCCCCGGCTTTTGTGGGAACGACTTTTTTCATTTCAATTCTGTTTCTTTTCCTTATCATTACTTTATCATCTTTTTAGCCTCGGATAAGTGTGTCGTTCAAAGTTCATGGCCGGTATTGAACCAAACTACCTATTCTCTCGTGGGGCGTTGAATTACGCCGGCATTTTACTTTTTGCAGAAGCTTTTGCAACGGCGATTGCTATCGATGAAGACAAAAAATGCGACAAAACAAAAAACAAAACGAAAGCAAAAAAAAAGAAAAAAACAAATTGCGTGGAGAGGACGTGTTTAATGCAAATGCAATATTCCAGGCGAATATGGCGCAGGGTTAATTGGCCAAGTCGACAACAGAATGGCAACATTTATCGCACGACAGAATTAAGTTAGAACTTTCGCACACGTGCGTCTTTTTACAATAAATTCAACGAGGTGCTTTACCCCTTTTAAACTTTTCATTCCTACCGTGCACGTAACACATTATCTATAGTACGTACGTCTGTGCAACTCCAGTTAAGAAGTCTGTGTTGGCAGTGAAACAAATTTTAATGGAATATTTTGCAAAAAGTAATTTACAGCAGCGATACATCCGATCGAACGGGTTCAATTTTTGCATCGATGTAACGCAATCACTATTCTCGTTCTCTTCCAGTTGGCAGCGGGCTTTTGCTCGCTTTTTTTATTGACGAGTTTTTTTTTCTCGCATCTGAAAAAGTTACGAAAGCGGCCAAAAGCCGAGAGGAAAAAGTTATTTTCAATTTACGAAGATATGTAATAACTTTTTACTTCAAATCACTCAGAACCGGTGTCTGAATTAGTAGATTTCGAACGGTATCCGGCTAATTTCGCATTAGTTGCTCTTTTAGGCGGGTAATTAATAATTTGGAAATTTTATAACATTCTTTTTATCTTATTTACCTCAATGTACACCGGATAGTTGTGAATTGTGAGTCTAAGTCTAATCTCTCGGAATGAATATGTCAAGTTATTCTGTGACGGTTAAGTGTGATAAAATTGCCTACTAGTTTTTTTTTTTTTTTTTTTTTTTTTTTTTTATTTTTAAATAAGAAAGTTGTGGGTCTCACGAGGCAATTTTGCCCGTTTCGTGAGTTCCCGTCATCCTCATTATCGTTTATTTGACATAAATTTACAATTTACTAATAACATTTCAATACATCTAAAATAATATTTCTTATCACTATAGTAATTTAATTAATTTAGTACAGTAACTTCTTATGACTACACACTTAGCACCTATACATCACCAACCAGTCACACTCAGAATAATCATTCCCACTAATGTAAAAGAAAGAAGATCTTTTCCGCTACATTATTGAAAATTATCTACATGCCCCTGTTGTAGTTCCTGTGCTGAGCAAAGAGAAATTTAGAAACCTAATTTACGGGAATAAAGACGAGTCACCGATATGGTAGTACAAATAGAAGAAACCTCGATAGTTTCTTAATCTGCACACCAATCTGTCAGCCATTTTTTTACGTCTTCCTTCCACGCACCTAATATCTTTTCTCCTTTAATATATTACTTGGAATTTCCCGTAGTAATTTAATTAGTACTGTCTGCTGTGTATTATCAATCCTTAAATTGGTCCCCCTTGGTTGAATAAAGTGCTTTTTATTTCGATCTCTCGTAACTCTAATTTTAGGTCTTGATGGTATTCTGATATTATTGGTTTTCAGCTCAAATAATCTATAATAATAATAATACATTTTTGGCGACATCACATTGTTTACCTTCCACCATGATGATGTTGAATTATTATGCCCCCCATGAGGAAGCAGTAATTTTAAACATCTTTTCTGCAATTTCGCTATCTTGTTAACTTGTGATTTCTTCGCTTCTCCCCATATTTGAATACCATACACCCTGTCAAGAAAGTATCGGGAATTGTTAAATAAAACGAACAATTTTTAATTTTCATCCAAATTTATTTTGTCACCTTCAAAATAACATCCATTCGAAGCGATGCACATATGCCAACGCTTTTTCCACTCGGCAAAGCACTTCTGATAGGCGGTTTCCGGGATGGCCTTTAGCTCTCGCGTCGCATTCGTCTTGATGTCATCAATCGATTCGAAGCGCATTCCCCGTAGCGGAAATTTGAGTTTTGAGAATAGGAAGAAGTCGCAGGGTGCTAAATCTGGTGAATACGGCGGTTGTTCGATGATATTTACCGAGTGTTTGGCCAAAAACTCATTCACAATTATGGCTTTGTGAGACGGCGCATTATCGTGATGGAGAATCCAAGAATTGTCGACCCACAAATCGTTACGTTTACGACGGATAGCCTCTCTCAAACGTCTCAAAACACTTAAGTAAAACTCTTTGGTGACTGTCTGTCCGGCTGGCACATATTCATAGTGTACCACGCCTCGAATATCGAAGAAAACAATCAACATGATCTTCACTTTCGATCGGCTTTGGCGAGGTTTTTTCGGCTTTGGCGCGCCAATTGGCCGCCATTCGGACGATTGCTGGTTCGTAAGCGTGTCGTACTCGTACACCCATGTCTCGTCACCAGTAATTATCTTTTCCAAGAAGGTAGGATCCAAATTGGCTCGATCCAGCATGTCTGCAGCTACCTGTTCTCGGTACTTTTTTTGAAAGAAATTCAGGTCTTTCGGAACAAGCCGAGCCGCAACGCGTTGCATACCCAATTTTTCGTGCACAATCGTACGTACGCTCTCGTGTGACATGCCCAATCCATGAGCCATCTCTCTCAAGCTCACATGACAATTTTCAGCAACGATTTCCTTGATTTTATCGACGTTATCATCGGTCACACTCGTTGAAGGCCGTCCAGAGCGAGGCATGTCTTCGACCGTCTCCCGACCATCCTTGAACGCTCTGTACCACTCGTAAACCCGCGTTTTTGATAAAGCAGATTCACCAAAAGCCTTCTGTAACATTTTCAGTGTATCGGCACAAGAAATTTCGTTCGAAACACAGAATTTAACACAAGTACGTTGTTCAATATTTTCACTCATTGTAAAACTTCGACAAAACCTTCAAGGTCGACTGATTTTAATAGCTGCTGTAAACACACTGGTTGACAGATCGCGCTAAAAATAGGCATCATAATACAAAACAGTTGTACCAACCTGGAAAAAAAAAATTATCTGCCTAGCTATTACCCGGGAGATTTAAATTGACAATTCCCGATACTTTCTTGACAGGGTGTATAATGTCCTAGACATTATCATTGCGTTAAGAAAAATTTTTAGTGTTTCATATGGGGAAGTACTTGTTTCATATTATATATAATGCTGGAGTGGTCTGTCTGATTTTTACACTTAAATTTTGTATATGTTTTTTCCAATTCGTATTGCTATCTATAAAAACCCCTAAATATTTAAAATCCTGCACCTTTTCTAATGGTTTACATGCGCAAACTGGACTGTTGTTCCTTAAATATAAATCATGGACACATTCGCTACTGTGGATGATAATCCGCGGTTCATGAGTAGCATGTTTGAATATGTTTCGAATATGCATTATCTTTGATTTATTTATGTTCACTGCTAACCTCCTGTCATGCGACCATTTACTAAGATTATCAACGTCCTCCTGAAGTAGCTTCTCCGCCATTTGTATATTATTGTGTTCTATCAATAGCGCAATGTCATCCGCAAACACAAACACCTTTGCATTTCTAATATATTTGTGAAGCGAGTTAGTATATATCAAGAAAAGAATGGGAGCCAGTATCGTTGTCCGACACCATATTGTAACATCCTATCCCTACTTTCATTTTTTGCAATTTTTACACAATTCTTTCTATTTTTAATATAGTTTGTAAACCATTGCAGCTGTCTGTTAGTAATACCAATCTTTTCTAAATCCTTTATTAATAAATCATGATCTACTAAGTCAAACGCCTTGGATAGGTCAATGAAAGTAATTATAAATTGGTTCCCTATCGATAGTCCCATATTTATTTCATTTCCCAATTTACTTAATAGCGTTAAGGTGGATCTTTTTCCTCTAAATCCGTGTTGATTTTCGTAAAGGAGATTATTTGTTTCTAGGTAACTCTTTAAATGACTGTTTACGTAATGTTCTAAAATTTTCGCTATTACCGAAATTATTGTTATAGGGCGGTAATTTTCCAGCTTATTTTGAGCTCGTTTTTTGTAAATTGGTTTAATAATTCCTTTTTTTAGCCCCTGAGGGATGGTACCTCTCTTTATAGAATAATTAATCATGTTTGTTAGTATAGGAACGAATCTCTCTAAATTTCGCTTAATGTCCATAGTCCTAATGTCATCCCAACCTGGTGCTTTGTAATTTTTTAGGCTATTTATTATTGCTTCGATTTGTATATTATCAGCTGGAGGAATGAAAAAAGAACACATCAACCTGTTTTCATCATTTGACTTCAATAACTGGACATCACACTTATGTTTATATTGTTCTACTGATTTTGCAAAATATTCACTGAATTTCTCCACTAATAATGAGTCGGTTCCAAAATGCCTGCAAATGCAATCTCATCAATTGATACTTTATTCCTTTTATTTACAATATTATTAATTATTCTCCATATGTTTTTACTCGCATTATTTGCTTTATCAATTTGACTTAAGTAAAATACCTGTTTTGCCTTCCTTATTTCTGTTTTGACATTATTTCGATATTTTTTATAGAGTCCCTTATATCGTGTACCGCATCTATTCCCTTTACTAAGTTTGTAGTATTGATCTCTAATTTTCATAAAATTAAGTATCTTCTGATTCATCCATTCTTTTTTTGGATGATATTTGTTTACATTCCTACCTTCACTCACACCCAGTTCACATTTCTTGTAAATGATTTTAACCCCGTTTGTAGACCTATTTGTTTACGCGTCAAATTCTTCGTCCACTAACCTATCGTTAAGCTGCTTTTAGTTGTCGCCATACTACTTGTAAAAGCGTATATGTACACCGTCGTCGATTAGTTGTATTTTATCCTACGGCAACGTATTTTTATGATTTTCTTCCGACCGGTAACTAGATAAAATCGTACAACACGAAGCACATCTCAAATCAGTTTTCTTTCAATTTATTATTCTAAAACCGTATTTGCTTCGAGAAAGCGTTGACCCATCTACTAGCATTATTTCCCTATAATTGAAGATCAAGTTAAGTTTTTTTCAGATCTCTGCTAATATTCATCTACTAATTCGGAAAGTTTCGTTAGAGATAATTCGTTGCAGAATTGTTCTATGTACTTAAAACCGTTATCATCCAAAAACGCGGCTATTTCTTTGTAGTTTTGCTTCATTTCTCTGCCTAGCAACTAAAAATAATTCACATTCAGCTTCCCTATCTTTTTGTAAAGGGCAGAAAAAATTCTTGATTCCAGAGATCTGGTTTTTTATATAATTACATTAACATTAAAAACGATATTATTCTCAGCGAATAATACTGTAGTGCACTAAATCTACTGCTGCAGTTTTCTTTTTTTTTTTTTTTTGTAGGTTCACCACAGGTCAAGTTCATGTGCTGGTAGTAGTAATACTATCTGTAACTCCGAGCAACTAGCTACCACATTTTTTTCGATAAATGTCCAGAAATAAGAGTAAAAGAGAATTATCCGAGGTCCTTTCCAGCAATCTGCACATGTTGGACAGATAAGTGTACGTCTGATATACAGTTCACCAGGGGTTCTTCAATGGAAAGATTAAGATCCGACGGAATATCACGGATTACGCCAAGTCAAAATAGCAGTGATTGTGTCGGAATTTTAATTCTTTATGTATTTCTTTCGAGAGAATATATATATATATATATTTTTTTATGGGTTCGTCAACGAGGATATTAACCCGAGAAGTGGGAAGAAGGAGAAGAAAAGAGTTAATTCTTAAACATTTAAGAATAGAGGAAAAATATAATTCAAGGGCAAGGATAACAGAAGTAGAAAGAGGTGTAAGAAAAAAAAAAAAGAAGAAAATATAGGAAGCACACGATATAAAGGGAGTAGGGATACCAAGTTTTATAAGACTAGAAGGACGATTGTTCAGTTCGAACATTCAAATAAAACATGATATTAGGGTCACAAGGAATGTAAGTGGAGGGATGATGAAAAGGATTAAATAAGAGTAGAAGCAGATGGAAATCGACAAAATGATGCAAGAAGGAGATTAAGGCTATAAATAGTCGAGATTGTGAAGCGCTTAAAAGAGAGAAAGTATTTACAAAAAACCAAGGGGTGGGATGGAAGAGATGGCTAAATGGAAAGATAAGAGAGTTAGAAAGAAGAATAGGAGTTGAGCCAAAGTCTGGAATGAGTAATTTAAGGGAAAAAAAGCAATACCAAGAGCTGAAAATATGTTCGGTAATTAATCTTCCGCAGGAAATGGAACAACGAGTTAATGATTATCTACTACCTGATTATCCTCATTGCCTAAATCGCCAGGAATCTACAGAACATCGATCTCGATCGAGTGTCGGCAGAAAAGATCTCATAGATGAGGGAGCGTATCAAAAATAGTAGATGATCGGAAAAACGAGCAGGAAGGTTAGATGTGATAGCTTGTAATGCATTTTTAGAATCTGAAATTACGAGCACTTTATGGAAAACTAATTAATGGGGAAACAAAGGGAGAACAGCGCGTAGAATAGAAATTGTGATATTCCGTATAGAAAACATTAAGCAAAAGAAGGGAAGATTGAAAGACCCAGAATGTAGTAAGCGGGACAAAAAAGCGCGGAACAAACTTCACTTGGCCCTTTGGAACCGTCAGTACAGGAAGTGGTATGTATAAGAAATCGAGAACCGAAAAAGTTTTGCGAAATTAAACTCTGGCAACATGTTGAGGAACAGATTTAGAATAGACCGATAAAGAAATTCGATCGGATATAGAAAACTCGGAAAGCTGAAAGAGAAATAAGGAAGTTTATCAGGTAAAAATTGAAGAAGACGCACCGAAATAAAGGGATAAAATTAAACTTTTGTTAGAGGTAAATCGCCGCTTATGAAGAGTAGAAAAGTAGAAAGAAACAGGTGAAGAAGAATAAATAGGCAAAAGCAATAATTTAATTAGGACATCTATTAATGAAGAGAGTATAATTAAGGGATTCATCAAGCACGGCCGGAACTGGATCTCAGGGCACCAAGGCTTTGATGACAGGTACTTTTGAATAGGATCTGATTTTGGAAGAATAAATTTATTGGTCTTTATTATAGACGTCGAAATTAATTTTATTCATTTTTTCCCGCTTTGAAATAAAAGAAAGACGATTAACTTTTTCATAAAACATCCTGGCCAGCAACATCGGATGGAGGTAATATTCTTACTTTCCAAGCTTTCAATCGAAACGACAATCTTCACCGCTGTCAGAGAATGTAGTTAAAGCGGAGTTGGAATTGGTTAGTTTTTCAGTGTTAATTCATATATCGACGGATTAACTACTGTATGAAGTTGTAGCATCCGTGTGCCAGTTTGATTAACGGTAAAGGTTATAGGAAAGAGTTTTAAAAGATAAGCGAGAAAATTGATGTGAAGATGATTTGGTTTTATTCGGTGATTTTGCAGCGCTTGAGGAAATCGTTTTCTCAGAAGGAGGAGAATTGTTCCATTTCCTCCGTTTAACTAATCTAACTGAAGAGAACAGAAGTAACGACTTCAGAAATCGAAGTTAACTGTAAGGAGAAAAAGAAATAATAATAATTTTAACTGATAAAAATAATACGAATGAAAAAGTAGAGATAAAATGAACGATCTCACCGATATAATCAGCAAATATACGAACGCAGCGCGCTAATAAACTTTATCAATCAAAGGGAACGATATTAAATGTAGCGAAAAAGAAATTGATAACTGATAAGAAATTACAAAAATAATTATCCGCGAGGACGCGTGTATTTTTAATGGATTTTCTCCGTATTTTATTAAAATTTTCTTATCTCCTTCGGCATTTACCCGGCAAATAAACTATAAATACCATTGCACGGCACCAGCAATGCAGATGTAGTCTTCTTACGCATTACCGACTAAGAATTTATTTGTATTTCCGACTTTGTTCAATGTTTTTTTGGGGAAGAAAAAGAATAACAAACGGAATCGATCCAGAAATTATCTTATTTAATAATGCAATGAGAAATATTTGAAGATTCAAAATAATCTAACATTTTCAATCCGTTTTAACAGTAAATTAAAGTATTGATCCAAGATTTAACACCGGAAAGTAAAAAAATATTATACGACGCTATTGACAAAACTCTTAAATATTAATATTTCTCAAAGTATTCCTTTTTCTTACGTTTACAGCTGATCGTAAAAGGAACAAACAACGTTTCGAATACATTAAATGTCACATAATTAATAAAGCTCTGAACTTTTGGCTTACTAAGCTGTTTCTAAATATTGATATTATTAAAGATCGCCCATTATATTCATTTTCGTTCAAAATAAAGTAAAATAAAAAAAAATAAAGATCCGCGGTTCCGAAGCTCTCTTGAAATAGTTTCAAGACTCATTTATGTTGATGTGCGTTAATTTACTTGCACGCCTACCAAGCCGAAGCTACGCTAAACGGCTGTCATCTTATTAGTAAAAAGATCTTTGTTGGCACGTTTCGAATAATTGTACAATCTGTTTTTTTAAACATTTCAAAATTTGTGTAACGACACTAAAAATTTCAACGCTATAAACGATGCAGTAAGTTCGTAAATTATGTCATATGATAGAATATCTGACATAGTTTAATAGTTTAAGTTTATTTATCTAAGTAGTGTAAGAGCTCAGTGTCGGTTATGATGTCGCCCATTGAACGTTCAAGACGCATGTGTCAGCGTAAGAAAATCGAAATTTACATAATGAATTCAACCGTAAACTTAAAACAATCCGAGACATTTGTCGCGATTTTGTAGCCTAATTGAATTTACATTTTACATCACTGTCGCTGTATACATTCAACGTTCAGTTCTTGCAAGCTCATAAAGTAGTATATATTTTATACCATCATCGTCAATTTCTAATGCAGTAAAGTAAAGAGTAAGCTCCATATATCCTTGATAAGAAATCGTGGATTATGAAGTTAAGGTTCACAGTGTACTCTAATAATCTTAATCGATCTGATGAGAATGCTGGGGTCAGTTCGGTTTTACTTGGGATCCGTCTGTACTTTCCTAGATTTCTCGAATACATAATTCAGTTTCGGATTAGGTTTTTTTCCATACGAGCTACTTGGATCCAGAACGGGACCAAGACTAACGTAGTATCTGAGGCTGATTCTGTATAATAAAGTTATACCTTGGTGCACTAAAATTTATTTTATTATTCTGGCTGCGGTTCTGTTGTTGCGTCACATCACAAAAAAAGAACAAAACATATATATATATATAGAGAGAAACATATCCATGATTTAATATGCTTTTCAATGAAGTGGAAAAAATTACGTGTTTTTTCTCCCCCTTCTAACAAAAAAAAGAAAAAGAAAAAAATTACAATTAAAAACTTGCGGACCATGTGCAGTAACTATAGTTTTCGGAACATCTTTGGACAATATTTAAGAATTAATTCGTGTCTCGCTGTAATTATTTCGATATTCCGGTAAATATAGGTGACACTAAAATAAGTCCCGCAGAATGTGATCTTCCAAGATTACACAAGTTATTCGTTTTTTATCTATTTGTGCTTGGATTGCCTATACCGGTAATGAGAAAAGTAGTGTAAGTATTCATGCTGTCAAATTAACCGAGCAGTATTGAATAAAGTAAAATAGATCGTACGATTTTTGTGCTTAACTTCTGCCAAGTAGTATCGTTCTAGTTTCCACGTGTCTCAATAATCATCTCTAGTGCTTTACTTTAGTCTTGTCTGGTCTGATGACTCACATGCAAAGACTCTAAAAGGCGTTAATAAATTTTCATTCGGTGACAGTTTTTCATTTAAATCGAACGAAAATAAGTATCAATCACATCTTTTCTCAGCCTTTGTTTTTCTGCTTGTCGAGTTTGTTTCGATTCCGATTTTTAATTTACGAATTTTCATCCTACCAAAAAGTCTTAATATACCACCGACGCGGAATTGAAATTAAAAAGACTTCTTTTTTCATTAGAATTTCACAATTTTCTCTTTCACGCTCCACGAACGAGACAGTCTTTCTGTAGCGATTTGATATTAAAACAGAGTTCGCCACATTAAATCACTCGAATCGAGTACATAATCGAAAAATTCAGAGCATTACTGAACGAAGAAACGGCGAATTCATTTCACTGCCGTCGCACGCGCAACGGCAACATAATAAGTATATATTATTTGAAACGTCTGAACAGAATAACCGATAATGTTGAAATTCAGTGTTTTTTTTTTTTTGGAAATTGATCGATCGAGCTTTTAAAAATAAAGACACGGAAGCCGATTCAGGATCATCGCACAAAAGAAATCCGGGTTTTTAACAAATAATTAAACAGTACGAATAAAACTGAGAATATTCAATTATCGGAAGATGAAAAAAAAAAAAATTATAAAATTTCCTTCTGAGATTTCCGGCAACAAGCGGAACAATATTGAACAGAGATGATGATTCGGCAGAGGTTAAATGTGGCCAAAAAATGTGGTAAATCAGGAAGAAGGCTTTTTCTTCGGTTACTGAAAACGATTTGCAGCAATTTTCCTATGCCCTATCGATTACCATTATTATTATTGGCGTAGAATAATAAGTCTCATTGCCGGAATCTAATTTTATTCGCGGAATTTCGGCAGATAACAGACTTTTCAGAACGAAATGGTCGTAAAGGGATTGATAGAGACGAACGATCCACACGTTCTGCTGATGTCAGCGACGCCTACGCGGGACCAGAATAGTTTTTCCCGCGCTAAATTTATGTGCCGAGCGTAGTGGAATTTTATTTTGCCTTATCGTAAAGTACAGCGCGGTGACTTTGTCGATAGTAATAATACCGCTTTATTTCATGCCCTCTTTCACTCCCACTTCCCTTAGCGCCAGTCACATGTTTTCATCAGCTGCCGCTGCTGCTATGCTGCCGGCGTACACATACAATGAAATAATAAAATTCTTGTTAGCACGCTCATGGCCGAATTTTCGAACTTGCTAATCGGTTAAGCCATCCGGCGGTGGTCACATACGAATTTCGAACTTCAACCATCATTGACCAGATTCGCGGAAAGAAGATGCGCAGAGAGACTAACTTCTATCCGAAACTGTGTTATATTTATATTATAGTTCATTTTCTTTTCTCTCTAAGTATCATCATTATTCTTTTCGCGGTCGAATAAACTCTTTCCTCTTCGATGGTCTTTTTTTCTATTCAACACCCCTATGTTATCGCATTTTTCCTGTACTCTCTTCTTTATATTTAATTGTATTTAAAATACATATATATATATATATATATATATATATATATGATTTCCCTCCTTTTGCGTTTTAAGTAATGCGGGTTACACTTTTTTCTTGTTCCTCCAGACCAAGCGTATATCTCTGATAAATACTGCACACTTTGGGCTCTTTCAAGACTACTAAACAAGTAGTTTGGCAACAACTTCCGAGATTTAAAATAAAAAAAAAAAAAAGGAAACTCTCATTTCAGTAAGTATCCGCGAAAAAATCAAAAGACAGGAAGTACTGGAAAATGCGATCGCCTAGGTTAAACAGTATCACGGATTTACGCTACGTTCAGTTCATAATCTGTTGCGGGGAGCGAGCGAGACAGATTGGCGGATTTCAGCGACCCTCTTCTCTCCTGTTATTGGTTCTTTTATTCCTTAGAACGTTCTCCTCCGTTTCGCAATTGGACGCGGACAATTTTTTGGAACAGATCTTATTTTACGTTCCGCCATTTGACACAATTGCAATCTTTCTTTCCATCGAGCCTTCTGTTTTTCACTTTATCATTCGTGCTACCCCGGAGTCCGGTTTTATTTTTATTTTTCTTATCCCGGCGGTTTTTAGTTAAACAGATTTTATACTCGAATCGAAACTCATTTGCTAGTTAAAAAGAACGGCAGTTGTTCATTTAAAAAGAACGGCAGTAGTTCATTTAAAAAGAACGGCAGTAGTTCATTTAAAAAGAACGGCAGTAGTTCATTTAAAAAGAACGGCAGTAGTTCATTTAAAAAGAACGGCAGTAGTTCATTTAAAAAGAACGGCAGTAGTTCATTTAAAAAGAACGGCAGTAGTTCATTTAAAAAGAACGGCAGTAGTTCATTTAAAAAGAACGGCAGTAGTTCATTTAAAAAGAACGGCAGTAGTTCATTTAAAAAAAACGGCAGTAGTTCATTTAAAAAGAACGCTAATTTTACTGAGCAATCAATAAAAGTTTTAGTAGTTACGATCTGCGCGCACTGTGAGCCTAAGTTAAAAACTATCCTACCTTGAAGTTTAATATAGAGATCGGACGCAATCAGAATAATTTTACTTCATTTTTTTTGTTTTGAACGAACGTGTAAATTATCCTCGGTAAAATTTGTTCGTGATTTGTAAAAATAGCCGGGACAACGTGTTAAAATCTGCCCAAACACATTTAAGAACAGTAAGCGTTAGCTAATTCTCGTAATTATCACCAGTTTAGATAACAATTCAGACTAATCGACTAAAAACCGATTGTTAATTTAAGTATCGATTAGAAATCATTTCAGCTCTATGTCGACTCGAGCTTGTTTCTGATTTCCCGGTCTTAATTACCCACACCTGACGACATTGGGCTCCTCTTTTTCATTTTAAATTGTCTTTTTCCGTGCGATTATTAAAATTTAGTTTTCTTTACTGTGTTCATTTTTACGATTTCCTCGTTGTGATTTCGTTTCGTCCACTTTGTTGACGCATTCGTATCTTAAACTTTGTCCTCTATTTCTCGAGGACTACAGGAAAAGAAAGAAAATAATAAGTGAAAGATAAATATGAAAAGCAATAGGTAACTATGGGAAGGAAAACGAAACAAACGATACGACATTTTACTAGTTCCTTCTGTTTATTGTATTTGACTTCGTAAGGAATTCGTTGATTTGCGTAATGTGTATCGTCTGAATTGTGTGCCGATTTCATAAAGCAAGCACGGTAGTTTTCCTCGCGATAAGGAGTGTTTGGATTTGATCGCAATTCTACTAAAAAGCCGGATGAAGGCGAAGTAACTTTTTTTCTATTTTTTATGAGATTAGTTACTTCGATTCCCAGTTCGATTTAAAATGCTAGCGAGGAACATGAAAAAGAACTAGAACAAACAAGTTCAGTCAAGCATGATGTTTCATGCGCTGATGATTCATTCTCCCTGTATGTAAACCTATAATTTACGTTTACATCATACTAAATTCAAAGAAATTTGATTTTTCACACCATAACGAAGGAGAGACACGTGATTTTTCGCGCTTTTCTGAACTTTCTGCCAACTTCGAAGGTTTCGTTAAGGAAGCGAAATACACAGTTTCGTTGCCGACAAATAGAGAGCGATCTTTCCAACAATATATCAAATGACCAAAAAAACAGCAAATTTCTTTTTAAGTTTCGAAACTTTTAGCACCTCGAGGACCTTATTTTGAAACCGGAATGTTTCAAACAAAAGAAATATATATTTTTCTTCTTTGCTGACGACATCCTCATTTATTCCTCTCATCGTAAACAAAAGAAATACATATTTTTCTTCTTTGCTGACGACATTCTCATTTATTCCTCTCATCGCAAACAAAAAAAAAAACACATATTTTTCTTCATTGCTGAAGACATCCTCATTTATTCCTCTCATCGCAACATCGCGCAGGCTAACTCCTAACTTCAAAACTGCTTAATTTCATTGCAAGACACTTTATCCAGTATCCGTTTTTTCATCTCCTCTACTAAATTTTTAACTGTTGTCTTTACTCTGCGCCCTTTTATTCCTTCCTTAATCAACCTCGTTTTAAATAATGGCCCAATTCCTCTTTGTTCCTCCTCTCGTTATTTGTTGGGTGTTTCTCTGGATGGTCGACTTTCATTTATCAACCATCTATTTGTGTTCGCCTGCAAAAGGCTCAACCTCATTAAATCCCTTTCTCATACTGATCTGGGTGGTGATCTCCTGTGATCCCTCATTCTATCTCTTATCGTTGCCTGTTTCATTCAGTTTTCTGCGTATATATCTATATTCACGATAAATTCCGATATTTCTCCTTCAATTTTTCGTCTTTTTTTCATTCTATTAACTGATATAATTCTCTGATTCCTCCTAAACCTGCCCAGGTCAGAATTTTTACTGAATCTAAGCTCTTCTTTCTCTGACCATTTTTCGATCCTCACTGATGGCTCCAAGGGACCTAATGGTGTTCAGCTTTTTCTCTAAATCATGTCGAGTAATTTAAAACTTCCCTCCTTTTGCTCAATCTTCTATGCGGAGTTCTTTGCTATTCTGCGTGCCCTTCTTTTTATCAGATCCTTTCCCGTCTGTCGCAATATCCTTATCCTGTCGGATGCTCAAAGCATGTCGCAGACTACCGCATCTCCTCTTCTTTCTCACTCAACCGATCACGTTATTCTTCTTATTCGATCCTTGATTCATGATCTCTTCCTTTCTTGCTCAATCTAAACTGATCTCTTTTGCATTCTTAGTTGTGCCGGGGAATCGAGGGAAATGAGTTGGTTAACTCATTCACTCGGTTATCTCCCTCTTCCGGTAGGTTTCTTCCTGTTTTCTCATCTTCCAATATTACCCTTCTGTCTGCAGCTGCTCATTCCAAACTATGGCTTAACTTTTACGTCTCCTCATTCTCCAACCCGGATTCTCTATTCAGTATTCCTTTCCTCGCTTCCCCTGGTTTCTTGGCTTTCCTTTTATGCGTCGCTCTAACCTCTCTGTGATTTGCCGCCTGCGTTTTGGGTACAGTTTGCTTCCTTCCTCGCTTTTCCGTTAATCTCTTGTGCCGTCTTCTTATCGTCCATTGCACCCCGATTACATAATGTTCGGTTATTCGTCTCTTGTAATTGAACAAGTTTCTTTCTACTCCTCCCTCTTACAAATCGGTATTCCTGCTCCATACAGTGATTCGTTCATTCTGCCCCTTCCTTCTCCTTCTGTTGTCCAAGCTCTTTATTCTTTTTTGTCAGTTAGATTTGATCATGTAAAGACCAGAGTCTCGTGCGACCTTTATTTTCTTTGTTCTTGGAATAATGTCAAAAAAAAATCCCGTTCAAAATTTTTAGCTATAATATTAGCGGCGCAAAGATGGGGCACGTCATTTTTCGCGCTTTTTTGAACTTTTTGTCAACTTCTAAAGTTTCGTTAAAGAAATGAAATACGGTTTCGTTTCATAAAATAACGACCTTTCCAATGATATATCAAATGATTGGAAAAAAAAAAAATTTCAAAACTTTTGAGCTTTTGGCGCCGCAAGGGTTTAAATATAAAGTTGTAAGCTCGGCTATAGTTTTCCTATAAAATGGTCCCTTACGCATATGTCGTTTGGTTTCCTCAACTTCTTTACTCGGACTATTGCTTACGTGAATATTTTTTTCTTTTTTTTCTGTTTTTAGCCCAAAAGGGGAGGTTTAAATAATTTTTAACCGTAAGTTTTTGATTTTATGAAAGGTCTTCTGCGTTTTGTTTTACATTTTAAATTTCACATTTAACCGGTAATCTCATGATTGAGTTATGAATTTTTTAAGAGTGATTTTTGAGGTCATTTTAAATTCCATATTATATATTCTTGGCAGTTTTTCGGGCTTTTTAACACCTAGGGTAATCGGTTTGCTTGATATTATAGATTGTTTTAAAGAGAATGTTAACATATTTCGAAATTAATGTTAAACCGTTCGTGAACTTTTTGCCTCTCAACAATACGCTTGTATAATAGTTGCGGCATATTCTCTCTACTTCGATTGAGACGAAATTCAATTTTTCGCCTTTACTTTCGTCTTGCTATGCACCATCAGCAGATTAGACGCTGTCGGTAAACACGAGACAGTCGACTGAAAAGTGAACCGAACGAACGACCGGCGTACATTTAATAACAGAAAACCTAAAATGGGTTTTCTCGAAACTTTTTGTTTTTTCCCTTTTGAAAAGCTTTGCCTTTGCCGCAACACTTTGTACATTAATTTGATAGATACGCTCGGCCGCAAAAAAGTTTATTCGGAATATTTTATTTAAAAAACATGGAAACTTAGCGAAACAGAAGAATTATTGAAAAAGTTTTATTATATTACAACAGAAATAGATGGTGAGACGTTTATTTTTATTTTTGACATTTTTTTAAATAGTTTTTTAAATTCCCCACGCTCTTTTTACGCTAGATGGAAGTAAAACTGATCATCAATCGCTCGATCTAAACTTTCTTTAAACTACTCGGCAAAAATGATCATCTGAGAACTAGTTTTAAATAGTTTCCTTGTTCGTTCATAAGCTATTATGTGTCCGCATAAGTTTTCAGTGAGCAAAAACAATTCATTTCCGACTGGAAATTGTTTCCTTCCTCCGATGTTTTTATATTACGACTTGTTATCGTTTTCATATCTAGATGAAACATCTGGGATATTCGCTCAAAAAAAAATTTTAATTTTTTTGTTACCATCAAATCAGTAAAACTTAATATTTTAAGTATAAAAAAAAAAAAAAAAAAAAAAAAACTTATTTAAATATTAGACGATTTATTATTTTGCGTTAATTTTCAACCCCTCTTCCTGTAATTTCTGCCTACGTGTTCTTCCTTACTTAAATTTTCATCTCGGCTATTTCGTTTTTATTTTTTGCCGTCAACGTGTTACACAGTTTTAAATTCGATCGAAATCGCTTTATATCACTTTGATTAGTGTTGATTTGTACAGCCTTATGCGCTTGCATGAATATTATTAAATGGTTATTTTCTGTTGAAAAATGTTTCTTTCATAATTCTGTATTTGATGTAGTGATTTTTTTAGGTTCTGTAAGTTGTTTTTTTTTTGGGGTTTTTTTTCTAAACAAAAAAAAGTAAAAAACTGTTGTTTGAATTCGTGTATAACATTCTATTGTCGTATTTTAATTTTCTTTTTTGTACTTTTCACGTATTAGTCTATTACTTATAAGATGTAACTTCTCGGCGTTGCAAATGGCCTTAGCTGCCGAGCGACTTTAAATAAATGAATTATAATATACTATTATTGATAAACGGCGGCATATTTATGGTTTAATTTGAAAAGTTAAAGAATTTTTCGTTTTTCGTTTTGTTTTTTCTTTTCTTTTTCGAAAAATAAAAAGTTTTACGTAACAAAAGCGTAAAGTTTATTATTGTCGCAGTTTTGTAATATACCAAAATACGCGACGATAAAACTTGAAAATTTCACTTACATTTAGATATTTTCTAGTACGGAACGTTATTACAAAAACCAGACAAAATCAAAAGTCGAACTGGTACACCCGTTCCGCCTTATACCTTTGAAGTACCGTAAAGGTAGATTAACAAAAACCGCTTTTTTAATTATTTCAAAAATGCCACGCAGATGTTTTAAATTACTAAAAATGTTTCCTCCTTTAATTAATTACAACAGAACAGAATGGCAAGGATGAAAGTATTTCAAAACTGCAGGCTAGAATTATCGAAAATGCAAGCGAAACCGAAGATAAATGAAAAATGTTGAAACGAATAGTGAAACAGAATCGCCTCGTCGTTTAGTTTGTGACGGGGCTCTGAGAAAATTTAATCGTTTTCATTGCCGGCACGAAATGTACCGTAAACACTAATAGAATTTCTCGTGAAAATCACATACATTTACCGAGCTTTTTTGGCGCAAAGTAATCGTTTCTGAAGTCTAAACGCAAGCTTTTTTTTTTTTCCGCTACGTAATTAGCTGGCGCTGCTTATCGCGTGATTTAGATTAATGTTATTCTGCGGAAATGATAAATAATTCATATGTGGTTCATTTGTTTCAAAACAGATTTTGACGGAAAGCTGTAGGCCTTTTACGCTCGGATTTTTTTTATCAGAGATTCATTACGTGTTATCGTGTACGATCTAGAACTGCCATCGGAGCGTTACACTACACTCCGCCGTTAAATTAATCGACATTGCTTTGCTGGTTAATTATTGTTTTTGCTGATTTGTGCCGAATTAAATTTTTCTCCAAAATATTCAATTAGGCTCCTCTGAAAAAATTGAATTCTATTCCGGAACAATATTGATTTAACCGAATGAAAAAAATAAAATAAAATTAAATTAAAAAATCTAGATGTAACACTGGTAGCTGGTGTAGAGTTAAAAGTAGTTTATACGGTAAATGCAAAAACAAACCCGAAATAACGACAACTAACATACATTCTATCGGTACTTGAAAAAAAAAAAAAAGAAAGAGAACAAACCTTTTTTTTAACTAGTGTAACGAGAAGGCGCAAATTAAAATTCGCGGATTTTGAACGAACGGTAAACTTTCGTAATCGATCGAAACTCTGCAAGTTCTTAAAACGGATGTTCCCAAAATAAGTTGATACTGGTAGAGACTGATTTTAACTTTTTTTTCAATTGCTCCTGTAACAGTTATTTTTTAGTTTTTAATTTTTCTTACCCTTACTTTTAAATTAAGCAAGGAGTACCACAAGGAAGCGACTTCGGACCAATTTTATATTTATTATATACCGCTGATATTTCTGTTATTATTTCATTCACTATTCACACACACACACACACACACACACACACATGTAATATAACATTTATTATTTTTAAATTGGAAACATAAATTGAGGTTACTTAAACTTTGTTATACTTGTAAACTCGGAACACTTTTTGAAAACATTCGGAAAAAACACAATTAAAATTATTTAGAAAATATTTAAAAATTATGTTGGACCGGTTTCGTTTAGATTATACAGACATGAAGAAGAAGAAATTCGACTTTTAATCATTTTATTTTTTTAACTGATTTGTATAGTATTCAAACTCCTTTTTAATTACTCAGAGAAAAATTGATGTTACTATAACATATTTGAAAGTCAAGATCTATTTAAATTCCTCATCTCCTTTTATATGGCCGGTGACTCTCGCCTATTCATTCGTGTTTTTCTTCAACGGAATACTACTTTTTTTACACATCACTCCTATTCCTGTCCTATCAACATAATTGGAATTTTATTTCTTTCAAAAATATAACAACGGGGAAAGTGCCTAAAGGAGATATAAAGTTCGAGTATTAAAGATGCTAATATACAAATATAATTACGATACTGCCGGCTGCATATCAGTGGTGAATCACCCGGTAGTCATATGGCGAAGTACCAAAGCATATACTTTTATCACCGTGTTACCAAATATTAAATTCGCAAGCTATTAAAAATATTAAATATACACGAGTTAATTTATTAAATTGCGTAGCAAATAATTACCAATTTCAAACATTAAAATGTTTATATTAACTAATAATAACAACGGAAATGATCGTTATTGCTACTATTACGCCTCAATGTCACTCCTATTCCAGTATTAATTCTTATATTATTATTATTATTATTATTATTATTATTATTATTATTATTATTATTATTCGAATTGGCCAACTATGGAGGACTACGTGAAATATCTGCATGATGGCTGTTTCTTCCTCTTCCTTTCATTACAGTATTTATTCATTGTTTGGCTATGTTTCTCCTTCCTTTCGTCTGTCCATTTGGCGGCACTAGTTTTCTTCTTCGTATTCTCTTCAAAACTCCGGGCAATATATATATTTTTTTTTTTTTGTAATGAAATACCGTTTTTAACTACTAAGGTTATCACGGTGAGAGCTGCCCAGGCTACCTAAAGACCACCCAACAGTTCGCCATCTTGAATGAACTTCTTCAAAGTGTTATATGATTTGTTGCTTAATATTTCTGTTAACGTTGTGAAGGTGCTTGAGCGGACTGCATTAAAACTGCGACATTCAATTATGATGTGTTGCACTGACGGGTATTTTAATTCACCGCAGTATGGACACGTGCTTAATGAAGAGTTATTCTTTGCAGTATGTGGTTATGACTTTTAGCTGTATGCCCTATTCTTAGCCGATTGATCGTTGTGTATTCGACACGCGTGCTATCAGTCGGCGGCCACCATGGATCGATCATCGGCTTTATTTGGCGCAAGAACGTAGTCTTTGACATCCATTCTTTGCTCCACTGCTCAGTTACTCTTTCGCGTAGGAATGTATCGAGCGTTGTTGGACCTCCCGATTTATGCGGCATCGAGGATAACATAGCAGACCGAGCTTCTAGATTCGCGCGCTCATTCCCTGGAATCTGAGTATGTGCAGGGACCCATAGGAACTCAATCCGGTAGCCCTTCTGGTCTAGCAACAGCAGAGTCCCTTGAATTTTTTGCGCGATTGATTCTTCTGCATTATTATTTTGTAGACTTTGTATGGTGGTCAGTGAATCAGTAATAGTCAGTATCTTTTTCGGTTGAACTTTAGAATTGTCGTACTCCTGGAGACAGAGCAGAACTGCAAGCATTTCTGCATCCAGTGCCGAACAAGCATCATTTAAACGGACCCCTACTAGTACTCCATCAATTTCGTAGGCGCACGCTGCTGGTGACAATTTACCTATACAAAATTTTATTTCTAAACCTATTTCTGTTAATAATGCCATCCTCCGTTATGGTCACTTTCTCAAGATCTTTCTTAATTCTTATATTATTATAATATTACATTCTATTCTTATTTCATCTTAGCGTAACATTGTATTTTCGAGTACCTTAATCTTTCTTTCATTGTTAAAAATTGTAAATATTGTTATGAATTTAACAACATCCATTATCAGGCCCGTGCCTAGAATTTTGAAAGGGTCGGGGAGTTTTGAATTTCTTTCTCGCATATTTATTTTTTAAATAACAATACATTTTTCACTAATATTCGTACTATTAATAATTTCCATCATTTTGATTTATATATTAATAATTTACATAAATGAATTACCGTGTAGACATTAATGAAAATTACATAATAATAAAAAGTTTTGCATAAAATATTAATGAAGTAACTAAAAAAATTTTCTTTTCTTTTTTAATGTAAAAACACCCTAAAAAATCATCAATATTTATTTTAAATTTTAAATTTTTTTCAGATTTTTGCGCATTTATAATAACTATTTCAGTTCTAATGGCCTCGCGGACACGGCCTTGTCCATTATTATTTTCTGTTACTACATTTTGGTATTCAGTTGTTACTGTTATATTACTAACGTTATTAATAACAATTAACTTATAATCATTCTTTATTTTTACTTTTCATGATCATGTTATTTTACCACTACTTCTGGCAGCGCGTTAGCCCAGTGGTTAAGGTGCTTGGCTACCAAATCAGAGGACATGGGTTCGAAACTTGTCTCGTTCCGGATTCAGGTCGCTCCTAGGTTTACCCAGCCTGAAATAATTGAGTACCAGAGAATTATCTGGTGGAAAGTAAAGGTGGCCGAGAGAAAGGAACCGGCCCCAGTATTCTCCTTAGATCCATTAGACTTTTTTTCAGTTATTTCGAACTGACCACCATTTTTATTTGCCACTGCGCAACCCATGTATGTAACAGTCGTATTGCTCGAATTCGAGCGTCGTGACTACCTATTCGTACATTCTAGTTGTACAGAATAGGCAGCGCTCATAGCAATTGTTATATGCAACGCAGGTGTACACATGCAAGAAGACTACATTCGGAACTGATAGTAGCCGCTTGTTATCGCGCCACTAGTGCAGTCCCGTGTGTGTCTGCTGTGTACTGACCTAGCGCGCATATGATGTTGAACGTGGTGGTTTGCCATTGCCTGCCACGTGATTACCGATTATTTATTTAATTCTTGTAATAAGTTTGTCGTCGCTCGGGATCGAACCCGTGACCGCCATATCGGAAGTCAAGCGCTCTAGCAACTAGGCTATCGCGACAAAAATGACCAAATATGGCCACTCGTCAACCATTTGCGATCGAGTTCTTTTTACCTGTGTTATTTTTGTCCATCCGTTACTGTTAGTAAGTCCGTTCTTTGTTGTTGTTTGTTTTCCACGTGTTTCGTTTGTTTTTTCCCGTTGTCACCTACGTTGTGCATCCTCTATTTTAATGTTTTTAAATCTGAATTTTGTAATTATTTAGATTGAAATAGTCTCTGTCAGGATTCTCTAGTTGTTTTCGTAAAAGTCCGCTTAGACTTACGTAGTTATTACCGAGTGTTTTTTGAATAATATAATTTTTACACCCGGAATTTTAGTATTTTGAAATTAACCGTAAACAATAACCATTAATATTACTTTACGTTCATTAGTGGTAAAGCTTTTATTGTTGTCTTTATCATTTGGGTGTTATACAGATCACCATCAGGAAAAGCAAACAAATACATTAAAGAAATAAAGGAGATTGACAAAAAATACATGGAAAACTGTTCTACTATATATATATATATATATATATATATATATATATATAGGAGACATAAATATAAATACTGGAAAACATAACTCAGTAGCAACAAAATACATGAACACAATGGCAGGAATGGGATATGAAAGCAATTTAGAAGGATATACAAGAGAAGAATGGAGAGAAAACAGGTTCACACAAACCAAAATCGACCATATACATATACACTAAAAAGAAGAAAAGAAACATCGACTGAATATTATAATACAGATATTAAAATAGCAGATCACAACATGATAGTGTGTACAGTAAAAATGGAGATGGAAAAAATCGGAGGAAAACAAATGGAATTAAACAGAAGTTTTTTAATGGAAAATAAAGTGAAAAACGAACTAAGACGCATAAAGTGGGAAGGGAAATCAGATAAATTGGACGCTGAAAATTTATACGAAAGCATAAAAGAAAAATTTGAAAAAGTATATACAGAATGTAGGCAAACAAAAAATACGTCAGGAGAAGGGAAAATACAAAGGAAGAAAGAATGGATGACTCAAAAAATAATTGAAATGATAAAAAAAAGAGACAAACTGTAAAAAAAAGTAAAAAAGAATAATCAAAATATTGAGTTAAGAAGAAAATACAATAAATTCAGAAACCAAGTAAATGCAGAAATAAGACGGCAAAAAGACATGTTTGCCGGGAAAAGTTTTAAAGTGGCACAGGGGGATATCAGGAAAACTTGGTTAAATATAAACAAGATTATAGGAAAACAAAGGAGTCTAGGAGTAGATGAAACCATAAGTAAATACTTTGGCAAGGAACAAGAAGCAAGAGAAATTGCAGATAAATTCAGTAAAGAATTCAAAAATGGTATAAAAAAACTAGAACACAAATGTAATAAAGTGCTATTAGAAAAAAGAGAAGAAGATGAAGTAAAAGTAAACATGTACTTACCTAAAGCAAACGTAGAACAGGTGGGGAAAATAATCGATGGATTAAAGGAAACAAAGGCCACCGGAATCGATGGAATAAGAATAAAAGATTAAAAACAGTAAAAATATATATAGTGAAGGAAATTACTAAGCTAATTAATCAGACGTTAAAAGAAGGGAAAATACCAAATGGGTTAAAAATATCGAAAACGAGACCAATATATAAAAAAGGGAAACACAGTGAATATGAAAACTATAGGCCAATTGCTGTAAGCAATGTAATTGCAACAATATTAGAAAAGTACGTAGCAAATAATCTAACGAAGTACCTACAAGAAAATAGGATAATTGACAAAACGCAATACGGATTTCAAAAAGGAAAATCCACGTCGAAAGCAATCGGCGAGCTTACTGAAAAAATAAGAGATAGCTTTGAAGAGGGAAAGAAGGTGTTGATAACGTTCATAGATCTTAGTAGAGCATTTGAAATGGTTGATCATAAAATAATCATAAACACATTAGAGGAGATAGGAATAACGAATAGTTTGAAAAAATGGTTTCAAAGTTATTTAACACAAAGGAAAACATGCGTAAATATCTTAAATGTGCAAAGTGAAAAAGAGGAGATGGATGTAGGAGTTCCGCAGGATAGCAACCTAGCGCCAATATTGTTTATTATATATACAAATGGTCTATATAAGGAATTAAGTTACAGTGAGGTAGTCGCGTACGCGGATGATATAGCAATAGTTACGTCACATAAAGATATGAAAGAGGCAGAAATAAGGATGCAAAAAGATCTAATAACAATAAGTAAATGGGCACACGATAAAAGTCTAAGAATAAATGTAAAAAAGACTAAAGCAATGGTACTGCGGATAAAAAGAGACAGCTCTGATTTGTATTGTCCAAATATAATAATGCACTCAAATGAATGTGTACATTCAATGGGGGAAAGACGCGAATGCGAAATGAAAAACTGTCAAAAGTTAGACTAATGCAGTATAAATATTTGGGAGTAATGATGGATCAACACTTAAGATCGGACATACATATGGAATACATTGCAAAGAAAATAAGAGCAGTTTTACCAGCTTTATATACATTAAAGAAATATGCAACAAATGAAACATTAAAAGTAGTTTATTATGCGCTAGTAGAGTCGAGGATAAGATATGGAATTCAGGCGTGGGGAATGGCGAGAAAAGCATACTTGGGGAAAATAAATAAACTGCAAATTAAATGCTTGAAATTAATACCAAATCCTTAAAGGGAGAAACCGATAGTGAAATAATTAAAAAAGAAGACATAATAAGCATAAGAGAGGAATGTACTTATTACTGAAGATATGGGAATACATATCAGCAGAAAAGAAAATTGAATTGGAGGAAAGAATAAACACAGAATACAAGTTGAGGGAGAAGCTTTTCGTACCAACTGCTGTTAGCAAGAACATAGATTAGCAAACGGATAAATATATTATAACTCAGATGTTGAATAAAATACCCAAACAAATAATAGAGAAGGAAAAAATAGGGGAAAGAAGAAGGAAAATAAAGGAATGGCTTCAGGAAGAAGAAAATATAAAAAAAATAATAAACATAAAATAAAAAAAACAAAGCGCAACAAAAAAGCTAGAAAAAAAAAAAAAAACTGAATATAGAAAATAGAAATAGATTAGTAATTATTGATAAGTAAAATATATAGATTAAGTAAATATTACACGATCATGTATATGTATAAGTTAATTTAAGATGGTAAAATGTCAAATAGGATAATTCGTAGACAAGCGTTTTAGCTTGACGAAAATTTTTGTATGTAAAAAGTTATAAATACATATTTTTCAAAAAAAAAAAAAAAAAATCATATTATTCTCAACTTTACTTCTATCGATTATTCCTATCTAAATTTATTGCTGTAAATATTAAAATATTACTTTTTAACACGTTCGTATCTTGTCAAATTGTCACCACTAAATTGCGCATGTATGACTCATAAAAGATGGGGTGTGAAATATTATTAAGACTAATTTTTTTTATTTTTATTTTTAATATCAGTCTCTTTTGTTCAGTTTCAATTTGTTATTACAGCTTTTATCTAAATTCATCAACAGACTCGGATTAATATCGTAAATATGGGTTCAAATAAAGTGAGTAACGTCCTTAGCCGACATGCTCAAAAAAAAAAAAAAAAAAAAAATTTATAGTGGTATCCGCCTATTTATTGAACTTTTTTTACGTAATTTCAGCTTATACATGCGAAAAAAAAACTTAATATACAAGGCGTCAGCATCAAGTGCAAACCAGTTTTTAACAAGGATAAGAATATTTTATAGAGCGATAGAAAATTGTCAGTTGGGATTATTAAAATTGAAATACGTTTCAAGTAACTGCAACTTTTTGTTTTTATCCGGTAAGTTTTTATACAGTTTTTGCCTCTTTTTTGTACCACCAAAATAATGAGGTGATGCTTCAGATAAAAATAGAGAAATGGAAATCACCTGGCTGTCCGTTTTGGCTGAATGTATTTAGTGAATGATCGTAGCATTTTTGATAGTTTTCAAACCATTCGGCTTTACCAATATCTTTCATTACACATTACTGTCGTTATAGCGCATGGATTTCTTTTTGTGCCCATTCCTTAAAAACGATACAACGGTTTATCAGGAAATGTTTCAGCGTATTCGTGCCAGTATGTTAAGACTTTCAAAATACTCCCTACCGCCACACAAATAAAAAAAAAAAAAAAAAAAAAGAAAAAAAACCAGTAAAAATTGCAATTACTTAAAATGTTAAATATATATATATATGTATATATATATATGTATGTATGTATGTATATAAATTCATGATGAACGATGTTGTTTGTTTGTTCCACCGAAAGATTCTAGCTCTTTTATTGACAGAAGATAGAGAAAAAAAAGTGAAAATTCGAGAAGCAGAACGGGATAAGAAGGAAAAATGATTGAAATGTAACGTGAAAAAGAAAAAAAAATAGAATAAAAATAAATTCCCACACTGATCGGAAACTTAACTTTTTTTTTTTTATGGTTTTGGAAAATAAAAACATGTTGATCATGCAATGACTGAAGGTTTTTATTTACCTTAAATTCGTTACTTTAAATTGCAGTATAGAATGGGATAAAATTAACAAAAATTTTTTAAACTATTTAAATCACAACGACTGTTTTTACTATTGGCACAAAAACTGAAATTAAAATTAGAATAAAAAAGAAAACGGTCGACTGAGAAAACAACATAGTAATTTAGAAATAAAGGCGCCGGGTGACAAATCTAAAAGTTCTATTAGAAGCGGCGAGAAAAATTGAACGAAACTTTTCAGGCTGTTTTCATCAGCGAACGAATAATTTCTTTTTTGCATAAATTAGTTCCGTTATCGTTGACAAGTCCACTAGCGACCGTTTCGAACTTCCTCATATTCCAAATTCCTTGTTTACAATATATATATATTATGTATATATTAGTACTTTGGATCTCGCCAAGAAGAAACCTTTGGACTCCCAAATGAAATAGCTCCTCTATAGTACTTGTGGAAGGATAAATTGTAATTGACTACGTCGTAAAAAGGATAATAATTTTCTTATTTCCGAGGAGTACTTTTACATTTTTATGATCTTTTTTTTTTTTTTGTTAATTAGGCAACAACTCAAAACATAGAAACTTCACACACCCTGATCTAAAGTACATAAATATTCTCCCGATTGTCCCGTTCATAATTCCATCTCTCCTCTCATATGTGATGCAAACCATATCTTCTTTGAATGCCCTGCCCTTGATTCCGAGCGCTCTGTTTTGTACTCCAAAATTTTGGCACTGGGTCTTCTTGCTCCGTATAATTCTTCCTTTGTCCTTTCCTTTCCATCTCCAGATATAATCCCTGTACTCCAATCTTTCCTAAGCTCTATTTCTAATCATCTCTTTATTTAACCCTTTCCATTTCTGTTGTTGTTGGGTCAATGCCGCTGGCGCGTCCAAAAAAAAAAAAAAAAAAAAAAAGTATATAAATATAATAAATAAGCATTTTTTAAAAATAATTCGTTTAAATTAAATTACACCTAACGGCTTCCGTTTGAGAAACACACTGAAGAATTTTATTAGTTAGGATAAATTTTTATATGTGCCTATTAAAAAAGTAGAAATTAGCTTTGAATTTCGCAATTTATTCAGTTTCTCACCCACGCGCCATCAAAAAAATGATGTTCCGGTAAATTGCAGATTTATTTTTGCAATTGTATAAATAATCTATCTCCCTCGTACCCGAGTATTAATGTCACTCAGCCTTCACAGATTTATGTTTGTGTCTCAGGTGTGAAATTAGTTTTATCTTAAAATATACGTAGATGCTAAAATCGACTACGAGTGGTGACCTGCCGCTGTTTTCGGCATCCTTCCGCTTTTGCCGTAACATTTGATAGACATGCTTCATTATTCCGATCTGTTTAGCGATGTATAATGCCCCATATGGTTTTTTTTCAATGAATTTAAGCGTATTCCCGAATTTCAGTCATCATCTCTGACCACCACTGATTTTTTAATTTTCTTGTTTCTCGCGTACTTCTGGCTTTAGGGAAGTAAACATTTTTCTTTTATTAAAATTCGTTGGTTCGTTTGCCAATTTATGGAGACCTCCGTGAATACTATAAGAACCTAGAAGTATGGGAAATATCTCCGCTTTGCGAAACTTAACATATAGCCGCTAATTTATTTTCGAAATTGAGAATGACTCGTTTGTAAAAAATATGCCGCAATATGGAAGTTAGAGGATTAGAAGAAGAGAGAGAAGTAGCATCACAGAAGAATGCTTTATTAGCAGTTGGAGTGGAAATCCTATGTTGAGCTCAAAAGAAAACACTGTGGAGGACGGGAGACGGTTGAAGTAACTTGACGGATCCAGCCATTATTGAGAAGTTAAAATAGTTGTTAAGAGGATTTGGTGACATACAGTTGGAATAGTGTTTATGGATAGAAAGCTTGATGTAAAAAGAAGATGAAATTTTTCTGCCGTTTCCACTTTAGAATGTTGGAAGAGGAACTGGGAAAAACAGGAAAGTTGATTAAATTGTAAATCTCCGTAGAAGTAAAGGCTGGGGACACTAATTTTTGCTCCACAATAAGAAACATTTGTAAACTCCCGATTTTATGGATTTTAATCTGCTACATGAAGACTTGGCAGTTGGGGTCCAATGCAGAGTGGTTCTTATCACAATGGTTGCACGGTTAGGAAGAAGAACCGCTACGTGACCGTGCATTCTAAGTAGGGATAACCACGAGCACACAAGGAACAAATTGCTACGACAAAAACTGAAATATTCTAAGCGGAGGAAGTTACATAGTTTCGATGTACGTATTCTCAACTGCAACACCATACATATATATATATATATATATATATATATATATATATATCGAGGAAATAAATGTAAGAAGAAAGGATAGAAGCCCTGAAACTTAATCTCCATGACATAAATAAAAGTAAAAGAATTATCGGAGGTCCTTTCCAGCAATCTGCATATGTTGGGCAGATAAGTTTACCTCTGATATTCAGTTTCACCAGGGGTTCTTCAATGGAAAGATTAAGATCCGACGGAATATCACGGATTACGCCAAGTCAAAATAGCAGTGATTGTATCGGATTTTTAATTCTTTATGTATTTCTTTCGAGAGAAAAGATATATATTTTTTTCTTTATGGATTTGTCAATGAGGATATTAACCCGAGAAATGGGAAGAACAAGAAGAAAAGAGCTGTATTCTTAAACATTTAAGGATAGAGGATAAATATAATTCGAGAGCAAGAATAAGAGAAGTAGAAAGAGGTGTAAGAAAATATAGGAAGCACACGTTATAAAGGGAGTAGGGATACCAAGTTTTATAAGACTAGAAGGACGATTGTGTTCAGTTCGAACATTCAAATAAAACATGATATTAGGGTCACAAGGAATGTAAGTGGAAGGATGATGAAAAGGATTAAACAAGAGTAGAAGCAGATGGAAATCGACAAAATGATGCAAGAAGGAGATTAAGGCGATAAATAGTCGATATTGTGAAGCGCTTAAAAGAGGGAAAGTATTTAGAAAACTAAGGATGGGGTGGAAGAGATGGCTAAATGGAAAGATAAGAGGGTTAGAAAGAAGAATAGGAGTTGAGCCAAAGTCTGGAATGAGTAATTTAAGGGAAAAAAAGCAATACCAAGAGCTGAAAATGTGTTCGGTAATTAATCTTCCGCAGGAAATGGAACAACGAGTTAATGATTATCTACTACCTGATTATCCTCATTGCCTAAATCGCCAGGAATCTACAGAACATCGATCTCGATCGAGTGTCGGCAGAAAAAATCTGAGGGAGCGTATCGTTAGAAAATTGAACAGAAGAAGGGAAGATTTAAGGACTCAGAATCTAATTAGAGGCGGGACAAAAAAGAGTGGAACCATCTTTACTTGGCCCTTTGGAACCGTCCGTACAGGAAGTGGTGTGTGTAGGAAATAGGGAACCTAAAACATTTGCGCAATTCAACTCTGGCAACATGTTGAGGAACAGATTTAGAACAGACCGGTAAAGAAACTTGATAGAATAAAGATAACTAAGAAATCCGAAAGTGATTAGGAAATTTATCATCTTCTTTTTTTTGTGTTATATGGAAATGTATGCACGTTAACGGTCGTTTGCTGGCTGAACATTATGCTTCATGTTCGGTCGCTGCGTCCGCCAAGTCCCTCATTGTGTTCTATTTCTTCTCCTTTTTGTCCTCTTTTTCCCATTATCTTTCCTTGTATAATGAAGCGTAAAAATTCGTACGGTTTCCCTCCGATAACGTAGCCAAAATAGCTAGATTTTCTTTGTTTAATTATATTAAAGATTGTTTTTTTGATGTTTGCCCTTTGCAACACTTTGTCGTTCTCGATCTTCTGTGTATCCACATTTCGCATGCTTCCAAATATCTCGCTGATTTTTTTTTTGTATATGTTGCTGCTTCTGCATCATATAGTAAAATCGGCCGGATTTGTAACATTTTATAAACTCTTGTCTCTTATTTGCAAACCGGTATTCCCGCTCCATACTGTGCTCCATTCATTCTCTCCCTTCCTTTTCCTTTGGTTATTCTAGCTCTTGATTCCTTTCTGCCGGCTATCTCTGATTCTGTAAGGATCTGAGTATCTCTTTCCCCTCTGTTCCACTGTTCTTGGGCCGGTATGTTGGCGAACCCATTAAAAAAAAAAAAAAAAATTCAGGCTTAAGAATGCGAATGTAAATAGTTTTCACATTGTTCGAAAAGCTATTCTGTAACATAACTGCACCTTCTCTTTACTTCCGCATTTGGAAAGTTTATCGTGACTATAAATAAATAAATGGTGAAAATTGACGAAGACGAACAATAAGCGATGAAATGTTTTAGTTAAAAATTTATTCCTTCTTGATTGGATTAAAATATAGCCAACTATTTCCTCTTCTAATTGTTTCTGGGTAAAAGTTTATGAGCTGGAAAAAAAAAACTAAAAAAAAACAAAAACAATAATCAGTCGAACTGGATATTTTTCACGGGCTCGGATGCGGCCACTACTTGAGCGCAGTGTCTTTTACCAGCGGTTTTTTCATTAACTTCATCAATTTTAATTGTTGCTGGATTCAAATATTGTCAGCTGATTTTCAAGTGTTCTTTTACAATTATTTCTCGTATATGTTTTCTTGTTTGATATTTTTTACCTATTTTTTCTCGATGAATGTCGTTTTTAATTTTTTTCCCTCTTATTCTTCTAGTTCTAATACTTATCCTAGTTGATTTATTAGGCTCTTCGCTGATTTTTAACTCGAGCATTTTATTAGTCCGAGAGATTCTGTTTAATATTCTTTCCCATTTTCTACGCGCAATTAAAATTTTCACCAAATACGATATCGGAAACTTCAAAGTTCACTGTAGCTCGTGGTAAACACATTTTCAAAATCGTACCGCGCTTGTCACAGAATTTTTTAAACTTGTACAAAATTTACATCAATTTCTGACAGCCCACCTTTAATATTGGCCGCCGCGGACTTTTGTACTTGCGTTCGATTATCGAAAATTTCAAAATTTCAATAAAAAGTTACTCTCAAGCTGAACAAAAGTATAAAGCTCCGAATGTTTCGAAGAAAGTCAGGAATTTTCGGGGTAAATTAAAATTAATTGTTCCTTCCATCGGAAACAACGGTATACGGTAAAATAAAGAAAAAGAGAAGAAAATACGAAAACAATAAATGATGTAGGAACTTATTTAAAATTAATCCGGTAAAAAGTTTGAAAGAATAGGTCAGGCTAAAACAATGTTGTCTGTAAAATCAGAAATTTAATGGAATTCAAGTAAGCGTCTAAAAGTTTTCATTAGGTCGTCCTCGAATACGGTGCAGAACTTTTTTGAAATTTTTCAAGTTTAATAAGAAAGTTTGGCCACGCACATATTATTATTATTATTATTATTATAATTTTCAGATTCTCAAACGAACCTCTTAGCCGGATGGCATTGTCTCGCGCGCATTTTTTTAATTTGTACATCTCGCTATTGCAATCGAAAGGAAACTTTTAACGTTTAAACCGTTTCTGGTAGATTGAACAAATTGATGACGTCACCTCTATATTACAGTTAACGGCATATTCTTACAAATGACGAATTTCGATAATTATTGCGCCGAGTTGGGCCGTGCCGAATGTTTAATTTAATCCGGTTTCGAAAGAATACCCGAATGAAAGTTAAAGTCGGATAATTGTTTACGGTTGCACGGCGAAACAGTATCCATCGTGCTGCAGTAATCCGACCCGCTGCAGACAGGTCCATTCTAATCGGATGATAAGCAAACACGCTCCAGCGATAAATTGTCAAGTGAGCCGAACTAAAGGCCTAAGCGCTATATCATTCCGCGCAGCGACCGCTTCGATTTCAATACCCGTTGAAACCATATTAACACGAGAATACAGCGCTGGAATCATCGATCGTAATTATCATCGCTACCTTCCATTATTGTTTGATAAATCTTCCAAAAATGAAAAACTGACTTTACGATCTAAGCCGATTTTACTCGCGTCATTGCTTTTGTACCGATATATAAAGATATATATTTATATATAAAGATATATATTTATATATGAAGATATATATTTATATGTATGTGTGGGGCATTCAATAAATAACGTGACGTGGCTTCAAAAATAACCTTCCCGGCATCCAAAAATTATGAAAAAAATACCAAAGAAACTAGAAGAAATTCTCTTTAAACATTAGGGCATTTTCGTACCGGCTCACGAGTTTATCGATACCGTCGTGGTAAAACTGGACGGTGAATTTAGCGAAAACCCAGTGACTTCGTCGTCTGTTACGAAACGTTTACCACGCATTTCAAATAGGGAAAACGTGAAAATCGAAAGGTGTCACACATCAGGCGAATAGTAGGGTGGATGTGAAAATGCGTCCCAATTTTGCTTTTTAATTTACGTAGGAACGAGAACAGACGTGTGCGGTCGCGCATTATCTTGCAAAAGCACTGCTCTCCAGACTGCAACCATGTCTCTTCCGATTAATCGCTCTATGAAGTGCCACATGAGTGTCACGGTAAGTGTACTCCGTGTTATATCTGTGCAACAGTAGGAGTCCGTGTCGGTTCTAGAAGATGGTTGCGAGAACCTTCCGGCAGAGCATTCAGTTTTGGCTTTTGGCGGACCTGGTTGACCTTTCATTATTTACACTTTACTTGCTTCCTTTGACTCTGAGACACACTTACGCGTCGTAATGCTATTTGCATCGTATGCTATGCACAGTCTGCGATCAATTTTTGCAGCTACAACTTCTTCAGCCGCCAGCAATTTGGTGACCGCGCGTGTCTCGTAACTCACCACCGGCTTGGAAACGTTCACCGACATGTTTCACACGTGCGTAGAAAAGTTTTACTAATTAGATAAAAATGACGTTCTGTTTGTATTTTCCTCCTCTGCCTTCCACATAAATTTCACACAGTCTCACCAAACAGCGGGGGTGAAACTAGCTGACCCTGCCACGCGTTGCTGTGGCTTAGTAGTTGTAATAGATTAAATTAATTTTTTACTTATTATTTTGATGCAACCAAATTCATTTTTACTAATAAACCTGAAATTATTTAGCCGATTTTGAATCATATGTAGAGAATGAAATTATCCAACTAATATACACTTATTGAATTTACATTTTATTTATCTAATCTTTAACTTTAATCTGTAATCAATGACTTATTTACACAATATACTAAATAAATTAGTTATATAAAAATTAAATGTTATAAATGAGGCAGATAACATTGGTTTCGAACTATTAGTTATATTATTTTATAAAATTGAAAATTATCTAAGCACTAATTTGTGCATAATGTTCTTGGTCAACCTGTCTTTTGCTAACACGAATAAATTTGATGGTGTTCCCCCACACGTGAGCAGCAGGCAACATGCGTTTATTCTTGCAATTTCTTCTTCCGATTCAGTAGCTCTCATAACACGCATATGCCGTGCATTTCTGCTACGCGCATTGTTGAGGTTCGATTGTCTCCGCGGCATTATCTTATACTGAAATATAAAGCAACTTAAATGCCCAACAATGTCAGAGAATTGTATCACTGCCACAATATTGTTGTCGGAATATTAAAATAATCGCACAATATTTTTTTTTTTTCCATAAACAACAACTCCATAATAATACGAACTTTTTTGTAAACAACAGCGAAAAAACGTTTATTTAATCATTCATCGATAATAAGGCCATGCGCCAGCGATAAACATGGTTGCATTTCCATTAACATCGCACGATACACAAAAGTCGCCACGAAAAGTAGTTGGTGCTCAAAAAATAATAAAATTGTCAAAATTTGTTTTATTTAATATAACAAATATTTATGTAAATAAATAAAGCAAAAAGTAATAGCCAACAATTAAATTTGTTTTTTTTTAAATTAATTGATTAAATTATTTAATATAACAAATATTTATGTAAATAATTAAAACAAAAAGTATCCTATCTGTTAAGAGTTGGACCAAATTGCATGTACTTTCAAAATTTTATAAAAATCGGTGAAGTAAATTCCGATTTTATCCTGCACAAACATAAAGACACGGGATTTTTATATATATAGATATACATATATATATATATATATTAATTACAACGTAATTCTTAGGCTACGCAAAATGTCCCAAAAAAATGTCCCAATTTTATGTAACGCAAAATGTCCCAAAAAAATGTCCCAATTTTATGTAACGTTTGTTATATTTTAATTTTTACCGACTTTATATATATTAATTACAACGTAATTCATAGGCCACCTTCCTTTGGAAAAAATGTCAAAAACGTGAAAAAATGTGGTCCTTTTAGATAATTTTTTTTTCTTATTTTTTATTAGTATAACAGAGACGGTTGACTTAAAATGCTATCAATTTGCAAAATTACTATGGAAATGTAACTTTGTTATCGACTTCCAACAAGAAAGAGGTTACACGTTTGTCCCCCCCCCCCTTTTTTTTTTTTACATTTGAGTCCCGATTGTATAATCGTTTAGATTTTTCGTAAGTTTTAGTTTTAATCATTTAAATTTTGTTGGCTATATAAAATGTTTTACTTTGTATTTTTTTTTTTTATTTATTTGGATTTTACAAGAATGAGTTTATCAAAATTTTTTTATTATTTAAAAGTGAATGTTATATTTTTAATCACTTTTTTTTTATTTTTTACGTTTGTTCACGCATACCTTATATAAACTGATTTTACTGATAGATTTTTCTTAAATTTTAATTTTAATCATTTAAATTTTACTGGCTATGTAAAATGTTTTACTTGGTATTTTTTTTTATTGTTCATTTGTGTTTTACAAGAAAGAGTTTAGTAAAAATTTTTTATTATTTAAAAGTGAAGGTTATTGTTTAATGTGAAAGGTTTCTTTCTTTCTTTGTTTAAAAATTGTATTGCTTTTGTATAAAGCTATATGTAAGCGACGAAATTTATTTTATTTAATCCGGACTGATTGGCGAACCTATTACTCGGCCATTTTGGGCTCGCAAAAAATAAATTTGTCTTATATACATAAAATATCTTCTCGGTAAGTACTTATTGCAATTAAGTTACACGCACGTTCATATATACGCACACACATAACACACCAACCATATATAATATGTATACATCCACGGACTATGTAACACAAACGAATTAATATAAGTTATGTATTAAAATTGTTCATATATCACTAATATATGGAAGAGGATAGACTGCGCACATTTTTAATTAATCCATTGAGCAGTAAAATAATTCAACCATCTACTTAAACTTATTCATGTTAGTAAAAAACATTTCAACCTCCGATTCGTTCATTAAGAAATAATTTGTTAAATTGTATGTTAAGTGCAGGATGATATTTATCCATCGATACCAATCGTTCCTCTAAAGTTACATCTAAATCTTCTATGTTATTAATAACTAAATCCAAAGTTTTACCATAAATATTTTTAATGTTATTATACGATTCATGATCATGGGAGTTATTATAAAAAATAAATTTAATAAAGACTTTTAGGTGATTTAAATTGGAATGTCCTATGTAAAGGAAATATATTTTATAACGACTTAAATCACTTCTTATATTCGAACAATCTAAAATCGTATTGTACAGTAAGTCATTTTTTTACACCAATTCAAAACAATTATTTAATTTAACATTTGCCGCAGTTGGACTGCGTGACAGAACGGCTGATCAGCCCGAGATTGCCTTTCATGCAGATACGACGTATACGATTTCATTATGGCAGCAAACAACTTGTCGGACAGATCATAAACGTGCCTATGGACGTTGATACGATGGTTCGGTCATTACAGAGATTAGTGGATGACGACTATGCAGTTAACGTCCACATCAAGAAACATCAAATGTTCAAAACAAGTTTGTTCGAAGGATACGTAAAAAAAAGAAATGTGAAACTGTGGCTAGAATATCTATTGAGCAAACCGCTGTATGAAAATGTGATCATAGATGAGTCGTTTTTTACGAATAGGAATAGAACGAGTAGGGACGAAAGGGTCGAAATGGAACCGCTTCCTGACATTGACGACGCCGGCGAGAACATGTCTTATCAACAGCGGACGATGTTGTGGAACGAAGACAGATACCTGAGTTTGGCACCCGGTTACAGCAAGCGTCCATTAGGTCTGGCGTTCGACGAGTTCGCCGAGGAATTGTCCTTTCCAGGGATCTACCTCGGCGAATCGCGCACGTTTAAACCAGGCGTTAGAGCGACTCCTTTCGCAATGGCGACGAGCGAGATACGGCGTAAAGATCGACGAGGCGCCACGCCAGAGCACGTGCTGTACATGGCGGCAAAGATAATGAAACTGCGAGTCATGGAGTCTATTTACGCAACATTCAAAGGTATCTTGACTGAATCCAGAGACGTAACACGTAGGATGATCGAGAGTGAAGAATATCTCGACAAATGTCTAGACACAAATCTGTCGTTCTTGAAATCTATTCCAAATTCAATACACTATTGGGCAAGCCGAAAGAAGGACTTATTTGCGATGATCAGGCAACTCGATAGACCGTCTCTGTTTTTCACACTCAGCGCTTGCGAGTCATCATGGCCAGATCTGCTGCACGTCCTGTACCGATTAAAGAATAAGCGGGAATTCGAAGGCGAAGATATCGTAGTCGAGTTGAACAGTATGATTAGATGCACTTTGGTCAACGACGACCCTGTAACTTGTTCGGTGTATTTTGATAAGTTGGTCCACACAATTATCGCCATTATGAAATCGTCGACATATTCGCCGTTTGGTCGGTACCGTGTGTTGGACTTTTTTAAAAGAATAGAGTTTCAGCATCGGGGCAGTCCGCACGCTCATATGCTACTTTGGTTAGATAACGATCCACGTGAACCTGTCAGTGAAAATATGCCGCGAACGGTAGAACTGATAGACGAACTGATCAGCGTCGACTTGACAGAATGGCTGCCCGAACGTGGTGTAAAATTGCAGACACATAAACACACGTTCACTTGCTACAAGAAAACGAGAGGTAAACATGTATGCCGTTTTGGGATCCCATTTTGGCCAATGAACGAAACACGTGTATTGATCCCGATGACGAATGAAGACGATAGGCGAGGTCCGTTGAGGAACAAATTTAAAGAGATGAAAGAGGATCTGGAGGCAAAATGGAATGACTACTCGAACCTAGAAGAGTTTCTGAACCGACACCGCGTCGCGTCATACAAGCATTACCTTAACATCCTGCGAACGGGCATTCATCGACCGATGGTGTTTCTAAAACGAGCGATTACTCAGGTGTGGAATAACCCAATGAATCCGTGGGTAGCGTCGGTTCTTCAATCAAACATGGACATCCAATTCATACTGGACGAATACTCATGCGCAACGTATATCGCCGATTACGTGAACAAAGCTGAACGGGGAATAAGCGCATTACATCGGGATTTGATTGAACTACGAAAAAAATATCCGGATCAGAATTTTACAGACGCAATGCGCGAGTTGGGGTCTCGTACGCATAATGCGGTTGAAATGTCCAGTCAAGAAGCGGCTTGGTACCTCCTGCGATTGGGTATGTCTGAATCGAGTCGTAAAATTGAGTATGTCGCCACAGTCCGGCCACATGAACGTCAAAGGGTGGTTAAATCGCGCAGGCAGATGGACGATGAATCTTTGAATGAATACGCGACAAACATATGGAAAGATAGTGTATTCGATAGGTACGCGCGACGACAAGACTCATTGCGGGATGTATGCTTAGCGGATTTCGTTACCTTTTATTATAAAAAAGCAAACGGCGACTATGCGCAGCACGACGTACCTAAAATTTTGCGATGCCGCCGCTATCCACTCGAAGACATACAAGAATACAAGCGTGAGATGGTCATCCTGTACTACCCGTTCATCAATGAAGAAGACGAATTTCTAGCGGACGACAAGTACATAGATATATATGACTCGAATGAAGTACTTATACTAAACAAGCGGAAGTCGTATGAGTCAGATGTGGACATAGAGTTGATTATGGCCGAATGCCGTCGACTATACGAGCTAGATGCGAATGTTGAAGAAAACGTCGAGCAAATGAATGTGCGTACGAGAATCGAAGATGAAAGAGAGATGGTCGAGCAGTTGGCAAATGCTGATTTAGATGATATTCAGAAATTTGCACTGGAGAAGACAGCGATAGTCAAAAAACGAGAAGATCTAATGTCCGCTGATGAGTACTATGCAATGATGCGGAACACGAATCACAGACAGTTGGAGTTGGTAGAGGAGTTCATACACCGCAAATGGCCAGGCAGCGGAGTGGACGAACCGATCCAAATATTCTTCACTGGGCCGGCAGGCAGCGGAAAGACGTTTACTATGCGGTTGATAATGGAGACGTGTAACCGGTACTCGTCAAACGTAGGGGTGGCGAATTACAATTCGTATGTTGCGGCGGCTTCAACAGGTATAGCAGCAAGCGCGATAGATGGCGTCACTGTTCATTCCGCGTTTCGACTTGGACAAGGGGGATTGACGGGAGATTCCGCCCTGTCCAAAGAGTCGCTTAATTCACTGCGTGTCGTCTACAGAAACACTGATACGATATTCATCGATGAATGCAGTATGATTGGTGCCGATATGTTGGCCAGGATAAACGGCAGACTGCAGCAGATTACTTGTGATTACGACAAACCGTTTGGTGGACTCAACATAATCATGTGCGGCGACCTAAGACAATTGACTCCCGTTCGTCAGACGCTGATATACAGACGGATGAAATTGTCGTTCAACGGGGATATGTTATGGAGATCGCTGCGATATTACCCGTTTTTTTTTTGTTTTTTTTTTGTCCCCAATTCGTAATACGATAGGGTAAATATATTTAGAAAATTTATATAAATAACAGGTCTGTCCTGAGCCCTTCCATTTAAGTTTATGGAACCCTGACAGACTGTTTTACAATGTTAATAATAATTAGTATACATAAATTTAATATTAATACAGGTGTACATGTACTTTACGGTGATTTATTTCGGCTATCGTAAAACTATTGAATATTGTAAATAGCTTAGTTACTAACTGATCAGGGCTAATATTGCTAAAATCTGTATTACTAACAGCCGGAAAAGATATGCTTAATATTATCGGGAAAGTTACACGTTACACAGTTATTTGAGTGTGCAATTTTATGTTTATGTAAATAATCTTTAAATAGACCGTGTCCAGTAAGAAATTGTACATTAAAAAAATTTGGCGTAAAAACTTTATTATGTAGAGTCTTTGAATATTGTTGTTGATTGTTCTTTGTTCGCGCGTTCAGTTTCGGTTCTTATCGCTCAATTCTCTTATCAGCGTGTAAAATCGGTCCGCGTTTCTACATTTAATACATCTCTACATACAGAAATTCGGTGAGATTATTCCATTTTTATATACAATTCGTCTAACCTTCGGTGGCGGAAATATTTTTATCCCGAGGTGTCTTGCGCACCAGTGCACATATGTGTGTGGGCGAACACGCATGGAATACAAATATAATTGTTTATCTAGAACATTATGTTACGTACTCCGGTGTCGTCTAGACCTACTTCGCCATTACTAACTAGTAATGTTAATACGTGTCACAAACAACATGACAATATCGAATCAATTGAAGTCGAAACATTCGACGAAGCAAATATTGCTGATTTTTCTGTAACCCCGCTAGTGTTACAAAAATCTGGGAAATCATACTGCATTAAACGGCAGCTTTCTAAATCCAGCTCTGATAGTGAAAACTGTAACAATCAAAAGCAAGAGGGTAACGACAATACGTGGCAACAAGTTCCGAAAGGTGCTAAGCGAGTAAAGCCTGCAAATGAGAATGTGGTGCATACCATCAGAACTAAAAATCGTTTTTCCGTACTGCAGAAGGAAGACGCAAATAAAGAAACAGCTGATGATAATCAAGGAAGCAGATCTCTTAATAGCAAAACAGAAAAACCGCCGCCAATATTCATAGACAATGTCACACACTTCCAACGCATGAAAAATGCTATTGAAAAAGCTATAGAAAATGATGACTACATCTGCCGTACGCTGGCAAACAGCAGAGTTAAAGTTAATGTGAAAGACGCATCCAGCTATCGTAACTTAACAAGCTATCTCACTAATCAGAAAATTAGTTTTTATACTTACCAAACAAAAAGCGAAAGATCGTACAGAGTTGTACTCAGGCATCTACATCCGTCAGTAGACGCAAACGATATTATGGTCGCGTTAAATGAGAAAGGATTCCAGGTGCGACAAGTGACAAACATCCGACACCACCTTACTAAAAAACCTCTACCATTATTTTTCATTGATCTTGAACCGAGGGATATTAACAAAGATATTTATCAACTTAAATATTTACTCAATGTTAAAATCAAAGTTGAGCCACCGCGTAAAAATTTTGAAATACCTCAATGTAAACGATGTCAGCAGTACGGACATACACAACGCTTCTGTAATCGGCCGTTTACGTGTGTTAAATGCGCTGCCACACATCCGACAAACAAATGCTCAAAAACTAAAGAAACTCTTCCCGAATGTGCACTATGTGGAGGTAATCACCCTGCGAATTACAAGGGTTGCACAGTCTATAAAGAACTACAAAAAATGCGTACCAAGCGAAATAACAGCTTACTTGAAAAATCCAACGTCATGGTTAAGATGCTGGAAGAACCTAATCCTCCGATACTCAGACTAGCGCCAGACGCTGCAACTGCAAACAACCCTATAATGAAGACTCAGTCACCTAACCAGCAGTTGAAAACGCAAGATAAATCGTACTCTCAAGCTTTGAAAGGACATCCACCAGCAGTAGTGCAGCAGCAACCAAATGATCCTAACTACGATTGTCTACTGGCTATCTTAACTCGCTTTGAATCATTGCTTGAACAAATGAACAAGCAAAATCAGATTATGATGGAGCTTCTGATTAAGCTCATCACTAAAATAATTCCATAAACAATGAAATCACTACGAATTGCACTCTGGAATGCCAATGGTCTAGCGCAGTGGCGTCTAGAAACAGAATCGTTCCTACGGTCACAGAAGATTGATGTGCTTCTTGTGTCGGAAACGCATTTTACTAACAAATCGTTTTTTAACATAAATGGCTACAGTATGTATCATACTCAGCATCCCGATGGAACTGCACGTGGTGGGAGTGCTATACTAATACGTAAAGGTATTCAACACCACCAGTACAATTCTTACCAACAAGATTATGCTCAGATTACTAGCATTGTTGTGAAAGAGCTAAACTCTTCTCTCATTTTGGCAGCAGTGTACTGTCCGCCCCGACATTTAATAAAAAATGATTTATTTGCTGACTGCTTCCATTATCTGGGAAAAAGATTTATTGCTGGAGGTGATTACAATGCGAAACATACGCTATGGGGATCGAGATTAATCAATCCTAGGGGACGTGAGCTAAAAAAAGCTATGGATTCCTTGCAGCTTAACCATCTCTCATCTGGTAAACCAACCTACTGGCCGACTGATCCTAATAGAGTACCTGACTTACTTGACTTTTTTGTAGTTAAGGGGGTATCGCTACATTACACCGAAGTTGAAGATAGTGCTGATATAGCATCCGATCACTCACCAGTTATCCTTACAATAAGTACGAATATTATAAGGAAAGAAACGCCGCCATTCCTTACTAACAAGCAAACGTGCTGGGAGAACTTCCGAATGCTAGTTGCAAACAACATAAATCTTAGAATTCAGCTTAAAACTATTAATGAATTGGAAGAAACTGTCGATTCTCTCACAAAAACCATTCAAAATGCAGCATGGAATTCTACGCCAGCTGAAACATTAAATGCTGATGTTAATACCAGCTACCCTGTAAAAATTAGGGAGAAAATAGCTGAAAAACGTAGAGCCCGCAGAAAATGGCACAACACCAGGCTTCCCAGTGATAAAACTCTATATAACAGAATAAGTGGGCAATTAAGAAGGCTATTGCAAAATGAAAGAAATAAGAAATTGCAGAGTTTTCTGCAGAGTCTTAGTCCTTCCCACGACAAGCACTACTCCCTTTGGAAAGTAACTAAGAAAGTTAAATGTGCAAAACAGCACAACCCGCCTATCAAAAATGAAGCAGGGCAATGGGCAAGAAGCGATACCGAGAAAGCTAACATTTTTGCACAACACCTAGCAGACGTGTTCCAACCACACTCATCCGATACAAATAGTAAGCATGAGCAAGAGATCTCAGAGTTCTTGGCACATATCCCTGATGACCAACAGTGCATTAAACCTGCATCCCCAAAAGAAGTGTGGCACGAAATTACGGCCTTAAAAACAAACAAAGCTCCAGGACATGATTTAATAACAGCCAAGATTTTAAAAGAGCTTCCGAAGAATGGTATATTGCTCATTACTTACATCTTTAATGCTATCTTCAGACTAAAGCATATGCCAATACAATGGAAAATGGCTCAAATAATTATGGTGCTTAAACCTGGTAAGCCTGCTAATGTCGTCTCGTCATTCAGACCAATATCGCTAATGCCTGTGCTATCCAAAGTCTTCGAAAAATTATTTATGAAAAGAATAATGGGGATTGTTGATCAACTGAAAGCTATACCGGATCACCAATTTGGCTTTAGAACCAAACATTCCACCCTAGATCAAGTCCACAGAATTGTCAACAAAATTGAAGACGACCTTGAAGATAAACGAATTTGCTCTACAGTATTTTTGGATATTTCTCAGGCCTTTGACAAGGTCTGGCATGATGGATTGCTTTTCAAAATCAAAAAGATTCTCCCTTATAATATGTATAAACTAATTTCATCTTATTTAAACGAACGATTTTTCATAGTAAAAGTTCAGGAAGAAGAATCTAAACTACACCCGGTGTGCGCTGGAGTCCCGCAGGGCAGTGTTCTGGGTCCGCTGTTTTACATACTTTATACAGCTGACCTTCCGATTACCAGTAACACACTAACTGCAACATTCGCAGATGATACCGCTGTATTAGCTTCGGATACTTCTGTAAACCTTGCTACAAGAAATTTGCAGAATTCTCTAGATCAAATATATAACTGGACAAAAAAGTGGAAAATAAGTATAAATGAAAACAAATCAGCCCACGTAGTATTCACAAATCGAAAAATGATCAGTGCCCCAGTCGCAATAAATCATAAGCAAATACCAACTCTGAGTGGGACCAAATATTTGGGCATGTTACTTGATCAGAGACTAACATGGAAACAGCACATCATCTCTAAAAAGAAAGAGATCAATCGTTTAATAGCTTCCATGTATTGGCTTATTGGAAGAAACTCGGCATTAACAATAGATAACAAATTATTAATCTACAATGCAATTATCAAACCAACCTGGAGCTATGGAGCTCAGTTATGGGGTTGTGCAAAAACTTCTCACATAAAAATTATTCAAAAATGCCAGAATAAAATACTTCGTCTAATAACGAATGCGCCCTGGTTCGTAAGAAATGATGACTTGCATAAGGACCTATGCGTTCCTACCGTAATAGCAGAAATCAGACGATATGCACTCCGCCATATAGATAGATTACATAGGCATCCAAATACAGAAGCAATGGCGATATTAGATAACGTACACAACACAAGAAGGCTGAAACGAAATAATCTGAACGATATTATTTAGTTATCATTTTATTTATATTCTTTTGAGGTTTCTGTCACCGGATGGATAGCCTCTTCACGTTATATATATTTCTCCTTTTATCATAATTACTGGATAGTCCATGAGGACTAGTTGTAATTTGTTATAATAAATATAAAAAAAAAAAAAAAAAAAAAAAAAAAAAAATGTAGAGTCTATCATCTATGGTTGGAAAAAAATTTTTAGCTATACCGTTATTATATTCGTCCCACTGCGCCTGAAATTTATTATTATAATACTTATCTCGTATATATAAGTATTTAAATTGTTTAAGCGTTAACGAGGTTTGTTCGTGTATGAAGTAAGGTTGACGATACTGTACGTTATGAAATTCATGATTTAAATTTATATTATTTTTTATTAAAAATATGTTAATATGTTTCTGTATTTCGTAAGTTAATGGTTTAATACCTGCAATGACAGCGCTTGCCATGTAGCTGGTAGTTCTATAAGCTTTAATCATTTTTATTGCAATAGTTCTCTGAAAACTATTTAATATATTTTGAAATCGTTTAACTTTTAAAATGTCTATATATATTACACTACCATAAAGTATGTTAGGCAATATTACGCTTTTATATAAGGTTAGTCCCTTCTTGTAATTTAATCGGTTATTATTATTACATAATTTGTTAAATATAATTAAAAATGTATTTATTTTTTTAGTGATATAGTGAAAATGATTATAAAATTTTAAGTTATTGTCTATTATAATGCCTAAGTATTTGGTTTGACTAACCATGCTAATATTTAATCCGTATTGGAGCAAATTTAATCTTTTATCCTTTAAGTTTTTGTTAAACAACATGTAAGATGACTTAGATTCGTTAATATTTAAATTGTATTGTTCTAACCATTTCGCGATTTCTGTATAAACCTGGTAAACTTTATTTTCCAATACATTTTCATTTTTATCGGCTATTACTATTGCAATATCATCTACGAAAGTGAAAATGTTTACATTAGTGGGTAATCTAATGTTATACATTTGAGAGAAAACTATGTTCCACAAATACGGTCCTAAAACAGATCCTTGCGGTACTCCCATAACGGTTTCTTGTTTTTTTGAATAATTACCGATTTGTAATACAGTGTAGCGGTTTTCGAAATATCGATTTACAATGTTCAACATGCCATTATGTAATCCTAGTTCCTTTAATAATGCAAGTAATCTATTTAAATCTAAACTGTCGAAAGCCTTTGTTATATCAAGAGTAAGTAAGCATGTACGGTAATTTTTATTTTTGTATATTCTTATTGTTTGTAAAATATTGTGAATAGCCAATTCAGACGATCTACCTGGTAATGCGCCATACTGGTTATCATTTATTATTCCGTTATTTTCTACAAATTCTTTTAATTTATGAAGAATACATTTTTCATAAATTTTACTGAAATTAGATAACAAAGATATAGCTCTATATGAAGTAGACGAGTTTGGATTTTTATTAATTTTAGGTATTATAACTGTTTTACTTAATTTCCATTCTTGAGGATAATAACTATATTTAAATAGTACGTTAATAACTTTCGGTATTACATCTGGTAACAAATTATGAAATCTTTTAATAAATCAATTTGATATTCCATCAAGTCCTGCTGACACTTTATTTTTAAGTTGTTTAATAATTACGTTGACTTCTTCTTTAGTAATCGATATGGTTACGTTAGGTTCATATACTTCTGCTTTAAATGGTTTTACGTTAAGGTATAACTTTGACATCAATAAGTCGACTTTATCCTTTTCTGTACATGCATAATTATCTAATGTTGGGATATTAATACTTTTTTTTTATTAGTTAATATTCTGTATTTTAATCCAAAGACATTTTTGTCTTCCAGTAATTTTTTCCAGGCTTTCAACTTAGCGTTTTTAATCATAAACTTATATTCCTTAAAATATACTTTATAATTATTGTAATGGTTATGTTTTACATGTATTTTTTTACAGTTTCGATACTTTTTGTATAAATTATTTACCAGTAATTTCTTTATTTGTAATTCAGTATTCCACCAATAGACAGTTGACCGGATGGTGGAATATGAACTATTTAGAACTGTGTTGACATAGTCTTGAAAACTATTCAACCAACTTTTAATTTGTTGTATATCATTGCAGATAACATGTACATCAATCATATAACTGTATTTTCTTAAGTTAACTGCTAACTTATTGTAGTTAATAACTTTAATAACACTTTCTTCTGTCTTGCTCGTCGCCGAAATTACGTTAAAAGTAATATAAAAATGATCACTGGCATTTAATTCGTGACTAACTTCCCAATTTTGAACTCGATTTATTAAATTTCTAGTTACCAAAGTTAAGTCTATTACACTTTTTTGTTTGCTTCTCTTAAAAGTATATTTATTTTTGATATTTAAAATATGTAAGTCATGTAATTCTATTATATTTAATAATTTCTTTCCTCTCGTATTATTCACTGTATCCCATAGTAAATTTCGAGAATTTAGGTCTCCCAACCATATAAATTTCGTTAATTTATTATTCTTTAAATACATATCGATAAACTGAAAATGTTTAAATTTTTCTTCAGTGAGGCCAGCTTTAATGAAAGTGATTGGGGAGGTTAGTTTCAGATTAATATTGGAAAGAGCTTGTTCAAGTAACGATATTACCCGTTGATACAGGTGATGCGACAGTCGGACACGGCATTTTCGAATACTCTTACAAAAATTGGAAATGGAGAAAAACTGACTGACAACGAGCGAAAATTAATTGAAGATAGATTCGTTTCCAATTTGGAGTCGATTGACCCTTCCGCCATCAGACTATTCTTTAAAACTGCTGATGTAGACGAATACAACAGAAAAGTCTACGATAGCAACGAGACGATACATTATCGCGCGATCGACGAATACAGCGGTTATAAAATCGATCAACAGTTAGTCAGCGCAAAGAATAAAGTATCGAAAATGAAATTGGACGAAACAGGCGGCCTGCAGAAGAATATCATGTTGCGCGTGGGAAAACCGTACATGCTGCGATCGAACATAGATGTTGTTGATGGTTTGGTCAACGGAGCGGTAGGAATACTGAAATATATAGAGCGCGAAGAAGGGGATGGTGTGGTGCGATTGTGGTTGCGCTTCCCCAAAGGGTCTAAAACCGGATGTAATGCTAGAGTCAAATGGGCGTCTCATGTACGTGACCGTTTGGAAAGGATAAAACGAGGTTGGGTGTCAATCTGTCGTAGAGTCGCTCACGTGAGTTTAAAAAGCGACGTTCGCTGTCGGAGGACTCAGTTCCCCGTCACAGAAGCAAGCGCTATAACCGTACACAAATCGCAAGGAAGTACTTACGATAAAGTGGTGTACGATTACGATAAAAAACACGACCAACAGTTGGTATACGTGGCGTGTTGGTAGGCTTGTATCTTACGAATAAGACGAACGATAAAAATTTCTACCATGCGCGAGCTAAATTGAATGACGAACTCAGGAAGGAATACAAACGCCTAGAAGAAAGTAAATTGCAGACGATTGGACAAGAGTGCAGAGATTTTTTGGCTTCTGTAGGACCGAACGATTTTTCTTTCCTCTTATTCAACATACAAAGTCTTCGGAAGCACAGAGACGATTTACAGATTCATTCACTTCTAGTTTCTACTAGTATAATGGCACTTACCGAGACGTGGTTAGACAATGCAGAAAAAATTGAATTGACCGGATATAAATGTATCACACAGTTCAAACGAGATGCAGTACGAGCAGGTGGCGTGGCCTTGTTTGAAAAGGAAGATTGCATGCTGTTCTCAATACAGCATATCCTCAAGAAATTTGACAAAACGTTATTGTGTATGAAAATGGGACAAAGCGTAGAGATTAGCGAAGAATGTGGAGACATATGCGCTATCGAAAGCAATATTGGAAATCAGAAATGTTTATTGATCAATGTGTATATAAGTCCTGGTTCGAATATGAAAGACATAGAGATATTCTTTTTGATCAACTTACTAATGTATAGTCAGAAAATTGACGAAATGGTAAACGAAATTGCCGAATTAGGATACAATAAAATGCCGATAATTTTATTTGGTGATTTCAACATAGACTTAAATGATAATAGGAATCATTCGTTTGTTGAATTTATGAAAGATCGGTTGAGATTGGAATTACATTCAGATTCAAATTTGCCTACTACACGAGGCGGGTCTTGTATTGACGCAATATTTGCAAGATATATAGATAAAATAGACACGAAAAATTACATAAGTTACTTCAGCTACCATCGACCTATGTTCGCTATCGCTAGAAAAGAATAAACATTGTTACAAAATGTATCAAAATGAATGTAATGTATGTACTACATGTATATTTTTAATTTAATATAGTTTTTTTTTATTTTTTTATTATTATTATTGTTGTAAAAATATATTTCATTAATGTGTTCAGAATGATTTAAATTAGTGAGTGTTATCATTATTCTGTTTAAGTATAATTTTTATTTAAGCGGCTATTTTTGCTTTTGGTTAATATTAATGCAATTAAATATATATTAAGAATACATAATTTAATGTTTTGTGAATTAAATTAATAATTGGTTTGTAACGATTCTTTTTGTATACTTTATTTGTAGTAGAGGTTTAAATCCTCTTGTGTTATTTACGGTATAAATCATTGGTTGTATTTCTTTTATTATATATTTCATAAAAGTTTTATAGTAATTGTTGTTGTTTTATAAAAATAGATGGTAGGAAGTCATTTATGTAATTTTTAAATATTGTTTGTATAAATTTTATGATTTAATATATTTTAAAATTATTATATTATATATTTTTATAAATTTAGATTAACAGTATTATTTGTTTTATGTTAATAAGGATATGTTTTGAAATTTATAATATTTTAAGATATTTTATTAATTTGTAAGGAATGATTTAATTTAATGTGATTTAACTTTTGTAGCATGTTAAGTTGTTTAGGTAGTTTAATAAAATTTTATCTTTTTTGTTATAACATCTAATGGGCGTAGGCCTAAGAATTACGTTGTAAATTTTGATCATTTTATACAAAGTATAGAAGAGAAAGAGACAGAAATGAAAGCAAGAGGGGTCAAGGGGCACAGCCCCTTGCGAGGCCAACATGGCCGAGTTTATATATATATATATATACACACATATATATATATATATATATATACACACATATATATATACATATATATATATATATACGTATATGTATGCGAACGACAGTATCTACAGGTACGTTTAACTTAATGTCGCTAAAAAAATGTATTGCCTTGTTGATTTCGCCGCAATCTATCTGACAAACGGAATCACTCGGAATATTTAACAAACAGGCCTTTCTTTCTTTTGTTTTCCTCGCCTTGCGAAGGGTCACAGACTTTTAAATATTCTATTAATGGAAAATTAATGTTCTTTCTTTTTTTTTTTTTTTATTTTTGAGCGTGTCAACTACGGACATTATTCCGACACGAGTAGTGAAATTTTTGAAAGCGTCAATGTGCGGCAGCGGGGATCGAACTAGTTCCTAATCAAGAGAAACACAATTATTAATTAATCAACTAAGCCACGGTAGCTGGTTGAAAATTAATCTTAAATAACTTTACGTAAAAATTGAATATTAACTCAAAGTGCTTCCATGTTTTAAACAAAACGAGAACGGAAAAATCAATGGATATTAGGACTAATGTTAAATGAAGCAATAAATTATAATTTTAACAACGCTGAGTTGCATTAGGAGAAATTGTGTTAGAAGAAATTCAGGATATCAAGTCCGTAGATAGTTAAGTTGCAAATGTTTTAATAAGAGGTTCCACTTTCGCAGCAATAATTACTAGACAGTTTTAATTTATACGAGTTGGATATCTTCTTTCTTTTTTTAATTACTTTTTCCATTTGGTTTCTTTACTTTCCGTTTCAACGTTCTTATGTTAAACTGTACTTATTATTTTTTTTAAGGATTTATTTTTTCAAAATAATAATTATGTATAAGCATATATGTGTACGAATAATTTCTGCGTGGCAAATTTATAAATTTACATGTGTACATGGTAGAAATGTTTCAGGGTATTTATATATATTTTTTAAAATTTACGGTCATTAAGCAAAGGAAAAAGATTAAACGTAGACAAAAAGTTTTAAGATGACCTCAATCTTAATTTAATCGCATTATTTCTCGATAGTACATTTTTTTATAATCAGTAAGGAGCAGTAATCCGTTGCTTGCCCATTGAAGTGTTCAGGTCTGCCATGTCAAGGAAAAAAAGAGAATTGCTGTGTTGATCTCCGACCTTCGTGACGGAGACAGCGGATGAAAAGGAACAAGAAAAGGAACAGTGGGGTATTCCAAGCTCAGGAGAAAATTTTGCTAATCACTCCGTAATAGTGAGGATCTGCAATCTTTTGAAATTTTACTAGATATACAATATAAATTATCCAGATGTTTGCAGGCGGACGAACAGCTTTTCACAACTCGCAATCGTCTATTCAAAAAAAAAAAAAAAACCCGGGAAAAGAAATGATGCATAAATTACATGTTTGGAAATGCGTGTGATGTAATGCAAATTAAGTAAATATTTCGCGAAAAAAGGCAGCAGTAATTAAACATTTTTTATTACTTTTACATTGGGTCTAATTCTCATTAAAGAAGCCTAAATATGTTCTTTTATCGGATAATAAGTATTTGCTTATTTACGTTCGCAGCAAGAGACCTTTAGATGTTTGTAAACGTTCACGGTGTTCTAATTTCCGTTCAGCTATCGTTACCAGTTATTCGTGTGAAACTACGTTACTGCTTCATTATTTATAAGCCATTAAATATTTTTCGCCCGTGTCCATAAAAAATACCAGAAATCGTGTGAAACAGTTACCCGCCTAACTCCTTGACGACATAATAAATCCCTACGATCAGTCCTTGCTCCCTTCGGTTGTCTAGCAAACCGGCGTAATAATTTATATATTAAATTTCTCCATAGACAATATTTTCAATAACGACACTGTGATGGTCAGATCTGTTCTTGTGAATCAGAACTGTCTACGGTCTCGCTCTTCTTAAAAAGCAGTTCTTTTATTCCACTCCCGATTTATTTTTGCTCGTTAATTGAAACCGGTTCCAATTCATTAGAACAACTCTGTACGTTCGTTTTACTTTTTTGCTCTACGTTATATGATACGATGGAAGTTCCGCGTGTATGTAAATATTTCATTATCCGGAAGATTTACTCGCAAACACAACACTGAAAGTGAAAAAAATAAGGGAGCAATCTCACACTATTGCGGAGTGATCAGCAAAATTGTCTCCTGTCCTTGGAATATCCCCCATTGCTCCTTTTCTTCTTGTTTTTCATCCGCTGTCTCCGTCACGAAGGTCGCAGATCAACACAGCAATTCTCTTTTTCTCCTTGACATGGCAGACCTGAACACTTCAATGGGCAAGCAACGGATTACTGCTCCTTACTGATTATAAAAAAATGTACTATCGAGAAATAATGCGATTAAATTAAGATTGAGGTCATCTTAAAACTTTTTGTCTACGTTCAATCTATTTCCTTTGCTCAATGACCGTAAATTAAAAAAAACAAACAAACAAATAAAGCGAGCAGTTTTCGAAAAGATTTTTTCTCCAAATTAGCTAAAAACGGAGAACTCGCAAACAGATACTTATACTCAATACTATGTAGGAAAATAGACTGAATGGTAAAAAGATGACAAAACAATTGACCACGTATCCGAAGGAAATGGCCAAAAACAACTAGAAACGAAAGAAAGAATAAAAAGATCGTCGAAATCGGCACGAAGAAACGAATGGAAAGAGAACGGAAAACTATCTGTGAGTGGCAGGTGCTTAGACGGTATTGGAAAGACCGATAAGACGAGGAATAATGAAAATCAGACCGGCAAATGTAAATATTGACGCAAGAAAAAGTGTACGTAGGTAAATTAAAACGGTAAATGGAATAAAACGGAGCAACAAAGGTAGATGAAACCGACGCTTTTCAATGTCTGTAAATAAATCGTAAGCCATTAGTGACGTAGAATCAAAATCGACTTTTTTTTCGAAATAATTAAACCGTCTAAAAGACAAACCCGAGCCAACAAGAAAAAAGCTGAATCTATCACTCGGAATGCTAATTACACAGAAACTAGAAATAAATCAGCCGATATAGAACGATCGATATTTAAGGAATATCCTCGATAGCTGGGAATAATTTAGAACAAATATTAACAAAAATCGAAAGAATGACAGATTTAACGTATACAAGGTAGAGCTTAATATAATTTTCATAGAAATTACCGAAGAAGAATCAACAGTTTGAACAGAAATAAGGCAAAACTGCGCTTTATTGGTTTTTTAAGTACGTAATAATTTCTCGATTATCGTACGTATACGTTATAAAATCCCGCGAGCACCTGAAAAATATATCATAAATCTGCACGAACACCCAAAACCTGTGAGCGATAGTTCAACGAGTATTTTTCTTCTTTTAAATTTGCTGCTACACCTTTTTCAGAATCAAACTATTCATTATACACCTTGTATTAAGAACATACATCCCCTTATTTTAGTTAGAAAGAATTACGCCAAAAGCGTTAATTTATTGAGAAATGAGAAAAGTTAGGAGATTGTTTTGATTAGCAGGTGTAATTAGGTCATTAATTTATGAGTGTTGAATCAATCTAATAATACGGATGATGGAGCGCTCGCGAGAATTTGTTTAATATGAAACCGCTTGAGTGACCAGTTTTCCGATAGGCTTGCACATCCTGTCGAATTGCTTCCTTTATCAATATATAAAAGGTCCGAGAAATTACATTTTAGTTTTTCCGCTGACACAGTTATCGTTGCGGAATTAATCTCGGACATCATTCGTTTCCGGAGAAGAATAAATCGGTCACTTTTTATCGGACAATCTTTTATTCGTATTTATAGGGTATTTCCAATTTCGTTGATCCAAAGAATCTGTTTTTTTTTCACTTTAGCCCTACCGAACAGCCTATTATTATAAAACATCTTCTCGGAATAAAATTCGTTTGCGTTCAATTTAAATCGCTGACAGTACGTTTCCATACTTGTTCACTTGAGCTGCGCAATGAGCTTGTAGTGAAATTGCAGGGGAGTGGTACTTCATTTCAAAAGGAGCTTTCTGCCCCTTTTAATAAAGTGATTTTTTATATAAAGCTTTTCGCTGAGTTAATTCGATAGGCTTCCTGGTTGTGCTTAATTATACTGCTAGAATTTAAAAGCTATGTACACTAGTATTTTAGCTATGGTCACAAACGTCGGTTATTCTAAAGTTAAAAATTCGATTAAGTGATACTATAACCAAGAACGACATTATAATGAAAATAATTTTGAACACGAAAGATTTTGGTTTACGATCATATTACGCGACTGCGGTTTGCAATCCGTGTTTCTAGTATCACTTTAGTGGATATTGCGCGTCCCGGAAATTCTACATATATATAAACTCGGCCATTTTGGCCTCGCAAGAGGCTATGCCCCTTGACCCCTCTTGATTTCATTTCTGTCTCTTTCTCTTCTATACTTTGTATAAAATGATCAAAATTTACAACGTAATTCTTACTGGCATCAACAAAAAAAAAAAATAACATAACCACAAAAATCATATTGTAACATTTAATTTTCATTATATAAAATTAAGACATTTTTTCGTTACATTTTTCGTTACATATTTCATTACATAAAATTGTGACATTTTTTAAATAAAAATAACAAAAATCCTATAAAATATAACAAACGTTACATAAAAATGGGACATTCTTTTGGGACATTTTGCGTTACATAAAATTGGAACATTTTTTCGAATGGGGGGTAGCCTAAGAATTACGTTGTAATTAATATATACATATATATATATATATATGTATATATAGATAGATAGATAGATATGTGCGTGTGACCGAGCCTTACGGTATTTTATAGATTTATATAGATTTGGAACTTGGAAAAAAGTCAATTAAGATCAAGGGCGGATCCAGAAGGACATTGGGATGAGAGATTATATGTATAATTACGTGAAATCTTCTACGTTAGACAGTAGATTTGAGAAATAGCCCTCGTTTCATAAAGAAAATCAAATAGCGACCACCTTTATAGAAATATAAAGAAATGTTTTAAAAATACAGAATTATTATAATTTTTAAACTTTTGTTTCATTTTTAGGGGGTGAAAAATAAAACGAAATTATAAAATTATACCTAAAAAAGTGGTAGTTTAGAAATAGTAAGATAGTATTTTTATTAAACACTTTACTTCTTTTTTATTTTTGTTAGTAATCCGATCTGAATTCTCTTTGTTCGTGAGCAAGTTTAAATACATATATATTTCTCATTGAACTCTATTTTTGTTTAAAATTGCAAAATAAAAATTAAAAATAAATAAAGGCAAAAAAATGACGACAGTTGCGTTTAAAACAGAATAAAAAACGTAACATTAATAGTTTTACTAGAAAACAGTATTAAATATTAAAATCCGTAGGTTAAATTCATACAAATCTTTTAAAGCATAAATTACGTTTCTCTGTTATAACAAATTTTTTCATAGAGGCTTTGGTTCTTTGGGGGGGGGGTCCCTTATCCCACCCGTGGATCCGCCACTGATTAAAATAATAAGGAACTATTATGAAAAATGGATATGATCGTATTAAACCCGATTTAATTGAACTAAACCAACAAAATTATTATTTATTCCTATTTGATATGTTACGTTTCGAATCATGAATATGAATAGAGTTTTAATTTTTGTAGGGTGCGTCAAAATATGGGGCTTAATTTTTGTGATATTTAAATCGGCAGTAAAGTAAAATTCTTGAAAAATGTTCAATACGGTAACATATTATACTTATGCGTGTGATTTACAGATAATTCAAAGCAGATATTTAATCGTTTCATGAAAGTATTGTTGATGTATTACAAATGTTACACTATCCGATGATATTCGAAAATTTTGCAGCCGTTGAGCCCTTTTCATTGGAATTACGAGCCATCGGAGTTTACATTCGGTGAACGGCAGTGGCCAATGTAAATTCGAGCGCTTGTAATATTGCTGCAAATTTAAGTATGAAAAAATATCGTATTGCGTAAGAGCCGCGGCATATTAAGCATGTAAAGTATCTTACAACAACCGTTTACTTCAAAAAATGTAATTGTATCATAATAATGTTTCCCCCTCTTCTCTTTCGCTTTGTCTCACATATTCTGTATCTCTTTTATCAGTTCACGATTCCAGAATAAATCTCCTTTAAAACATTTCTTCCAGCAATAGTTTTACACGTATAAATGAAAATTTATTTAAACATTTCAGTCGTACCGCTTACAGTAGAAGCTGCTGTCAAAATCGATCCGATTAAACTAGTCTGACAGTATGAAAAGTTTGTTGACTGGTTTTGCAAAAGCCGGATATAATAAAAAGCGATCGGGTTAAGCTACGATCGTTAAAACTAACTTTACCTTCCAGATAATGGCCAATAACTGATCATGAGGGAAAAAAAACGATTTCGATTTTGGTTTCGGGTTAGGATATTTCAAAAAAGATTTTTCGGTGTATCATGAAGACAGGATTAAAAAGTCCAATAACTCACAAACATCACCAGAACATCTCAAGCAGATATAGAAATGTTTACGGTTTTGTTCTGTTTCCAGAATTACTACGAATCCAAGTCTCAGCGAAGAAAAATTCTAGTCATTACAGATTGTCTGACCATGATACAAAGTTTACAAAAGAGAATAACATAAAAGAATCAGTCGCGCAAAAAATTCAAGGGACTTCGCTATTGCTAAACGAGGTGAACTACCCCATGTTGAGTTTCTACGGGTCCCTGCACATACTCGGATCATCCCAGGGAACTATGTTATCCCTGATGTCGCATAAATCTCAAACTCTCTAATAACCAGGGTTGTCCATATCTATGTTCTGAATTACCCGAAAACCTCAGTGGAAATCCTCAATTTTGGGGATAAAAAGCCCTCGATTCCCCACATTTTCCTCGCGAATTATCGTCGAAAAAATAAAAGTACTTTTGATATAAATTAATTATATTTACATTTTAAAAAATGGAAACGTAATAATTTTGCAGTTACATACACACTCAGTTACATTTTATTTATTTTTTTTTTAGGGGGCTCGTCAACCAGGGACCTCACCCAGAAACAATAGGAAGAAGAGTTAACTAATTAAAACTTAATTCGATCGCAAATGGCAAAAATAAAAGAACCAACGGCAAGAATAACAGACTGAGACGGAATGGACAGGATATAGGAATCACAGTAGGGAGCAGGAAGCCTTTAAGAGGAGTAAATAAAGAGAAGAGCGTTCTGCAGAAAGAGCAGAACACTCGAAGAAAATGTGAGATTAGCATCACAGATAAGTTCCTCGTTCGGATATAGGTGATAATAAGGGGAGAGGAAACCATAGAGAAACGAAAACGGGAAGCGGACAATAGACAGTGTGATTGAAGCGTAGGCGAATAATAGGGACAATAACAGAACGTGAGGAAGGAATTCTGAGAATCAAGAATTAGTAGGAAGGTTAGGTTGAATTGAGAGGTAGAAGGAACACTATCATTGCTAAAAGAAGAAGGATACACATATCCGGACCAAAATTTAAAGTGAAATTTCTTACTTAAGGACAATAGATTAGTACTAGCACTCAGCGTTACTTATATTATATTCATAAATTTTATTTTAATACAAAAATAAATCTTCCTTCGTATTATCAATACAGTGCTTGATTGTGGCAAATGTTTTTTGTTAGCATTTCATTTGAGGGATTGCATTTTAAACTTCTCCCTTTTGTTTCTTGATACCTTCTTTGATATAAGCGCTACTACACTATCAATGTCCAGGCGATTACGATTTTTTGTTTTTAAACTATTCAAAATGCTGAATTTCCGTTCAACAGATGCATTTGGAAAAGGGGTACAACAACGAGCTATAATCTTATTGTGAATTTCAAATATAAAAATATTTTTTACTCCGCATTGTTTTCGAGACGGAATACTTTAGCCAAATATGCCTCCCCGGATCCTCATCTTCTTTCAGATTAAGAATATAAATACATATTTGGAAAAATTAAAAAAAACTAATGATATTTGAATAATTTTTGTAACAACTTCTGTTTTCATATGTCATAATACCTTCACAATTGTACATAATGAACAAAAATAAAAAAAAAAAAAGGAGAGAACAAAACATACCTATTTTTAAAATATCAGTATTTAAAATGACAAAACATGAATTGAGTATAAAATCAATAAAAAAATAAGTACCTCTAGAAAAAAATATTAAAAGAAATAAACAGAAATGTACGCAAAAAAAAATAATTAAAAAGTATATACCACAAGACAAATAAATAAATCAACTTTTGTTCAATCTTTTATGCTGAGTCTTCTGCTATTCTGCGTGTCCTTCTTTTTATCAAAACTTCACCGGCTTCTCGCAATCTCCTTATCCTGTCGGATGCTCAAAGCGTGCTGCAGACTATCGCATCTCCTCTCCCTTCTCACTCAACCGACTACGTCATTTTTCTTATTCGTTCCTTGATTCATGATCTTTTCCTTTCCCATTTAATCCAAATGGATTTCCTTCGGATTCCTGGACATGCCGGAATCGAAGGAAATGAGTTAGTTGATACTCACCTGCTCGATTATCTTCCTCTTCTGGTAGGTTTCTTCCTGCCTTCTCAGCTTCTAATATTACCCTTCTGTCTGCAGCTGCTCATTTCAAACTGTGGTCTGACTCCTACGTCTCCTCATTCTCCAACCCGAACTCCTTTTTTGTTGTCTATCCAACCTTCCCTTCCACGCTTTCCACGGTTCATTAACTTTTCTTCTATGCGCCGTTCCAATCTTTCTGCGATTTGCCGCTTGCGTCTTGGATATATTTTGCTCCCTTCCTCATTGTTCCGTCATTCTCTCGTGCCTTCTCCTTATTGTCCATTGCACCCTCCCGGCGATCAATGTATTTCTGATCCCGATCATATGATGTTCAGTTGTTCGTCGCTTTCAACTGAACAAGCTACTTTTTATTCCTTCCTCTTACAAACCCGTTATTCCCGCTCCACACTGTGCTTCATTCATTTTCTCCCTTCCTTCTCCTTCGGTTATTTTAGCTCTTGATTCCTTTCTGTCGGCTATCTCTGATCGTGTAAGGATCTGAGTCTCTCTTTTCTCTCTGTTCCGCTGTTCTTGGGCCGATGTCCATGTTGACGAACCCATATAAAAAAAAAAAAATCAACAACAATTGATAAGATATGAAAAGCACTAGTAAATACAATGAAATATACAGTAAAATGGCGATGTACTGAAAAAACAGCATGCACATTCAAACTGAAAGATAATAAAAAAGTTTAGTGTCCTCTGGCGACCGGCTCGTTCCCCTGATATCTGGAGTTGAATGGCATCATAAAATGAATTATAAAATATCTACATTAATTAAAGTAACATTATGTTTAATATTGATTAAATATTGATTAAAATTGAATAAATATTGATTAAATATTGATCAAATATTGATTAAATATTGATTAACTATTAAGATTTAATATTGGTACTAAATTATTTGTCAGATTATAAGTTTATTAAATCTCGAATGAATATAAATACCTGGATTCCCCGCATTTTCCCCATATCAACGCTCTCCGCACAGACTACCTAATCAGATTAAAATTCTCCGCAGCTTTTTGAGGAATTCCCTACAAATTGGCAACCCTGCTAATAACGCTTGACACATTTCTGCTAGAAGGACCGAGCAGCGGAACAAAGAGTGGATATTCAAAACTACGTTCTTATAACAAATCGATGGCCAAAAACCATAGTGGCCGCCGATTAATAGTCTGCGTGCCGAATACACAACTATCAATACACACGAGAACAGAGCATGTAACGAAAAACCTTGATTACATACTATAATGGATAGCTTCCTATAAAATGCGTGTTCATGCAGTGCACAGAATTAAAATATCCGTTAGTACCTCATAATATTCTCTGATCGAATGTCATAGATTTAATGCAGTTCGCCCGAGCACTTATCGCTAGCGGAAATATTGGACAACAAATCATATCACGCATTGAAGAAATACATTCAGAATGACCGAATCTCATCTTTAAAGTAGCCTAGGTAGTTTTCAACAACCCTGATAGTTAAAAACATGAAGAAAAAAAACAAAAAAACAAGAAAAAAAGTACCGATATTCCAGACAACAAATTTGCACACGAACTTATCGGGGATAATTCAATAAAGATATAAACGGGAACTGGTCTAATTAAAACGTCTAAAGTGCTTTTATAATTAATTTCTAGTGCTTTCGTTATCCACTTTGCGGTAAATTAAAAGAAAAAATTAATTTCTTTAATTTCAAAAAAGCACAGTCTATGTAGTACAAATCCAAACTATTTCCGCTGTTGTCAAACCAAATTGTCGTACATTGCTAGCCACTTTTGCTAACCGCTTTTAAACGGGCGGAATGTGTTATAAACTCACTAATTACAAATTTTAAGTAGTTTACTTTGTGTCGTTATTTTTATTAGAGTACATCTCTGTGTCCGCGGAATAATTAAATGTGAAAAGCGAGGCGAACAAAACTGTTGCATAACTACAACAAACAGGTGAACATGTTGCCGTGAAGTTCACATTCGAATTTCTTCCGCACTTTCTCCGAAAACTTCGAACTTTAGTAATTAATGGTTTTTTTTCTTTCTAAAAAGTTCATAAATAACTTGCTTTAAACATTCCAGATAGCCTGGCATGCTTAATTACGGAATATTGTTTTAAACTTCGGAGATGCCATTTCAAAAAATAAACAACGGTGAAGCTGTATCGATGTGTGATTTTTAGGCGAAACCGGACAAGTGTACCTCTTGATGTAGTCGATTTGAGTAAAAGTAATGTGCCGTGTATTTTGAATGCGAGAAAAATAAACATTTTTCTCCGCTACCGACAATACATAGAAGGAGTCCTATCAAATCTCGGGAATTAATTTAATACGGATTTATTACACATCAATTCTTACATTATTTTTTTTTTTTTTTGGTCCCCAATTCGTAATACGATGGGGTAAATATATTTAGAAAATTTATATAAATAACAGGTCTGTCCTGAGCCCGTCCATTTAAGTTTATGGAACCCTGACAGACTGTTTTACAATATTAATAATAATTAGTATACATAAATTTAATATTAATACAGGTGTACATGTACTTAACGCTGATTTGATTTATTTCGACTATCGTAAAACTATTGAATAATTATTACATTATATTCTAACTTACGTTCTGGTGTACGATATTTTTTCCTAAATCATGGTAAACAGATAGTTGGCGATTAATTTTGGTAAAAATTATTCACACTTCTCGGAAGCTGTCAAAACGCAAAATTTGTTATCTTGTCCTCTGTCGAGAGTGTGCCTATTTAAATAAATAAATTGAAGTTTTATCGCGAAACTTATTTTTAAATTATAAGCATTGAAGAATGTTAAATGACAACATTAGTGTTGGAACCTCGTTACCTATTTTATTCCATTTATGGCTTCGACAATTTTCATTATGCCAGAAATTACTGAACCTTTCATATCTTTATGAATTGGCGCTTCTGTCTTTTATTTTATACTGCGGAAGAAATCAGGAAGCAACGCGCTGTACGAGTTCATCGGCCGTTTAACCAGGTCGAATATTTTGGCGACACAATTAGAGGAGAAAAATATGTCATCTTACGTTTGGTCATAGAAGGGAAAATTCAAGGTAAAAAAGGGCGGCCAGGAAAAAGAAAAACAAAATGGTCGGACAATATTACTGGATTGGACTCAAGAATCTCAATGCATTGATTAGAAAAGCGGAGAAAAAATCGCTGTAATGATAGCGATCGCGTCAACGCTCGGGGACTGAGTAAGACACGTTTAAGAAGAGAACTAGTTCAAGCTCATTTCTGTCCTCTACTGTGTTCTATTACGTCCGTATTGTCTAGTAGAACATTGTAATGATTTTTACTTACTGTAAACTGCACATATGCAAATAAATAAATAAAAATTAATTAAATAATCGTCCAACATTGCAATTACTTACATTTACGTTAAACGAATTTCGCTATTCACACACACACACACACACACACACACACATGTAATATAACATTTATTGTTTTTCAATTGGAAACATAAATTGACGTCATTTAAACTTTGTTTTATAATTTTTAAAAAACTTTGGTACTTTAGTTTTAAAAAATGATGGAATATAAAAAATGGTTAATATTACATCCGTTTAAAAATAAAGAGTTATCAGGTGTTACTTCCGGTGTAAGGAAGTGTCGCGCTGTTGAGTACGCTTTTCTTTATTTATTTTTTTTTTTTTTTTTTTTTTTTTTTTTTTCGGTACTTTACTATTTGAAAAGAGGGAAAATAAAAAGTTTTTGCATATGGCAGACTACTGTCTCCCGAAACAATATGCGTCCGTCGTGCAGATTTATTCGCTGAATGGGGACACGTGTTGTGCCGTTGAATAATTCAAGTTTATTTCGTAAAGCATGGCAACGAATAATTTAAAATTTCAGTTATGTCACCTGCTGTTTCCTTTCGGGCGTCTAATAATGAAGCGAAAAATAAAAACGAGAAAAGGAAAAAGAAGACAAATTCTCGGCCAATCATATCGAACCGCACGGACGGTTTTGTTCTCTGAGCCAACTTCGTGCTCCAATAAATATTTATAAGATAATTATAAGCGCTTAAAAGCGAAACAGTTTTCTATTTAGTCGGTTTAGCGATAGTACTGGACGGGAAAAGAGTATTTCCAGTTACGCAGTAGTCATCAACATACTAAAATCGTTGTCGGCTTATTGGCCTTGTTTTGGTAGTGTGGCGCATAGATTAATAGGAGTTTGCGAAGTCGAGTTCTTTAATGTTCAGAGGAAAACGCTGTTGCTGAATAGGCTTTCAGCGGAAATTCCGTGTTTTCTAGAGGCTAGCTTAAAATCGCTTTTCAGCGATACTGTCCTTTTTGAGGAGGAAACTGCTAAACAAGTAACATGACGAAACCGGTCAACCGTTTGAATCGCGCAAATCACTCGATTTCATAGATGAATAATGCGACGAACGTTCAACGTCGATCAGCCCTATAGATTCTTTTTGTTTTTTTGAAGAGTTGAATTTTTGAAAGTTTTGAATGTGCGGCAACGGGATACTCGAAGAAACGCAGTTAACTACTCTCACACGATAGCGGCTTGCCCTATAGATATACTTACATATTTCTTTCAGATGTTACACACGGTGATCGAGTTCTATCGTACGTTTGACATGCTACTTTACTTTTATCCGCATTTTGATCTCGGTGCATTTGGCGTCCAAAGGGGTCCGTCGGCCACTTGGCTGTTTTATCCTCGCAAACAATCCGACAAATCTTTTTCCAGTTCTTTCCGTTTTTGTAGATTTTAGCCGTTTCGTAATAGTCTACATTCTAGCTGTCTGCATGGAAACTAGCCCAGTTTCAAATGCTTCTATACATTTCCATTCTGATAATTACTTTACTAAAAGTCATGTATACGTGCGCATTTTAGAAAAAATGCCTTTTTACGATAAAACACGGTTGGAGCGGATGAAAATCGTACGGTTTAAGTACGGTAAAAATGTATATTTTAATAGTTTTTCGTTCCTGGTAAAAAGATGGAATTAAAGAAAAATCACGCTTTTCAAACAATTTTAAAGCATATGTTTTTTTTTTTAATTTTTCTAAATCGAAGAACGGCTATTGAAAACGATAATAAAAGGTGCATCCTGTAACGGACGAAACACGAGAGGATAAATGAAAAGCAATTAAAAACAGATTAGAAAAATGAGCCAGAGAAATTGTAAATTTCTGCGGTTATTATCGGGAGGGGAGAGTCGCTTGTCCGTTGGTTGAGCATTTTCCTCGCTCTGACCCGATGGAAATGATGGAGATGGTGAAAATGGTCTTCTGTGTAAGTACAGTGGAGTTTAGAATTAGCGCGCAACTTCTTTCCTGGGCTTATATCACGAGTAAATCAATTCGCAGTCATCTACTTATTTTCTTATCTGGAATAAATGTTACGCTAGCGGATTGCTAGAAAAACTGGTGTGAACGACAATATGAGTCTAGGGAAGCGTAAAGTGGAAAAGGAGTGATAAGGCAGCACAGCGTAAAACGGACTTGTAATTTATCATCTGTTTGTTTAAAAATCACAATATACGTATAGACGCTGTATACATGTAGACATCGGCGGTGGTACGCGATTGAGAGAGAGGAAAAAACAACAGAAAAAAATAGAAGAAAGTTGCCTGAAACGAGTGAACCATAATTTTTAATAGCCGATGTAATTTAAAAGTGATAAATAAGTCGCAGAAATGGCGCGGCCTTATGTGCCGTTCAACTTTACTCGTCTTGGGAATAGTGAGACTTTGTGGACATTTTTTCTGAGAATACAGTTTTTTGTAATTATTAAGCTGGTTTCCGTTACGGCAATGAATGAAAAAACGCGAATGATAGGAAAATACAGGAATTGTTTTGTTTTGGCCGATTTTTATTTTTCATAGCACAGCTCGATTTATCGCCTCCCAAAAGTTCTCGAAACTATCGACGGCTCGTAGCCGGTAACAATCCGAATTAAAGTGTCGTGACGCCGGTGTACTTTTATACATTATTATGATCTATGTTATAGCACGAGTACGGTAAACTGTCTATTTTGAAGAATGCTAAAGTTGCTTCAATTTAAAAACGTCTCACAAAAGTCAGTCCAAGTAAGAATAAAATATAGAAGCGTAACAACTTGAGGTATTTTCGGTCACATCTTTAAAATGTAACGGCATTTTGGCGAGATGGAACAGACAATGCATCATATCCTGAAGGAAAGTCGGAGGCGAGCTTTGTATGGTGGCTGGGAAGAGATTATCAAATTGATAGGCCTAGTGGCTACAAAATCTTCACGTTATAACAAGTATAAGAATATATTAATTACAACGTAATTCTTAGGCTACCATTCGAAAAAATGTCCCAATTTTATGTAACGCTAAATGTCCCAAAAAAATGTCCCAGAAAAATGTCCCAATTTTATGTAACGTTTGTTATATTTTGTAGGATTTTGGATATTGTTATTTAAAAAATGTTACAATTTTATGTAATGAAATATGTAACGAAAAATGTAACGAAAAAATGTCTTAATTTTATATAACGGAAGTTAAATGTTAGAATAGGATTTTTGTGGCTATGTTATTTTTTGTGTGTGTTGATGCCAGTAAGAACTAATGGTTGTAAATTTTGATCATTTTATACAAAGTATAGAAGAGAAAGAGACAGAAATGAAAGGAAAAGGGGTCAAGGGGCACAGCCCCTTGCGAGGCTAAAGTGGCCGAGTTTATACATATATATATATATATATATATATGTATATATGTATATAGTTGGTAACGATGCAAATACGAAAATTGAAATATAATTACTGAATTATGCGTTATTCAATTATTTTGGTTAATTCGTTTAAGTAATAATAATTTGTTCGCTATTTCAACTTCCTACCTCCATTTTTGATACCTGTAGACATACGAATAATAATAATAATAATAATTTGCTTTGTCAATTTCGCCGATGCAACTTATGGGAGAAATTTAAATGGGGTGTTTTTATGATTTTTTTGTTTGCGTTGTTTAAGAATCAACTGCTGATAATTCAGGGTTTTTAATGTTTTGGAATAATATGAGACAATCTGATTCATTGTTGATGGTATAATAAAGAAACGAAAAAAAATGAATTAAAAAATATTAAAGAACTTAATTAAAAAGTATTAAATAACAGACTTAAATATTGTACACGTTTATCTTAAAATCAAAATTAAAATTATCACAGTCTATTTTTTGTATTTGTATGAAATTATTGGTAACGTAAAAAACTTAGAAACGGAAAATTTAATTTTCTTTTAAATACCCAAATTTATTTTTATAAATAATTAAATTTTCTATTTCAAAGTTTTTTATGTTACAGTAGTTTCATGTTTATTTTAACCAGTGCTCACATTAGTTATCCTATTTTAAATTATATTTACCTAAAAAAAAAAAAAAAAAAAAAAAAAAAGGTCTTAAAAACATTTCGCATTTCACGCTGTTTCTTTCGTTGTTGGTTAATATTGAAACTATGTGAAATGTTCAGATTCTTTCGAGCTTTTTTAATTTTCAAAGAAAGCAAAGGTTAATTAAAGGCAGTGGCGTGAAGGCCGCGGAATTTTAAGCGTCACCGCAAAACATAATTTGATCGAAAATATATTTCCGAGCGACACTTGATATGTTATATTTACACGTATACAAGTGTTACCAGGAATTTCGTTAAAAATAAAAAAAAATGATGTTATACCGTACATTGTTAATAAAAATGTTTACTGAATAACCGTAATCAATTTATTCCTTTTCATATATGTAAAGCATATAGCAGTTCTGCAAGGTGTCCTGCCCCCTTTTCGAGTGTTCTAACCAACGGCTATATAAAAGTTTTATTCTCAATAATATCGAGATAAGAAGCTTATCATAGCAGCCAGTCTTCTTCTTCATATAGTTCTACGCGGACTAATTATGCGTTTATTAAAATTACATTAATAATATTTACTCGTCGTGTGGAAAAAGTTTTAGCATTCGAGTAAGCATACAACGATGAAAAACATTTTGGTTACGGCCGTGCTGGCATACAGGACTGTTGATTTAACGTGAAACGCCTAAATCGGTTTAAGTATTTATATATCACAGCTCTTACCATGGTAATTGAAGAGTCACTCTTTTTTTTAAAATTATGTACTTCAATCGCTAGAATATATGAACAATACGAGATTCTCAAAATTTTAAAATTAAAGGGCCCAAATTTTTTAAAATGTGAAAATCAAATTTTAAGCAAAATATTTTTAAAAAATTCCACGGCCAGTTCTATATGAGTTGTGGTATTGATTTTCTTTTTAAGCTGCGCACTAAGGTCTCTAGAATATGCAGAAAATTCAAAATTTGAAAAATTTTGATATTTAGAGGTCGAAATTTGAAAAAATACACGCATAAAGCGTTAAGACTAGAACCTAAAAAAAAAAAAGTCCACAGCTCTTTCCATGGTAGCTAGAGGGTCACTTTTTTTTTTAAATGATACATTTCAATCGCTAGAATATAGTAAAAATACGGGACCCCAAAATTTAAAAATTAAAGGGCCCAAATTATGAAAAATAATTTAAGCATACAAATTCTAAAATGATTGGACTGATTGTCAACAGTGACTTTATATATTATTGCTTAGATTGTAACAAAAAAAAACCAACTTCATCGTTGCATTCAAAAAAACAAATATTGTTAATGTCGTACTTGAAAAAGAATTCAAATTGACATATTCCTCTGACATACATTACCCTGCTAGCAGTTTCAGTTGTTCAGATATTTTAATCTAAATATACTTTTTTGATTGACGTATTCAAAATATATGTGAATGCTGCAGTCTTTATGAAAATTTACAAAGTAAAATAATTTAAAGTCTGAAGGAACGGGCCATGAAGCGGCCAGCGAGACCAATCCCCTTGTATATTATATATATATATATATATATTTATATATATATATATTTATATATATATATATTTATATATATATATATATTTATATATATATATATATTTATATATATATATATATATATATATATATATATATATAAATATATATAAATATGCGCGGTGGAAAATAATAGTTGTTGCGTTGCGCGATTTCGTTCCGTCGAGTCGCCGTGTTTTTGTGAGAAGTAAAAATTATTCCGTTTTTAAATATTTACATTTTTTAAATTTATGGGTGTAGGTGCTTTTTTTCCGCATCATAATGTTGTGTTGTCATTGACAATTAGTAAAAATTTCAAATCATTCGGACGTTGGAAATAGGTGAAAATGGATTTATGTTTTGCTGTATTGTATTGTTGAATTTACGGAAAATATGCATCGGAATTAAGTATAGCTTTAGTTAAACGCAGAAAATTATTATGATCAAATATGATCCTTCTGTTACATTTCCCCTTCAAGACTAAAAAATTAAAAGAATAAAATTATAGTTTAAAATACTAAAAACAGATGCTTTATATGTAAGATGCGCTAAATAACGTAAAATTAAAAATTCTTTTACAATACTAACGTAAGATTATGTTTAAAAGTTACTTCGAAAGGTTATGGGTAGACAAAACAAATTTAGAAATGAATTATTTCCGCGAACAAATACCTAATATTCATTAGTAGTATTTTCGGTCCCGTTTTAGAATTCACTGCGCATAAATGAGTAAAAAACGATCGCCCTATTAAACGACGATGCAGCTTTTAACCTAAAACACAAAATACCTGTTTATATACATATTCTGTATAATCACATGTACTATTAGTAGTGATCGAATGGTGATAGAAAAAGAAGCTAGAAAGTGATTTATTCTTCGGTCAAGTCTAGTCCTGAGGGTCTCCTACACAACCGTATGCTTTTCAAACTGCACAATATACGAGGAGGATCACAATCGTGAAGAGAACAATAAGGAGAAATCAAAAGCGAGAGGAGTGCAGAAGAGAATGATCGATCCTGAGACGAATTATAGAAGAGCGACGACCAAAAGGAACAGAATGGAACCAAGACAGGGAACGAGGAATCGGCAGAATGAATCGGTAGTGCGAATGACGATTAGAAAATAGGTCGGAATAAATATCCCGCCAAAGACTGGCGTGATTGGAGATGGATAAGGAAAGGATATCCGAAGAAGGGAAATGGTTGAGGAATGAATCAAAGTGACCAGCAGAACGAGCCAAAGAATCGGCTGCGTCATTGCCATCAATTCCGGAATGACTGGGGACCTATAAAAAATCAATAAGAATAGAGCGGGATGACTGCAGAGTGGAGGTAAGAGAACGAATTGCGAGAATAATAGAGCTATCAGAGGAATGTGAAGGAGGAGAGGATTGAAGGACGCCTTTAGAGTCCGAAATAATGAGAAATTAGGAAAGATCGCTTAAAGAGGAAATAAAAGAAATAGCCTAAAGGATGGCGATCGAGTCGGCAGAAAAAATAGTGCAGAAGGAAGGAAGCCGGAAAGACACAGAATGCCGAAGCGACGGGGCAGTAAACACACCACCCACGCCGTCCTCGCTCCTGGAATCATCAATAAAGATCACAATACATGAGCAGGAAAAGAGGAATTCGATAAATGAAGAAATTCATTTAAAAATTCTTTTACAACAATAACCGAAGAAGGCAGAGGTATAAATTAAATAATTAATTGCAATTTGAAATAAAGCATAGGCTGGTTTTATATCATTTACATTTGTTGAGGAACTGCATGACTACTGATAAAATCATCCCATGCTTTATTATGAATTGAAATCAATTATTTAATTTATACCTTTGCCTTCTTCGGTTATTGTTGTAAAAGAATTTTTAATTTTACGTTATTTCTTGGAGTATAAAGCATCTGTTTTTAGTTTTTTAAACAATAATTTTATTTTTATTTTTATTCTTATTGTAAATCTGCTCGCTTGAGAATATGTACTTAGTTATCAGAGTGGAAATAAAGAAAAGAAACAAACGATAAAGACTCCCGTGTGAAACGTAAAAATAAATAATATCTCAATGCTTATAATATTCATTATGAAAGGTGGAAAAGTAAGAATGACCGATTTTTAAGGAGCACGTGTACTATGAAATAAAGAAATACAGTATGTATAATATAACTTTTTCATTATACTTCACGTAAATATGATATATTACTATATGATGATAAGACACGTATTGTATACGCATTTTTTATTTCATTAACTTAAAATTAATGTCACTTTCTATTCGTTACTTGAACAGACTTGCTTTTTATGGCGCGTCCTTTCCCCTTTCGTTCTCTCTTTCTCCGTTACACCGGCCACTCGAGTCTTTTCAGTAGACTATCTGTGGTCGCGCAAAAATCTAGTTATACTTTTTTCTCCTTTCGGCGCTGGCTTTTGGTCAATGTTCAACGAACAGTAAAAAAAAAAAGGAAAAGACGAAGTACAGTTCTTTTTCTGTTTTTTATCGATATTTCAGAAGAGCTTAATACGTCCGATAAAATTGGGCATAGGAGAAGAGGGAACGAAAAATAACGCCGGGAAATATGTTCTCCCTTAGTCAGCGGAAGTCAGTAATAGTTTTACTAAAATACCAGCTGAAATGTGCGTTTTCTTCGAATATTTTCCGTTCTACTTTTCGGTTAAGTTCCTCTGAACGAAATGGATTTTTTATTTTCCGTCTTTTTTAACTATTTTCTCCCTTAACTGTAAGCTAATCAATTATTGTAATGATGTCTGCGGCTAAATTGATTATCACTCAGTCTGCGAAAGAAACAAAAACGGTAGAAAAAAGAATTAAGACGCTTCTTAAATAGGAGAACGACTGAGGTTCGTTTTGAAAGTACCTTCTTTTCCTCGCCGCAGTTGAACTGCACAACTTTTTCAAGTATCCAACGGGGCGGCGGTAGGTACCACTGTGAAGAATAATTAATCAATAATGGAAGCAAAAGTTCGAACGACTTTTGATTGATTTACTATTCGATACTGACTCTTACGACTAAGCAAGAAACGAAACGAATAATTTAAAAGTCCCACTAATTTTTATTAATCAAACTTTTTGTTCTTGCACCATTTTCTAGTCGTGAAATTACTTCGTTAATGCAAAAATTCAGCTAGAAAACACGGCTACATTCTGCAAGCGAAAAAAATAGCAGGTTTTAATTAGACTCTACTATAAAAAGTGATTATTTTCCATCGGCGAGATGAATTATTACATCTAAAGTTTTAATGTTTTTTAAAACAAAAAAATTTAAAATTGTAAAATAAAAAAATACATAGATAAATACTACAATGTTATTTTCTAAAAACTTCATTGAACTGCAAATTTGAACTCGTTGGTTTTTTTATCGGTACATGTGAATTCGGGGACTTTAATAATATTATTTTTAAAAAATATTTTATCGAGTTCGTTTATGTGGATTTATGTAGTTTAGCCACATTTCACACAGAAGGTCTAACTTGAATACATAATTAAATATAACCATTAACAAGAAAAGTCTGCAAAATGACCACTACTATTAAGAATAAATATTCGCCGACTAGTTTCGATTAATTTTAACCATAAAATCATGATGTACTAAACTAAAATTATAAATAATAAATACATAATTGTATATAAAAAAAAACTAAATTTATGATAGCCTCCAGACAAGCAATTACAAATAAAAAGCTTGTCCTAAATGGTAGAGAAATTGAACGGGTGCGGAAGTACAAGTACCTAGGTTGCTGGATAACAGAAGATAATGACCCTAACACAGAAATAAGAACGCGCATCGAAATGGCCCGAGAAGTATTTATGAAGATGAAAAATGTATTATGCGATAGAAGATTAAAATTGGAGATTAAGAAAAAGATATTAAGATGTTATGTGTGGTCTGTGCTCTTATACGGTTGCGAAACCTGGACACTAAAAGCATATACGGAAAAGCGCATCTCGTCATTTGAAATGTGGTGCTACCGCCGGATTTGGAGGATACCATGGACCAGAAAGATGAAGAATGCGGAGGTGCTACGATTAATGAAGACGGATTTAGTATCAGGAACGGAAAACAAAATTCCTTGGACATTTCATGAGAGGACCAACTTATGATCTACTGCAGATAATAATGATGGGGACGATAGAAGGGAAAAGAGGACGAGGAAGAAGAAGGATTTCTTGGCTTCAAAATATCAAGGCGTGGACTGGAGTCACAAATGTACAACAATTATTCCAGGCTGCAAGAGACCGGGACTCATTCCGCCAGTTGGTACGGACGATGAATGGTGATTAAGCTATACCCGAATCGGGTCGCACGAAGAAGAAGAAGATACATATATATAATTATATATATATATATATATCTAGACGGATTCGGTATTTCTTACACCATTAGATAACGATGTTTGGGCTAGAAAGTCATTTTCTGATGAAATCATTAATTCTCGGTTTCTCGGGCATCGTTTGGGTTTTGTATCAGGACGCTTATTCGAATGAAACCATATAATCCCGTGCACAGCGGTACATACAGCTGCGCCGGGATAATGAACTTGTTTCAAGGTATGAGTAGTCAAAAAGCGAAGATAGTAGCGGTCGCTGGCGGTGAAATACATCTATAATGTGTACCGAGCAACGTTGAGTCGAGGGAAAATTATAAAAAAAAATCACGTAAAATTCAGATAGGGTAATTTACGCGGTAATATTGTTTAGATGTTCTAGAAACATCGATCCGATTGCTAACTTTATCATTTATTAACTGTTAGAAGATTATTCGGTTAGCAAAATTCATGCCACAGATCGTGATAGGCACAAGTTTATTCCGTTCTCGACGTTCGTCAAGCATGGCAGCATTCATTTAGTCGTTTTGCATTACCATGTATCGAAATTTCTACGCGCCATGTCCCACCTTTTACTATTTCGTCAGATTTCGGTAAAAGTTAGTTTTTTTATCGTTTCTCTTGTCCTCGCCGAGTCAAGATCACCGTACGATCCGTTTTTTTGTGAATTTTTCATCGGCAAAAGTCTCGTTATTGGACATGTGGTGGTGGGCCATCGTGATATCTCCGATCGGCGGAAACGAGAATTTTAAAAAATTTTCATCAGGTAAATTATTCCCCTCTTCAGGAAATTTTTTTATTTTTCGGAAAGCCTGATACCCTGCTAGGCGGAGCTATTCCGGTTGTGACACACCGTAAGTGTCACTGGTGTCCGTAATTTTTTCATTATTATTTATGTAAATATTATCGAGGGAGAAAAGTCAGTCCTTTGCAATGTATATATATATATATATATATATATACTGAAACATATCCTTACGGTTTTCGATCGATGACTAACAGAACCGCAACACACAGCGCTGCGTTGACTAGAAAACAATAAATGTGGCGACTAACCCCGACTTTATCTAGCCGGACCGGTTGGAATATATACGGTATCAACTAACAGTAAATTACCGAAATCCTTATCAATTATTACATTAATTCATCAGGCCATGTGCCGAACAGCCGCTCAACCGCACATACATGTATAATACAATATTTCCTTAATTCTCACGCTCACGCTGCCGACAGACGGTACCCTGTTGTTGCCGGACACACGCACACACACACACACCGAGACACCTATACGGGCTCAACTCCATGCATGTTGAAATCTCGACCGTGAAATGAAATTTACCTTCCCGGCCGTGTAAGCGTCCTGAACCGTATTATTCCCCGTTGACAACGATGATGCCGGGAGATCGAAAATTAATGATTTAAACCGAAGAGAAATTTCTAGCTCGACATCATCACTAGCTAGTTTAATTTATGCTATAAAAGATTTGTATGAATTTTTTCCTACGGATTTAATTATAACACTAATATTTAATACTGGGGTAGTTCGTCACTAAATAGAAATGATTCCTTCGTTCAAACTCTACTCTCAGACTACAACCTTGTGGTTCTCAACGACGGCTCTCCTACATATTTCAAAAACCAAAATTCCTACAGTTCTATAGACTTAACTTTCTCCTCTCCTAATTTAAGCCTGAAATGTGCATGGAATACCCTTGATGGAACCTTTGGTAGTGACCATGTTCGTATCATTGTGTCCGTTCATGGGACTTCCTCCTCTCATGTAAAAAAAGAATCCCGTTCTCCTAGTTGGAACGTTTCAAAGGTTAATTGGTCTGATTTTCGTTCGTTCCTGGATTCCTCTTCCTACAGATTTGATCCTAACTTAGCTGTTACATTTGTCTTCTCCTCCACAAAAATCTCCTTCTGGGAGCATCAGGCGATCCTACGCCTCGTCCTTATGGTGGAATGCGGAATGTTCAATTGCACACCAAGCCAGTGTATCCACGTTTCGTATTTTTCGAGCTGCTCCTTCTCTGGAAAACTTCCTAGCTCACAAAAGAGCTAATGCCAAATTCCGATTTACTCTCAAAAAGGTTAATCTTGGGCTGCTTTCTGTTCTTCCTTTTCTAGATCTACTCCTCTCTCACAAATCTGGAGGTTGGCTAAGGCTTTCCGAAACCCTCAGTCCTTAAATCCCTTTACTTCCGGCGTTTCGGAGAACAAGCTAGCTGCTTTCTTTGATTGTGTTGCTCCGCCCTATGTTCCTAACTTTGATGAATTTGACCTTTCTATCTCTGCCGCAAGCCATTCTGAGCATTTTCTAACCTTTCCGTTCACTTTTAATGAATTATCATCATCGTTCCCGAAAAATCCTAACTCTTCTCCAGGGATAAATGGATTATCTTATATTGTTCTTAAGAATCTTCCTGAATATTATCTTAAAATACTCTTAAATCTATTTAACTCTATTCTCCATCTAGGTTCCGCTCCTCCGTCATGGAAATCCTTTATCATCATTCCCATCCCCAAGGGTATTAATTCCTCGTCCTTCCGTTGCATTTCTCTTGCAAGTTGTCTGAGGAAACTTTTCGAATCCATGTTGAACCGGCGGCTGGTTTGGTGGCTGGAAAACAATGATGTCTTGCCTAACAACATGTATGGTTTTCGTTCTGGTCGAGGTCCTACTGATTGTGTTTCTTTCTTCTTGTCCCACATCTATAAATCGTTTATCCAGAAAAATTATACCCTAGCTACCTTTGTTGATATTTATAGTGCCTTTGACAGCGTCCACCTTCCAACTCTTAAGAGCAAAATGTTATCTATTAATTTACCTTCTCACTTCACATCCTTAATCATGAGTCTTTTCCTAAGTAGAACTGTTACTCTAAGATTTCCTTCCTTTTCGGAGTCACGAAAGGTTTTTCGAGGCCTCCCGCAAGGTTCCTGTCTTAGTCCTACGCTCTTCAGTATTTATTCTCTTGGTGTCGCCTCTCTTAATCTACCTTCTACTTCCTTATTTTTTGCAGATGACATTCTACTTTTTTCAGCTGCTCCTATCATTCTAAATGCTTGCAATAGCATGCAAGAATCCTTGAACATTCTGCAGAGTTCTCTTTCTCAAATCCATCTATATATCTCTCCTCCAAAATCTTCATGCATTGTTTTCACATTTGGTTTCTATAATCCTGAATCAATCAACATAAATATCGACAATACACCTATACCTGTTGTTTCCTCCGTCCGCTACTTAGGAATCTTTCTGAATAGTCGTTTATCCTTTAATGAGCATATTAATTACCCCCATTCGTCTACTCTAGAACGTTTGAATATCTTAAAGTCTTTATCTTCTTCCCATTGGGGAGGTGATCCTATGATACTTCTTATGCTCTACAAATCCATTGTTCGATCCAAACTTGATTTCTGTTGTTTTCTGTATGGTACTGCTGCTCGTTCTCCCCTAGCTAAATTAGATTTAGTTCAGAATGCAGCCCTGCGCTTATGTCTAGGAGTCTTAAAATCCACGCCTATTCCTGCGATTTTAGCAGAGGCTAATGTGGCTCCTTTATCCATCCGTAGATCCTATCTCGCGTATCGGTTCCTTATTAAACGTCTACATATTTACCCAAACAATCTTGTCCCTGCATATTCTTCTCTCTTGCAAGATTGGCGTTTTTCCTCTAATAAAGTTCCCATTCTCTGCCACATTGCCTCGCGTCTTATTAAGTTTTCGTCCTTCATCCTAACTTTCGATAAACTTCCATTTTTCCAGTTTGAGATATTAAATGTTATTCCTTCTCCTAATCTTTTTTCTTTGTCTTCTTACGTAAAATATCTCCCTGCTCATGCAACAGTTTATGAATTTAACCAGGCAGTTTCATCATTCTTTGCTAACCATACCCTAATTTTTACGGATGGGTCCAAAATGGCACACGGAGTGGGTGCATCTATCTACATTCCTGCTCTTAACCATTCCAGCCTGTTCAAAATTCCTTCATTTTGTTCAATTTATTATGCGGAGACATTGGCATTACTACGTGCCATTGAGCTCATTCCATCTTTTCCTCAATGTAAAATGTTCCTCCTAATTTCTGATTGTAAAAGCGCCCTTCAGTGTATATCCTCTCTATATGTTCCTTCCTACTCTGATCCTATTATTCTGCGCATCCGATCACTGATTTTCAGCCTTTGCAGATTGCACTCATTAACCATCGACTTTCTTTGGATTCCTGGTCATGCCGGAGTTGCGGGCAACGAAAAGGTGGATTATCTTGCTCGTTCGGCTATTTCTTCTGGGCGGCCAGTCGGACGGATTCCTTCTCATGAATTATTAGATATAGCAAAAAGTATCCAAAAGGCTAATTGGAAATCTTTTTATAAATCATCCTTCTCCAATCCTAATTCACAATATTTTTCCATTCACCCTAATCCACCTACTCAACCATGGTATCTAAATTTTCCGCACCTTCCCCGATTCATCATATCTGCTATCTGTCATCTTCGATCCGGTCACAGTCGACTTCCTGCTTCATTGTATCGTTTCTCCATAGTGTCCTCTCCTATTTGTCCGCTGTGTATCGATAACACAGTCGTATGTGACTCTGATCATGTATTCTTTGAATGCTCCTCTTTATCATCGGAAAGGGCAGCTCTATACGCGGAGCTTCTCTCACATGATGTTCCAACTCCATATTGTGTGTCCTTCATTCTCTCATTACAGTCAACGTTGATCATATCAATTGTAGCAAAATTCCTATCCTCCGTACTTCATTATATTAATATCTAATCCTTTCAGTAGTTCTCTTTGGCATTCCTAACTTATCGTGTCCAATTATTTCCAACAAACTCCTCTCTAAACGAAGAACACGTACTGATGTTGCAGTTACAGTCACAAACAGGCACAGCTCGCAGTTAATTTTGCGGGCTCGCTGTCGCATTTGCGGCCCTAACGGTAGATAGGTGAACTCCTTGTCAGTCGGCACTGCGGGCGCTGCTGTTGCAGTGTGGCCATAGTGTTCGGTGAAAATTCTGCTCATTTTCTTTTAACAGAATGGTAGGCGCTGTTTCCGCAGTCGTCGCCATAAATATGATTAATGTTTCACAATTAAAAACTATAAACTTTGCTTTATAGTGATGGAGAAAGTCATTGAACTTTCGGATAATTGTTTACGGACGCTAAGCGCTGTGCTCTATATAGGTTTCGTGCTTGATGGATCTAACTGCTTTTTAAACATCTCGCGTTTCTTCTTCCTTAATTATTTATAGCCAGATTCTTTTGTCCGTTTGTACTGTGGGCTCTGTAACTGCAGATGTGGCCATGGTATGGGACAGCTAACTCATTTTGCTCTTACCTTCGTCATTCCTTTTCTTTTCGTTTGGCATTTTTCGACGTTGATTGTTATTGTTTCTCCATCTTTGGTATAGCATTCTTTATCAGATTCCATTCCTTGTTACTCCTAATTGCTGCTATGTACACATGTTGATGGGTAATCGTCCGTTGCTGACAAGCCCAGGGAAAAACTCAAACAAGAAAAAAAAAAAAAAATACTATTTTCGCCAGTAAAACTATTAATGATACGTTTTTTATTTTATTCTAAAACCCAACTGCCATCGATCTTTTGCCTTCCTTATTTATTTTTAATTTTTATTTTGCAATTTTAATTAAAAATAGAGTTCAATGAGAAATATATATATATGTATTTAAACTTGGTCACGAACAAAGAGAGTTCGGGGATCGGACTACTAACAAAAATAAAAAAGAAGTAAAGTGTCTAATAAAAATACTATCTTACTATTTCTAAACTACCACTTTTTTAGGTATAATTTTATAATTTCGTTTTATTTTTCACCGCCTAAAAGTGAAACAAAAGTTTAAAAATTATAATAATTCTGTATTTTTAAAACATTTCTTTATATTTCTATAAAGGTGGTCGCTATTTGATGTTCTTTATGAAACGAGGGGTATTTCTCAAATCTACTACCTACCGTAGAAAATTTCACGTAATTATATAATCCCCCCCCCCCTGAAAATAAAGAAAATGTTCTTCCGGATCCGCCACCGGTAATTACAATAAAAGAATAAAAATCGACCCCAAATAATGAATAGAACACTTAATTATTTACTTGTATTACCTGTTGCAATTATGATTGCGTTTTATTGAATGATTTGCACTAAATCGGTTCCAGTTCGATCTCAAGTAGTTCAAACGTAAATTTCGAAACAAAGTATCATGATACGTTCATAGAAACAAATTACTTTAAAAAGTGGACGACAGACCATCTTTTTGTTAAAAAACAGATTCTTCAAATAGACTACTATTCTCAAAATACAAATGACAGGTGTAGTTAAAAAACTTCGATCTACGTAAAAATGGGTTTTCAAATTTTTTTGTTTTTTCTTCGATCGAATAAACGCGCGATAACTAAAATGAAACAACAAAAATCGTTACGGCCAGCAAATGAAAATATCAAATGTTTAAATTTTTGACAAAAGGCAATACAAGCAAAAAACAATAAATGGCGTTTCTAAAAATTAATAAAATCACGGAGATTTTATACAAGCACATTAAATCTTTCCGTCCAATAGAATTGTAGACTAGCTTCAAATTGGTAGTTGTTCGTTCGTGCCAGTCTGACTTCTGTCGATCGATAATTAATTTACAGAAAAATTTCCACTCTATAAGCAAACCAGTGAGAAAGTAGCTTAAATTCCATCGAAACAGAGCTTTCGTTATCTACAAAATGAAGTCATCTAATTGCAAGTAAATACGACGATGATGGTCTGATAAAAAAATGATCCCCGTTCGTTTAAAAAAGAACGTAATTTTTCTGTCCGATAAGCCGTCGCATCCGGCATGGAAACGTGTAAGGGAAACTAAAAAAAGTGGCAAAAAACCGGTCAGTTCTAAAGTTAGCCTGAAAACGATAGCGCCGGGGAATTGACACTGAACAGGGTAAACCTCTAGGTAAGAACAAGAAGCGTGAAATTACCAGCCAGGCAGTAAAGGTAAATCACCTTCATAAACCCTTCACACAGTCTAAACTTATGAATGTAATAGGCATGACGAAGAACCGGAAAGCGGTCTGACGATTTCCGGGTAGAACAAGTTAAAATGTTTGGTCTAGGTGCTATATAATGGCTCACCGCTTTGTTCAACAATCTTAAAAGAGTACCAAAAAGATATGGAAAAAAGCTCACGCTGTGCAATAAAATAATACCTGGAAAAACCTCGGAGGAACCGAAAAACCATTGATATCGCTACTTATTTAAAGTTTTTGAGAGACTGCTAATAGGGGAAGATCGATGCAAACCAAAATTGAGTGATATCCCGATAAATAAAATAAATGAAGTAAATGAAACGTGTCCAATAGTCTCACTGGTTGCTTATAACTTACCATAGCGGATGATAAGCTGTATCTTGCTTGCGTCATAGCTCCGCCAGATATTCGACGATCCGTTGCTACTGATGCAGAAAGAACAAGGCTAGAGACAGACTACAGGCGCCCTACGTTCGGTCAGATGGCATATTTCAAACCAGAAGAGGCTTACTACAAAACGACCGGATGAGCTACCGCACAAAAATTAAACGAAAGTATGTTGAAAGAAGAACTGAATCCGGTGCGCCCGCTAACTTGGCGTAGCTGGTAAATTTTAAATCGGATTCCTTCTGCTAGTTGCAGACGGGAATTTACCGACATGGGCTGCGGCCGAGAATTGGTAAATGTAAATGCGGGGAACGGCAGATTCCAGTGTGGCCTGCTGCCTTTAATGATGGGGTACGAAGCTAAGTGTCGAAGCCGTAAAAGTGGTTTATGTATTAATTGATGGCGTATAAATTTGCTTTCTATCGGTTAATTTTATTTTATTTTATTCGTCATATTTATTTTACGTATTAGCTCTCAAGCGTCTCTGACACGATGTGATTTTATTAATAATTAGGCAACTATCAGTTACAGAAATAGCTGATTCACAGGATAACCGAACACTCTCCGGTCCACAATGTATACACACATAAAAGCACATAAAACAATTATTTCGAACACCATGCGACCTAGTCGAAAAATCTCTAAACCAATAAAACTATAAAAATAATAAGAACAAGTTAATAATATAGCTTTTAGACTAGTGAAGATTACACACATGATTTCGTCATACACTGTACTAAATTCCGGAAAAATCAAAATGATAATAATAATAAAAGATAATTTTTATGATAAACTAGGGTGATTGAAAATTGTTTTCGGAAAAGGATTTTACCATTATTCATTTCATAATTTTACACGCGCACAAAAATTTCACATTGATGTTTCACTTCAAATACAACTTAAAAATACACTGCGCTCTCTAAGAAATGATTCCGTATTTGATTATTTCGTGGACGAATGATCGTAGAAACTACGTGCGCTCCTCACTTTTATTTTAAGCAATTTCATGCCGATCGTACTGAAACATGATACTTTTATTTTTCGTTTTTTTTTAGATTTGTTGTTAATATCGATTTAATAAAATCGTTTTTAATGATATTGCGTTAAATTACCCTCAAAAGAAAAGAAAAAATTCTGGAATTACCCTCGCAGAACCCCCTTACCAAAAAAAACAACAAAACAAGGGTAATAAAATGGAGTTTTCGTTTTAATTGCCGTCTAGTTTACTATACAGTATTACGGATATAGAATTGATTTTGAGATACAAAAATAACGATAAATTGTTCATACGGGAAAACTTATCCGAATATCGAGGTCGAAATGTAAATAGGATTATGCTAACTGAAGATAAATAACTAGCGATATTTATGTTAAATACGGCTTGCGACTTTGGGGATATCTATTATCAACAGCGATAAATTATTTAATAATTGGTATAGCCGGTGCTGCGTAATTTTAATCGATATCGTATCATTTTGCAAATTAGTGTCGCTGTTTGAAAAATATATAACCGGACCAGCGATGAATTAATTTGAATAGGTACACATTCAACAAATTACATAAAGCGGAAATCGGTTGTAACGACTTTGAACGGAATGAATAATTCGGTCGTTACAACGGCCGGTTTGTCATTGTATCCGATATCGAGTAAAGAGTACTTTGCTTTTTTAATGACTCAGATTTACGCCATTACTGAACAGTTACACTACGTTATAAAAATTTTTCACAGAATAATTTTTGCCGCTGATTAGACAAATAATCATTTATAATCTAAGCTATGTTTTTGTTAATAAATTCTAAAACGCAATCAGCAAATTTTTTTTCTCTTTACACATGAAAGTATGAAAAAATAAAACTTTAATATAAACCAGCGCGCGAAGGAGAAAACAATTATTACACACGATTTTTCCTTATTTGTGATCAAATTTGTAATTTTCGAAATTTTTTATTACGACCAGAGTTTTTTGTAATATTTTTCGTATATTTCCACCTACGTTCATCAGTTCCATTAAGTTTGCAGCAAGAATTTAACATGTTAATCAGCAACATAAGTAGAACAACGAATAGCAGTGTATCCGTTGCACCCCATAAGAATTTTATTTTTTCATATATATATACAAGTATATAAATATATATATATACAAGTATATAAATATATATATATATATATATATATATATATATATATATATATAGTATATATGCAGGGCCGCATCTGAGAAGGGTTTTCCTGGTTCAAACCCCCTCCGAAATGTCTGCGAAATAATAACTGCCTGAATTAAATGGACCGAAATTCAGAATAAATTTATTTTTTTTTAATTTTTGACAAAAGAAAAGAAAATTAAAATTTTTATGAATTCCATGGAAACAAATATTTTTTATTTGTTTTTATTGTAGTGTTAAAATATTGCATATACAATAATTGACTGCAAGGCTTTAGTGTAACATTTATAAATAAATATATTTCATGATAACACACACACACACGCACAATATATATATATATATATATATATATATATATAATGTATATAAAAATATTTTCGTAACTCCCCCCCCCCGCGAAATTTTGGTTTGGATACGGCCTTGTATATATGTATGTATTGTTCAGAATTCAGATTTACGAAGAAAAAAAAAAACCAAAACATGGGTACTAGTGACACACGCAGCGTCACAGTCGGAAAAGCTTCGCTCGGAGCATTAGGCCGTGGTTACCGTTCACGCGAATAGTAGCGAATAAGCGAGTACATGCGAATATTTAGTTACATTGAAAGTAGTGGCAGTGGTTACTCACGAGAGGCGGATGAAATATGAAATTATTCAATTCATTCGCTTATTCGCCTAATCAGTTTTTCCCCCATTTCTTCACAGTACATGCATGAAGAGTAGGCTAATTTCGATCTCAATTGCAACGGATACAACATTTGAAATATAGTCGGTCATCAACACCCCTTCGTAAGGTCTAGTTTAAATGAGTGTCGGATCAACCAGACGAGTTTTTAAATAATTTAATCAATTAGATATATAATATGTTTCTGTAATTTTAAATTTTGATGCGTATATAGATTTCTAAATGAAGATTTTTATTCGTAACTTACCTTAACGTAATAGAACGCTTTTCAGCTGAACAAATTACTTTCACAACTCGTCGTTAGCAGTTTTCATAGTTTATTTTTCTTTTTTAGACAAAATATATTTAAATGTAATCGGAGTGTCCTTCTATAATAGTCGAAAAATTTTGTTTTGTCCAACAACAGCTGTTTGTACAAATTATGGAATTCTGCCATTTATTGTTCGCCTTTTAAAAATTACATTATTCGACTTTTTTCTTTTTTTTTTAAACTAAACATTTGTATCTTAAATGATAACTATTTTCCCAAACAGAGTGACATTGTTGATTTATCTTAACGCACGAACCGAGACTGATAGTTAAAAATGAAGTATGTTAAACTATGGAGAAAATCCGATTATTATTCGTTACTTGCCGGAACAGTAACCACATTATTCGCTCAATTCGCTTCTATTAGCTTCTACACTCGCTTATTCGCAATTCGCGTGAACGGTAACCACAGCCTTCGAAAAAAATTATCATAAAGAAAAAAATTCAAAGAAACACTATTTCGCTGCTACGGATCAGTCGGGCTTCTCCTCGCGCGGAGATGTCACGGTGACCACGTGTCCAATGAAAATGCAATTTTCAAAAAAACCGGTATATTTCAGAAAAAAATACAAAACATAAATCGGACGACGCTAGGTGTAAACACGGAAAAGAGACTAGAACCCGACCTGTGAAATGACAGATTTTCCGATAAATTTAAAGAAGACCGGTTGCGGCGAGGTCTTTGAAAAAATTACACTATAAAACAGCGATACGGACTAGAACACAATTTAATGCTGTCACGGTGGCGATTGGCGAACGACTAGAATAATGTGACGTATCAAACTATTTTACTCTAACCGAATAATCGAAGAACAATTAATAAACGCGATAATGGTAACAATTATATCGATATTTCTCGTACATCTTTCGAATGATACCGCGTTAGCCGCCCCGCATGACTTTTACCGGATTTTATATATCCTCTCTTGGCTGCTCGGCATAGCTCTTGTGCCTGTAGTTAGCTCCGCTTGCGGCCGCCACCAACAATACACATGCACACAGTCTCAACCCCGACACAATTGTCTGTTCAACCGCGTACCGGAATCTTGGTTTTAGCCGATAAGCATCCCCGCGGCACCTATAACTTCCGATAACGCCGAATAAAACGGTGTTCCATAGACCACGAATTAATGATTTTACCAGAGAAAATATTTTTATAATTCGAACACCGCTAAAAAATCGCGCTGCAGGTACCGAATCCGTCACAATATATATATATATGTCAATTATCAAATCCATCTGGACCCGTGGGATCCAACTTTGGGGATGTACAAAACTTACCAATCGAATGGTCATTCAGCATAGTCAAATGAAGTTACTTGTAGAATTACCAATGCAAACGAAGATCTGCATGTAGATTTGAATCTGAAGTGGGTAGATGTCATTCGTGACTTCGCCCTCAAGCACGAAAAACGACTCCATCAACATACGAATGTTGAATCGATCCACATTATCAAATGTTAGACGCCTTAAGCGATTAACGCCGAACGATCTAGTTGCGCAAATAGTATTTATGTATATATCAATAATAAAAATCAGTTAATGAACTAATGTTCATGTTTAATTGCTAATTAGTCGTATATATATATTGATTACTTAAACGGTAGTTTAAAATTACGATACAAATAATCTTATCCTTAAAGAATATTTTACTACCGTATAAGGTCTTTCATGGGGCGGGGGGGTAATTATTTTTTACTTTTTAGCGCATTTTTATTAAATTTTTAAAGTAAATTTGGTATTTTTTGATTTATTTTTTTAATCATTTCATTTCATAATTTTAGTGTAAATATTTTTTAATATTAATACGGACGACAGGCCAACTTAACTATTTTTTGTACTCTACAAAGAGGTTACTGATGCAGAAGAGCAACGTTATGACAAATCGCGCCAAGAGTAACACATTAATAACACTTTAATCGTGCCCTATTTAGTTTCAAATTTTGACTGTCCGTGTGTTTTCTTTATATTCCGATGAAGTGAAATGTCGTGTACATTTCGTATACATATTTCAGGATATTTTAACGAAAAAATTCCGGTATGTATATATAATATCGAACTCTGACATACTGCTCCATTGCATCCTACGTTATTTCATAACTTATTCCGATCACAGTAAGTGTTCCCCGTTTGTAATCTACAAGTCAAATCTTTCGGGAATTTCGTATTCCGCTAAAGTACTTCCTCACTTTCATTTTAAAATTAATATAATTTAAAAAAAAAAAAAAATTAATCTAAACTTTAGCGCTGAGATATTTAATCTCTAAATCTGTAATTACTGGATTCGTAGGAACACGGCGGATAATAGGGTAGTAACATTAACCGGAAGAAATTACAAACTGCCCTCTCGTAATCCGAGCGAAAAACTGGCTTAGAGTAATGAGAAACGTGGCAGCGCCAGTCGGTTTTTCATTACGGTAATCGCGCTCGTTCCATCTATACACGGGCGTCCGATTAAACGGCCAGTGAACAACAGCGGTTATGTCGAGTCGTCTTTAGTCTCCCGCCGATTATTCTATTTTTTTATTTTATCTATTCATTTTTTCGTCTATTTTCAGTCTGTTATTCACGCATCGGAAGATGAAAATTCTGAAAATAGCATATTTCGAAACACTTTCTAGGTCGCTAGTTTGCAATTTCAGCATTTTTCGATAATCTGTAAATGATTAGAATTTTTCGTGAAATATTCCCATTTCGGAAGATGAAAATCTAACGTTCACGAACACCATCGGTAGTTCAAGGGGTCCTAAAGGGTGGAGTATAGATATTTTTTGAAGGTAGTTTTAAAACAGCGCGCTATAGCTTTTAATTATTTACGTTTCACGTTTCAAAAGTAAGTGTTCTTTCGAAATTAGGTGCGTCATTTTTTGAAAGAAACGAAAAAAGCGCTCTCCCTAATGAATTCCGCTTTTGCACGTTACATGTAAGCGATACGGTACAAATAAAAAAAAAAAAAAGGGTGAAAAAACAAGAAATAAGGGCAAAAATAAGATCCACCGAACTTAAGTTCCATTAAAAATTACTATTTTTTTCCATCAAATATTTACGGGAAAAAATAATAACGCTGTATTTTTAAAAATTCAAACTTTCTTCTTTTGCATGTGCGCGCACGCGCGTAATGTTTGTATTTTATTCAACATAGGGGGCCGTGAAGTGTGTAGGTCTTAACGTCTGTTCGGGGCACGTTGTTCGACGGTAATATCTCGGCGAAATATTTAAAAATATTCAGACTCGCATTCTCCGTTAGGTTGCAATGAAGGAAAATCCAACGGCGGAATGTAGCGGCGAATAATTTACTAGCTTTTAAAGTTCTATTATTAGAAGCAGGTAACACAACCTGAGAGTGTAAAGCTTTTATCCGAACGCCTGAAGGAAATATACACGTTTAAGCTCGCATCAGCGTACGATCCAGGTCGCGATATTACTTTTACATATTATCATCGGCAGATAAGAAAGTGACCCATTTCCATTTCGACTTTACGCTGCAGGAACTATGAATCGGGTTGGTAGCTGAATTTAGCCGAAAAATATTTCACTTTTTCGATTATCACTTATTTTACTTTTTCGGAATGCAAATAATTCCATCCGTATATATATATATATATATATCGTTCGTTCGTTCGTGGATCTTATTTGAAATCGGAATGATCAGTGTCTAAACCGCGATGAGTATGCTAAATTCTTATCACATGACCAGTGATGTAGCATTGTATTCGTCTTAGCTTATCAAATTTCAACATAGGCATTCTACTGTTTTGATCTCGAGTTACTTTTCTTTAATATTTATCAGATTTAAAAAATGTTTTAACCTAATTTTGCTGAGATCGCTCATTTTTCTCACTATTAATAACATTAAAATAATCAATATATTAATACATTTATTATACAATACGAACGGGTTTTGAAGATTAAGATTTCACGATCGCAGAATGTATGCGATCACGAAAGTTTCGAAACACCTCAAAATTATACAATAAATAGGTTAATATAAGTTGATATTTTTAAAAAGAAACTCTTAAATTTATAATACTTAAAAAATGTTTCTTTTTATGATTTCGTAATTATAACATTTTTTCGGCTAAGCAGTGAAGATTAGAATTCATCGAGCGTGTACTTATGAACAGGAGTTCACTGAATAGGCTTGTTTTTTCTATTTTTGTGATTTTCATAGCACGGGTCAACTTCATGATTGAAAAATGGATGCAGGTGTGTGAATGCCATTTCGCTATGATAAAGTAATGTTACCTAATGTAGTAACAGCTTTCCAGTGGTACTAAACAGTAGTATGAAAACTCCTAATACCAGATATTCAATTGTATATGATGCACATACCCGAATAAAAAAAAAAAAAAACGCGCTGTGTACAATACGCTGGTCATTCTATCGAAATAGAAAAGTACTTGGTTGGTTAAATGCTAGATTTGATTAACTGTTTATGCTTTTGTCGAATGTATGTGTAAATACGCGTTTAGTGACTGGCTAACATTAGAGGCTCACAGCGTGAATATATCATGAAATTGAACAGATCATCAAATTTCGATAACTCTACTTGATATCAACATACTGATTAGCATCTTACATATATCAAACCAGTGTGCTTTACTTTTCAGCTATTCGTAGTAATTTATATTAAATAGTTCGTAAGAGAGAAATGACTGGTTAGTTTTATTATTGCTAACGTTCTATCTTAGGCTGTTTAAGTTGTAATAATTAGCATCGCTAGATCGACGAAGGTTCATAGATTCGCTAACAGGGCAGTTGAAATTTCGATGACGCTGACAGGCAAGGGGTCTTTTATTTCTTTGAAGTCTCAACTCTTCGGGTATAGGCAGTATTTTACAAATTTATCGTGATCAGCTGGAGCTGTTCTTTTTAAACCTTGTTAGGTCTCGATAAGAGTTGTATAGTATCGGCAGAACGTTTTCGTTTCTAACTATTATGTTGTGCGCAGGCGTTTCTTCAGCTTACAACAATAGTGCGAGTTACCGTTCCGGCTAGGCCTTAGAATATCATATTATACTTGTTTAATTATTATTCAGTTGCACAGTTTCATATGCGTTGCCAGGCCACAGGATTTATTTTATTGAATCTAGCTTTCGTTGCTCTTTTACATGTATCTATTCTAGCTGTAATCACTTAATTGCTACATCCACGTGTACTATCTTGTCACCGAATTTCACATTACAGTACGATAATACCCGTTTTGCGTTTATGTGTTGTTGTTTTTTGTTTGTTTTTTTTTCAATTTTTTCCATCAGTGAGTAATACAGTAGTCACTGTGGCACGAAATGTTATTGTAGCTATTTTTTCGATTATGTACACTTGTTCAGGTTATTTATAGGGTACATTTTATATGTATCGCAACTTGACTGTTATTGTTAAGCCATTTAATTGAGTAAATGAAATAATGTGAACACAAACAAGATGGGGTTAACTTGGAACTATTTAAGCACGATTCGATATTGCAGAACACTATCTCTTCCGTTGCCTAATTGTAGGAGCTAACAGGTTGGAAAGACAAATTCTATGCTTACTCTATTAATACAACCGAGTGAGCGTTACACTTTAGTACCGTAAGTCGATTTTTTAGGCCAGATTAACCGGATCAGCTATTTCACTTTACACCAGACGAATTAGCTATCACAACTAGGAAGATGTGTCCCCGTAGAGTGCTATTAAGCCACACGCTGCACTAGTATTTTACAATGTAGCCTTGAATTGGTGATGAAACGTTACTTTTCAACGGATAGATATAGAAATATTGATTTCTTCTCTATATGCCGGACGGTATATATAGTCATGAAGATTCAGAAATATTTACTTAAAAATAGTATGAAATTATGCAAGACAATAAACGAATCAGGTCGAGTAGAAGTTCTCTTGGTCTTTTATGTAAAGAAAAATCTAAAAATTACGGTTGGTTCTGGCGCAGCTTTGACAGATCTACAGTTCTCGAATTCCTGTTATCACAAATTAATATCAAAAATATCTATCTTAAGGTGTTTGTTATTTTTGAAAATTCATTAATTACTCTTGTTAAATGCGGCACTATTAAGAAGAACAGCGATTTCAGTAAATATAGTGAAAAAATGATATGTCGCAAGGCAAAAGTGCTCAACGTTATTCGTTGCTAGCTATTTCCTGCAATAGCACTTCACAGCAGTTTTGCAATAATACAGGATTCTCCTCGAAGGAAGGCACAATTACTTCAAACCGGCTGCGTGCGACCAAATCCGAAATAGATTTGAAATTACGTAGAAGATTGCAGTTATCTGTTACATTTGGAAAACCAGGATTAATAAGGATTCTTCCGACCACCATCGCTTTTTAAACAAAGGGCGTGTTTCATGTGGAATCTACAATTCATCTCTCCCATACGTTATAAATATATGTATATGTTGAAAACCGCGAAAGAATAATTTCAGACAAATTTTGATGTCTGCTGGTGCCGAAGTAAAACAACTTTTTACCAACATCAGTTTCTAATAATAACTGACGTGGATGAATAAAGCCGCATACTAAGCCCAGGCCACGCGTAGCACACGTTCCCAATTTTTTTTTGCAAGTATCGCATTTGAACCCAGCACACGAACAGTCTACGTTCCATGTTTTTGTATATATAAACAGCGTGCGAAACAAGATGAATAAATTGAAATTTTCAACAACTAAAAAGTTTAAACCAACCGACGCACTCGATAAAACTGTGCTTTTCGCAAGGCGATGCACGCGTGAGCTGTGAGTGGGCTGGATTCAATATGTGACGAGCTTAATGGTTTCTGCTGACCTTTTGTGGATCGCACGTAACCGAGTGAATGTTTTAATTTTATAATTATTGCCGATTCATTTTGACTTGTCATTCGCTTCGACGAATTAAGTTCCGTTCGGATTATAAACTTTTCCGATGTAATTATTAAATTGCCATCGCATTTCAGATGATTTTAATCTATATACACAGTTTTACAAGAGGTGATTATTATTGATGGCACTGTTGCTGTGGGGGAATAGAATAAAACGATAAACTTTAACTTGCTGTCGAACAGTTGTTGTACACAACCGACAAATGACGTAGAAAGATGGTGGTCGGGACGCTAACTGGAAGTTTGTTGTAACAATAAACGAACGAAGAGTGAAACGACGGCACATAACTGGCAACACACACATTGCATTACGCTTCATCGGATTCCATTCTTCCAAATGAGTTAATAAAACGTTGCCTTGCTCAATGTTCTGTCAACAGTAAGACTTGCCATTTCGCGAATAAAAGCTCAAAGTTTACCCAACTTTCTACTTCCTTCTTCTCGTTTCCATACCACACTGTCTGTGTTTTTGTGCCGAACGATATTACCATCAATTTGATGAACTCTCTAACCCTTAATGAAATAGTTGCTCGTTTCCTCGATAATTTCTAATGCGACAATTATTTTAATTATCTACACATCACCTTGGCTAACTTTTGCTCTGCGAATATTTCTGAAATACAAAACGATTTTTCTTCCAACGTAATTTCTTTCATTTTATCGGTTATTTTAAAATTTAACTTTCGCTAGCATGAACTTTTGCTTTGCACTATATATATATATATATATATTCCGAGGTAAGTGGCTAATATTTTTATCTTATTTTTTACAAGTACGAGAATGTGCTAAGTAATCCTTTTTTTCCCCGTTTTTTTAACCATTTATTTATTGTATCACGATATATATAAACATGTATGAGACTTGCTATCGCGACCCCAACTATTGAATATTATTATTTACTCTATATAAAATGATTACATTGAAACATTTATTCTTTACTGCGTTTACTTGTATGACATATGCACGTAACCTGCTCCTTTCGAAGTTACTGAAATACATTTTTAAATTATTTTCATAATTTCTGTATCTTATTTTTATTTTTTAGTTTGCTCCACAAATGTATGTTTTCTTGTTAACACACTTATATCAGGACAATTCATTTGACGGACAAGTTGTAGTGAACTAAAAAGCCGTCATCTCCATAGTCGTTGGTGAAAACGGATATCATTTGAAGAAGTCGACTTGAAAAACACGTTGCGGTTGGAAATTTATCAAATTGAATTTGAATCGGAGAATAACAATCCTTCCATTTCTGCTAGCCTTAGTTGTGTATCGACACTCTGTGCTGGAACACTTACAAAAATGCAGAATTACATTTCGTAATTTAACAAAAGTCGCCGCGATAGCCTAGTTGCTAGAGCGCTTGACTTCCGTTATGGAGATCACGGGTTCGATCCCGAGCGACGACGAACTTATTACAAGAATAAATAAATTAGTCGCTAATAGTCACGTGGAAGGCAATGGCAAACCACCACGTTCAACATCATATGCGCGCTAGGTCAGTACACAGCAGACCCACACGGGACTGCACTTGTATATCGATAAATCAAACGATTACTAATCAGTTCCGAATGTAGTCTTGCGTGTGTACACCTGCGTTGCATATGACAATTGCCTAGTACACTATGCCTATGTTTGTACAGCTGAGATGTACGAATAGGTAGTCGTCGACGCTCAGTAATTAAGTATGGCACTATAAAGAAGAATTTAACAAAAATTTTTGTCAACTCGTACACAACCCCGATAATAATTTTTCTTCTCTGACAATGGCTAGCCAACTTTACTGTCAATAAAAAGTTAAATGTACACCGCACACACACATGTTAGCATATTTCTTTTGTATTAATGATAATATTTATACCATCCATTCCCTTAGGAAATATTTTAATTAAATTTTAAATAAATTGCGACATGTTTCGGCAACAAAGTAGTGTCATAACCGATGCAATACACAATGTGTTTGGATAAGTAAAAGAAAACAGATTACGTTCTCTTATTACGAAATTTATATAAAAAACAATATAAAATAAATCGATAAATCACATAATTTTAATGATTATAAATATTTTTATATTAAAATAAATTATAAATTGCATTTAAATAATAGATTAATAATATTAGGAAGGTTGTTATTTATAATAAATTGTCCTTAAATTTCTGAATATAATATATTTCTGCATCATCTAATATATTATTATTATTAATTACTTCTAGGATGTTTAAATCTATTTTAATATTACATGTTAATTTATGATAGTTATTTATAATATGGTCGACTAGTGCAGATTTATTCAAATATTTATACCGTATTACATATAATGTGCTCGCTTTAACGTGTTCTTGTTGTCTGTCCAATAAATGTTGAATAACTGAAAGTTATGCGTAGCTTACTCAAGAAAGCCCGCAAATACGTGTATTAATCTTCCCCGCAATGTAGGCTATTAAGTTAAAAGTTTAAAACTGTGGGTTCCTTCCGACAGTTAACGCAGCCGTATGTTGCGAATCTTATATTTCGGTACACTTTATTCATTTCGAACGCATTACGATGAATGTACGTAAAATTTCGGGGTTCTGAACGTTTAAAGGGTCTGCGGCATAATTGGTCGCCGCGACACACGTTTCGCTTCCGACGTTGAATATATGACACATCGTAAATGAGTATATTATTAATGTCTTTATGACTGAGTTGTGTAATTATTGAAAAAAAAGTGGAACGTAATATAAAACACACTATAGGGCGGAATGATAATACCTTGGCTAGTAATTAAGAAACATCAAATTTCTAACATGTATTAACTAAATTGCTCGTTAAATCGCATCAATCAGAGCAGAACGCATCCTCCTTAACGTTAATTTAAGATCAGGTTTTACTTTTCCCAATAATCGAGCGTTGTAGAATACTAGAAATCATGGATTCGTGCTGGAGCGTATCGCTAATCAATCGGTTAAACTGTTCTCTAACAGTACAACGTAATACCTTACTATACAAATGAAATGAAGTAAAAACGAACAGTTCCCCAAAGGGGTAGTCTCCGATTCGTTTAATTTTACGTAAACATCGGTTTTTAATTTTTCCTCGATTCAACGTGTTTCGGGGTTTGCATCATCGTCTCTGGAGTACCAGTGCGCGAAAGAACATGTAGAGACATAACAATGCCTATATATTTTAAAATAATTTGAATATTTTACTCGACTAATTCGGTTTGCAAGCGCCAAAACTGTAACCATTTGCACTTTTACTTTTTTTTTTTTTCCAATTTATTTATTTATTTTTAACATACATATAAAGCTTTAATGTGGTTAGGGGTGGAAACCATCAATTAAGTTTTTGGTTTGCACTTTTACTTACTCTTCCTAACTCCCACATACCATATTTCTGGAATAATATTTTATGCATTCCTAAGTTCATCAGCAATAGGCATCTCGTCGCATTTTTTTCTTTTTCTTACCTTCATGCAATTACCTACTGACTAAAATCGTATTAATTTTTTTGTTTAATTTTTATTTTTTTCCTTCTTTTGCCATACTTATCCGTTTACCATACGTTGTTACACATAAAAGTAAAATGTACCCTCGGCGCTGCTAAACTTTAACAATTTACTGAACTCTTAAACGCATTAGGCTCGTTTTGTTTCTCTGGGTCGTCTTTGCTGCAATATTTTCTGCTTTTAACCAATACTTATTTTCGGATTAGCTATAAATCTGGGAGGAACTTCAATCTGAAATTCCCGTGACATTCTACGTATTGCTCTATTATTTTTTTTTTAAATATTCCATTTCGTAGGCAATAAGTACGTGTGTTAATGATGTAACCACTTTAATTCGAATGAAGTTATCCATCGACCACTTTCCGGCTATTTTTGGGTATTTTAATCTTTTGATTATTCATTTAAGTAATGGAATTCTGGTAAAGTTGTTCTAATCTTTCGATTAAGAACTTTCGGTATCCTAAAGGTGTATGTAGATTTTGTCGTGACGAAATTGCAGAAAATCGACCATTACTCGTAATATTATTCAATACGATGCCTGAATACGTTTTAGATGGCTAATTTTTGTGCGGTTCGATTTCGCATACGTCTGTCATCGGCTTGATCAATGTATTGCACAGAAACGTTTTCGTTGGAAATTTTGTTTTGTTTTACTTACTTTTTGAAGATCAAATCAGGTAGGTGACGTCCACCATTCTCCATACACTGAGTAAAACGATTTTTGACGTTTGTCATGACTCTTGCCAGCATATCAGGCGTTATCCTGGCAATTTCTTCCTGGATGTTGGTCTTCAAATCTTGTAGGGTCCTTGGACGGTTAACATAAACACGGGATTTCAAAAAACCCCATAGAAAAAAACCACAAGGGGACAAATCAGGAGAGCGGGCCAGCCACTCCAAATCGCCTCTAATTGAAATGAAGCGCTCTGGGAAGTGTTCCCTCAAAACGACCATCGATGCTCTTGCCGGTGTGTGCCGTTGCACCGTCTTGTTGGAACCAAGTGTCCCCTAAGTCCAACTCATCTATCTGTGGGAAAATAGAATCGTGTAACATGCTTATATACCGGTCCGAAATCACTATCACTGTTACTTCCGTTTTCCTCAAAGAACCAATAATTCCACTTGAGGAAATTGCACACCATACTGTGACTTTAGGTGAATGTAAAGCTCTTTGATGCAATTCTCGAGGATTGGTGTCAGCCCGGTATGTTTTGTTTGTTGACGGTTCCACACAATTTGAAAATGCATCACTAAAAACACAATAGCGTCCTCAGGAACGACTTCCAAAAGAACCTCGCACGCGTTCCTCCGAGAGTTGAAGTCACGTTCAAAAAGTTCCTGCACAATCGCCAGCTTGTATGGATGGAGATGAAGATCATTATGAAGAATTCTCCTCAAAGAACGATCGGAAAGTCCAAGGGCAGACGCTTGTTTGCGCGCAGAACGCCGTGGTGATCGTAACATTAAAGCTCTCACTGCCTCAATGTTCTCAGCTGATCTAATGGGCCGAGGTACTCCATTTCTCCGTTTTGTCGTACTTGCAGTTTGTCTGAACGTAGTGACCCACATAACAATTGATTTCCGGTCCGGGACAGGGGCCAACGGAGCTAAATTAAAGCGATTCCGAAAGGCGCGCTGGATTGCGATCATAGAACATCCGTTCGAAAAGTAGGTCTCAATGGCAAACGCACGCTCCTCACTGTTTCAACACATGATGGTGATTAAACTGTATCGAAACAAAACTTTATGGTTTCGTCACCAGAACTCCGCTACAACATCAATCGACTGAATAGCGTGCATTTTAAAAAAGGAAGTTATGCTGCCGCACCCTGTACATTGAGGTGTGGTGTGTTTACGAATGAACTAGAAATGAACCGTATAAACAGTAAGGTCTCCCTGCAGGTTTCGTTCTAAGGTTGAATGATCATCCATTCTTCGTTTTTCGGTCAAACTGAGGGTACTGTACTACACTCGCGGCCATATAGCTAAACGGTGATTCGCGGCTATTACATAGACCGAGATTTCTTTTCTTCTCTCTCAAAGCTGAGCATCTTATACACGGTTTTGTACCACTGTGGTCCGTCGTGAAGTATGTCGACGGCCATACAAGTTTTTTAACACTTCTATTTTATTCTGCTCGTGTTTTTATTTTTCCACAGCCTAACAACAGTTGTTCGAGCTCGGACACACTTCTTTATATAACGTTTCCCAGCCTCTCATCTTACAATCTGTTTTTATTTCTTTTCCTCGGCTTTTTCTATTACCGGCAATCGTTCACCATCGACAAACCAAATAAAATGAAAAAGAAAATAAAGTTTTCCGGTATTTGATATTGATGTGTACATTTAAAATCTGTCTGGTGAATTAAGTTAATTGCTTCTCCAAAATTCTTTATTTAATAAACTTATTGAACATGAAATTTAATAGATAGTAATAACTAAATTAAAAAGAAAACAAATTTAAAAACAGTGTGTCTAAAAAATATTTAAAATTAAGTGTAATCTTCGAACATTTTTACCAGTGGCTCTGAAAAGGCTCAACTTCAGCTACAGCTAAATTTTCACCTTCGATAGACGCGCCACAACTTCTGTACTATCTCGATGTCGCGATTTTTTATTATAGTTAAAGTTAAGATTTTAATCTGGTTGCAGTTGGCAGTTAAAATTCGGTGTAATCGCTCTTCCGGACTTTGTTCTTTAGTGTTGAAATACCTTTTTGCGAAACGATCCATCCGACTGGTATATTTTTATCTTCAATTTTCACTTTTCAACGTTGCTTTGCGTCATTTCTTATTAATTTTAAATCGTTTCTAACGTTTCCCCTAATTCCTATTCTTTAACGGCTTTCATACACCGTTTTCTTCTTAGTTTTTCCAAAAATTTTCATCAGCCGCGCTGTCAAAAACTTTTTCTTTTTCGGGGGACTTATTTCTTTTAAACTTGCCGCTTATTCTTCCAATATTTTGTTTTGCACGCTCTTTTTCATTTTCTACAGATTCTATCAAACGTAAAAATATTTCTTTGCAAATTCGTATATACATAAATATAATACCAAGATATTGATATTTCATAAAGCAAATACTATATAATGGTGAATGAAATTTCTTTTATCCGCGCCTAGTTTGGCGGAGAGGTATTGAGAGAGGGGATTTAATAACTTTTAAACTTCAGCCATTTTCGATTTTTTTTTTTTTTCGGGTTCTTTTCTAACTCTTATCGAATGTCATACACATTTGAATAGTAATTTTTTCCGAAGTATTTCTTTTTTCTTTTTAAGTAGCTAATGGACCGTGGTGACCCATCTAATTAAGTTCGTGGCATCGTAAAATCGTTATTTTGCAATTTAATTTACTAATTGATCCGTATTGTATTTGAATTTACTCGCGTCAGCGCCGTTGGGCTTTGTACGTATTGTGAACCTTAATTTCAAAATCCCCAACGCCCTGTTAAGGGTATGGGATTTCAATTTATTACTGCAAAAACATCTTCGAATTATATGCTGTTTTGATCGTTACATATTGAACAATTTTCTAATGTTGCTACTTTAGATCGAAATAGATATACACTCTCAATACAACATGGACATTTAAATACAGAATTTTTGGTGGAGACTTTGCATTTTGCTTCCTCTGCACTACACTAATAAAGTATAATTGGAAATTGTAATTGTTCGACATAAGTTAATTGCGATTGATCCGTAATATTTATCAAGAATGCGTTTAAATTGAGATTATATTTGTTTATCGATTTAAACAAAATAAGGCTTATTGTAATATATATTTTTAAAATTATATCGATATTATTTGTAATTATATATAAACTGATACAAACTTACTTAATGATAACGGATGATAAATAACTGGTAATCGTTTTGTATGACTTTTGAATTGGAGGAAAGAATAAAAGCAGAATACGGGTTGAGGAAAAAACTTTCGTACCAACTGCCGTTAGCAGGGACAAAGATGGGGGAGCAAACGTATAAATATATTATAACTCAGATGTTGAATAAAATTCCTAAAGAAATAATAGAGAAGGAAAAAATAGGGGAAAGAAAAAGGAAAATAAAGGAACGGCTTCAGGAAGAAGAAAATATATAAAAAAGCAATAAACATAAAATAAAATGACAAGGTGTAACAAAAAAACTGAAAAAAAAACAACAAAAAAACAATGAATGTAAAAGATAGAAATAGATTATTAAGTATTGATAAGTAAAAAGATAGATTAAGATTAGTAAATATTACACGATTATGTATATGTATAAGTTAATTTAAGATGGTAAAGTGTTCATAGGATAATTCGTCGACAAGCGTTTTAGTTCGACGACAGATTTGTATGTAGAAAATAACAAATACATATTTTTCAAAAAAAAATTAATTTTATAGCAAAAGTTTCTAAAAGCTTTTTAACATTCTATGAAGCATTTTAATTTTTAATATTCCTTTGCATCTAGAATATATTCCAATGAATTATTTCGCTTATACTATTTAGGATATAACGATAATGTATGCGGTTAATTGATACAAAAAAGAAAAAATGATAACTCTGCTCTCAAATTATGAAAGTAATCTGTTAATGATATAATCGTTTATCTGAATAAGTGTAATTATTATTTCTCACAACCAAATGGGGGCGTTATACGAGAATATTTCGTATCAAAAATTATAATTTCTTTTTATCAGAGGCAAGATTGAATTTGTAATTTTTGACGGTTTATATTATAGATAAAAAATTTAATGCTGTTTTCTTAGATATGTTTTTTTAGGGATTATAATTGCAACTCTCTAATAATTAAAATAAAAAACCTCCTATTCCAACTTTCATGATCTGAGGTATATGTCACATTCTTATGGGTCCCTGGTCATGTTGGGGTTCCCGGCAATGAGCGGGTTGACTTGGCTGCTAAGGCAACTCTATCTAGCCCGATGCCGTTTAACGCTTTACTGTCTCGTTTTAGCGCATCAGTCTTTCTGATGCACTTTGCTGAGGAGTGGAGCAAACTATGGTCAGAACAAACAACCTGGCTCAGGTCCATAAAGCCGGACACCGACCCATGGTGGCCGCCGTTCCCCGTCACACGTAGGGATGTCTCGATCCTATCGAGACTGCGTCTGGGGCACACTGCACTATCACACAATCACGTCTTTGAAGGAGCTCCCCCTCCGGTCACTTGCCCACTGTGCGGGTTCATGGCCTCACCAACTGTAGAGCATCTGCTGAAATGGTGCCGGCATACTTCCCGTACTTCTAGTCATACCTCACCCCACCGTCTGTTGTCGAACTACCCGGATTGTGTTCGGGCGGTGTTGAGTTTTGCAGCATCGAACAGACTGCACCGCCTTCTGTAATTTCAAGTGAGTCTAGGTGCCGTAATAGTCCAGGTAGTTACACACGGCGCCTAGATTTATATTTGTAAATTTAGTATTAAAAAAAAAAAAAAAAAAAAAAAAAAAAAAAATTGTATTTAAAATATTAACATTGCTATATTTTCTGAAATTATTTTAAAATATAAAGATGGAAAAAAGAAGGAGAAAAACACTATATCACTGTACGTTAATTTTAAAAAATTGCAAAATAATATAAAAATGTTTTATAATTCCAGTAAAATTTCTAAGTAATTAAAAAAAATATCGATGACGCCATCATAACACTTTTTTGTCCATGCTTTTCTTTTTTTTTTTTATACAAAAAGCAAAAACCTTTTTACGTGAAGTAAAGAAAAATTGGAGTGCTAAATATTTGCGCTCTCCTTCGACAACTGTATGGACTATTTTTCCCAAGATGATTTCAAACATATCTTTTCGCACTGTGTTGATTTCTTCAATCGTAATCGCTGACCAAAGTTCTATTCGATAACCAGTCCTCCTTAATAATTCTCCTCTTTCTGATTAATAAAATCTCCCCCAAGCAATCTGGTCAAAGGAGACTCTAGTCGGTTGCGAAGTCCTTGACAATGGTGCGCAACCTACAAACTAATATCTAATATGTATATAATTATATATATATATATATGTATATATATATATATATATATATATTAATGACTATGTCACTGTTAGAGGGTAACATGAATTTCACAAAAAATTGACGAAATATATGTACAAAAAAAAAAAAAATGATTTGGCCGAGCTGAAAATTTTTAAGATTAATGAAAAACGTACATCTTACTCAGCAGATTATCCCGTAAAAGTATTAAATTGAAATGATACATAGCGTTGCGGCCAGATTTCAAATAACAATTTTGTGTAGATTAGAAGGAAAAATTTTTAAAGAATTTTTCGGATTAGTGTAGAGTTGTAATGAAAAAATGGAAATGCACAAAGTCTGGAGAATTTCGAATTTATTTCGGCGAAAAGAAAAGTTATTTTGCAAAGGATGACATAATTAGTTGGAACCGACTGTTCTATAATAATAATTATGAAGGACTATCCATTTTGTGGTTAGGGCTGTCCTCCTGCTGAGATCCAAAAGAGCGAATTATATCAGTGTATATCTATATTAAAAAGAAAAAAAGCTGCCGGAAACTTTTAGAAATTTCCTAACAAACAACATTCCATTATAGGTTACATCGGATTTTCAGAGATAACGGTTCTCAAAGTTGTACAAAGAGTTTCATTAATAACGACGAGTGACCAACTGCAGCATAGGTTGCATTGAAAGGCATAGTTGGAAGACGGTTTTCTATTTATTCACGGATGTCTTAGTTAATAAATTTCACTAAACTCCGGAATTATCTTGTTAGAAATAAAATCGTGAACAAATAATCACGCATTATTTTAGGCTATTTTAGTCTACGCAGGACTGAGCGATAATTCTCCATTACTACTAAGGCTGAACTTATCTTGCCTGCTATTGGCCACGAGGCCGTGCACGCTTCATAATAAAATTCGATTAAAGCGAAATCGTAATAAAGGCGTTTCTTCTTCTTTCTCCTGATAACTTGAAATTTTTCTTTTTTATAACGTTGATTAATTATTTTTTCTTGCCTCGGGCAAGTGTTGGCAGCAGAGATTAATTTCGAATGGGAAGGGAGGATTTCTGCCAAAACAAATTTAAAAACGAAAATGCTTTTAAGCTCGAGTTTTGTAAAATCTTTTTAATATTTTATAATAAATATTTGCTAAGCTAAAATGTACCGTTTTCATTCGGAACGAACGACGAGCAATTAAGAAAAGGAATAAAAAAACCAAAAAAAAAAAAAAAAATGATTCCTGCAATTAATACCTTTTTGGAATTTAAACCGGTAAAATATAAGCCACCACCTACGACGGTTTAATTAATCCGCTATTCTTTGCGGAACTCAAAAATTACAATTGGCCGCACTTTTTGTTTTTTTTTAAATATATTCTATTTTATGTCGCGCAACCGAAACGTTATTTGCGACGCGAAAAAAGATTTACATCAATTTAAGTAAGCTATACAATCAAAGATTTACATTGAGCAGTAAGTAAACTAAAACTATAACTACAATAGTAACTACATTAGATTAATTACACCGCAGTCTTGCAAGAAGTGGAAAATAGGGTTAGCATTTTCTCCAGGTATATCTGTTAACGCTGGTTCCGAGCCGAAGTGATTCGTGTCTTTGATCTGAGTAATTTCTGCATTCCAGTAGGATATGTTGAATTGTGATTTGTACTCCATATTGATCGCAATATGGAGCTGGCGCGCGACCTAGCAAGTAGGAGTGCGTAATGATGCTGTGACCTATTCGTAGCCTGGCTAGGATAGTTTCCTCCTTTCTTGACGTCCTGTACGAGGATGACCACTTGCCGATATTGGGTTTTATTTGATGTAGTTTATTGTTATTTGCAGTGTCCCATTCTGTCTGCCATAGATTTTCCACCAAGGTTGCGATTTTTTCGAATTCAGATTTTAATAGACTTTTTTGGATTCCCAAGGATGCGTTTGTTAGATGGTTTAGTCTGGTTCGAGGATTGCAGTTTAATTCTTCGAAGTATAATCCGTACCTGATGCCAACTGGTTTCGGTTTGTTAGGTTTAATTGCATATTATAGTCTGCCGCACTTTAATCCGTTCTTAATCAATTTTTAAGTTCTTACGTATTTCCTAGTATACTTCTGTAACTAAATCATATCCTTCAGTGTAAATATTGTAGTAAATATCTCGATGTACGTTACAGTCGCAACGACAGAAATGCCATTTTAAATTTTTTTACCGTAAATGTGCAAAGATCGTGCATCTATTTTTTCTTTATCTTTTTCCCCGAAACTCTAGAATTTTATTTAACGATAACGTTCCGGATATAGACTCTGAAAGTTTAGCGTACTTTATATTATTTTAGTGTTTGCCCAATGAATGTCGTGGAATTAGTCCAGAGCTAGAAAAACCTATTACCACTTTTTTCTGTTAAACGGTAAAAGCATTTATGGTTTTTTTTTTGGTAAGTTAAAATCAAGTTCAAAAATATAATACGAAATGATAGCGATGGTAAGAAACTAAATGGAATGCGCCGGTTCGACTGTCGAACAAAAAGTAGCCCAGAATTTGTAAAACACATCAAAAAATACTGCTCGTCTTGTCCGTTATTAAACGAAATTGGTTTCCCATTTTTTCTTTTCCCAGAAAAAAAACACGCTCCAGGTGTTCCATGTTTTATCCGTTTTTGTTGCTTAGCGCGCGGTTCAAACTTGAAATCGTTTCTCTTCGATAGCAGTTTCAAAATTTTTCCTACTTATAGTTCCGACATAATACGACGGAATCTTGAATATATCTTTGATCTTTACTAGCAACTCAATTTTCTACATTTTTCGTCTTCTTGTGCGCGATAATTTTTTCTCGTTACCTGATAGTTTACGAAAAAGAGTAAATTTAAAATAATTTAAAAAACAAAAACATCAGAAAAATGTTTTTTTTTTTTTTTTCTTCAATTTCAACAACACACCGGTATGAACGAACAAAAAAAAAGTATATTTGTTATAAACGAAATTTTGAACTAAAAAAAAAAAAATCGAAACAACTAAAATTATAAATATCACACGATAACAAAGAAAAAAAGCATTAACGTCCCATCGAAAATCCGGAAAAATAGGGTGGTGCTTCGAATCTCTAAGCCATTCTTTCAATGTAGGCGATTCGTTTTGTAAATTATTCGTGCTGGATAGTTTGCGCATTCTCAATGCTGAAATTTAAAACTGCCAGCATATATTTTAATTTAAAGTTTGATATTTTATTTTGTTTTTTTTTTTTGATTTGGTAATAATTCTGTTATAAGCAAACTACGTACAATTCTGTCAGTGACGCGGCATGTGACATCTATTTGGAAAATAAAAAGCACGATAAAAATTTTTCTACCCGTGTATTAAGTGAAATAAAATTCTTCAAATTTATTTTGTAAAGAAATATACATGAATTATACGAATTATAAAAAAAAAAAAAAAATAGACGCAAAAACCGAAGTAAAATGCAAAGAATTATTTGATAATTGCAAATCTGGAAAACAAATATAATTAATTATAATGATTTTTTGAAAAAAAAAAAGTCTAATGTTTTATTTTTCTTTGAAAGAAAGGTTCCAGTTACTTTTTTACTAAATTCTCGAATATTAAGTACTAAGCTTTTATTTAAAAACGTTATCGCTTGACCACTGATCCTCGATCACTGAATTTTTAAATTTGAGTTGTCATTCTCAGAATGGGAAAACACAGCCTTACTATGCAACTGCCGTTTAAGTATCTAGAATACAAATTATAATTAATTTTGCGATTTCGTTAATCCTTTCGAGTGTTTTTTTTTGTTTTTATTTTTTATTTTAACTCGTCAGCGGGGGATCTCATTAAAAGGGGAAGAAATCAATTTAATTTTTGTTAGATTAAATAATAAATAGAAAGGACCGACAGCTGAATGCATCGAAAAGAAAAAAAGACAGAATATTGGAGTATCAAAATGGTTAAAAATTAGTAATTTCACCTATAGGATGAAATTGGGCCAGGGAGTAATAACAAAATGCATGATGTTAAATGTCGTACTGTTGGCACTATACATGTACATATATATATATATATATATATATATATTATACATATATATAAATATACATTATACATACATATATATATATATATATATATATATATATATATATATATTTCACAAAGTTGTTAATTCATAATAATATGCCAAATACAAATAATAAAATGTGCTATACAAGTATATAAAAAACACAAATTGTATCAAAAATATTAAAAAACATCGGTTAGTTTCAACGAATTACCGTCATTATCGATGAATTATTAAAATAAAAATTATTTGGTTTTTAGATTAGTTACTGTAATTATAATTTTGTTCTATTTCCAGATAATTGTATATTTAAATTTATTGATGTAATATTTTTCTGCTGTTGTTAATGACTATTCATTGTAAAATTATTGACGAAACTCGCTAATTCAGTAAAAACACATAAACCTTTCATTACAATTTAACGTAATTTGCAAATAATTATAAATTCGAAACATTCATCTGTTTACACTATATTCACATAATTGCGGTAATCTTATGTTTAATAATTAATACAAAATCATCTCGGATTATTCGGAGGTTCCATTTGTATACGTCTATTATTTTGCTCTCCTGGGCACCAATACAACAATATGTCTACTATTATAATTTTAATTACAATCTCTCGCCCATTCGCTCGGCTAGTTTTTCAAAAACCGACATGTATAATCCATTTTTTGCCAATTTGCTATTGAATTATTTTTACCGTAATATTTATGTCGGCATATATTATATCTTTTTATTTCAAAAAAGCTGCAGTTGTTTAAACAAATCAAAACTGTTGAGATCGAATATTAATACAAACATAGATTTAATCGGATTTTTTTCCTAGCCAAAAACTAACACTAAAAAGTACTGCACTATTATATGGATCAAACTTTGTCGTTTAAAAAGTTTTTGCCGTTTCAAAAAATTCATTGCCTATCTTTTGGAGATCCGTTTACTGAAATGTTCATTTCTAAGCAGTTTTTACAAATTAAATAACCCGTGTCGCTGTTTCGGTTTACTTTTTTTTGTTTATACTAATGGTAAAGAGTATAAATGAAGAATGAAGAAAGTAGAAAAAATTTCATCTGCTACAAATGAGAAAAAGCGGGAAGTATTAATTTTTAAAAAAAATCTTCATCGTCCGAACGAAAGTACTTTTATGCTAAGCGGTGAATTAACTATTCGCGTTCGAATAAATCTCAAAACGGAACATGTTAAATTACCTTTAATTGAATAAAATAAGTTTTTAATGAAATTGCCGTGTTTTACCGTGAATGTCGAACTGCATTCCCTAAAACATGTCGGTGATTTATTAACATTGCAATTATATCATCTCTGTAACCGAATGTTTAAAAGTTACTTCGAAAGGTTATGGGTAGACAAAACAAATTTAGAAATGAATTATTTCCGCGAACAAATACCTAATATTCATTAGTAGTATTTTCGGTCCCGTTTTAGAATTCACTGCGCATAAATGAGTAAAAAACGATCGCCCTATTAAACGACGATGCAGCTTTTAACCTAAAACACAAAATACCTGTTTATACATATATTCTGTATAATCACATGTACTATTAGTAGTGATCGAATGGTGATAGAAAAAGAAGCTAGGAAGTGATTTATTCTTCGGTCAAGTCTAGTCCTGAGGGTCTCCTACACAACCGTATGCTTTTCAAACTGCACAATATACGAGGAGGATCACAATCGTGAAGAGAACAATAAGGAGAAATCAAAAGCGAGAGGAGTGCAGAAGAGAATGATCGATCCTGAGACGAATTATAGAAGAGCGACGACCAAAAGGAACAGAATGGAACCAAGACAGGGAACGAGGAATCGGCAGAATGAATCGGTAGTGCGAATGACGATTAGAAAATAGGTCGGAATAAATATCCCGCCAAAGACTGGCGTGATTGGAGATGGATAAGGAAAGGATATCCGAAGAAGGGAAATGGTTGAGGAATGAATCAAAGTGACCAGCAGAACGAGCCAAAGAATCGGCTGCGTCATTGCCATCAATTCCGGAATGACTGGGGACCTATAAAAAATCAATAAGAATAGAGCGGGATGACTGCAGAGTGGAGGTAAGAGAACGAATTGCGAGAATAATAGAGCTATCAGAGGAATGTGAAGGAGGAGAGGATTGAAGGACGCCTTTAGAGTCCGAAATAATGAGAAATTAGGAAAGATCGCTTAAAGAGGAAATAAAAGAAATAGCCTAAAGGATGGCGATCGAGTCGGCAGAAAAAATAGTGCAGAAGGAAGGAAGCCGGAAAGACACAGAATGCCGAAGCGACGGGGCAGTAAACACACCACCCACGCCGTCCTCGCTCCTGGAATCATCAATAAAGATCACAATACATGAGCAGGAAAAGAGGAATTCAATAAATGAAGAAATTCATTGTTGACTGCACCATAGTTCATTGAGAAATATATATATATATATGTATTTAAACTTGCTCACGAACAAAGAGAGTTCGGGGATCGGATTACTAACAAAAACAAAAAAGAAGTAAAGTGTCTAATAAAAATACTATCTTGCTATTTTTAAACTATCACTTTTTTAGCTGGATAATTTTATAATTTCGTTTTATTTTTCACCTCTTAAAAATTAAATTAAAAATTGTAACAATTATGTATTTTTAAAACATTTTTAAATTTCTGAAGAGGTGGTTGCTATTTGATTTTCTTTATGACACGAGGGGTATTTCTCAAATCTACTGCCTACCGTAGAAGATATTAGGTAATTATATAATCCCTCCTCCAAATACCAATCTGGATTCGCCTCTGTATTAGCGGATCATGAACGTTGTTCAGACGTAGCATCACTAATGAATGTTGTGTAGTGTACATTTAATATCTTATTTACAAAAAAGTAAAATCCGATCGCAGGTCCTATTGAAAAAAGAAAATATTTTTTGCCGCGAATATATAGTAGTCGACGAAGGTTTGTGGTCAGATAATCAACATGACTTGTAAATATAACACGTCGACAGACAGGTGTTTTAAAGGCCGGACTGAACGGAAAGGTTGTTGTTCTTCGGATCTCTAAGCTAAACGATTCGGATACAAACATCTGTAAACTTCCGACCACTAGGTTGTTTCCATAGGTGTCGACGTTTAAGTTCGACAATGATTTGAATGTCTGTTTTCACGAGCTATCTAAAGGCGACAGCTCTAGAGCGAGCCGTAAAATTTAATTTTTGTTAAAAAGTTTTCCACATCGTTCACACCTGTACCAGCACCGACACTGGCTCTAATTAAACAGAAACTAGAGAAGTACTTTCTCGTCTTCAATGAAAATTTCGGATGTCGTTCGGAGAAATCTTGAAAATTTTCCTTGTTCCTATTCAATAAGGTTTCCTGCTTTTGATTGATTTAGCATTGACTCACGAGTCTCATTTGTGTAATATGCAAAAATGTTGGAGGCCAACCTATTATTCGCCTTAACCGGCAGACGTGGAAAATAATGTTATCCAGAATTAGAACAAAATTTAAGAAAAACAAAGCATACCAACTTAAAACTCCGAAACAAAACGGTGCACTGAAATGTAAAAAAATCTGATAAAAGAAACTACGCATATTTTAGAGTGCTTATTCTTAACCAAGTTTAATAGTACTTAGCGGAGTCCGTAACAAAATTCAAATATCACAGAAATGATTTGATACAAAGAATGTAACTGTGAAATAGAAAGCGGATCGCCGATGCAAAAGGACTGAAAAATCTTTTGTAGTTGAAAAGTATAGCGAGAACAGAACGCGAAATGAAGTAAAATATTAGGCAGAATTGAAAGCGCGAGTCAATCGAGAAATACACCTGAAAAGTTACCGCGGTGTTTGAATTGAAAATTTGAGAAAATGACGATAATTAGCCAGTCAGCTGTGTTCATCTATGACTGTTGTCTGTTCGAAGTAGGCGTTTTTCCTGTTAAGTTTTGTTACGTTTTTTGTTTTTTTTTGTTCCGGTGACGACATCGCTATTGAAAACGTTAACCGACAAAAAAATTGCGACGCGGTGCTTACTGAAAAGACCAGGTAGATAACTACTGAAATGACCAATGATGCGATAAGCTGGTACTGAATTTTTTTTTTTTTTACTTGAAATATCGTCCTTCTCAATTCGGTCATATCGCTGCACCCAATCAGAGTTCTACTTGCGCGTGTAATATTCGCAATAATTCGATTCTTATTGAATTTAATCGTCCGATAATTTTATCTTTTCTAATGGAACAAAAATTAGACGACTTTGAGATGCGGCTGTACCGTAGAATATACTTGGAATAGAATGCACACATACAAAATACGAAACTCGGAAGTAGCAAACCGATCGTCGGGAATAAGGTAAACAAGTAACGAAGTAATTTAAAAACATCGTAAATTAAAGTACTTTATACGCTCCACCCGAAACGATATAGCATTTTCGAAAAACCAGATGCAAAAGATCACTGGATAAAGACCACCGCCGGAAGAAGAAGAATAGCATGGATAGGAAATTTGTCACACAACGGTATTATCTATGATTAATCCGAGACGTCTCCTATATAGACCAATGATTGCTGAAATGTTAGCGGACACCATGATGATGATGATGATGATGATAATATATGGTACTTATCGTTAACACGTAGTGACGCTAATTTTTTGGAACAAAGTTCTATCACGTAGCTTGTCAGTGGTAGGATTTAACTGGCAGAAAAGGCGAGATAACGAAAATCGCGTTATGCGTCGTTCGGCAGGCTACCTTCACTCTCTCGTTCTCTTTCACTCTGTCTCTTTCTATTATGTACGGGTGTGTGTGTGTGTGTGTGTGTGTGAAGTCGTGCGAGTATCGAGATTCGATATTCGAGCAGCAAGCATTTTAAGCGGTGTAAGCTCAATTCTAAGCACGTGTAAATTTTATTAAATTTGAAAATTGACGCGGATTTTTTGTGCGACGTTATCACATTTCAACGAGTCTGATGATTTATTGTTTTTTTTTTTTTAATACGTTTATTTATTGTCGCTCAGCAACTCTGGCTATTTGCGACGAATACATAAAAAGTTTACATCTTATAAATAGATTACATAGCGATTGATTTTAAATATTTCATAGGATTTTACGACAGATTTAAATTTAAGTTAGTTTATATCTTATATTATACAGTACAAAGAGGTTGACTTTAAATATTTTATGAGATCTTTAGAAACCAATTCATCGTCGCTCAAAATGTCGTAGAGCGATTTCCCCTCGAGGTTGCAGTTTTTTCTATGTTCCACATATTTTTTACATTTGCACAGTAGATGTTGTACGGTAATGATTTCGTTGCAAGTATGGCATTGAGGAGTTTGTGTTTTTTCTAAGATGTATTTATGCGTTATCGAACAATGACCAATTCGGAGACGTGCTAGAACGATTTCTTCTTGTCGATTGGTTCGATACGACGTTTCCCAATGTTGCAGTTCCTTTTTGATGAGAAATAATTTATTTGAACTTTGGGTTTGTTGCCATTCGGTTTGCCATTTTTTCTGAATAATTTTCCTAATTGATTTGGTTAACAACTTGTCCTCTTTTTTCGCCTTATTGATGCAAGAATTAGCGAGTTGAAAGGTAGAATACCATGGAGGTCGATCTGGCGAGGTTTTTGTTTTAATTCATACGGGATTTATATATTGTGTGTCATTTTTTTTATCGTACACTTTATGAATGACACTTTATACTTGTATATCTACCAAAAAGTGAAAGGAACTCTTCGTTTCTACCGAATGTCCCCATTTAGGCACCGCTTATCTTTCCTTTTTTTTTTTTTTTTACCTATCGCGCTATAAGTGAACCGATAATATGGTGCATTAAACATAATTTACTATAGGTTCTTTCATATGGTAAACAAATCGTATGTATATCAATTAATTTAAATGCAGCGTATAAACCACAACGCAAGTAATTAATATAAAATAATTGATTATGGTTTTTTAAATCGAAACTAGTCAGCAATATTATTTAATTATTTGCGTTGTGGTTTATACGTTTTATTAAAATACAGCGTATATACACAATTTGTTTGGAATATGAAGGAGAACACCTCTCTATAAGTGATGTCAACAAGACTCTAAGTGTATACATACATAAATATTTTAATATCAAACTTGGATTACAGAAAACTATACCCAAAATGTATTTCAATAAATGTATGTATACGGTTTTTATAAATCGAAACTATAGTCAACAATATTACGAGTAGAGTATATTAATTAATTATGTTGCGGTTTGTATGTTTTATTAAAATTTACAATTTATAATACTGTAATATTAAAATTTTTATATTTCGAGAGAAAATAGAAAAACCGAAATTATTTATCGTTTAATATTTCTTCCTGTTTAATGCGCATGCGTTATCCATTCAGTCGGCATTAATCGGATTTCGCAAACGAAACACAATGCGGTGGTTTTTATTCTCGTTTCCCTATATCGGCGTGATTGGTTAATTTGGCAGTTACTTATTTCGCGTAGATTATTATACATATTAGCGATGTTGCGAATGTTCGCATTTGCATTCGCGTCATTATTTTTAACATTCGCATCAACATTCGCATTCGCACAAGTCGCTACATATTCTTACGAATTCCGTATGTTTACAATTTCGACGTTTTTTACAAGCATAAATTCTTTAATGATATTGTAAATGACAGAGTAAATGCTGACGTTGTTGCACTCGCATTAAAACTGTCTAATCGAAGTCGGGATTCTTCAACTTCAACGTCTGGTACTAAAAGGCCGAGGGAATCAACACATAATATCAACGAGCCCTCAACAAGTTCTAATTGTTCTGCTAAACGTCTCATTAGCAATCTAAATTCTGGAGTCCTCAAGCGAAGACGAAGGCTCCAATTTCGAATCTGGCGGTAGTAGAGACACATAAGAACATGAAATTAAAGCACACAATTGAAGGCACATCTCAGAGAAAAACGAGCCCTCTCGATGAAAACCCTCTGGACTGGTAGAAAACTAAATTGAAATACGACAAGTTGTCACAGATAAGTGTGCACGCAAGTATCTTAGCGCTCCTGTTCTGAATGAGCAATTATTTAGTGCAGCCGGCCTTATATACTAGCCACTCAGAAATCACCTCGTGGGGGAAAAGGCAGCTAAATTACTATTTATAAAATATAATTTGCCATTCTTAAAATTCGATTATTGAAACTATATAATAATATATCGATTCCATCGAGTTCTTTCCTACGTTTCGAGTTATTATTACTGTACCGTATTAATGTAATTATTAATACGAATATGATTAAATAAAATAATCTGTTTTAATGGTTTTCCTAAACATTCGCATTCGCGAATATCGAAAATATAACATTCGTAACATCCCTAATACATATTTTAAGGCAGAAACTAATTAAACACCGTCCGACTAAATGATCACATCGAAAAAGATCATCAAAATCGCAACTGATGACAAATTAAACGTTTACAGTGAACTTTAAAAACGCGCTAGAAAATGCACAGAGGTTGTAACGTGTAAAACATATGACGTATTCAAACGAGGTAGATAAAATTAAACGTTTCACTTCCGCCGAAATCCGAACATTAGGCACCAGGTACTTAACAATAAAATACAAACTAGGCATTTGTTTGCCACGGAACAACACCTGATTAATCCTTACGCGTATTTACAGGCGTGCTGCATAAAAAAACGAAGTCGGATATGCCGGTTAAAGTTTGTGCCGCATTATGTTTGTTTATGCAAGTATGTTAGGCGCGCGCGCATATAAAAATATTTTAAAAACGACCCTATTTTTACAAAACCAAACAAGCATGTTACTCCTAGTAGCTTTTTAATTATAACCGCGCAGTTCGCATTTAAATTACTTTATTTACCAATGCACGAGGGATTGCGTGTTTTTCCCGCTTTTTTTCCTGACAACTGCTCTACCCGCGTCCTCCGGCGGAGGGGACACTTTAAATATTTCTCTCCGCGTGTGTTAATCCAGTGTGATACAAATAACAAAAATTAATGTTACGTTATTCACGTTACTGAATAAATCGTCTACGACGCTGATAAAAACGGTGTTAAAATAATGAATAGCGCAGCGATTACACATATAATACGTATACACAGTCTTAAAATAGGGAGAAAAAAAATTCTTCTTACATGGCATAAAAATCGTATTCTGACAGTACATTATATGTCCACTTATGTGATTTTTTAAGATGCTTCAGCTGTTTCCAATGCGATTTTAATTATTAAAAAAAAAAAAATAATAATTTGCAATTTTTTTTAGATTTTTTGATAATTCTGGAATGATTACGGGGAATTTTATAAGCGTCGTAAAAACCAAAAAGAAAAACACCGAAATAAGGAAAATATTTAATATTTTCGCCTAAAAAACGACTATGCAATGTTTCAGATTTTTCAAAATAGGATGGAACGCGGAGAAAAAAAATGAATACCGAATTTTCATCCATTTGCAACTTGACTGCGGACTCAATGAACTGATAAAATGAAAAAGAAAAAAAAACATTTATATTTCGGGCCAGATTTAACCAAAGGGGGGGGGGCTCTTCAATGAAAAGAGACTACCCGCGAATCACTCGAAAATTTGATAATTACAAGTATGAAAAGTACGCGCGCTCAGATGGTGAAACGATATATCATTCTGATTTTTATGGTGATATTGAGTTCCGAATGCGACGTGAATTAAATTTCGATGATCTAATTGAAACTTTCGCTATAAAAAAAATCTCGACACGTGTCTCACGTTTAGAATTAATCATTAAGGATATCGATTTTATTAATTTACCGAATAAATGAAATAAAAATTGTGTATTTCAATTATTGGGGGGGATTAAGGGGGCCTTCAGCAATTATTTGTCCCTGGGGTATTTTTTTCTTTAATCCGGCCCTGTTTATATTACGTGCCGGTGTGGTGTCCTTTATCCGCTTTGAATTGCTTCAGATTTTTCAGAGGCGAAAATCCGGAACGGAAAAATGTTAAAATCCCCCCTTGTTTTTAAACAATTTTCAGTATAAACACTTTCATCAACAGTTCAAACGGAAAAAATATATGACGTATTGTGTGGTGTAAAAAATTACCCTCTTAACACTTTTAATTATAACAAATTCTTTAAAAAGATTCGTTTCTTATAGACTACTCGTATTTGCCACGAAAAGAGATGTCTAACTTTTACTAATAAATATAAAAGTTACACAAAATAATTTATTTGTCTCATTTTAGAAAAAAGTTAATCCGTGTGAGAGGAAGGTTTTTGTAAAGTATTTTTAATGTACTTTTTTCGAATTTAGATCGTCAGTTAAAATTTCACAAGAGATTTAAAACAGAGTTGGAGCTTAATAAATATACGTGTAAGTTTTTGTTTATTACTAAAGAATCGAACTGTTAAGATTACTATAATACTTAATCAAAGTTTACGTTTTTATTAAAAGCGGTAATTACAATAACGAAAATAATGTATAATAATTTATACTTCATAGTGTCGTCGTATTTAGCCGCTTGGCAACTTTCCGGCTGTTCTTATAAAATCTTTCAGAAGTACCTTCCGAGGAAGAATGGTAATATAATATTATATAACTGTAGCCGCATGGGAAGTTCTCAAGCTTCCAGAACATTCATAATATCTCACGCTACCATTTTATAGTCTACAGCAGCATGGGCGTCGCCAGCGGGGGGCAGGGGGGAGCAGCTGCCCCCCCTGGAGCCTTGAAACTTTTTAATCAACTGGTCATAATGAGTATTCATAGGCGCGTAATCATGAACAATTCGCCAGAAACCCACAAAAATTATGTTTTAATTAAGACTTTATTCTTGTTTAATAAAATATTAAGCCTTTACAACTTATAAATTTCATTTTTTCTATAACTCATATCCTTTTTCTATCATCTTGCCCCCCCCCCGGCCCATCAGCTGGCGACGCCCTTGTATAGCAGGGATTCCCAAAGGGTGCGCCGTACAAAACATAGATGGGCGCCATGAGGCGATTCTTTATACCTCTTAAGTGGTTTCTGTTTTAATTTAGTTATAAATAAATAAAAAGCTTAACCTTATATTGTGGATGTTTTAATTTTTGTGCCTATCTACTTAACTAGAGTACCATTGTACCAATTTCTTTTAACTGTACCTATATATATATTTCGACTAGCTAGCTAGGTTAGGGCGCCGAGACAAAATACTAAACTTGTGAGTGCGCCGCGGACTGAAAAAGATTGGGAATCCCTGGTCTATAGAATCCGGTCGGTAATGAATATAGTATTGGTGAACTTGTCTAAGAGTGAAGTTTTATTTTAATTATGTCAATCCTTTCATTCAAGTACTGTAATTGTGATTTATCGTTTTCAGTTTTTATTGAGGTGTTAGTAAGTTTGTCCCTCCAAAGAAAATTTTGAAATCATTTTGTCATTTCTGGAAAATCTCACACGCCAACAAATGACAGACTTTGAAGTAAACTATTTTTTCTACTCTACCTAATGTTCTTTTCTTTTTTTTTTTTTTTTTTTTTTTGGGATAATTACTTGTTCGTTTGCAGCTATATCGGAAATGTTTTCTAAAAGTGCTGCTTATAAAGCCGATAATGTTAAAGGGTTTCGCATTTCGAAGAAGGCAATTATCGAACTGATCATAAAACAACTTACAGTTTTGACTAATTATAATTTCGCGTTGACCCTTCAAAGATGGCGTTATAATGATTTTTTTCCTCGAACTGTTTTAACAAGCACGTTTTTGAACAAACCACGAAGGCCAGCAGAACTTGCCAAGACGCCTTTTAGCAAAATCTTCGTAAGCGTAAAATAGTCTTAAAAAATGCCCAATCTTTAGTACAACGGATTTAAACTTGACTAATTTTAAAATACAAGTACTAAAAATTGGGGGAAAAAAATTTTCTATTGCGCGGTTGGTATACTTAGATGTCAAATAGTGAGCAACTTTTCGAATAAATTTTAATTAATATACGAAAAACAGATAAACGGTGATTACGCAAGCTGGACTACCCCGCTGACACAACTGTGGTGGTTTCAGTTGCAACCAGCGTCGTTTCTAAGACCGGTTCGGGTAAAAGTTCGGTTGCGTTTACTAAACGATAGTTTGATTATTTGATAAACTTTCGGAATGTTTTAGATTACATACATTTCCATTAAACTACAGTTGAACAGGCGTCTCATTTGTAACTAAATTCAGATGTTTTCGAAAACGATTAATTAGTTCTTAACTTGACGGTAAATAATAGAAAAATAAGAAAAGAAGAAAAGAAGGGCCCACAATACACTTATTCGCAGACTGTTGCATGAATGAATAGCAATTAATAACTTCTCGCGAAGGTGAGAAAGTTACCGTAATCATCCGAGAAGTCTGGAAATTTAATGAAATACGTTTTTTCCAGTATAACCCCCCCCCCCACCCGAAAACAAATTAAAAAAAAAAGGAAACCAGCAAAACACGAATTGTTTAATTGTTCGCATGTATGCCGTAGATGGAATTCAGTCAAATACTGAACAAATGCTACTATTTACTTCCAGTTCGTACGCTCTGAGGAGTTTTAATGCGGAATCGAAATCATTCGATTTTGAGAAAATCTAAAATAGTGACAGGAGGGGGGGGGATTAATTTAAGTTGAAAACAAAAACTGTATAATTTAGTTACTTCGTGATGTTTTAATTCAGTGCTCTTGAGCATGAATAGGTTTGTAATGTGTTCAATTCGAATAAACGATAATAAGAGTGTCGGGCACTCACGCAACGGGCAAAATTAAACATGTGACACCCATAACTTATTTATTTATAAAAAAAAAAAAAAAACCTTAAAATTTTTCCTGATTTCCATTAGTTGAAAATGAGGAAAAGAAAAATGTTCATGTATTAGTCGTATGATCTTGGAAATTATTAAAAAGTTCGTTGCAATTATCAACATACACGGGGCAGCGTGTACAGCCAAATTTAGGACAGCGTCAATACTATTGCCATGAATGTATACAAATTCTGGAGGACCCCCCCCCCCAAAAAAAGAACCCAACTTTTTATGATACCGTAACTATTTCGCTAATTAAACTAAAATCGAGATTTTCATTACGAATACCGGAATGTAACTAAGATCTTAACTCAACCTCTGGAGGGATACGATTACGATACCGACACATTCAAAAGTTGATTGACATGTGTACGAGCGTGTGTATATACTTAAGATTATTAAAATACACACATAGTCCAGCGATTTTTCACTCGTAATGAACATTAGAATAATGAAGTTTGAAAATTTCCAGATGGAAACTCCCAAAGGAGCTGAAAATTGTGAAATTTAGGTTTTTTTGAAAACAACGAAAATTCATGTTTATTCTACGGTGATTACAAAAGTTCAATTTTACAGCTGTTTTGCGCCGAACTTTATATTAACCTATAATCATCTCCCTTTTTTACTGCTTCTCCAGCTGTTCATTTTCCTTATAACTTATTAGTCCGTAAACTGTCCATTTTCTCACCCACCTACTTCTCTCTGGGCTTTAAATGTACATAATTTTTAATTCTTTTTGTTTTTCTCAATGAAAATTTTTTTATAGTTGATGAAAAATTGAACAAAAAACATATTACAATATTAGCTTTCCAACTTTTCACAAACGGTTTTCTTGTTCGCTTTTTTTTTACATATTTTTATTTTTGTAATATTGAACTAACACGGCTTACTCAGTCCCACATGTATAAAACATACTACTTCGAAATTGAAAAAAAAAATGTTCAATACCGAATTTTAATCACGACTATTGTTAATAATAGCCAACATTGTTCTAACAGAATTTTATAGTTGTATTATAATCATTGCCTACACGATGAAAGGTAGAGTCTGTAATAGTTCAAAATACATTTGCCGTATAAAATTAATATGAGCTTTGCTGTACTTTTGTACGATATACAACATAAAATGTAAAAACTTTTATTTGCATTGGAAAAGTGATGTGTGTGTGTCCCCACCCCCGTACTTGTGCAATTAAGCAGAGTGTTGGAAAAACTTAATGCGATTTTTAATTATTATTGAAATTTGAATTTTGGTGCCGACTGCAAATGGTTAGTGTCGTTTAAAAATTATCATCCGAGCGCGAATATTTCACTGTAAAATATATTATTTTTTATCGAGTAATTGTGATTACCTTTTTTGACGCATTTTCATTCAATTTATAGAGGAAGTTTTAGAATTAGAATTTATTATTTTTTTAAACCATTTTTGTATTTCGCAATAAAATATTTTTAAGTGACAGACCAACTTAGAACGGTGCTGCTTTCAGTGCCGTATAAATCTTAGAGGATGATGTTCAATATAAAAATCGCGCTTTGGTGTTTTCAAATTATCTTTATTCAAATCTACACATTTCCTTAGGAAACTAACTTTATAATACTTCAAGTCGCTACTGTTCATCGTAGCTTTAAATTTTAATTTCCTATGTATTCTAATGATAACTTTTTGGTTAATTTTTTTACGTAAGCAAAGAAACCTCTAAGGAGAGAATTCATTTTTAATGCCTATTTTAATGATTACACTCAGTTGTTAATACTTTTATCGATATACGTCAGCCAGGCTACCACCATTTTATCGGTACAATTTCTAGTAAACAAAGAACCGCTCGAATCACTTCGTACGGTCGAAATTTATACTACGCAGCAATGTAGAAAAGTAATATTTCCGTCTGTAAAATGACACTATGACGGTTTAAAATTCGTTTTTTTTTTTAGGCGATATTTTTATTTATGCGAATTAACATTGATAACAATTCAATTATTAATTATTGTATTTTTTTCTTTTCGAATTACGTTCACGGTGGTAAGTATTTTAAGTCAACCGTATTTGTTATGTATTACTGAAAACTGATCTAAGCGGAACCAAACTTTTTTCACTTTTTTTTTTTTTGTTAAATGGTTGCTCGCAGTGTTCACTAATTTTCATCGGTATCAGCGTTGGTTGGCACACGAATCATTAAAATTGTGTGAATGCACGTGCACAAAATTACTGTATTACAAAAATTAGTAATATTCGTACAAAAATTTACAAAATGAAGTTACGTTCTTAAGCATAAAAAATAAGCGACACATAATTGAAGGACTAATGACGTCCCAGGGGTGCAGTTCATTTTAGTGCAGCTGACTTTAATTATACCAAAATTGAACTGCATCAGTGTTACCATTAGTTTTCAACGAATATCGCTTATTTTTTTGAATTAAATAATTTCGTTTGCTCAGACGTATATTACATAAAAAAAGCGATAACTTAACATTACGAGTAAGATACACTTTCCGAGTTTGAAAAACAACGCCGGACAGCCGGTAATTTTATTTACACTATATTGCACGCTAAATTACAAACTAGTTAGAATATTCATCGCTCGTATCAAGCTTCAACAGATGATGTGTGACCTGATCACATTCTTCGGCAAGATAATACTGCTTAGTGTGATCAGCGTATTACTATCATTTTCTAGTTTTATCGTGTGCTATGAGGGTAAACATATTATGATCCTCGGCAAACTAAATTGAGAACGATTTTTTGACATAGTTTGGTTTTGTAAAATTTTGTTTTAAAATTGGTACAATTCTGGTACAGACACATGATCTTTGCTTTAGCATACGAGAAAAACTGTATAAGTCGTTTGCAGGGTCATCACTTTTTTTTTTTTAAGTGTTTTTAATTTGATAAAACGTTCATTAGTAGAGTTAATCAAGGTAACCTTCACAGTAGCAATACTGTATTTTTGTAATCCATCAAAATTGTTGTTTGGCTCAGCCAGAAAGTTATTGACGAATCGAATTGTACCACAAAGTTTTAGTGCAAGAACTTGGCGGGCATCCTGTGTGTCTGAAAAACTTGTGCGACATCTATTGAGAGGCTGATGACCAGAAAGAAAACTGTATCAAGCTCAGCAAAGAGATGTCCGGCTGTAACAGAATCGATGGAACTTCACATAAACCGCCATCGCAGTTGATGAAATTTTATAGTTACAATGTCCGAACCAAGAGGCACAATTATCGAAGACGGCTAGATGTCTGCCCGAATTGAAAAAAGCACGCATAAGTTATAGTTCCTATACCCAAAACAAGAGATGCAAAATACTGCAAAGACTACAGGACCTCTAATCTAAGATACTACTTAGGATAATCAAAAAGCGTTTGCAACTCCAAATAGATCAGTACCTAGACGAGACGCAATATGGTTTCAGAAAAGGTCATTCGACGCGAGACGCAATTGCTCTGCTACGGATAGCAGGAGAACGCATGACAAACTGTGGCAGAAGTCTTTATGTAGCCTTCATAGACTACGAGCAGGCTTTCAACAGAGTACCTTGGAATGATCTTTTTCCGTTATCAAGCCGAATAGGCTGTTCAAAATCATTAATTACAACAATTTATAATTTATATAGCAGACAAGAAGTAGTTATTAAAACCTACGGCATCGAGTCGGAAAAAACAGAGATAAGTAAAGGAGTGAGGCAGGGATGTCTGCTGTCATCAGACCTATTTAACGCATTTGCGGAAACGATTATAAATGAAACGTTCAGTGGATTTAAACAGGGGATCAAAATTGGAGGCAAAAGACTGCATGTAATTAAATTCGCCGATGATCAGGTATTACCTGCAGACAGTTCCAAAACACTTGCAGCAATGATTAATAAATTGTATGTAGTAATGGAAAAGTACGGTATGAAGATTAACACTGGGAAAACAAAAGTGATGGCAATTAGCCAGGCTTGCCCGCAAATAAAGATAAAACTGAGAGACGACATAATAGAACAGGTAAAATCTTAGGACAGTACATAACACATAACATGAATTGTTTCCAGGAGATCAACAATTGCATAGCAACGGGAAAAAAAACTTTCAACGACAAATATGTACACTTATTACGCAGAAAACAATGTCCGTCAGCATACGCAAAAACATGATTAAAATTTTGGTATGGCCAGTGGCGCTCTATACGGTGCGGAATCGTGGGTAATGAAAAAGAGAGATCGCGATAAATTAGAAGCGTTTGAAATGTGATGTTGGCGGCGCCTACAGAAAATTAGTTGGGTCGAGAAAATAAATAACAAACTAATACTGGAAAGATTAAAGGAAAAAAGAAGTATACTATAATCCGCAAGAGGCGACTTAAGTGGCTAGGTCATGCATTCTGTCAGAACCAAAATATCCTGAAGGATGTTATCGAAGGCAAGATAAAAAAGCCACGCGGAAGACCAAGAATAACACTCATTGACTCAGTGCTAAAAGAAAGTGGAATAACGACCTATCCGGAATTAAAGAAGAAAGCCTGTGACAGGCTTGGATGGAAGCAGTTGATACATGGGGCGAACCAGCGGACAGGCTGATACACTGATGATGATGATGAAGGTGAAGTGTGTCCAAGTTAAAGTCCATGTAGATTGTTTACTTCTATTACTTTATAAACATAAATAACGAACATGGGAAATAAATATAACTAAATTAAAGTGGTGTTAAGTCGAAAAATCAGAAGCTGTAATATTAATAAAGGGCTCATAATTTTAACTGAAATAATAATTATCAGACAAATAAAACTAAATATGCTTGCAAATTCCGATTCACCTATGTCGTTCTCGAATACCCTGAGTTGGATATTGATATAAATAATATATCACAGAAGGTTATATTTAATCATATATTGAGCAGCGATTATTCTGACCGCAAAGCAATATATATATATATATATATATAAAAAAATTACAACGTAATTCTATTAGAAAAGGTACCCCAAAAAATGTCACAATTTTATGTAACAGGTTTGTTATGTTTTAATTTTGATTGACTTTTAAAAGGAAGATTATACGTTCGTCGCGTATGTTTGGTTTTTTTTTTGTTTATTCGCGCATAACTCATATTTATCTGGACTGATTTTATACTGATTCTTTGTCCATTACAAAGAGTACCATTCAACTTAGGTACCATATGTGAGTGATGAAGAAAATCCAGTGAACATAAATTGAGTATTCGTCAAAAAACGTAAAAAATTTGTTGTCCCTCTGGATAATTGTTTTTTCTTCTTATTATCTGTTATTAGTATAACGGTTGACTTAAATAAAATGCTATCAAACGCTTCAAACTTTTCTACATCTGTCGTTTTCGAACCAAAAGGTGTATCATCACGTATAAATGTGGCAAATTCTTCGCTATTGCATAGTTCGTCGTTCCGTTTTCATTAACGTAATTCACGTTTACGTTCGGTGCTGGTTTTCGTTTTTGGAAACATAATTAATACACTTTTTATTACTGTGCAGGTTGATGAATAAGAAGTGCCACCATAATACGGAGAAACATGTAAAGACTTTATATTGCTAATTTAATAATACAATGGGGAAATACAAAAAAAGGTATTATTCATATGTGTTTGTAGTATGTTAAGTTGTTTCGATGATTTCAATATAATTTATAGTACAAATTATTGGTTGTATTTTTTTTATTATATAAAATTGGGACATTTTTTCGGTTATAAAATCTAATTTGGGCCAGCCTAAGAATTACGTTGTAAATTTTGATCATTTTATAGAAAGTATAGAAAAAGAGGTGATAGAAATGTAAGCAAGAGGGGTCAAGGGGCATAGCTCCTTGCGAGGCGACCGAGTTTATATAGATATATGTAATGGATCATCATTAGGTGAGATGTATCGGAATTTTATTACTCCAATAAGTAGGTATCGAGAATATTCTTGCTCCCAGTCGTATTACTCGATTCTGTGCGTCGTGAATACCTGTTTGTACATTTTAGCTGTACAGAATAGGCAGCGCTCATGAAAATTGTTAACGCTAGTGTATACGAAAGACTACATTCAGAACTGATTGTAAATGTTTAATTATCGATGTACAAGTGCAGTCCCGTGTCTGTCTGCTGTGTACTAACTGGCGCGAGTTCCGTTAAGTTGCCCCCCCCCCTCTCCATTTGTTTTAGAATCGTAAAAAAGTTGGCGCATTCATATAACCTGTATTATACCTAAAAGTAACTGAGGATGGCAGCTTAAGGCTAGACCCCCCTTTTGTGGTAGATCGCTGAAACAGCTTGCGCATCATCTACATACCTAGCGCATACTTCATTAATCGTCAAAACCCCGGGGGGCTCTATTAACCTAACCCACCCATTTCTTTTAGAATCATAAAAAAGCTAGCACACTTATCTTAGACCTAACGCAACCTAGCGCAACCATAGAAACAGTGTTACACAACAAATGAATGGGAGAGAACAACGTTGTTTATAATCGGTTATTTTTTAGAAATTTATTGTTCACACTTGCTTTTTCATGATTTTAAATTACATAATAAATCATTTTTTACATATTTGGTTTTATTCAGGAATATCACAAAAAGATTTTGTCAGTAAAAATATTAAAAAAATCTTACCCCCACCCCCAAAAAAAACAGAAAATGCCCCCCGGAAACAGATTTCTGAATTCATCCCTGATGGCGAAATACCAAAAAAAAAAAAAGCAAAACAGAATTTATCGAATAATCGCTGTAATTGTGTGAGTTAGTTGTTGACTCGATGAAAATAAAACGGCATAGGCATATGGGAACTTTGCCTGCTAATTAAAAACTAGTAAGTCTAGGTCGTATATTAGCGGGAGAAGCAGACTGGCTTTTTTCTTCTGCAAATTACTTTGTTCTATTAATTGCGGCAGAATGCGGTTTAGGCCAGAAGCCCGGAAAATTTCGCTGCAGTTAATTCCGTTTAAATAGGTACACAGAGCTGAAAGAAACAGTACGCAACAGAGGATACTATTTCACAAGCACCACCATCTGTACTGCTCTAATTAATGTCAGCCTTCACACTACCTTCACTGCCCTCTTAAGCTTTACCTGTTCATTTCGTCGTCGTCTACCCCGACGAAAATCTGGATTAAAGCTCGTCCACTTTTTTGTTTGTTCCCTTTTTTTTTTTTGTCCAAATCCAAATGAAACTGGCTCGATTTTGTACTAGGTATTTGTGATTTATTCATTTCGAAAAATGACGCAACATTTGCAGATATATGACGCGATTAGGTTAAAAATTAAGCATGCAGTTAAACGGTCCTATGAATACGAATTACCTATTTTAGTGTTATCGAAAAATCACTCATAAATATCGATGTGTGTAAAGTGAGCGGCTAAATCAAAAATGACATTATTTTTCATTGCGTCTAATTGTGCTTAATTAACGAATGAGAAAAGTAAAAAACTATTAATTTTAAGGGACCTAAATTGAATTAAATAGGAACAAAGTGATTGTTAAAAATTCCGGGTAATGCAAAAAAATTCCAAACAATTCCTAGAGTTTCTACAGCACAATTTCACGCCGGTTTACCCCTTGATTGTGATAGTAAAATCGTACTTTGAGTATAATGTTACACTAGTCTGTAAAACCTTTTAAAAAGATTTTTCCGAAATGGATCTTATGTCGCCTACATGCGAGGGATCTTTGCCGCACGGCGGTAATTTTGGAAATGATTAAAACTCGCTGTAATGTCAATGCGAGACAATTAACAGTAGAGATGCACAAAAGATCCCTCGCATGTAGGCGACATAAGATCCATTTCGGAAAAATCCTTTTAAAAGGTTTTACAGACTAGCGTAACATTATACTCAAAGTCCGATTTAACTATCACAATCAAGGGGTAAACCGGTGTGAAATTGTGCTGTACAAACTCTTAGAATTGTTTGGAATTGTTTTGGAGTCGTTCGGAATTATCTGGAATTTTCAGTAATTTTGGCATTGGGGTGTACAAATTTTCTCAAAACAACCTTGCATGTGGTTGTGAGCGTATTACATATATTTCAGTGTAAATAAACAAACTGGAATAGTTATTTTCAATATAGTCGAAGTCTTCGTTTCGTAACAATGATTGTAAATAAATTTTTAAACTATCCGATTTTTTTGATCAGAGATTACACTTTATAAGCTGAAATTTATGCGCATCAATCGATAAAATCTTAAGAGTTTTAAGATGAACATTTTGGTAGTGCGTGTCAGGTTTTTGTTGACACCAGTTTTTGTACATTTAAATGATTTTTCAGCTTAAAGAGTGTAAAAGCACTAGTCCGTTATTCAAAGCTTAATAATGGACTAGTATAGATTCGCTGTTATTAGCTACTATTTCACTAATCGTCAAAATTAGCTCCTCGAAAACAAAGGTGTGGTATTTTTTACTGCCAGGCGCTGCTATATTGACAAGAATCCAACTCTGTTAACTGATCTCAGTTATACTTGATAGTTTACGGGAAGCTCTGCTACTTCCCGAATTTTCTGACCCAAATCTAAATTCTAACAATACTATGTAAAATACTTATTGGCTCAGCCTGGTGCTCAATTTACAACAAACTACATTAATTCTCCAACTCGATATTTAATTGGTATCGGCAAAATCCACCGCCGTACTAATTAACAAATATTGTGTTTCAGCCGCTATCGTGGTTAACGATCCGGTTGCGATTACAGTTTTAAGTAATTAGGCAGCAAGGCCGTGTCCATGAGAACTGAAATAGTTATTATAAATATACAAAAATCTGAAAAAAATCAAAAGTTTAAAATTAATATTGATGATTTTTTAGGGTGTTCTTACCTACCATTAAAAGAAAATAGAAAAAATATGTTCCATATTTTTAGGTACTTCATTAATATCTTGAGGAAAAATTTTTTATTACGAGTATAATGAATAACATATGTGTAACTTTTATTAATGTGTTCATATACGGGGGGTAATTCATTTATGTAAATTATTCATACATATATAAATCAAAATGATGGAAATTATTAGTAGCATGGGGATATTAGTGAAAAATGTATTGTTATTTATAAAATAAATATGTGAATAAAATTCTGGGCACGAGCCTGTTAGGCAGCGTTTGTACATAATTCTCGCAAAATAGATCCCATGTTAATAATGTTCTTGCGTGAGTTAATTGCGTGTTAGTAATTTTGTTTTCTTCACTTTGATTCTTGTTGTTTTTTTTTTGCAACGTACCGTCCGCTGTCTTTCAATTAATGTCGATGCAGCAGGCGCTACCTGTAAACCGTCGTGTAATGTAATTTTAATAATAACCGATAATTTTTTTTTGTATTTTTGTGATTCTTTGCGTTTCGTAAAGTGTGAAAACGGGGGTAATACATCTTCACGATTAACAATATGAGATAACTTCGTAGCTACCGCAGTACCGGCATCGCGAGTTGTTTGTTACCAACATCATTCCACCATTGCTTAATCGAATATTATTTGCGTAGTTATAATTTTTCGGAATTCTGGATTTCTACAGTTTTCCCGTACTTCACCTAATCCACTCGAAATTCACTTCTCGAATATGTTTAATTCTTAATCGGCGCGTATTCCATGTCATCATGGTGCCGTACTCAGTTTTTGTCGGACACTGCCTATTCGTACATTCCTGCTGTACAGACATAGGCATAGTGTTCTGGACAATTGTTACTTACCATGTGAGCATCCACGCAAAAAACTACACTTGAAATTGATATTGCGCTTATTCGACTTATCGATACACGAATTCTGCCTACTACACATAAATTAGCGCGCATATGTATGCATATTTTCTATTGTCTTCCATATGATACTATTAGCGATCGATTTAATTATTTATTTTGTAATCTCTGTCGGGGCCTGTGATCGAACTCAAGACTTCTCTGTAGCAGAAGTCGAGTGCTCTGGCAACTGGGCTAACGTGACGATATTCCGTGTCTGGTGGTATTTAATATTTTCACGTTTCTGAAACATTTTCCTAAATGCTTTGGTAATATCAGCAGAGACTTTTCTCTAGCTGCCGGTAAGCCGTTTTATTGATTTCAGTTATTATCGTTCAATTGTTTCAATTTCATTATTGCATTTAATGAATCGGATTGACCGATACAAATTTTACGAATTGCGTGTATTCTGCAATAGCTCGGGGCAAACTGCATACAGTTCTAACATACTGGTTTCTTGAGGAATTCTACGGCGACCGGCCGTTTCGTAACGACGTAATCTTCCGTTAATTTGTCGAATTAAGTCGGCCGGTGAGAAAAGATTAAAAGAACTGTGAAATCTTTTTGCTGCAAAATACGGTAAAGAAACGAAAAAAGGAAAAAAGGCACCGGATTTATGGGTTTATTAAAGAAATTCCTCGAAAGATCAGATAGGGGCGATGTAAGAACGAAATGACGGAACAACGTAGTTAGTTGGATGTAACGAAGTGGAACTTGTAGCGATTTTTTTAGTTTTCTTTTTACGCGTCGTCCTTTTTTGACAAGGCTTTTGTTGTTTTAGCAGCTGTCTGGAAGTAAAAAATGTCGAAGACATTCCGAAGAACGTTTTTCGCCGAAAAGTCACATGGCATTTTACACTCGGCCGACTTCAGCTCGATGTTGTCGAAAACCATTTCCGGTGCACGTGAATTAGACGTGAGTAGTTTTCCCATCATCAACGATTTCAAAATAAGCCGTTTGATAAGAATTTCCAAGACTCCGAAATACTTTTACTTCGAAGAATTACATTAAAACGTGCACTCTCTGTAATCACCAGTTGAAATCAAATCGTCACGTACGACGATGAATAACGCAGAAACGTATTTTCACGAATAAGATACTATAGTAGTAGAAATGTCGCTCGGAAATCATTTTCCCTGTTCAACAGCGGCTTTTAGCGACTAACAATTTTCCAAACATCCCCGGCAGAACAATTTTTTTGCGCTGGCTGCATAAGGATTCTAGCGCAGATGTGAGACTCCAGCAGTGCGCGTTTTGTGCCAGCGAGCTTGAGCTTGACGGTACGATCGAGTTCTAGTTTAACGGCGTCGATAGATGGTATTTTGTTTCCGCAGCTACCTTAATTCCGGAGAAGCGTAATCAGCGAGATTCTCACTGATCGTAACACGCTCGTATGAGATCAAATGAATTTAAAGACTGCCCTGAAATAGTTGAGAAATATTTTCATGTTTTTTTCGGTTTGTGCGATGAGATCAGCCATCATGAAAGACTAAGGCGGAGGTTGATCTGAAATTCTTCGCAGCTAGAAGGGAATAATTTCTCGAGCTTTAATTATATTCAATGTCCAGAAGTTAAAATGGTGACACTGAAGAAGGGTTTTGTCTGTAATCGGATAATCTCATTTCTATGTGCACCTCTATACTAAGAATTTTATAATTTCGTCGCCTAATATTTAATTTGGCTGAAATACATACGGTATTTTTACTCTCACAACTCACAAGTAAAGTAAAAATTTATTCAATATTAAATATTAAAAAACCATTGACATGTTTTGGAGCAAAATCTCCATATTCATGCCGTGATGGGTAATAAAAACAAAGAAATACATGAATATGGAGATTTTGCTCCAAAACATGTCAATGGTTTTTTAATATTTAATATTGAATAAATTTTTACTTTACTTGTGAGTTGTGAGAGTATCTGTGTTATTGTTGGTGATTTCATGTTATCCGAGTATGTAAAATGGCACAAAAGTAATATGATATTACTATGAAGGTGCAAGCCGTTCGAATGTACGATCGAGCGAATGTTCAAGCGTGCTAGATAAAACCGTAAATTTTTGTCCAGCTTTTTGACAGATGATAAGCATTATATTTGCGTAGGTAATAAGAAAATAAATCAAAAACGAAATTTCTAAATAATGTTAGAGCGAATTGAGAATATGACTATGTGTGTATATGAGAACCAGTTGCTGGCTAAGGGTTGACAGATATTTGCAATCGTCTTCAAGGGATACATGCGATGATGAGCCGATTTGTATATCGGTGGTGGGCAAGGAGACATTGGACAAGAAAACTAAGAAGTGTATAAGGTGAAGAAAAACAACATCCTCGAGCAGCCGAGCAGTATTCATCTAATTTCGCTGGTGTCGGGCTATCCAAAAAAATTCACGATCTAGTAGCGTAGGTCGTCAAGAAAGTCGAATTCGTTATTCGTAAATTCTACGTAAATTAAAGTAAATAAATTATTGTCCAGTGTCTGGAATGTACTCTCACCTGTCTACTAGCAATTAACCCAGCCGCAGCAGAGTGATACGTGTTAATCTGCATATAAATTTTTAATTCGTTTGTATTTTATGTATATATGTATATTTATGTTTAAAATGTATTTTTTTAGATTAACCTATATCGATTGTACTACCGTCTTTAGTTAACACCGAAATGATCAATTTTATTAACCTCTCACATAATTATCAGAAAGATAATAATAATAATAATAATAATAATAATAATAATAATAATAATGCATATATATATATATATATATATATTATGCATAAAGTATAAATGTACAAACACATGCAAAATCATACACAAAAACCTACATTTAATCGTTCTTGCCCCTCAACACAATATACACACGCGCACGAAATACACACACACAACACACAAATAATAATAATAATAATTTCATTTTTTAAATTTTATTTCAAATTTTATTATTATTATTGTTATTGTTACAAAAATCCACAAATGCGCTTCTTAGCGCGAATAATGGAACCAAAATGTAAGTAAATAAATGAACAAATAAAATATAAATGAAATCTTCTGTAGCAATACAATCAAAAAATATCAAATAAGTAAATATATAAAACATAGTAAGATAAAACACGATAAATCTATAAGTGTACTGTACAAACGTGTAACGGAACAGACTGAAAATAAAATCAATAACACTTGCAGAAGAATAATCAATAATAACTGAAACGGGCGCTTTTTGGCTTAAAACTAAAATAAATAAAATAAGTCACGCATTGTACGAGTATAAATAAAACTTGAGGCTAAACTAAAATATGTTACATTTCCAGAATAGCGGCACTGTAAACAGTTCATACATTGCTTTGTTTTGGATTTACATACTAGTCAAAGAAATGTCTTCGCCTTTTTTTATTATAATTCTTCAAATTAAATTTTAATAATTCCGGTAATTTATTATATAGGAATGGAGCCATAAACGAAGCCTGTATTCTTGAATGATATTTTATGTAGCTTGGTACCTCCTAGTCATGCCTTCCTTTGGTAACACCTTAAATTCATTTCTATTTCGTGCAAGGAAAAGTATTATCTGGACCACCTTATGTAATGTAGTAATATCAGGTAAATTATACTCAGGTTTGTGCTCTGTTCCACTGTTTTCACCGATCAGCTTAAACACTCTTGTTTGTAAGTACAATAGTTGTTTTATATTATAGTTTGCCGCATTGCCCCAGTGTATTATTCCATATGAAAAGACAGGTGTTGATATAACGATAAGTATAAACGACGTAGATGATGTTTGCTAAAAAAGTCTTTCAAGTAAAAGAAAATATAATTTAATTTTCGTAATTTTGTTTCTATATAATTCGTATACTTATTCCACATTAGTTTATAGTCTAGATTCAATCCTAAGTATTTGATGCTATGTATACTGTGTCTATACTTCCGCTGTTGTTTAAATACACTTTTAAAGGATCCCATTTCTGTTGAGGTACATGACTAAAAACCATGAATTTTGTCTTCTTCAAATTTATTACTAGTCTATTGTTGTTGAACCAGTTTTGTACGGTATTAACATCGTTTTGAGTTAATTGTTGCAAAGTCTGTGTATAACGTGAACTATTAACGAGTACAGTATCGTCTGCGTACATAAAAATTTTTCCCGACAGTTTTGCATCGCATAGATCGTTTATGTATATAAGAAATAATATCGGTCCTAATATACTCCCTTGAGGCACCCCATGGTATTTTATAACTTGTTCACTGTAAACTTTATTTATTTTACATACATATTTCCTGTTGACAAGATAAGACTCAAACCAGTTATGGATAAACCCTCGGAAGCCTGCAGAATAATAGTAATAATATAAATAAATAAATAATAATCCTATAAGTAAACAGAATTATTCGTCCACAGTAGTTGAAGATTGGCATCCCTGAGGACTTAATAATTTAATATAAATTAATTGTTTCGCATTGGTGTGATTTATTTATTATATGTTACAAGATTACCAAATACTCTAAACGTTGCACAGGTGAAAAAAATTGTACACCTCAGCTACTGTTTTCACAAATTTTCGTTAAACAAAAATAAATATTTATTTATGTTATATAGTTTAAATCATGTTTTTTGTTTTGCGGTACCTGGAAAGCGCATTTGTTGTTGTAACGGTACCTTGAAACGATTTAATCTTAAATTATTGGTTTATAAACGTGTAACAAATAGAAACATTTCCTTGTTTAAAATTAAAAAAACTAACGCCAAAATTAATGAAACATTCGAAAAAAATCGAATTTGTTTCCGTTCTGTTTACGTAAATGTAATTAGTAAAGTTTTACAAATGAATTATTAAAATTCTGTACTTCTGGAGAAGTTTTGTTGGAAAAAAAAATGTTAACATCGTAATTACTGCTTTAAAGTTTGACTTTATTGTATATTTATAGATCTGCCGTATTATTCTAGTCATAGTATTGCTTGTATTTTTCATTAATAAACGTTGTAAAAAACAGCTTATTTAATCATGGGAACATCGCTCTGGCTAAAATTGTAGAACTGCTGGTTGCGATGATGGGTAGAAAGCAATTTCGGGCTTGAAAGCCGTGTCCGGTAATATTAATTAGTTGGCGCGAAAAAAAGCTATCGCAGAAAACGATTGCCGGAAAATTTTTTCGAAACGAAATTATATTTCTCCACCCCACATTATATACCGAAAAGGGTTATGACAGTTTAGGCACACTGTATTATACAGAGCTGGTTAAAAGATTCTTGTTTCATGAAAATTTTTTCGTATAAATATATATATGTACAAAATACATACAACACATACCTGTACATACACACACACACACATATATATATATATATATATATATATATATATATGTGTATATATATATGTGTGTATGTGTATCTTTTTATTATATAAAAAAATTTTTTAATTTTTTGGCGTAACGATTTTAGTTTTATAAATAATGTGATCTACTTAATAACCAGAAATAATTGATTGGATTTTTATTTTTATTATTTATTAACAAACTTCTTCTAACTTTCGATACGCTGTTAAATTTTCAATTTTAATTTGTTGCTGCCAAATTTGAAATGTATTTCCGTTTACAATAAATACGAATTTTTTAAATTTTATTTTAAATAGATCCTTTATGACACCATTCAAATTATAATTTCTCTCTATTATATAAACAAATTAGTCAAACGTGTGGAGACGGCTGAAGTGAAGCGAATTGTACATAGGGTTTGGCGAGCGATGTGAGCAATGAAGAAAACTTCCTACTATACGTAATTTATACATATACAAAAGTAAAAATGGCAAATGTCTAATACGTATGATATGAAATAATTAAACCCAAAAGACGATGATTCAACATTCTTATTTGCTTCCTTATTTCGGTCAACCATATCATTACTATTCGCATTCTTGCGTCTAGATTGCAGTAAGTTATATTCGTTCTGTTTAATTTTTCTTTTAAATTAATTTTAAGGAGATCGGGGCAATTAGCTCAACACTACTTACATTATTTACCTTGAACTTTATAGTCATCTTAATAAACGGTTTATTTTGTTTATTTAGATTGCAGACGAACTCATCGTATTCCCCAGTACAATATGTCTGAAATATTACTACGGCCGTGCGTATCAATAGAACCGATTAGGTACAATAATTATTGAACTTTTTTTAATTCTATGTACGAATTATTGCAAATTTTTACATTAATTCTTGCATTTCCAAGGTTTAAAAACGGTTTGGCACGACGACACCTGACTATAAAAAAAAAATGTGTTTCATCGCTAAACGTACTAAACGAATAATCTGCACTAAAGCTGTTAAAATTTTTTTTACATCCCGTCGTTGTTAGGTCAAAAATAATTTTAACGAATGGGCATTAAGCACTAGCACAATAAAATTGGTTGCGAACTGTAGACTTAAATGCTAAATTGAATGTACATTTCAGTATTACATATACACTGCTCTTGGAACATTACGAAGCAGTCCGCGTTTAAAATTGTTAGCCGAGTCACGCTGGAATGTTCGGAGAAAATTGTTAATAGAAGATTAAAATGTTTCGATGATAGTAAATAATCTCTGTCCTGACGTTGAACTGTTCAGCAATAACCATCACTTGCTACAATATACGGCAGGGGGGTTTTCATTTCGTTGTCGCTCAACTCATTACATACGCCTCGCGTTGCCTGTTCGTGTCCAGGTTATTTCGTTTCGTTACCAACTGCAACTATATCGAAAACATCTTTAGACTACCTGCTGCGCAGCTTTAGCTTCCCCGAGGAAACGTGATTGTTGTATGTTAATGAGAAATGCTCAAAATTCCTTATCAGTTTTCACATAAACTCCATTCTCTAAAAGTAATTTTGTAATAAAAAATAAAAAAAAAACAAAACACAAATAGCTTATTCTGAATTTTATAAGATGGTATAAATATTTTATTAAAAACGAAAAGTAATGCAATTGAAATTAAACATTTTTTTTAGTGCTGAAATATTTATTTATTTATTTTACGCGTCATATACTTAGGCTAGAGACACGGCAAGGAGTTACAAAATTACCAAAAGTGAAAACAAGGAGAAAAAAGAAAATAAAGAGAAAATAAAGAAAGATTAACAGAATTATAACAGCTCTTTAATCAATTAGAAGATTTTTGAGAAACTAAAATAATCGATTAAGTTTCTTCATCGTACAACAAATCCTTTAAATTGGATGGTATATTCTGTACTGTTTCCGATAATGATCGTCAATTAGGCATTTAATCGGTAGATGTTCGATAATTAATTAGCAATTACAAGTCTGGCACTGGGGCGCAGGTTCTTTATTTAATAGATATGCGTGTGGTGTAAGGCGAGTGTGCCCAAGTCAGCATAACGTTACCTCCTGTTTTCTGCTTTCTCGGCTTGAGGAAAGCCATGGTTTCGTGGACGATTTTATGGAGCGTAATTTATTTCCTGTTGGTAACTTTTGCCAATCGTTGTTCCCCAGGTGTTATTAAAATGGCGTTTAAGCTGGTGTTTAAAGTGTCGGTAAATGGCACTGTTACGTTTGAAGTTGAGGCACGTTTGTTAATCGTTTTAACGGAGCTTTCCGCATTTTCAAAGCTCTGTATGCCGCACTGGGCTCGGTTGCACCATGGTGGTATAGGAGATATCGGGTCCCGGGCGAGTACTGGAATTTGGATGTTTAGCTGATGTAGAATGGACATAACGTGATCAATTGTTGTTCCGTTCTGGTTCTCAGTGGTATCATCTGGAGAGTTTGGCTCTGTGCTCCTTATGATGCTGAAAGCCAGCACGGTTAGATAAGTTCGTCGCAAATCTAATGGCCACTCCGCTGAATCACATAGTAGACTCGATATCGGGGAGGTTCGGAAAGCTCCAGTTGCCAACCTCAAAGCGGTATGATGGATAGTATCCAAACATTTTAGGGTCGATATGTTAGCGGAAGCATAGGCTGGTGCACCATAATCCATTTTGGACCTTACAAGGGTACGATACAGCATTAATAGATTATGTCTGCTTACGCCGTAAGTTGTATGCGATAGCTTCCGTAGTAGGTTTAGTTTTTACCACAGCTAATTTTCAATGCGTTAATGTGTGCTTTTCAAATGAGTTTGCTGTCAAATGTTATTCCTAAATATTTCAACTTCATTTATGGATGCTATACGGTTGTTATTAACAGGCTTACTATGCGATCGCACTTTTTCCGCCACAGAAATGGGTTGCTATGGTTTATGTTGTTGAAAAACAAAGGCCGTTATCTTCCAAACCATTGTTGCAGTCTATCAATTGTGCTCTGCAGAACGTGTTCTCCTAAGTTGATATCGGTGCATGAAAGAAATATGCATAAATCGTCTGCAAAAAGAAGTGATTTTACAGGTTTTTGCACTTGATTTACAATATCATTTATCGCGATATTAAACAGTGTTGGGTTGAGAATGGATCCCTGGGGAACTCCTGTCCGTACCGTATGCGGATCAGACAGACAGAACGGATCCCAATCTTACTTGAAAGCGGCGATCAGAGAGGAAATTCGCAATAAACATACAAAGGCGACCTTTGATGTTCCAAGAGTGTAAGGTTAAAAGAATTTTGTATCTGCATATGTTGTCAAATGCTTTCTTGAAATCGAAAAAGACAGCTAATAATGCTTGTTTGAGAGCTGTAACGCAAGGATCGGATCAATGGTAAGATGCTCACCACCTTCTTCTTTTTCAGGTGCCTTCTCATCGAAGAAGGTTGACTATCATCGAATAAAACTATTATACAAACTGGCAGCGTAAAAGTCCCTTGGTGGTCTAGGGACTGTGCAACTGCAATTAGAAACAGACGGAACGCTTTAAAAAAGTTAAAGTCGAACCCGAATATGGAAATCCATCTGAATTTTAGAAGACTACGAGTAAAAGCCAGGTATATTCTCAAACAAGCAAAATTAAACTGCTGGAAAAACCTATGTAGCAACCTAGAACCTCGGTACACCGACCAAAATTGTGCGGAAAAAAATTAAATCTATCGAAACGTCAACGCCATACTTTACGTAACGTGTATAAAAATCGGTAGTAACATTATTGCAGAATTTTTTACAATGTCAACTAAAGATGGAAACCAATTTATAAACAAGACAGAATTATCCAATACTAGTAAAAATGATACTTTTGGTCTTCATTTTACCAGCAACAACCGAGAACCATATAACCAAGCTATCACAATGGAAGAACTGTGTACTACCATTAAACCGAAAGCAGTTGGTTCGGATAATTTTCAGATTTATCTTTTAAAATACGCACTTGACTTTATATTAGAAACTTTGCTCGTAATTTACAATAGAATATGGTTCTCGGGTAATCTCCCATTGCAATGGAAAAATGCCATTATAATCCCATTACTCAAGACAAACAATAATTCAACACTGCTCGATAGTTACAGGCCACAATAGCTCTTACATCAGTTCTATGTAAAGTGTTAGAAAAAATCTCACAATGGTAGACTACTAGGGGAATCCGAAACACGTAATTTATTTACAAATATTCAATATGGATTTCGGTCAGGATGTGTTAAAATATTAAAATATTATAGACACCGACATGTTCCGTAGTAATAAAAACTACATAATCATGACGTAACGATTAACAATTCAGGTGTAAGTAATATTTCGAAAATAATAAATAAACAGAACTTTTCGCAATATCGATTTTACTATCAAACACCTTTTCTCATCAACTGAGACTAAAACGTATCGTCGCGTGCGGCACTATAGATTGAAGAGGTAGATGTGTGGAAGCAGCTTACCCCGTTAACTTGAATAAGCAGTGGTTGGGATTACAGCCAGAACTGACAGGGAAATATAGCGTCTATTTTTTTTTGTTTTTTTTTTCTTGTTCGGGTTTTTCCCTGGGCTTGCCAATAATAGACGATTACCCATCAAGATAGCAGCAATTAGGAGTAACAAGGAATGGAATCTGACTAAGAATATGCTATACCAAGGACGATGGAGAAACAATAACAATCAACGTCGAAAAATTAACGCCTAAGTGCATAGAATAAAGAAATTTGTGCAGTCGATGTCAACAAAAGTGTGCACAACTAAATTGTACGCAATATAGCGGGCTGGCATGCAACTCTTCCATCAACTAAACTATTTAGGATTAAAGTTGGCGGCAGCGTTGCTTCTATCAATAATGTCGAAGCTGGAAAAAGGATATGTTACTAATTGCAGCGGTGAACTATATACTATAAATAATATAAATAGTGTGCGTTTGACACTCCCCAGGGCATCTTACATTAACGGATAATACAAAAAAGTCCAAAATAACTGGCACGTTTTGAACAGTAAGATCTTGGTTTTCCCGGTTTAGAGAATTCTTGGGTCAATGCCGTTACATAAGATTGTTTTTTTTTCGGGTTTTTTTAGGTGGAAGTTGGTATAGGTTGTATTATAAGGCGAACCACGGCTTTTGCTACAGCATTTAATATTAATTTGGATGGTAATTATAATTTCGGTGCAAAGAGAATAATAAGCCTTAGTACTACTACTGACAGTCAAGAAGTATAACATGATGAAACACGATTAAAAGAGTCACTTTTTACGATGAATTTTTAAATGACCATATTAGAGACGACCTTAACATCAGTATATGCATATATCTAGATCAGTTATGAAAGCTTATTGTATAGTAGCTAGTCAATGTCAGAGATGGATCTGATTTAATTATTTTCAAATGAGAGCTGGACAGGCTGACGCGTACACAGGTACAATCGTTTAAACGTTGAGAAATCAAAACTAGATACGCACGCCTCAAAACGATAGAAGATAAACTAAAGAAACAATTGAATTTGGTGAGTATACATTATAAATGAGAGAATGTCGCTATCAAGAAACGAGAATGTACTAGAGAACACTGGTTGCCGCAAATGTAGCTGTTACTCAGCATATAGTTCTTCTATCGGTAGGATGGATACAAATTTTGTGACTTACAAGAAGCCCGGTGGTTGAACAGTGAAATGATTTTCTAACGGAACCGCCGATGAAATTAATCTGTAATGGATCTCAATTTGTTACTTTGGTTTTCTCGCGATTTTTTACTTACTACGCGCAATGGACCATATCGAATAGAACACAAATATCGCTCGCTTTTACGGACAGTGTACGTACGGGCGCTTTTATTATCGTCGTTAGAAAAAAGCGAATTATTATTCGTTTTGTCGTAGCAATTAAGTGATGGAAAAATATGGAAACTTCATAAAAAGTAAGATATTTATCATAAACTGGATAATTATTTCCCGGATAATTTATATATTATTACGAATTGTTTACGAAGTAGTATACTCGAATGAAATTTATTGAAATTCTGGCAACGATAGCGGTACAATTTTAGAATAAATTATAATTTTCTTTGTAAATAAACCACGGCATAAGTAACTGGATACAATTTTCGACTATGTTTTATACGAAAACGCGTAACGTTTTGCGACAATATATCGTACGTAATACGACTAGACGGTTAAACTTCGACGACGACTAATACCGAAACTTCTACCTCCATCCCTGGTTTCTATACCTCTAATAATTTACCGTTATTCGCGCTGCTGTGCCTACCAATACATGCACTGCAGTGATGTACTTTTTTTTTTATGTTTTTATACTCGTACAATATACCCCTTTAAATAGGTACGGGAGTTTGCGAAGATATCTGCAATTTAAACTTTGTCGGAAGAGAACTTTAAAATTCCCGGCTGAAATCTATGTACGGCTGCTTGGCCATCTGTTTATATATATATATATATATATATATATATATATATATATAAATCGGCCATTTTGACCTCGTAAGGGGCTGTGCCCCTTGACTCCTCTTGCTTACATTTCTATCTCTTTCTTTTCTATACTTTGTATAAGATGATCAAAATTTACAACGTAATTCTAAATCGGTCCATATGAATATAATAACATATCACAAAAATTATATAAAATATAACAAACGTTACATAAAATTAGGACATTTTTTTGGACATTTTTCGTTACATAAAATTGGGAAATTTTTTGGGACATTTTTTCTAATGGGGGTAGCCTAAGAATTACATTGTAATTTATATACATATACATATACATATATATATATATATATATATATATATATATATATATATATATATATGTATATATAAATATATATTATCTATCGACTGGCAATGGCGATGACGGTGAAAATATTCTATTTAATTTTATCTATACGGACATTAGTGAAAAATATGGCGCCACAAACCCCTATTACACTAGAGTGCGTAAACGGTTAAATGTGTTTAATCAGTGGAAGCCACAAATATTTAACACGTTCGAAGTTACGAATGCGATGTTGACCGCATTTGGGAACAGGATCAAGCGCAAAGCAAGGGTCGGGTACAAAAAAAGCTATTTCAGACGAAGCTGGAGTCTTGACTTCTGTATTGTTGTTGTAAAGTTTTACCGCGTAAACTATATTTGTATTATACTCTTATTAATAATACCATCGATTATAACAAGGTGGACAAATAATCGGTCGTTGTTATATCTGATATCGAGTAAAGTACTTTGATTTTTTAATGACTATGATTTACCGTTATTGAATAGTTACCTCGTTATAAAACTTCTTAGTAAAATATTTTTCGCTAATTAAACAAATAACGCTATTTACTTATAATTATAATTATACACATGCTTTTTAAGAAATTCTAACGCACCATCACTAACATTTTTTCTTTCTACACGAAAGTAGACAATCGTGAAAAATTAAAAACTAATATAAAACAAGTATGGAAAAGGGGAAAAAATTATGACGCTAGTCCAGTTTTACCTTACTTTTAACGAAATTTGCAATTTTTCGATTTTTCGTTATAATCATTTCGCTAACTTGAACGAACACTACAGTGAAACTGTCGTAGATTTAAGGGTTAACAAAAAAGTAATCCCAAACGGCTGTCAGATCAAGGCAATATTTAGTGTTGCTTTACTTTCAAGAAAATTGTTGGTTTTTGATGATCTTCGCGAATGCTTCGAAAACAATGAATGACAAAGCGAAAGTCGTTTATTTTCAAAGTAAGCGGGGAAGAATATATCAGATGAATTGTTCTTATTAGTAGTTCAGCTTCTCAAAAAAATTTACCTTCTCTCGCATCTAGCCTAACCGATTTTGCTGGAGAGTTTTCGGACTACTTTTTTCCTTTATTTTGCTTGCTAAGTTTTTATTTCATTAAAAGTTACCGAGTTAGCAGTAATCCGAAAGGATAAAGCGAGGAAAACAGAAAAAACGCGTACGTGATTGTTACAAAAAAAAAAACAAAAAAAAAAAGACAAAAAGTTAGGTAACTAAACAGCTTTGTATGGAAATGTCAACGATACATCGATGTGTGGTTACGTTACCTAGGAGAATAGATTTTTCTTCTTTCTCTAATTTAGATGGATGGTGTTATTTTCATATAGATGAGAATTATTTTGAAAGAAAAGCGAAGAGAATTCTGCGAAGTGCACTCAGATTCAAAGACGATGGGAAGAAACGGATAAAAATAGTATAGATTGTAAAGAAATAAAAGGTAAACAAGCGCCGGTGTTCCTTAACTTTTGTGTAAAATAATACGTTTCTTTCAAGAACTTGTACGGATAATTCGAATTTATCGCCGTTCGTACGAATAATAGTGCCTTTCAATCTTCAACATAGAACATTTTAAAAATGGAAGCCAACATATTTTTATCGCTCCCGAGGAGACTGCTTTCTACACCGTCAAAACTTACTGCATTGTCCTGTCGATGTGCTTTAAGCGGAAGTGAACATCCTTTAAGAACTTTGATAATTGAATGCGAAGACGTTACAACAACGGTGAGTGAAAAACACCGTTTTCAAATGGAAAAAAAGGAACATCTTTTTTTTAACCTCCATAATTAAAGCTTTAGATTTAATATTTTATTTTATTTAATTAAGATTTCATTTCTTGCAAATGTGTAGTTTATTATAAGAAAATAAAATGTTTTTTTTTTTTTTTTTTTAAATACCGACTTCTAGATTTATTATAAACATTTAATTAAAATCCGCTAAAAATTAAAAATTAATTTATTCGATAAAAAATATATTTCAGAGGGAATTATAACTTAAGTGGTGTTATATCATCGTAATTCTTATACATAACATTAAAATCTTTTTTAGAGTCGGCATCAAATTCGTATTACAATATCTAGGAACAATTAAATGAATATTTAATGCAGTCTTATATTACTTATTGTAATATGTAATATGAATCAAGGTATTTATGTTGTATAAAAATTACGATAATGTCACCACTTAAGGTGTATCACTCTGAAATATATTTTTTATCAAATAATTTTATTTTTTACTTTTTGGCGCATTTTTATTAAATTTTATAATAAATCTGGAAGTCGGTATTTTTTTTTACAACTTTTAGCATTTTACCTGATTTTTTTTTTCTCGCTAAAAATCAACTTTTTTGTGACATTATTCTCCATACACTTCGTGCTCAAAAAAAAAAAAAAAAAAACAAAAAAAAACAAAAAAAAACAAAAAAAAACAAAAAAAAACAAAAAAAAACAAAAAAAAAACGATTTCTTTATTTCGAACTGCATTTTCGCGGTAAAAACATCGATAGCTGCATTTCTACAAATTAATAGTATTTTAAGTCAATCGCCTCTGTTTTACTAATAAAAAATATAATTAAAAAAAAGACATTTTTTCACGTTTTTTGACAAATACTCAGCTAATATTCACCAATTTTCATCAGAATTCGCATAGTCTGAATGGTACACTTTCTAATAAACAAAGGATCATTAAAATCGGTGGTCCATATGAATGTAAGTTGTGCGCGAACAGATAGAAAAAAAACAAACAAAATAAAACGCTACGAACGTGTAACCTCCTTTTGTGGAAGTTGGTAACAAAGATATATTTCCATGGTAATTTGGCAAATTGATAGTATTTTAAATCAACCGCCTTCGTTATACTAAAAAAAATTAATAAGAAAAAAAATTATCCAAAGGGACCACCACATTTTTTCACGTTTTTTGACGAATATTCAGTTTATGTTTACTGATTTTCATCGTTACTCACATGGTGGTACCTAAGTTGAATGATACTCTTTCTAATTGATAATCAGTAAAATCGGTCTATATAAATGTGAGTTATCCGCGAACAAATATAAAAAAAAAAACAAAACATACGCGACGAACGTATTTTTTTTTTTCTTTTTTTTTTTTTTTTTTTCTTTATGCATGCAATCTGTAATTAAACAATAAGCAGCAGTAAGGAAATGTTATTATCAGAAATAAAGAACTGGAAACGAGGATAGCCTCCCAATGGAAGCTGACCCTATTTTTTGATGATTACTCGTTAAATTATATGATTAAAGACTCAGGATCGATGTTGAAGCTGCAACGGATGGAATCTGTGAATACGATTGAATTTTGTGCAGTTAGACAGCAGATTCTTTGCTAATATGTTTAAATGTTGGTTAAGCCTTTCCTTGTATCTTGCACTTGAGCTGCGAATCTCTTCTTTAACCGAAATGACCTTCAAATCCCTAGAGATGTCGTCGTTTCGTACAAACCAAGGAGCGTTTACAATCCTACGCAGGATTTTTGCTTGCGTCCTTTCTAGAAGGGCTATATTGGAGTTCGATGCAGTGCCCCATAGCTCAATGCCATATGCCCAAATTGGCTTTATTATTGATTTATAGACTAGCACTTTGTTTTCCAGTGAAAGGACCGAATTTTTTCCAATCATCCAGTCCATATTTCTCAGTTTCAGTCTGATTTGTGTACGTTTGGTGGCTATGTGTTTATTCCAAGTCAATCTCTGGTCGAGATGCAACCCAAGGTATTTCGCACTACTTGCTGTTGGAATTTGCTTATTGTTGAGGTATATCGGACTGGCTGTTCCGGTTTTCAATGTAAATAAAACATTGAGGCACTTATTTTCGTTAACTTTTATTCTCCACTGATTGAACCAGTTTGTTAGATGGTTTAGATGATCTTGAACGTAACTGGCAGCGGTACCAATGTCATCGTGTATTGCTAAAATTGCAGTATCATCGGCAAACAAGGCAGTTGTAGTATTTTCATTTACCGGAAAATCACTGGTGTAAACGTATAACCTCCTTCTTTTTGAAAGACGGTAATGAAAAGTAATAACGCAAAGTTTTAAAACATATGTACCTACTGTTTTAAATTTTTTATATTAAATTATGAAAATAGTTGAAACTAGCCGGCATATTTTTACTAACTTAAATTAAGTGTACTTTAAATGTTATTACACGTATCAAATGCAATTATTATTACTAATATTATTATTATTATTATTATTATTATTATTATTATTATTCATGTTTTAAACTGTAATTCACAATCCCAATAACACAACAATTTATGACACAGTGTCATCTAAAGTTGATTGCACTTTAAAAATAATAAAGCATACAAATTCAATTTTAATTGTAACCAATAAGCCCAATAAGATTATAACAATTCAAATCTCATTTATTTTAATAATTCCTGTGTTAAACATAAATAATACACGTCTTTTCGACAGCACTGGGCCACACAAATTTGTAAATTTGTAAACTTGTAAATAAATCGTATATAAAACAAATGAGCAAGTAAACACTTAAGACTTCATATAGTGTTACCAGATATTACATTGTGAAATCGATCGACTTTATAAATTCAAGATTACCTACAGTGTTTACATTTTGTTTTAAAGCTGAATGTAATTGAAAATTTTGAAAAGAAGAGAGGAAGGAGAGGAGACGAGTGGAAAAAATGTCTTCCTTACACATTGCTCTATGTCAGTGTTTTTCAAACTTTTTCATGCCACGATCACCCTATGATCGAAATAAATCTCGAGGCCCATACATTGTCACAAACATTTTACAACAATTTTTTTTACGTAAGAGCTAAATATGTTTTATCTTTTTTTACGTTTCTTATTGGTCACCAATATATGACGGTTATATGTCTTGTCGATAACACACAAAACTGAGCCAACTTTAAAGTACAAGAAAGTCAAGAAATTATTAAATAAAACAGATTTGAATGTTCAAACAAATAAATCGTTAATAATAAACCGGGTAACCGAAAGATAAAATATGATAATTATTAATGCGAAAAACTTACCGAATTAACTTGGTTATGTATTCAACGTTGTTAATTGAGTAAGTTTTTCGACCAAAGCAAAATGCGACGTACATAAACAAACAAGTAGAAAAGCGACGCTATCAATGATAGTTAATATGTATATTTACCGATAACAACAATCGGTAGAATATTATCGTTCGCTAATATGTGTATATTAATTACAACGTAATTCTTAGGCTACCCCTCATTCGAAAAAATGTCAGAGAAAAATGTCCCAATTTTATGTAACGGAAAATAACGAAAAAATGAATTAATTTTATATAATGAAAGTTAAATGTTAGGATAGGATTTTTGTAATTATGTTATTTTTTAGTAAGAATTACGTTGTAAATTTTGATCATTTTATATAAAGTATAGAAGAGAAAGAGACAGAAATGAAAGCAAGAGGGGTCAAGGGGCACAGCCCCTTGCGAGGCCAAATTGGCTGAGTTTATATATATATATACATTAACAAGTTTGTGTACATATTTTATTCGAAATATTTATAATTCTCTAAAACTGAATCCGCGGGATAAGTAGACGTAGGCTTACCGAATTATTATTATTATTTTATTTTACATATAAAATTTAATACGGTCAGCGGTGGAAGTCATCCAATTAAGTTTTGGATTTCCCCACTCCATATTGTACAATCATTAATCTTATCTTAAAATACTATAATATTAATATTCCTGTATTTCAATTTCTTTTTGTCCAATTCATTGAAAATGCTCATTTTTTCCCGTACCAATTCACCACAGTTTTCCGCTATCTCTATATTTAGAATGTTGCATCTATTCAGGATATGCTGTACACTGTCCTACTCGTTGCATCTAATGCAATTTTTAGTTTCCGCTATATTAAATCTTTTGAGATAGATTTTAAAATTTCCATATACTGATATGAATCGTATGTTGTAAAAATTTGGAGTATAGTACATGTTATTTAGCCTCTCCTTAATTGTTGGAAAAAACTTTTTCTTATTCCGTCCTGATACACCTATCTACACTGTTTCAAACTGTTCCACATATATTGTTCGCTGATATATTTTTTGAATCGTCCAGCTGTTAAAATTTTATTCTCTACCATATACTATATCTATTATTTGTATATTTCGAAAGTTTGTTCTACATTTAATCTATTTTTGATCGCAAAAATATTGGCATATTCTTATAATTTATTGTTTTTGGAAGGTTTAATTAGTTTGTGATATTCTGTGTATACTCGCTAAAAATTTTTGGAATTCATTGAACTTTAGCATATCCAAAAAAAAAAAAAAAAAAAAAAAAAAAAACTACCATATAATAGATATTTAATGATAACATTGTTTTGTATAATATTATTATTATTTTTTTTTTTATAGTTCATCTGATTGTTATTGTTAAGCAGCTTTGTGAATAAATTAAATAAATTTCGTAATTTTATCATTTATGTAAAATTTAAGGTTTTTATCTGTCAGAACGCCCAGGTATTTTAATTAGTTCTTTACGGCAATCCGTATCTATATTTAAATTTATGTTAATTTTCCTGTAGTTGAATTTCATCAAACTTCTTTTGCTCATATTTAAATTAGGATATTTCTAGAAACTCTTTTATATTTTCTTATATACTATTGCTATTTTGTTTTTTAACTTTTCTACGTTTCTATCTGCTACCATAATTTACTGAATCGTTTACAAATGTTATAATTTTCACATCGTTCGGTAATTCCAACTGATATACATATATATATATGTATTTCTGCATCCAGTATATTCCATAAATAAGGACTTAAAACCGCTCCTTGTAATATACCCATGTGTACCTTTTTTTTTTTTTTTTTTTTGTAATTGTTTATACTGATTTCAGTATCACTTTGATCGTAATAATTACGAACGATTGTCGTGACGCTTTACGTTCAAATCGGAAACGGTAAAAATTAAAAATCAAATTGCCAGTGAGAAAATTAGTTTTTCAGGAAAAATGCCACATAAATTTAAATGTAATCGGTAAAATTTTAAGCGCCACTTTGGTTTTTCAACTGTGATTGGAACGTACGTTGCATTTTATAGCTGGTCAGTTTGGCTCAATTCTCTTTTGCTGCAGTAATACATTACGCGCGGGCATGTGTCTATGTGTATCTTCACAGAATTTTAAATTATTCGTTTAAAAAATGTAAAAAGAAACGAGATTCGTACAAAGTTAAAAGTAAAACAGAAAGAAAGAAAACAGACAAAACACTACACCATCCTAGATGATATCGTGTCGTACTTTTTTTGATCGCGCTTAAAGCGAAAAAAAGTTGGACAATGGTTAATTTCAGCAGTCTGAAAGGGGAGCTGAGATGACGGAATTAAAGAAAGTGTAAAAGTTGAGATACAATAAAATTCTTTTTAAACAAGAAGGGAATGACAACGAGCGCGATTATATTGTCCGTACTCTTCGAATTAAGAAGAAGAACAAATGAAGAAATATAACAAAGGTAATAAGAGGCGAACGAAGAATAAACAAAAGAATAGGAAGCAATAAAAAATAGCAAAGACGCAATTTTAGATAGCGTCTGTGACTACTACTCGCTGATAAGCGGACGGAAAAAAAATTCGCTCCAGTACATTACTGGACGGGAAAATACGGTACTTCGACAAGAGCAGAGAAACAAATTCCAGAGCCATTTCTCAGCTATCAGATTTCACGCGGGACTTGTAGCAATTTTTTTTCTCACTTCTCGCTAAGCATTTTGCCCACAACCAATCTTGTCGTTGTTTATCTTTTCGACCACAATTCCGCGCCGCCGATTTATCGTGATTCCCTCTATAATTTTTATTCGTCGAGTTTTATTTACCGCTCTGAATGTACGTGATTCACATCGCCGATATAAAACGTTTGACAGCCGGCCCCTGGAAAGTCCGCATTACTTCTGGATATTAGAAAACAATGTCAAATAGTACAGTAATTTTTATATAAATGTTTTTGTCACACATTGTTTAGTTTAATTTAACATATAATAAGAAGAAATAGACTAATATAAACAATTAAATGATATTTATTAACCCGACGTGTTTCAAAGATAAAAACCTTGATGATAACATCCGGAATTATTATAACATATAAATTTAATGAAGATAGTGACTGAATATAAATAACGGATTTAAGTCGACAATAAAAGTCGATTATTACACGATTACATATATAAAAATTACGAAAACTTAACAAGTAGAAATTAAACATTTTAAAAATTTGAAAACATATTTTTTTAAGCAATGTTTACAAAGAATTGTTTTGAAAAAATTAAAAAAATAGAAAATAAAATCGCAAACGAACAAACTAAAATGACATAATAAGGAACCAGCATAAAAATGTAAATCGAATCACATATAAGGAAACAAACAGTTATTAATTGCAATACATAAAATAATATTGTATTTTACTCCCATTAGTGCCTTTTTGTAACATTGTGAACTGCAACTAATCCCCGACACCCTGTTAAGAGTATGGGACTAACTTTTTATTTAAAATTTAAATATTAAATAACGGGTTCTCTGTATTGGGATAATTATGGTTAATGCGATTGTTTTTAAATTTGTTTATATAATAGTTTTCTGCAAAATTTAAAAGTTTATAATTATATTATTGATGTATTTTATAATTTGTAAATCTATATTAATGTATGTTTTTATTCTTTATAATATGTTCAACTACAGTGGATTTAACTATATAACCATATTTTATTGCAGATACATTGTGTTCTTTATATCTTATTTTAAAGTTTCTCCTGCTTTGTCTAATATATATTTATTTTATATATTGCCGCTTGTGATTAAATTTATTATTATTATTATTATTGTTGTTAATATTAATTCATTTATTATATAAATTATTATCGATGGTGTATGAGAGACTTTAAATAACGAATTAAATGTATTAGTTATTTTGCTGGAAACCGCGAAACAGCAGCGGCGGATCCAAAAGGACATTTTGCGGGAGGGGGGATTATATAATTACGTAAAATCTTCTACGGTAGGCAGTAGGTTTGAGAAATACTCCTCGTTTCATAAAGAACATCAAACAGCGACCACCTTTATAGAAATATAAAGAAATGTTTTAAACATACATGATTATTACAATTTTTAATTTAACTTTTGTTTCATTTTTAGGGGGTGAAAAATAAAACGAGAATAAACTTAATGTGTTGAGTCGATCGGTTGTGCTCTCGTGTTCTTGTTTTTTGTTGTTCATTCTTATCGCTTATCTCTACGATTAGTACGAGTTACATTTTATTAATTTGTCTATCATCGCTATTGCATATTGGGGAAAACACCACAATAATCATCATCGGCCAGCTTGCTGGCTGATAAACAATGAAATCGAATAATACTACCTTCACCACTCCACCAAACATAACAGATATCCGCCCCACCACCAGCCATACGGTCAACGCTATGCAATATCCCCCGCTACCGCAACACCATGGCATCAACCATTCGTCATCAAAATCAAGTAACCATTTATCCTATCCTACTTCTACACACAATATCCAGATTATCAACAAACCCACATCAACACCACCATCATCATCAACATCTTACGCGCAAAAGGCTAAAAATAAAATTACCCCGATCACCAATTTCCTCTACCCGAAAGAAGAACAGGGAATAATTATCTCACACACTGATAACTACAAACTTCGTGATTATCTTCTTGCAATCAAAGATTTGGTAGGCGGGGCGAAGAATATTCTAGCCGCTTCTTGAATTAGTAATCAAAGAATCGCTATATTTCTGGCAAATGAACAGATCGTTGAAACGTTTCTAAGGATTCACGGTGGCGTACATCTTGATGACAAATTCATCATAGCTCGCAGACTTAAAACGCCGGCGAGAAAATTGATCTTCTCAAATGTCTCGCCAATTATACCTAATGACTTACTGGAACAATTCATTCGGGCGCAACTAAAGCTGCAACCGGTGTCCAATATGTCTCTCCTACGAGTTAATCCCTCTGATGAACTGTTCAGCCATGTGATCAGCTGGAGACGTCAAATCTATGTAAAACCTGAACCAGATCAGCCAGTTCTGCCGACATCCTTTCTATTCCCATTTGGTGACAAAATGCACCGAATTTTTCTTAACCTTGATGAATATACCTGCTTCAAATGCAATAGTAAAGGTCATAAAGCAGATGACTGTAACATTCCACAAGACAATTACTTAGATGATATACTAACAGAAGACAATGCTCCTTCAAATATAAAGTCAAACGAATATTCTCCTGGCCACACAGATCTCATAGCAACTGTATCAGCTAATGAAACACAAAACGTCGTACAACTGGCTCCTATAACCACACAACCGATTCAAACATTCATTAAAAACCCCAATACAACAGAGAGAACAAAACGTGCCCTATCAGACAATTCGTCCACAAAGACTCAACTAGATGAAGACACAACACTCATATCAATGAAGCCGAGTTACAAAAAAAGCAAAAAAGCTAAAACGGGAAAATGCAGATCACAACGAAACCCGACCGCCACAGTTCTCGGGATTCAGAAACACAATCTGATTCAGAAGTAGATAAAATACAACCAAGTGATACCGAAGAATCCCAACAACATCACGCATCGCACAAATCACTTAATCTAATTTACGAGCCTCTGAAAAAGAACATCTATGAAAATGGATCGAGATATCGGCTGTCTCTGCAAAATCTTGCCCTCTTTATAGATAGGTGTAAACCAACCAAGATCGCATGTGATGTTGTCAAGGACTTCACTACCGACACATTACAGGACTAGTTTCCATGCTAGATGAGAACTATCAGTTCCTAACTGACCGTGGAACTAAAGCAAAATTTACCAAGATTATGACGGTACTAAAAGATCAAGTACAGTCCATTCCTAACTCAGACCCAACAGTTTACCCAAAGCCATCAGACTGAGCGACCAAACATGGAAAAACAATCACCGCTAATTGTCATATAAACAAACATAAATGCAGGAAGGTACATTTATTTCGTGGAATTGCAATGGCATATATCTACACCATGAAGACCTTAAACTTATCCTATCAGAATATAATCCGTCTGTCATTTGTCTCCAGGAAACGCATCTTAAAAACAACCAAAATTTCCGTATCCCTGGCTATAAAATAATTTTCACTACAGTACATGACTATGCACATAGTGGCATATTAATAGCTGTTAAATCAAAATATTATTATGAAATAATCGAGTTGAACACTGGGCTACTAGCGTTAGCAGTCAAAGTTTGGTTTAAACAACCAATTACAATATGCACTGTGTATTTTACAGAGATAATTAGTACGGAACATTTCTTTTCATTGATAAAGCATCTGCCTAAACCGTTCATAATATTAGGAGATATGAACGCTCATAGCCCTATGTGGTCAAGCAAAAAGCCAAATTCAAGAGGCAAGATCATAGAAAATGCAATTAACGCGTTTAACCTCACATTGCTTAATTTAACGGAGCCAACTCATTATAACTTTTCTTATCGAACATGGTCAAATATTGACTTAGCCTTGTGCTCCCCTCAATTGAGCAGTAAAATACAATTTTATGTACATCATGACCTTGGTGGAAGTGATCATTTTCCGATTATTATAAAAAGCCAGTTACAACCAGAAACTTCTACTTATCCCGAAAATAATGTAAATCTGTTGCCGAAGTATAAAAGAACCAACTGGTTAAATTACAAAGCTCGATGTTCGTTACAATGCATTACATTGGGCAATACTGACACCAGTGTGCAGACGTTTACAAACGCACTCATCGAGCAGGCAAAAAGATGCTCACCACCTAATAAAACTATTATACAAACTGGCAGCGTAAAAGTCCCTTGGTGGTCTAAGGACTGTGCAACTGCAATTAGAAACAGACGGAACGCTTTAAAAAAGTTAAAGTCGAACCCGAATATGGAAAACCAACTGAATTTTAGAAGACTACGAGCAAAAGCCAGGTATATTCTCAAACAAGCAAAATTAAACTGCTGGAAGAACTATGTAGCAACCTTAAATCCTGGTACACCGACCAAAGTTGTGTGGAAAAAAATTAAATCCATCGAAAAGTCAACGCCATACTTTACACCGACATGCATAAAAATCGGTAGTAACATATGAACTAATATTGACAAAATTAACGCCGTGTTTGCAGAATTTTTTACAATGTCAACTAAAGATGAAAATCAATTTATAAACAATACGGAATCATCCAATACTGGTAAAAATGCTATTTTTGGTCTTAACTTTACCAGCAACAACAAAGAACCATATAACCAAGCTATCACAATGGAAGAACTACGTACTGCCATTAAACGTACTAAACCGAAAGCAGTCGGTTCGGATAATTTTCACATTTATCTTTTAAAATATGCACCTGATTTTATATTAAAAACTCTGCTTGTAATTTACAATCGAATATGGTTCTCAGGTAATCTCCCATTGCAATGGAAAAATGCCATTATAATCCCACTACTCAAGACAAATAAGAATCCAACACTCCTCGATAGTTACAGACCAATATCTCTTACATCAGTTCTATGTAAAGTGTTAGAAAAAATTATCAATGGCAGACTACTATGGGAAATCGAAACACGTAATTTATTTACAAATATTCAATATGGATTTCGGTCAGGACGATCTACCATTGATCCGATTCTTGCGTTACAGCGCTCCATAAGTAAAGCTTTCTCAAACAAGCACCACTTATTAGCCGTCTTTTTCAATTTCAAGAAAGTATTTGACAACATATGGAGATACAAAATTCTTTTAACCTTACACTCCTGGAACATCAAAGGTCGCCTTTGTATGTTTATTGCAAACTTCCTCTCTGATCGCCGCTTTCAAGTAAGATTGGGATCCGTTCTGTCTGATCCGCATACGGTACGGACAGGAGTTCCCCAGGGATCCGTTCTCAGCCCAACACTGTTTAATATCGCGATAAATGATATTGTAAATCAAGTGCAAAAACCTGTAAAATCACTTCTTTTTGCAGACGATTTATGCATATTTCTTCCATGCACTGATATTAACTTAGGAGAAAGCGTTCTGCAGAGCACAATTGATAGACTGCAACAATGGTCAGAAGATAACAGCCTTTGTTTTTCAACAACAAAAATCATAGCAACCCATTTCTGTAGACGGAAAAAGTGCGACCGCATAGTAAGCTTAACTGTTAATAACAACCAAATAGCATCCGGAAACGAAGTAAAATATTTAGGAATGACATTTGACAGCAAACTCATTTGGAAAGCACACATTAACGCATTGAAAACTAGCTGCGGTAAAAAACTAAACCTACTGCGGAAGCTATCGCATACAACCTACGGCGCAAGCAGACATAATCTATTAATGCTGTATCGTACCCTTGTAAGGTCCAAAATGGATTATGGTGCACCAGCCTATGCTTCCGCTAACATATCGACCCTAAAATGTTTGGATACTATCCATCATACCGCTTTGAGGTTGGCAACTGGAGCTTTCCGAACATCCCCGATATCGAGTCTACTATGTGATTCAGCGGAGTGGCCATTAGATTTGCGACGAACTTATCTAACCGTGCTGGCTTTCAGCATCATAAGGAGCACAGAGCCAAACTCTCCAGATGATACCACTGAGAACCAGAACGGAACAACAATTGATCACGTTATGTCCATTCTACATCAGCTAAACATCCAAATTCCAGTACTGCCCCGGGGCCCGATATCTCCTATACCACCATGGTGCAACCGAGCCCAGTGCGGCATACAGAGCTTTGAAAATGCGGAAAGCTCCGTTAAAACGATTAACAAACGTGCCTCAACTTCAAACGTAACAGTGCCATTTACCGACACTTTAAACACCAGCTTAAACGCCATTTTAATAACACCTGGGGAACAACGATTGGCAAAAGTTACCAACAGGAAATAAATTACGCTCCATAAAATCGTCCACGAAACCATGGCTTTCCTCAAGCCGAGAAAGCAGAAAACAGGAGGTAACGTTATGCAAACTACGACTTGAGCACACTCATACCTGTTAAATAAAGAACCTGCGCCCCGGTGCCAGACATGTGATTGTCGGCTGATCGTCGAACACCTACTGATTAAATGTCCAGTCTACGACCAGTGTCGGAAACAACATAGATTACCATCGAATTTAAAAGATTTGCTGTGCGACGAAGAAACCGTGCTTAACCAACTTTTTCAGTTTCTAAATTCTTCTAATTTATTAAAGTTATTATAATTTTGCTAATCCTTGTTAATTTCAGTTTATTTTCCTTTTTTCCTTTCTTTCAACTTTTAATTTTGTAATTTCTTGCCGTGTCTCTAGCCTAAGTTGCTGTGTACGACACGTAAAATAAATAAATAAAATAAAAAAAATAAAACGAAATTATAAAATTACACTATGTAAAAAAGTGGTAGTTTAGAAATAGCCAGATAGTATTTTTATTAGACTTTACTTCTTTTTTATTTTTGTTAGTAATCCGATCCGAATTCTCTTTGTTCATGAGCAAGTTTAAATACATATATATTTCTCATTGAACTCTATTTTTAATTAAAATTGCAAAATAAAAATTAAAAATAAATAAGGAAGGCAAAAGATCGATGGCAGTTGGGTTTTAGAATAAAATAAAAAACGTAACATTAATAGTTTTACTGGCGAAAACAGTATTAAATATTAATTATTAAAATCCATAGGTAAAATTTATTCAGATCTTTTATAGCATAAATTAAGTTCCTCTGTTATAACAATTTTTTTCATAGAAACTTTGATTTTTTGGGGGGATGCCCCCTATCCTCCCACCCTGTGGATCGCCCCTGGTAACTGATATCGGCAAGAAATTATTTCCGCGTATGCAGTAGCGCATACACTCGCATTGTATCAGTGACCTTCTGCAGATATAAATATAGAATTAGCTTGAATATTACACGGCATGTACAACAAAATCGACCGGTAATTCGTTCAAAAGAGACGTGCAGTTTTTTTCATTTTTAATTACTTTGTTTTTTTGTTTTTTTTCGGTAAATAAATTATGTACTTAAATATTTTTCTCTTCGTATAATTTATCTACAAAGAAAGAAAAATCTATCGTTCATTAACAAGTACTCTTCCTCTGAAATGATAAAATCGCTCATTTTATAGTTTACTACTGCGGCCAGTTGAGAACAAAACTGATCATCCCTTAGTGCTACTTACAGAAATAAACAAAATTATATCTAATTATAATATTCCTGTTCCGTCCCCTACTGAAATTAATAGGTTACCTTCCGTCGTAATATTCCTATTGAATTACAATATCCCCTGAACATCGCTAGAAGAACTCAATCAAAATAGAAGACTATCGATATTATTATGATATTATTAACGGATACAGTTCTAAAAAGCGTATAATGACTGATCAAAGGTTTGTTAAATTATCCTATGTAGCTGGCCGTTTTTGAAATTAATGACGATCCATTAAGAGTGCAACTAAATGATTCCTTTAATTTAATATAAATATTCATAAAACACGGGCGGTCAAGCTATTTAAAGACTAGTTGCGAATATCCTTAATTCATAACCATAGTATTACCACGATTTTATAGATATATTCGAAACTAGTCGGTATGTTTAAAAATACGAGTATATTAATAATTGTGTGTTTCATGAATTATATCGAAGTAATTATACATAAATTCTATTGGATGCTGAAATGCTTGGGATACTGTTTTGTCTCTCGGAGTACCAAAACGAATTCATCGATTATTACTAATGTACAAATATTACAACATAACGGGTATCAGCCGCTCAAAAAATTCAAGGGACTCTGCTATCACTAGATCAAATGAATTATCATGTATTTCTAAGGGGCGTTGATCCAGAAGAAAGCGAACTTAGAAGCCTGTACAACCATACTATCCTACACCCAGTATCGCATCGAGGTTCACTACCGTTTAACCTATTTACTAGAATTTTACTAGAACTAATGAACAAGCAACGGTGCAAAAAAAGGAACATCTAAAACCACGCGCCCACATCGCATAAAGTCGATGTAGTTACTAACTACTGTTGGCCAAATATGCAACTACGAATCAGTTAAAAACAGGACGTAAAGCAAAAAATCAGCACTATTGATACGATATAAGTGGCTCCTTGTTTCAGGTGAGAATTATCAGTCGACTGATTGTTACGGGTAAATAAGAGTGCGCTTAGCAGAGAAGAGAATAGTTAGTTGATAATATCGGTTAATTGTTTAGTTTTCTACCGCCGCTAATTACGTCGTCGCTTATTAGTGGATTCGTCCGCTGAAGAGTAGCGATCATTATGCGAATTGACTAGTGTAATCTGCCGCGTCAGAAATAAAGTATTCGAATCTAGTCGGTGGCTAATAAGAGAAAACCCGCTCGTTCCTTGTTGCGATATATTTCGTAAATTATCCCCGTTCATAAATATATATATATATTGCCTAAAGTTAAAGTTTTATACGTTTCGTATTCTATTAAAGGCCGGGTTAAGGACACATTGTTCCAGTGAGATATGGAAAATTAAAACCGGAAATTTTGAGAAAATTAGATTATTCGTATCGCGAGGTGGCGCCTGAACCAAATATTTATCTTGAAGACCAGACGTCGATAGTTAGACTGGTGTGACAATTAGGATAGGTCGGAGATAACAAGTGGTTTCCCAGAAAAGTGGCATCGAAAAGAAAATCCTCACACTATACTATACTGTATTAAAATTGTCGCGTGGTTGCTGCGACTAATTATCCATCGGTGCACCACAGTTTCGATACAGTTCGGCTACGTACTTTTACATCGAAATACCGTCCAACAAGTGGATGGCAGGTATTCTCATTAACGATGGTAAACTTTAAATTTTTCCAAGGATCCTTCACAATCGCCGTAGCTAAAATCGGCGGTCGAATTATATTATCTTCTTGCGGAGAGAACCCAAAAGACGGAGAGGAGAATTTAGTAGTTTTCATTGAGGCTGAAATTCCGTATATCTCTTTAATAATATTTTTCAAGTGTTTATTTGGATTCTTAAAAAGTTCTTAATAGAAAAGTGTCTTAATTTTGCGATACATCTCACCTATTATCATTCCCAGAATAATGTCTGCTATAAACAGTGTCGAATCTAACAGACTGCTTCGAAGTACCACAATCAGTATTACGCTAATTATTACGGAAGCTCGCGAATGTGGCCGCTTTTTTGTTCTCAAAGAATTTGCTAATCCGCGTCGATTCCTAATAGGTACACAAGTATAGAATACAAGCGCAAACGGATATGCCAACGAATGTGTGTTCAATTGAATGTATGTTCAATTGAATGTGTGTTCAATTGAATGTGTTCATCACATTTCGTGAGAACAACTGCACATGTGTAAATTCGCACCATCGCGATTATTCAATTTCACTTCATTGCCACATTCGCACTCAGCATGTTTACACATTGATATCATCTTAAACTTGAACGAGCATTTTAATAATTCTACTTTTTTCCTCGGTATTCGCAGCGACGCGTAATTTGTTCCGCCAAAGCGAAATTGCCGCATCAGTTTTAAAAATTGTTGAAACGCACATGCAAAGAAGAAATGCGAAAAACGACATTTAACACGATATTCTCCGTCTATATAAAAAGGCGTTTTCAACGGCGCTGGGTAGTGAAAAGTCACACGCTTAGCGCACCTTCTACTTTTACCCCACTACCTCTAATAATTGATGAACTTACCGCAGGTGAAGCCGCAACGACCGCATCTTCGCTTTTCCCTTAAAAAATCCTCATCGTATAAAACCCCATTTTTATTCCTCGATACAGGCGCACTGAGAAATAGCCTACAGGCCTTTCCTCAATTCGCAATGTTCCCTTCAGCTTTCCCGAGGAATTACCGTTTCTGTTATGAACAGTGCAGCTTAACTGTCTAGTACGCTAAGACACTGCGCACGGTAAAAATCTACCTGCTACATATTTATAAGGAAGTGAGGACTTCTGAAACCGGGTTTCCTGGATAAAAGTAGTTAAACGACTCTTTTCGTTCTCGTAATTCCAGGCCTACAGCCCTCATTAGTGGTTCCTTTAAAATAACGCAGAAATTGGTATAAGCAAACACCGTTTTTACTTTCGATCTAACAATATTCTATACGCGCGGTGGCTGTAAAGCCGCGTTCTTAGTCACTTTCTTGTTTCGCAATAATCGTTATTTTTTTTTTCTTTTTGAAAAATATGCATTTGTTTTTTATTACACAAATTTCTTTCGTCAAGTTGAAAAACGCTCGTCAACGAATTATCCCATACTTAAACACTTTACTATCTTTAATTTAAACTTATACATGTATATATACATATATATATATATATACATAACTTCGTGTAACATTTACTAACTACTACATCTTAATCGATCTTTTTACTTATCGATACTTAATAATCTATATCCTATTCTTTTATAATCGATGTATTTTTTCTTCACTTTTTCTTTTTTTTTGTGTTGCAGACTACCGTATCTGCTCTCCCACCTCACTCAACCGACTACGTTATTCTTCTTATTCGCTCCTGATTCATGATCTTTTCCCCTTTCTCACTTAATCCAAACTACTACATCTTAATCTGTCTTGTTATTTATCGATAACTGATAATCTATTTTCAATTCTTTTATGATCGATAGATTTTTTCTTTACTTTTTTTGTTGTGCCTTGCCATTTGTTTTATGTTTACTATTTTTATTCCATTTCCTTCTTCCTGAAGCCATTCCTTGATTTTCTTTTTTCTTGCCCCTGTTTTTTTTCCTTCTCTATTATTTCTTTGGTAGCCCCGGTAGCCTAGCGGTTAAGGCGCTTAGCTACCAAAGCAGAGGTCACGGGTTGATCAAAGTCGCTCCCAAGTATATACCTAATCTGAAACAAATTGGGTACCAGAGAAATCTGGGGAGGTAAAGGCAGCCCCGAGAGAAACGAACTGGCCTTAATATTCTCCTTAGATCCATTAGGCTTTGTACATTGTGAACCTTAACTTCACAATCCATGATACCTTATCAAGGATATTTACTTTACTTTTATTATTTCCTTGGGTATTTTATTCAACATCTGAGTTATAATATATTTGTCCGTTTGCTGCCCAATCTTTGTTCTTGCTAACGGCAGTTGGTACGTAAGCGTTTTTCCTCAACTCGTATTCTGTTTTTACTTTTTTCCTCCAATTCGATTTTCTTTTCCGTTGATATGTATTCCCATATCTCCACAGTAATAAGTGTACATTCCTCTTATGCTCATTACGTCTTCTTTATTAATTATTTCACTTCCAGTTTCTCCCTTTAAGGATTTGCTATTAATTTCAAGCATTTAATTTGCAGTTTATTTATATACTCCCTTCAGCATACTTTCCTCATCATTATGCCTGAATTCCATACCTGATCCTCGAATCTATTAGCGTATAATAAACTACTTTGAATGTTTCACGTGTTGCGTATTTCTTTGCTGTATATCTCTCTATTCGCTATCGATTCGCATCGAGTTCGAAGTTCTTTTTTTTCATTCGTTAAACGGATTGAAAGAGTCCTCCGCCGAAATTGAGGGTATGGTTTAATTGGTTAAACCGAAGAATGCCGATATCATCGGAAACATCGGTGCATATATCTTCAATTTTCTGACAGGCCGTTATAAAGGGAACCTTTTTTTTCTTTCCTGTTTTTATGCGAAAAACAATATTCCGCTATTATTAGCAGCGTGGTAGTTGATTTAATTTGCTTCCAGTTCCTTACACGATGTGTAAGTATGGGGGGCGGTGTGAAATTCCAGAAAAACTGCTTTACCAGCTTCAATTACCATATCTCAGCTTCTTTAAGTTTATTTCCCAATCCACACTCATTGTTCCGTAGAATTTCTTGGTTTTTCTGCCCATTTTTAGTTCCTTCGCATTAACAATTTTGACTATAAATGTGCCGGAACTACACATACCTATTATCCTTAAAAATATACATCTAATATCATATGTATGTGTAACATTGATTTTCCAGTCATCGAATGTACTCTTCTCCTATGCAAAAAAAAATCAAACCTTATAGATCATTTAATCCTACACCGTCTTTTGTACATATATGTCTCTTACATTAGGCTCGTGCTTCTATATTGCTGTCCCTCCTATTTTCCCATTCAGCGCTTTCGTTAAATTTTTCTTAAAAATACTCCTTTATTTCCAGCGAATAATATTCTCGTCGAATACTTTGATTCATACGTGATTCAAAAACTCTGATTGCCTCAACGATTAATTGCGTAAAAGAACAGTTTTATTATCTCATTTAATTATTCAGTGGAAAAAAAAAAATCAAAAATTCAGTTTTTACCCCCAACAGAAAAAAAAATAAAAAAAATTACAAAACTGGAAAATTTTTGATACCACCTGTTGTCGGTTTTCGCACACTCGCAGAAATTTTAAAAAATAATTCAGAATTACAGTTAAGGGCATCAGAAATTTACGGCATCGTAAACTTATGGAACAACTGGGGATATACTGTCTTATATTAGGATTCGCAAAAAGTTAAACAGCTGATAGGCTTCCCGAGTGATGGTCGAATAAAAAATATCAAATTAAAACGAACATAAATCGTACGTTTGAAAAAAAAATTTTGACAGGACGTGCAAATCATATAGAACAATTGTTGAGATTATTAAAGGTTTTTTTTGCTTTTAATACTATTTAAAATCTTCGATGAGGAACCGAAATAATCGCAAACTACATTATCAAATTCACAAGACTGGCAAGTATCTTCAGTTATTAGTCAGTAAGATACTGATTAAATTATCCGGATCATCAAGATGAGAAACGAAATCACCGATAAACATTTCGAGAAGTTTCGAAAAATCTGTTTAAATAAAGAACTCGACAATGCTATTGTAACCGAAAAGAATAAAATAACATACAGAAATCTGTACACATGTTTATAAAGCCTATGAGAGTCAACTATACAGAAAATATTGTATCTTTCAAAGGTATCAAAAAGTGTTGCTGTATGTGTTGTATTATTATGAATAACGCGTACATAAATAATGTATAGCCTTTACTTGAATCATAGGAGAGAAGATAATAATAATAATAATAACAATAATATAATACTAGTTACAAACCTCGCTAACACTGAACGAATAAGATGCGTCCGGGGGGAAGAGAATCATTTAAAAAATCGATCGTTAATCTTCGACGACGAAAGTGGATAACGGGACTAAATTGAATTCTGAATAGTCATCTGTATAGGCTTTGTTGATGTCGGCTTTACTAAAAACCAGTCGATAAATAAACGGAAAAATAGTCCTCCAGAAGCCCACGCCTCAAGGGATTAAAACCAAAAGAACCATCTATCTTGAATGATTGATGCGATTTCTTTACTTTCCTAACTAAACACGATAAATAGAATTCTTCCGTTATTTAGTTTGAAAACTATACGGTATTTTGGACGTTCGTAAAGTTTTGACGTCGACACGATAGTTTTAAACTAGCAATCTTCCTCTCACGGATATGTGAACACGTTCGTACCACTTCTGCGCTAAATCATTTATCTGCTTAGCCAATAATGATGATGACAATGCAAACATGAGAACTTTTTAAAACGAAATTTCTTGCTCAACTTGTCGCAATTTCCTATAATTTAACTAACTTCACTGTTTTTTTCTGATCCTCCGAAACAATTATAGATATATAGAGGACATTGTCATTTTTTTTTTCTCGCTGTCTCCTGTAGTTGACTAAGGTTGTGTGCGCATACCATTAAGGATAAAAAGTATCGGACACATTGTATGACGCTAAACTTGTACTTGTTTCGAAACACTTCAAGTGATTATCATGGATCGAGAAAATAATTGCCAAGTAACCCCATCCAACGAGGCGCAGTTGGTTAGGCAAAGGTGTTTTTCATTTCGGCAGGGTATCCCGCTGCCGTACATTAAAAGTATAGGAAAATTTCATTTACGACGTGTTAATGTTCAAATTAATCCCCCCTAAAAAAACAACATAAGCGGTCGCATAATTTTGTTCCTCTAATCACCTTTCCTTCGGGTTTTTGATTATTTTCGACTTCCCGAGCCTCTTTCAGGCCAATTCCTGTGATCTTATTATTCTTCGTATACGTTCAGTTATGCAAGCTCTTTCTTCCCTATTCTATTCATCTTTTTTTTTTTTTTTTTTTTTTGCTATGAGATCCAAGCTATTTTGTCGATTTCGCATCGGACGGAAAAACAAAAAAAAACACAACTGAAAAGGTAAGCGTCTTCAACTAATGGAACATCCTCTGAACCAGAAAATTCACAAATTGAACCTGAAATGTCTTCGCAATTCGTTATTAACGGCACCGCAGTACAGACAGAAAACAACATAAAAACAGAAAACAAAATCAAAGGTAGTAGGAAGAAAAATACTAAATTAGAAAAGGAAGCTACTAAATTGAGTTTAAATACCGACGAAATAAAATTGATAAAGGAACAACTTGGAGCACTAAAATTATCTGCTCCCAGTGTTTCTCGATAACCACTACCGACTTTGTAAAGCTGATACAAGACTTTAAAACCGAAAAGGATAAAATTGGATATATTAAATCATACACCCCTCACATCATAGGAATTATCTGTATGGTAGAATAAATACGTCGCCACATAAACAGCGACGCAACAAGATCGTTAACCTGGCTTTTAAGAAAATTAAAAGCCGTTGCTGAACTGCTAAACCAATCTATTTCCGATACAGACTTTACAGACTACAACCCAGACAATGAAGAAAAGGATTGCTGCTTCTTCCAGCTTCTTTTTCTAAGAAAAATCCCATCCTCTAATCTCTTTTCGCATTGTAAACATTTCTTTTCTACTCAGATTTTTGGCTGATATTTTTCTCTTTTTCTAAACATCACTGCTTTTATCTGTATCTTCAGTCTTCCTTCTGGTACGTCGTTCTTTTTTTTTTCTCTCACTTCGCTGTTTTGTTGTTGTCTTTATTATTCACCTGTCTTTTGACCATATTCCCTTCCGTTTTGGTTTTTCTTTGGTTTCTCCTTCTCCGCGCTGTTTTCTCCATTCCGAAGAATCTCTCGTTTGCAGTATCGAGATCATGTGCTCTTTGAGTGTTCATCTCTTTCTGTTGTACGTTCTACACTGTATTCCAGTTTGCTAAGACCTAGATTTTCCTACTTCTTATCGCGCCTCTTACATTCGCCTTTTCCATACATTATTTGTTTTTTCTTATTTACAATGCCCGATCGTGTCAAAATTTAACTGACTCCTTCTTTTTCTAATTGTTTTTAGATACATGTTTTACGAGTTCAAAAAATTAAAAATTTTCGCAAGTATTACTGTAGTGACTTCACCGTTATTTGGTGAAGGAAGACTTGTTGTTTCGGTTTTAAGATGACGGCGATGATGATGATGATGATGATGATGATGATGATGAAATATTCAAATTATCAGATTTGTTGCCGCCCGCTAACGACATTTATATGCAGTTAACGGGGGGGGGGGGGCGGAAAGTATGCACCCTGTTAAGAACCGAAATTTTCAGTGGATTGCTCGGCCTTTATAACGCGAACAGATGGAATGTTCAGCAACTTGGTATGGGTGGAAAATATTAATTTCTGTGGTTCGCTGAAATAATACAGAAGAACCGGATATCACGACTGCAATCTATGTATGGTGTGCGTTTAAAACACATGATTTTGTTACCTAATGGCAACATATAATGATTTTTTTAAATTCTCATTTATTGTTAAATATTTATCTTTTTTTAAATCAGTTTATTCATATTTTCATCTCCACTTTCAATTTCTCGCGTAATAAATTCGCCAATTGAAAAGCATTTGGCTTTTTTACAAAACTTTAATAATCAAGGAATTGCGAAATATACGGTTTTTATGAGAAATATTTAATTTTTATTTAGTTCTGTGTAACTATTATTATTTTTCCCATATTAGTTACAACTACCATATATTTTATTAATACTTATACGTTTACTTTTTTTCGTTTGATTAACGGACAGCTCGCGATTTCTGAAGTTGTATTCCTTTTGGAGTTTCTTTTCGTACAAAAAAAAAAGTATTTTTTAAAAGGGGTTTTTAATGTCGAAAATAATAAAATGAAACGAATTATTTTAAAAATGACTGCCATTAATTAGAAAACATTACAGAAGACGATATTTATTTAGAAAATTAAAAATGAGTGAATAAAATTGGGACACTGACAACGCGAACAGTACATTATTCCTCGGTCGATTTGATGGCGCATTAAAAATTAATTTACCAGCAAATGTAAACAAAGCTAATAAAGAACTTTCCTTGCCCATCCAAAGAAAAAAAAAAACTTAGGAAAAAAAACGCGTATATTTTCTAAAATTTAAAAGTAAGGAAATATTAAGTGTCTCTACTAGGAGTTTCCAAACATCTGATCTGTTATTTAGATAAGCCTCATTGTTTCCGTCAAATCTCATTTGACCGGGGCAGGCGTGGTAATATCATCAAAATTTCGTGCAACTTCATCGAGGAGAAACAATAAAATGATTTCTGGTGCACCGAACAGTCCAATAAAAGGTGTTTTTTTGAAGTGCATGCTTGAGTTATTGCCAGACACATTTGTTTAATACAATGATATGACCGTAACAGTGTTTCTCACTTAGTCGGCGAAATACGTGTAAATCTGCGATATCCAGTTTTTCCCTTATTATTAGTTTTACTCGGTCATTCGCAGTGTTGGCTGTATCATGATCAAATTTCACGTATTTTTCAATTTTCTCCGGCATTCTTGGCTAGTGGAAATAATAATGTCTTGCCTAATCCAGCGGATTCCAGAGAGTGGCCTTGATGTAAACGTTTGAAAACAAAATTTGCAAACTTTATCCGTAACGATAACATGGTTCTTTGGTAGTTGATAGAGCACCACAAAGAGAGTTGCACGGCATTTTTTCGTTTATAATGTGGTACTGTACGTGTTTAGGGGTTGGCTGTTTCGGTCAATAACTTGACCGAGAAGTGCGGATTGCAACCGGGGCAACCTTTCTGAAATCAATGCCTTAATTTCTAGATATTTTTTTATTTTAACTTTTATTAATTTCTGCGGCTTTTTACTGATTTTTACTACTTCTTACTTGTTTCCTTGTTATTACTGACTTGTAAGTACTATAAGTTGTAAATTTTTTCAATTAAGATTGTTTGTAAACATAGGCTACTAACATGTACTATGCAGTTTTCATTTTTGTTTTTGTATGTACCATATTCGTTAATTTTGAGATGTATTAGTTAAACCAGTACACAATAGTGGCCCATGCATAATAATTTCAACATGCATGTTTTTAGTTTAGCTTTCTTAAATCTTCATGTCAAACACAAATTGTATTCCTATTACATTCGCTACTCGCGCTAAAGGAGCGCATTTGCGACTTCAATTATTATTTAGTATATATAATTACCGTTGTACATATTCCAAATATATGATTTGATTTGATAATTTTGTGGAAATCATAGCCAACTATCGAAGTGTAACAACGTTGAAAACGCACAGTCGTACAGTTAGTAGGGACTACTCTAGAGTTTCTTTATATTTCAAACGTCAGACGGAGCTAACGGAGATTGACGATCCTTTCGAAGTTCCGTCTTCATACAGACTTGTGAAATCGCTGCGTGGCAGTGATTTAAAGCTTCTTATTCAGTCGGAATGTAATTTCGCCGTTCCTTCTTGAACAGGGATCCAGTTCAACAGGCATCGGGTGATATAATGGAGAATCTGACGAGGATCAAAATGCTCAAATAGAAAAGATTATTTAAGATTAACGCCACCGAAAGTTCTTTAATTGCGAAATTTTTCGCAAAACGGCAAAGGCGGTTAGCCAATGTCCATTGCCAGTTATTAAATTATATTTACAACTCAAACTAATATACTTAATCGTATCGCTTTCGAGTTTAGCGCATCTTCAGCTGAAAAACAAGAAAAAAAAAGAAGGGAGGAAAGGGAGAGGACAAGCGAAAAACAGATTTTAAACTACACAATCGCACAAATTATAAACTTATTAAACGAGAATACGAATGTAACTTATTCGCAGTCTAAAATATTTTGTTAATCCGCTTAAAAGCCATTCCTAAGTTAACAGCATTTTATATTCTGCGCCGAAGCTTTTTACTACACTTTAAACGTAAGTATTTTTTTACTAATTTTAATAAATAACAAAAATTTCCTTTTTCTAAAAATAAAAATATTTAAAAAATTAAAATAATTATAGGCGAAAATATTAAAAATCGTCAAAAACCGAAGGGAGAACTACTAAGAGAAATTTCGATAACCTACCGGGAGAAATTGGGTAACTTTCTGGGCAGCGAATTTTTCGTTCAAAAGCGCTTCGGATAGGGTGACTAGGTTGTTTACTTAACGAACGTTAGGCTGTAATAATTTCGCTTTCGCTGTAAAATATGGAAATCATCTTTAATCCATCAAGCTTCAGGTTATTTAGCCGATCGGCAAGAATTCGTTTGAGGTCCCGGCATGCGCGCAGAATGTCCGGTTCTGTACAAGCGGAGAATCTCTTTTCCATAATTATTGCGATACAAAAGATACGAGCGCGCGAGCCTTGGTAGGCGACCGGAATAGTTCTTCACACGTATCATACAACCGGAGTGCCAGCACCGCAATGAATGCTGCAAGAAGAATTTCGGAACGATCATACTAGTGCTGCCGAATTTCATTATGCAGTATGCAAATATCTGTAGGTAAAGGTATGCAATGGGAAGCGCAAAACGAAAAACGCTTTTAGGCCTTATTAAATATTCAACAGCAGATCTCGCCGCTGAATGCCGGTTCATCGTTAATACTGTTATCGAGATGGCTTGTTATTGCCGCGTTTATGGCGAAAAAAGACTACCTTTAAAAAGGTAAAAAGTTGAAAATTAAGAAATGGAAAACAATTTCCCCGCTTAGTCCCCGTGCTCATAAAATAGAAAATATTTTTTATTTTTGTTTTCTCAAACAAACTTGAAAAAGAAAAACAAGAAAACGCTTACGAGGCATAAAAAGCCCTCAATTTGGAATTGTTATAATCTCTACATCGATGAAAATTTTCCGTCTTTACGTAAGCTGGCAGCGCCAGTGTTTCCTTCAATTTTCTCCGATTAGCAAACCGATAAGTGATCTCTTGATCCGTTCGGGCAATCCTGATCGCCGGTCCCAAACACTGTGAAGTTATGCGAGACGCAGACACACAGCTAAAGCGATAACGTATAATTTCTTTCTATAACCTGGTTTTTTGTTGTTTTCATTAATCCAATTCGGTTTCAAACAGTTATGAAAAATTCGGGACCTCGAGGTGCTTTCGGTAACGGCGTAATTAACAGCGATTTTCTCGAAACTGTTCTTTCCGCTTTTGAACCCGTTACATTTTTCGGTTTTACGTTGAGACACTTAAAATGAGAACTACCGAAAACGGTCGTTATCGAAATCGTAATCGAAACCTGTAAAACTAATTACTTTTTGATATTTTTATAGGGCGAATAAAAACAAAAGTCGAAAGTTTTAATTTGGAAAATGGCGCGATTTTCGTTTTAAATTTCGATTTAATACGTTGAACACGTTGAATCGAAAAACTCCACAAAATTTGCTGCAAACAAATATTTGCTTCAATTTCCGCGTTCTATACTGAATATTTCTCTAGAACAACGTTTATGTTGCCGACCTCTTTGTTGATTTTCGATGTTGTACGATTTCAGTGAAATACGAGGAAAAAAAAAGTTTTAATTAGAGTAAAACAAACTTCTTTCCCGAATGGAGAATTCTAGAGGTGCAGGCGATTGATTCTTTTTTTATTTTCACTTCTAAACTTGAAGTTGAGATGCTTTTCTATTTAATCGTGTGTCCAGATCAATGAAATTTCGTAGAATGAAGTGTAATTTCCGAATAAAATAGCAGGTTAACTTTTTCTCAAGTCTAATTATTTAACTTTTTTAATTGAAGGTGTCGGCTCCTCAAACTGAAGTTCGGGGTACTAAATTAGACTGAAGAGGTTAAATGCGGGGATAATATTGGCTGATGTTCTGGATACTGAAGAAGTGAGAACGTTCTGAAGAAAGTAAGGAACATTCGAAGAAGACATAGTTGACATCACACAGAAAAAAGGAATCTTCTGAGTGAAGAGGGCACCAAAACGAAAAAGTAACGAAGGGAGAAAGGTATGACCGAAACGAAGACGACATATGGCAGTGATCAAGGGACGACAAAGAGAAGGAAAAATGTCAAACCAACTGGTCAAAGAAGGTAAGGGTTGGACGGAAAGATAAAAGAAATTCGGATTGGAGAAAAGGGAAAGATAAATATCCTTCCATAATGTAATATGAAACTGTTTGGAAATATGATTAACATTGTCAGCAGGAAATTCATGAAGAGGATGTTCGCTGGATGCTGCTGAGCGAGGCAAGGAATCAGCTACCTCATTACCCTCAATTCCAGCATGACTAGGAATTTACAATAAATCAATTTGGATCGAACGGAACAGGAATAATTCGTGAATTAGATTGCGAATAAGGAGAATGAAAGGTTCAAAAGAGGGCAACGGTTAGAGAGAAGAAATCGCCTGCAAGACACTTTCAGAGTCAACTATTAAAAGAAATTTATTCGAAAGGATAGAAGAGGAAGAGATAAAAAGAATTGCATGAAGTATGGCAGCAGATTCAGTGGGAAGCGTAGAAACGGAATTCAAGACACATGAAGACAGTCAAGGATTCGGCAAAGAATAAACGAGGAGCTTAATCGTAATTGATAAAACATAAAAGGCTACAACAACGTCATTAGACTTTAAGCTGTCAGTGAGGTAACATTTTCAAAGTTCTTTTTTTTTTCTCTCATATATATATATATATATATATATATATATATATATATATATATAACTCGGTAATTTTGGCCTCGCAAGGGGCTGTGCTCCTTGACCCATCTTGCTTACATTTCTATCTCTTTCTCTTCTATACTTTGTATAAGATGATCAAAATTTACAACGTAATTTAAATCGGTCCATATGAATATAATAACATAATCACAAAAATCCTATAAAATATAACAAACGTTACATAAAATTGAGACATTTTTATGGGGGGGGGAGTCTAAGAATTACGTTGTAATTAATATATAATTGCCAAGATTATTACAGCATATGGGTCAGTGCAGGTTTAGAAGTATCTTACTGGGTTAGCCGCTCTAATATAGCGTATAACCTGTTTTGGTTCGTTTGACAATGCAACCGACGGTAAGTTGGAGGTGCCTGCAGGCAGGCAATGTTTCAAAATGTGTTCAGCAGTTGGTAAAATGGGGGAATTGCATACGGAACAGGCAAAGAGAGGAGATGTTCCTTTCAGCAAACAGTTGTGGGATATTGCTTGTGCCCTATGCGAAGTCTAGTCAATGCTACAAACTCTCTGCGGGATATGGATATCGGTGGGCACCAAAGCTCAGTTAATGGATCGCAGCCATGATGTGTGAGCCGACCACATAGTTTTCTCATGTCCCTGCCTTATGTTGCTGAAAAAAGGGTGGTCCCAGCTAAGGAAGAGAGACGCCTTCGGGCATTGGGCTATATGTTGCTGTCTTGGCAGCCAAATTCACAAGCTCGTTCGCTGGCACGTCGGCATGACCCGGGACTCACAAGAACGTTAGCTGTGAGCCAGCCCGAGAAAGCACGTTAATGATGTGCTTTATTTCTCGAGATATTGTGTGTGAAGTTTTTGGGGTCTGGAGTGTCCTAATCGATTGCAAGGAATCTGTAATTCGAAATGCATTTCGGCATTGGCGGTAAGACTGAAGATATTCCCTCAAGCAGAAGAAAATATTATACAACTCCTCCTCTAACATTGAAAAGAAGTCGTGGAGCTGCATGAACAACTCCATCCACCTCGTAGGCGGAAGCCACCGACGAAGACACCTTGAGGTTTGGCACCATCTGTACACAGAGATGGCTGTAGCTGGGGAAAAGTTGTATTTTTTCCACCACGTACTGGGACGGTAGTATGACATCCTGGTTCGATCGATCGTTCAGCAGGGATAAGTCGGTAACAATCGGAATATCCTCCCAGGGGAGTTCAGGTATATTTATGTTGATAAAGAACTTGGAGTGATCCGAATAGACGAATTAATGATAAATACTTGACGGAATAAGCGTCAGACGGATTATTCGTATAGTATGAGCGAAGGATTCGGAGCAAATCTAACGAGATAACTAATTCGTTACGCTATGTTGCAAACAATAAGATCGTGAAAGTTTAATTAGACAGATAATAAATCTTTAAAAAAAAACATTTTTTTTTATACGCTTTTGTCCTTAATCCGATATTAAAGATTCGGTATAGTTTTCGATATCGGTTGTGTACGTGAGAGAGGGTTCGGTTTCGATTAAGCGGAATTGGAAAGTAGTTTTAAGATTTATCGAAAGGTTTGCTTTGAGGATTGGTTTTCTCAAACGGAAGAAAAGTAGTCAGTCCGGCTAATATTTGAAACTGAGCATGCAACCGACGTCTCCTCCGGTGTGTGTTTTTTTCGGATGACGGAATGTTGAACAGTGTCTGGTGATAATAACGGTCCGTTTGGCAGGCGCCCTCTAATTTTTGAACGGATCAATGACTGAAATCGGAGTTGACTTGATGATCTGATGAAAGAAATGATCTTTTTAATTTTCAAAAAATATAAATTTCTTTCTTTTTAACTTCTTAATTACGCTGTGCGTGTATAAATTAACCCTACATTTCATAACTGGCATTTGAACCATTTCCCGAAAGATGGATTTTTTGTCTCTATTTTAAATCGATCTATCTACGAATAAATTTGTCCGTTCCACGCGGAGAGAACACATATTAAGCAGTAGTGTATTGCTCTAGATACCTGGAGTTGTATTCGTTTCATATAGTGGAAATATAAAAAAACGTAGGAGAACAAAATAATTGTTACAAGTAGAATAGAGTGCCGAAAGAATCCCCACGAGGTCTTCTGGTTCGACTACAGAACGGAAAGTAAAGTTATTGCGAATTCAAAAAAAAAAAAATTAAATGATCACTTTCGTGTTTATTAAAAGCGTCTCCTCGGGCTCGGCGGAGAAGAAGAGTAAATGTAAATGACACAAAGCGACGACAAAATTAAGCGTAAAAAAAAAGTAATAAAAGTTGAAAATACTACATGTAGCCGACATTTTTGGTTTAAATTTTAAATTTATTCCGTGAATTGTACAACAAACATTCGGGAATTTAAGCGTAAATGACAACACAAAAACCCGCGAGTGTATGTTAATGTTGAGGATTTAGACAAATTTATTTTCGTTGAAAAGGATGTTCAATTGCGGAAGAAATAATTATCCGGATTCGGGCAATTAATAGTGTAAAAAAAAAAAAAATAATAAAGGTGTTATGCGTGTATGCGCCGGTATAACTGTTTCGTGTACGCACCAAATACGATGACCTCAGGGGCCGCTAATTCCGGTTAGTCGTGACGACAGGAATTTTTCACTCTGAAGAAATATTTAAAAGCAGGTTGTGTGTATGTGGTAGTTTTAAATAATGTAGGAAAACGTATTTTTGAACTGCATTTTTGTGTTCGATTATCTTTGTAAATGCCACTGAATACAATGAAAATAGTAAAACTTTATCCGTGATATATATGTTTCAAATGGCTGTTGCACTTCCTGCTAAATCGATCTTTTTCGAAAAACGCGTTTTCGTTTGACACCATTTCATCGCGATGACTTACGAACGGGCAAGTAAAAGACGGATAACTAGTTCAATTGTGTCTAACCGAATATGAAAACGATCAATTTTCACAGCAAAAACACACTATAGTGTTTTTCTACTTGTTCCGTAACGGCACGATGTCGAAAATTGACTATACATATTAGAAGCTGAAAGAGAAGACCCGGGGTCAGCTGAGATTACGAGTAAAACAATATCACTTGTTTTTTTTTTTAACGCTAAAAATAACATCGTGATAAGGGGAGGAAAAGAGAGAATATACGCATTTTTGCTTTCGGTAAAATTTAGATACCCTAAATTCTTTTTAAGTACCCAATCTTTCCCTCTAGTACCTGTGCTCGAGTGAAACTTGCGGGCACCTATATTTACGGTTTCGGATTCTAACGTTTCGGGGCGAAATAAATGCAAACGGAAAATCATTATTTAAACGTACTCTGTCGGGAGTCAAACGGAAATTACATCGAAAATAACACTCGCTAAATTTCCAAGTATGGACAGAAAAATATAAAGATTAGCCAATACGGCCGTAACGCGGTTAGGTATAGTTTTGTTCGCGCTGAATTCACACCTCGCTGTTGAAAATATCGAAAATTTCCGTCACGCGCCTCCGGATTAATGCCCGCGCGGTTGACAGACCGGAATAGATTAATTGAATTTTAAAAAATAAATTAAATTAAACTTAGGCGAACAAAGCTACCTTTTTTCTTTTTTTCTTTTTTTTTTTGTCTTTTTACCGGTCACTGGTTATGCGGTTGCTGAAAGAAAAGAAAACTAAAACGAGTTTTGGAAAAATAAATCAGTGGAGGAACTGACGAGGGCCGAAGATAAACATAAAATAAACTTTGGCTCCACCTGCACTATGTTTACAGTTAAATACGGCGAAGCCGTCACATCGCCGGCAGAAAATGGGTCCGGCATTCTGAACCACAAAATTACCTCGTCAACAGTCCGTTTCCAATTTAACTTCAATCGAATTCTATCGAATTTCAACAACTTCCAACAGGCTAATTTGCCAACATGCCTCGGCTAGTTCGTTCGCTTCCTTACCGGAGTGTCGAATCTGCCAGCGTAATGGTCCGAATTATCTCGTGACAGAATACAACCGGAACTTATAAGATAGGCAGGTTTTCTATCCGGTTTTCTTCGTGTAAAAGTGTTGGCACATTTGTATGTTCGGATAAATTATGAAGAAAGCTGCCGCCTATAATTATAAATAATTTACGGACAATTGTGTTTAAAAAAGTGAAGTATATACATATATTTGTTACAACACTTGGCGTTGTTTCGGACAACTTATATACTACCGTCATCATCAGAAGCGAACTCTGATAATGATGGTAGTATATGTATAAGCTGGCCGCAACGTTAAGTGTCTTTTTTTTTTTCGATAACAAATATATGTATTTCAAATGATAAGATTTAAAAAACTTTTAAACTGTTAAATTCACTTACATACGTTATCTTTTTTAATTATTATACGTTCAATTTAAACAAAATGTGTAACGTCAATTATAAAAAACATAAATAACACGTAATAAAAAACATTACAAATTTGTTGTTTAAATTGAACGTATAATAATTAAAAAAGATAACGTATGTAACTGAATTTAACAGTTTAAAAGTTTTTTAAATCTTATCATTTGAAATATATTTGTTATCGAAAAAAAAAAAAAAAATAATAAATATGTTTCATTTTTTAAACACAGTTGTCCGCGAATTATTTATAATGATGTTTAACATCACTGTGAAAGTTTTAAATGTCCTGTAATTGCTAAATTTTTTTTTTTTTTTTTTTTTTTTTCATTTCCATACGTTTTCGCGGCTTTTCTATTCTCTTAGGCGAGAAGTATAGAAACGATCGTCGTCAAGGTGCTTCATTCAGGGAAATTAAGCGGCACATAATGAAGATTAGCAATAGTAGTTAAACAGCGACTAAAGGCTGAAGAGAATATTTCATAAGCGAGAGTAGAGAGCCTAAAAGGAAAGTTACGTATTTGCGCAGTCATCGAAAAAGCCGGGTTACTGTCTCCGACTGAAACCGCAGTAGTAAGAAGAAGGCGCTGTTCTTGTGCGATAAAATAGGATGCAACCGAACACCGCTGGGTAAGTGCTCGTGAAAATCTAGTCTGACAGAGGAGAAAGGCGAAATCAGCGGCACCTTAGTCACTTGGTGAAGATAAAAAGGTGAAAAGGTTACTTACAAATGATAAATTTTTAAATGCTATCAAGCAGAGGAGAACGCGATGTATGTTATTCTTCTCGCTATTAACGGGGAGACACCGTAAACAACACCGAAGAGGTATGTGTATATAAGCGATCAAAGGAATTACATATGTATTAACGGACTACGTTAATTCTATTAGTAGGGAAGACGGATAAACGTAGTGTGATGTTGCTTGTCTTTGGAAAAAGCAAACGAAAAAAAAAAGGAAAGAAGCAGAACGGAACGAATAGAAGACTAACAATGAGAAACGAATACTGTGTGGATACCATAAAAGAAGGGGGGACACGATGTTTCGCCGCGGGCACATTTGCTGCCAGCAGCATGGCACCGAAAGCGACGATTCGCTGCCGTTGGCATTATAATAAACCGGTGTTTGTTTTTAAAGTCGAGAGGGAACTTTCATCATTGTCGCTAATGTGTTAAACTTACTTTTACCTGTGGTTTATTTCCATTTATTCATTCGATTACTGTTGAATGAACTTGAGTAATTAAAAAACACAAAAACATTTTATAGTCAGAATGTAAATATTTTAAAGGGGAATAAATTATTAATTACGTTTCAGTCTAGAACAATTTAATATTCCGTAAGCGATCATTCAGCACTGATCGAATGAATAAATAGAAATAAGTTTAACGCGATAGTTGAAAACTTTTAAAAAAATCCCCTTGTAATATCGGCCTCGACAGCGAATTGTGGCTTTTCACGTTTTTAGAACCGCGATGACAGCAACCGGCTAGATCTCTAGAGTATCGATACTAGATCTTTGACAATAACGAGAAATTGGTAAAATCTCGAATATTTGGTTCCACACAGAATACTCAGATGAATCTATTAAAAACGCTCGCCAATATTCAACGTTAATGAGACACCGTGGGTAAAAATCGTTTAAAAATGTGAGGCCTATTGATAAATATTGAGAATATCGCGAACAAAACGAATACGCTATCAGACGTGTTCAGCTCTTGCTATAGATTCCTCAGACACCAGAATATTTTAGAAATTAAGATAATGTAAATTAGACGAGATAAATGTCCGAAAGTAAGGTGCTGCGGTAGGTGTGGATTGATCTAGACATAAACCACTGGGTCCGTGCAATTGAAATCGGGTCGAATGGAAAAAGCTCTCTCCTCCGTCACGCTAGTATACTTCACGTAGAGCATCGAGAAGAAGGAACAGGAATGTGGTCCCCGTTGTAAAGAACCCCTCACGAAACGACTATTATGCATGTAGAACGTATTAATGAATAGCAACTGAAAAATGTTCAATAGTGACTCATACAACTCACAAAAACTGCCCTCTTTGCACAGGCAAACCGCGCGCAGGTGTGGGATATACGTGGGTATTGTGCGGTTACCTTTAGGCTGCAAATCGTATACTTGTCGAAACAAGTAATTACAGATAAATAAAGAAAGAAAAAAAATGCAGCGATCAAGTCCAGCAGATATCAAATAGCTCCTATGCAACTTTATATTGAAATGGTTTTTACTGTCCGTGGACGATAGGAAGCATTGAGCTGCACGAAGAAATATATAAAATCTCGTGTTGTCTTGCTGGTGCGGCTGTGAATCGAACGGGAGCTTGCCTCGTGAAAGAGATGTTCCCGGTAATCAGTTCATTTTTGCTTACCTTGCTCGTCATAACATCACTTAAGCTATCTTGAAGCACATTATCATCAGTTGGAACTACGGTTAATTATTTCGGTTTTTTATTTACTTCATATCGAGCTTTTTTCTTCCCTTCATACAGGGCACTACTGTAATGCCTCGCTGGGAAATAGTTTTCTCTTATTATATAATTGTATGAATATATATATATATATATATATATATTTCTTTTTTCCGAATTGGCCATCTTAGGACCACGATATTTCAACTGTTGGAACTTTTGGCTTTCTTTTGTATCCAATATTGCCGCATTCGCTGTCGATGTTGCTCTTTTCTTTCTCCGGTCCACTGTTTTCCCTAAAGCTGACATATTCTGCTAACTTCTTTCTCAATGGGTGGCGGGTTTCAATATCACTTACTTTTTTGGTTCTTTAAGCGCAATAAGTCATCGATGAGAAAAGGATACTAAACAATATTGCTCATAAATATACACAGAGTTTTCGTGCTCGAATTGAAGCTAAGAGAAAAATTTCACTTACGAACCCGAGGGGCCACAAGTGCTTCAGTGCGAGAACATTTTGTAACACTTTTCTTTTTTCTTTTTGTTTTTCGGAATAATGCACAAACGACTTTATATAATAATTAAGTGCAGATTATTATTATTATTATTATTATATTTTAATTCGCGATTTAATAATTACAATTTTTTTTTTTTTTTCGAATTTCGAAGTTAAAAATACTTCCGAATCGATCAGGAATTTTTCGTTGTAATCTTCAAAGCGTAAATCAATTTTTTTTGACATTAAGCGTTTTTTTGGTTTTTTGAAATACCCAATTGATGAAATAGACTGAAAAAACAAAGGTCGATGATAATAGTTAAACTCAGTGTTGAATAATTTTACCTTTAGAAACCAAAGAGCATGCAAGTGAATGACGAAGAAAAAAATAAGCGGCATACAGCACTCGTGATATCAACAAACGGAATTTTGACTCATTTGATTGTGTTGATCGCGTTAATTAACTGTCAATAATTCGTCTGACTTGGCATTTCTCCGCCTCCAAAGGCATTCTTCAAGCCATCTCCTCTCCTGCTTCTGATTTCTCTGACGGTATCATTCTCTCTATTCGATCTCCGATCTCTATCTTACTCTGGTCTCGTTCTATTCTCATAGACTTTCTATGGGTTCTTAGTCATTCCAATATAGACAAAGCAATGACTCAGCTGACTCTTTAGCTCACTCAGCCGCCCGCAATGGTCCTTTTCTCGACTCTTTCCCTTCTTCAGACATTCTTCCCCTATCATGCTCTAATCATTCCAGACTTTGGTTGGACATGTATCCATCTTTATTCTCTAATCATTATTCATACTACTGTCTTATTCAACCGGTTCCTCATTTTCTGCCTTGGTTTCATTCTATTCCTGTCTGTCGTCGTTCCATTGTCGTTTCCTTCATTAGACTCAGAATCACTTATCCTATCTGCTCTCTTTACGTTGCTGAGCCTCCTTGTATTTGTGACCCAAATCATATTCTTTTCGAATTGCACTCCTTAACGAACGCTCCCTTCTTTACTCCCAACTTTTAGCTTTGGACATTCCTACTCTCTTTAACGCTACCTATATCCTTTCCATCGCATTGCCTTCAGTTGTTCCGCTGCTGCTTTTCCGTTACAAGTTCCATTTCTGACCGCCTGGCTATTTAGTTCTATCCTTTGATTTATCATGTTGTTGGGTCAAGGTCGCTGGCGTCCACGGTAGGGAAAAAAAAAGAAAAGACTTTGCATTTCTCTCGTCGGTTATAGCGTGCTTTTAATATTTTTGTTCTCGTTTCTCTGCGATTATAGTTTAATTTCATTATTTATCGTTCATTCTTATAGATCTTATTAATTGTTCGTCCCAATGTATTTTCAATGCGGATGATACCTTCAGATGAGTACGGTTAAAGATTTTCCGGCCAGCTCGGGTAATAAACAGCCCTCTTTTTGGTAATCGCATGTGTAAACGAGTATTTTATCTTTAAAAACCGATACAGAAATGTATGCTAAGTATAACTTCTTTACAACTGTCGAAAGGCGAAGATATATTTTTAATATGCATGCCATTCTTGACGTCGACAATTCCAACCGCTAGTAATAATTTTCTCGTTAATTCTAACGGTATTATCGGTATCGCAAATATCACTAACGATAATAATTCCTATAATAATAATAATAATAATAATAATAATAATAATAATCAAAAATCAAATCATATTTATCATTATTATTACAGTACCAAAAGCCATATTACGCAATTTTGTACGAGTAGTGGATTGAATATAAAGCCAGTTCGTAATTAATTTTTAATTTAATAGTAATTATAAAATATTGTAGGATGATTTTTAATTTTAAAGGTTCAGAAAGTACGTAAAAGCATGATTATATACATAAGTCATTCGCTTGAACAGTCGATATGTGTAGCACCCACTTCGTATAAGTTATATATGTCTTACACATAGAAGTTGATGCTCACACAATGTAACGCATGCACGCACATAATGAGCTCCCTCATTCGCTTTTAATACTGCGAATAAGAACGCAACTCAAAACAAAGAATCTCAGACGCAGTGAAGATTATAATGTACGTCAATGATAATTTTGTTAGAACAATTGAAACTAATCAGAGTGATAAATAAAATATAAATACAGATTATTGTGTAGAAATGGTAGCGCAAAAGAAGTATAGTCTTTTCTCTTCTATTTTTTCCTTTATATACTTAATTTAATTTCAGAAATCACTTGCTTTTATTTTCTCGTTATACTCCTTTTCTATAATTTCTTTATGTACTTTCAACACGAAATATTGAGTTGGGGATATTCAAAATTTATGCGGTAAATTAAAATTCTATAAAATTTCCGTAAACTAAGGTAAGTCGAGATTTTACGATATTACCGCTTTAAGATATTAAGAAAACTTTTCGCTTAAATGCATGCAATAAATTATGTAAGATAAAATTAGAACACGTGTGAATCAAACGTACACTTATTAATGTCAAATTTGACTCATTGAGGAATTTGAATTTTTCTGCCAGACGAATCTCCTCTTCCACTCTCTCGAAGTATTTTTTTTTTTTGTAAACTACTGCGAAATTCTCTTCAAGCTGTCATTAAACGGGAATTTCACGGCACGCATAATTCGTTATTTCTCACTCATGGTTGATATCCACGCTTATCGTTCGAAGAAACCTTGTGTGTGGAGCCGTCCTCAATTTTTACCGCCTCTAATTTTTCTGAATCATCCGTTCTATTTTTATAATATTCTATTTTTACAATATTCTATTTTTACAATAATCGTAGGATATGCAGTATTATTTTTGGAAGAAGTTCTTTTACGCGGCTTGGCAATAGGAATAAACTGGCAGAAGTGGTGACATAACGAAAAAGCGTTACGCTTCCTCCAGGCGACCTTTACTCTCTTTCTCTTTCACTCTGTCTCTTTTTTTAATGTATATACGGGTGTATGTGTGTGTGTGTGTGCGTGTGTGCGTGCGTGTGTGTGAGTATTGAGATTCGAGCAGCAAGCATTGTGCGCGGTCAGCTGTATAAGCCCAATTCTAAACACGCGTGTAAATTTTATTGAATTTAAAAATTGGTGCGTTTTTTTTTTGTTCTTGTTTTAATTTATACGCGATTTATCATATATTGTGTCATTTTTTTTATCGCATACTTTATGAATGACTCTTTATACTTGTATATCTACCAGGAAGTAGTGGTGAAAGGAACTTCGTTCCTACCGGGTGTCTCGACACCGCTTCTCTTTTTTCTTTTTATATTACCTTTAATCTTTTCTATGCCTTTTCTTAATCACTCCGCCGACTTCATCAATTACACAGCCTATCTCATTTTTAATCTGATTGGGGTTTTGGTCATAGTGGCATCAGGGGTAATGAAACGGCGCTTTACCTAAGATTGCTGCTCGTTTCCTTTTTTACGAAAATTTCAGATCCTGATCTTCCCTTCGTTTAAGAATAATCGCTCATTTCGCTTTTAATCCGATCTTCTCCTTAATTCTGGACTCCGGGTCTCCTGTTTCTTTGTCATTCCGTCGTCTCCATCATTCGCTAAAGCTTCTGTCCCTTCGTTCGCTATCGCCCTTCCTCTTAGTATCCGTCTGCTGCCAGCTTAATGATGTAATCGTCTGCGATGATATCGTATTTTCTTTGAATGCTCTTTTCTTTTTGATGAAGCGTCGTCTTCCTGACCCTTACTTATAATACCCTATCCTTTTCGTGTCTGTCCGCTGTTGTTCCTGTTATTAACAGTTTCCGATCGAATTAGGATCTAATGATTTTTTCGGTTGACGATCGTTAGCAAGCCCACTCGCGAAAAAAGAAGAAAAGAAATCCGAAGTTGTTTCGTAGTCTCTTGTTTTCGTAAAGTCTCTTCTAGCAGAAATCATCTCTCTCAGATAAAAGAAAAAAAGGGAACAAAAACCAAAGGATACAGGCACAAATAAAGAAGCGGTAAACTTAAAGCGGGATGAATTTTTAATATAGGTTTGCATTCGTAATGTAGAACGTCGAAACGCGAACTTATACAACTCGCCTTGCGATGTTCTACCCTCCCGGTGGCACGACAGGTACTCTACCTTTTTACAGCTTGCACAGTCTGACTTGAAAGAATGTTTACTTTTGTAGAAGTTCGTCTACCGTCATTTAACCGGCATGAAGATCGGCGGCAATAATAATAATTCCTACAATAGATAATTAGTGGCGCGAGCGGATAACCAAGCGGGAGGATGTTCGGTTTTTCTGTCGTCGGCACGCTGATTATTTCGATAGCGGACATTCCGTTTGAAAAGTCGCTTGCCCGGGGACGCGAATGCGTGTAGGCGACCGATTCATTGGCCAGGTAGAAAGCTGCTCGGCACACATGATGTCTGCGGACGGAGCCAGATTGAAGAAGGCCTCAGTCGCCGTTTAATCACTTCCAGCGGCGAATATTTCTCGAATTCATTAGCCCTCCGGCTGTCGACAGATGCGCCTAAACTCTATCTGCGTGTACCGGTTAAAAGTTTCAACACAGCAGAAAAGTTTCCGCCTGGCTCCCGTTCAATACGCTTACCCGGTCCTCCGGCGTGGAATTCGCGCCGCGAACCTTGCTTACGTGCCAGCCATCGTGCATCCCTTGTTTCGGCGAGGATACATTCGACGGTAACCGCTTCCGCCATCGTAGCAAACACAAATTTCTGTATACATGTATCGGAATGAGTAATTAATGATTCGCGTTGTTTAGGGCCAGTACACGTTACAAAACTGCGTACGCGCTTGAACGACAGCTGCCGCTGAAGTCTGCTTTCACGAGTCGAACAGCGCCTTCCGACGTTCACGCGTTAACGTTCACGTCTGACGGCTCGATTAACGGCAATGGTTAATATTGCGTTAATCGTCGCGCGAATAGTTCCCTATCTGAAACACGGCCGAATTAATTCCCCGTCCCGCCGCTTTCTAGCTGGCAGATCAACTGTTCCCGCCGACTACAATGGACCTTTGCAGACGCGCTAGACTCCATCCGGAAATCCTCTAGCGCGGTTTGCTGGTTGAAGCGCGCCCAACATTCTTCGTTTCTCTACTGTTACTGTATACGGTGGTGCAGCTGTATAATATATTAGTTGCTTCGACTTGTTTAGGGGTTATACTACTTGATTCTGCCGCGAATATCTTATTTTACGGATAGCTTTTAGGATCTAGTCAATATCATCAGCCGCGCGGGGTAATCGCATTTGAAACATTGTAGAGCAATTCGACTGTATATGAAACTGTAACGAAAAGTACCGAACGCATTCAATTAAACGGTCAAATTTTACTTCTAGAATGGATACCAACGCGCTTTGATTAATTGACGAAATATAAACACTACTAACTACAGGGACTATTTATTTGGCGGAAAAAAATGTGTTTAACACCTCTTTACACGTGTACGCAATTTTTTTTGGAAAAAAACCCAAAAATTGTGATGCATCGGAAACTGCTTCCGATAAGTTTTCGGAGAAGGACGGCCTTTCTAAATAAACTTAATGCTCAAATGTAAAAGTACAAAAAGATAAACGTTCTCGCGTAACAAATTAATCTATAATTAGGCAGTTTACCCTGCCAAGAGAAAGAAAAAAAAAAATATGAAAAAAAATATCATTTTTTATTGCGGAAAATTAATAATTGAGTAAGTGGAAAAATAAATAAATTACTCGAAAGCAAGCCTATCGCATCATAGCAGTCCAAGCGAATTTTATCCTGAAACCACGTATTTAAATACGGAGTGTCGCATATCATCGAGTCTGCGACAATGCGACTGTGCTTGAAACTTTCTAGTTATTATAAATTTTAATTTATCATCGCCATATTTCATACGTCATATGGGGAAGAACGTTGCCTGCCTTCAATATGTAGCGGCGAGACCTACCTTCTACAGATTTTTTTTCGAGAAAGTGTATTTCACGTTAAAAAAAAGTTTTCCCGATGCAGAAATATTTCTACGGCGGTGGTCACATTTTTTACGAAATTCGCGAAATAAGCAATCCATTGCGTTTAAAACTCCACGCATTTCACAAATTAAACGCAATAATGTTATATAAACGTGTACCTAAATTGAGGCAAATGTTGCTAGAGCTGGACATGAAGGGAGCCAAAGTTGGATTATCTATTAACACCTGGAAAACAAAAAGATTAACTAATAACCCAGAAAGAAATTCAAGTAAATAATAATCTAACAAAAGTGGTGAGCGAAGCGACATATTTAGGTCAACAGTTAGCATTCGAAAATAAGGTAGAAAAAGAAGTAAACGTTAAAATTACTAAGACATACTGGTCACTAAAAAGAATATTCAAAGGACCTTTCAGTGATTACCATAAAAGTCAAATTTTTAACATGTGCATATTACCCGTCTTAACTTATGGTTGCCAAACTTGGACACTGAACACAAAAATTATAAATAGACTAAGGATAGCACAGTAACTAGAAAGATAACTGCTTAATAGAAAGATAAGAGATCGAATAAAAATAAAAGAAATAAATAAGCTTCTAAGATAACGCTATGTTAGAAGGAGAAAATGGGAATGGGCTGGCCACATAATAAGATTAACGGATGACACTGTTGGGCATATAAGATTACTTTTTGGTACCTTTCACATCACAGACGGAAACGAGGTCACCAAAAAGGTAGATGGAAAGATGAAATAAATCAATACTTAAATAACAGTCATTTTGAAAAGATTAACATTTGGAACGGTTAATACCTTTGCTCTGCATGGGCCGAGGAAACTTTATCTATAAATAATTATTTTTCTTTGTAACGATTATGTATAATTTTCTCAATGAAGGTATTTCATTTGATTTGATTTGATTTGAAATGTGTACATTACCATTGTACAGAGGCTGCAAATGATAGAAAATAAAATAAAAATTTAATTAATTCCGGAAAACGTAGTGAGAGCGAAAATGTGAGTGTGTGTGTCAGACCGTGTATGTCGAGGATGGATATATTACTATTACACGCTGTCACGCCGAGTGAACATCGACCGAAGTGACTGTGACTAGTCAAGGAAAAACAAAGAAAGAAATGATTGGTAAAGACACACGGTTTCGCGAGACTGTGGTCGCAGATGTAGTCGCTGTTTTACCTTCTAACCACTTTTCACCCCATAAAGTACAATTTTTTACAACATCTTTTTCATTTGATATTTTCAGTATATTCTTCATATAGATTTCCAGATAACTGGTGAAATGGTTTCGGCTGTAGCGTGATTATTATTTTCTGCCAAAAATGGGCTTTTACCCTTTATCCCCCTTAAAATTTTGAGGATTTAAAAAAAATGCAGACTTTTAGTACATCATATGAGCTACGTTAATGCATAATTGCAATTCAGTAAACCTATTTGTATCAAAAATACGACACTCAGTGTATTTTTTGGAAACTGGTTTTTAATCCCTTTTCATACTTTAAAGTTTGAATTGTTGTTTTTTTTTTGTTTTTCCCGATCGTGACAGAAGTTTAAATCGTCAGTCATAGTGCGATCGTGTTATTTATTAATATTGATTCGCTCGAAAATAAATCATCAGTTATAAGTACGGTCGTGTTATTGTTTAATATTGATTCGCTCGAAAATAAATCGTCAGACATAGTACAATAAATGTTATTGATTAATATTAATTCGTTCGAAAATTCAGTTGACGTGAATCTGAAGTAATATGAAAATAGCGGAACTTCACGGGAGAAGTAAAATCTGAACGCGAAATTAAACGATTTATCCGTCGACTACAGTCTCGATTTTTCGTTATATTTAAATAATCCTTTTTATTCGTATATACATTTGGAGGAATTTAATAATTTTCAGCGGGGTTGGTGTCGGTTAAGAAAGATTAATGCAGGCCGGCATGTATCATAATTTGGAGTTTAAAGAACAACTATTACTGCTTTTTATAAGAAATAATAATAACATAATTTAATGACATAATTTTACGTCCACGGAATCTGAAAGACCGAGTGGTGGCATAAGGGCGTAGTAACTAAATATAGTACCGTTTCAATAATGATTCCCGCGAGCTGTGCGATTTCATTGTATAGGCAGCATTAATACAATGACATCGAAGACTATCTTAACAAATATGACAAAGGTACAAGTCGGAGATGATCAAAAGTTTCAACAGTCAAAGAGGAGTTGCGCCCTAGTCGCGATCTAGGGTATGCGCGCCATCAAAGAATTACCGACATCGCGTTGAAAGCACAACACGCTCGAACACGCAACAGAAAAACAAACAGCTGATCGGATCCCGGGGATAAAGTGTACTCCAGGTCGGCAAAGTGCGCACCGTTCGACACTTGTGTCTTCAGCAAGTTGAACAGTTGCGTCTCTAATACCGAGTCGAAAGTTGCCCTTTTATATTAGCAAAATTGATGTCCGCCATTTTAGAGACTACATCACCGGGCCAGATGATGAAAACCTCTTTTCAACTTCGCTCCAGTAACCGACTGCAAAAGTACCGCTGAGACTAATTTATACCCGATAAGAAGAAAAAAAGAAAATGCAATAGCAACGACCAGATTGAAAGAAGCGTTCAACATCTGAAAAGAAACGTGTAAGCACCTACAAGAACGACAGCCGGCTTTTAATATACAGAGTGCAATAAAACTCTGGTTAACGAATACCGTATCTCCCAGCGGCTATATAAAATTAGGCAATGTCCAGACATATCGTCCTAGTACACTATCTCTCTCTCTCTCTCTTCCTCTTTCTCTCTCTAAAATAAAAAGGAAATTCTTGAAAATTGAAAAATTCATACTTTTTTTATTCCTCGAACAGTTTTTCAAATTCGCATACCGTAAAATTTACATTTATATTGTGCGTGTGTATGTGTACGCGCGTGATCAGATTAAATGAATGAGTGCCTGATAACCATTAGGAAATTTGAAGTGAAGAATTGTTCGTTTTAAATAACGAGTACAACGAAAATCAAGACAATTCTAATTGATCGACGTTGCGAAGCAAACGATCGTCCGGCGATAGATTAGCAAGTGTACTAAAGTAATATTTTCAAATATTTCTTCGAGTTGATCGAATATAATAGCGAGACCAAGCCGTAAATTCTGACGCAGAAAAAGTAAAACACCCGCGGAGCATCGGCACCTTTTAAAACACCGTGAAAGAGGCTAGAATTAAATTTTCAATTTTTACGATATTTCCATTTTGATAAAATTTTCCATTAAGTAAATACGCGAGGCTGTGGTTTATCAAAAATTCCGTATTCGAAACATATCTCGATTCAGTTTTCCGTCGGGTAAACTTTTTTTAGCTTCCTCCCTTGAAACAAAACTATAATTCTTCTCCGAATTATTCGAAAGCATTTTCTTAATTATTTATCAAAAACTGTTTTTAGAGAAAAAAAGTGGTAATTCTAACGCAATAAATACTTTTTCAGCTACTAAAAGGAAAAAAAAAAAATTCGCGAAAATAAAAAAAAAGAAAAACGATCAGGGTTTTCTAAGAAAACACTTTGCCTAAAAATAACGTCTTTAAGCGGAGTGTTTTAATGTCAACCCACGGTTGTAATATAATTATAATTTTTTGCCATCAGCCGCTTGATATACGACGGCATGCGTACACTCACTACGCAATGGGTATTTAAATATGCATCGTTATAAAATAAAATTTAGATGACAAACATTTTTTTTTTCTAAAACAAATTGTTCAAAACCACGACGGGACATAATCTGCATAATCTGCATCAATAGATTTTCAGAAAAACATCTTTTTTTAGAATTCCGGGTGAAAGTGAAGGCGAATCATCTGAAAAAGGAGAAAAAAACTGACTCCCAGTATTCTCTTTAAGTGATCCATGTTAAGCGTCCTTGTTATATGTCTTATATTAAGGATATATATATATATATATATATATAGGATATTAATTTTTATCTATTAAAAGACTGTATTATATCGAGGTAACCCCGGTCGAAAGTTAAGGTTACACGAAAAATAGTTCAGTTTTCTCTTGTTCGAGAATTTACTGAACTTCATTAATAACGGCCAATGAACGATAGATGGATCTGAAGACTTTTAATTCAGATTACGTGTCAAGGAGATTCTTGACTCGACGAAAGGAATAATTCAGATATGGCGAAAGAAGGGAAAACATCATGAATTTGTATCAAAAGCATACGAAACAATTTGGAACAAAATACACACGTGTTTTCAGAGTTTGTTTTGATTGGCTGCTTTATGCGATTTTATTAGTATTATTAATTTTCAGTTGATCATCTACGCTCCGAAACGTTTCAAATAGTAGTATATATGTTCGTTTAAATTTGTTACATTTGCGTTCTGTTTCAATATTTTCATATTTAACAAAATGGTAAGTAATTCCACATTAAAAAAATTAATAAATTCCTTCCCATTAGAAACCGTGTACGAGGTGCCTTGTAATAGCAAGCCGCAAGTATGTCCCATTACAAGTAGAACAGCGTACACTTACTGATATTAACAATTCAAAAAGAGCGGCGACGTTCATTAATAACCAGTTGAGATGTTTTTGACTTAACGCGAGAACTTTGAAATTAATTGGTAATAAGTTGTAATTGCTAAGAGTCCTGCTGAATGTCTCTGATTAAACGAGAACGGAGGACTCGGCGATTTTTATGATGCGGATGACACAAATAGAACTATCCTACGTTCGAGTTTGGTTACAAATTGAAAAATATCGTGTTGTTTTTCCACTTTGCAGGTAACACTGCTACTTGCGCGAACATTGCGGACCGCATTGCCGAATGATTAAAAAAAAGGCTCGAATTAGCTAATCACGACAATCCTTCCTGTTACAAACAGAGCCCACTAAAAGTCCTACGTCATCAACACTCGACTGTACGCATGATTGAATGATCCGTCATCTTATTTACTAAGTTACCGGTCTATTTTTGACTGTTATATTTATTTTTGTTATATTGTTGTGTTGTAAAATATTTAGGGATAAGTTTTGTTTTGAACGATATCCTAACAAAAGCAATTTAAGAGGACATTGTCATAACCGTCATATTAAATTATCGATATACGCTCGAAATATAAATGTTCCGGTAAAAGAGAACTAAATTTATAAAAAAAAAAAAGTTTAATTATAGTATTTAAAACTTAAATTTGTAGTTTTACCGATAATATAATGATGATGCCGATAAAGTATTTTGAGTTTTAACAATAATGACGTCAGTAGTAATGAAGGATTTTTAGTGGTTCTTAACAATACGTGGCTAATCACATCCGTTACCTTACAAATGCCGATGGACGTCGCTAAACCTTCCCTCAAACTACAGCGATGTTTATATTATTTAGGCGGTTTTTGTATATTTTTCTGCACCGGTGTTGCATGTACATTTGTTAGTTGCGTATTCGTTCGATTAAATTATTCCCGTAATTTTTATAGAACATTTTTAATTTCCTTTTTTTAAACAATGTTAAAGCACGACATCTGCGATGTTGCATTTTCACGATCCGATATTTTATATACGACTATTCACAATTTTAAATGTTATCTATATGTATATTTATTCAAAAGGCGGAATATCTGGAAATATTTGAATAGCCGAACAATTATTAACACACCGCTGAAGTCTGTGAGATCGAAAATGCACATGTATACACTTACGCCAGGCAAAAATTCGTCGAAAAATATTTTAATTTTCTACGAGCGAGAAAATGTAAACAGTCGCTTTTTAAATAACTAACAATCATCACGCTCTACAGCCGAAACCATTTATATTCGACATTCCATGCAGTCATTTCCCCCCATACGCGGTAAACACGTCAAAAAGTCCTTTTTTTTTAACATTCTAATTTTAAGAGGTGAAAAGGGTTTAAAAACTGTTTTCCAAAGAATACGTGAAGTGCGATATTTTCAGTATAAATAGTTTTACTGAATTGTACCATTGCATTAAGCTATAGTCTACTATAGTATGTGCAGAATTTTTTTAAATTCTCTAAATTTTATAAAGGGTTGTAGCAAAATTTAAAGTCACGCTACAGATTATATTACAATAAGTGTAGATGAGATTTACTTGGCTGTTCAAGTAAGAAAATTAAATTTTTTATCTTACTATCTAAACATCGTAAATTAAAGTGCTTTGGACATATCATCGCCCGGGACAATATAACATTTTCCACATTTCGATGCAATGCAAGATCGTCGAAAAAAGACCACACCACTACCAGGGGACAAGAAGAATAACATGAATACAGAATTTGGTCACAATGGTATTATCTACAACCAAATTGTTCCAAAAAGTCTAGAAAGACGAATGAATGTCAAAATGTTTAGCTAACGTTCGATAGCGGACGTGACACTATGATGATGATGATTTTATTATCTAAGTAAAGTATTCTATAGACAACACATATTCGTCATTCGTGTTTTTCACTTTATCAACGTAAGGTGGCTGCTTGACATATTAAACTAGTCGCTCTACTGCAAAAGAAAGTTCGCTGTTAATACCCTATTAATTTCTGACTTTTGTTGTCAAGATGTATTTTTTTTTTTATAAGATTGTATATGAGGGTTTCCATGTGCCGTGTTTAAAACTACTGGGGCTATTACACAGCACATGGAGCCTACTTAAGAAGATGTATCAAACCCCTTAAAATTGACTTCATCGAGTGAAATTAACAGCGTAATACGGACATTGGAACAAAGCCACCAGGGTTACGATTTAATAACAGCAAAAGTTTTGAAGTATAGCGACTTTTGCTGATGACACAGCGATCTTGCGTTCAAATAAATGTCCGTAAGTTGCGCGTAAAAACCCGCAGACAGCAGTTAATAAAGTAACATCATGGTGCAAATTATGGAAGATAAAGACTAATATGAGAGTAAATCATGTCGAGTAGTTTTTTCACCAACCGCAGAATCGATTCATCCGACGGAAATATAATGATGAATGTTGCGGAGATTGCTCAGGAAGAAGATGTAAAATATCTCTTGGTACACATCTTGGCAAACGCTTGACTCGAAGGAAGCATATTATAGCGAAATGAGTTGAATATCAAATTACGACAAGTGCACTGTTGGGGGTAATCAATAGAGTATCTCTTGCAAACAAGTTGCTACTTTGCGAACAAATTTTAAAACCAGTGTCCGGAATACGGCTATCAATTATGGGGCTGTGCTAGAAACAGTAACACTTCAATCATACAAAGAGTCCGGAGTAAGTTATTACGCATGATCATCTCTGCTCCATGGTACATAATTAACATCACAATCCACGAAGGTCTTCGAGCTAACTTTGTAAAAAAAATGAAATAGCAACTGCTGCTCAGCGATATGCCGCCAGATCCTAATAGACAACAAAAGAACTGCTGAGTGACGACCCCTAAGCACTAGGCTAAGTAGAAAATAACCTCAAGACCTCGTATAAGTTATAAATATGCGTGCGAGTGCGTGACGTGTGAGCGGGTGTATGCGAGCGCGGGTACGGTTACGTATATGTATGGTATGTGCGCATACGTGAGAATACAACGGTATGTGTGTATGCATTTTGTGTATACATATATCAGTTAATTTTAGCACCTTCTCACCGGATGGGCTGCTTATTTATGTAAATTTAACTTGGATTACATAGATTACCAAGTAGTTGATAAGACTAGGTGTAAAATAGTAAGAAAAAAAAAGAAAATTTAATAAATACTTTTCCCAATCGAATTTTAATTGTATGCTCCGCTTTGATAAATTATATCAGTTATAATCTATATTATCCATTCTAAGAAATTATTCGAAAATCTGTTTCGGGTTTCACCAGATCATTCGGAAAAGACAGAACATTTATGCCTTTTTAAGAAACACCGTATTGGAAACCCGGCTTTCTATATGGTACCGCTATTATCGAAAACGTTACTACTTCTTTTAAAAATGCTATTTAAAAATTATTATAAACAGCATAGAAAATTTATATCTTTGCAAATAATTTTATAAATATGTACGTAAATTAACCTTCAAAGTTTACATCGGATTGACAAGAATTTCTTGTTTTATTTTCTTTTTTATTCTATAGGTAATATCTAATGTTGAACAGCTCTTTAACTGAGTTATCAAGTCGTTTATGGAATATGTGCAGATATTTGTCTCTTTACCTACAGCATCCATTAGCGGTATAGGCTGTCAACTGAACGCAATCACGTATTTTAAGCATAATTTAATTTCGGTATTCGGTAAACAACGGTTGCCTATCTTATTCTAAAATGTCTCTCTGCTAATGTTTTTGTGGCGTAGTAATTAAATATTCTTTAATTGTTTACATATTTCAACCCGCTTCCATTAACTGTTTATTAACTATTTGTGCTTTCCTCCAAATTTATCTTCATTCCCAACTTTCCGGTTATGGTACTTATTTTATCCGGTTCTAATCATAGTCTCTTAAATATATGCGTTTATTATAGTGTTTAGAAGTAATTAGTGATATACCGCCGTGTGTATAACATTAACATTTGTGCACTGAATGTTCGTAATAAACCGAACATTAAAAGACAAGATACATAATTTTCCCGATCACCTGAGCGGACAAATATATTTCACAGTTAGAACTTTTTCTGCACTCAGCCTAAGCCAAACCGGAAAGGTTTAATTTTAAAATGTCTAATTACAATCAAATTTATATATATATTATAAAACTATCAACATGTCTGGGATCGTACAACATATACTATAACACAGTCTTAAACATATCGGTAATTTCAAAATAAATCTTCTGATAATTATTAAGTTTTTATTTATTAATTAGTATACATACTTCTTTATATTTAAAATATAAGTGTCCATTTTCTGTTATTATCTTCAAAATATATATAAACAAGTCACTTTTATATATATTTTAAAGTTATTAATTAGTATTTTTATCAGAATATGAAGAAAAGTCTCTCCAGTTTATACAAGTATCCCGGACGAACTACTTTGTAATTACATCGGTCGAAAATTTATCAAAATACTCCCCTTCTGCTTAGTTAATTTAATGCACTGCTGTATCGCTGCTTTTTATTACATTTTATTTTTCGATATCTTTACAAATGTAATTCGTAGTCATTTGTTTCGCATTTTTAACGTATTTATTCCGTAAGTGGTTCTCGAATCATTTCATTAATCTTGAAACAAAGCAAATTTTCAACTAGCAAAACGTTTAAATTTCCTCGTCAACTAGGAAAAATAGAATTACAACTAGGAAAAATAGAATTACAACAGCTGAACATGTATCTCTCTGTTCATCCGGAACGTCACGATGTATAATATTTTTTTTAAACTTTTTCGAACAATAACGGTAACTTGAACGTCTCAGTTTGTAAAAAATAAGAGGCAAACTTTCAAAAAGCCTTTTAACGCTTTAAATTTAGCAATTGCAAAATACGTACTTAAACTGTAACTTTTAGCCCTCGTTATTGATCGACGTGGCGTAATATAGTAATCTGTAATTTTCTTGCACCGCTCGGAGTGGCCAAACTGGCTGTGGACGAGGAAGTATTCAAATAATAATGAAAAATTCTGAAAAATGGATATTTCACATTCGTATAACGGTGATATACTAGCATTATGTAAAGGCAATACGGTGGAAAAGTGTTGAAAAATTAATTTCACAGAGCTTCCTGTCTGGGAGGAAAGAGGGTTTTCCGACGGCTACGTCAATGACAGCTAGTTTCATACTACACGCGGGTCTCCTTCCATACTTCTACTAATACTACTACTACTACTACTACTACACTACTACTACTACTACACTACTACTACTACTACTACTACACTACTACTACTACTACACTACTACTACTACTACTACTACACTACTACTACTACTACACTACTACTACTACTACTACTACTACTACTGGCAGTAGTTTTGGAAAAACGAAGGTTGATGAATTAGAAATATTTCGCTGCGAAAGAAACGTAATAGTGCATCTTCAGTAGGCGTTGAGAACGCGGAAAAAGTGAAAACTCCGTGAAGCAATTTCCCCGCTGTTGATAAATTGACTGATTGTAATGATAACAATAATAAACAATCACACTTATAATGAAATACTTATAAAATAAAATTATTGAAAATTTCTTCGCTACATGATTAAATGGAATTGTATTCGCTTCAAAAGTTATCTTGATGGAATGTTTCGGTTATCAAGGGAGAGCGACAAATCTCCATATGTCCAGAATTTTCCGTTATTCTGGAACTACCTTTCACCGCTAATCTAGGGTGCTATTTGTTTGTTTTTTCATTTTTTCGTTTTTTTTTTTTTTGTAATTAATAACGTATTAAAAGACAGGTCTGGTTAAAATTTGAAAATCACTATTAGCCATTGCGCATTTTTATTAGCGCATTCGCAGTAGAATTTACTCCTTAATAAGATTTTCATATCTATTAATTACACGCATTGTTTTTGCGTTTATTGCGCACAGTAAGTAAAATTTAAATACACTAATATAAAACAATTATTTTATTTTTTTTATTAAATACCCGATGCGTTTCGAATACCTTCATGATCACGGGAGTTTGATCATGAAGCTTTGTCCTTGAGACACGCCGGGTATTTAATAAAAAAATTAAATAATTGTTTATAGTGGTGTATTTAAATTTTTTATTTACTGTACAATAAGATTTTTATTAAAAATGCAATAATTATTGAAATATATTTATTTCAATTGAATACGGTAAATTTTTCGATTTGTGTTGGTTTGCTAATATCATGCGTAAATTTTACCAGCCGATTTCTAAGAAAAGTAGAAACTAAGAAAAAAATTTTAAAACAAACGTCAATATCGACTAGTTCAAATTGTACATAGCAGCTAGGTTGCAATTCGTTAGTCTGTTTCTTTCAGTTGAAATAACGCGAATGTTTTCAATATTTCACTCTGGGGTCTAGACTATCAACTCGGGAGGGGGGGGGGTCGCTTATTTTAACAGTTTCATATTTTCAACGCGCTATTGTCGAATTCGAGACTGCTAGCTGCTTGCAAAAACCAATCCCGATAAAGACGAAGACAAGCGCACGGATTTAGCCTGTACTATTTAAATTGTGCATTGCATCTAAAAAAATGGGATATCGCACTAAAATTCTCTTTTTGTTCTATAAATACTTATTGCAATGCCACTAGATTCCGCTAATAATTCGAAAGTTTTCTACAAGAAAAATTGAAATTTCAGCGATAGGTTAATTTGGAGTTAGGCCGAAATTATAAATACACCGCGACGTTTAAGACATGCAAAATATATCTGTTTCCTAAGAAGAAGAAGAAGAAGAAGAAGAAGAAGAAGAAGAAGAAAAAGAAGAAGTATCGTTTACTCGTATAAAATTACACATTTCAATTTCTTCTACCACTTTCAATACCGTTTTCTCATCTTTATATATAGTATGTGAAAACTTCGATGCTTACGAATTTAATATTTATTAAATATAACTCTCCTACATTCTGGGATAAAATTTGACCTTCGTGTTATTTAACCAATTGGCAAGCGACAAATTTTAACCCTAAATCTCATAAAAAACCTACATTAAATTACATGTATCACGCTTAGTTTCGATCCATTGCTGGATGTAGGCATTCCGTGGTGGGATTAGTTGGCCTAATATTCTGACCGGTCGAATTGGGAGATGCATTTTATGCCTGCTGCCAAGGAATTTTCACGGCAAACTGTAATATGCAACGCTAGCGTACACGTAAAAGACTACACTTGAAACCGATTGTAAATGTTTGATTTATCGATATGCAAATGCAGTGCCCCATGTGTGTCTGCCTACTCTATACATCAACTAGCGCGCATTGTCTCTGCTTGCGGGATTATTTAATACGCCGAATGAGCTCCGTGGACGACATACTTCTGTGTAATATTCCCCTTGCCTTCTCTATCGTTCCCGTGCAGTTCTCGAAATTGAATTGGCGCACCTTATTTACGATAGCTGAACATTTTTTACGTCCTGATGGGGCCATAGAACGTCGCTTTTCGAGCATTCCAGTTGAAAAAAATGCGTTCCGCCGATTTCACGCACCGCTTTTTCGATAATACGCTATTCTACGCAGTTTAACCCGATGGTGTATACACTCATTAATTTTTAAAATAAATAAATAATAAAGTTACCTACGAGCCTGGAGTTATCAATTGCGATGTAATTTGTAACTGTGCTACGATTTGCAATCGTTTCTGTTTATTTTTGTAACTTTCTCTATTTGAGCTCTATTTCTTCACATTTGACCTTTATAATGCTCAAAACTCGCGGATCACTACCCCGAATGATTTTGCCTAATGTTTTAAACAAGGCAATTCGTATAGAAATTTTTATATTGATGTAATCAATGTGCTTCCTTTAGGTAAGCCTGAAATCCAACACACACCCTAGGTACTTACATTCTGAGCGTAAAGGAATATAACCACTCTATCTATTATTACTGAAACTTGGGTCAATTCTATAAGCGAAAACTATATTAACACATTTTTCTGTCGAGATATTCAATTTCGTTAAGATATCAAAAACTGCTCCGCCAAACCATCGTTTAGCATGTGGGAAGCCTCTCTTAAATACCCGATGACAACTAAACCATATCATCTGTAAATGGAAAGATTCGGATATTACCGGTATTAACTTTTATAAGTTTCAATACATAAATATTAAAAAACACGGTATTCGGTAAGGAACTCGGCACAGCTCTGAGAAAATCGTTCGGGACATATCTCCTTGTATAGGATGGGAAAAGATGATTTTCCCCCCTATGGGAGAACAAATTAAAAATTAATCTGACAAGTAATATAGGAATCGCTAATTCCATATTAACGTATAATATAACATCGGTAGGTGAACACTATCAAAATCATTAGAAATATCTAGAAAGTCGAGAAACCAGATATTTCTTCCGAATAAACGATAGATAAATATTGCCTACTAGTGTAGCTGCGCAGTCCGTACTGCCTATCCCGTTCCTGAACCCAAACATATTAGGCGGAAAGACAAAACCACCGGGTGAGTCTATTTTTTATAATCCTCTCAAATGATTTCCGGAGGCAAGAGGCCAACGACATTGGCCGATATGGCCCTGATTCATTCAAGGGTTTATATTAGGTTAATAAGTTATTTATGCTTAATAAATCTGTATTCACTTTACTTTTCGGTTATTAACTTTTTAAATACACTTTTTGCTTCTTTCCTTAAGCCCAGAAAAATTAAGAAAAGGTAAAAAAATTATTATCCGTTTATTTTTCTTTTTTTTTTTTCAATTTATAATAAAGCGTTTGTCCGCTATAAAAAAAAAAAAAAAAAAAAAAAAAAACTTTATCTGATTTGTTTTTCTTTCTTTTTTTCTGTAACTCCGAACTTTAATGTACCTGTCACACTAAATATCAACAAGGCTTTTATATACTGACTGATAAGGCGGGTGGGATTTATACAGCACTGGACTTCGAATAGAATAACTCGCAAATATTCGTTATCTGAGTCGTCGATTTTTTTACTTCTGGTTTTCATATAAACGTTTTTGTTGTTTTTCGAAAATAAAAAAAACAAAAAACAGTGGAATGAAATAGCAAAAAAAAATGATACGTTTAACTCACCTGCATACGGTTGTTAATGACCGTGAAACCCGACTCAGAATTTACACTTCAGTTTAAAATTCGACAATGATGACGCATTGTTGCCAAAACACGAAATAATTCGTACGTTTGTCAGAATTTTTTTTTTATTTGTTGAATAAACGAAATCTTAAATTTAGGCGAAATGAGAAGTTACCCTTTTTTTTATATATTTTCATGTAGAAATTGAACTGCGCCAAAACGAGACAGCGCCCAAATAGGACAACACGAATATATATATATATATATATATTATGTAGTCCCACGATTTCTCTGCAGTGTTTTTAGTTCAGTATGATTGTACTTTGTATTGTTAGCCGATACCCAAAAATATCTATAAAAGAAGGTATTCGGTTTAATTTATTAAAGTAAATTATTTTACACTAATTTCTGTTTATTATCCAGGTATTTATTTTATATTTATAAATATTAAGTCCGTATTTTATTCAGTTTTTCGATGCTTTTTTTCGGGATAATTAATCTATCAAAAATCATCGGAATTATCTTGAATTTTGTAGTCAAAGAGTGTTCAACAATTTTTTTACGAAGTGTTTGTATCGTAAAATCGCGCATACGAGGTTCGATCCAATTGTCCCTTTTTGAGCACCATTTCAAGGGGAAAAAAGGAAAACTCTAATTTTCCACTCTAAGCAGGATGGGAATTAAATGCAAACGTCGGGGAAGGAAAACTTACACACATTTCGATATAAACAGAACTAGAACAAAAGCAGTAGGGGTGTGCGAAATAATTTATGCAATTTTAAGAAATTACTGTTAAAGGTGGTCCGCTTTGCGAATAAATAGAGAAAGAAAAGAAATTATGAAAATTCTCACTTATCGAATTTCCCGGGAGTAAACACCGTTACGTAAATTATCGTCGTATTTCTTTTTTTATAATTTTTTCTCGAACTAGCCGAATTGTTTGAAGGGAAAACAGCGTCGTCTACGCAGAAAATCCCCCAGGTTTATATAGTGCGAGCCACGTTACCGTTCGAAAATTATATAAATAGGTAAAAGTAGAGTGGTACTTTCGTTTTTTTGTTTTTTTTTATCTTATATTTACAAAATAAACTGCTGCGAAAATCAGCAGTACGAGTGAAATTTAATATACAGTAACGAGTACAAAATTATAGTTGTTTATAGTTTAAAGTTGCTGAGCCGGCGTCCCCGTTGGGAATTAGATTAGGGCAGAAGAAGAAGTGAAAAAAATGATAGATTGTAAAATGAAGCGCATGGTGGTTTTCAGAGAGAGAGAGAGAGAGAGAGAGAGAGAGAGAGAACGACAAGGGGCATTCGAAAAGAATGTGAAGCATGGTAAGGAGTTAAAAGCATACAAGTAGGTAAGTTTTTTTTGATGGAATATGTTGATGGATGGGTTTATAGTACGCCTTATAAGGTAGGCGAAGCGAAGGACGTCAGATATAAATGTACACTTAACTGGAATGAAATATCAAATTTGTAGAGATCGGAGTTGGTTTGTCGTTCATAATCTTTTCCGGCAGTGACATTATTCCCACGATTTCTGATTCGAAAATCCTGATGCTCTCTGGAATCATTTAGATAAAGTCAGTAACGGTCTTTTATGCATTTGATGAAAAATAGAAGAAATGACCGGATAAGATTATAGGCTGTTTTAAAAGCGTGTGTTCCAAATCTATTGCACAAATTGTCCTCTTCGACGTAGAGTCTGACGGCAATTAGTTACAAATAAAAAGTTTAAACAGGACGCGTTATTCTGGTTCACTTTCAATGTTAATAAGTAAGTTACTAAACCCGTAAGCACATTTTGTTCTGGAGTAAGATCGATATATAAGCAAAAGCGAGTTGTGCCCCGTAATAGGAGACAGTAATTTTTACTAGGTTGTCCAGTTTTTTTTTTTTTGTAAATAATTTGCGGGTCCCACAAGGCAATTGCCCGTCTGTGGGTTCCCAACATAATTATATCGTTTATTCATCATCTACATCTTAAATCTAATACATCATATTCGTCTTATATCTAAATACTTAATTCAACTTAACTTCTATTTTTACTATTCTACGTCTAATTTTAATTCACAACGTTTATACCCATCGCACATCGTACCACAATATTTTCACATAAGCCTTTTTTTTTTTTTTTTTTTTGATTACGTCATTTATAATTATTTACTCTTTCAATCAACTACCCGTCTTATCGCTGTTCCTTTACTATGGCTATCTATTTCTCATTCTTTGCACCACGCAATCAACCATATTTTTATTTTGTCTTTCCATATATTCAAATTACTTTCGAGTTAAGTTTTATAAGTCCCAGATACTTCTATTGCTGGCTGATTTGGGCCGCGGAAACATTTAGACTGATATTTAAACGGCAATAAAGTAAATAACTGTAATGCCCCCTCTTTTTGTAATAAATCAAGATCTTGTTTTAATGGGTCTAAGTGAAAAAAAGTTTCTCATTAAACTTAATTCGGGCGGGGGGAGGGGGTAGCATGGAAGAAATAAGATACACTCGAAGACTAGTGGAAAAATTTCGTTGACGATGCTGCTAAATGCGGCATTACGTAGCGTACAGTTTATGAGGAACCGCTGTGACAATCTTGAGCAATTGTCGATTACACTTCAATTGATTGATTAATATCAGAAATGATATGTTGTCGAAGAATTGATTAGTAATGGTCGGCCATTAATGTTTCACTGTATACACGCTTTCAGTTTTTCTATACGATGTCAGAGGCTCAAATCGACTGAGAATTATTAAAAGGCTCAGGGATAGCTGTTTAAATAAAAGCTAGATGCTTTTTCGCAGAACGTACCGGTTTATTCCCGAGTAAATTAATTGCGGTTGTATAAGAGATTCGGTGCAGTCTACTATTCATTAAGCCTTCCCTTATTTTGCGGAATATATATATTCAAGTATTGCTAACTGATGTGCTATCATTTAAGATGAATGACAATTGTCCATCGGCTAGTGGTTTCCGATTTCCATAAGCAGTTGAGGATAGAGATTAGGTTAGATGCAATGAAGATAAGACGATAAAAACTAGTGGCGTGTAGTTAACGATAGCAAATGTAACTAAAATAATGTTTTACCAAGAAATAATACAGCCAGATTCTAATCGACATTGTAACACAACAATTCTACAATAAGATAAGATTTCTTATATACATTCTATAATCAGATGCTTCGAACATTTCTCATTTAGATTATCATTTGTTTTTCATGGATACAGCTTCTACATCGTCCGGTGTAACCGCATTAAAAACAAAATTTGTAAAAGGCGATAGAAGGGGAAAATATTTTGAGGAGCAAACTTTTATTGTAAAGCTGAAATTGTATACGGTTTTTCACAAATTCGTAACAATGTAACGCGTTCTCGACTAGTAAATATTAAAAATTTCACTTGAAAAATGAAAATCAACATATTCATACATACATCGAATAAGAACAGTAAAATATAATATAACCCACTAGGGAGAGACTTTTGACGGAATATTTGCTTAATCTCTACGCATGTTTGTAGTATTACGCAAAGGGTGATGAGTGCTACAAATTTGTCGTAATAGGATGTCGATTGAAATATAGCAAAAATACAATGTAACGCTATAATCGGTGAAAGACAAGTCTGAGCAGTTCTTAGTTAAGTTTTAAAAACCATCTTAAAAACCATCTTAAAAACCGTCTTAAAAACCGTCTTAAAAACCGTCTTAAAAACCGTCTTAAAAACCGTCTTAAAAACCGTCTTAAAACCGTCTTAAAAACCGTCTTAAAACCGTCTTAAAACCGTCTTAAAAACCGTCTTAAAAACCACATAAGCAGTCCCAGCTCTTAAAGGAATACCATAGAATTAAGCGTCGACTAGAAAATATTTACATACATACGAATTGTATCTGTTAAAAAACATTTCTAAAATTAATATAACATATTTCAGGGCGATTATTTCACGGGGCATGACTTAGGAAATAGAGTAGTCCCTGTGAAACATGTTTTTGTGTTGTTTTTAATAAACACATCGATTTCCTGACGTAGTAGTAAATGATTTAATCTCCGACTGGGGCGCGTATCCCCATCTCTTTGCAATAAATCGATTAAGATAACAAAATTTATTGAATATTTCCCGCTGAGTCTGTCGGCAATATCTTATTTAAAAAGGTCTATTTTAGTGTCGGTAGATTCGACTTGTTTATCCCGGCCCTTTTGTTCGTGAACCAATCGCCGGATAAGAAATAATAAAAATTCACTCTCTGCCATTCTTTTCATCCTTTTAAATCTCTAACGCTATTTTATACGTAATTTTCGAACAAAACTGACGCCATCTTAATATTCATGAGCTGCTCGAACGTATTTATTTTTCGCAATATCGAAATATCGTTGTACTTCTTCATTATGCATGTGTAGTAATCGTATGCAAATAATTGAATTTTCTTCCATCTAATATGTAATATGTGCGTACATGTCTATAAGAAGAGTGAAAACGGAGAAAGAAATATCGCACGCACAATTTCTTCTTAAGACATATTTTTAAGAAAAATGAATAAAACGTTCCACCGAAAACTAATAAAAATTATAGTAAAATATTTCCCCTCAGTAAAAAATATTAATAATTCTCGCCTCGCTGTTGTCAAGTTTACTCGAAGAATTCGATATAAGAATTTTCTCGCCAACTTAATTCCGCCTTATAAAATAAACTAACTGTATTTTCCAAATACGTCGAAATTTCTTTCCTATATTTCGACACCTACATATATGTATAAAGAGACTCCTCGCTAATACTTGAAATATGAAAGTGGAAAGCAAGACCGCTGAATTATAATTTTTCACTTGTTCCTTTATTTATTTAGTATATGTATATATATATATATACTGTTTATAATTATATGTACACTACGGATATAATCATTTACCAGACAACATATATAATTTTGTTAAGGCTTTTTTGGCTGTAAATTAGTTTTTAAAATATTGTTTTTTTGTTTGCCGGTTTTTTTTTCTTTTTCGAATCATCTTATATCTCTACGTTTTATAGAACTGCGGTAAATTTCGAAACGAAAATTTTAATTCAAACACAGGCCTCGCTGCATAATTTGCGAAATATTTACATTGTAAATATTTCCCGGATTCGAAAATTTCCTTGTAACGGGACAAATACAATGCTGGACAATTTGCAAAGTAAACAAAAACACGCGTGAATTGTTTAAAAGTTTGCACATTAGACAAACAATAGAGTGTCATACAGTTCATAAAATTTTGCTCATTTCGTAAACTGTACAATTTCATTGTTTGCACGTAACGCTAATATTCTCACCTTCACTCTTCAACTCCATCCTGATCTTCGCGACGACAGCTGAAAATTTACGATCCCGTAACGATTTTATTTTGTAAAAAATTCTATAAACTACAGAGTTGCAGTGAAAATTATTGTAATGGTCGCAAGTAGAGTCTACTGTATTGAGCTAATGTTAGTTCAAAACCCGTCGCGTAAGCAAAGTGTTTAATTATAGTTTAAAAAAAAACGATAAGTATTACGGAACTACTACAAAAATCGCAATTAGCTTTACGGTAATTCCAGGTGCGGTACGTGAAAAATTGCTATTTTCCCATCTATCTTTTCGATGTCGTTTTGGAATCAATATAAATATGCAAATTTCATTGAATAAAATAACCTACGTATGATGTAACCGATTAAAAGTGAAGCGAAAACAAAAAGAAGAAAATGAAGAAAAAAAAACAAACACGAATTGTTAAACATTGAGAACTTTTTGGAATGTCTTTTATTTTCAGCTTTCAATCTTCTCACTATGCAACCCAAAATGTCGCTCCCCACCATTGGGGTTTATTTCATCTATTTTAAATTGCAGCGAACGCTGAAAAACAAAATCGATACGAAGGAATCGGTTAAAAAGACAAATCTATTATTCCGTAATTCTTTTAAGTACGACAGCGGTCGGTCGAATGCTAATGATGTTCCTACAAGAAGCTCGATTTAACAACAATCAGGAGATTACGGTTTTTATCGTCGTATATTTTATGCAGAATTATTGTTATTATTATTATTTTCATTTGGGAAAGTTTTATCCAACAGATGTCTATCATCTGATAGTGTATTTTGCAATGTGATTGGACACCAAAAAATAATGACCGGCCGAAAGGAAAAAAACTTTCTTTTTTTTTCGATACTTACAATTACTTCATACACGTTATATGCCAAGAACAGTATAATCCAGCGATTCCCAATCTTTTTCAGTCCGCGGCACACTCACGAGTTTAATATTTTGTCTCGGCGCCCTAGCTAGCTAGTCGAAATATATATATATATATATATATAGGTACACAGTTAAAAGAATTAGGTACAATGGTATTAGTTAGGTAGATAGGCACAAAAATTAAAATATTCACAATATAAGGTTAAGTTTTTTATTTATTTATAACTAAATTAAAACAGAAACCATTTAAGAGGTATAAAGAATCGCCTCACGTGTTTTGTATGGCGCACACTCCTGGTATAATCTATTATTTCACCCATTACAATTCTTAAGGAATAATATTGCATTTATGAGATACTCGTAAGACACATAAACGTGTTTTGCTTTTTTTTTTCGTTTTATTCTGGTGCTAGGTAAAAAAATCGTTATTTCAAATTTGCTCGATTCCAACATTGAAAGATACTCGTTGTTTTGTCCGAAAATTAAAAATTTAATCAAAAACTCTAGAAATTTTGGCCTTTACTCAATCCAGTAACTATGCTGTGCACTTATTTTTATTGCCGCTTTCATAATTTGTGACTAAGCCTACGCTTAAAAATTATGAAAAATTGGGAAACATTCGATCATCGCGATCAACATCAAAAATGAACGGTTTAAATATTCATTAGGAAGGAAATTTCGAATGGCGATTAAGCGATTGGCTGAACAAGATACGCCTAAAAAGGTTTCTAAATTAAATCGATTTTGCTGAAAATCACCAAAAAGTGTAGCGGATTGGAAAGCTTGAAAATTGTTAATCGTGGAAAATACAAAACTTCCCCTTAATGTCGAATGATTTACAAATTGTAATTCGGATGAATATATTCCAGCCTACTTTCACGCCGATTTTCCTGTCCGTTGTGTACTGTGCTCTTTCAGAAAGTATTAATTAGTTAGTGTGACTTTCAAACAAAATGTTCGGTCCAGATAACTTTTCCATTTATTAAGCGATTTCGCGAAGCCGGTGTTTATCTTTGAAAAATTCCTGTCCAGAATTGTAAAAAGTCACAGCTAGCTGATAATAATCTCCTGTAATTCTTTCAGATAATCTCTTTAAACGCTTCGCTGTTGATTAAAAACGGGAACTAAGCAACAAAGTGGAACTATGAAAAGAAATACAGAAAGCAACATGCTCGAGAGAAAAGCCTACATTTATTAAAAGCGAATCTGTAACGTTTTATAGACTGAATTGGAGTTTGCGGCCTTTATTGTTTCCTTCCGGTCTTTATTAATTTTTCTATCGGTTCGATCCGGCTTATTTTGGTCCAATCATCGTTTTTTTCCCTTTTTTTTTGTTACTTCTACCTCATTGTCATCAGTTGCGGCGTACATTTATTTCACTTTCAATGATCCGTTGACCTGAATGGTAATGAGAAATTCCCTACTTTCAGCTTTTCATTAGTCAACTGTGTTATTATTAAAATGATGGTACCGACGGGGTTTTAAATAATATCGCTCCTTATGTGAAATTCAACGACTGTATTTTTCGTTAATTTCAAAAGAAGTCATTACATTCGACCTACTCGTACGTTTTTTTGCGTTTATTTTTTTCTGGCAATGAATCGATTTCAAAAACTTTTCTCCACAAATTAAATGAAAAACTTACCATTGTCGGTAGCTTAATGAATAAACAGAAAAGTTTTTTTTTTTTTTTTTTTTTTTTTCATAACTAACTAATAAAAAATCACGATGAATATTCAAAGGAACAGTTTCGAGGAAAATTTTAACATTAACTTAGTAAAGAAGAAAAAAACATCCCGCTATTTCATTTCTAGTGAGGGAAATCGGTTCAAATCTTTCTGCGCGCACAATTAACAATTATGTTCAGGCGGTTAGAGTAATTGACGAGGTGGTCGATTAAATAAAGTTCACGGGAGTAAATAGGAAACGTTCGTCCTTGGACACTACTGTTTGCGGGTTGCATATGCATAATAAAAAAAGTGTGTATGAAACCTGCGAACATTATTGTCTCGGAACAACGAACTTCCCTATCTACTCACGGATCAATGAAAACACACGCAAAAAAAAAAAAAAGAAGAATAATTAAAAAATTATGTAAATCACAAAAGGGTAACAGGAGAAATACGTTAAGTCTGAAAATTCGGATGGTGGTTCATCCACAAAACCGAGATGAGCATTTCGAACTTCAAGATGAAAGTGAGTAGAGAAGTTTTAATTCATAATAGCACCGGTGAAAATGTAAATTTTCCTTTCAGATGATTTAAAAACCCGGTCTGTATCATATTTCCCTATTTTTATGATAAATGTTGAGTAAGGGAAGAGTTGATTGAACGAGAAAAAAAAAACTCGGTTTTTCTTGCTACTTGTACTGGAAAAAAACAAACAAACTATAATTAAGAACAATTGTAAATAATGTTGCAAAAAATGTTACCGTTTTAGTAGAAAAGTGAACAAGCAAGGTGTTCGTTCCTTTGTCAGATCAGAGCAATTTATCTTGATTTTCTAATTTTCGACGTCTGAAGTGGTGAAGTGGAAAGGAAAAAAAAAAGCTCTATAGTAGCCGCAGTTAGAGAACAAAAGAGGCAAAAATAAAAGCAGTTTGGTTGGTGGGAAATCTCAAAGTTGGGACCAAATATAAAATTTATTATAAGAAGGTTAACGGGTAAAAGAAAGTTTAAAAGATTTTGAGGAAAAATTGTACGCGATACAATAAAAACAAAAAAAGTGAAAAAATTGAGAAACTGAAAGAAGAAGAAATTGTGAGAAATTCTAGTGAGTAGACAATCAGAAAGAATTAAAAATGGCGCGTGTAATGGTAAGTTTATTAATTCTTATTTCGGGAGCAACACATAGAGTGTATTATTTTGCTACGGAATGCGGCCAGCAACATGAATGTTCGGGATCCCTGTGTTTTCAAAATAACACTGGTCTTCTGTGATGGGATTTTTCTATACGCACGAATTACAGCGTCCTTTGTTGGCAAGAATTTTATTTTATAGAAATAAAACATTCTCAGCGGCAATAAATACGATAATAAAAGTAAAAAATTCCTTCTTCTTCTTCATCCGCCGTCTCCAAATTGAAGGTTGGCGATCCACGATTGAAAATTTTCTTTTACAATGGCCGATCGGAGGAGTTGTATAGAAGGGCAGTCGAACCAGTTGATAAGATTGTCCATCCACGAATTTTGTCGTCTTCCTCTCGATCTCTTCCCATTTATCTTTCCTTCCAAAATGACCTTCAGAATTTCGTATTTGAAGCCTCGTATGATGTGTCCGAGGTACTGCAGCTTCCGTTTCTTGATGGTATGCATTACTTCAAGGGTCTTTCCCGTTCTTTGAAGTACCTCGATATTAGTAACTTTTTTCACCCATGATATTTTCAGAATGCGCCGATAACAGTGCATTTCAAATGCGGTAATCTTTTATTCCAATGATGCATTCAGGGTCCATCTCTCGCAACCATAAAGCAAAATAAAGAAGATGTAACACCTTAGCAGTCTGATTCGAAGTTCGAGTCTTAGGTCTTGATGGGTGAATAAGTTTTTCATTTTGGTGAGAGCTCTTCTAGCTTGCTCAATCCTGCTGCGTATTTCCGGAGTTGATGTACAGTTTTCCTCTAGTATACACTCTTCCTAGATATTTAATGCACTGAAATTGTTTTCAATCGTTTCTCCCTTTATCTTTATTTTGCATTTGATTTGGTTTTTGATTTTTGAAAAAACGATCATCACTTTTGTTCTGGAGATGTTCACTTTTAATCCGTAACTTTGGCTTTTATCAACAATTTTATTCAACATCCGTTGTAGTTCTTTCTCGCTAGAGGCAAGAATTAAACTGTCATCCGCATATCGTAGATCATTCAGCGTGACTCTCATTTACTTTAAGAATTCCCATATTATCGTTTAGTGCTTCTTGAAATATTTCTGCATTGATAATAAATCAAATTTACCATGTGTCGACTTCGTATACATCATGAAGAAATTGCTCGTAATGCAATGACTTTTAATTAAATTAACTTTCTGAAATATTATTTACTCGTTTCATGAATGCTCGTGAATTATTAACTATGTACTAATTAACGTAAATCAATCGACAGGCTTCAGAATAAATATTCATTACAACGATTCAACTTAGAATTTGCAACGAAGTAAAATTTAATTTATTATTAAGTCTAGTAAAAAACAGTATTTGCTATCATTTATTATCACTTGGTTTAGGTTTCCCACTTTTCCGGTCGTAGCGATAGTAGCCTAATTGCTAGAGAACAACTGCACTACCAAGTCGGTGGATGGATTCCATTTTGTGCGACGACCGGAAATTATTATTAGAAATAGTAACGTTTCGTCCACACGTGTGAAGTTTATATCGAATAACATACGTGGCCGATTGTATATTACTTCTCATCCGCACTCTCTCTTGCAATTTTTCTCGCCGCCGGCAATGGAAATTAGGCTAATTTATTCTACCACGAAATTCCTGATCCAGCAGTGGATCGACGTAAGCATAAGAGATAACGTAACGATTATCATTATTTCAGGTCTCTTTTTTTTTCCTCGTTTTGGTTTTCTCCTGGGCTTGTCAATAATAGACGTTTACCCATCAACACGTGTAAATAGTGGCAATTAGGAGTCACAAGGAATGGAATCCGACTAAGAACACTATATAGCAAGGATGGAGAAACAATGACAATCAACGTCGATAAATGGCAAACATATGTATCCTGAAAAGGACATTGGCGAAGGTAAAAAGGATTTAGTATACCATAGCCACATCTACAATTACAGAGCCCCCACAGTACTGACGGATAAAGGAATCAGCCTACAATTAAGCAAGAAGATTGAAAAGCAGTTAGAGCCATCAGGCACCAAAGCTATGTAGAATACATAGCGTGCCGTAAAGAGTGATCCGAAAGTTCAACAACTTTCTCCACCACTATAAAGCAAAGTTTATAATTCTTAATTATGAGAAGTAATTATGGCGACGACTGCGAAAACGGCGCATGTTGTCAAAAGGAAACGAATAGAATTTACGTCCAAAAAATATTGAAAAATCGAATCTATTCATATAATTAAAATTGGCTTTTCTTTGGTATCAAAAAAAAAAACAACTAATTTAAAACATTTTTTATAGATAATATATTTCCTAAATAGCAAACAAATAACAAATGATAAAAGAATACGCCGACTGATAACGCATAGAATGTGGGTATTAACAACTTCAATGAAAAAGCCGACGTAAAGCAAGCGTTGATTACTAATAATGCTGGCCAAGATGTTAGGTAGTCGGAGTTTGTTAGTTGGGATTCTTAGGCTTTGATTTTTTCTGTTCCTGACTATATTTCTTTACCGGTTACGAAGAATCTGCCTGTAATATTAGTCATTTCAAGGAAGATATCTCTTTTCTCAGTCTCGTTACTTATGCCCGTGATGCGGCTATGTATTTATTAGTTACGAGTTTATTTTGTTTTAATATTTGTTCATATATAACTTTTGACCATGTAGATCGATTTTAATGATTCCTCTATTCATGCAATACCGCCGGTCGAAGGTGGTAGCGTATACGTGTACTGATGAGCATCGGTAAGCTCAAACTAAGTAGTTATCAAACAAGATGAAAATATTTAGTCTCCTTAAAGAAATACTTTACCATCCTCCCAGAGTATATATTTTTCCTACACTTGCAAAACCTCTTCCTCCAGCTGTAATTAAACAGGAATTCCGTAGTATCGTCAATTCTCTCTTTCCTTCTCATGTAAACATTTTCACTGATGGTTCTCCTGATGGTGTTGGTACTTCTTTTATTCTTCCAAATTGTAACTTCTCTGAATCCTGCTGTCTTCCTTCTTTCTGTTCCATATTTACAGCCGAGCTAATGGCTATATTACGTTGCATTATTTTTATCTCCTCCAATCGTCTTTCTTCCCAGTTTCTGATCATATCCGACTCCATGGGTGCTCTTCAAGCCATCTCCTCTCCTCTTCATAATCATTCCTGTGATACTATTCTCCGCATACGTTCTCTCATTCGGACTCTCTCTTCTCTCCATGGGATCCATATTGACTTGCTGTGAGTTCCTGGCCATTCTGGCATCTCAGATAATGAGATGGCTGATTCTTTGGCTCGGGTTGCTGCTTCTTCTTCATTTTTCTTCAAAAAAATCCCATCCTCTAATCTCTTGCCTTTGTGTAAATATTTCCATCTTAGATTTTGGTCGGATAGGTACCCTTCCTCCTTTTTGTAATTGTCGCTCTTTTTATCTGTCCGTTCAGCCTAATCTTCCTGCAAATCCCTGGTTCCTTCTGTTTCCTTCACTTCCTCGTTCTGTTATTGTCGCCATTGTGCGTTTGCGTTTTAACCATTCCTTGCTGCCTTCTTCACGCTTTCGCCTCTCGTTGTCCTCTTCCCTATGTTGTACTCTCCATTCAAATGATGCGGGGTTGTTTGTGACACTGATCATGTGTTTATTAAGTGCTCTGCTCTTTCGGTGGAGTGTTCTGCTCTGTACTCCCATTTGCTTAAGCTGGGGCTTCCTGCTCCTTTTTGTGCCTGTTATATCCTGTCTTTTCCTTCTACACTTATTATCCCCTCCGTTGTTTCCTTCTTATCAACGATAGCTGATCGTCTCACTATATAACTTTCGTTTTCCTTTAATTGTTTCTGGGTGAAGGTCCTTGGTTGACGAGCCCAATTTTTAAAAAAAAGAAATACTTTTATCGCGTATAACGTCATAAACGACTTTGAATTAAAATATAGAATCATCGGGGTATTTTATTACTTGCCATGGAAACATAGATTCAAATAAAGAAAAAACTAATTTCTAATGCGGACACAAACAAAAGTTAGCGAGGAAATTTCAAAAAGTCCATAGTCCGCTCCGTAGCAACTGGAGTGTTGTTGACTTTTCATTTTTTGACATCGAAATACAGGAAAAAAGGCAAACCACCGAAAAGCTGGATTTCGCTTTTTCAATAATATGTTGAATAAGCATTTCCTAAAATTGCTCATTACTTATCCGGTCTACAGTTCAACATAAAGATGCATAATTGCCAGAGATGGCAGATTTCATCTAATTTGCTTTCCTACTTCGCTGTCTGCCTAAATTACAGATGTTCACTCTAGTTTGCGTTCAGAAATTATTTTCATAAGTTTTTCTACCTGTCTCTTTCAGCCACTAATAAAAATTAAACAATAACTTAAAAAAAACGCAAAATATAAATAAATAATCTCACGTTTAATTCTTTAAGCTTTGAAACACGTATTGTCTATATTTGGAAATTCGGCACTAATGTAACACATCCATTATAATTAATATTTACATTGCTGGAGCATATGCTGGAAAAATCCAAATGCTGAAACTTTCTTTAAAGCGAGTACCAATGTTAATATTGTTTATTGTTATTTCCGATGGGAAACATTAACGAAACGTAAACGTGCACTGATAATCTTCTTTTTGACGATATTTACATTGAACTAACGTGATTCGTTCAATATTTTCTTCTGCACGCCCTAAAACGTTTCGAAAAATTCTGATTTTGAAAATGCAAACACAAAAGCTGAATCCGGCGAGAAACTATCAGATTTTCTTGTTTACACAGCAAACGGCAACAGTCGATAAAGGCGCTTGTCATAAAGCAGAGAATTTAGCGAAAGGCTAGCATTTTTTTATCTTTTCTGTATAGAAAGATTATTCTCTCCGCAGGTAGTTGAAAATATTCTACTTTACTACGGGGTTTTTTTTTTTTTTCTATCTTTCCCTCTCCAACATTCAACACCTAGGCGACTGTAAAAAATAACGGTTCTGCTCATAAGAAATATCGAAGCACGGATCAACTGTGTGAAATTTCCCGATAACCGAGCGGACGATTTCTATTGCTACAGGTGAAAGAATACCGAGCAGAGGATCTAGTGATGAAAAAGCTTAATCCAGTTCGACTTACTAAGTGGAGTGCCCTAATCCAATTATCCGAAAAAGTTAATTTTGTGTATATATATATATATATATATATATATATATATATATATAAAAATATACATACTTTTAACTATTACGTATCGATATAGTAATAGACACTTGTTAAAAAGGCTGACCGAATGTTTTGTCCTTTATCTCGGTATAACACAGGTGAGTGAAAATATTATTGAAATGGCATATTAAAAATTGAAAAGGTGAATAATTATATTTAATAAAAAGCAAAAAAGAGATCAACATTTATGCTATTCATTTTCTTAAGAAAAAACACCTCGCACCATTTCTTAACAGGTGTTTTAAAGAAACGTGTATTAGATCGATAATTTAAGAAGAATTTGTTAAACTGTAATGTGAAAAAGTGTGCGGATGGGGGTACTAAAGCATGCTTTAAATTATTGTTTAGCAAATTATCATTCAAGAAAATGATCTGATGTTTGTGTAATTGCAGATATATACAAAATAAACAGTTATAACAACATGACAAAAAGCGTATAGTTGGATAAGCAAGCATGCTCCCGGCGATTTTGAAATTTTAACTATTAATTTTCGACTGATTATTTATTAGTGTGATTTTCTTCCATACCGTTGTGATATTTTATGAACTTTTGAAATAACTATAACACACTTTAAATACACAATACTATTATTACTTATTTCATAATAGTATTGCGTATTTAAAGTGATTATTTATTGACTTTTTTTTGTATTGCATCTCGTCTTGATCAGAGCCGATTTACATAGTGCGTGCATGTCATGCAACATTTGTACTGTGCTCCGTGTAGTACCGGCTGCTGCCGCTCGATCAAGTTTGTAGTCCTCCGTGTTTAATGAGGGTCTCTGCCGTGGGCTAGAACGACCTTATAATGATAAAAGCAAAGAACTGAAGATCATACCTTGGTTATCATATGAGTTCATATAATGGATACATATTTTGTTCTTTGTCCTGTGTTGACGACAGAGTTGTCGGTTTTAAAAATTTTTTGCAAATCGCGATCGTTATCTTTTTTCAAACTGAAATACGCAAAATAATTTTGAAATGACTTGGCTCTCATAAACCTCAAAGTTTCGTTAGGTAAATATATCATAACTAAAACGCTCTATAAGATCACTTCGGGAGACAAACGATTAATCTGGAAATCGAAAATCGTAAGAACCTCCGGAATATTTAATATAGAATTTAAATCATCCTAGAAAATCATTCTCAAAAAATTTACGCCATCTGAGGAGAAAAATCATACGACGGAGGAATCAAATATTTCTTGGTAAAAAGTAAAAACTTCTGATAAACCCCTATCTCCTCTTTTGAGGGGTCCACAAAAAAAAAAAACAAAAAAACAAAACAAGAAAAGGCATTTTAGGCAGTAGCACGGTTATAGAAATGGTAAAAAACATCTCAGACATGTACATAAAAGAGGGCTCTATAGGAAAGAGACACTACAGCTTTCAATTTAAACTCTCCTCCTCTTCTTGGTTGCACGCAAAGTTTAAAATTCGCGAAAAATCTTCTTTTTGTTTGTTCTGCAGTCACCATGTTTAGAGATAACAAAACCATATTTGATTTTTGTCGGAAAACACCCGATGATAACACGTTACAATCTGATCCAAAAAATATTAGGATTCGCGAGTATTTCTTTTTTTTTTATTTTTCTGAATAATATTATTTTATATATTTTCTTTTGCGCTCGCCCGCGGCTTTGATCCAACAACTACCGAAATTATAGAAACGGCTAAATAGATAGACGATTAGAAATAAAGCTTAGGAATGATTGAAGTACAGGAATTATAGCTGGAGATGGAAAGGAAAGAACAAAGGAAGAACTACATATAAGGAGCAGGGTGTTAAGATTATGGAGTACAAAACAGAGACAAGGGCATTCAAAGAAGATGTGGTTTGCAATATATAGTGGAGTGGCGATAGAAATGTGAAGGAAACAATATGGCGAGAAGGGGTAGGGAGAAACGAAAACGCGAAGAGGGGAGAAGAGAGTGATTAAAACGCAGTCTGATCAAGGAAACGATCGCGGAACGTTGATAAGAAGATTGAAACGAATAGGGAATAAGAAGCGGGATTAGAAAATAAAGAAGGATAAATATGTCCGACCATAAATTGTTTTAACGGGACTTCTACTGAAAATGGTCGTGTAGATAACTCTAACAGCTACTTCGTCTGGTATACACTGCAGAACGTGGAATCGGGGAAATGTGCTCAACAACTATCCCGGTTGTCGACTGAAATTGTCCGATCACCTTTTTGCGTAACACTGCGGCTCGTGCGCTCACTTAATAATTGAGTTCGACTATCTTTTTTATCCATCTTAGCTTTTGTAGAACTTTCTTCATAATTTCAAAGTGAATTTGCAGCGTTATTGGCGAATTACAGTTTAATTTTAAATGTCTTCTCTAGCTTCGAGTAGTGCTGTTATTTCTGAAAGCCGACGTTTTATACGGCCCTTCAGTAATTCTTAGCTTGACGAATTTTTGTATGTAAAAAATTATAAATACATATTTTTCAAAAAAAAAAGAAAAGATGATTCGTAGATATTTGAGAATACGCGAAAACACACTTAACTATCATGTAAATACGAGAGTATTAATATCAATTTTATAATAATACTCGTATTTTTGTGTGCTCGAATTTTCGTGACTTGTACAACTGCTATCGAAAATAGCACAATTTGTTTACATAATAGAAGACATTTTTCGTTCGGGCAGGCTTTTAATCAAAATACACACGAAAAAGCTTAGTCTCTTTTCATTTTCGTACGCTTTGTCAAACCGATCATCGCGTGCTAGTCTCTCGTATATATATATACTTTATTTTTGCAGCTGTTAAGAAGATGTCTAATAAACGGCCAGATTTTCTTTTTCTCTTGAGGGACCGATTGAATTTGCGTGTTGCTAACGGGAAAGCCTACAGAGTTAAAATAAATTGAAATTACTCGTTCGGCTCAGCTTTTGCGTCTTATTGAACTTTACCGTGTCAACAAAAAAAATACATAAATAAATAAATAAAGGTGTAAGATTAAAATCACTCCAAATTTATTCAGCTTTATAAAACCTGGCCGGATCAACAACGACATTTAAATGTTCTTCAGAAGGTTTATTTGGATTGTTTTACTATAAAAGTTAGTCTGAGCGCAGGCGTTCCACTTTTACAATAACCCCCCAGTACCTGCGCTGTTGACAGAGAGAACACAATAGCGAAATGCTTTTCTGCGTAAAGATAGATCACCTTGGTTTCGTCTGTTATACACTATTACACTTTTATAAATACGTACAGTCCATTCCGCCGAAATTAGAGGAATTTTATTAAAATTGAACACGGTGTAGCAAGAAAAAAAAAAAGTAGGAATGTTACGCAGAAGTACATTATAGAGCATTTACATTGCAGAGATACACATGTCTTTCTAAAGTGTTATGATACAATTTTAGTAAGATCACGAATCTAAACTATTGATCGCAAATTTAATAAATATAAGAAACTTCCCTAACTCTTTCGATTGGTTGTAAGTTTTTTTTTTTTTATTAAATAAGTCGTGGTTCCCACAAGGCACTGTGGCTGTCGACGCTGTTCTTATTGTTTCTCCATACGATATAGTTATAATAATTGTTAAAAAATAATTTAAAATAAATAAAAAACAAACAACATCCCGATAGAAATAACAAGCCTAATTACATATATACTGGTATGTATGATCGATTCTTTAGCAGCAAACCATACACAAATTAGAACAAACTTTAACGCCATCCATTTGTATTATCCAATAATCACTGTTTTTAATCTACTATTTCCAAAGACCTGTTTTATGCCCGCTAGATTTTGCGCCAGCAATTTAAAATGTTATTCATCTTGCTATTAAAATAATAATTAAAAACTGCATTAAATGTTCATTAAATTGTTTCTAGATATTTTAATATGAATTTGATGCCGACCCTAATTAAGGTATTATAATGTTGTATAAGAATTACGATAATGTCACCTTTAAGTGTTATATCACCACACACTCTGATATATATTTTCTTATTGGGAGTAATTATTATTTTTAGTTTTAGTGCATTTTTATTGAATTCTTAAAATAAACCTTGAAGTCGGTATTTATTTTTTGTGTAAAAAAGCATTTTATTTTACAATTTTTAGCGGTATACTTGCATTTTTTTCTTATTAAATTTTCTACATTATTCTCCGTATTTTATACTTAAAAAAAAAAATCGATTTCTTTATTTTGAACTGTATTTCCACGGTGTAAGTAAAAACATCAAAACATTTCCATGGTAATTTGGCAAATTTATAGTATTTTAAGTCAATAAATCTAACCCGACGGCGAAACCAATCATGAATGAAAAACAATCAAAAAAACTTCAATTTCCCGCATTACTATTAAGGATAACTCAAAAACTACCGGTCAGATCTTAATCAAATTTAAATAGAACCGCATGAAAAGCACCACCTTTTAAATAAAAGAAGAATCATCAAAATAATCGGTTCACCTAGAAGAAAGTTCTGAGGTAACACACATGAAAAATAAAAAATAAAAAAATAAAAATACAGTTGAATTGAATACCTCCTCCTTTTTTGAAGTCGGTTAAAAAAGAGAATGAAGATGAGAATTTTTTAGAAATGGTCTACTAATTAAGAAAGGGAAAAATATGTACTATATAAATGCGCATTCTAATTTAATAAGAAATGCCGATTAATCTTATATATTTGTTCCCCGATTCCGTTTATTTTTTTCCTGAAAAATTCGTATCGCCGATTAAAAATTCTTTTCAGCCTAAGAACAGTATTAAAAAATGCAAAAATTATTAACCGTACTATATTAAAATTAGTTTAATTTTCCAGTCGCTAGCAGCATTGTGTCCCCCTGTTCACAGTAAACACTTTGCATTGTCTGCAGTATGTTGATAAACATCGAATAAACCGAAACATAGAAACGAATTCCGGAAGAGAACCATATATTGTTAAATCGCTGAAGACTCTAAAAGGACAAAAGTTCTGTTTCCTAATCAAATGAAAATACCGATCTCCCTTCTTAACATAAATAACCATCATAGAACTTAACAGTCTGACAAATGTACGAGTTTTCTTACCTTTTTTTCCTTTTTTTTTTTTTTTAGAATATGATGTAAACTGACACAAAGAGCTATAGAGAGTTGTTTCCTCATATGGTTACGTAGAAGTGTCATCATCTCCCTCTATCGCTAATAATTTCGTCTGTTTGAACTTTCAACGGTTGCAGCTTCTGAACTACTTGTATGTAGTATCATCAGTGCGAAGTAAAAATTATCCGAAAAATAATTTGAAGGAAACGGGAACTAGTTAAGATGACAAAATACGGAATAAAACGGATTATTTTCATTAAATCTTACACGAAACATTGAAAATATGAATTCTTACGGACTTCCGTTGTAGCAAAAAGCTCGCAAATGGAAGGTTAGAAAAGAAGAGGAAAATTTCGTGGTTACACAGAATAGTTGAACGGGCTTACGATGAGATTTAACTCGGCAATACAATTGACGCGCATGGTAAGTAATCATGGTATAGTGTCATCCGTAATAGGGAAACGTTTGGCAAAAATAGCATATAACGAGTTGGCTTTTTAATCGACTGCACTCTCACGGTAATCGGAATATACGACAGGGTCAGGTGCGTGGTTTTTTCGTTGTGACGTCACAAGAGAAACGCCAGCAGCCGCTCTACGGAAAGTATCGTTCGGCCATAAATTAGTTTTCCCTTTTTTCGCTTTTCGATAAAAATATTAATACACGATCCTCGCGATAATGCTGCCCAGGTTCAGAATGGTAAAACTTTGAAAAAGTAAATAAATAAGCGAGCAAGCAAACTCGGACAGTTTTGAATTTTGCTCTTCCGTGCAGTGTTTGCGAATTTTTTAAAACGCTTCGAGGAATGTGAGATACGCTACGAAATAATTAACTTTGGTTCGTTTGTGAAACTGATAAATCGAAAAGTGAATATTTTACACGCGTAAAATTTAATATCGAATTTTCAGTTCGGTCTTCGTTCTAGGAGAGCGGCCATTTAGTAAGAATTTTTCATTCGTTAAATAAAGTCAATCGATCGCGATGTCGATGATTCTGGCCATTTCGTTTGAAGAATTTGTTCGACTTTACCGCGTCTTTTTTAAAAGAAAGAAATCGGGATCAAAGGGATATTTTCTACACTTTGAAGTTGCGTGTATAATTTTTTTCCAAACATTCCCGTAATTTCGTTTATACGTTTATACATAGATTGCTTAAAAATTTTAAGTACATTTATCATCCGGCAGCGGGCGAACAGACTTTCCGAACACGGTTGACCAACTTTGAAAGTTTCTTTAAAAAATTGAAATATTGAATTTCGCCGCTTCCACATATTGAATTTTCCATTAATATACAAGGCGCCTGGGAAAAACATTACATTTTCGAGATCCCGTGGGTTTTTCGGGACTCCACAAGGCGTCACTTTTAAAGGTATATAATATCGTGGCTACAATTTTCCCTGAGAACTTTCCTCTCTTTTTCCGTGTACGTACTCTTTTCTAAGCGTATCTCGGGTTTTCTCGACTACTACAGCCGATCACACTTGCAAGAGATCATCATATACGCGTTGCTTTTAAAGGTTTCTTTTTTTTCTTTTCTTTACTATTACTTTTTGTTCTAAATAGGAGTTATAATTTATTACCAGTTTATCGAAAATGTTCCCTCTTTTGTAAATAATTTTTCAGAATGTTTTAAATTCGATATTGACACATACGTCTTACGGGGCTGGGGGCTTAATGTCGTAATTTATTTTTCCCAACGTTAAGAAGTTTTTTTTTTCATAGTGATTTCATCGCAGGCCGAAATTTTTTGTATAATCAAAAACTACCGACTTCAAATGATTATCATGATAAATGAATTTTGCGCGTAAAAATAGAAATAAAATCTTTATTACGGTAAATGTTAAGCTCTAGTTCGTAATGTATTTTTAAGCGGTTGTATTATAATATGCATTTTCGTTAAAAAATCGTGTGTAAATTTCGACTTTGGCCGGTAATTTCTTTTTTTCACACACACACACACACACACATTCTCAACCGTTCCGAAATATATTTCATTCGAGTTCTTTTTCGCTAACAAACCGATTATAACCCGAATAGAATTTTCGCTCGAAGAACACTTTTAACCATCTCGTGCGAGAAAAAGAATAATAGCAGGCGAGCAACGTTGTAGAGTGTGTTTCGGTTTTAATTAGTATCAATAAAAATTCGCCTTACCTGTCAATAGCTATCGCTGTTAATGTAAATACACTGGCGCAAATCGTAAGGTTGGCCACAAATTGACTGATTTTGCAATAGACGTTGCCGAACATCCAGTTAGCGGTCAACATGTAAGCGAAGTTAAAGGTAACGTTCAATGTTGACACCATACTGTCGGCTGCGGCCAAATTGACTAAAAAAATGTTCGTAACGGTTCGCATCCGTTTATGAGTCCAAACGATCCAAATAACTATCATATTTCCGCCGGTTGCTATCACAATCATCGGTATAAATAGACTATTCCAGAACACCTTCCACCAGAACGTCATGACGAATTTATTATGATCATCAAGACCATCGTAGTAGTCTAATGATGTCGACGGCGGCCAAGATGACGATAAAACGGACGAGTTATCGTGATCCAGGTCCGATATCGCGGTAAATAGTAAGCTGGAATCATTCGCCAACGACAAGAAATCCTCCGGTGGACTCATTTTCGATGAATTAGCCGCTGCTGCTGTTACACCTTCTCTACCGATTGGCCCTCGAAACGATTCTCGATAAGCGATTGAAGTCGTAATTCGACCGTGCTTGTTTCCACTGCGATTTCATTCTCTGCAAAAGAAAAAAAAAACAACTAAATTACGAAATCAAACCTTCAAAAAGGTTTTTAAAAATCAAATAAACGATAAACAAATAAAAATTCTAAGAAGATAGGTAATGGAAATTTGTCGGAAAGAAATTCGTCCCATCAAAGTATCTTCCCCCGTAAGCAAAATATCTGCACAGGCGATGAAAAAATCTCTTAGAAACAACGTTACTATGCTGAACGTCCAGCGATTTCCATGCAACATATCTTCATTCTTAGACACCGATGTCTATCACGGAATTTTTCTGCCAAATAGTGTGTCCCATCGCTTAAACTAAGATACTACACGAAACCTTTGTTCATGTAGTTGTGAAATCACTAAACCCGAATGTCCCTTTACTCCTCTTTCAAGCAAATTTTTTATTCTAAATTTCCTTCTTCTGCCTTCACACGGAACATCTCTTTCCGAGCATGACACGTTTCTCACTCTATTTGCGATTTTAGACATTTGCACGGAATTTCTATTCTTTACATCTATTTGTTTTTTTTTTTCTTTCGTATTATTCCGTCTCTCTTTCTTTTTCTTTTTTTAACGAAGCAAACTTTTTTTCAATTAATATTCCGATTAATTTTTTCTGAAAGTTAATAAATAAAAAAGAGAAAAAAAAAGGGTAAAAACAGAAAGACTAGCCGAGAAGCCGAGAGTTATTTTTCTTCTCTTCGTGCCTTTACTATTCATCAGTTTATTTATTCTTCTACGCTGCGATGTAAACAATTAAAATGACGGAACAATTGATTTTAGAGCGTTTACCATTTGAAGTAATTTATTCATATAGTGGCGGATCCATACATTTTTTTTTTTTTTTTTTTTTTTTTTTGAGGGAGATTATATAATAATTACGTAAAATCTTCTACGGTAGGCAGTAGATTTGAGAAATAACCCTTGTTTCCCAAAGAAAATCAAATAACGACCACCTTTATAGAAATTCATAAAGAAATGTTTTAAAAATACATAATTATTACAATTTTTAATTTAACTTTTGTCTTATATTTATGGGGGTGAAAAATAAAACGAAATTATAAAATTCTAGTTAAAATGGTAGTTTAGAAATAGTAAGAAAGACAGTATTTTTATTACACTTTATTTTAAATTTTGTTAGTAATCTGATCCGAATTCTCTTTGTTCGTGAGCGAGTTTAAATATATCTCATTGAACTACTATTTTTAATTAAAATTACAAAATAAAAATTAAAAATAAATAAAAATGGCAAAAGATCGACGACAGTGTTGTGTTTAAAACAGAATAAAAAATGTAACACTAGAAAACAGTATTAAATATTAGTTATAACTAAAATTCATACAAATCATTTATATATCATAAATTAAAGCAAATTTTTTCATAGTGGCTTTGGGTTTTTTTTTGGGGGGGGGGGAGATGCACTTTTTTTATTATTACTATTGCTAATTTCCTAACCTAGTAGTTATGCACTAGTTTTCACTTTTACCCTTTTATTTTCCCTCAAACCGACTGGCATCCACTTACCTCTTGTTAATTTTCAATTTTTACACATTTATTTTTAACGTGAATATGCGTCTCTTATGACTGGTGGTTTTTGTAAAATCGAAAAAAAAAAAAAGAAATCAATCCGGTAACACCTTCTTTAATGTTCTTTCGCTTACTATCACACCTGGTGTCATCAACACATACTGCTGACGAGCGTCTAGGATTCACGCAGATGCATTGATACATGACTATTATGGTTGTCCCGACTTTGCTTAGCTCATACTCTCGACATAGGAATGTCAGCATCCGCGAAAAAAAATCAGCATATATTTAGGCATCCCTTTACATTCGAGATTTACTCATGTCTGGAAAAGAATCAATGGAGACAACAGCTTGTTCAAATGGTTTACACATTAAAGCAAAAGTTGTTTCTATTTATTTTCCTTTTTTTTTTTTTTCTATTTTAATGATTTGGCAACGGCAAATAAGGATGATTAATGTGGAAAGAAAAACTTAGCAGCAGTAGAATAAGAGGCCCATAAGAAAAAGCATTTCTTTCTCAAGTATCAGATGCGGGCAACCGCAAATACTTTCACCGGAAGTAGAATCCTAGCATACATGTTTATGAATTTCGACGTAAAGGAAGGTGTTTCCACTGATGAAATCGTAGCGAAAAATATAGTCGTATTACCCTTACCGCGATGTAGTAAGTTCAATGGTCGACAAAATTATCTTGGAAAAAGTTCCTTAATGAATTGCTCCTCGTGGACAACTAATAATGTTCGCGACAGAAATTCTGTAGCATCGGCGCTTTATCTTTCACGCGTGAAGATTATTAAAATTTAATAATACAATGATTTCACCAAATAAAGGAATTCCTGTTTATCAAATAGTAATAAATTCATAAATAAAACCAACCTGTTTGCGAAGATATATATCTCGTAGTTTTGGAATTATTAAAACTATAAACAAGGTTTCGGAAACAAGTCGATTTCGTAAATCGATTAAAAGTCGAATATAAAATGCTATCGACTTTCTTTGTTAAATTTAATTTTAAGAAATAATGTACGAAATTACAGATCGATTAATCGTCGTAGAATACGTTACCATTGCGACGTATAGCTGCCGAAATGCGCTTCTATAAAGTTCGCTGAGTACAAGATGTAAGAGGGAGGTGTGCATCGGGGTATTTTGCGAATCGACATCCGATATAAAGAATATTACGTAAGCGTTTTTTCGGAAATTCTACGAATAACAAATCTGGTTAGTTCCATTTCGCCTAACTTTCTATTAGGCAAGACGACACGAATAAAAAAAATTAAAGTAGCTTTTTGTCATTGCGACAAGAAAAATTGGCCTGACAACAGCGAGCGCAAATTTCGAGAAGGCAAAAATCCCAGTTTAAAAAACCAAAAAATTAAGGAACAAACCTTCGACTATTCTGGGATAATAATAAAAAATAAATAAAATCATAAAAGTCAGCACGAAGAAAGCTTAAAAATAAGCAGCTAGTTTTGTTTTATGTTCTTAAGCGGTACATTCGGCTCTATTAAATTACACGAACATTTGTAACATTTGCACGAACTAAAATTACTTTGCAATTTCACCAGTCCAGCTAAGAACAGAATAGGAAGACATTCCTGTAAATGATTTCCCCACTGCAGTCCTTATGTGTAAAACTGTATAGGGCAATAAAAAGAAGGAACCATCTGCCGTGAATGTGCTTGTGAGTTGCCACTTCAGTATAGTGGACGACTCCAGTATAATAATAATAATAATAATAATAATAATAATAATAATAATAATAATAATAATAATAATGGTTACGTCTAGCGTCCAATCGAAACAAAATTTCAGCCTAAGCGAATTTCGTTTTTTTTTTTTTTTTCTTGTTTAAGCTGCGAAATCGAAGCCAAAATTGAAACTGTTGTTTCATAATCGCTTTAACTAAAGTTTTTTTTTTTTTTTTTGTTTTTATAAAATTTTAATTGCCCTCTTTACATTTACTCGATATATGGTGCTAGAAAATAAATCACTGATGGTAGTCAACTTCACACATTTGACAAGTTTGATGACAGGCGGCTGCACCCACTGAATAACATCGTATATTTTTACTTAATTTTTTTTTGTTTTATTAACATTTTATTTATATTATAGTATTGTTTACTTGAATATAGACAAATAAATATAGCTGAATTCCCCGACACTGACCGAAAAAATAATTATTCGTACCTCAGTACACTTAAAAAGTCCATTTAAAAAAAAAAAATTATCTCGGATTGGTTATTGTCATTAAGAGGAAAAAGGCCTACAGATACATCAGAACTGCATGAGTAGTGTGACAGTGCGCGTACATGGAAATATGCGACGGCTAGCCACGAAAAACAGCTGAGATCAACTGCAGATCGAGGACAGAATGAATGTGAAAGAGCAATATACTGCGACAGGATGTTTGTACGGAAACACGGAGATGTCAGGATAAGTGATGTATCTGGGAAAAAAATGCTCCTTCTTAAAAGATTACCTTTCTTTATCATTTTATAACGGATTCATTGCTGTAATGGAGTCGTCTGTAATCAAAAGCGCGGTTGATGAGGGTTACAAGCCAACTTTGACAAATGAACGAAGAGGATACACCGGATATGAATATTGATTTAGAAGGTAACCCCTTTCGTGGATCGTTACATTAGTAGAGCTAATTTTCGTATATTGTTACTTTAATTATCCGCTCTGCAATAATGATGAAATAGAATTTGTTAAAAAATGCTCTTCCTAACGGTCCACCGACAAATTCAGGAAGTGTAAAAGCTGGAGAAATACACGATGCCCGTTGAAATTGCGACTTCTTGCTGATAGTAACGGTATTTTCGAAAGGTGAATTCAGTTTCTTCAATTTTCAAATCTGAAAATGTTTCAACTTTATTTCACCAATACTCACATAATTCGGCTTTCTACTTGTTTTGCTTACGATCTCGTCGATAATTCCAAAATTTTCCGCGATACAATAATCGAAATCCCAATTGACTAGTTAAAACATACTCGGACAGAATTTCTGATTGTTTACTTTAAAAGCTTTTTTTCTTTTCATTTTTTCTTATTTATTTACGATAATAATATATTTCTTATTTCTAAATTGTTCCGAGATTATTTTAATTGCACCATTATATGTATACAAAACTATATACCGACTTTTAGAATCCCGATTTACTGCGACAATATTTATTTTTTCAATTCGATATATGCAAATTTTGTTGCTGCATAATCCTATTAAGTTGTTTCCTGTAACACTAAGATTTCTCTTTTCCATATGACGTTAACTTATACGTTCAATATTATATTTTTTTCTCAAAAGATTATAGTTTTTTTTTTTTTTTTTTTTTTTTTTTTGGGGGTGCAAGTTTGTCAACATTAGTTTAAAAGCGAAAAAAGTGAAGGAAGGTAGAATCAATGCGCGATCAGAGAAAGCAAACAGACGGGCCCAAGGATGAACAGATAAAGAAGGTAAAAAAAAGGTAAAAAGAAGGTAAAAAGAAGGTAAAAGAAGGTAAAAAGAAGGTAAAAGAAGGTAAAAAGAAAGGTTAAAAGAAGATAAAAATAAAGGTAAAAGGAGGTAAAAAGAAAGGTAAAAAGAAAGATAAAAAGAAGGTAAAAAGAAAGGTAAACGAAGGTAAAAAGAAAGGTAAAAGACGTTCGACTTTGTGAAGATCCACACCAGTAAAAGAGAGCGAAGTAAAAGAAAGAACGATTAGCAACGGTAGAAAGCCATTCAGGTATGATCGGCGTCACATATAAAACAAGAAACGAAATGGACTAGAAAGGATGGAATGGTGAAAATGTAAAAGTGAAAAGTGGAAAAGCGATTAATGAAGCAGACTGTGTCCACCGAAATGTGGACGTCTGACTGCAGAGGGAACTGAACACAGCAACGAACGAAATTAGAGAACCAAGGATGAGGAGACAGAGCTAATTGTGTATGTGGTAAGTCAATTAGTAATATGGTATGTTTTACGCGCACTGTTAATTTTTGTGGAATCAAAGATACATCGATTCTGGAAAAACTATCACAAAAAAAAAAAAAAAAAAAAAAGGATATATCTTTCAGTCTTAGCGTAATTAATGCAATCAATTATTTTGAATCCTAGGCGATTTATGTCGCGTTTCTCATTACCTTTCATTAACCCCTACGTCGTTTTACGGTATATTTTTTACCGTCTATCGTTACATTTGCAGTATGTTCCCGGAATATAGTGTCTTCATTTAAGTCCATGTTGCCTATATTATAAGTTTTTCAAGAAACCCTATCGAAACTCGTAATCGATGAATACCAAAAGAAGTACAAAATAACTCGTAGGAGTTCATTTAAATTGTGAAAATATAATGCAGAGCCGATTAATTCGACATTAGCAATACCTAGTCAGGTTGTTAAAACTAGTCGGTCTTTTATTATAATTTCGTTTATTTTCATAATTTAGACAATTCCTACGAGTCAATTTGTATTTCGTTTAGTACGGATCATTTATATATTAGTTTAGACGGCCGCAACAGTAGAAAATTAGCGGATGCTCTCAGAAATTTGAGAACATAATTAAATAAACCGTACTAAAAATCGTCTGAGCATCCAGGTAAGTAGAAATTCTTATAGATCCGCGCACCGACTTCCCCCATAAAAGAATACCGAATAATTCGTTATATTTCTTATTCGCGAAATTAAATTTTTTTAATAAACGTTAAAAGAAGTTTTAAGAAAAAGAACAAAAAAAAAAACATGTCTCCCAAAGCAGTTATGTGTATTGAAAATAAAAATTTTTTGGTTAAGCTAAGCAAATCGAGCGTCCCTTTTAAATTTCAGAATATATGTTATTAAAAAGGTAGCTACGTAGATACACAAATACGAGTGTCCGTTTAGCGATCGGTTTATTCGCAGCTTCGTGACTTGGGCTGGCACAACAGGAAGTCTCGAAGATTGATAAACTTCTACCGGAAGGTAAATTCAAAATAAAACGAAAATACCAGATAACAATAAAAGATGAGAAACGCCTATTTTATTCTTGAGAGATATGTTTCAGTAAAATCCAAGCACAATAAAATAATGCCGAGCCCTGATGGTAAATAACTAGCGTACTCGTATAAATTTTACGCAATCACTCAGCCGTGCTTTAATTAAACTTTGCATATCCTTAGCGCTAAAGATGTAGAATAAGGTGGTATACCGTACGCGTATAGAAGTGTATATTTCTGACTTACTAGTGGTTAACTGCAACGTCATACAGTTGCGGCATTTCAACGTACTCCACTGAGAATATTAAAACGAACGAACGACGCGATTGAACTACACTCGTATGAAACGCTAACGTCTAACCATTCGCGATCCAGCAAATTTTAGTTCACACTTGTCATTCTTTTACCAGTCGTTTAGATAAGGAAAAAATAAAAGCGCAATTTGACTTTGAAAAAATTTTAAAATTTCGAATTTTTTTAAAGAGTAAATTTTATACACCTTATCAGTTTTCCGACAAAGTTTTATTGAAATTACGTACAATGTAGATTTATTTCTAGCGTTTAATTAATATCGAATTTCAAGGTGGCTTGCGGTTTCTAAGGAATATTAAAATGTTTATTATCATTTCCCGGCGAATATTTTAGTCATTATCGTCATTATTTTTTTGCTTTTTGTTATTAAATTAACATTAGATAATGCTAAAACTCGGATTTTATTAAAAACACATATAATATACATTCGGGTAAATTTTAAGTATATACACGATTGTACGTAAGGCACACGTCGCCTGGGTTCGCACGTCGGGTTTATCGATTTCAATTCCGATTATTTCAATTTTGTTAAATAAATAATTCTTAATTTCGAATGACATGAAACGCGGAAAATCAAAAACCGTTTTTTTATATTGGTTGCTTCAGCGCAACTACAACCAATCACGATATAGGGCGAGCCACCCGTTGTTATTTATACACCTGGATTTTCATCCCCTAAATCGGTCACGTACTGAATTTTGCCCGCGTCGTTCACATCTTCAGAGCGAAACACACACTAGTCAGCGATTATCCAGCGATCCGATACGTAGAGTCCGAAGGAAACTAGATTTTACAGCCGAACCCGAAAGTTCCATATGAAGTCATGTTTTTGTGGGAAAAATAAATAGTCACTCATAATCAGTCTCAGTCTTTATTTTTGAATCACATATTAATATTCATTCTTCGATATTTGAAATTAACACAACATATTATCACTCCTTATTTCAAGTAACATAAAATAAAAGGTACAAAAAAAAATTACTTTTTACCTAATATGTTTAGGTACATGAAACAAAAAATATTCTTTCGTTTTAGGAACAAAATAATTTCTTCTAAACTTTGGTCATTTTGCATGGCACTCTTGTTAATGAACTACAATCTACAATAGTAGAATTATAATTAAAAAGTACCTACCTACTAAGTACAACAACTAAATAGTTTGCTGCTTCCTCTCGTTCCTTTTCTTAAGAAAAATTCCACCCTCCAACTTGAATTCCCTATGTACTAAATTTCATCTCGAACTTCTTTGGTCAGATATTTACCCTTCCTCTTTTCGAATCCTTTTATCTATCTATACAACCTGGTCTACCTTCTAGTATCTGGTGTTCTTTGAGTTTCCTTCAGTTCCCCGTTCTGTGTTGTCATTTTTATAAGTCGTTTGCGTTTTGGCCATTCTGCTCTCCCTTCCTCTCGTTTTTGCTATTCCCTTGTCTCCTCTCCAAATTGTCGTCTCCACCCGAATGAAGTGGTGGTTTGCGACGTCAATCACATCTTTTTTGAATGTCATTCCTTTCTTTCGAACGTTGTATTCTATATTCTTGTTAACTCAACCTACTCCTTATATTTTGTCCTTCCTCTCGACATCCATTATTTCATCCCTTTATATTGTCCATATCTGACTGAATCAAAATTTAACTGACGGCCCTTTTCTTTCTTGTTGTTTCTGGGTGTAGGTCCTTAGCTGACGTGCCCAAAGGGGACATAAATAAGAAATAATAATAAATAATAAAATAAAAGATTTTTCTCTCTTTAATAATTTTAATGAATTGATAATTATCAGCATTCATAATTGAACAATCTAATATTATAAGCGGGAAACAATAATTTGACGTCAACATTTTTGCAAATTGCTTCTTCTGGCGGAATAAATTTGAACAGCAGCACTAAATAGTTGATTACTGGAAACACTTGTCGGTGGAGCCGACAAGAATTTCAGCGCTACCTTTCTCAAACACAGGAATGGACTAAGAATAAATATATCTGCGTTTCTTGGTAACTTTGGCTCTGATAAGCAGTCTTGAATAATTTTTGCTTAACTTGTGATAAGCGATCACCGTCATCCATACCAGAAGATGCTATTAATTGACAAGTAGATTTATCATGGACGTCCCATAGCTCTTCTACTTTTTCGAAGGACGCGATGCTAGATGAACAAGATGGCTGTGGGTCTCCAGAATGACAGCCGCCGCTTATTGTTTCAGTAACTTCGTCCGCGCACGTCTTCAAATTGTTTTCTATTTCCATTGTGACAATATCAACATCATCAGAATTCAAATATGTATTTTTAAATCCGAGATCCAAAAATGTTGAAGTAATTAGAGCAGGATGTCCTTTGATGTATGCAAGTCGTTGATTCATCGATGTTTTTATGTTTCTCATTACTTTCATTTTCGTCTCTAGTTTTTGCAATTTTCTATTTAATAATGATTACAAAGGAATAGCAATGGATATGCATGCATTATCAAATGACCGATTGAGTGTAGCTTCATAAAAAAAACTTTAGCACATTAGTAAGATTCTTCACGCAGCGCGAAACCTCTCGAATTCAGTTTCGGTTTCGGCCATTGTTTCGGCTGGATTTTTTTTTTCCCCATCACAACTGACCAACTTTAGTGGTCATTTAGCGATTAATTTATTGCGATAAAGAATGTTTTATGGAGGGGTAGTACTCAGTAGTACCCTCCCTCTGAACTTTATAATGGCTGGACAAGGTCCAAAGGCTTATAATCGCCACAGTCTACGTATTTCACCGGAGTTATCCGGCAAATTGTTAGAAAGTGGGTTCATATGAATGCTAAGTCGGGCGACATGTTTATTTGCTTGTTTTTTGATTTCATCCTCCACAGACATGACATTATGGAGGGTGTAATTTGAGAAGTACCGGGGGGCTGCAGGAATGGTTCTCAGTACCCTATTTTGATATCGTTGTATTTTCTGCAAGTTCGATTGTATACCGTAGAGCCAGATCGGTTTTAGAGCTACTATTTTATATAATAGAGTTTTATTGCCTAACGATAAGCCCGATCTCTTAGCTAACAGCCACGACATGGTTCTCATTTTTTTTCTAAATGTGAGTACCCCAGGTCAGCCTAGCGTCCAAGTGCATGCCTAAGGCAGCCGAAACCGAAATGAAGTCGAAACCCGTTTTTTGGCCGAAACTAGGCCGAGACCGAAACCGAAAGTTCGGTCGGACACTAGGTTCCGGCACAGTTGATCCAGTTACCCTCATTCCACTTAGGTAGTATCAAATCAACATCTCTTTTTAGAGCTTCGCGCCGTCACGGTGAGCATCATCATTCATTTCTAACCAACGCGTATTATCTGGTTGCCGCGTGTTTTGCGCAGCCAGATTATTGCCACGAATCCATCTAGCTTAGCTCTCCGCGTACATCACATTAATAGCGGCAGCATTACGAAATGATATTTCCTTTCTTTAGCGCACCAAAATATTTCTGTACACAAATTACGAAATATATTTCTATTCAAATTTAATTCGTCAATTGTTTGATGTAATCAGTTCGCCTATAAGTTGGTCATCCGGATCGGATTATACCGTTATAGCAATTCGTCAGTTTCACGGGACGCTTAATAACACGTAATAACCGCGGCTGCATTTCGGCGCGTCAACATCATGAGAGGTGTGTATTAAACAATACACTGCAGTGCTCGTTTTTCTTTAAAAACAAAAAAAAAAGTATCTCTAATTATCACTCTGTTTAGGGTACTACAGCACCAATAATATCATTGGTACAATATAAAAAATGTACGTTGTGGTCGTGAAATAGCAAATGTCATAATTAACGAGATCAATGATCGAAATAAAGGTAAACATCATTGAACGACTTCAAATTAAACAAGCTACCATGCAACGTGGCAAGAATGCAGATACGAAACTGCTCAACCGAAGAAAACTATGAGCCAAGAGAATATCAACGTGTAATCCGGTTATATCTGTCAGATTTCAAACGATTAAGGCTTTACCATATTAAACGGGTATTTTATGCCGTATTAAAAGTCAAACTTATATTGAAATATGCAACAGACCAAAACATTCGTAGTCTCACAAATAGGAAAGTAAACAACTATCAGTACATACAGAGGATCGTTGTGTTCAATAAGTCCGAATGTGCGGAATTTAATTTATGAAATGTTCGGTGTCGCCTTTTCCGAGCATGTTTTTCAATGAAAATGTTTTAATTAGCGCAAAAGCTATGGGATTTTACTATCTCGCACGGTGAGAAACATATTAAACGATCACAAATACTTCAGCAACGTTCCCGAAGAGGTAGACGGAACAATGTAACGCGATAAGGAGTTTTCGGTAATAACTTCGACGGACGACCAACTAGGCAATTGTAAAAATGATCAAAAAAGGTGATCAAAAGCGTTTTGGACGAACCTAGAAAAAGGATACAAAAAAATCATCTACCAGAAAAGTCGGTTAAAAGGCCGTATAAAATAGGGAAAGATGGTGAATAAAACAATAATTAAGAATATGCGTATAAATGATCATAAATTGGCTATTGTGACGCGGTCAAATGTTTACGTCTACGAGCAAAATCATAGAATTACATAGAAAAAAAATAAAATTTTATAATGCCGAAGAAATTTGCGATGGGCGTTTATTTTCAAGGAACCTTAGTGTATCACATTAGACGGCACAAAATACACGTAGCTATGTAAACTCCGAATGAAATCACGAATTCAAGGTCGAACGGGGTTATTACGTGTGGCAAACGTATCATAGAAACGAAGTCGTGAGCAATTACGATAAAACAGACCTCTGCTAACTGAGCGATTGTATTACAAACTACAATCATACAATAATTCAGAGGAACGTAATAATATTGTCAATAATAATTAAAAATTAAATGTTTTATATTTTCCCGGCTTAATATTCATTACGGAGTTTCGGAATCCGACGTGATTTCAAAATTTTGCATATAACAAGCCCCAGTAAGTCTTTGTGACGGCCAGATCAACTGCTGTTCACTTTCTCATCTAGTTCAGTATGTAAATAGGTCAAAAAGTTCACCTACCTTTACTATCGCTGATTCGCGATTAAAAAACAGTTTAAGAATTAGTTCGTCTAACGCTGTAAAGACCCTCGTCGATGTTCTGGAAAAGATTAAGCCGCATTTTCACTAGAGAAACGCAGTGTTCAAGTTCCTGCCGAAAGAACTACTGCCGTATGAGAATCGAAAGTTCTTCACTGACACTGCCAAGAATATTCAAGCGCTATTTCAGCCATCATTCCATGAAGGCATTATTACTAGATGGACCGAGAAGTTTAGAAGAACATTATGGTACTCAAATAAATGCTTTAGTCACTACGATAAAAATCTTTTGGGGTTACTCACATGTTTTTGGAATGAAAGTTGCGGTACACCGAAGGAAAAATACTACTACAATTCTCCGAATTACCTTGTAAAAGTACGAGACCGTAATATTTCATTTGAAATTCTTCCGATTTAATACTACTATCGGGGGGTGGGGTGGGGGGGGGAGCTTAAAGTACCTAATCGACATTTTCAGAGTTGCGATACGTGTAAATTACCGAGGATATTAAGGGAGGCGGAGTTGAGTTATGAAACAGATTAAGAAGCGAAACACTAGTGTACAGAACAACGAAAATGATAAGTGTTCCTAGTTGTATATGCTCTGTATGAAATGTGCAGTGCGTAGCTCATCGTCGTAAACGAATCGAGTTATTAACTGCCGTATTTTAGAACCTTAACTGGCTTAGAACAGGCGCGGGTTGAAACTTCGTTATATTACTCGCGAAACGATGACTTTTATTTCCGTCGTGCTCTATTCGAAATTATTTTCAACATTCCTAATCAAATCGGAAGTTAAAAAGAGACATTTTTCACGCCTTCAAAATGATAAATGATAGTAAAGACAACAGAAATCACTGCTTGCGATAAAAGAACGCTTTTAAATTTAAACTATAAAAATAATAATATTATATCTGACGATCCGTAATAAATGAATGTATAAAAATCTTACGTGCGACTCTATTTTGATATAATATAAATAAATAATCGTAAAACACGAAATTAATATATTTAAATATATCTAAAAATACCAACTAGTTTCGAATATCATCTTGATTCATAATCACGGTATGTAATTTTTTTTTTTTTTTTTTTTTTTTTTTTTTATTAAAAAAAACCCACTTAAGTGGTTTTTATTACAATCTTTTCGCGGTTCACGAACATTCAGTAATACTCTAAATTAATTGTATTATTATATATGCACTAGGATTCCCAGTGGACGATCCTGCATTTTCTTGTATTATATTTTTTCTTCGGTTAATTCATGAGGTTTAGTTCTTTTCAACCGCCTGACTTCATCCTGATCAGACAGAAGCTGCCTCGCCTCTGTGTTTACATGCTTTTGCAGCCTTAAACAGTGCGTTCTTGCCAGTTCCTTTATCACCTGTGAAACTTCTGGCACATGAAGATCCCGATGAATATCATCGTTTCTTTCATATTGCCTGGCATTAGTGATAGTCCTAAGCACTTTGTTCTGGAACATCTGGATTTTTTTTACGTTGGCTACTTTAGCACAACCCCAAAGCTGACAACCATAAAACTCCACGCTGGTTTTAGTATTTGATTATAAACCAACACAATTTATTGCTCAGCGACAGAATACTCTGTCTTCCAATAAGCCATTTCATCTGCAACATTTTCAACTTTAGTTGTTCTACTTTTTTATTAATATGCATAGACCAGTAGTTCAATCCCGAATCCAAATGCATACCTAGATATTTCACGCATTTTATATTGGGTACAATTTTTGAGTTAATTTCAATCGGACAGTACTGGATTCTTCGATTTGTAAAGTTAATATGTACTGATTTTTCTTCATTAAGGTTTATTTTCCATTTTCTAGTCCACTTACAAATGTTTTTGATGTGCGACTGCACGTTCATAGTTGATTCTTCTATATTATTTCCCATAGCCATCACAGCTGTGTCGTCTGCAAACATGGCCGTTGTGACATGCTCGTTAACAGGAATATCAGCGGTATATAATAAATATAAAATTGGTCCGAGGACACTTCCTTGCGGTACTCCTGCTTGTATGTCTTGCAATTCCGAGTCATTCATCATTATGCTTTATTCTAAAATATCTGTCAGTTAGGTACGATTCAATAATTCTGCAAACTTTAATTGGTAACATCTTCTTAAGTTTAATTACCAATCCCTTGTGCCATACCTTATCAAACGCTCGCTCCACGTCAAGGAACACCGCTGTACAGATCTTCTTTTCTTCTAGACTTTTTTCAATTATTTTTCTTATTCTATGGATCTGATCTATTGTAGAGTGTGCTTTTCGAAATCCGAACTGGTGATTGGGTATATAATTCTCTATTATTGGATTCAATCGTTTCAATAATAATTTTTCAAACAACTTAGAAATAACGGGTAGCAAGCTAATTGGTCTATATGCTTTAATATTTGTCTGTACTTTCCCGGGTTTAGGTAGCATAATTATTTGAACTACTTTCCATAGTTGGGGAAAATATCCAATTTTTATTATAGCATTAAATATTTGAGTTAGTGCCATTATGCCTCTTTTTGAAAATTCCTTTAGTATTTGTACCGAAATTAAATCAAAACCGGGAGATTTCTTTACATTCATATTTATTTTTATTTCATTATATATCTCTCTAGGTCTAAAATGTCTCAGAGATCCATCTTTCCCTTGCTGATACACAATGTTTTTATCATCATCTGTTGTATCAAATGTAATAAATGCTTGTTTTAAATAATTCGCAAATTCATTAGCTTTGTCTTTGTCACTTCTTATCCATTCGTTATTGCCTCTTTTAAATGGGGAAATTTTGCTGTTGTGGTCTATTAATGCATTTTGTAGCTTTCCATAAAGAATAGTTCGTCTCTTGTGTAGGGGAGAGATTCCTCTATAATATAGATTTTAAACGTGTTTTGTTTGAATTTAATTGCCAATCTTTTAATTTCCTGACTTAGTTTGTTCAGCTTGGCTTTATCTGTTTTTTCCTGTGTTCTATGAAAAATTTTTCTAAACTTTCTCCTTTCCTTGATTTTTTCTAAAATATAAAACGGTAAATTTTGTTTTTTACTACTATAATTTTTTACGGGTGTAGAATTCCATGCAGCCTGCTGCATTGCATCATTAAACTGCATGACAGCTATATCAATCTCGTCCTTAGATTTCAGCGATAATTTTAAATCAATGTTTTCGTCCAACAGCTTCCTGAACAGATCCCAATCGGTTTTTTTATTGGTAAGTGTAGCATATGGTTGCTTTAGGATTATCGATTTACTTACGGTCATGATCACTGGAGAATGATCAGACGCAAAATCATCATTGTCGTCAATATCTATGTTTCCTTCAGTAATTCCCTTAACAATAAAGAAGTCTATCAAATCAGGTAACTTTTTCTGATCAGTCGGCCAATAAGTTGGTTTCCCTGTTGAATAACATTTGCATTCCAACTTATTTATTGCCTGTAGCAAACTGTTTTCCTCTTCCTGTGGTAACTCTTGAACCCCAATATGTGTGCTTTGAATTAAAATCACCTCCTATGATAAATCGAGGGCCAAGCATGTTAAAATTGATTCATGTGCTCTTTTTGATTGTCTTTATTAGAACGATCTCTAATCACATCACTATTTTTTTGATCATTTTCCTTATTTCTTTGTGGTAAGGTATTTTGCTCTTTATTACCAATGGGCAGTTTATTTCTCTTTTGGAGAGCAACTGCTACTTCGCATCCTCTATAACTAGCAGGATGTTGTTTCCCACACAATGCACATCTGCACTCCTCACCTGGCTTTTTTGTACATTCTCCTGTTAAATGGGAGCCTGCACATTTGACGCATCTAGGTTTACGACAACATCTATTTTTTACATGGCCATAGGCTTGACATCTCTTACATTGTGGCATGCCTTTGGGATTTCTCCATGGTTCGTTTTGAACAAGCATATGACATATATTTTTAATATTTTTAATTTTTTCAACGTCACACTTGGCATCAAAATCAATCACAAACATCGGTGTTGGTACTCTAGTTTTTATCCTTGTTTCAGCATCACTTACTGTTTTCCATATATTTCTGATTTTTAATACATTAAATCCTTGATTTAATAAGTCTTCTCTTATAGTGTTTTCTTCCATATTTGATGGCAATCCTTTAATTACCACTTTGATTGGTTTCACACTATCTAATAAGTAAGTATGGTATTCAAAGTTATTTTCAGATAAATGTTTTTCTAATTTTTTATAATTTTCTACCGTTTCAACGTTTACTCTAACTTGATTTGCCGGCAGTTGTTTACACACAAATTCATCACCTACAACTTGCGTGATTACATTTGCTAGTTTTTTAAAATCCGAAACATTAGCCACAAAAAATGGTTTTGGTTTACCTTGATAGCGAAAATGAGGAACATCGGTTTGTATATTTTCCGGTGTTCTTATACCTCTTTTTTTATCCTTTCTCTGCGGAGGTGTAATTTCACTTCCCTTCCTTTTATTATTAGTTTTATTTCTTTTGACTAACCATTCAGTCTCTTTGACTATTTCATCTTCATCAGCATAATACTGTTTGTCAACTTCAGACTTCTCTGAATTTATTTTACTAACCGACAGTAATTCTATCGTTTTCTGCATTTTCTCTATTTCATTCAGCAGCTTGCTAATTTGTATCTGTAACTCCTCATTCTGCTTTTGAAGCTTTTTATTCTGTTGGAGTAATTGTTCATTCTGTGTCACATTTGTAGGTGACTGCACTGCAGATGCAGGTGCAGCACTTGATGTACTTTTCATAATTATATTACCGCGTCAATTAAATGTTAGTAACATAATATTCTTAATCTGATTGTTAATTTGGCTCGGCTAATGCCGTATACCAAAGTAATAAACGGAATAATCTCACCGATGCGATCGTAAATTAAATATATTCTCTCTTGTTTAATAATACCGTCAGCGTTTCTCACTCGGAAGTTTCATCGGGCGAGCATGTTACACAATTACATTCCACTACGAACTTTGTTCCGTTATATCAAAACAATTTAAACGAACGCGTGTTGTCAAACTACCTCGACGTAAACTTGTTGACGATACATTGGTATGTAATATAAGGTGAAATTAATTGTAAACATATACAAAAAAAAAGTATAAAATCGATATCTTGAAAAGCCAATATTTAAATCAATCGTGCGTTAAATATGACTAATAATAAATAAAATAAATTATATGTTGAATAATGGATTATTGTTTAGCATTTAATAATTGATAATGTTATGTTTATTGTGAGATTTAACAGATTATGGTCTTTGATACTAATTCTATGTTACTATTAATAAAACGTTTATTTTTATAGGATGTATAGAGTGAATTTTGTCTGTTCAATGTACATGCCGTCTTTAATGTATTTTAAATGATTTTTTTGTTTCTCCTACATGTATAAATGTATTATTACAACAATTATGGGTCAATTTATAAATACTGAAACTATAAATATATTTCTTCGATTTTGTAGTGTTTAAAATATTAATGTTTTTATATATATATCAAGAAATGTTTGGGACCTGATATTACTTCAAAGTACGCTACAATAAACATTAAAAGAATGAATACAACAACCATTTCAATAAAGAAAAATGCCGAAAGATTACGGATTAAAAAAAAGATAAAATTTTTATATAACAAGAAAAATAAACTTAATACGTAACTTTTAGAACTTCACTTACACATAACCTATTTTATTTCATCTAATATTTTCAAATTTTATATATAATTAACCTAAATATTGTATAAAAATTAAAAGAACTATATCTGTTTATTTCACTAATTGTTTCTTTTATGTTGTACAGTAATTAATTTTAAACACCAATTTAAAACTATTATTTAATTTATAAAATATCCCGACGCGTTTCGGACATAAAGCTTCGTGATCACGTGAGGGTGTTTAAAATTAATATTAGTTTAAATAGGAAAGTCGATAATTTTTTTAATAACACATTTTTAGACCGAATTGTTTTACAAAATATAACTATAAATTGCAACTAAAACTAATTTGTCCAAAAAAATTTTAACCGCCAGTGAAATGATCTTCTAGAATAATTGATTCGAATTTAATTTAATTTACAAAAACACTAATGAAATATAAGAACCGTTTATCCTTGAAACTAACGATCAAATTTTTTTCAAATTTATTTTCTAAAATTTGTACAATGAAGCGACTAAACTAATTAAATTAAATTAAATATTAAGCCGCTTATGCGCACGGGTTGCGCGAGTAGCGGAAAATATAAGATTAATGTACCGTACGTTAATACGTATTAAATATTCAAAGAATTTATAACTTCAAAGAAGTAAATGCAATCAGCAAATTTTAGAAAATTTCAGAAATACAATATTAATATATCAAACTCTGTACTAGCAAAGAATATCTAAAACATAAAGCTGGACAGAAAGTAACAAAAATTTAAAAAAGCAACAATTTAAATGTAACAAATCAATTTACTGCATAAAAAATGTGAAATCTGCCACTTAAATAATAATCGAGTTTATACAAAAAGTGGACAGGAGCTCTACACAATCATTATCATCAATAAAAACGATCTTACCTAAAAAAAAAAACAACGAATTTTATAAATACTAACAATCTAGTTATGAGTATAACGATCCAACACAAAAATGTAATAATTAAAAATAAAAGAAACAATAAAAAATAACATAACAGTTTTCATCAAGACTCGACCAGTTCGCGTTTTTTGTAATTTGCGAGAAAATTTTTGTTTTAATTATAAAATTCTAGTTTCGGTTGAAACATAACGATAAGCTTTTGTAGCTTTTTTTGTTCCATAAAAATTGATTTGATTTTATAATGAACAATTGAAAAAAATACTTATTCGCAGTGTGAGAAGATATTATATGATTAATAAAATGAAAAAATTTTTAAACCCCCTTTCCCAACTTCGATATATCATTCGACAAAAAAAAAAAAACTAGATCATTCTACATTCTCGCATAATTTCAATTTTTTGGTTCGTTTCGTTTTAATGAATCGTGGAAAAATAAATTCTTCTTTTTAAGTTTTATAAAACTGAATTGGCAAATCTTCTAAAAAAAATTTAGTATTAATAATCTGGTATTCGTGAATTTTATTCTCTCTCCAAACATAAACCTCTTTTGCAATTTTTTTAATCGGCAGTTATTTAATAAATAATTGATGTAAATAAAAACGAAAAAAAAAAACAAAAAAAAAAACGGCTCCGCTTTAATAATATTGTGATTGTATTTAATCAAAAACAGTATTTATGTTACTTATGTCAGTGCGGATCGTGTAACAGTCGTCACGTATACTTTCAAATTTTTTCTCATTCCTCAACTCGTACAACATAAATGACATATTTACAGACGATTATCTGTCTAAATATAATTTATTGCCAACCTTTTCGATAACAGTTATTGCCAATAATAAATAAGCTTTGAAGAATAAATTATTATACCGATGCTTAAGAAAAGTGATTAATTTTAAAATGTACTCTGCCTTAAGTGAATTTTGATGTGACTTTCCCAATGAATTACACGTTAATCTAAGAGGTCGTGTACATGTTTCCGCATATAATCGTATTTTATAAAAATTATTTACGTCGAAGTAATAATACGTCCCCCATGATGATTGCACACTGTATGTTTCTCGATAACTTACTATTATTAAATTACCTTCTAGATTATGACATATTTTTATAGCCCTTTCTTTTAGACTATTGTGAAAAAAAGAAGACAGAATATATGATGCGCAATATGGAGAAGGAAACCCCAGTTTTAGCACAGATAAGAATATAGAACCAAAATCTTTTTTTTGTTTTTTTTTTTTGGGGGGGGGGCGTTGTCAACTAGGAACCTTTATTCAGGGAACGAATTAATTATACCTTGATGTGATCAGATAAAATAATGTGAATAATTGATGGAGAAAGAAAAGACAGGGTATAAGAAGCGCAATACGGAGGAGAAAGACCAAGTCGCGGTAAACTGAAATACAGATTCGAACGCTTAACCGAAAGGAATAAACACTTAATAAACACATGCTCAGCATTTCGTTTAAGAGGGCAACATGAAGAGGAAACGAAAAGCGAAATCGGAAGAAAGGTACATGACTTAAGAACCTAGGTGAATAATGGAGATAACGACAGAACGGCAAAGTGAAGGAAACAAAATGCTAACTTGAACAGGAAGATAAAAGAAACAATCGTCAGAAAAAGAGTGAGCGTATACATCCGACCAAAACCTAAGATGTAAACTTTTACACAGCGGTAGGAGATTAGAGGATGGGATTTAGACAATCCGCCGCTTCGTTACCAAAAATGCTCGAATGGCTGGGAACTCGCAGCAAATCAATTTGGAAATGGAGGGAAGAAAAAAAGTTCGATAAAATACGGATGAATATACAAGGAAGATGCAATCAGCATTATGGATACTACTGCGTGGTAAGGGAAATATGGGAAGGAAACTAAGGGAAAGCAAAAACAAGAGGAAAGTTTTTTTTTCCTTTTTCCCTGGCTCACTAACCGAAGTCATTAACACAGCGCTACAGTTCAAGATACGAGAAAGAAGAAAACAAACTAGATCTTAATGCGGTTAGAAACTGAGGAAAGGAAGGAAACAATATTAGTAATTATAGAGGGCAAAGGAAGCGTAAGAATGAAAAGGGCGTTATAGAGTGCATGAAGAGACGAGTCTAGGAGCTGAAAGTAGAAACATGAACGTTCAACGTGTGAACATTCGAAGAAAATATGATTACACTTTTAACGTCAGGGCGCAATAGACAACAAGAAGGGATTACTAGAGAAAAACAAAAAAGAGCTGGAGGTAGCAAATTATGGCTAAAGCGAGGAGGAACGTGAGGATAACCGTGGAAATCATAGACGGAAGTCGAGAAAGGCTAAATTGAGCAGTAAAAAGACTGAGGATTAGTAAAAGCGAAAGTATAAATATGTCCCCAAAGTTTAGAATGGAAGTTATTGAAAAGATAATTAATATTAGAAACTAGAAATTTGGTAATAAATCGGCCGGTATGTGCAACAGATCGGATCATTATCAACCTGCTTATTAATGGAGCATGATTAAAATAATAAAAACACTAAGGAGAACTAGGGACATTGGAATAGAGGGTTAGGTTGAATAGTTAGGTAAAAAGGACGATCGCTACGATACCTGATAGGATATAGCGTGGAATTTTTTTGTACACAGACATAAGATTGAAGATGGAATTTTTTTGAAAAAAGGAACGGAGGAATTCGGGGTCAGCCATTTGATATCGTCCCCATAGAAGTCGCGTTGACTTTTTAAAATATCCTAAGTCAGCGTCACCTCAAAAGGTGAAAAGCATACTTAAAACTACACTGAAAAGGAGAAATAGTCCCAGTTTTGATTTAATAAGCGCGGAACTATCGAATAGACTTCCACGGAAGGCTGTAATGTTGCTGACATTTATATGTAACGCAATATTCCGGAGTCTACGTTATTTTCCGGTGCAATGGAAGTTTGCGCAAATTATTACGATTGCGAAACCGGGCAAAAATCCGCATGCTATTACGTCTTATCGTCTCATTTCCTTGTTGCCTGTTTGTGTCGAAGGTGATGGAGAAATTGGTATTAAATAGATTGCAGCCATACATATTGCAATATAATTCCGGAACATCAATTCGGTTTCTTAAAACAGCATTCTACAGTGGATCAGCTGCACAGAGAGAGTGGTAAGTGTAATAGAAAAAAGTTTGGAGACAAAAAATGTATGTAAAATAGAATTTCTCGATGTTCAACAGGCTTTTGATAAAGTTTGGCATAATGGTCTACTATATAAATTATAAATTCTGTTACCAACTAGGTTATATCTCCTGTTGAGTTCATATTTGCATAAACGATATTTCCGGGTGCGCTATGAACACACGTTTTCAGAACTATATCCAGTTCTAGCAGGAGTGGCCCAGGGATCAGTTCTGGAACCCACGCTGCATTTGATATATATACAGCCGACCTTCCTATAACGGAAAATGTGCAGGTAGCTCTACATTTGCGCTGACGACACGGCATTACTTGCGTCACATTCAGATTCGAAGGTAGCAAGCGGCAATCTTGAGAAGGCCCTTATCGAGGCGGAAAGATGCATTGAAAAGTGGAAAGTTCAAATCAACGAAAGTAAATCGATAAACGTTCATTTCACGAATAAAAAAGTCCTAACCTCAACCGTTAGGATAAATGGACTGGAGTTGCCCGTGAGAACAATAGTCAAGTACTTGGGATTACACCTAGATAATAGTCGCTTAACATGGAAGCAACACACAATGAAAAGAGAAATAGATATTCGTGTTAAAAAAATACGCTGGCTTCTAGGAAGAGAAATAGCGTTTTAAGTATTGATAATAAACGTTTGATATACACACAAGTATCTTGAAGCCTATTCGGACCTACGAAGTACACAGTTTTGGGGTTGTGCTAAACTTACAAATCTGAAGATAATACAGAGACTATGCATAATAAAATTTTTAGGCTCGTAACCAAGGCGCTATGGTATGTATCAAATCGAACCTTGCATAAGGATTTAGGGATAAAGTATGTGACAGTTGTTAATAAAAATCATACCCGAAGACACGTAGAAAAACTTGGAAGTCATTCGAACAAACTTGATGCTGGACTGCTTGACAGGTCTTTCATCTTTTCCGTTTAAAATGAAGTACGGTCGAGATCTCGGCTGGTCAAGTCTGAGAAAAAAACCGTACGTGTACTATGGCGGGCTAATAAGTGTCTATTAAATTAATTATTTTTTAACGGTATAGTACGATCTAAAAAGAAATATGCATAGAACTCGATTTTATAGTTTCCGTAGCAGTTTAGTTCAAAACAGAACGACGTCATTAATATACACACGCATGCATATATGGTACTTGAATACAATTATTTTCAATCGAAAATATATTAATATTACATATATAAACCAAACTAAAGTAAAACTACACAGAAATTATAATTATATAATATTATTATTTATAAAAAGAACGGCGACATATTTCGAAGTACGAACTACATTATCATGGTTAACATAAACAATTTACCGGTTGAAAATCTAAACACAAATCATAAAAGAAGCGTTCTCGAAAAAAGTAAAACACACATATAAGTGATATATCAAGCATTCCCTTTTTTCCCTTTTTTTTCTTTCGATTTTACATTATACAGACACAAAGAGGTGACATAGACTTCACGCGATAAATAACTGAAAGGCAAAGTGAAATAGTATTGAAAATTTTTGAACCGACGGAAGAAAGAAGTGAAAATAAAGTTTCGGTCGAAATACAAATCGCCTAATAAAATAATATGGAACAAAATATGTTACCGCAAAATGAAAAACAAACGGGGCGATTGGTCCAATAATATAGGACAAAATCTGCCTCGTGTAACCTTCGTAGACAAACTCTCAGAAATCGAACCTATCAAATATTAAGGCAAGATGCTGTGAGTAAAATAATAGCGAGAATTTAAAGCATGAAACAATACGTTCAAATATTGTCCCGAATCGACCGAACAAAAGTAATGCAGAAATGTAAACGATCTAAATGTAAAACACGCTGTCTCACTGACAATAAACGTTTTAGTACGAGGCGAAACTGGCGGAGAAGTCATCCGGACGAAACGGATAGTAACGAATAAATTTATCCTCAATTTGATTAGCGCGCAGTCTCACAGCGCAAACGAAACAATTCATTATTAATAAAATCTGCAATCGTTACAGCGCTGAATAAATGTACAGATTTCAAGTGTACATAATGCCACTACTGTGTCCAGCGAAACATACATATTCGGACAAAATTTGTACCGAAATTCACGAGAACTTCAGTTTCAGTTCAGAAATTTGGCTGATAGACTTACAAATTGGAAAATCTTAAAATATTGTTCAGCACTGAGCTAACTCTTGACCGATCTCATTTTATTAACTGTTCTGTGAATAGCGGGGTGTAGAAAAAATAAATTACATGAGGATAGCTCGCTAATCTTAGTTTCTTCCTACTCCCTGTAATTTTTAATTTCATAATTTGTAATTTTATTTTTTTATTTTTTTTCTTGGGCTCGTCAACCAAGGACCTTTACCGAGAAACAAATAGTAAGAAAAGAAGTCGGTTATATTTTAATCCGATCAGAAATCTTTGCTAAAAAGGAACAAATAGCAAGAATAACCAGTGGGGAAGGAAAGAACAGGATATAGGAAGCACAATAAGGAGCAGGATGCCCAAGCCTCAACAGATAGGAAATTATTAACATAAAAGCGAAAATCGGAAAATATTTGAAAAGCACAGCAATTATTAACATATCGTTGCAACTATTAGGTCTATGAAGTTGAAAATTGGTACTTAATACAAGGATACTATGTACTGACACCATCTAAAAATTTATTAAAAAATTCAAATTGCTTACGGGTGAAAAAGGGGGTAAAAGTCAGAAAATCGCTTTTTAAAAAGCTAAAAATCACGCTACAGCCAAAACCTTTCACACCAGATAATTGAAATTTTACATGAACATTACTTATGTACTGTAGATGTGAAATAAGAACGATTTTTTGAAAATTCTAACTTTAAGGGTGAAAAGGGGTTAAAAACTGTTTTCTAAAAAACACACAAACTGCAATATTTTCGGTACAAATGGATTTATCAAATTGTAATTCCGCATAAAGACGCCTCATATGGTGTACTAAATGTGTGCAAAATTTTTCGTAAACCCCAAAATTTTAAGGGCTGAAAAGGGCAAAACCCCATTTTTGAGAAATAAAAAGAGTAAGGGAACATACTTCTGTCATAATGTTGAGTTGTGTTGTGATTATTTGTTTATTTTAAAAGGAGAGAATGGTGGTTTCATTTGATTATGATGTTTGTTTTCTCTTGAGTGATTTTTACATGTTCTCTTTCCGATTTAGTTTCGTTTTTTTGGTTCGTTTAGTATTTTATAACAGCGGCAACAATATGGTCTGGTACCATTTCGCCTAATTCCCATTTCGCCTAAATTTAGGTTCGGGTTACTCAGGTAATAAAAAAAAGGTCAGACAAACATACGAATGATTTCGTGTTGGCAACAGCGCGTTATCATTATCGAATTTTAAGCAGACTAAACGCATCATTTTTTTTTCAATTTGATTCCACTGTTAAGGTTTTTTTTTCTTTCCGAAATACAACAAAAAGGTTTATATGAAAATCAGAAGTGAAAAAATACCGCTAAAAATGTTTGATGTAAATATACGCGAAACGACCACTCCGATTAATATTTGCGAGTTATTTTATTGGATGTCCAGTGCTATATAAATCCCACCCGCCTTATCAGTCAGTATGTAAAAGCCTTATTGATATTTAGTGTGACATGAACATTAAGGTTCGGAGTTGCAGAAAAAATAATAAAAAAGCTAAATTATAATTAGGTGTAGTTTCAAAGTGGTCGCGTTTATGTAAGAAAAAAGGAATAAAAATCGAATATAATTAACAATAATGACATGACATCGAATGATTATTACAGCGGTAATTTTATTATTGATTATTAAAATTACAATTATAAGTACATACAAAAAGTAAATGTTAAAATTAGGAAAACAGTTGTTTCTTTTTTTTTAACAAAAGTTCCTGAACCTAATTTCATTTTTCTTTAATTCAAAAAAAGTGAATTTGCAAATCGAAAGAATTTAAAAATTAAATACCGCTTCGGATTTGAATAAATAATCAACAGTAACGTATACGATTACAAGAGATTTTTCAAAATTTGGATATTAGGACGAGAAAAATTACTAGATTTACTATTAAACTCTGTGTACAGCAGAAAAAGAGGAGTAAGCAAGGAATAAACAAGGTGAAGACCCTGTTATATGGGGTCAGTTCATGGCTTTTATGGGATTAATAAATGAGCATAGATTTAAAAGCACCATATCAAAAAAATGTATATTTTAAATATTATTATATCTATCGAGTATATTTCTTATATTTGATAATCTTTAACAATAGATTTTTAGTTGTAGAAAGCAGTGAAAATAAGGACAATTAATTAAAAAAGTGGCGAAAAATTGGTTGTAATAAGGGGTTATTACGTTTTTAAATGTGTCGCAGGGTATAAAAAAAATTTTAGAAGATACAGTCATGATTTTTTTCCCCATTTTACAAGATGAAACGGTAAAACTTGGCGTACGTTGTTAAAAATACTTCTAAAATCGAATTTTAAGGTATAAATAACTTCTCCAGAAGCCTAAATGGTTGCTGTTGGACTTTGAAAAATTCCTCTTCAAATTAGTCACGTTTACTATAATGACGATGTTTTTCAAGTAATTTCAATAATTGGAATGAAAAAAATAAATAAAACGCAAAAAATGTTGTTATTAGAGTTTCTGACAAAGTAAAAAAAATTTTTTTTTTTTTCAATTTTTTGGGCACGTCAACAGTAGAACTTACCCAACGCAGAGAACTGTACATTATATAAGGAAAAGATTAAAAATTGAGGAGATAACGAAAGCTAACAAAGGAACTATATTGAGAGAGGAGAAAGCAAGAATGGCTTTGGCACTGTAAGGAGTGGGGAGGCCAAAGCGCAGAAGATTGGAATAAAGGGGCACTGTCCTCCTTAGTCTTGTTTCTTCTATTTCCCCAGTGTCCAATCGAATTAGATTATAATATTTTTCTTCTTTCTTTTATAATCTGTTAAGTCTGCCAGATTTTTTGGCAAATCCAAAAAAAGTCAAAGAAAAAAACCTTCTATCTTACTATTTAAAATGCTTCATTCAATAAATTGCCAAAAGATTACGATTTAACATTACAAAAAGGAAAAAGAAAGAGAATATAAAAAGACGCTATTCAATTAACCAAATATTTTATCATACACTTTTGACGTACAAAATAAAAATTTATAGCAATTAAGCGAAAATAATTTTTTAATGGATGATAATTTTTTGTATTCTCTATTGTCAAAATCTAATTGAATACCATTTCATTTAAAATGTAATTTGCAATAAATATTTCAATATACAAATATTAGATATATATATATATATGTTATTTACTTGCTCGATTTGTTTTTATAAATGATATATCCATTACTACATATATTAGCTTGACTCTAAATTTTTGTTTTATTCACAAGCGAAAATTTAAATATTCAAGATAGAAGAATAGTTTCCTTCAGAACGTTGATACACATAACACTCAACCCAGAACAAATTGTGACCTCATAGCGTAAAACAGTCAGTATGCGGTGATTTTCCGCATATTGAGATGGATTTGGCATTTCTTACGACCTTTGAAAATATTAAAATTTTGGTAATAATCATTCAATTTCTCGGAAGGTCTCGGCAGCGGGCAAACGCGGCATTGTTTGTCAAAGACGCATTCTCGGTTAAAAAATCGAAGGATCTGACCGCTACGCAGGGGTAGCGAACTAGTTTCGGGGTGCGTGGCCGAGAAGCGAAAATAGAGCACTTCCTGACAGTATAGGCGTTTGAAATGTGTACCGAGCTACATTGAGCCGGAAGAAGTTATTTTGATAAAAAGCCTAGAAAAGGCAAAAAGGCAGGGTGAACTAAATGGAGCTTTATTTATGTTTTCCTAATTTTAACATTTACTTTTTGTATGTACTTATAATTGTAATTTTAATAATCAATAATAAAATTACCGCTGCAATAATCATTCGATGTCATGTCATTATTGTTAATTCTATTCGATTTTTATTCCTTTTTTCTTACATAAACGCGATCACTTCGAAACTACACCTAATTATAATTTAGCTTTTTTATTATTTTTTCTGCAACTTCGAACCTTAATGTTCTTGTCATACTAAATATCAATAAGGCTTTTATATACTGACTGATAAGGCGGGTGGGATTTATACAGCACTGGACATCCAATAAAATAACTCGCAAATATTAATCGGAGTGGTCGTTTCGCGTAAATTTACATCAAACATTTTTAGCGGTATTTTTTCACTTCTGATTTTCATATAAACCTTTTTGTTGTATTTCGGAAAGAAAAAAAAACCTTAACAGTGGAATCAAATAGAAAAAAAAATGATGCGTTTAGTCTGCTTAAAATTCGATAATGATGACGCGCTGTTGCCAACACGGAATCGTTCGTATGTTTGTCTGGCCTTTTTTTTATTACCTGAGTAACCCGACCCTAAATTTAGGCAAAATGGGAATTAGGCGAATTGGGAATTAGGCGAAATGGGAATTCACCAACAATATGGTGTTTATTGTGAACAGGGACAGCGTATATTGCTAGGGAAAATTAGACTGTTTTTATTATTATACCAATCAATTCTTTTCAGATTTTTTTCGATCTGCATATTCTTTTCGTATCGTTTACATTGAAATTATTTTGTTTTTGTAAGTTTTGTCTGTTGTATGTGCAGTTTTTAATCGTTTAAAAAATTGTTGTGAATTGCCTGACCATGCAAAACGGCTGTATAAATCGTTTTAATTATCTTTTTACTATATTTCTGTCACTACTGTTTCTGTAATTACTGGCGAAGGCAACGGTTTACTTCTTCTTTTTTTTTGGTTTTTGAATTATTCCACATGTATTATTTCAAGCGATTCAGGTAATGATTTATGTCTAATGTAAATGTACTATTTATCAAATTTATGTATTATATTTTTATATGTTGTAAATGTTTATTCAATAATTTGTTATTTCTTCAATTTTCACTTTCGTGTGTTTCAATTTAATTTTACATATTTATACGTATCATCATCATCATCATCAGTGTATCAACTTATCGGCTGGTTCGCTCCATGTATCAATTGCATCCATTCAAGCCTGTCACACGCTTTCTTCTTTAATTCCGGATAAGTCGTTACTCCACTTTCTTTTAACACTGTGTCAATGAGTGTTATTCGTGGTCTTCCGCGTGGCTTTTTCCCCATTATCTTGCCTTCGATAACATCGTTCAGAATATTTTTCGGTTCTGACCGAATGCATGACCTAGCCACTTAAGTCCCCTCTTGCGGATATTTTGTAGTATACTTCTTTTTTCCTTTAATCTTTCTAGTATTAGTTTGTTATTTATTTTTTCGACCCAACTAATTTTCTGTAGGCGCCGCCAACACCACATTTCAAATGCTTCTAATTTATCACGATCTCTCTGCTTCATTACCCATGATTCCGCACCATACAGCGCCACTGACCATACCAAAGTTTTAACCATGCTTTTGCGTATGCTGACGGACATTGTTTTCTCCGTAATAAGTGTGTATTTGTCGTTGAAAGCTATTTTCCTCATTGCTATGCGATTGCTAATCTCCTGGAAACAATCCATGTTATGTGTTATGTACTGTCCTAAATATCTGAATGATTTTACCCGTTCTATTATGTCGTCTCTCAGTTTTATCTTTATTTGCGGGCAGGCCTTGCCAATTGCCATCACTTTTGTTTTCCTAGTGTTAATCTTCATACCGTATTTTTCCATTACTACATCCAATTTACTAATCATTGCTGCAAGTGTTTTGGAACTGTCTGCAAGTAATACCTGATCATCGACGAATTTAATTACAAGCAGTCTTTTGCTTCCAATTTTAATCCCCTGTTTAAATCTGCTAAACGTTTCATTTATAATCATTTCCGCAAATGCATTAAATAGGGTCATATTCACTATTAATACGAATGTAGAATTACTATGTGTTAATAATACAATAGTTCCTCATTATGTAAAATACATAGATAGGGATGGTGCATGTTTGTTTTCGTCCCTATCTTAGTTATTGTATAATAATGAATTATTAGGAGTAGAAATGCGAAAATATATTGTACAATATGTTTGTAAAAACTGGAAGAGGTTTAAGCCATATACTATTGGACTTAATGGGAAACATATAGAAATAAAATAGAGTATTTAACTGATATGTCAAATATTCGAAGTTTGGGGCCAAAACCGTTGTATAAATTTTTCTAATCAACTGTATTTTTTTTTTGTTTTTCTTTAGAATCTATTCCTAGCTTTTTACTGTTGCGGTAATAAATTAATTTGAATAAAAAGCTCAAGACAGAGTGGTTGAAAGATATGATTGAAAAAGATGTTCTCTTAAATGTGTGACTGTGGGAGATTACCGTGTGAATAACTCGGCCCCTTCAAAACAATAACTGTGTGTGCTGTTTAGTTAAGCAAACAAAGTGATGGGGGTCGGACTAAGAATGACGTTGTCACTAATATATATGTATATATATATATAATTGGGTATGCCATTTTCACGCCAGGGGTCATCAGGAAAAGTGTCCTGTCACGAAATTTGTCCCATGTATAAGACTTTAATGCGATATTAGCGTCCATACATCCCCTGGTGATGAAAATTGGAACTGAAAAATTGTTTTCTGTCGAACGGCGCAGCCAATGAAAAAGTTTACTCTTCTATAAGAATTATAGAAGAACTAGAGCTGGGGGGCGAAGGGGGCTTGCCCCATTCTGAGGCCCGAAGGGCAAGTTATATATATATATATATATAAAGTAGTATATAATAACTAATTAATATCACTAGTATAAAGTACCCGTTGGATAAGGGTATCTAGACATAATTTGTATGTTTAGATCTGGTATGCAGATCTTTTGTTTTCTTGCAACACTTCTCTATCATAAAAAATATGATATACTACTTTACTCCCTTAGTCAGATTTTAAATATAATTTCTCGATATTTCAGGTATTTATATACCTATAGTGGAAATACTGAATTTTTAATTATCCGACAATAAAATGTTAGTGTTGAAATTTTAACTTTTTTCAATATACGAGTATCTAAATCCAATTTTTATATTCTTTTATCCACATCCGAAGTTCCCGATCCACATATTCATATTGTTTGCATGTGCAGATGGATAGATGCAGACATGTATAAATCATTCACTACAGCATTGCTTAAAATATACGACCTTTATGAATTTGTAAAAAAAATTATCGGTATTCAAAAAAAAATCTTTATATAAGTAGGCGAGAGAAAATATAAAATTGCTGAAAAATTTGTTAAACTACTAAACGTTTTCTATTTCTTCAGTTTAATTGTTATTAAGATGTAACTTTAACGATCCGGCTGACCGCATTTAAAATATAAAGCAGAGGTGATGATGTTTACTAAGAAATATCTGCTGATTGCAGCTAAATTGGCGAGCAGATAAGGTTAAAACAGTTGGAAGTGTGTCTTCTTTTACCTGCTCGTTGTGATTTACAAAGATTAAATTTGTGACATATTTATAAGCATTCGGATAATACTGTAATACTGTTATTTCTACATTCCACTTGCAATGCGGCAACAGCTTATGCCTGAAACAATCTATTTTCAACATTATTTACATTGTTTGTATCATTATCATCGTTTAATTTCAACAAAACAATTAAAATAATAAATACTTTTACTTCCGCGCAACCACTTTAATAATAACAAACAACAATATCGACCCAAACAGAGACGACAATGTCAATACAAGATTTATTATTTTATGGAATGTTAGTAATATAGTAGTTATAGAATTTTTACAATATACTTCATTATTAAATAATGTTCACGATAATATTTACTGACATCATAAACTTTTATTATTCCCTATTAGTAGTAGCCCTGATATAATTAATTAAACTTTTTTATATCTCTTTTTTTGTGGTTTATTACAGATCACACAGTGGGGGGTGTAGCGAGGGGTAGAGCAAAGGTGTTAACGGTTTCAATTTCTCGCACTAATCGATACTGTTAACATTAGCATGTCCGTGACGCGCGTGATGCGAATCTTAAGTTTTTCCCCTATAAAAAAGAAGTTTTCAAAAAAAAAAAGGAAACCTACTGAACTGAGTTAGTAGAAAAAACATTTAAGATTTACCTTTTTCTCATTAATTCGCCAGTTTCAGATTACAAAGGAACGTCAAAAGTTTTTCTACGCTTAGAAATATATACAACGGAGTTTTAGTTTTTTCTTTTTGTTTCTGTTAAAATCGTAAACGTAATATCAGAAAAGATGCACAATTAAAGATCCTCGCCGCTGTAGTTTTTAATAAAAACGCACTAAAAAGGAAAAAATAAGGAGAGATGGCACATTTTATAGACACTTAAAAGGGATATTATGATCATTCTTAAACGACATTCGGGGACGTTAATTGGAGTACCGGTACACCAAACGCTAAAGAATTAGAACAATCAGAAATCCGTATTAAATGAGTATAAGAATATGTTCAGTTAAGCTAAATATTGGAAACATCGGGAACATTTCATGCGGTTTTTGAATTGTTGCAATTCGAATTTGGTGTACTACGACTTTAATTAAGGTATGAATGTTGTCTGGGAGTAATCGTAAATCTCCTATTAATATAGAGTAATTATTTTTTACTTTTTAATACGTTTCTATTACATTTTTAGGAGAAATCTTCAAGTCGATATTTCTTACTTTTTTTTCTTTAAACTACATTATTTTACAATTTTCAGTGTAAATATTCCTGAGCGATAATACGAACGGAGAATAACGCTACTCTCTGTAGAGCTCGGTACCGGTTTAAGAATAGAATGTTCAAATTCCTTTTGACCCTCGTAGATCGCGCTTTGACGGTTTAAAATTCACAAATGGATTTTTCCAAAATATACTTTTCTGTAAACGAAACTAATATTAATAATACTTTAAATCACTCGCGTTCACTGCTTTTTCAATTTTTCCTAAAAATATTCTACGTTCACGTTTTCCCCCCATGTACCTTAATAAATAAAAATTTTTTGACCAGTTTTTATATCACCATTAGTGATGGATAAGTTCGTGTTATTCGGATAGTGATCTGAAACCGAATCGCAGATTTGGAAACACGCACCTATCAGACCCACATGGATCCGACGTTTACGCACACTCTATACTCAACAGTGACGCACTCGTCTGACTGGTTGTGTGGTCACAATAACGTACTCTTACAAATGTGTTGGACTAAATTAATTCATGTCACCTACTTAAGTCCTTGACAACGTTTTTGAAAATATGTATCCATTTTAAAATTATTTACAATTACGCCGAATACACTACAAATGACAAATAAAAAAGTGGCTCGCTGATGAAAACGGACATAATGAAAATACTGAAATTCCATCATTGTGCCGATACTACTACTAAAGTCAGCCTTCCGTCTTTTTCCTCGCTGATATTTTTATTTCTTGAAGAATCTTTTTTCATACTGTTTGCTAAATATATAGAAATATAATAAGTTAATAATAACAGATATAATAAACAATTATAACAAACAAATAAGATAAATTATCTTACTTAGTAACGTTTTCGGGCATAACCTATCATCAGCTAAACTAAATGTGAACAGATACAAATTCTAAATTGTTGACCTCAGTGTAATTTAGAATTTGTATCTGTTCACATTTGGTTTAGCTGATGATGGGTTATGCCCGAAAACGTTACTAAGTAAGAAAATTTATCTTATTTGTTTGTTATAATTGTTTATTATATCTGTTATTATTAACTTATTATATTTTTATTTCTCTTTTTGCTTACTACTCGATAAGTACATTTTTCAATATCGTTGTTTGAATTCTTCCAAATCTCGTACCTCCCTTTTCGCTGCCTTTTGCATACATCTTTTTTTATTCTTCTGTCTCAGCTTCCAACTGTTTATTATTCCTTTTATAACTCTTTCTCTAAAATAGTTTTTTCCTCATACTACCGCTTGTCCTCTAGATCCACCTCTCTTTCCTCTGTTGTGTTTTACTATTTGAAAAAATGTCTTTCTTTCTGTCGATCGACCGCAAAACATGCACGTTTTTATTACTTCGCTAAATTTTCCCCTCTATCTCGCAATTATTCCGTTCCAATTACTTTCCATTCCCATCTCTTCGGGAATTTACAAAAAAAAAAAAATCAATCGAAATTCCATAGCTGGAAAATGTTGAGGGCGATTCAGATTACAACCGTAATTATTTATTACCTAAAATACAGTCGTTTACTCGGAATATTCAAATACTGTTTTTAACCGCTTAAATATTTTCTGTAAAAGCTAACGTGACAAAATGCGCATTTTCTTCTTTCGTCTCTTTTTTTTTGTCTAGTTTGATCTTATTTTCTCTTCCGTTTAATTCCGATTAAAATGCATTCTGACGGGCGCGCATTTTGCACGCTATAATTCATTTCGAGCGTACAGCGAAGATAGTAGTCCTCCGCTCAGGTAATGTAATTAAAAGTCGATTTCGAACCGTACCTCGAAGGAATTGATGGGCCCGTTTTAGTTTCATTCTGTTCCGATATTTTTGTACGAGTTTGCTTGAACAACGAAATTCGACGAGAATTTCTAGGCAACAAAGGATTGTGGCTGCAAATAGTTTATTTGTATAGAAAATAACAAAGAGCCTTTGTTTACTCTGGCCCGGGAGAAGCTGAATGCGTGCTTTTCAAGCAAGTTCAGAAAGCGTAGTTCCCTTAATTAAGTGCTTGAATTGAAAGTTCGATGTTAACACGAAAATTCCATAAAAGAGCGCGACTACGAGTACAACGCTTTAGAGAAAGTACAGTGGTCGAGGAACGTGCAGTGCTAGCAAAAAAACTAAAAATTTTCACCTACTATTCGTAAGCTTTTATTAAAAATTCTTTACGAAACCGCCTGCGAAAATGATGGCCATTAATCCAACCAGCTGCTAAGAACATTTAACACGTGCATTAATTATGACGAATAATTACGCTTCGGATGCGTCGATAAATTATACCGCAGAGGATAATGGACAAACTGGCCTGCCGGTTTTTTAATTTCAACAAGACTGTCCCCCTTCGCACAGCGTTCCACATTAGCAAGCAACATTTTTCCAAAATCGCGCCGACAAAACCGTCTAAATTAAAATCTACATTCTAGATAGGTGCAGAGAGTATTATAGAGCTATGATGGAAGATACAATCTTTTCAAATCTAACGCTGTTTGTGTTTGTGTTAGTACAATTCCATTACAAACGTTATTATTCAATAACACGGAATGAGATTTCGTTCTACGCATACCGAACTCTCTGATAAAATCAATAAAGTTGATTCGATGGATTTTGAAATTTATTAATTGTGATTTTTATTTTATTTTTTTCGCCTTACTTATATTAATTACTTTAATTATTATTTGTTTTAAATAAGTAAATACCTTACTGGTTATTTGAATATTAACGAGAATAATAATAATTTGAAAATCTTTAATAACAATAAGCGGTAGTAAAAATTCAAAAAGCAATTTAATATAACGCAAAAGTGTCAAATTTTTGAAGAAACATCATATATTAAAAATAAATTATAAAACTGCCGGATACAGATTAAAAATTAACCTACGGTTTTAGTAGTGAAAATAAACGATAACACTATTAATGATTTTACAACAGGGATAGTTACAAATCGTATAATAAATGATTTACAAGCGTTGGAAACACTGAAATATGCATCGTATCAAACATGCAGAAGGCAAAGCTATCCAGAATGTTGTCCGCCGCGGAAATTCTTCATTAGTTGTAATTAATCATGTTTTAACTTGGCATTTTAATACGCGTATCGTTATGAACAAAAATAATTATAAGCGTTTTGGCTATAATAACAATAACAATAATTAATAATAATAATAATAATAATAACAACAACAACAACAATAATAATAATAATAATAATAATAATAATAATAACAATAATAACAATAATAATTTAGTTAAGCGAATCACGTTTAATTCTCTACGGCATTCCATTGTATTTACAGGATCACAGGTACATTTACATCTAAACATTTTTTTCCAAATTTTTTATGCAATACAAACTGATATGATCGTTATTCAGGTCATTTTTCTTTTTTCAACAAGTTGATGAATATCTGAATCGATACAATAATTTATAAATATACAAGGGCGGTCTCAGAAATACCTGACCTGACCTAGAGATGGCGGTAGTTGTTTGAAAAATATTACTGCGTTAGAAGGTACACAATCTACAAAGCATATGTTTCAACTTTGAAGACGCTACGTTGTTTAGTATTTGTTTGGCAGCCATCAGTAATGAACGTTCTCAGTGAATTTGTAAAAATGGAAAAAATCGGTTATCTTTATGCCATACAATACTTTTATCCGAAAGTTTCAGCCCAACCAATATAATAGCTGAACTAGATTCTACTCTGGGAGAGTCTGTTTGCAACAGTAAAATATTGGGTAGCAGAGTTTAAACGAGGCCGTACGAGCTGCTAAGAATAATATCGCAGTGGTCGACTGAAGATGAGCACGCCAGAAATGGTGAAGAAAATCCACAAAGCGGTATCGGATGATCGTTAACTGAAAGTGCGCGAGCTAACAGTCATGGTAAACATTTCAAAAAGTGCGGCTACATCGCATATTGTCTGAAAATTTGAACCTGAGAAAGCTGTGTGCAAGATGGGTGCAAGATGGGTGCCGCGTTGGTCATACTCAAGCAAAAACAGCGTCGTGAAGATCTTTCAATCGAGTGTTTAGCGATATTTCACAACAATAAAGTGGACTTTTTGCGTCGTTGCATAACTCGGGATGATACATGGGTCCATCATTTCACACCTGGGTCAATAGAACAGTCAAAACAATAGACTGACAGGGGAGAATCGGCTCCAAAAAAGGCGAAGACCGTTCTATCTGCAAGTAAGGTCATGGCGTCGGTCGCGTGGGGTAATTTTCATTCATTATCTTGAAATAGGAAGAACTATCAACGGCGAGTATTTTGCGAACTTATTGCAACGTTTGAGGGGTAAAATCAAGAAAAAAACGGTTACATCTGGCTAAAAAGAAAGTGTTGTTTCATCATGACAATGCACCAGCTCACAGATCCGCTATTGCAACGGCCAAAATTTATGAGTTAAAGTTTCAATTGCTTCCTCATGCACCCTATTCGCCAGATTTAGTCCCCTCGCATTATTTTCTTTTTCCAAACTTGAAAAAATGGCTCGGTGGTCAAAATTTTTCCAACAGTGAAGAAGTTAAATCGGCAGCTAATGGCTATTTTGAGGAGTTCGGCGGTTCTTATTACAAACAGGGTATCGAACTTGTTGAACATCGCTGGGAAAAGTGTATAGAGCAGAAAGGAGATTATGTTGAAAAATAAAGATATTTTTTTCCAAAATTTTTGTGTTTTCTTTGTTAGGCCAGGTTCTTCTGGGACCACCCTCGTACGTAAACGTTTTCACGCGATTCCCGGATAATAGTTCTTTTATAATACTTATAGAAGCATATCTTTTAATTGACTACATCAGTCTTAACACAAAAATTAATAAATCGTTCGTGTAACAATCTATTTCAAAACACAACGAAAAAACGTTACATGTTTCATAACGCTTTTTCATATATTGATGGCGACATAAGAATGACCTTTCCAATATATTGGGGGCGTTTCACGTCAATTGTCCCAGCGCGGCGCTCAAGCGTCAAAACGCTTAATTTTCAGCTCATAATTACGCTACTAAGAATCATACACAAAAAGCAACGACAACGTATTTTTTTCTCAGCTTTCCAATGAAAACATTCGCCCTTTTTTGAAAATGTGCCTTTTTAACCCCCAAAAAACACAAAACGTATTATATCTTTAAAAAGGCATTTTTAAATTCTCTTTTAAATACTCTAGATCGGAAGAGGAGGGTTTTTTACGTCGATGTAGCGAATTTTAGATTGTGCCTTTTTTTTATTTTACGAGAAATTGAACGGCAAAATAAAGACGGACCGTCGCTGTTGAACGTAGCGTAGCGCAACGCAAAATGTTTATCAGAGTTATCCAATAATATCTGTTTGACGTCGAGTTTCAATTGTAGTTACCTTAAGTTCGTCTAGTTATAAATTGCCATCGCTGTGATTATGCTGAATACAAGAGCGAGCGTCGTCGAAAGCGCGTATTACTTTATGGACATCGAAAAACTCGAGCTTAGGAAATTAATTTATTTAGCTTTAATTTCCTAACTTATTCATTATAGATTAATTGTTTGTTATTTTATATCTAGCGTTATCATTCTATTAATTCGGCGAAACAATCGTTTAACTTTCCGACATCTAAAAAAGATGAATATCCATCGATACCAGAAACAGCAAAAATTTTGTAATAATTGTAGAACTAAAACTTATAAACGTAAATCAGGTTCATCTATTCTCGATGCAAAAAAAAATTAAAGTAGACTGCATAGATGAATACCGCGCAAAGCTGGAGTCGCTGTTTTAGAAAATATTGATAAAAAATTTTCCGAATCTACATCCAAGAAAGACAGAATCTTATTTGCTCCAGAATTTTGGTCTCGTCGTGATTTAATGACAGAGTTTAAATGAAAGGAATATAAACCTCGACCAACAAAAAAGATTGTTCGATGAAGTTGGAATACCTTCCGCTCCCCAATACAAAATATTGCTATGGTTACAATAGTTGTTAACGTACGTTTCTTTTTTTTTCTAAAAGCGGATAGAACTTTCATTTTATATTTACTGCCATTAGATTCGGCTTCGTCCGTATTAATTAATTTGTACAGGTTGATATGGTTGGGTTGTTGACTTTTTCAAAAACATCAATATGTGCCATTGACCGGATCGGAAATTCTATGCAAGAAAAGTCGTATACTTTCTTCAAAATTCCATGCTGCCGCATGCTAATGGCCAAAACAGCAACATGAAGCTTTTTTTATTTATTTGGTCAATGAAGTCTTTTACATAGATAACGGCACATTGGTTAATAATTTCTCTGAGCAGTTCTAGCCCTGCAGTACTTTTATGCTGAGATAGTGGCGGAGGAGGTGGTTGTTGCATGCATTGAATGTATGATAACGTTTCGCCAACGCCATCTTTTTCCCGTTCTGGCATGGTGTTTTTATCGTTGTAAGAAAACGATAAGGCTTACGGTGGTGTAGATGGTATTGGTGATATAGTCTCTGATGTTGCGATATTTTCATTTATATTCCGGAGGACTGAATTATATTTTCGAATGATTTTTTTTTACCGATCAATTAGTAAATTGTATATTAATTGAATACGATTGAACGAATAGAAGTCTTAAAAAAGGCTATTTCTAAAATAATTTTAAAAAGGGTTAAATGAAATAATTATAACGAAATAACGACATACGAAAGGCCGAGACGCCAAAAGTGTATAACGAAGCGACATAACCAACTGGACGAACGAAAGGCAACTACCGAAGACCAACAACACACCAACGAGAGCCAGCAATTTATTTTTTATTTTTATTTTTACATAACGAAACATCTGGCTAAATAAAATAAAAAGTCTGACGAACGAATAATAACAAAATTAATAAATGTATACTTAATATTTATTAACATCTGGAATGGATAACATTACAGCATCCGTGGGGCGAATCTTTGCTAAATTGTTGAATAAACTCTGAGACATTAACTGCTTCGTTACTCATTTTTTTTCTCTTTAGTTTATTAACACTGAACAATAGCTAATACCACTGTAAACTTGACACTACTTTGCTGCAGCACAGACTAATGCTTCTGACGTGTTAGAATGTCCTTTTGTAGACGTCAATAGGCTAACCATGTGAAAATTGGGGAGAATACTAGCTCCTGGTCGGTTGATTGAGCATGGAAAGAAGATAGGCGACTGCAAAGGATGCGTCATCTGATGGGAACGAGTGGTAAATGAGTCATTGCATAATAAAACATATGTAGCTTGCTGTTGATAAAGGTTTCGAGGTCATCTGGTGTCTACGCGGTATGATTGAATGGGGTAGGTTGGGACACATCCAGGCAGTAGGGCAGTTAAAGAATAATAACGTTGTCCATGAAAGGGCGTGGATGTGGGTAATGTTATACTAGAGCTTTCGTGCTGGTTATCGCTTACCCCCCTCCCCATAGATATTACCACGTCCGCTGTGCCAAAACCATCTTTTTTACCCTACTAGTAAGCACCTTCATTTGTTATCATTGGTCGATCATAAGTACATTACTGCAACAGCAGATATTATGTATTTCTGAGTTAACAGGCAAATTTTGGAGCACACTCTCCGTCTGGGTGAAAAATCAGTGTTTCCTAAATTGCGTAATAAATACCAACTGATACTTTGTTAGATTTCAACAATTTAAAATGCCATTAACCGTTTGGTATAATCATCTTTCATTTCATTTATTAATATTTTTGGATTCTTCCTGTTTGCCATATTTAGTAGACGAAAAAACAAAAAAACACAATGTTTAATTTTGATTCCGAGCCCTTAATTACAAACATTCGCTTAAAGACTGCCTTTTTTTCTTTGGATTTTCTGTACACGAAAACATGCATTATAAAATTTTCAATTTCGATTTTCGAAGTAATTACAATAGCATTTTTGGGAAGCAGAGAAAACCGCCAGTAGTTTCTTCCACATGCAGTTAAGCGCCTTTTCGGAATTATTTGAAAGAACAAAATGTTCAAGTATTTCTGGAAAAATTCCCGATATAATTAAATAGGTATCTGTTCAACGAGTATTAGTTTACGATTGTGACGTCATGACAACGGGTTTGTATTTATCATATTTCTTTAATGAAAGGTGGCCTCGTAGCCGTGTCCAACAAATTCGTATTAACGTTTTAACTGTAAAGAGGTATGCGAGACTATCTTTGAGAAGGGATTTAATCTTTAATGGGAGTAATATTTATTTATTCTCGCGCACACATATTAGAACATATATTTTTTATAACTAAATTCCATAAAACGAACAAAAATGTGTATAAAATAATTTCCTTTAATAAATTAAAAGAAATACTTTATTTTAATTTATTAAAGTAAATTATTTTACATCTATTTTTGTTTGTTTTCAGAAATTCATCTATTTTTATATATTTATAAACATTACTAAACCGGTTATGAATTTTTATCTACATATATTTTTTAATGGGAACTCCAACAAAGCCGAACAAAGAGCAGTTAATGTTAGAAATGAGAAAAAAGGTTAGATTTTATTCCGAATAAAATTTTCTGGCTAATATCTATGTCCCCATTCGAACTCAATATTTAATTCTTTTTCCCGCGTATTATCCGCCAATTCGGTATTTAATTTTTTAGCCTCCCAGTTAATTTTCGTGTAGGCAAACTAGTCATTTAACATTATTTTCGGTTTTTATCGAGTTCTTGGTCGCAAGAACGCGATAATATCGTTCGAAAATCGGAGCTTGTTTAAGTTTATCAATCACCTTTCAAAAACAGACGCGTTCCAGATTTTAGTTGTTGCTATGTTATATTTCAAAATGTATACTTGATGAGACTGATAATACTGAGATTAGTCTCGAACGGTAGGCTATGTACATTAACATCTGTCCAGTTAAACTGCTCGCCCACCAAGGTGTATGTTACGAAAATTTGGCTCATTCCAAAAACTTAAGTCGCTCTTAAAGCTATTTGACTTTAAAATCTAAACCGAGAATGACCGGAAAGGAACCGTTGTTTTCTTCGCGGATTCATTCAACTCAGTGTAATGAACTCTGTCGAGGGAGTATATTAATTCACGTTGTAAGTACACAATACCGAAAAGCCTACACATAAGCTTAGTTCGATAGTTGGCAAAATTAGATAAGCGCTTGCCCTTTTCGGATTTTAAATTATTTTATATATCTGGCTACAAGATGAGATTTAGATTAATTTGTGGATTCAGATTTTTGCGCGAATCGTGTTGCACCTCAGTAAGACTTTATTTAAATCGATTAATCTTCCATACGCGGAATTAGGGGTAAGAGTTATTTACGATCGACGAAGGATAGGTATCCTAATATAAAATTAAACGGCTCATTTTCAGTTTTCTCTACAAAAGTGTGATAAAAAGTTTCATTTATTTTATTAACTGTTAAAACTAAATTTTGACTCGCAGCTAAAGCGGTTTACACGCTTCACATCAGTCTACCCTTTTTTTTATTGGAATAGTCCATATCAGAGCGGTATAATTAACTCATAAAAATTTAATCTTCAATAGATGAGTTATTGAAGGACGCTATTTTCACTTAACTTGCCGAACTGTGAACGGCAATTCCCCGAAAAGAAAGGATGAGAAAAACTCTAGACAAATTGTAGAAAAAACCCTAAATCCCCTTCCTAATTTTTGTGTCACTGAGAAGTTAGGGAAATGATAATCTGTTTCGATCGGTTGACCACACTACTTACTCTTTCTTTTATCTATTATGACTGAGCTGAAAAAAAAAAAAAAAAAAAAGATTAAATTCTTCGGAATATTAATTAACCGACTTTAAAAAAAGATGGTATAGATTTTATTTTAAAAACGATAATCGCCGTTGTGTATCAAAGGAAGGAAGAGAAAAGTAGGATATATTCAGTGTTTAATGCGAAAGATAAGAAACTGATATAGGAACACTGAGAACGAAGGAAATAGTTCTAAAGAAACCGGTGAGAATGATGCTAATAAGCGTGATGACGGTGATCTACATTTTGCCGTTGAAAAGTACAACCTCAGTCATGCTGGGTTAATAGAAGCTCGCTGAAAGATGGAATGCTGCACTTTGAATGTAAGTAAAGTAAGTAAAGTAAGTCCTATACCTTTAATAGGGCGTCAGAGATTGTTTAGTTAAAGTACAATAATGTACTTAAGGATCTAATGGATCTGATAAAAATAATGGGGCTAGTTCCTTTTTACTTAGGATCCGCCTTTACTTTCTCAGATTTCTCTGGTACCCAATTATTTCAGGCTTGGTTAAGCTTGGGAGCGGCTTGGTTCCGGGAAGAGACAACTCCCGAAAGGTCCTTAAATAAGATTGCAACTGAAATGGCAGTAATAAAAACAAACTTACTTTATCGCATGGTCGATAATATTGCTCCTGATTTGGACGGCGTTGGAATCCGTATATATGCAAACACGTTGTCTAGTACAGTGGCGGATGATTTATTTCCACAATCGGATGCTGTTTAAACCGCGACTATTTAAGGAGACCCCCTGAAAACCATGCAAGGGAAAGATGCCAGAGAGTTACGGTTTATTGTTAATTTAATTATAAAGAGATTTCGGGGTGAAATAGTGAATCAAGATGGTGGCGATGTTTAACGTTTCATTTAGTATATATTATTATTAATTTTTTTTTTTTTGTGTATGTATTTATGCGCACTGACTGTAACGACTAAAGATTTACTAGTATGCCGAAATTGTTGACTAATTTATTTAGGTTTAGTAATAATAAATACGCAAATAGATATATTGATGAATTACCTATCCATATTAAAATTATTAATTTTAAACTGCAAAAGCCTAATTAAAAAACTCTAAAATTCCGGAACGCGTCTGCGTTCCGTATTTAATTTAAATATTTGTCTTTTTGGTAGATTTGTGATTCTGCAGCAATTGCGCAAAAATCGTGCAAACATAAATTATAGAGATAAAAACTGATTCGTATTTCTACTTTCATGTAGCTGAAATTACAATCTACTTACAAACGTCTCGATAGTTGGGAAGCCAACAATGAATTATTTCAAGGACTTTACAAATAAATAGTACGATTTTTTACCTTTGAATATTGTTGAAAAGGTATGAATTTTTTAAATTCTATTGTTGTTACCGGTAGCACAATTAGTTTTTTAAATTTTTGTCGCAATTTTCACTATTTATTCAGTTTACTATTTTCGAATTATTCTTATATATTCCGGCTTCTATTTAATATTTATGTAATGTTTTTCTATTGTCGTCAGTTTCAAAGTGTGAATCATCTGTATTATAAAAGTTGCATTCTACGGAGCTCGGACACCATAATGTCCGTGATCACATTAAGATTAAAATGGAAGCTGCTCAGGTTCAATATGTTGAAAAGTGTATCAAGAATTAAAACTTGACGCAATATCGTTTCTAAAATAATAATAAACCGCATTATGTTTACCTTTACAATTATGAATATTACTATACATATTAACAATTAAGAATCTGTATACGCACACTCACCTGCATACATACATATATTTATATGTATATATTAATTAAAACGTAATTCTTAATCTGCCCCCATTACAAAAAATGTCCCAATTTTATGTAATGAAAAATGTCTCAATTTTATGTAATGAAAAATGTCTCAATTTTATGTAATGAAAAATGTCTCAATTTTATGTAATGAAAAATGTCCCAATTTTATGTAATGAAAAATGTCCCAATTTTATGTAATGGAAAATGTCTCAATTTTATGTAATGAAAAATGTCCCAATTTTATGTAACGTTTGTTATATTTTGTAGGAGTTTTGTGATTATGTTATTATATTCATATGGACCACTGATTTAGAATTTATATATATATATATATAAATTACAACGTAATTCTTAGGCCGGCCCCTATTAGATTTTGTAACGAAAAATATCAAATTTTATATAACGAAAAAAGGTCATCATTTTTCGTAATGAAAGTTAAACGTTAGGATAGGATTTTTGTAATTATGTTTCATTTTTTTTTTTTGTGTCGATGCCGGTAGGAATTACGCTGTAAATTTTTATCATTTTATACAAAGTATAGAAGAGAAAGAGACAGAAATGCAAGCAAGAGGGGTCAAAAGGCACAGCTTTTTGCGAAGCCAAAGTGGCCGAGTTTTCGCGATAGCCTAGTTGCTAGAGCGCTTGACATCCGTTACGGAGGTCACGGGTTCGATCCTGGGCGACGACAGAACTTATTAAAAAAAATTAAATTTAAATACTCGCTAATAATCACGTGAAAGGCAATGGAAAACCACCACGTACAACATCATATGTGCGCTAGGTCAGTACACAGCAGAGACACACGGGACTGCACTTTTGTAAAACGATGTAAATCAAACGATTACTATCAGTTCCGAATGTAGTCTTGCGTGCTGTGTACACTTGCGTTGCATATATAGCAATTGCTATGAACACTATGCCTATATTTGTACAGTTGAGATGTCTCAGGAATTAAGTATGGCACTATAAAGAAGATATACATGTATATACATAGCACATACATAGCACATACATAGCACATACATAGCACATACATACTATAGCACATACATAGCACATACATAGCACATACATAGCACATACATAGCACATACATAGCACATACATAGCACATACATAGCACATACATAGCACATACATTATATAAAAATTTAAACCTTCGAACCACGCCCCATGAGGAAACCTCCTACACTCTGAATGACATAGTCATCAATTAAACCCGATCTTTCAGTTCTTGCCATGAATACACTCCGCGGATTTAAATATTCTTCTGCAATTCTGATAGTAGAGTCGGTTTGACTACAAAATTCTCCTCGCAATATAGAATATTTCATAAGCGCTTTGTTGCAGCTAAAACGATACAGCACTTTCGATATAAAAATGATAAAAAAGATTTTTTCATATTACCTCCAGTAACTACGACGTCGATTTAAGCATACAGAGAATGCGTGATTAATATTTAAATAGGTGGGTGAATCCGTTTTTTTTAGAGAAGGTGGCACAAAAGAGTCAAGCAGTCAAGGAATGGGTGAGAGATGGAACAAGGCTCCGGTGACAGAAGGTGCGACACTTCAGCTGAAAATATTGTACGTGAATAATTACTTTTACGTCAGTTTTTAAGTTCTCACCTGTAGTGGCAACATTTTTGGTTTGTTCAAATTTATAACTGAGGAAGTACAGCATAGTTTTTTTGTGCGTTACTAAAGGCGTTTTAGAATTCTTTCAGCATATTCGCTACAATTGAAATTCGCTCGTTATAATAGCGAGACAGTTTGCTGGCAGATTCATAATTTCGTTATATGACGCGTGCTGTTCTTCTGACTGGAAAATTTCTAGTTCATTCGGCGGCTAAGTAATTTGCATTAACTTGCTCGGGAAAACATTTACCAAATGTAAATATTTCCGCTTTTCCGGTTGAAATAAGTTGATCTTTTTAATTCGCTATTCGGAGTAGAAGAAGCGTTTTCCGGTTTCGTCTAGTGGGGCCCGTCTAACATTTTCGCGCAAATTGAACTGACTTTATGATTTCTGCGAATTTTCTACTTTTCCGAATTATACATTCAGCTAGTTTATTTTCCTTTTCTTATCTCTTCCTTATTGCTATCATGTTCTCCTTCTGCCGCTGCTCCTGAACCATAATTCCTTTTCATCTTTTTCTTTCTTCTGTTCTTGTATAATTACTTTTCGAGAGTTACTCGCCTGAATTTCATTCCGGCGCCTTCATTCTCTTGCAGCTTTTCTCCTACATTATCTTCTTAAATTGCCATTCAAAACAAATCCTCAATTTCCGCTGGTGAACAAGCGTTTTTTTTTTTGTTTTTTTTTTTGTCGTTTTATTGCAAATTAAATTTTTATACCGAGAAATTCTGAAGTTATTTACCGAAACTTTTCATTTAATTTTTGCCTATGAAATTTATTAGCGCATTAATAAAATATTACAACAACCGTCCCGAACTGGTATGCTTTTAAACGAGCCATTTGGAATTATCTCAAAATTCTGAGCCCTGTTCCATACGCAAGCGAAAACGCTTTTACCGACTTTCTCTCGTCTGATTCGAAAATAATAATAATTAAGCGCTTAGATTTGCACATAATTAACCAGTTTAGAAAAAAAAGAACTCTTAATGTCAGGGCACTTTGCTGCGCGCTAAAAATTTGTCCATCATATTCCGTAAATGGACAACAAAAAAAGTCGAATCAACTCGTCATTCAGCGGTTTCAGAATAAGGTCCTACGCCTAATAGCTAATGAACCATGGTATATAACGAACAATCTCCTTCATCGAGATCTGCAAGTTCCGGAGATTGACCAGGTGATCGAAACCTATGCCAAAAAGCATGAATACCGACTCCACAACCATCCGAACATCACTGCGATCGAGCTCCTTAACATCGGGAACGATACAAGAAGGCTTAAGAGAATGAAGCCACACGGACTTGTGTGCCTAAGCAATTTATTAAAAATACCATAACTAATGACCGAGGCAATGGCCAAAGTCAATTAATAATGTCATTGTTTTTTTTCCCCTTTTATTTTATTTTTTTTACTATTAACAGTATTTGTGTATGCTCTCGGGCAGTTCAATAATAAATAAAGAAAAAAAAAAAAAAAAAAAAAAAATCGTAAATGGACAATATGCGTATCTATTTAAAGTGTTCCTACGTTCATTGCTTCAAAAACTTTTTAAATTGGTATCTGTAAAAAGTGGCTCGCAAGTCGTCATTTTCATTTATTCACTTTAATTTCGTTGTTTCCTCGAGCGACCTTTAGAAGCGAAATGAAAAGGGGAAGAGTGTGGGGTCAGTTAAATTCTGATTCGGTCCGATATTTACAGTGTAAAGAACCGAGGATACGCAAGAACTACGGTATGGGAAAGACAAGATGAACAAGTGTATCTCTCTAAGGAGTAAGAAGAAGCCTATCCTTGAATGAAAGGGAACCCGCGGATTCAACAGAAAAGGAAAAACGTTTAAAAAAACATTACCAACGTCACAGACTACTTCATTCGGATGGAAAATGACGAAAAGACAGCTGTGAAAAGAAGAAAACGAGAGGAAGATAAGGTTTGATTAAAACGCAGATGAATAACATAGTAACGAAACATCCCTTGGGAACAGGAATTAGAAAGCGGCCAAGCCGAACAGACAGACGACGGGCGATCATTACAAAAAGGAGAAGTGTACTGACCGAAATCCGACTATTTCACATAAAGACAAGAGACTAAAGTGTGAAATTCATTTAAGCAACAAGAACGGACCCTTTTCATTCGGACAGAACTTTTACACGAATGCTAATAACCAAGTTACTTTTTCTCGACGTCTACAATACGGAAAATCAGGTAAAATTTTCGTCTATAAATTTTGTTTGAAAATAACACAACCAACCTGACTCTTCTACAGGAATTATAACAGACTTTCACGGAGTGTTCCGATAAGGAGTTGATCAGGTTATATATATATATATATATATATATATATATATATATATATATATAGTTGTTTTTTTTACATTAACAGCACGCGACACTTGGAGCTTAATTTCAGATTATTTTTGTCTATAAAAATACTATCACTAAGAAATGTCCGTCTAGTTTTTCTACGATCTGTAATTTTCTCCCCGCTTATCCCGGTATTGCTTTATCGGTATTATCACATTTACCGGTAATGACGTATTAAGCAAAAAGACGCACGACTACTAATAGGAGGAGCGAATCAGAACGAAGCGATACTGAGTATCGTATTGAAAAATAAAATTAGAAATGATGGGATAAATGACAAGTGTTTTTTTTTTTTTTTTTTTTTCTTGGATTTGGCTAACCAAGGGCGAAGCTACCCAAGACAACTGGACTATATTAGAGATTACATTTTAAGCCGGTCAGAAATCGATGAAAGAAAAGAGGCAAGAATAGGAACTACCTTTGGAGACGGCAAAGTTAAGATGTAGGAAGCATTATATGGAGTAGGAAAATTCAGCTTTAACAGCTGAACGTACAGGATATTACGTTCGGAGGGAAGACTGGAACATTCAAACAGCAGCACGTGATCAGGATCACAAACGAAAGAACAGTCGCCAGAGTGCAAAGAACAATAAGGGGACGGGGAAAGAGCTAAACGATACCACGAGGAAGGGAGCAAAGTATGATTGAACCGCAGACGGCAGATAGCAATAATGAAAAAAGCGTTTAATGGTAGGAAAATAATAGAACCAAGAACAGAAAGTAGAAAGGTAAAATAGGATAGGATTGGAAAAGGAGCGAGGATACACATCCGACGACGGTCTGATATGCATTTTTTTTGGAGAGGGGAAGTATGTTGTTGGGTGTGTAACGCTAAGCGTGTTAAGGAATCCACCGTCTCGTTACCATCAGTACTCGCATGACTTGGAACCTAAAGAAGTCGATGGAAATGGAATGGGAAAGGGAAAGACAATAGACGAGAGAACGTATACGGAAAACAATAATATCGAGGGAATATGAGGGAAAGGAAGAAGACATAGCTTGAGGAGCACTTTTGCGAGTCCAAAATGATTAGGTATCTATCAGAAGATTGAGTTAAGAAAATAAATATAGCGGCTCGAAGAATGGCATAAAGTGACACGGAGAAGATTGAGCAAAAAGCCGGCAGCCTGAAGGATTGAGCAGAATTACTTTCCTGGGTCAGAAAAAGGAAACAGCTACTCCTTCTGAAAATGGTTCTAATGATGTAATTAACGAAAAGCAAGAAATGTTGCGAGATCAACAGGTGCGGAATGTATCAGAAAAAGTGGAGCGACAGGACGATGATTTTGGGAAAGGACAAACGACCTGTGATATCTTCAAAATCCATATTATTCAGCGAAAGCCATTTTTCACCGCCGGAGTTAGATAATAAGAAAACGAATTATTAATCTTTTTGACTGCTGTGTGATATTACAAAAAATAAATAAAACAATATAAAAGGAAAAAGAAAAAAAGGAGGAAAAACGTGATATAAATCAAAAAATTAACATTTACACAATTATAAGACCGTTGGCTTTGTATTAACCATGAGGGCTAACTCTTATATGTAATAATAAAGCCATTATTTCTCTATTTCGTTATCTATATGCTAATATTATTTTCGATAAATAAGTAAACAATTTAATTCTAATTATTTCTCTATTTGAATAACCTTTTTTTCTTTTTTTCTTTTTTTTTTTTCGAATTATGATTCTAGGGTGTGAGCGTTCAATAAATAAATGCAACGCGAAAATTTGCAAAATGCCCGCAAAGAGTCAAATAAAAGGAAAAGGCTTGAGTATCTCTTTTGTGTTTTAGAATTGATATTATTAATAAAAGTATTTGTTAATTATTAAATTCTTTAAATAATTACTCGATTTTTACGTTGAACTTTATTAGGGAATTCTAGTTTAATCAATACAAATTTAGTGGTACCATTTAAATTAAGTATATAATACTGTGTCTCCTCTGGAAAAAAATTTTCAGCGTTTTGGTTGTTTTTTTTTTTATTTGCAGTTTTTTATATCGACATATCGGATGGAGGAAATAAGTGTTAATTAAATTATTTAACTTTTCCCCCCCTAGCGTAAATCATTTGAGCAATTTGTTTTTGTAATTGAATTTTCGATATTATTTCGTTGACTTTAATAAATTCATATAGTTTATTCATAATATTGGTAAAATGTTGAATAGTTTCACCGAATTATCAATAAAACTTACCCTTTGGAAGTTATTCGTGAGACAGCGCCATTATGCTCAATTGAGAAATCCGTACGTTCGCCTAAATTGTCTGTATGAAATCCCTTTCGAAAAAAAAAAAAAAAAAGTAAATAAAATATTGGTCTTAATCTTACTGATCGTATATAATCCCGCGATTTAAAAAACACGAATAATATCTTATCTGGAAGTCTATAATAATTTACTTTCTGCATTAATACTTTGATTCTTATAACAATATTCTCACTTCTATTCGGTGTTATTATCTTTTAGCATTTCCGACGGTATTCATTTTCTGTGTCGTTTCCTGCTGTGTTTCATTTAAACATTGTTATTTTTTTCAAATTTTTCTACCGATCTTAATCAATTCTGTGATGTATTATCTCTACGTTCTATTATCAGTTTTATTTAACAACGAATATCCCACATCCGCGAATATCATAATTATTTTTATTTCTTCTCTAAGGCCTCTTAGAATTAATTCGGTCGTACATGAATACAAACTACAGTAATTTTAAACGTCCTCTCGATGTTGTTAAAAGCTCGATTACATAAAGCAACAGTAGAGTTCTGTTTTAATTTGAATTATAAATGTTCGTATCCATTTTCTGTTTGTCACTTTATTAAATATATATATATAGTATATATAAAAACACGTATTACAGAAAATTATAGTTATATAGCTCTATATTTTATATGTTTATAACTATAATTTTCTGCAATACGTGTTTTTATGTGTATTTAATAAAGTGAATTCGTTTTTTTTGTAGTTACGAGTGCGTCTCTGCTTTATACAGACTCGCAATTTGTTAATTTTCTTCTTATACTCTCTTGTAAAATAGTATTATTTGCACGATGTAAAAATCATTTTGAAGTTTTTATACCGCCATGCTCAGTAGTATGAAAATTTACAGATTTCTGCTGTATAAATCTTTTTAAAATTCTGGTAATTCCTTATTAGCGCATCGGACGAGTTCTCTTTTTCACTAATATTTTCCGCATAAAATATATTGATTTATTACAGCTGCGATATAAGATTGTTCACAGGATTAAGTGGGAGGTCAGTATTTTAAATGAAATTTGTTAATTAAAGGAACATGTTGGGGGAGGGGGGGGATTGTATAATTACGTAAAATCTTCTATAGTAGGCAGCAGATTTGAGAAATACCCATTGTTTCATAAAGAAAATCAAATAGCGACCTTTATAGAAACTTAAAAATGTTATAAAAATTACAATTTTTAATTTAACTTTTGTCTTATATTAAGGGGTGAAAAATAAAACGAAATTATAAAACTCTAGCTCTAAAATGGTAGTTTAGAAATAGTAAGAAAGATAGTACTTTTATTAGACACTTTACTTCTTTTTTATTTTTGTTAGTAATCCGATCCGAATTCTCTTTGTTCGTGAGCAAGTTTAAATATATCTCATTGAACTATTTTTAATTAAGATTACAAAATCAAAATTAAAAATAAATAAAAATGGCAAAAGATCGACGACAGTGTTGTGTTTAAAATAGAATAAAAAAGGAACATTAATAGTTTTACTAGAAAGTAGTGTTAAATATTAATTATTAAAATCCATAGGTGTAAAATTCATACAAATCTTTTATAGCATAAATTAAGTTTCTCTGTTATAACAAATTTTTTCATAGGGGCTTTGGTTTTTTGGGGGGAGGAGGATGTCGGAACACCCCTGTGGATCCGCCACTGGTAATACTGTATATTATATAATTCAGTTGAGGAATGCACGCTGATTAATTATGAATCGTATCGTAAGGAAAGGCAGCGTGGTAGCCTAGTGGTTAAGGTGCTTGGCTACCAAGTCGGAGGTCACGGGTTCGAGACTTGTCTCGTCCCAGATTCAAGTCTCTTCCAAGTTTATACCTAATCTGAAATAATTGGGTACCAGAGAAATCTGGGAAAGTAAAGGCGGCCGAGAGAAAGGAACTGGTCCCAGTATTCTCCTTAAATCCATTAGGCTTAGTAGATTGTGAACCTTAACTTCATAATCCAAACACCCTGTCAAGGATATTGAACTCACTTTACTTTTTATCGTAAGGAAGCCTGCATCCGCTGAATTAAGCTTTTGCAACGGAAAAATGACATTCAACGGTTGCTGCAAGATTTTCCAACTTCTGCATTTTCCTCGTCTTAATTTAAGCTGCCAAAGTTAATAAATGTGTACTGTTTCGGATTTTATCAGTATACATGTAATATAAAACTCGGCTGAAAACTGTGTGACCTGGCATATATTTCGTCTAGTGTATGTCCCGTAATCTTCCTTGATATTTTACCGAAAAAAGAGACTTCTCTGTTGGAGGAATAATCTAAAATCCAGTTTACTAACTTCCTGTGACACTTCATCATCTGATAATAAAGCTCGAGGTTTTCTATTTTGTCATAGGCGTTTTTAAAATTAATGAAAAGAGCGATGAAACAGCGATTCTTAAACATAGTAGTCTAAATTTCAGACGTTAAGGAGATTGTAATGTAAACGGAACACCTGTCTAATCTGTTCTTGATTATTCATTCCGATACACTCACGATGATAAAGTAGTTACAGCTTTTTTTAAGAAGAACGCCGCCCCGGTGGGTTTTAGTTTAGTACGGGAAAAACCAGTCTGCCTCAAATATAGGCGGTACAACTATTTTTTCGTTCGTGCTCGTTAGCTGTCCATCTCCATCCATCCAGAAGCGATCTGAGAGGAAAGAGTCGGTTAAATTTTAATTCGATCAGATATCGATAATATGAAAGAATGAGATTAATAGATAAAAAGAACAGAAAGGTAGGATGGGAAAATGCGTAACAGTGAACGGGAAGAGACTAGATGTTCCGGTAAATGAAAATTTAGAATGTTCAAAAACAACATTGAATACATGATTAGCGTCGTCGATAACAAGCTCCAAACGAAAACGAGAGGTTCGTACGATTAAAACGCAGGTGTAAAAGACAAGTTCGATATATAGGTTTGCCCGATTTTCGATGTTATCTCGAATTTTTAGATATTTCATAATGAAAAAGGATCTCTTATATGAAAACCGAAATTGTAGAGCTTTATCGTTTTTTGTTTTTTTTTCTACGAAGAGAAAACAATGGACAGTTTATCGCAACAAGAGCCGCTTAGCGCTTTCCAGATCGTCAATCATACTAAACAGGTCGAAAAGAAGATATAAGACTTTACTCCGGACAAATGTTTAGACACCTTTTCAAAAATAGCGAACGTGTACCACCTTTGAAGCCGTCGTCGAATTGCCCCTAAGATACTCTTTTGCATACTGCTGCTCCAGTTTGCCCGGATGAATATTTGCAAACGCTCTCGTAAGATATAAATCAAAGCCGCCAACGTTTTATATGGAAAAACGAAAATTCGCCCAAGGGAGAACGTCATAAGACATCACTTCTTCGGTATTCGTGTAGTACGTGTTTCGTTTGAAATAAGAAGACCGCTGCAATCTGACGCCTAGAGTGATTCGAAAATATTTCATTGTTGAATATGTTCCGCGTATATTAGATACCGCAGAGTTCTAAATGTGCTGAAGTACATCTGCGTTAATTACATTTTTCATTCTACGCCGTATATCACACAGTATGATAACGAATTTTAATGAATATGACGACGCTTTCACCGGGCTGCACGTGAATCCCGGCGCTCTGTACAATTTTTAACGAGCCCTATTCATCTTTTCAACGCTAGGAAGAATAATATCTTTTTCGGAAATTATAAAGGTAAATAATTGAAAATACTGTTAATATTACTAATGTTATATTTTTTCACATATTACTCGAACGACATTCACAATTCGCAAAACATAACATTATTTATATTGTGTAATAAACTTAAAATTAAAACGAATGACTAATATATACAAAAAAACACAATAAATACTATAAAATAGTGCGACCAGTTTCGTCACTTAATTTACGGACTGAATTTTATTTGTTGTTATTTATGTTAATATTTTATTTGTAAAAGTGACTCGAATGTTTTGTATTTTTCCGCCTGATATAACAAAAAAATAATAATGTGTCGGGTAAAGTTTTTACTTTTTGAAATTATTTAATCCGTCAATCAGCATGTCAAATTTCTTTTTTTCTTTTCCTTTTTTTTTATTTTTTTTTTGTTGCAAATAATAGGGAATACATGTATAATTTTTGATATTTCGCCTGGGACAGGTATTCTCGTATTTTAAAATACCAGTAATTAAGGATTTTTTCTCTTTCCGCTTTTTTATCATATTTTTTTTCTTTTAATCGACGAAATATATTTATTTATTAACTACACATCAAAATGCTAATCTATTTGTCTGCGACATTTTTGTAATATAGTTTCCGCGGTCAGTTTATATTATATAGTAAGTTATAACAAATACAAGTATAACAAACGATGTTTAAGAATAAAATGGATGCTTACTTAGAAACGTTTTCAGATACGACTCATTATTATCAGCTAAAAACACAACTCAATATATGTGATCAGAGACAAATTCCTGTTAAAAGATTCTTTATCACTTTATATTTCTAAATTTTAAAATTTCATATAATTTTGAAACATTTTAAAATTTCTATAAATCGAGTAAGAAAAAAAGCTGAATAAAAGTACAATGGGTAGTAAACACATAATTTATAAAATAATATCAAAAGAACTGAATAAGAATTATAGAAGATTAATCGAGACAACCAAATTTAATAGATGGAAAAAAATTGTTGAAGACTCGAAGCCCTATAAAATAGTTTTCGAAAAGTTTAGAAAATTTCAATTTCCAGCTTTAAAAGTGTCCTACGTATTAATTATAAAAACTGAAGATAAATGTACTACTCTGCTCAACAACTTTTTCCCCAACAAAAAGGATATTGTTATTCAAGAATTAAAAATTGTCGAAAAAGTTAGAAATTTTAATATTAATAATTCGAAATTAACAGCTATAATTAATAAAATTAATAATAAAAAAGCTCCAGCTAGTGATCGTATCTCTAATGCAATAATCAAGTTGATTCACTTCAAAGATCCCGAACTATTCCGAATAATTATCGAAAACTGCATTAAATTCCAGATGTTTCCTAAAGCCTGGAAAACCGATGATATTTTACTTATCAACAAACCGAATATTGACAACATGCAACGGATATAGGCCGATCACTTTGTTAAATGGCATTAGTAAAGTGCTCGAAAAAATAAATAACGAAGAATTATTGCGGATATGGATACGAAAAACATTCTTTAGAAAAATCAATTTGGTTTTCGTCGTGGTCATTCGCCTGAAACAGCTATCAGATGCTTATATAACTATATTGACGGTGCTTTATCAACTAATAAAATCAACGTGGTGATTACTTTTGATGTAAACTTTCGACAACTGCAGGCATTCCAAGATAATCGAAATCCTTAAACAATATAAAATTAACGGAACAATTATAAACTTAATTATTGACTACCTTTCGGAAAGGAAAGCTAAAATCAAATTGGATAACTTTTCATTTGAACAGAAACTGTGGTGTTCCTCAGGGTTCGGTCTTGGAGCCGACACTCTGGAATGTGCTCTATTCCTGTGTTCACAAAACTATGGATGATTTTTGTATAAAATATAAAATTTTGGCTGAATTTTTTTATTTTCGCGGATGATTTATGTGCTGTAATAACTCTGAATAATGCAGATGAAATCGATAATTAATAGAGTTATTCGTCACAAGCTAAGCAACATATTTTCTGACTACGGTCTTGAGTTTTCCGTAGAAAAGTCTGCCTTGATGATAATGACTAATAAACCATGTACAAATTTCAGAGCTAAATTAAAAAATAATAAACTGCTTTACGATCAAACAATACCCATTGTTAAATTTGTTATATATCTCGGAATAATTATAGATAATAAACTTAAATTTAATCGTCATATTAAATATATTTAAATGACAACATCGATAAAGTATTTTACAGGCTATTAAAACTTCAATCAAATATTGGAGGTGTTAAATATAAGGGATCAGCTATAATGTATAAGGGTATTGTGCAATCTATCTATAATTGCGGTGCAAGTACATACATATTAAAATTAAATAAATTAGCGTTTAAATCGATTATAAGTAAACAAAGAAAAATACTGCTCGACGTTGGCTCATTATATAGAACTGTGTCGACAGCTGCGGCTCCAGTGATCGCCGGTAACTACCCCCTATAGAGATTTATGCTTGCTCAAGGCGGCGTTAACAGCTGAATTTAGGATGTACAAGCCAGATAGAATTAATAAAGCTCTAGTTAGTGACCTTTTTGCTTAGTTCTATGAAACGAACGTAATATATGATGAGGTTTTGCAGATGTTAAAAGTTTTAAAAACTATATTAACACATCGGTCAACAACGTATGGCAGGATCGTTGGAATAATCAAACTACTGGTGGACAAACGTACCTGTTTTTTCCAGATATAAAAGTAAGGCTTGGTTAGAAAAATTTGGACATTAACTACTTCACCAGTCAGGCTCTTTCCGGTCATGATAATTTTTGTCTCTATAAGAAAAGACTTAACATTGTCATGACCGTTGTGTATTTTGCGACATGAATGTAGCGGATTCGGTCTTCTATGCCTTGTTTCAGTGCACCTAATTAATTGATGTTCGAAAAAAGTATAATATTCACGGTAGACAAATTAATGGTGATTCTAGTATATTAATAAGTCGGATTTTAAACCTGTAATGAAATTCTTAAAATCAACCATGTTGTTTAGAAATAAAAATGGGGTCCCTAATTATTGCTAAGAATATTGCATATATCACTATCGTGGTAGCAAAATATTAAAAATAAATAAATAAAAAAAAAACAAAAAACTATTTATTACTAGACTACGACCGAGTTCTTGCTCTATACTTCCTCAAAGCGGAACTGAGATAAATTTACTGTCGGAGAAAATCACGTAGCTTCTAAGTTTACAGAATCACATGTCCAGGCATTATTCTTTCCAAAAATTGACCAGTATAACCGACAGCTAGATCAATATAAAACCGTAAAACTTTAATTTCCACAAAAAAAAAAAAAAACAGAAATTTAAGTAATAATAATGATAAATCTATACTGCATTCACTGCGAACTAATGAGTTAGTATTTATTTTTCAATAACTTTTCCACGACCAAGGGATTATTATATATCGATAATTCTAGTAAGCTTTTATAATACGAACTCGCCATTAGGATCGTCATCAGACTGCTTTTGGTTTGACGCGAGTTCGAAAATTTTCCACCTATCATATTTGAACTTGGAATCGTTTCTCGACATCGCCGAATCGTCGCATTTAACAAGGTCGCTACATCGACACTAAGCTGCATACCGGAAATACAATACACTTTCGCCTGTCAATGCGCTTCGGTCGTACGTTAACCTTACAGACATTTCTCTCCCGTTTCCGAAAATTTGTCGACTTATACAAAATTAAATTAGTACAAATTGGTACCCTTACCGCTGACAGATTTCTCAAAACAAACAGCGTCTGTTGAACACACTCCGGCGCGTACAGCTGGTCCGATTCATGACAGACCCAGTGTTCATCCTTAATTCATCCGCGCAAAAAGCTTCATTACAGTACTGTGTTGTGTACAATAACCAGTGCGAACAGTGCCATTATAATAATTCGCCCGCTTCTTGCACTCATTTGCCTCCGTGAAAGACTTCTGGTTCCATTTCTTTGGCCGAATTTTCCGCATCTACATTTATCATTTTTAGCAGACAGATATATAAAGTCGTTTCGTGTTCGTTATCGTAACAGTCGAGACTGTTTGCAGAATTCTCTTTGTGATATTGTACGCGGTTTCGCTTTGAATTAATTTCTCTAATTAGCCGAAATAGCATGCCTACGATGCTCTTCGAAAATATTCAAAAAATCGGTCAAGAAAGTAAATGTTGACCGATATTAGTCGATTTTTAAAACCAGTTTAAACTGAGTAATAAATTTTACAATGAAACCGTTGTTATTCGCGATTACCGCCACGCTATACGTAAATTTTGTAATTGCGACTTCGTATTTAACTACTTACTACTAATGATAAAATGCGATGCTGAAGAACCATAAAACTTTGATAAATTTTACTGATGAAAAATACAGCGTTCTATTTTACAAAAACTGACACAAAAAGCGTTCAAAGTAATTTTCCTTCATAGAAAGTTATTAAAACACTGAAAAATAAATTTATTTCATTTATTAAAAAACCGTTATACAGATACGTTTCCTGTCGTTTTTTTTTTTTTTTGTTTTCTTAAATCACCAGAGATGTATAACACACTATCACTGACTGATGACAGAAGCAACGATTTCTCGTACTTCCCTAAACCGTGAGGTTTAAAAAAAGGTCTGTTGAAATTTCGAGCACCGATTGTACCTAAAAGTTTTTCAATTAGAGAATGTAAAAGTCAAAGCAACGAAATCGGCATCCGAATAATTCGCGATTCGTTTGACACATTTTAATATCGGGAAACTGATTTTCTCCGTAAGTGAGATATTTAGGGTAAGAAGCGCAACTCTTGCCGCTGAGATTCGCATCGAGAACGTCTCTAGTTGCGCGACCGAATTTTTACCGTAAAAGCTGAAAATTATTTTGGTAAATAATTTTACAGCTTTGATATGCGCGTACGACTAGTTCCGACAGTAACATTTCCTTTTGAAACACAACACAGAACGGACGTCTTCCACCTGCTGCCAGGACGGCGTACATCGTTATTTTCGAAATTCAGTCATCTTCCATCCTCAGCACAAGTCCCGTCTCCAATTCAGGCGCTTCCTTGCCAACATTTGTTTCACTACTGATCGGCAGGTTGCTCTCACCAAAATTTCGTCATTTTATATACCTTGAAAAATTCTTGGTAGAAATCTTTGATGACATACATCAACATTCCCAAGTTGTTTATTCGATATCGGTCACCTTTCATTGTATACGCTCCCCTTCCCCCTTTAGTACCAATCGAAATATCTTTATTTGTACGTACACGAGCTATTGTCTAATGTGGGTCAGTCCTTGCTCTTTTAAGCCAAGATGAAATTTTATCATCTAAACGTCGTCTTTTTTGTTTACACAACTATGTCCGTTCATTTACTTAACTTACGCTTTGTCAAAATCTACGTTCAGCCCGAAATCTTTATATATCACCTCCAAACGCTTCTCAACTTCTTTCAATTCATTTGCCTTATCGCTGACTGTCACGTAGCCACCGCTACGTATTGCAGGCTAGAGCTTTTGTTAGATTTTTTAAACTTGGCAAGATTTTTTATAGTCCACCGTCAAAGTGGAATCTACAAGTCTGGCACGTCTTTTTCGAATACACGTCTGAATATTAAATATGTACCGTACTCACGGTAAAAGTTAAAAAGTGTACATGCTGTAACCGTGCTTTACCTCGATGTTTACCTTAATTAGTCGAGTGTAACCAGTATCACATACTACAGCTGCTTTAATTTGATCACGAAGCTGTGTTATACATAGCATTCTCGACCGGCAACCTACCGCCTTAAATATTCATAATCCTTTATTAACAGATCAAATGTTTTTGGAATATCGATAAAAATCACATATAGTGTAGAAGCCTACTCTCTACTTTTTTCAGTAAGCTGTAATGAAAAGATTGTATCAGTGAAACGATACTGGTTTTTTCAGAACAACCAACTGACTAGAACCCTTTAGTTTTTCAGGTATAATTTTACTAAATACCTTGCCAACGTGTAGGAAAATTATGCCTACGAATTCTGTGCGGTACGCTCTGGCAGCAACCCGAGCCAAGGAGTCTGCCGCTTCATTACCGAAGATGCCCGAATGACTAGGAACCCGTAGTAAATATCAATATAAATGGAACGAAAAGAAGAAAGAACGTGGATAAGTGAGCGTATGCGGAGTATGATAAAATCATAGGAATGATCAGGTAGGGGAGAATGAATTAAGGGGCGGTCATGGAGTCAGATATAATCAAGAGTTTAGAGGAAAGATGATTGGAGAAAATGGAAATAATTGAACGTAGGATAGCCATCAATACGTTTATGAATGTAGAACAGAAAGGAGGCAAGCGAAAAGATTCTGAAAAGCCAAAATCTGGGAGGATAAAGGAGACACCGACAAGATCTGGCTTCTTCGAACCATCTGTAAACACGGTTGCATGCGAAGGAAATTGAGAATTGATAAAACTGTGGAATTCCTGATCGAATATCATTGTTAAATAGTACTATCCATTTTAGGTCTTTTTTTTTTTTTTAATTTGAGAAAAAACGGAAATAACAGTTGCTGTAGAGAACTAATTTCATCGAAAATTTTTGATATTGATGGCAATAAGATGGATGATTCCTTTGCAACTTCTTCTATTTCCAGGAGCGTATTTTTGGACGCATTCTCAACCCATAATATTAGTGCCCTTCTTTCGCTCATTCCAAATTATGGCTCAACTATTATTCTTCTTCACTTTCTAATCCTGCCTTCGTTTACCTATTCAACGGTCTCTTCAACTTCATCCATGGTTTTCTTGATACTTACTCTCTCTCAAACGCTCTACAATCATTGCTATTTGTCACCTTCGCTCTAACACCATTGTCTCTCTCCTGCATCACTTTTTCCGGTTTTCATATATATCTACTCCATTTCGTCCTTTTCATCCACTATTCATATACTTTCCTTGTAACGCTGATCAAATTTCATTTGAATGTCCTTCTCTGCTGAGCAGGCGTCCTATTCTTCGCTATTAAAACTTCGTACACCTACTCTTTATAATGCTGTTTCTTGCATTCTCTCATTCCCTTCTGCTTCAATTATTCCTGTCTTTGAATTATTCTTATTCTCTGTCCTTAAGCGCATAAAAATAACAAATTCATTTTGTCCTCCTTCCCATTTCTTGGGCTAATGTCCTCGTTGACAAACTCATTAAAAAAATAAATAAATAAATGAAATTCGATAATGACTAATTTTTTAAAAGTTGTAATATGTACATTTCATATATAAGAAATAAAAGATCCTGTTTGTCAGTCGGGGGTGAACACGCTACCACGCGGTCTCACGGTTGAAAGGTCTGTCGCGATCTAACAAAAAATTTCCCTCAACTAAAAATCAGACAGAGCTATGATTTTAAAAATATGTAAAATCAACAACCGACAGATAGTTTTTATTCTTCACTTTACGCACACAAAATAGTCCGTTATAAATCCCCCGGTTTCGAGTTAGCCACTCTGTAAAATCTCTCGTAATTACATACTTAAGAAAATATGTTCTCCACCCACAGGCGGCGTAAAGCGTGGGCGACGTGGGCCACCGCCTACGGTCTCGCGGTCCAAGAGGCCTCGAGCCTCAAAGGTTTATGCATTAGGTACTTAAAAGCCATAACTGTGACGAAAAAATGTTACTCGTCATAAAACGATAAATATAATTAGCAACTCGCCGAACTGTCACTTTTTTTTTTAAATTTAATTTTGATCAAATTTGGGTGTTGCTTTGTTAGTCGTCGATTTATGCTCGTTTTGGGCTACCAGTAAACTAATCAAACATATACAACAATAAATTTTTTGTATTCGAATACAATCAATTGAAAGAGCTATTCTTTTCCCTCTACAAATGCAGACAAACGAACCAGAAAACAAAGAGCATCCAAATGCGGTAGAAACCAGAGACAATGGAGCAAACGTGGACTTCAAACCTCCACCATCAAAACTGAAAAAACAAAAATTGCCTACTGTTGAGCTCCTAAAGCCCGCAGAAAGCAACATCAACAATAAAGACTATCCATTGTCTTTTAATGACTTCGTAGCCTTAATGGAAACGATTCAAGGACAACACGACCCGGCGAGTATAGTAGCCAACTTCACTGAAGACATAGATGGATTTATTCACATGCTCTCAGATAATTACTCCTTACTTCAAAACCGATCAATGAAGACACGTTTCACTAAGCTAATCAACAAACTTGCTAGGCAGTCGGATTCAGATCAAACAGCAGACTAAACATATTTGAAAGCTAATAGTGGTCATGGTTCGTAACATTATCCTGCAGTGGAACTGTCGAGGATTCTACCCTCAACTTGCTGAATTAAAGCTGCTTATTGCAAATCACTCCCCTGCTGTGGTATGTCTACAGGAAACTCATTTGAAGCCCACAGATAACCCAGCCCTACAAAACTACTCCCTTTTCACTTTCAGCAATGATCAAGGGTTTAGAGCAAATGGAGGGGTTACCATTATGGTCCACTCATCTGTCCCAGCAACACAGTTGAATTTTAGTACCCCCTTACAAATGATTGCAGTGGTCGTCCATCTTCCTCAGATATCTGCCACCCCGATAACTCTATGTAACTGCTATGCGCCTCCGAATTATATAATTACTGCAGATATGTTTCAGTCAGTACTATCACAGGCCAGCCCGCCACTAATATTACTCGGTGATTTTAATGCCCACTCACCTTTGTGGGGAGCAATACTGGAAAACAGACATGGCTCTGTCATCAATAAACTGGTCCTAGATAACGATATGATACTGCTTCCCTCCCCAGGTTACACCCATTTCAATCTGTCCCATAATACATTCTCAACAATCGACCTACAACTTGTTTCCACTTCCATCTTCCCTCACCTGAGCACTTTTGTGCTACAGGACTTATGCTCTAGCGACCATTTTCCTATACTCATATGCCCGTCCAAAGCCCTCCCTACCCAAACCCCCCCCACCTAAGCCTCAATTTCTATTCCGCAAGGTGGATTGGGATATGTTTTCAGTTAAAGTAAACGTTCCCAGCGAGCCATCCGAATCTTTATCAGAGAACATCCTTTATCGACGTTATTACGAATGCTGCTCTAGCATCCATTCCTAGGTCTGTCCCAACAAACAGATCCCGACGGGTCCTATGGTGGTGCCCCGAAATAGGAACAGCCATACGCCAACGTAAACATGCCCTTAGGAAGTTTAAATCAACAGGCTTATATCCTGATTTGATCGAATTTAAAAAACGCCGTGCAGCTGCGAGGAGTCTCATTAGGCGCAAAAACCAGGAATCTTGGCAGCAATTTATGCATTCAATCTCCATAAATACTTCTAGTCACAATATTTGGCACAAAATTAAGGCACTGAACGGTATTAATCGTGCGACCCCTTCCTTTTCGATAAACCAGAATGGTTCCATGTTATCTGACCCGTTGGAAGTCGCAAATGCTTTTGCGAATCATTTTGCAATGGAGTCATCCTCATCGTCATATTCGTCTGCCTTCTCTTTAAAGAAATATTCCACGGAACAACAACCAATAACTATCATCTCTGACTCCTCACTTTCCTACAATTGCCATTTCACCATTTCTGAACTAGACTATCAACTCCAGTACCATACTGCAAACATCGCGCCTGGGCCCGATTCCATCCATCCTTATATGTTAAAACACGTACCTCCGTCAGCGAAAAACTTCCTCTTACATATCTATAACCAAATATGGTTCTCCGGATCGATCCCTGAGCCATGGATATTAGTAGTTGTTATTCCTATTCTGAAGCAAAATAAAGATCCTCTTTTTCCACAAAACTACAGGCCTATATCCCTCATAAGTGTAATCGCAAAAACGCTGGAAAAAATGGTTAATCGGCGTCTCCTTTTCTTCCTTGAACAGAATAATCTCCTATCCTCGTCACAAGCCGAAGGGCGTAAGAAGCGTACTGCAGTTAATCATCTGCTGAGCCTACAAAGGCAAATATTAACAGCATTTCACAGACGCCAACATGTATACTCCGTCTTTTTCGATATAGAAAAGGCGTTCGACAGAGTATGGCGATACGGCCTCTTATCCAAGCTGACAACAGCTGGTATAATTGGAAACATGGCCAAGTATCTGAATAATTTTTTAACAAACAGAACGTTCCATGTTAAGATTGGTTCGTCAACATCGAGCACCATTCAAACTGAGAATGGCTTACCACAAGGATCTGCCCTTAGTGCAACCTTGTTTATTTTTTATATCAATGATATAAATGATTGTATTGCTCCGCCTGTAAACGCCCGGCTCTACTTTGACGACTTAAACATTTCCCTGTCTTCCAGTTTTCCAGCAAATGCTCAAAAAATCCTACAAAAAAAACTATTTCAAAACTACAATCCTGGTGTAACAATAATGGTCTTGTGTTTTCTCCATCTAAGTCTATCTGTGTTGATTTCTATAGGGGACGTCAAAACTCTTCCAGCATTCGCCTCAATCTAGAAAATTCCTCACTTCATTTCCACCCTACTGCTACTTTCCTTGGACTACTGTTCGATCAAAAGCTAACTTGGCGATCCCACATATCCAATCTTAAAGTTAAATGTCATAAATTCCTATCTATTCTTAAATATGTATCAAACACAAAGTATAATGTACCTCCGAAAACTCTCCTCTCCATATACAAATCCTTAGTCATTTCCAGAATAAACTACGGGTCCCAGGCGTATGCGTCAGCCAGTCCCTCTTTACTTAAATCCCTTGATTCAATACACCACACGGCGCTCCGCACGATACTTGGCGCACATAGAACTTCACCGTCTGTAAGTTTGTGTGCCTTGTTAGGCGCTCCCCCACTAAAGTATCTCCGAACCTATTATTACCACCGTGAGACCCTCGCTCTTTTCTCTAGTAAACGTGCCTGTCCTATCGACACAAATGACCTCCCCAACACCCCAGAGTTCCCTAATGACCCTCTCCCAGAAATCCTGGCTCTCCTATCGCAGCACAACGTGAGCGTAATCCCTTTCCCTAACCTAGCTCCTAACATCATGATTCCGCCGTGGGCCCCTTCAAACATTGATGTTAACTTTTCCCTGACGAAGTATAATAAACCCCTGCACCCGAACATCGTTCAGTTGACAACAGCAACAATGCAAAAATACCCCGACCACCTCTTTTTCTACACGGATGCTGCCAAGGCTACCCCAGAGGCTACTTCTTCCCCAACCGCCTGTTCCTTTGAAGTCTGCGACGTGATTCGAAGCATTCGACTGAATGACAATTGCTCGGTACTGGATGCAGAAATATACGCAGTATTTTTCTGTTTGGAATATTTTCTTTCTACAGAGCCTACATCACAGAAAGCCCTGCTGGTATCTGATTCATCCGCGGCCTTATTGACAATTTCTAATCCCCTCACCAAACATCCTGTAGCAATTCGAACCCAGCAGGTATTATAAGAACTTATTAAGAGACAGTGCTCCGTATCCTTTCTGTGGGCGCCCAGCCATGCAGGGATTCCTGGAAATGAACGCGTCGATACATCCGCCCAAGCAGAAATATATTGCCCCTCGCCTAGTAACAGCCCACCTCCACCTTATCTCTCGAACATAATCTTCAATAATCTCACGTCTTTATGGAAAACCCATTGGTCCTCGTGTCATACTTTCTCGAGGTTAATTAAACCCTCAACGAAACCATGGTGGCCAGAAAAAAGCATTTCCCGCAGAGATTTCTGTGCACTTAGCCGCTTGCGCATAGGCCATACGGCCATGTCGCATAATTTTATTTTGCAAAGAACCCCCTCTCCTACGAATTGTCCTTTCTGTGGCCAAGATGTTGCTCCCTCAACTTCCCACATACTGCGCGACTGTCCAGCATTATCACCTCACCGGCCCCCTTCAATTAATAACAAAACAGTCACCAACATTCTTGAGAATTCCCCCGATGCAATTTTATCCATAACACAATTTATCAGAACTAGCGGAATAATCAGATATCTATAAAAACAAACTGCGCATCTTCGTACTGTAATAGCCACAGCAGTTAAACACGGTACAGGATGTTGCTTTCACAAAAAAAAAAAAAAAAAAAAAATTGATTCTTTTTTCTTTCGTTATTTAATTATTATACGTTAGAAGTACCACTACGATTGACACACTGTTGAATCTAGTGGTATTTTTAACAAATTCTTTTAACGTTAAAGACTGTTCAGATAATCGTCCATCTTATTTAGGAGAGCAACAGCACTGCATTGCTTTCGCGGGAAATCCCATTCAGCCAGAAATGGCGGGATTTCCCATTCCGTATGTTTGGTTTATTTTCACACTAATCAAAGTATCACACCCAGTTTTGCGCCTCGTATGAATCTGTGTGTTATTATTTTGTCTTTCTGACAGTATTTGATGTGAGAATAAGTGCGGTTTATTGTTTGATAACGATTGATAGCTACTTCTTAAATAAATAGGTAGTCTATTTAATCGGTCCGGTTCATTGAACTAAAATTAATAAATGGTTTTTGTTTGAAGTTTGTAGTTTTATGTCAACACTACGTGATAATGAAAGAACTCTTTCATGTTCAGAACTTTTAAATTTCCTTTTTTGATGTGAAGAAATTATCGGATTTCTTGCTGCCACTGAGACGATTGGAGAATATTTGACTAACGCAATATGGGAGAGCTTGAAAAAAAATGTCTTAAATATTCAAAACTGTCCTGGCCAAGGATAGGTGTAAATATGGCAGGCGTAAATGATGGAGTCAAAACTCGAATATTAAACACTAATCCTAGGACATCTTTTACACCCTGCGGTTGTTATAGCTGAAACCTGCTGTTACTAGAGGCAACTAATTCTTCTGCGGTAGAAAAAACCTTTTTTTGGTTTTATTCAAAAAATTTATTTGTTATTTTGGAATTAATCAAAGGCGAATTAAAGATTACTATGAAGCCTTTATCAGGCACAAGCCGGGAGAGAAAAATGAAAGCATTGAAGGCCATATTATTGCAATTTGATGATGTTGCTGAACGCATCGAAAGCTGAACAATCTGGCACACTCAGTTATTGTGATTCGGTTTTAAACAAAATGCTCAGTTTCGAATTTATTATATCATTACATATGTACGGTATGAGATATTATTGCGAGTTAATATCATAAGCAAATTATGGCAATCTGTAATTGCTCTTGAACATTTGCGTACATTTTGTGATTGGGTCAAAAAATACACCGAAAAACTGAATTCGGAAAATGTTTGTTTGATGCTCATTTTATTGGGAAAAACAGTTATGATCTACTAATGGACTTTAAAAATAAAAGGGTAACCCCAAAAAGAAAAGGATGTTCGATTATGAAGAAAACGATCAAATTGTACAGTCTCCTAATAGACGGTATGAAACAAATTTTTTTTTTTTTTTTAACACCATGATTGATTCTATAATAAGCAATATGGATTCAAGATTTATTTCTTTTAAATAATATTTTGAAAATTTTGGTTTTCTCTATGATCTAAACAAGTTAAAAAGTATATTCCTAAAGAGCAATTATTAAAAAACTGTCAAGATTTACGTACTGTCCTGCGAGTAGGTGAGAGCCGCGACTTCTAATGTTACGAATTGTATGAAGAATTAATAACAATGCTCTCTCAAATTTACCCAACTTCATTAAAGATGTGAAACATCCGCTGCAATACATAATAGAAAAAAAAAAAAGAAAGCTTGAAAGAAAGTTACCCAAATATTGTCATTCAAATTTTCTTAACAATACCGGTAAAATGTCCGCTGAAAGGAGCTTTTCAAAATTAAAACTAATTAAAAATGATTTAAGAAATACAAGGGGGTCAAGAAAGACTTTCAGCTTTGGCAGTTTTATCTATTGAAACGGATACACAGCATCTAAGCTGAATTACGATAGTATTATTAAGGAACTATTCAGTAAGGCTAAAAGTAGGGAATTTCTGTTTCTTTAATTCTTTTTCTTTTTTTATTTTTTGTCAAAGAATGTAGTTTGTATTTTTAAGAATAAAAAGTGGACAGTTGCAATAGTTTTCTATTTTACAAAATCCGTTTTCTTACGCCACCAGAGGGCCTCGCAAAATATACCTTGCCCGCATAAAATTTAGGTCTTATCCCGCCACTGTCTCCACCCACATCCCCGTTTTGTTCTGCATCGAGCATTTTATTAAAATTAATCTATTACCACAACAGCGAAAAGTTGGGCAAGGATTTAAAATTTGAATAAAAATACTATTTCCGGAAACAACTACTAAAAGTTTTAAAATTCTTTATAAAAACTAATAAAGGACACTTTTATTTTTTTCCAAACTAAAGGGAACGCTTGTATCTTCAGATCTTGTCGTAGAAGATTAATAATTTCAGTAACACAAAAAATAAAGAGACGGAACACGATGTTTTTACTCGCGCCAGAAATTAATAAAATGTTTTTTTTTAAATTTTCTTGGGTTTGCTAACAGAGAGCATTAGCCCGGTAAAATGGAAGAGTTCGATTAAACAGCGTGGAAGCTATATTTATATTATTTACCGTATTAATCATTTTATTTCAATTATTTTTTTTTTTTTTTTTTTTTTTTAAATTTAAGAAGGGGTACTAAACCACTCGCTGCATGTAACTACCTCGGTTATCGCAGTGAGTGGACCTACGTTTAAAACATACTCCTTAGCTCGCTAGCCTGAACGAAAGTCATAAGATTGTTCAAAGCAGTAGGGGTATTTTTTTTTTTTTTTTTTTTTTTTTTTTATATTATTTTATTGATACAATCTTAATTTATAATTAAATAAGTATCTACTTTAATAAATGTTGCCTTAAACTAAGCCAGTAGGGGTATTTGAGAGGATGTCTTCAATCGATGTGATCTGGCCTCGCCGTAACCCATTTAGACGTGTGCATTTCAGCAAGATATGCGAAACTGACGGGTATTCATCGGTAGAACAAAGTGGGCAGGTACTTGGCTTTGGGGCTTGTTTGAGGATATAGTCGTGGGAAAAGGACGTATGTCCCGTTCTCAGGCGATTGATTGCCGGAAACACTTTGCGTTCTGTTCCGACTGGAGGCCACCATGGCTCCGTCGTAGGCTTCAGTTCCCTGAGGAAGGTCGACTGAGACATCCAGTCATGACTCCACTGTGCGAAGACCGTATCTGACAGGAAACCTCTCAGAGATAATGGACCAAAAGCAAATAACGGTATTGGGCACATCATGAATGACCGAGCGACCAGGTCAACCCGCTCATTCCCCGGAACACCGGCATGACTGGGGACCCATAAAAAAACAACTCGGCATCCCCTTCGGCTCAGCTGGTATAAGATAGCCAGGACTTCTAGGACCATTGGTGATTCCGGGTGATCTGACTGCAAAGCACGTATGGACTGCAAGGAATCAGTCACCAGTAAGATTCCGATCGGTTGGGATCTCAGTTCTAAGTATGCCTGAAGACAAAACAACACAGCATACATTTCGGCTTCCGCAATGGATACAACGTTGTTCAACCGCATGCCCTCTGCGATTCTGTCTATTTCGAAAGCGCATGCCGCTGGGGCAGCCTTGGACTCATTAGCTTTGGATCCATCAGTGTATGCTTTCGAGAACGTGGTATATTTATTAATAATATTTAGTGCCCTGTGCCCTCGCAGCGCCGGTGGGTGATTATTATCAGTGAGAGTTGTGATAGCTTCTACCTGAAAAGAAGCCCAGGGTAGGGGTAATTTTGAAAAGTCCGTTCTGGGTGTTAAGTTGGGCTTTATGTTATTTTGCAACAAGATTGCATTGACTTCAGGTAGGTTATCCTTGGGAAAATCAGGCTCCGTAGTTACGTCGCAATGATTCTCCGCAGCCCATGAAAGCATATCGCGATAAGTGAAGAACTTTCTGTTGTAAGACAACGGTGGTATACCAGCTAACGAACATAGGCTTTTAGCTGGAGATGTACGATGGGCGCCAAGTATCATGCGAATAGCGGCGTTATGGATTGGGCCCAGTGTTTTTAACAGGGAACCACTCGCTGACGAGTACACCTGACTCCCATAATTGATTTTGCTGAGGACCAGTGCTTTATAAATATTTAAGAGAAACTTTGGCTGAACATTAAATTTGGGATTTGACAAGAACTTGATTACCCTTAAAGACTGAAGGGATTTAGTTTTTAAATCAGATATAAAGGGCTTCCACGTCAGGTTGGCGTCCATCAAGATGCCTAGGAAAGTTGCTGTTGTTTTATAAGGAACTGGACTATTGTTCACTTGTAGTGATGGCGGATTCTGAACAGGACGACCTCTATGGAACACAACGTATTGAGACTTCTGAGAGGAGAAATCCAGTCCATTCTTTCCTGACCATTGCTGCAATCTATTAATTGTATTTTGCAGGATAGACTGGGCCAAGGAAGGGATGTTAGATGCCACGGATATGTTTAGATCATCTATATATAGGCGAGCACTTACTGGAGGCCTGATGTAGTCAACAATATCGTTTATATAGAGAATAAACAGGGTAGCACTTAAGGCGGAACCTTGAGGTACCCCGTTCTCTATTGGAACTTTTCTCGATATCGAGGAGCCAATTCGGATTTGAATCCATCTATCGCTCAGATAGTTGTGAATGTATCGCCCCAGCTTACCGCCCACCCCGACCGCTTTTAATTTCCGAAGCAAGTGTTGCCTCGATACGCGGTCGAATGCCTTCTCCATATCGAAGAATACTGCATAAAGGTGGTGTCGACGATGAAAGGCAGATACAATTTGTCTTTGAAGGCTCAATAAATGATTAATGGTTGACTTTGATTTTCGGCCTCCAGCTTGAATTGGTGATAGGACAGCGTTTGCTTCAAGGAAATGCAGAAGTCGCCTGTTCACCATCTTTTCCATCGTTTTAGACAGGACAGACAGCAATGATATTGGTCGGTAACTTTCAACTTGGAAAGGATTTTTATTCACCTTTGGGATAGGAATGACGGTCGCAACTTTCCATGCATCCGGAATAGCCCCAGCTGACCATATCTGATTATATATATTCAGTAGGAATTCCTTAACATGGCCCGGGAGATATTTCAACATGTAGGGGTGTATCGAATCTTCACCGGGTGCACTGTTCCTGGTGTGATACTTAAGTTGGAACTCTAGTTCAGCCATAAAAAAGGGGCAGTTATAAGGATCGTCAGCATTGGAATCGAAATTAATGGACTGTTGCTCATAAAGTGTTTTTTGCTGTTGGAAATTGCTGGAATACTTCAGTACCGAGAATTCTGTGGAAAAATAATGTGCAAATGCTTCTGCAACATCTCTAGTCTCTGTTATGTGAACTCCATTGACTTTTAATGTTGGGTGCGTCCGGGTACTATTGCTGTTACTAATAGTTCTGATTTTTCCCACATTACGTGAGCATTAACTGTTTGAGGAATTGATGCTGCAAAAGAATTCCACGACTCCTGTTTTTTGCTGCGGATGAGGTTTCGGGCAGCTGCTCTACACTTCTTAAATGTGATTAGGTCCTCAACCTTTCCAGTTGACTTAAATTTCCTGAGAGCCCGTTTTCGCTCTGTTATTGCTTTTTTAATGTCATCGCACCACCACGGAACTGGTCTGCTCCGCTTTCTTTGTGATACTTTTGGAATTGTTGCGTTGGCTGCCTCCGAAATCACATTTTTTACGACATTTATATTGATTTCTATTGACTCTGTTGGTTGAGGAAGAGTCGTCACTCTCTTCGAATATGCTTCCCAATCTGCTCTTTGAAAAATGAAACGCGGCATTAATCCATCAAGCTGGTTGGGTGTCACTGTACTTTTAAATTCTATTATTATAGGAAAGTGGTCGCTCGAGCATAAGTCATCCATCACCCGTAGGGAAAATTTAGGGGCCAGCATGCTTGAGCACAGGGCTAGATCTATCGTTGAGAAAGTGTGATGCGTAAAATTAAAATGGGTGGGTGAAGTTGTAGTGAGTAACACCAGGTCGCTATTAATCACAATATCGGATAATACTCGTCCATGCTGATTTGAGGACAACGAGCCCCATAATGGCGAGTGAGCATTAAAGTCTCCGAGGAGCATTGCATCACTTCCGAGCGCACTGATGAGGGAATCCATTTGGCTGCGGGTTACCTCGCTTCCAGGAGGTAGGTAGCAATTACAAATTTTTACTTCTGACGAGGAAAGAGAAGGGATGTTGACTCGTATAGTTACAGCTTGAAAAGTGGTTGTAATTGGTATCTGTTGCGCTGGTCGTGACGTGTGCACTAGCGTCGCCACACCACCACTCGCTCTCTCCCCGTTTGGATTATCATACCGGAAAATATTATAATTCTTAATAGACGTTCTGGCATCTGGCTTAAGTCTGGTTTCTTGCAGGCATACTATTAGTGGAGAAATCTCGGCTATTAGCTGTTCTAGTTCGGCCCTATTGCTTGCGAAACTTCGACAGTTCCACTGCATTATCACTCCTTTATTTTCCAAATCCATTTTTATTTTCATGAAAAAAAAAAAATTACTGTAATATTAAAGCTCTTACCGCGGGGCCGCTGAGAGTGTCTTATTTAGCAACGTTATGGTGAGGAGTCTTTATTATCTGCACGAAGTTCATCGTTATTTATCTTGTCTGGTGCGTTTTGCATTTTTGAAATTTTATTTAGTTCTTTTATTATACGAGTGCATCTATTTTTAGCGTTTGGAGCATTTAAAAATGGTTTTACCGTTGATAACATGTGTATGAGACCATCTTTGTCCTCGGTGTAATCATTAGCATAATTTATAAAATCGGGGTCTGAACATACATTTTTCATAAATAACTTGAACTCCTCATAGTTCATATATAAAGGGGAGTTTTTGCTGTTAAAGAGGTGTTTAGCCCCAGCAATTATTTTTTCTACTTCTACCGATTTATTGGGCTTTTGAGTAGGGTTGGTGGCCGCTGTGGTCGATGTAGTCGACTGAACCGAATCCATTTGTATCGGCATGGTCACAGTCTCCTGCATCTTTCCCTCCGAATCTTCATTTTCCATACTCTTCCGCTTGGTTTCTGGCTGGAAAGAAAAATTCGGCTGTAACTGATCTGCGACGGGGGGTGGCGGCGATATTGGATGGGGGCGTTTCTGGGCTGCGCTAGCTTGATCATGGGTACTTTCATCCACACTATGCCTCTGTTCGTCCTGTTGCATCGTTATGTGTTCTGGCTCGTTTACGGTATCTTCTTTAGTTTTGGTACGTTTACAATTTGTACAACCATGATCTTCGAGGTGGGTGAAAATGCGGTATTCGTGGTCATTGTGTTTAATTAGGAAAGATTCAGGGATGTGAAGGCAGTCGACGCTTTCAATGTAGACTTGTCGCCTCCAGCTAATTATGTGCCCGAATTCTGGATCGGAAGGATTAACCCGCAATATAGCTATCGGTGAGAGTTGTTTAACCCCCATGATAGACGACAAGTATTGTGCAATTATTTCGTTCGGTATGGTGGCTGAAACGTTAGACAGCACGAGTTTATTAGCCGGATTTCTCACCCTGCGTGCTTGGATTGTTTCTTCACCTATCGTTATTGTTCCGTTATTTTTGAAGAACGAGTCTGTTAGGTGGACGGATTTTAAGAAAATTATTATTCTATCCCCGCTGATACGAGAGCCGGCTGTGATATTATGAGCACCACCGACTTTGTCTTTCAGCGCTACGAAATAGTCGCGAATTGATAGAGGAGAGATGTACGGGAATATTATGCCCTGTTCGTCTTTAGGGTGTTCAAATTTCGTTAACGGAATAATTTTTTTCGTTTTTTTAATTTTTTCCGCGAAGGTTTGTTTGGATCGCGTATTTGAAAACTTAGCGGGCGCATTTATCGACAGTGGTAAAGCGGGGAAATCGTGATCAGATGTACGGCTCGGCAGTGCAGAGCTGTTCGTGTTATGTGTAATGGTTGTGTTATCAGTGAAAGAGTGTTGGTGTGTGTCTGTGTGGGGTTGTGTGTGAGTGGATGCGCGATCACTCGCATGTTTCGGTATCGAAAGAAATGAAACGGTATCACCTGATTGCTGTGGTTGTAGATTCGTTTGGTTTATCGGCGACTGAGCCGGATTCCCGGCCGATGATGAAGCGGGTAGCATCGCTTCGTTCAATTATCACCGAACGGTATGCGACGTACAGATAATACGATATTACGAGAAATCTAATTAATTATTACACTGAACGCGTTAAATACAACTTGTTAGAAGCGATACAAACAACAAGAAATCAATTATTACATTTATGTTTACCATAGTAAAAATTTTGTCTATTTTATTTTTTATTTTATCTTTTACCTTTCTATTTTTACCACTTCATTAACAAAAAATCCTATAGCTCAATTAAATCATAGCCGAAATTTATAAATTGTATATTAAAACCTTCTACAAGAATCGGTCTATCCAATGATGAAAACCGGAAAAGAATCTGTCCGGTAGTGCTTGAGATTAGTGCGCACAGACAGGCAGACATACAGATAAATTTTCCAACTTCCGTTTACATAACGTTTCATTAAATTTTGGCGAATGCCGCGTCCTGTCTCTTCTTTTTTTGCGTTACTCAAATCATTAAAGCTTTGTAACAGGATCCAAACACCTTCTTCTTCTTCTTCTTACGCCGTCTTCGAACGAAAATTGGCGATCCACATGATGTAAGATTTAAATACCGCTGCTCTGAAAATATCTTCGGACTGTCTCCTACCTGGAGACCGCTTTCCACAAATTTTTCTCGCAAGGGCTAATTTCAGTAGTCCATACTTCCCGCCTCTCATGACATATCCCAGATAGCTCATCTTGCGCTCCTTGATTGTCGCCAGCAGCACCTTTCTTTTTCTGCCAATTCGCCGCAAGACCTCTGCATTGGTTAGTTTCTGTGTCCAAGGTATCCTTAACATTCTCCTGTACAGGAACATTTCGAAGGCATCCAGTTTGGTCTCTAATGCTTTACTAAGGGTCCACGCTTCACATTCACACGTAGGAACAGATATAACATAACATTGTATCATTCGAAGCCTAGGGGCTTAAATCATCGGTAGTTGTGAAGAAATTCTTCATTACTATGAAGGCTGCTCGTGCCTGTTCGATTCTTGAACGCGCCTCTTTTCCTGGTCTACAACTTTTGTCAACTAAGGTTCCCAGATATTTGAAAAGTGATTATATATTCTTAATTAGTTTTTACAAAGAAATAAAGGATCTTGCAACAGAATTCTTAATAGTTTGCACCAGAGATTATAATTTATTGAAATCGTTGCTTAAAATTAAATTTAATAAAATGATCGACGCAGAACAAAACGGGCATGTGGGTGAAGAAGAACACGCTTTCTTAAGTATGCAATTATGAGAGATTACCCCACTGCAGATCGCAACCGATTTATGTCGGAGCATTTCATGTGCGTAAAGTAAAGAGATGAGAACTATTTGCCAGTTGGTTTATTTTATATATTTTTAAAATAAGGGCTGTGGTGTGATCTTTATGATGAAAATGGTGAATGAGAAATAGAAAACGGATTACTACAATAATGGGATCAACGGGCCCCTTCAGAAATAGCGTTCAGTTGATCTAATGAATATTTTGACAAAGGACGGCCAAATTCAAAGGAGTGCGATAACTGAAAATAAAGCTTTGAAAAAACGTTTTTTATACTACATATAAATTTTAGAAAAGCCAGAATTTTTTTTATTAATTTCTAGATACAGATTTAAACGGGTAGCGAAACCGTCAGTAGCAGCTAGTATATATGTACACATATTTATAAAAAGAAACAAAAAAACCGTATTAGAACGTAAGTAACGAAGAAACAAGCATTATCGACATTATATTTTCATTCGCATGTTATATAGTTCGATATGCAGTAACATAATAATAATAATTATTATAATTATACATATTATTTTTACTCCAGAAGCAGGGTTGAGAAAATTTTTTGTGTTTATGCGATGGAAAACTTACTTATAGAGTGACAAAAGGTACAAATATGAATTCCGAAATTTTGAGTCTATACGCCGCATTTAATCATAAATTATAGCGTCAATATTTTTTCCTAGATTTGTTTTTAATATAGTGCGGAAAAGGCGTGTACACAAAATCTGCGACATTATTACACAATTTACCCAAATTTTATATGGTTAGGTAACATTAACTTTTTTTCCTAAATTCCATCTTGAAATGCTGCGGAAATGGACATCAGTAAATTGTATTCTTTTTCTGTAAGGCCGATAGAAAGTTGAAAATAACACTATATTTCAGGCAATACTTGTACTTCAATCTTTCCTATGCTCTTTATCTCTAATCGTCTCTCGATTTAACCCCTTATTTGAACTTTTCTAGTTGTTGGGTCAGAGCCACTGGTGCGCCCAAAAATAAAAAATAATATATTATTATTTCATTAAAAAAAAAAAAATAATAATCACGTTTGAAAAAAAAATGCAGAAACAAGAGGCAAGATACCAGCGAAAAAGGAAACGGTCGATAAAGTTACAATCCTTGTTACTGTAATACTGGTACCCATAAAATAACAAACAATATTTGTCGCATCAATCAAGTTCTATCCAAAATTTTGAATTATAACGTGCAATCCCACAAACGGATCAGCTAAAATACGTCTATCTCTCCTTCTGCAACCATTCGGGGTTTTATCGTTCCAAAAATTCGTATACCTTGCACCGCTAATAGTATCATTTACGACGAGATCTACCTTATCATTCTCTTAAACAAAAACCGATGCTAACTATAAAAATGAACCGGCAACACTTTTGAATAAATTTAAATTTGCTCATATGTTTTTTTTTTTCATATTCTTTATAATACTTCTTTGAGAAATACACTCGCAAGAGGTTTTAAAAATTCAAAAAAGCACAAAATAAATATATAAATAAATAAATAAATGAATAAATAAATAAATAAATAAATAAATGAATAAATAAATGAACCAAAAATTTTAAAAAATAGCCAACATCTGCTTAGATGACACTCTCGCTATTGCATTTTCCGGCTATTCTTTCCGTGTATGCTTACATTTATTATTAAGATTTATTTTGTATTATTTATTTCCGATCTATGTTATTTTTATATCATAAATTTAGTTACGTTTATGGTTAGAGTTAAAATAACATTAATCGAACACATCGATAATGGAAAATGAAAAAAGTTCTAACACAATTGCTAGAATAGAATGGTGCATTTTGGCATCAGTTTAGCTAAATTTTCATAAAACATTTCAGTGCAGACTTAATTACTTCTATCGCAGTCAAGATATCCGCTTAAATACTTCGGAATCCCGATTAAATTCGTAATTGAAGCGAAGGATAAATTTAAGCATGAAAAATAATTATCGGGCAAAGTAAGATTAATCGCTGAAAATAAATTATACGAATAGATTGGCAGTAAAACAGGCAGTAATTAAAGTAAGACGATGGCGCTAGTTTCGAATCAAGCAAACCTTCGTGATTTACCTCGGACATAAAGAAAAAGTCTTATAATCCAACATGCTGTTTATAATTAGTTTGTACAATGCGCGTCTAAGAAAGTTAATTCGATTTAGACTGCACAGGTTTTTCTATTAATCGCACATCGCACGAATAGAAATATTTGATACAAGTTGAATCATAAACGAACCTCATCGAGGCGGACAAGATTATCAGATTGAACTTCTCCTAGACGAACTGATTTGCTTGCTTTTTCTTGAAATTCAACGCAATTTTCTTCGAAATATTTGTTTTTAGGCTTTCGTAAGCACACGACTGTGTTCCCGATATCAATAAAGCCACTGTTGTTCAGTCAGCGTAGTAACAATTTTGGTTTTTTATACTGTTGCAATTGCTCGTTCGATGGTATACATTTTTTAACGATTGACAGTTGTAAAGCTAAAGCAACCCTGTCGAATGGAAAAAACCATAACAGGAATCGCCTACAATTTTCAATAAATACTTAAATCTGTTTTCATTTTTGTTTCGTAGCGTATTTAGAATTTAGTGTCAGAGAAGACGTATAATTTTTTTATGAACGTATAACATTTTATCCGCTAAATATTGATTTGATTAAAATCGTAAAAAAAAATAATTAACCGGCTTATTAATCGTGTTTTTTTTTTTATTTAGTAAACAATAAAAATCAAAACAGTCATTATTATCGAACGAAAGGTGTATAAATGACTCCTCATTGTAGATTGAAATATTTGAAGATATCTTAATTATCCGGTTCAAGACTTTTCCGTAATTATTTTCAGCTACGTGTATAACACAGTACGGTCCTTGAATCTACATAAAAATTTTAAATGCAAAAGAAGTGCCTGTAATAATGTTTAAACGGTATTCTTTTTTTTTATATTTGTAAATGTATAAATAAAAAAAAAAGAAAAAAAAAGAAAAAAAAGAAAATTTCTGCTGCATAATAATCTTCTATATTGTAAATAATCAAGTGATAAAACTGTTTTTAAGTAAACTGACATTTCTCGCGCTGCAATTTTTAGGATTCCTTACACAAATAATATACAGAATATTAATACAACGATTTGGAAAACCCCAAAAAAATCAAATAAAATTTAATAACCGTTTAACATATAAATTTGAAATTGTGCACATAAATCACGGATAAAATGCTGAAACCTTCAAATGGTTGCCCGGGACAATGGGAAAAATCGCGAAAAATACGGCAAAATTAAACGTGCACATCAAAAGGAATATCATCAGTTAAACATTAACCAATATCTAACTTCCAACTTGGATTTTTGAGATTAAGAAAAAAAAATATTTTCTAAGCGAGTGGTGCATCGAAAGAAAGCACGCTGCCTAGTAACAACAAAAAAATATGTAGATTGCCATTTCCATATCGCGAAATATAGGCTACATTCTTTGTCGGCGCGGTGTCATGATGTTAAAATCGATCGTTGCAAGCTATAAGTTAGATTGCATAGTGCGTTTTATGTCCTCCAACTTTTATGGCAGAACGATTTCTTTGCTCGAGAAAAAGTCGTTGTTCATTGTTTTTTCTTCCGGGAGTTTTGTATATTACATACATGAGGAAAAGAGATATACGCATAGCTTCTGTATAGAGAATATTTTTGTATCAATATTAATTGAGGACTTTTTTGAGGAACACGGAATAAAGTCTGGCGATTAAATTTGATTACAGTATTTATGTTAGCAGGAAAAGGCGTCTGGTGTTGCAATTGGGAGCACTGTATGATATGAAGTTGGAAACCGAGTTGAGGGGTATCGCAGTTACACAATTTATGTAGAACTGTTGAGTGTGAGGGAATAAATATTTGAGACGACCCTTTTTAAGCCTTTTTAGTTTTAAATGTAGGGAGTACTATGTTGTGGACGATTTTGAGAAAAAGTGATGTGCAAATATGTTTGCAAATGGTATTAGACGTAGTAGAAACGCTCATTAAGGTAAATAGAAGATAGAACGTGATTGTTAATCGTCAACCGATTTTATTTTTGTCCGCGAATATAAAAGAACTTACTTAACCCGGTATTATTGTGGCGACCAAACAGAACACGGCTGTTGTGGCCGGGTATATTTTACCCGTGTACATTATTGTACACTGAATCAATCTTATGTCAATATTAGTTTTCTATATTAGGGAAATAGGTACAGTTATATACATTATTTATGAAAATTAAACATTTATTTATTATAAAATGAGCATATAGTCATCAAAAATTGAAAAAAATTAATATTTTTCTACTGAGATCAATTTGTTAGAACATAACTTGGAATATATATTCAAAAACAAAAAAATAACAACAATTTAGGTACAAAACGTAACATTTTTGTTTTCAACACGTTAACATCAAATTACGAATTATGTAAAACAAAGTTCATTTAATACTTGTATACTAAGTTAATCGCTATCGAGACGCAACTTTGGCATATTGGGATAATATGTTACATACAAATAGGCTTGTTACATTTATTGCAATTATGCCTTGTTTTATTGTCCTTAGCAGAAGGACAATCTTTACATCTCGTATATGTTTTCGAACGTTTATTCGGAGGGTAGGTCATAGTGTCCCAAATTTGTTCGTGAATATACGTAAGCCTCTCGGTAAGTTCTCCATATTCTTCCTCACTCGTCGTCTGAACTGAACTGTTCACTATCACTGGTACGAACTTGTTCAAACAAGGACAGAAGTCGACTTTGTTCATTTTCTTATGACATCGTTTGTAAAACTGTGAAGAAGGATATGCAATTCATCCGTAAACAATAAAAAACAATAAACACGTTATATATATAAATGTTACGTGGCCATTGTGACCAGGTATAGCTTACCCGCGCGCTCTTTACAGACGTGCAAACTCCACCGTAGCCGCAGTGACACTAAATAGAATATACGCTAAAAGAGGTCAACGACCGCAGCTACTGTGAGCGGCCAAGAACGCGCGTATTTTATTTTAAAGTTATTAGGGCTTTAAAAACCGTCGGGCATTAGATACAATGACACCGGGTTAAATATAGTTATTTTTCAAAAATCTGGAGCGAAATAAAGAATTCAAATCGATTCTGAGGGTTTCACTTGATTTTTTCATAGTTATTGTAGTTGGACTACTTTTCTTTTTTTTCTTTAAGCCATTTGACCACTATCGAGTCGATGTAAGAATAACGTTAACTAAAAAGAGATAAGTAATGTTCAGATTGCAACGAGGAATGTTTCAGATAAACATGTCCGTAAATGTTTCACATAATCGACGGATGACTGAACAGAATTTATAGGGAGGAAGAAAACGAAAAGGAAAGAAAAGGGAAAAAATGATCAGTCCAAGCTTAAGCTACCTTGAGCACTTGAACTCGACTAAGCAACAAAAATGAAGGATGGGAATCAGAACCATCACCCGCAATAAATATAGCAAGCAATCATTGCCACAAATGTTTCAACGTAGCCTATGAATGCTTGTACAAAATTACAGGGAGAGAAAAATTGCCCGAGTCAAGTCCAAGATACGTCGCACTCCCAAAACACGGTAGGGCAGCGAGAATTAGGATAGTAAATCACATATCATCAGGAGTTGTTCAGGACAGTTAATTATTAATAGCAAACAAATTTATACAGTTAAATTTGGATACCGATTAATTTAAATAAAATATAAAGAACCCGGTTGTTATGACACAAAAGATTATAAACAGTATGAGGAGAAAAGATATCTTAAAAGACATTTATTGTTCGAAGAACTTCGGTAGTGTCCGTATTTATTACAATTAGGCAGCAAATCGTTAATGACCCCCGAGAAGTTTTGTATATGACGATCATTGCATTACACTGGTTCGAAAAATTCAAACTATCCGAGAATTATCTCGTTCAGTTATAATATTTTATCAATGTAAACGTTTGTTATACACATTAATATTTTGATTATTTTACATTTTTTTGTTTTTATTTATTTTTTTATTTTTGGGTTTCTTTTGAAGCTGATAATATATTGCTATACCAGCTACGCACGAAGATCGTCACGAAGCTTCAAGATACCTTCAATATCATTTACCGTTACTCCAGAACTGAGCTCGCAATTGGAGGATCGAAATTAATGAACAAAAATCATCACATATCACATTCACAAATAACCGAGAAACATGTCCGCCAATTACTTACAACAACTGTAAAATACTGCAAGTACAATTAATTAAACATCTAGGATTAACTTAAATAAAATAGTCTGCAAAAAGAAAAAAGCAATAATAGATGAGGATATACTCAGGAATTTTACTAGTTATGACAATGCAGTTAACGCATTCCTAAATTATTACTTGTCCATTACACGGAAAGTGAAACACTTCTGCGATAATAAATTCGTGAATACTGAAATAAATGATGAAATCAATATATCCTTATACATTCCAAGAGCTACAGAGAATATAATAGAATCCATAATAAAAAAACTTAATCCGGATAAAGCCCAAGGATACGACGAAATAAGGGTGAAGGATATCAGGAGACACTCGAAACTACTAACCCCATTACTAACGAAAATGATTAACTACTCTTTGAAAGAAGGAATATTTCCCAGAGAGTTAAAAATCGGTATGGTGGGACCAATTTACAAAAGTGGAGATAGAAAACAGTGTGAAAACTATAGACCGATCACATTAATTTCAGTCATAGCAAAAATAATAGAGCAGTACGTGGGAAAATATTTGAAAAATTACTTGGAGGGAAATAAGTTGATAAATAGTAATCAATTTGGTTTTAGAGGGGGAAAATCAACGACATTATTACTTAAAATACTAATATCAGATATAAATAAAGGTTAGCAGTGGGTAAATAATTTCTGTTAGTTTTTTTAGACCTTACTAAGGCTTTTGACCTAGTGGACCAAGAAATACTAATTGAGGACTTAAGAAAAATAGGTGTAAAAGGGAGGTTTCTAAAATGGTTCTGGAGTTTCATAAGAGGAAGAGAATTTTTAGTAAAGATCGGGAATGAACACAGTAGAAAAAAAATAATGAATTACGGAGTTGCACAAGGGATAATACTGGCACCAATACTATTTTTAATATACACGAATTCGCTCTACCGATATGTAAAGAACTCTAAAGTGTATGTTTATACAAATGATATCGCACTAGTTATTGAACACTCTGACATTGAAAGTGCTGAATAAATATTACAAGAAGATCTCAATAATGTATGCAAATGGACGCATGACAAAAAACTATTAATTAATGCTAAAAAAACAAAAGTGATGCATATAAGAACGCCAAGCCGGTTTAGAACGTTCGTCCCCAAATTAATTTTACATAATACAAAGTGTTTACATAGTAAGGAAATATGTGGTTGTGTAAAGTTAGAAAATGCAAATGAATTTAAATACTTTGGGATAACATTAGACAAAGGTCTAACATGGAGAAACCATATAGACAACATTGCGGGTAAAGTTAGACAAGCTATTCCAGCACTATACAAATTAAAACAAGGTATGACAAACAAAAGCCTAAGATTATATTTCGAAGCTGTAATAATGTCAAAAATTAAATACGGAATCGGAATTTGGGGTGAGGCGAAAATTATAGAAATGAGGAAAATCAACAAATTTCAAAAAAAATGTTTAAAACTGGTCTTACACAACGAGAGAAAAACGCATTAGCTAACATCACTTGGTGGAACAAAAATAACGAAATGTCAGCAAAAATGTTATATTATTACAGCAAATTACTCAGTGCTAAACTCGAAGATAGGCAGTTATCAACTAGAACAAGAACGTACAGGACTAGAAATTGCGATAAACCTTGTTATATACGAACTAGGGGGATTAACAGTAAAATAGATAATGTAGAGGAAGAGGTATTAATTAAATTAATGGGGAACATACCAAAAGAAATTCGAAATGAAAAAAATCTAGAGAGATGGAAAAACAAGGTTAGAATTTGGTTGATAGCATGGTGTAAAGAGCAATAGAAATATAAAGCACGTCGTTATCAAGTTTGCTCGTTCGTTCGCGTTGCGTTCTTATCAGCAATCAATTGTGTTCCGATTGCATTGTCTTCTATATCGGCCAACTCGGTGAGATCGTTCTTATTTTATTATCTTATTTTCTAATTTTAGTTACCAGCGGTTTTTAGTTTACGTTCGATTTCTTAATTTTCATTTATTTCTATTTAATCTTAATTTTGTTTTGTATTACGTTCTATTTCCTCCGATAAATGAGCTCGTCTAGCGGGGGCCGCTCGACGGCCTCCTCCAAAGACGGTAAACACGTCAAATCGGATCTAGCCCTTCAAGTGATGGAGGTTGACGCTTCAGCTAAGCGTAAATCTTCCGGTCCTCTTTCGCCGGTCGTGTCAATCCCTAGTAAGGATCTACGGTTGTCGCAACCCGATTTATCGACACTTTCAACCCCAATTAACAACAATAACAACAATAATTGCAATAGTAGCAGCGGTAATGGTTCTGGAGGTAAAATTATTACTAACAATGATGCAGCTAACATTAATACAATTGAAGCCATTAAAAACTTTAATATAAAGCATTCGCAAGATGGCATTAATAATAACAACAAGAATAGTTGCAACGGTAATACTAATAATAAAAATAACAGTAATAACGACAATAATAATAATTTCGATACTACTAATACTAATAATATTATTAATAATAATGATGATAATGGTAATAATAATAACAATAATAGTGATAAGCCGGTCCTTATCCCATCATAATTGAACACACTTCTCCTGATGCTAATCTAGGAAATTACCATCCGCTTGCTTTAGCAAAATTAATAAGCTCAATTTCATTATCTTTTATTAACATCTCCCCTCGTGGAAAAAATCGGATCTCGGTATCCTTCTCTTCCGCCTCAACAGCAAACTCTTTCTTGCGAAATCAAAATTTCCTTTTCAAGCACAACTTGAAGGCATTCATTCCCTCTACTTCTTTATACAGGTTGGGCGTAATTTCAGACGTCCATCCCTCCTTCTTAGACGACGACATTTTAACAGGTCTTGAATCGCCTATTCCTGTAATCTCTATAAGAAGAATATTTCGTATTTCTGAAGGTAAAAAAATTCCTACGAAATCCGTTGAACTCAAGTTCTCCAAATCCATCCTTCCTGACTTTGTGTCAATTTACAATCTCCGCTTCCCTGTGTCTCCTAGTATCAAACCACCTATGCAGTGCTCTAAATGTTTTCTTTTTGGCCACATTTCTAAGAACTGCCGTAGTTCCTGCGCCATTTGTGCCCACTGTTCCTCTAAGCACCCTCTTTCCGAATGCTCTAATCTCCAAAATCCTCCACTATGCCGGAACTGTAACGGCATCCACTGTTCTAATGACCGCAGTTGCCCCGAGTGGTCCAAACAAAGGGATATTAAAAATATCATGGCTGTCGAAAACGTATCGTTTCACGAAGCTGCCAATATAAGAAACAATTCTTTTAGCACTCCAGCGTTTTCTTATGCCAGTCGCGCCTCTATGCCCTCTTCTAATTTGATCGTTGCTCCGGATACCTCTATCTCCACTCCCCACCGTCCTATAAAATCTTCTACTTTCCGTAAATCCAACAAAACTAAATCTTCTTTTAATCATAAGCCTCAATTTCCTCCTCTTCCTTCAAATCATTTTCCCTCCCCCTCAAGTGGCTGGGCTCTAAACCACCCCGTTAGCTCCAACATTAATCCAGGCCTCCCGTGTACCTATGTTACCTCCGCTTCTATCTCCAATGATCCTACACCCATTTCTTCTCGAGTAGTTCATCTTCCTCCTATTAATAATTTAGCAACAGGAATAATTGACCTGCTCTCTTCCCACAACATTGCGCCTTCTTCTAACTTTTCCTCCTTGCTTGTCTCTTTTTTGTCCAGTAATTTACACCTTAATTAATTTCTCCTTTGATCTCCTTTTGGCTACATCAGCTATTCAGAACGCTGCTGAGAGATGGTTCAGCTGCTTACAACAGCTAATTTCAAAATTTGGAATCTCTCTTCCAAATCCTCTCATTTATTTGAGAACTCTAAAATGTACGGAGTTGGTTAATTTGAACCATACTTCTAATGAAGTTAATGTCTCCTTTCCTACTGCTCATCCTTGTTATTTTAAAGAGACGCGTTGGACGGTATTTAACTATATCGGGCCAATGTATGTTCCTTCAATTTTTCGGGTTCTAATTCATAGACTATTGACTTGGTTGTTTTTTATCATATATCATATGCGAACGAGTCATAGCTTTAGAGTTATAACAAGTCTATATAATAATAAGATGCATAGATTTCCCTTGCGGAATAATGTCCTCCATTTGTTGTTTTCTCTTAATATTATTTCTTATCTCTTTTCCTCTCCCTTATATTTCGTCATATTTCTGTAGGTTCAATCTTATTTCGTTGTTTTCCTTTGCTCCTCTGCGTCTAAATCCTTTTCTCCTCCCTTCTGTCGTTCCTTGCTCGGCGATCCAGATTTGCTTTCCTATTACTTCCTATTTTTTCTTCCACATGATGCACGAGTTTAATATTCTCCAATGGAACTGTCGTAGTCTGAGAGCCAATCAACAGTCATTGGAGGGAATAATTGACTCCTTTTCCATTCATATTGCTCTCTTATCTGAAACATGGCTTTCCGATTCCTCTAACATATCCATTCGAGGCTTTACAGCAATCCGATCCGATCGTGTTGATGGCTATGGTGGCTCTGCCATTCTCATAAGAAATGATATCTTTTTTCTCTCCCACGACCATTCCTCTGACTTTTCTTCTAATTCTCATTCACCCAACCTAGTCCATATTTCAATCCCAAATATTTATCCTCAGCCTATTCATATAATTTCTGTATATATTCCTCCTAATTTTGATCTCAACAATTTCCCATTCACTCTATTGACTTATCCTCACTCTCTTCCTCTCATTATTGGTGGCGACTGGAATGTTCACTTTCCTCTTTAGGGCTCTGCGCGTCACAACAGAAACGGTCGTGTTCTTGAAAACTTTATTCTTAACAACAATTTTGTCCTTCTTAATGACAACTCACCTTCTCTCTAAAAAGGTGCACACTCATACAGCTCGGTGGATCTGTCCTTTACTTCTCCCCACTTTGGTCTTAAATGTCATTGGAGAACTTTGGACGGTACCTTCGGCAGTGATCATGTTCCCATTATTCTTTCCTTTCAAGACCTTCTTCCCCCTCCTGCTCCTCCTAATTATCCCAGACCTGCTCTCCCTCCCAAATGGTCGTTCAATAAAGTTGATTGGGACAAATTCCGCTCAATCATCGACCTTTCCCTTCCTTACATACACTCACATACTGATCCTATTCAACAATATAACGCTTTCTCTAATTCCATTTCTTCTGCTCTTGATATCTCCTCTCCGCCACTCCATCATTCCAAAAAAAAACTCTTACCTTCTGTCGTCCTCACTTTGGTGGAATAATGATTGCACTAACGCCTTCAAGGATAGTGTTTCCTCCTTTCGACTCTTCCGGGCTAATTCCTCCTTTTCCAACTTCACGGCGAAATTTTTGTTCATCCTTTTCTAGATCTACCTCCACTTCCCATCTTTGGAGAATGGCTAAAGCTTTTCGCTCCTCCAGCTCCGAACGCCCCTCACACTACAACCTTCCTTCAGAGAAGCTCTCTACCTTTCTTTATTCAATTGCTCCTTCCTATGTACCTTCCCTCGAGGAATCATTGGCTCCTCCCCTACCTGTCACATCTCCTTCTCACTTTTTCTCTTCTCCCTTCAGCTTCAATGAACTCTACGATTCCTTGATCAGTTCTTCTAATTCTAGCCCAGGTATAGACGGCATCCCTATCCTTGTCCTCAAGAACCTCTCTGAGTTAGCACTCAAAACACTTCTGTCAATCTATAATTCCTTCCTGTTCACTTCTGCAACTCCACCACTTTGGAATTCCTTTATTATTATTCCTATCCCGAAAAAGAAACCTAACTCCTTCCGTCCAATCTCTTTAGCTTCGTGTTTAAGAAAACTTTTTGAACACATGATTAATAAACGCCTGGTCTGGTGGCTAGAATATAACAATATTTTTCCCGATAATATGTTTGATTTCCGTTCTGGCCTTGGTGCTACTGACTGTATATCCTTGTTCCTTTCCGACATCTATAAATCCTTCATTCATAGGAAATTTACCATCGCCGCGTTTGTTGATGCCACTGCTGCCTTTGACAATGTTCACTTACCTTCTTTACAAAATAAAATGCTTTCCATTAACATCCCTCTTCAGTTTACTTCCTTAATTATCAATCTTTTCCGGAATAGAACAATTCGGCTTTCTACTCCCTTCTTCGACGATTCCAGATCAATTTTTCGAAGCCTTCCGCAAGGATCGTGCTTGAGTCCTACTCTTTTCAACATTTACTTTCACAGTTTTGCTACTCTTAACATCCCGTCTAAGTCCTTATTCTTCGCTGACGATATTCTCGTCTATTCCTCCTCTAATAATCTTTCTTCTGCCAATGAGGAGCTTAATTCCTCCCTTGCTATTTTGGAATTTTCGTTGACTTCTCTTCATCTTTCTATTTCTCCTGAGAAGTCTGCCTCTGTAGTTTTTACATTTCGTCCTTTTAACCGTTCCGTAATTAACCTTTTCCTATGTCAACTCCCTATTCCTCTAGTTAACTCTTTCTCCTACCTTGGTGTCATTCTTAATAGTAATTTATCTTTTTCCGATCATATCAACTATCTATGTACATCGGCTCTCAAGAGATAAAATTTCCTAAAAGCGTTGTCCCCCCGGAAATGGGGCGGCGATCCGTATATTCTCCTCATACTTTACAGATCCATTATTCTTTCTAAATTAGACTATTGTTCTTTTCTTTATGCCAGTGCTCCCAAATCCCTCCTTACCAAACTTGATCGCATCCAAAACTCTTGTCTTCGCCTCTGTATTGGTGCTCTGAATTCTTCTCCAACTCCTGCTCTCCTGGCTGAAACTGGCTTCCTTCCTTTATTTATTCGAAGACTTTATCTCGGCGAAAGATTTTTGATTAAACGTCTTCATATTCTTCACTCGAAACTCGTGAATTCCTATCAATATATTCTGGACAACTGACGTTTTTCTCCTAGAAAAATTCCAATCCTTTCACACATATTTTCCCGACTTGTCCTATTCTCTCAGTTTATCCTCTCCTATAATAAATCCCCGTACTTCACTTACAACTTCGTAGAACTGTCGTTTTCTCCCAAGGTATTTTCTCTTCCCTCGAACATTAAATCTCTTCCGTTTCCTGTAATACACAACGAATTTAACCAAACTCTACATTCACTTTTTCCAGCTCACAGCATGGTTTTTACGGATGGCTCAAAATCTGATTCAGGTGTCGGAGCTGCTTTTATCGTTCCTGATATCAACTATTCTGAGTCTTTTCAACTCCCTCCCTTTTCTTCTATCTTCTTAGCCGAATCCTTGGCTATTGTACGTGCTATCCTTTTTATATCCTCATCATCCAATTTATCAAAATTCGTCATATGCTCTGATTCGAAAAGCGTTTTATCAGCCATCTCATCTCCATTTCCTAAACCATCGTCAGATCCTATTATTCTTTACATTCGTTCTTTAATTTATAATTTATTAGCATCCCGTTCTATCCTAATTGACCTGTTCTGGATTCCGGGCCACTGCGGCATCGTTGGTAACGATCTTGCCGATTCATTGGCATGTCAAGCTGCAGTAAATGGCCGTTTCATAGACAGATTCCCCTCCCAATGTCTTTGTCCACTCTCTTATCGTTTCCACCATGACTTTTGGACTGATCTTTATCCGTCTCTTTTCTCCAATCCTAACTCTTTTTACCTCGCTATACAACCCTCTCCACCTACTTCTTCCTGGTTTAATAATTTTCCCTGCATCAGCCGTTCTGTTATATCTTCCATAATTCGCCTCCGCTTTAATCACAGTCTGCTTCCTGCTTCCCTCTTTCGTTTTAATATTGTTCAGTCTCCCTTGTGTCCCTTCCATCCTCCTATCTTAAATCTGACCTGTGATGTAAATCACCTCCTATTCGAATGCTCATCTATCTCCTCAGAACGCGCAGCTCTTTATTCTAATTTGCTTGGCCTTGGCCTCCCGACCCCTTACTGTGCCCACTACATTCTTTCTCTTCCTTCTCTTTCTGTTGTTTCTATATTGGCTATCTTTATTTCTTCTGTTTCTAATCGCTTCCTGATTTAACTTTCAAGTCCCTACGTTTCACTATTTGTTAGTCCTTTGTGCTGGGTAAATGTCCTAAGTTGACGCGCCCAAGATAAAAAAAATAAATAAATAAATAAAAAAAAAAAAAAAGTAAAAGTAATAATAATAATAATAAATAAATATATAAAAAAAAAAAAAAAAAATTGTATCGTAATAATAGTAATAACCACATATATATTGATAACATTGATATGAGACTCGCTATGATCTCCAGCTTTAAGCTGCTAATGAGAGTGTGTTAGTTTTATAAAAAATTATATTGCATTATTGTATATATAAGTTAATATATTAAGACATTATAATAAGAAGTAACAATTCAGATGGTGGTATAATTATAACATATAATATGATAAATAATGAGAGTGTGGATTTTGTAATATAGTAAGATATAAGATAACAATTTCTTTATTGTAACATAATGTAGTACATAAGTTGATGTTATATTAAACAAATAAATAATATAATTATGTTGAGAACCCACAGACGGGCTAGTGCCCCCTTGTGGGACCCGCAAATTAAAAAAAAAAAAAAAAAAAACTACTGACAGACGCCTAGTATGGAATCTGCATGTAATTAATACAAAGAAAAAATTGAAGTCGCTACTGAGGCAATTACTGATCGGAAGAAAATCCAAACTCAGCCTGGAAAATAAAATGTTATTGTATAACACCATTATAGCCCCTGTCTGAAAATACGGCTTAGAAATATATGGTTCAGTCGCAAAAACGCACCTAAAAAAAATACAGTCGTTCCAGTTGAAGATATTGAGGATAATGACACCAAAGTGCGCCATATTATGTTCGTAATTGTATAATCGAGAATGACCTCAACGTTCCTTCGTGTTGGCAGTACATAAGCAGCAATATAACAGAATGCATGCCGCATTCCGTCATAATTTAAATCCATTAATATCGCGTATGATTTTTAAATAATGTTACGAATATTTTTTTAAATCGTTACAGCGGAAGTCGATATTCCCACCGCTGCAATTTCGTATTATAAAATTATTCGAATAAGCAATCTTAAATTCATGTAAATATACTTTTAATATATTATATTTTTATTATTATTATAAATCAACAGTGAAACAATTTAGTACATATATATATATATATATATATACATATCACACAATTAGATACAATAACAGGACAAATATTCAATCATCCAAGTACGCACAGAAATGCAACTTCCAAAACACACTTAATATATACTAATAATTAAAATAATGAAATAAACTTATTAAAATAAATAGCAATAAATACTAATTATTACCCAAACATTATAGAAAACTAAATTATAAAAAATATTATAAAACATAAAATAGAAAGACGAAGGGGATAAAAGAGTTAAAAAGAAATAATCAAACACGGATGAGCTTTATGTGTATAAATTACTTTATCAGTACATAATTTATCGAACAGTTTCAAAAATAACAAAATTACATGTCAAACAATAAACTATTCGATAAATCAATAATATTTAATCGTGACAATTAAAATACAGTAATTTCCGTAAAATTTACATAAGTCAAATATAAAGAAATTTCAAAACAAAACGTAAAGAGCTCATGTACGCAATCAAACATAAATATTTAGCTAAATCAATTTTTCTGGTTGTATATTAAAAGAAAATCATAGCATACAACATATAGACAGACATGTGTCCATTTGAAAAAAAAAAAAAGTAAATAATGATAAAATATTAAAGACGGCAAGAGAATTCTATGTAAACAGATTTAAAAATACAACTTTAAATATATGCAACAGCCAAATTAAAAGCCATTATTCGGTATAAACACGCATTAAATTTTAATTGAAATAATTTTAACATACCGTTAATTCGCAAATAATAATATACAATGCATCAAAAATAACGTCAACAAATTTGAACCATAAATGTGTCTTAAGATAAACGAAACTAGAGTCGGACAATTTATATTTTTCATACTTCTTTTTTATTTATAATAAGTCTTTTATTTTAATTTCTATACGTTTCAATGTATTCAGTGTTATTTATAGAATTTTATATGTTTAAAATTTTATTTATTTGTGAATAGTGAAAGTTCATGTAACAAATTACATCAAGTAACTACGGAAGACTATTTATTTTATAATATAGATGTACTTATTATTTTTTCAATAGTTTTTGTTCCTTAAATTATTTATAAAAGATACTTTTTTTGTTATATCATCGTAATCGTTACAGTTATTAATATGCAATGATACGCTTACACTGCAGGCAATATCAAAATATCCGTCATGAAATATGCAACTTTTGTTACGTACTGCAATAAATGCGCTAAAAAAAAGTGAAATAAAATTGAAACAATAAAATTTTTTTTGTTTTTTTTGACGAAACCGAATAAAAGCGATAAGAATAAAGTAGTCCCATGAAAAGATTCTTTTATAAACCTCTTAGAAGTATATGTATATCTCGGAGTTCGAAAGACTTTTTGGTAGATCCGAAAAACAGAACGTATATACATGTACGTTAATAAGACGTGAGGCGGTCTGCTTTAGAATCTGACCACGGCAAGATCCTTATTTACTGCGCTGAAAGACTTTTATATCAAGATGGTCTCTAATCGTCTTTTGTGTATTCACATTTTTACAGTTTGACTTCCATCGCGGGACCAAAAATTAAAAATGCCTGACACTTTTCTTAATATTATTTTTATAAAAATTTATCAGAACGTCAAGAAAATGACGTACTTCGATAAATTTTACAAGAACTCTCATTGACCGTTTCAGAAGCAGTGTTATCAAATAATAATTTTAGGGTAACTTTACCGTACAGTGATGACAGCGATGCCCCGTTGTACCGCCCCCATTTTCGGAGTGGTCACTCGGGACCGTTTACATTCCTAGTCACATACGACTATCATCGTAGTTGGTAATTCATATCGAATCTGTCATACCAGGAACTATTTACCCAGAAGAAGACAGGTTAAAAACGAGATGGTTGAAAAATCGTTAAAACCGCGAATTTCAGCAATGATTACCGTCATTGCCGAATATTTCAGTTATTACGAATGAATTTGAAAGCGAAAATCAAAGTAGAAAACTGATATAAACAAGATTGGTTTCATTTTGTAATAAAATCTGTAAATGCGGAAATGTGAAGAAAGTCAAGTTTTTTTTGTTTTTTTTTTTTTTTTTTTTTTTATAATTTCATTATAAAAAAAGAACAAGCGTTAATTTTTGACGAAAATAATCAAATTATTCAAAAATAATTTCGCATAAATTATAAGCTACTAATATAACTTTTTAATGTTTTTGTTATAAAATTGGTTTGGTAACATTTTTCAAAAATCAACTCTGAATTAACGAAAACGATAATTTTCTATTTGAGTATAGTAGTAAAGTGTTTTTTTATGATCAAAATATTTGTTTCAGTTTTTCCCCTTTTCTGGGGAAAGATCTTACAGAAATCCCCTACTTTATAGGGGTGCTATTGATTTAACCAGCCTGAAATAATTGGGTACTAGAAAATTTTGGAAAAATAAAAGAGGGTGCGGGGGAAGATTAATCAATAATGTTTTGTTTTTTTCATGTAATTTGGGGACTGTCGTCCATTTTTTTTATTTCAGCTAAGCTTTTTGTTTTATTTTACTTTAGTTAAGGTTTTGTTTTATTTTACTTTAGCTGAACTTTCTTTTAATGACTTTCTAAGGGAACCAGTGATCAATTCGTTTTCGTGATCGCATATAGTAACTTTATACCAAAAACACCGTTTCCGCTATTAGATAAACGAAAAAATGGAAAATCTGGAACGACGTTGGAATGAAGCGAGCCCGAAATGTAATGTTACCAAAGCGGTCAAGACTAAAACGTCACGGACCACATCCTGCTTACATGTCGGACTTTTTAAATCAAATTCCGTCGCGGATTTTTTTCCAGTAAAATTTATTATCAACTTTATAACGTATCAAAGTAATGATGATAAAATTCCAAAGAACAACCTTTCATTTCGCGTAAATCTAAAATTTGCCAAAAAACGATAACCTGTATATGAGAATGTCCAGCACAATTCGTACGAGTCAGGAAAGATTTATTTAATCAAAACAACTACACTTTTCCTGATACCTTTTTATTTCCACTGAGGAAAAAAGGGTACAAAACGTGCACATTAATAGAAGCACATTTTAACCAGGAGAGCGGATCATTCGTTTATAGATATTTTTTTTTTTTTTTTTAGCCCGGTTTGACCTATTTGGCTATTTGGTGCATCGTCAAATTAGCTTCAAAGAACTAGTAACTCAGCCTCCGAATAATTCGTAGATAAGCAACCGTTTGTAACGCTGGCAGGGCGTCAACATTGTAAGGTTAACGTCCACAATGAGTTTAAATTTTAAAAAATAGCTCCGAACAATCGCACACCGGTCAAAATTGAAATTATCGAATGTTTAAAATAACCTTTTTCTCCTGTAGCGGACCACTAAAGTAAACTTATTCATCTTAATTTTATTATGTAAGAGCTTTTATGGCCTGATACGAATTACGCACGCCATACAGTCGCCTATAACGTTACACAGTATACTGTTAAACCTGTTGTTTATTTACCAGTAGAGTCACTCAGAGAAGTCACGAAGGAACAAAGTTTTTCAATTTAAATTCTTTTATCCATTAATTTCTTTCATACCATTTTTTACTTTTTTTTTTTTCCCCCATCCAAAATAATTGAACATCGGGTACAGCTGCTAAATTACAGTTTTAATAATACGAGATTGTGATCACGTTATTCTGCGAGTTATTATTTCAACCAGGAGGTTTGTTCGGATGAAAATTACGGCCTTAACGATTTTCCGGCATTTATCGGAATTCGGTGGAAATTATATTTCGAAGACGTTTAAGTGTGATATATATGAGCGAATGTGTCCGGTAGGCGCAAAGTATCGGTGTAAGAAACGAGAATAACAACAAACGGTCTCTCGGGTCAGCCAGTCGTAAGCAAAAAATTACATTCGTTTCGACGCCTAAGGGTGTGAACGTTTATAGTACTAGCCCGTGTATTGTGCAATTCCAAAAATTCCATTTAACCCTTTTCGATTAATTTATTCGTCTCGAATAAACTTTTAACTTTTTTAATCTATTTAAACAAATTTCGGTCCTCGGGGACAATTTTTTTCCAAAGTTTTATATTATTGCAACAGTCTGTGGAGAGTACTCAACGTTGCGGTAAAACTTTGATAAAAGTCCGCCCCTAAAGACTCGTTCATTTAGAGGAGGTTAAATAATCTTGGTCGTCGTGATAGCCTAGTTGCTGGAGCGCTTGACTTCCATTACAGAGGTTCGATCCCGAGCGACGACAAAACTCATTACAAGAATTAAATAAATAAACGCTAATAATCACACGTGGAAGGCAATAGCAAACCGCCACGTACATCATATGCGCGCTAGGTCAGTACACAGCAGACACACACGGGACTGCACTTGTACATGCCGATATAAATCAAACGATTACTAATCAGTTCCGAATGTAGTCTTGCGTGTTGTGTACACCCGCGTACTGCATATAATAATTGCCTAGTACACTATGCCTGTGTCTGTACAGCTGAGATGTACGAATAGGTAGTCGCCGACGCTCATGAATTAAGTATGGCACACTATAAAGAAAGAAGAAATAATCTTGAGAAGGACAAACAATAATGCGAATAGGAGATAAAAGATGATCTTCATCGTTACCTCACATTCAACCGGAATTAACATCATTGGACTCCTGCAAGAAAACCAGAGCAACTGTGCTGATCATATTATCTGAGTAAGGCAGAAATCAGTTAGAAGAAAGTATTTTAATAGGCGGCATACTCTTCCACTGCTCAAGCGCGCGAGTACTTAAAATATCCTAAATCAGGACTGTGATAATTTTAACAACTGCCAATGGTTCAGAATTTGAAACTAACCAGGAACAAAAAAAAAAAACCCGAACATATTTTGGCGCAAAATTAGTTTTGTAACAGCTTAAATTGTAAAAGAAAATCCACGAAATTCAGAAAGCTGGTCAATGAAAGCTGCTGTACAACGAACGCTGTAATAATACAACAAACGTTGTGTAATAAGAAGATGCTAAAAAAAAGATTTTTTTTTTTTTTTTAAATGCGAAAATCCACAAGTTTCAGAACATTACGGCGGGGTTGCAAGGAAAATGTTTATTTTTATTTTCGACGAGCATTAATGCGACAGAGTGTGACTATGAAACTGCCGATGAAAAAAAAAAAAAAAAAAAGATACAAAATTTTCAAAAAAGTCTTAAAAACAGAATGCCTTTCTCATTTACGATTGAAAGTTCGAGATTTTTGAGAAAGTAGTAGTCAATAAATACCGGACCTGGCGGGTCTGACGTCACAACCCCAGAACTGTGTGCAGAGGGCAGAAAGTAACCCAAGTTTCCCCAAATTTTCCCCAAATTTCCCCAATTTTCCTCAAATTTCTCCAAATTTTCTGCAAATTGTTCAAAATTTCCCCCCGCGCGGTTCCCTCACATTTCTGATAGTTCAATCGGATTAAAAATTAAGCCAAGTATAATATTTAAAGCCTGAAACTAACCCCCAAGTCCCCACTCGTCCCTCCGGCCCACAGCGTTACCACGATCTTTTAAAATTCCAAGTCTTAAGTATATGTAATATAAAATTAGCCTAAGTATTTATTTTCAATGTGCAGAGAGCAGAAAGTAACAGATTATAAATTAACACGAGTATATTATTTAAAGCCAGAAACTAACCCAAGTCCCCACTCGTCCCTCCTGCCCACTGCACTACAGCGATTTTTCAAAATTCAAGGCCTAAGTATGAAAATTCCAAATTTAACCCAAGTATACTATTTAAAGTCCCGAATCTAACACAAGTCTCCGCTCACCCCTCCCACAATCCCGCACATATATCGAACATAGCGTTAGCCGCTGCGAAAGTGTACATTCCGTTCCCGTGCACGCGTCGTCCGTTCCCGATACCGCGATCTTTTTTTAAAAATATTTCGAAGCCTAAGTACAAAAAATTCCAAAATTAGCCTAAGTATATTTTTTCATTTTTACGATTCCCCGATTGCACAGGCAAATGTGGAAACACACACGCCGTTCCCGCGCATATATCCATCATAACGTTAACCACAGCGAAAGTGCAAGTGGCATTCCCACACATCGCGCCTTCTACTATCATGTGTATGTGTATTATACATGCCTTTGCGTGTAATACATGTAGTATACTTTTTAATTTTAATTTTTCGAGTTTGGGAGGGGTAAAATTTTGCCGGAGTGATAAAAACGTCTGAATCTCAATACTTAGAACCCAAATTTTAAGGGAATTTTCCGAGTCGCGCTCCGTTCCGGCATTTTTTTTTTTTTGTTTTTAATTTTATTTTTAGAGAAAATATTTGAACGTTCCATCAGTCGAATGAGAGCGGGCGAGTATGCTGCTACGAGATGTATTATGTAAGCGCGTCCGCGGCTGTAATGGAAATATTTAAATGTTCCAGCAACTAGTTGAAACTGTCACTAGGTGAGGTGAATTCCAGTCGTTCGTTTTGAAATTAACTAGCCGATCATCTATGCACATTCTCACACGCCACCGATAGAAACCTGTTCACGATCGCTACACGTTCACACACGTACACATACACACCGCCACCTGATATATATTTTTCCTTTTTTAATTTTTCATCTTTTCCCGCTTCCGATTGATTTTTCTTATTTTTCCGTATTCTCCGTTCACTGCAAAAGCACACCGTCCATTCATGCACACATATCAAGCATCGTGTTAGCCTCTACAAAGGGGTACACTGTAATATTCCATACACGCTCTGGTCGCCGTCGAAATAAATGCCGCGATAACACCCCCTCACACACACACACACATACACACCACCACTTTGTACATATTTTATTTTCGAGTCAAAATATTATAGAATTAGCCTAAGTATATTTTTCTTTTACGCTTCTGTTTATTTCTTCCGGCCGATCATAATTTTTATATTTTTTTGTTTCACCGATTCTAAAAATTAATCTGACAATGTATTAGCCACTCTCTCACTCGCACAGAATGTTCCATCGCACTCATCTGCTACCAGTAGTTCTCATTTCGTTCTTATTAATTTTTTTTTCAAATCTAATATTATACAATCAGCCTAATTATATTTTTTTTTCGCTTCCATTCATTTCCTCCGTCCGTTGATAATTTTCTTATTTTATTTTTTTCTCGGGTTCTAAAAATGAATCCATCGATATCTTCACTAGTATGATTGCGCACACATCTTCTGCCGTTATTTCTCATATTGTTCATAATAATTAATCATGTCTATGTATTATGGAATTATTCTAAAATATATTTTTTCCCCTCTAAAGACTTTTTCCAAAACGTAAGTATTCAAAAAATAATTCGAGTATAATTTTATTTAACGCGGTTTCATAATTTCCCTCTCCCCTATCCACCCTACACAAATTTCAATTCTTTCCTATTATTTTTCATGAGTACATCACCCTGAAACTACAGTGAACCCACACCAACCATTCCCACGCACCCATCTGCTAACAATGATTTTCACATCATTCATAATAATTTTTTTTTTTCGAGTCTGTTAGTTTAAGATTATTTCACTTTTTTCAAATCCTAAATATTTATTTTTTTTTCAATATCTTTCATATTATATTTTTCCCCCAATATGTCCGCATACACTCATAGTGCAAAGGTACTCTGCTTATTTCCACGCATGCATGTTGCTATGCCGTTGATTTCGATCATGTGTCAAGGTCATCGAGTCTGCCCGGATCTTCCCTGCCATATCTTTTGTAGAAAACCGGTTCATATGTACACACCTACACACAAACACTGAAAAAATATAACACATTACAGTTCTGGAAATCTATTACAAACAATTGATCTGATGTGCTTGAACCTGTTACAAAACATATATTGGATATTCGGGAAACAATACAAACATCTAAAAGGATGAAAAAGGATTCTGATGGAATAAGTGATATGGCAATGGTAAAACGTCACAAACTTTCTAGTGTCAGTAAGAAAGATGGTTATGAAAATAATGATGAAAATTAAGAAGATTATGAAAATAGTGATAATAAGTCTGGATATAAGTCTATTAATATATGTGAAATGGATCTATTTCAAATATCTGGTGATGAATCTGTATAAGTGATCAAGTATGTTGAATACCATATAATGCTAATGCTCATGAGTATATGATGGGATCAACACCACTTTCTATGGAATCGTGAATGTGATGAAATTTATTTAGGAAAAGGAAGAGCCCTAACCAAATTTCCTTACACACAAGGTTTGATTCATTTACTGATGGAAATGAATGTTGATAAGAATAAATATGCAAATAATGATTTAGCACTATATGAAGAAATACTGGAATTTACTGGATCTCATGTATGCGTTACTAGTGTATTAAAGGGAACTCCATTTCCTAAATACAGAAAAAAATACGTTCTCCGTTTCAATCTAACACACATAGTATAAAAGTTTATCCTGGTGAAACAAAAAAGAAACGTACATATAGCACATGCCTCAAAGTACATCTTGAAGATCCTCTTATCAATTTATTCTGACGAACCTAATGAAGCGGTTGAATGATTATTGTTACTACACACATCTAAACAACCGGAAAATACTTAGATTAAGTGGAAGGATTGAAAGCATAAATAATGATGGATATCACTAACGACGATTGAAATGTTAAAGAGTTGTAAGAAAAAACCTAACAAAGATGATGAAAGAATGATGAAAATTGTGAGAAAGGTGGTAAAAACACTGGAAAAATGGCATTAAATAGCAAAAAAATTGACTAAAACCATGTAAAAGTATTAAAATGTAGGAAAACGAAGAGAAATGTTGGAAAATTGGTTATAATTAGTCAAAAGTGATGAAAACGTTTACTACATGTCAATGTCACTGCTTTTACATCTAAAATAATGCAAAGGTATAACTCAATGTCTAAGTTGTGAGGGTAATGTGATTATTCTTTGTTAACCTCTTTATCATACACATATCAAACATAACAAAATATATATTTTTATCTCTCTCATTCTATAACTGTATCTGTACCTGTGTTCATGCTTGAACGGATGTTTTCTACTAACACACTCATATATTTTACATGCATGCATACTCACCCACAATCACACATCATCTCGCATATACAATGACAATACAATTTCAGCATACGTCTCTCTCTTCATAATCGTGAATTCTAATCATAGTCATCATCCTACATTTCAAAAATAATAGTATGAGGGAAATTTAAAGAAAAAATGTAAAATAAATCATCTTGGAACAATGCAAAGGGTGAGATAATAACTTTGCTAGCATGAATGTACATTTAGACTAATTTCATAACATTGAATTGAATGATAATGGTATATAGCATGAACGGAATGGAATGAAGGATTTATTATGATTAAAAATATGTTATTGTTTTGTATGACTTTGCAATAATGACAGTATGGAAAAAAAAATTATGTATGATTGGAAAAAACTGTATGAGAGAATATTTCTGACCAACCAATTAAAATTGTCAACAAAATAAAATATCTCGGGATCACTCTTGACCATAAATTACGGTTCCTCTCACACCTGGAAAATATCCACCGCAAATGTAACCTAACTTACGACAAATTACGTATCCTAACACCAAACAACTTTGGAATTCGACACAAAGAGAGGGTCATTTTATATAAAGGACTGATCCAGTCTATGTTCGGATATGGAGCAGCAATTTATATCAACCATAGAATACTTAATAAAGTCACCAAGTACCAAAGGAAATACCTACTAAATATATCATCCCTGTATAAAACAGCCCCTACATCAGCAGCATGTATCATAGCTAACATCCTGCCTCTTGACTTATTTCTCATCGGAAGGGCTATCCTAAGTGAATATAGAATCACACTAAACTTAAACAATGTCAAATCACTAAAATTTATGCAATACAATACCCTAATCACAGATCTTGGCACCAAGCCACCAGTTATCAAACTGAAAACCTGTCTTAAAAATATTTTAATTGACATGTGGCAGTTGCGATGGGAGAGGGAGATTACAGGCAGAAAAACCTTTATTTTTTTCCCTAACATTCGGCAAAAACTTAAATTGTCAAACCTTGCAATAACCTTCTTCAATGTACAGGTACTCTCTGGACATGGAAACTTCGGAGAATACCTAAATCGATTCAAGATTAAATCTATGCCACATTGTCAGTATTGTGAACGAAATGAAACTGATGATATATATCATACTATTTTTAAATGTGGAGCCTTTAAAGAGCTACGACAACAATACAAAATTAGTGAAAACACCCCACTTCTACTGAATACTCAAAATGCAAAACACCTCCTAGAATATTTCCATGTTACTATGAAAAAGAAACTGACACTAAACCCGCAAGTACCTGATCAATCCTCTCCTAGTTAAAATATATTATAATAAGTGAATTATAAATCTCAATAACTTTGTATGTAAATATTATTTTGTTACATTCAGTGACTATGTATTATCATCACTGATGTAACACATGTTTATAACTATTAGCGTTCGTAATAACATTGTATTTATTTTATGCGTATATATATTATTAAAATAAAATTGTCCCATCGGGAATATCCGAAATGGGGAAAAGTATACTTCGATTAATTTTAAAACATGTTGTAGGATTTTTTTTTTAGAAATGTACAAAATGAATATAAAGATTAATTGATATATTAATTTTAATAGCATGAACATATATTTAGAATAATTTTGTGTTATATTATTAAATTTTGAAGTTCGTTAGCATGAGAGAAAAGGAGTGATTGCTACGGTATGAGTAAAACGAACGAAGTGTTTTCATAGATTAGTGATTATATAGAAGAAAAAATTATGTATGATCGGCTTTGTTATTGAAAAAATAGTATGCTTGGACTAATTTAAAAAAATGCATCATAGGTTATTGGAAGCATATGGTGTGTATTCATAGATGTCGTGATTTTATTGCTTTTGTCATGTATGGAAAATAAAAAAATAAAAAACACTACTACAGTTTCATGATGGTAAAAAAAAATGAAGAAAAAATTAATTCATGATGTAATTATGAGGAGTGACGTCGTCATGTATGTTTACAACAATACGTTTTCTATAGGTTAGCTATTTGTGAATTGAGAAAAAAATTTAAATGATAAAAAATAATATGTACGATAGATTAAAAAAAAAATAATAATTTGTTTGATGTTAAAATGAGTTAATGCCTTGTACAGAGATGATTGATTTTTTGGAAATGATAAAATATACACTTAATTTGATTCTAAAATAATTATGCATGATTTGAAATTTGTAAATAAATCACCTTGGAAGAATGGAGCGAAGAGAATTTTTCTACAATTTCAGGAAAAACTATGTTATGATAAGTAACAATGAAAGAGATGCATTCGTGGTAATGAAGCGAGTAGTGTCTGCGGGCTATAAATGTGTGCACGACGTATTACAAAAGATTTGAACAAATGTTTGCGTAACAAATGAATAAAAATATACTTGGGTTAATTTAATAACGCGGAGAAAAAATATTATAGTGTCGGCAAGGTTAGTAATGTATGTTCAGAGGTCTTGACAGTGGGGCATGAGTGGTAATAGTGGCGAGAATGAATGAAAAATGAAAATAATAATCTTTTAGTCAACCTTTTTATGTTTGATGTGATAATTGTTCACAGATAGATGCATGTATCTTCGACATTTTTTATAATCAAGCTGTTGCTCTCGCACACATACATGCATACAGTCTCTCACTCGCACATTGCAACTCTGATCTGCTCATGCTAGCTCGTTTTTTCTTTGAACATGCTGTATCTCGTAAACTACTAGGTTTTCTACCTGTTGCTCTATTGATCAATGCAACTCATAGACGATCTCGTATATACCTCGAAAAAATACTTGTGAAATAAAAAAAATATTAAATAACATGTGAACTTAATACATATTTTTATAAAAATGTGATTATGAAAGATTTTAAAAAATTTGAGAGAACTCTCCAGGTCTTAGGTTGTGACTTACAAATTAATGAAAATTCACACAGCTGCGGAAAATACTTGATCGACGTGATGTATATGAAAAAGTTGAACAGTTAGATTCGTTTGTTATAGAAAGAATAAAAAATATAATTTTTTAATCTAAAAAGATATGAACAAATTAGTTGGGATTATATTCGAAAATTAGACAATAATTATATGTACACTTTACACAACTGGTTCAGATTTTTGTAATATTCATCATTACCAGTACTTTAAGTTAAAAGGGGGGAAAGAGAGATAGAGAAATAATTAAATAAACGGAATTGAAAAGGAGTGGAAAAAGATGAAAAAAATAATTAAGAAAAATATATATAATAGAATAAAACATATCGAGGGAAAAATATACACAAATATATACAAATAAAATTTTCATATGTATAAAAATATATTTACAAAAATGATTAACAAAACATAAAAAAACGAACGGACGGATGATTGGGGAAAAATATATACATTAATATACAAAATATATACAAATATACACAAAATTGTTAAAACGAACGAAATAATGAATTTTTAATCTGCGCGAATTGAACGTTGACAATCAATACAATCTTTTACTTTCATACAATTTCGAGTACTCTGTCGTAATGTATCGTCATCGAAATAATATTCTTCATCATGCTCATGCTCGTAACATGGTAGAAGTGATTTTATCGCATCATCCTGTTTTAATCTATCTGGTAGAAATGCATAATTGTCTCCAACACAACTTGGAAATCATGTAATTATCATTTCTTTGGTGGCTGTAATGAACAACTGACTTAAATCATTTATATTGAGATTATTCATAAGCTTCAGCGGATGGATAACGTGATCGTACCAGGCCTTCATCACCATAACGTTTTTCACTGCACAATGAAAACTATCATTCTCATCATGATGTTTACAGGTTATCAAATTGCTTATACCAAAATACTCTTCATGTAGATTCTCAATACTATATAGTCGAAAGACTTGATCCATATTAACGATTTCATAGTCTAAGTCACGCAACAGTTCAGACTTTTCGTTAAGTTCCATTAGTGTAAGTTTAGCATATACCGTTAAAATATATATGCGAGCTCTCGGTTTTTGGGACAATATCGTGAATATATCGCGTGCCATGAATATTTCTTCCCGACAGGGAAATAATGAAGGATTTTTCAAGTAATGACTCATCGAAGAACATTGTAAATGCGGCATTTTTGATGCACGCCATGCTCTGCTTGGCTTATACAGCGTATGCAAACACTTTCCGCCAGACATATCAATTATTGCTAGTTCGGTTACTCGAAAACCATAATCACAATCTATATGAATGCTGATATCTACAAAATATTCCGCTATATTTGCTTGTTCTGATAATAATACAGGACCAATGATATGAGGTACAAAAGATGTTGATTCTTCTGCTGTATAACTATCATCCGATTGCCGTGTTGGAGGTGATGAAGAAGTATGCGAGACAATATCACTCGAAAATGAATTCTGAATAAATTCGTTGACTTTAATATCAATCGAATCGATATTGTTATTCATGTTTGAATAATATTTTTAACTTTTTACGAAGAATGTAGAAAATTATTACTTTTAACGTTAGAGCAAACTTTTATTAATGCGTGAAGAACACAGCTTCAACAAATTCTATACGTTCAACATAGCACTAATACTGACTGGCTGAACAGATCCTTTCGAGATTCTAGCTCGATGCATGTCTTTGAGGAGGGCGGGTTGCACAAGAAAAACCACATTCCTTTGGTGAAAGCTGGTTACATACGCAGATGAACGAAGTTGAGAGGTGTTCTTTGGGTTATTTTGAAAAAAAGTGAAATAATCTTAAACTAACAGACTCGAAAAAAAAAAATTATTATGAATGATGTGAAAATCATTGTTAGCAGATGGGTACGTGGGAATGGTTGGTGTGGGTTCACTGTAGTTTCAGGGTGATGTACTCATGAAAAATAATAGGAAAGAATTGAAATTTGTGTAGGGTGGATAGGGGAGAGGGAAATTATGAAACCGCGTTAAATAAAATTATACTCGAATTATTTTTTGAATACTTACGTTTTGGAAAAAGTCTTTAGAGGGGAAAAAATATATTTTAGAATAATTCCATAATACATAGACATGATTAATTATTATGAACAATATGAGAAATAACGGCAGAAGATGTGTGCGCAATCATACTAGTGAAGATATCGATGGATTCATTTTTAGAACCCGAGAAAAAAATAAAATAAGAAAATTATCAACGGACGGAGGAAATGAATGGAAGCGAAAAAAAAATATAATTAGGCTGATTGTATAATATTAGATTTGAAAAAAAAATTAATAAGAACGAAATGAGAACTACTGGTAGCAGATGAGTGCGATGGAACATTCTGTGCGAGTGAGAGAGTGGCTAATACATTGTCAGATTAATTTTTAGAATCGGTGAAACAAAAAAATATAAAAATTATGATCGGTCGGAAGAAATAAACAGAAGCGTAAAAGAAAAATATACTTAGGCTAATTCTATAATATTTTGACTCGAAAATAAAATATGTACAAAGTGGTGGTGTGTATGTGTGTGTGTGTGTGAGGGGGTGTTATCGCGGCATTTATTTCGACGGCGACCAGAGCGTGTATGGAATATTACAGTGTACCCCTGTGTAGAGGCTAACACGATGCTTGATATGTGTGCATGAATGGACGGTGTGCTTTTGCAGTGAACGGAGAATACGGAAAAATAAGAAAAATCAATCGGAAGCGGGAAAAGATGAAAAATTAAAAAAGGAAAAATATATATCAGGTGGCGGTGTGTATGTGTACGTGTGTGAACGTGTAGCGATCGTGAACAGGTTTCTATCGGTGGCGTGTGAGAATGTGCATAGATGATCGGCTAGTTAATTTCAAAACGAACGACTGGAATTCACCTCACCTAGTGACAGTTTCAACTAGTTGCTGGAACATTTAAATATTTCCATTACAGCCGCGGACGCGCTTACATAATACATCTCGTAGCAGCATACTCGCCCGCTCTCATTCGACTGATGGAACGTTCAAATATTTTCTCTAAAAATAAAATTAAAAACAAAAAAAAAAAAATGCCGGAACGGAGCGCGACTCGGAAAATTCCCTTAAAATTTGGGTTCTAAGTATTGAGATTCAGACGTTTTTATCACTCCGGCAAAATTTTACCCCTCCCAAACTCGAAAAATTAAAATTAAAAAGTATACTACATGTATTACACGCAAAGGCATGTATAATACACATACACATGATAGTAGAAGGCGCGATGTGTGGGAATGCCACTTGCACTTTCGCTGTGGTTAACGTTATGATGGATATATGCGCGGGAACGGCGTGTGTGTTTCCACATTTGCCTGTGCAATCGGGGAATCGTAAAAATGAAAAAATATACTTAGGCTAATTTTGGAATTTTTTGTACTTAGGCTTCGAAATATTTTTAAAAAAAGATCGCGGTATCGGGAACGGACGACGCGTGCACGGGAACGGAATGTACACTTTCGCAGCGGCTAACGCTATGTTCGATATATGTGCGGGATTGTGGGAGGGGTGAGCGGAGACTTGTGTTAGATTCGGGACTTTAAATAGTATACTTGGGTTAAATTTGGAATTTTCATACTTAGGCCTTGAATTTTGAAAAATCGCTGTAGTGCAGTGGGCAGGAGGGACGAGTGGGGACTTGGGTTAGTTTCTGGCTTTAAATAATATACTCGTGTTAATTTATAATCTGTTACTTTCTGCTCTCTGCACATTGAAAATAAATACTTAGGCTAATTTTATATTACATATACTTAAGACTTGGAATTTTAAAAGATCGTGGTAACGCTGTGGGCCGGAGGGACGAGTGGGGACTTGGGGGTTAGTTTCAGGCTTTAAATATTATACTTGGCTTAATTTTTAATCCGATTGAACTATCAGAAATGTGAGGGAACCGCGCGGGGGGAAATTTTGAACAATTTGCAGAAAATTTGGAGAAATTTGAGGAAAATTGGGGAAATTTGGGGAAAATTTGGGGAAACTTGGGTTACTTTCTGCCCTCTGCACACAGTTCTGGGGTTGTGACGTCAGACCCGCCAGGTCCGGTATTTATTGACTACTGAAAGTCACATGTTGGAACGATAACATATGGCTAGGGATCCTCTGGCAAAGTTCGCCTATTTTTAATGTTAATTGGCAGAAATTTCCGAAATCCCGTTATAATGTTTTTCCCTGCACTTAACTTTTTAGTTCGAAACAAGTTCAAAAAATTCATCGGTAAACTAGTTCAATGCGAATTTTAAATTGAACGCGGGTAACCATCGCTGAATGTCAAAGTAAGTGAACTCGTAACTAAGAAACAGTATTACAAAAGAAGTTTAGTTCGTGTCGTTAAAGGATTGATATGCGTGCCATTCTGTGGCTTCCAATTTTTTTACGCAATAGGCCAGTATGCTATATAAAACTAACGCCGAATAGTAGAAATTGCGTAGGCGAATGCCAGACGAATGACACAGCTATAGAGTTGCATTACGCTGAACTGTAAATTTCGGATGACTGCGCAGAACAAACTTTGCCCGTCCGATTTTTTCTTTCTACAGTCACCCATCTCAAGTTACTTGTGCCTGACGACAAATTGCCTACAATTCAGTGTACTCCGAGCGCTTTCCTGTCTGTATGTAAGTAATTACTGAGATTCAAAAAGCTATTAAAACTATTTTTAAATAATCTATCTCGAAAAGAGCACTCAGCTCATCGCTTAAGAATTTGTACGATAAATCTTCTTTAGCCATGAACTAAACTTGGTGGTTTGTTTGATCAAAAGAAAAAAAAAAAAAGGAAGTACAATGCTTAGATTTCCATTGTAGAGATGTGTAAAGGAGAATGAAAAAAATATTATCGAAGACATTATAGAATGCGCCATTGACTAGTTTTTACCATCAGGTGCCCTGAATATGCCTTGAATGTAACCTATTAAACAGAGAAGGGGGACAGTACTTCGACACGCGCTTATTAGTCTTCTGAAATAGGGAACGTCAATACAAGGAGATGCTTGTTTTGATAGTTAAAAGAGAACTGTTTTCCAAACAAAAAAAAACATTTCATTTATATTTTTTTCTTTTCTTTAATGTTTCATTTTATATGAGCATTTTGCCCTTGCTTATTAATTTAGTTAAGTTTGAAACTATCGGTATGTAAAAAGAAGAATGTATTTTATTTTTATGATAAAATTATTCAACAACTGTGAATTACACAACTGAATACAATGCTGTTTAGGTTGGGATGAATGATCATTAAATATACCTGCAGCATCCTTTTCACTTTCAGAATATTTTAAAATTATCACATGTTTTTTTTGGTATTGTTATTTATTTGAATTTGGTTTTTATTTAGTTTTCCTGATTTCTGATTTAGTTCCTGTATTTTTTATATAATTTTTTATATCAAAAATTTGTTATCATTACCCTGTTTATAATAGATATCCCAAATTTTCGTTAAATTAAAAAAATTCATAGTCATCCATTCATTTTTAAACTGTATATATCATTCTCGTTTGTAAGATTTTTCTTCCTTTTACTTTCTTTATACGTATTAATGAACTTTGTTTGCATTTGGGAACAGTTTAATTCAGTTGAATTTAATTGTGTTCTATACTTTTCCAGTCGTGACTTTTCATAACTTGGCTTTAATCTGCTTTATGCGATGTTATTTCTTGAGTAGAGCTCTTCTTATAAATATGTTATCTACACGTGACGGAGTTAATCTTTCTCTCCTAAATTCTTCTCTAGTTATTCCATTAATAAATCTTATGTTCGCTCACATAGTATTTAAAAAATTCTCCGATTGAGCATTATATTTTAATATATTAATGGTTGAAATCCGCACGTATGATACAATTTCGCTTCTTATTTATTTCGTTCAAAAATTGATCCGGTTCTAAACTCATTTACATTACCACTAGAAGATCTGTAAATTGAAAATATGCGTACTGTTTATTATTCAATTCATTGTCAACAGACAAGCGTAATCAAATGCATATTGCTAATAATAAATTTATCGTGAAATTTAGAAGTTTGTTATTAATAAAAGTAATAATTTCTCTGTTGTACTTGTCTGGTTTTTCTAATATTATATTTGGTGGACCTTGAGATGTTGTAAATGTGTTTAAATCATTTTCGCTTATATATGTTTTTTTGTAATAATTATCACGCTAACAGATTTCCCGGAAATACATATACTAAAAATTCATCCCAGTTAGGTGTTATACTCCTAATATTTATGTTTATTAGGTGAAATGATTCTTTATCAATTTCTAATATTATTTTCAGCTGTATTAAATGAATTACTGAATCCATTCTCACCTATCGATGAATAGTTTACACAAGTGATTTCTTTTTTTTTTTACAAAATTGACCTAGAAACGATAATAAATTTGACCCCCCCCCCCCTAAAAATTGAAACATTTCATTTACAGCAGTAAAGAATTAATCACACTTCGATAACTAATATCTACAAAAAGTTTATAAACAATAAGCTTATCCGTTAAAATTCCATTTACCATCGTGTTCATATGTAAATCTATGAAGCACACGTAGTATGCTTATCATCGTTGAACTTAAAACCTGGCTTCTATTAAAAATAAAAATTGTTGTACATAGTAATTCAAAGCAACTAGTGAATGCTACAAACAAAAAAAAAAACCTAATTATTCTATGGAACAAAATACGTTATTTTTATTTTGTCTTTTTACTGAGAAAATCGCGTATAAAAATGAAACCTCGGCGCTAAACGGTTTATATGTCGTGTAGCATACTTAAGTTCCGCATAAGCACATTTCACAAGATACACGTCTATTGCGCGTCCATTTTGCCAACTCTTCCAATAGTACATATTTGTATCCGGAGATGCGGCGAACTGGCTGAAAAGTTGCGGTAAAATTACAGTTTCCGCGGGTCACAAATATTATCGACTTCGCCCTATGCGTTAAATTTATCGCAAAAAAAAAAAAAAAAAAAGGCACAGCTGATTTGCTATATTTAAGAAAAGGTCAAAAATGACTAGAATTCTGGAAAAATCAGTCTTAAGGTTTCTTCCTACTGAACCCATCGCACGGGGTGATATATGTATGTATATAATAGGTAATAATAAATTTGACAGAATTTTAATACTAAAGACGTGTTTATTAGCGCGCCGAGTAAGTATTAAATTAATTCAAATAAGATGCAAAAATAAACTTTTTTCTAAACGTCGCTTGAATATTTTTTCTTATTTAATAATATTACGGCGCTTTTAGACTATAACGGCAGGGCTAATGCAGCAATACCAATTGGACGATCAGGTAAGTGGGTTTGCCCGACAAATCGCGTATTTTCCGATTATATACTACTGACTGGAACTGTAACAGTAACGGAAATCCATTCGCATTAATTATTTTAACCTAAAATTAAATCTAGTTTAAATGCGAAAAGACTTCCCAATTATGTTTTTCAAAGTTTTCCCTCTTCGCAAGTCACCCCTTCATCGACATGAGTCATAATAGTTGTTCGTTCGACCGATTGCCGAAAAACTTTGCTGCACATAATTTGTTCGGAAAATTAGAGCAATTAGTAGCTCTATATATACACTAAAGAACTATTATGCCAACACGTAAAACATTAAAAATATGCGTAGTTTATTATGCGCTAGTGTAGATTCGAGGATCAGATATGAAATTCAGACGCATAGGAAATGGCGAGGAAAGTATACTTGTGGAAAATAAATAAACTGCAAATTAAATGTTTGAAATTAATCCTTGATGGAGAAAACGTGAAATAATTTGAAAAAGAAGATGTACTGAACAAAACAGAATGCACTTATTAACAAAAATATACGACAATACATTTTTTTTAAAATTATTATTATTATTATTATTATTATTTTATGGACACGTTGGCATTCACCTAACACAAAAGGTTTGAAAAATAGAGAGACATATGAAGCGACAGATTATATCAAAAAGCGATTGGAGATAGAAGAAATGAAGGCGGCTAACAAAGGAACAACAGAAGGAGATAATGTAGAGGGCATTGTAAGGAGTAGGGAGGCCAAGGCTAAGCAAATTGGAATAAAAGATCGCGCGTTCTGAGGAAATGAAGAATACATAACAGTAGGAAAGAAAATTTTGAATTGGAGGAAAAAAGTAGAATACGAGCTAGGGAAAAAAGCTTACGTTCCAATTGCACAAAGTTGGGAAAGCAAACTGACAATATGTTATTACTAAGATTTGTTAAGCCAAATACCTAAGAAAATAATAGAGAATCAAAATATAGAGGCAAAAAAAAGGATAAATAAAAAAATGGCTTCGGGAGGAAGTAAATGTAAAAACAATAATAAACAATAAGAGAATACGCGATAAAAATGTAAATAGATATAACCGAACAAAAGAAAATAGATTTTAGTCATGTCGATAAGTTCCAAAAATAGATTAAGATGTAGGTTATATGTATATAAGTTATGAAATTAGAATGTATATAAGATAATTCATCAACAAGCGTTTAGTTCGACGAAAGAAATCGATGTAATTAAAAGTATACATACATATGTATATGGGGCGTTTCACGTCAAATGTCCGAGCGCGGCGCTCGAGCACCAGAACGATTATACTTTTCAACCGATGATTACGCTATTAAGAATCATACACAAAAAATAACAACAACACGTTTTCGATGTATAAAATTTACCTTAGTTTTCCAATAAAATCATCCGTTTTTCGAAAATGTGCCTTCTTAATCTCAAAAACAAAAACGCAAAACGTGATATATCATTAAAAAGGTATTTTTAATATTTTTTTAAAAATATTCTACATCGAAAGAGGAGGATTTTTTACGTCGATGTAAGGGCGGTTTTTTTTTCTAATAACAGCGAGCGTCGTGGAAAGCGTGCATTACTTTATGAACATCGAAAAACTTGAGCTTATAACGTTGGAAATTAATTTACGTGGTATTCATCTATGCAGTCTACTTTATTTTTTTTTTTTTACATCGGGAATAGATGAGTCTAATTTACGTTTATAAACTTCAGTTCTACAATTATTACAAAATTTTTGCTGTTTCTGGTATCGATAGATATTCATTTATTTTTAGATGTCGGAAAGTTAAACAACTGTTTCGCCGAGTTAATAGGATGATTACTTCTAAACGCATCTTGAATGAAAAACCGAATATAGCGTTAGATAAAAAATAACAAACAATTAATCTATAATGAATAAGTTAGTTAGTTAAAGTTAAATAAATTAATTTCCAAAGTTCAAGTTTTTCGATGTTCATAAAGTAATAGACGCTTTCGATAACGCTCGCTCTTGTTATTCGGCACAATCATAACGATGGTAATCCGTAACTAAATAAACGTAGGGTAACCACAATCCAAGCTCAACGTCAAACAGATATTATTGGAAAAACCCGATAAACATTTTACGTTACGATGCGCCGCAGCGGCGGTCCGTCTTTATTTTGACGCTCAATATTCCTCTTAAAAGAAAAAAATCCACACTCTGTAAATTACTATATCAACTAAAAAACCCCTCCCCTTCCGATCTAGAGTATTGAAAACAGAATATTAAAAATGCCTTTTTAATGATATATCACGTTTTTCGTGTTTTTGTTTTTGAGATTAAGACGACACATTTTCGAAAAACGGATGATTTTATTGGAAAACTGAGGTAAATTTTATACATCGAAAACGTGTTGTTGTTATTTTTTGTGCATGATTCTTAATAGCGTAATCGTCGGTTGAAAAGTATAATCGTTCTGGTGCTCGAGCGCCGCGCTCGGACATTTGACGTGAAACTCCCCATATACATACATATGTATGTATGTACAGTGAGTAACATAAACATTGAGACGAAAATTTAAAAAAATGAAAAGGGTGATATACGGTTTAGAAAACCAGGTATAATTATTGAAAAACGAACAAATGAACACTGCTGATCACAAATATAATAAAAAAAAGAATAAAAAATAAACGTAAAACAAAAAAATTACGGCCGATACGAAAAAAGTACGTAACGAGACAGCAACATAAACATTGAGACAGCGTGACCCATTCTATTACCGACGTCGCTGGGTTTTTCCTGATTCACTGCAAACGCTAATAATGCATGCATGTGCGTGAGAAATACTCTTTAGGTTGTTTAACAATTATTTTATAGTACGCAGCTACCTAGTACGTACATATGTATAACTTTAAAAAATTCTTGCGCTTTCGAAATAAAAATGTCAAAAAAGTCAGGTAACACTTCGATAAGCGTCAACTAGTGCTGTTCCATCATGCGGAAGGAAAATCGGTTCAGTAGATTACTTCTCTATTAAAAATGTCGCGAGCTACTGTTTACAGGTTTAATAAAGAAAGCAGAATCAATTTTAAGAGCCATCCGGACAACCTGCGAAGCTATCGGCTCAAGATGAGCGTGTGTTATAGTACGTTGTGTCGCAAAAAATCCATTAATATGTGCCCCTAAAATTGCTACCCAGTTATGCGCAAGAAGTAGCAGTACAATTTCAGGGCAAACGATACGCCGAGTTCTTAAAAAGACGGGTTATAATTCGCGCACCGCCAGATTCAAACCTTTTATTAGTACGATGAATCAGAAAAAACGCCTAGGATTCGCATTAAAGTATAGTGATGTTACTGAAAATTTCTGGAATAATGTACTCTTTTATGATGAGTCGAAATTTAATATTTTTGGGAGCGACGGAAATGGAAAAGTGTGTAGAAAGCCGAATACCGAATTAGAAAAAAAGAATCTCAGTATAACGGTTAAACACGGTGAATGGTTTGGGGGTGTTTTGCAGCCTCCGGTGTCGGCTCGCTGGTATTTATTCATGATAAAATGAATGCCGATATGTATATTGATATATTGCGGCACAATTTACATGCGCCTGCTGAAAAATTGGACATCAGGAAAACGTTTAACTTGTATCAGGATAACGATCCTCTAAACACAAGGCGCATAAAAGGCGCCTATAGCTGTTATATAAATGCCCGCGTGTACTCGAGATGCCACCTCAATCACCCGATTGTAATCCAATCGAACATATATGGGATTATTTAGATCGACAGGTTCGGAAAACTCCCACTACTGGTGCTACCCATCTCAAACAGCGGGGGCAAGAAGAATGGGCTCAAATTCCAGTATTGTATCTTGAAAAACTGGTTTCGTGTCGATGCCGCAACGCACTGCTGCGGCTATTACAGTACGAAGATGTGCAGTTTGTTTTTATAGATATCTGCTTATTCCGCTAGTTCTGATAAATTGTGTTATGGATAAAATTGCATCGGGGGAATTCTCAAGAATGTTGGTGACTGTTTTGTTATTAATTGAAGGGGGCTGGTGAGGTGATAATGCTGGACATTCGCGCAGTATGTGGGAAGTTGAGGGAGCAACATCTTGGCCACAGAAAGGACAATTCATAGGAGGGGGGGTTCTTTGCAAAATAAAATTATGCGACATGGCCATGTGGCCTGTGCGCAAGCGGCTAAGTGCACAGAAATCTCTGCGGGAAATGCTTTTTTCCGGCCACCATGGTTCGGTTGAGAGTTTAATTAACCTTGAGAAAGTCTGACATGAGGACCAATTCCATGAGGACGTGAGATTATTGAAGAATATGTATTAAGAAGCCGTTATTTTAGAATTTTTCGTGTTAACTTTTAGTTCTCAATGTTTACACGTTGCTGTCTCGATATTTATGTTACCTATTTTTTTCGTATCGGCTGTAATTTTTTTGTTCTACGTTTATTTTTTTTTTTTTTTTTTTTTATCATATTTATGATCAGCGGTGTTCATTTGTTCATTTTTCAATAAATTAGATATTTATACCTGCTTCTTTTCTCCGTATATGTATCAACCGTGTCGATTTTTTTAAACCTTTGTCTCAATGTTTATGTTGCTCACTGTATTTCAAAAAAAAAAAAAAAAAAAAAAAAAAAAAAAACAACAAAAAAGCAAGAAAAAATGATAATTACTTTCCGGGTGCAGTTACTTGCTTAAAAAAGGTTCGTAGGAAATATGTTTTGCAAAGAAACATTAAAGCTATCGAGGACGCCTCGGTTGCAAACTAAAAACCCGCGATATCAGACACCGATATCCCAACATTTCGTCCTAGATACTATTAACTGAATGTCTAGTATTCTGCAGAACTCGCTGGAATACTTATTGCTTGGGAAACAAAAAAAAATCAACTGTCAATTATGTACAACGGCAAAATGCTCTCCAGTCGGAAGTACGGAACTTTCGAAACCCCGTTTGAAGCAACACGCAAAGGAACGTTTAAAATTTTCGGTAATAATAAAACGTTTATCAACGGACAGGAGAAAGAAAAACTTTTTCGCGTTACGTTATTAATTTGATATAGCGTGCTCGGGCGATTAGTGGAATTGCATAATTTGTCGTCGGCAATTCGGGAAGAAGAAATACTCGTGGATATTCCATGTTATGCGAAATGTTCGCATTGCTGGTAACGTAGTCGGCTATTTGCAGTTGTAGCTGACGAATGCTTTCATTAATAAAACTGCTGGATAAATTTTGCTTAATGTAAAAACGCTCGCAGAAGGTAATGCTTTTGTTTCTTTGCTGCTCGAGGCGCGTGCCATTAAGTTAGTTTGTGCTTCACGAAAGTCTATTAATAAAAGCTGCTTGCGACCGTTCGTTATCATTAATGACTCCGCTGCACCTAGTTCCTCAGAAGCTCTTTTCGTGCCCCTAATGTTGTCTACGTATATTACTTCAAAATTTCTCACTTCGAACACGGTAACGTTCAAGCCGGTAAATATGCTTTTTCGCTAAAACTGTGCTCCTCAGCTGATGTCTTCAAAAGCTGCTGAGCCCATTACGAAGATCACGAATAAAAACTAAAACTGTTTCTCGGATTTTCCGGTTGCTTCATTATTTTCTTTTTTATAATTCCGGCCAATGAAGCCACGAATTACATTATTTTTCTCTTTCGTTGGATAATTTCGCGATCTTTTAAAATCATCTTTGAAACATTTCCAACCGTAAAATTCGAAAGAAAAGGTTCCAACCGTAAAAGTTGCTCGACGAATTTTTCGCTCCTTCATTCTCAACGTTTCGAAGTGAACGGTAACCATTTTATAAGGACTGATAACAGAAAAAATCCGAAGTTAGCCGATAAAATAATTTTTATTTGAGCGGTATAAATTAGAAATCATCGGGCATAGATTACTCTTAACATTTTATAGATCGATGTTAATAAGTTGTCAGGCGAATTTTCCCCCGAATTTTCATTTTCATTTTGTGTTATTACTATATATGGCAACACTATCCCACTTTTTAAGACTTTCAGTACTATCGTTTTAAACTTAATGGAGTAATAAAATTATGTGAAAATATTTACATGTTTCAGCAGTTTCTACAACTTTTGTTTTGCTCGTTTGAAAATTAAAAGTACAAACAACTGAGCGTAACACGAAATTTTAGTTTTAAATTTTTTAAATTTTCCCCTAACTCTTTACGATTTTTTACTATTTAGTAGGTTTAAACAGAGCCCAAAAAAAAAACCCTTTATGGTTATAATTTTACTAAAAATTGCGAGTTGTTTTTTTGTATAAGTAAATGAATTCTGTCATCGTTAAATAATAGAGTTTTGTAAAAAGTTCTGAATTACCCTAATATATAATTATATTCACACTTCTTTGTATTACTATTTGATTAATATTTCTCGATTGCATTTCTTTTCTCAAAAATATGAAACTGGACCAATTAAAAAGAAATATATACAAGGATCACAGTCAATATTGACCTAAATGGTATAATTAAGTAATAATAGAAAACAAATAGTAACTCTAAAATAAAAATAAATAAAAATAGGAACATGGTTTTATTTCCCGTAATTTAAAAATTTAGCAGCTATATAAAGTTACTTTTATTATCATGTGCTAAGTGTCAAGTTGGATTATCTATCTACATACCTATCTATATATATATATATATATATAAAAATGAATGTTTGTTTGTCTCGGATGCATTCCTGTACCCCTGGACGAATCATGTTAACATTTTTAGGGTTTTAAGATATGGCTAAGTTTTCCACCCCCCTCTTCACGAAATATGAGGTTTTGGATAGTTGAACAATGAATTATGATGCGACCAGTGGTACAGGAATACATGCGAGACAAACAAACATTCATTTTTATGAAATTTTAAGTAAAATGGATACCACGGTAAATATAAATTAAACGTAAGAATTTAATTAAAATAATTACCATGGTTAATAATGAGCTTTAGATAACATTTTATTAATTTCTGGTGTAAGCAAATAGATCACATTCCGTTACTTATCTTTTTGCGTCACACTGAAATCATTAAACTTCCTAAACAGGATCTGAACACACAAGTCGCGCCCCTAGCCTCTCTGCTGTACCCAACGCGGTGATTTAAAAAAAAAAAAAAGCATTAGTGTTTTCTATTAGTTTTTACAGAGAAATCAAAAAGACATCATCTGCCAACCTCAACAGCTAACCGCGGACCATGATAGCGATTTGCCCCAGACAGTACATAAGGAATCCCATGTCTCCCCCTTAACGATAGACACCACAGGTCGAGACAAAATAAATTCAAATACCACAATTGAGCAGCCTGAAATAGAGATGGACACCGACGTTAGTACGCTGAAACATCCCAAGACCCCAGAAGCACTTGCTGACTCGAGGCCGGCGATTTCCCCATCACGGCCGCTACCAAAACGGCCAGCTCTCTACATTAACCAACCAGATAAGAAAGAAGAGCATGCACCAGCTGAGCCGCATAACGAACAGCCAACCCGAGAGCCAGGAGACGTAACTGAAAAAGCCAAGCACCTTTTCAACGCCGAACAACCAACGTTTATGATAGGATTTGAAGAATTCAAAACATCTATCCAGGCAGTAGCGACGAACCCAAAGTACATCTCCTATGCAACTGATTATACCAGAAGTTATGACGAGCTAGTATACATGCTGGCAGCAGTTAAACCATATCTTATCGGCAGAAGCATTAAAAGTCGCTGCTCCCGAATTATAAGAAAATTATCGGAACAAACGATCACAACGTCTGAAGACGAACGACATCATAGCGACAGCAACGTATCCAACATAAATTAATAAACTTCCCTTGTCCATAAAGTATTACAATTATTATTTGACTCATTCTCAAAATAAATTAATTAATTAATAATGGCTGCTAGAGACAGTATTATGCAATGGAACTGCAGAGGCCTTTTCAAGTATATAGAAGAACTCAAATTACTAATTAGTGAGTGGACGCCGGGCATCATCTGTCTCCAAGAAACACATTTGAAACCAACCCAGTCTTTCTCATTTAAAAATTTTACAGTCTACCGATCAGATTACTCTCAAGGAATATCAGCGTGTGGAGGTGTCGCCACACTAGTGCATAAGTCTTTCCCATCCCAACTCCTTAGTATTACCATAGAGCTACAAGCGGTAACAGTTACAGTACGGTTGCCATCCATTTCTTTCCCTTCTATAACAGTATGTAACTGTTATTTTCCTCCTTCAGTAAATATTTCTGAAGCTCATATTGAGAGGTTGCTTCGTCAGTTACCCACTCCCGTGACTTGGACAGGTGATTTTAACGCTCATTCCCCTTAATGGGGTGCTGCCTATACCAATGCGCGGGGAAAAGTAATTTCTGACTGCGTACTAGGTAGCGATTTAATATTGCCGGGACCTCCGCCCCATACACACTTCAATGCAACTCACAACACGTTTTCAACAATAGACCTTGCCTTCATTTCAACGGTGCTGATTCCTTACGTAAACATCATGGTGCACCAGGATTTATGCTCCAGTGACCATTACCCCATTTTTATTAATTTCCCTACTATGTCACCCACGCGACGCCCTATCCATGTGCAACCACGATTCGCGTTCCAGAAGACGGACTGGAGCACTTATCGAGATAAAACTGTAATACCCTGTCGCCCTGCACTAAGTATAGAAGAAAACTTGTCCATATTCACTCACGCGATCAATAATGCAGCCCGAGCTACGATTCCGTCCACATCAAATTATCAACGCCGATGCGTTCCATGGTGGTGCCCAAAAATTAAGTCCACAATACGCCAACGGAAAAGAGCACTTAAAAAGTTCAAGGCTACGAGGTCGCAGCAAGACTTAATCGATTTCAAAAAATACAGAGCTAAAGCCCGCCTGCTTATACGAATTAAAAAGCGGCAATCTTGGGTAGCCTTTGTCTCCTCGATCTCAACGGACACACCATGTGCTATATTGTGGAAGAAGATAAAGGCGCTGAATGGTAACCCTAGCTCCACTCCGACCCCCTCCTTACTTATAAATGGGACGCTGGTGACAGATGAATCCGAGGTGGCGGGTGCTTTTGCGCTCCACTTCACAAATGTTTCCCCCTCTGCTTCGTACACTCCCAATTTCTTTGCACAAAAAACATCAGTGGAAAGTGAACCAATATCATTACTTTCCGAGAAAAATGAAGCGTTTAACCTTCCATTCTCAATAGATGAATTGAACTTCCAACTAAATAAAACTAGAAACAGTGCGCCCGGTGCGGATTCAATTCACCTACTCATGTTAAAACATCTTTCTCCTTCCGCTAAAAGTTTCCTACTGCATATTTATAATCAAATCTGGTCCTCATCATCCATCCCTAAATCCTGGAAAACTCCTTTAGTAATCCCTGTTCTTAAATCAAACAAAGATCCTTTCTTTCCTCAAAGTTACAGGCCAATTTCCCTAATATCGGTCCTTTAAAAAACTCTGGAAAAAATGGTGAATAGGCGTCTCTATTCCGTCCTAGAATCTTTGGAGATCCTATCTGCAATCCAGGTCGGTGGCCGTACATCAAAATCCGCAATTATGCACCTTCTGAGCCTCCAAAGGCAAATACTTACAGCCCAAAACAGAAAGCAATACTTATATTCGGTCTTTTTTGACCTTGGAAAAGCTTTCGACCGCGTATGGCGATATGGTGTGCTTACTAAGCTGAAGAACGCCGGAATCAGCGGAAACATGGGCAATTTTATCCTTAACTTTCTTTCTGATAGGGCGATTCGAGTAAGGATTGGCTCTAAAATATCTTCCTCCTTCCTTATCGAAAATGGTATTCCGCAAGGCTTAGCGCTGAGCGTAACATTGTTTATATTATACATAAATGATATGGCAGATTGTATACGGCCGCCAGTTACAGCCCGCTTATATATTGATGATCTTAATATATCCCTTCCTTCTAACCTTCCGTCCAATGCAAGATCAATCCTTCAATCAACAATCAATAACTTGAAAATATGGGCTGATAACAATGGCCTGGAATTCTCTCCGACAAAATCCGTATGTGTGAAATTTCACAAGAGACGCCAGTGTGATCCCGATTCCGACATAACTCTTTTCCTAAGTAATTCACCACTCCCGTTGCTCCACACAATTAAATTCTTGGGTCTTGTGTTTGATGAAAAACTGTCCTGGTCACATCACATTCACCATCTTAAAAATAAATGCATGAAATCCTTGAATATACTAAAATGTCTGTCAAATCCGAAATATAGCATAGATCCTAAGCTCCTGCTAACTGTGTACAAATCTCTCACTTTAAGTAAATTGACCTATGGGTGCCAAGTTTATTCCTCATCAAACAAAGCACTCCTTAAATCACTTGACACAATCCATCGCACTGCAATACGCATTATCTTGGGAGCGCATAGGACGTCGCCATCGTTGGAAATCTGTTCACTAGCGGGCATGCCACCCTTAACGGTTATTCGAAATTCTTATGAATTCAGAGATTTATTTTACTGGTACCAAGCTAAATTACGCCGCAACGATAATTCAGAAATCCCACACTACCGTCTTTTCCAAATGATCCCCTCCCCAGTGTACTATCCCTCCTTAAGGAAAGAGGAATTAACTGGAACTCTGACCTTGCACATCAGCATGTTTAACTCCCCTGGGAGGATACTTCGATTGTTGCGGACTTATCTCTGCTGAGCGATCGCTCGGACCAGGACATCACACTGCCGTCCCAGTACGTGGCGGAAAAAATTCAACTTTTTCCCAACTACAGACAGCTGTATACAGATGGTGCCAAAGCAAACCCCCTCAATGGGTCCTCGCCGGTGGCTTGCGCCTACGAGGTAGAGGGAGTTGTTCATGCGGTTCGGCTCCACGACTTCTGTTCAGTGCTGGAGGGGGAGCTGTATGGTATTTTCTTTTGCTTGAGAGAATATCTGCAGTCTTACCCGCAACGTCAAAATGCATTTCTAATCACAGATTCCTTGCAATCGATTAGGACACTCCAGACACCTAAAACCTCACACACATTATCTCGAAAAATAAAGCGCATCATTAACATGCTTTTCCGGGCTGGCTCACAGGTAACATTCTTGTGGGTCCCGGGTCATACCGGTGTGCCGGGGAATGAGCGTGTGAACTTGGCTGCTAAGGCAGCAACATATAGTCCAGTGCCCGAAGGTGCCCCTCTGCCTCAGCTGGGGCCACCCTTTTTTCAGCAACATAAGGCAAAGACATGGGAAATTATGTGGTCGGCTCACACATCATGGCTGCAATCCATTAAGGTGAGCACTGAGCCTTGGTGGCCACCGATATCCATGTCCCGCAGAGAGTTTGCAGCATTAACTAGACTCCGCATAGGGCACACAGCAATATCCCACAACTATTTGCTTGAAGGAACATCACCTCCCTCTGCCTGTTCCATATGCAATTCCCCAATTTCACCAACCGCTGAACACGTTCTAGAACATTGCCTGGCTGCAGGCACCTCCAACTTACCGACGGTTGCGTTGTCAAACGAACCAAAACAGGTCCAGGATATGCTAAACCATATTAGAGCGGCTAACCTATTAAAACACTTCTGATCCTGCACTGATCCATGTGCTGTAATAATCCCGGCAATTACACACAGCACATGGATCATATAAATTTAGGGAAAAAAAAAAAAAAAATCTTGCAACAGAATTTCTAATGTTTGCTCGCGGGAATGTTATTTATACTTAAATTTTAAATTTTTACTCAACTACTGCTGTTTGATGTTATGGTAATAGATTAATTTTAATACAATGCTCGAGACGGAAAAGTCGCGGAAGATGTAAGTGAAGAAGGTATTCTCTTAAATGTGTAATTATGGGAGATCACCGTATGCGAATAACTCGTCGGCCCCTTCAAAATGATGGGGCTACGTGTGCTGTTTAGTTGAGTGAAACTTTTGTTAGATCGCGATAGACAAGTTCTATGGAAGACCGATAATTTTCGGTTGACCATGAAACGTTAAAATGAACTTTTACTGGACGATGATAACCATGTTTTCCCTCAAAAAAGAGATAAATATATCAATTAAAAACCGAAAAAAAGTTTTTCACATATGAAGTTCAAGAATCAAAGGGAAATATAAATGAACGATTCAAAAAAAAGTAAAAACCCAAATGATTGCAGCCATAAAAGCAATTTGACTTTCAAATATGAATCTCAATTGACTCTAATTAAAATATTTCAGCAAAGAAGATGAAGTCACAGTAAGCGGCTTTGTAACGTAGACGTATTATCGAATTACTGCCTAATTGCAAGTATTAATCACGCAAAAACACCTTACCTTATAAATAATTTTTTATAATAATATCTTTTCATTTTTTTTCAAATATTTCGGTGTACAATTTAGTAACTATGCAGCGTATTACTAGCGTTCCACAAAAAAATATATAACAGTCGTGGAGAAATTAATAAAGAATCCTGTAACGGGAGTTTTAATATTGCCTCAAATTTTATTTACTTCCGGATCTTGAACCTTGTAGAGTGTATTCGAGGTTTGTTTTAATAAAATCACTTAAAGGAAAGGAAAACTGAACAAAGGAAATAAATGTTTAATAAAAATACAGAATTCACCACAAAAAGAAAAAATTAAAGACTTATATTAATCCGTAGGTAAAACTGTAGAAAAAAGCTAAATAGGTCGGTCATAAAAGAAGTAAATGATGTGATCAAAATGGCGAATAAGAAATAAAAAACAGATGATTACAATGATGGAAGCTATTGAGCTTCCAGAAATTCCACTGAGTTAACTCTAATAAATATTTTGCAAAGGATGTACAAATTTTAAAAAGTGGAATAAAACAAAAATTTAAAAAAATGTTCCCTATAAAATATATATATACATATGTAAAACTCGACCCTGCGTACCTCGCAAGGACCTCCGCCCTTTGACTCTGCCTGGGGACATCCCCGGACACTCAGCACTATCGCATCTGTACTTCGTATAGAACGAAGAAAATTAACAACGTCATTCTTTCCGAATGCGCGACAAAAAAATAATAAGTGTTTGTTTAATGTCACATTTAGAACAGAAAAAAATTTCCGTGATATAAATTCTGTGACGGATTTTCGTGATGGAAAACTAATAGAGGTCGAGTTTAAAATGACGATGTCATTAATATTAATATATATATATATATACATATGTATGTGTATATAAACTCGGCCATTTTGGCCTCGTAGACCCCACTTGCTTTCATTTCTGTCTCTTTCTTTTCTATATGTATACTTTGTATAAAATGATCAAAATTTACAACGTAATTTTTACTGGCATCAACACAAAAAAAATAACATGATCACAAAAATCCTATCCTAACATTTAACTTTCATTACATAAAATTAAGACATTTTTTCGTTACATATTTCGTTGCATTAAATTGTGACATTTTTTAAATAATAATAATAACAAAAATCTTATAAAATATAATAAACGTTACATAAAATTGACACATTTTTTTGAGGCATTTTGAAAAAAAACGATAATTCATTAAAAATGGAAAAAAGTTAATTTCATAAAAAATTAGCTACGATACCGGGGGGGGGGGGGGATTATATTTTATAGAAACATATGCAATTTAAAAAGTTTTCAAGCAAACAGTATTTATATATTTCAAATTAAAAACTACATATTCTTATATTGTCGCGCAATAATCATTTTGAGGAAAAGAATAGAAAAAAACTAGCCTCCCAGCTTATTGGGAAATGGCTCAAAACTGCAACGGTGAGATTTGATCAATTTAGACAGGCATATACGACAGAGTTAGATGGAAGAATTTAAAAAAAAAAAAAAAAACCTTCGCTCAAAAATTAGCGCCCACAATAACACGACGGGCGAATGTATAACCACACATCATCATCATCTGAGTCGTATCGCTCGATTTCAAGCATCGTGACTGCCTATTTGTACACTAGCAGTACAGAATTGGCAATTCATACGGTGACATATTTTTAAGAGTAAATTTTTTTTCCCTTGCGTGTCTCTACATTCAGACATAAATGTATCGTAAAATTTTTAGTGTCAATTTTAATTGTACATTACACCTACGCAGTCGCCAAAGCACAGACTCATTTCGCCCAATTAATAATTGATTTAAATCATCAGTAATACTTACTTTTAAACTGGAATTTCTTATATATTCCGACATTTTTTTGTAACCCCAGTTTTTTTAAAAGAAAATATTCCATTCCAAATATTCGAATAAAAAAAAGACGACATTAATTAAGTATTTCCGCTATTGATTTCACAGCTATTCTTAATAATTAAAAGCTCCTTTTGTACTCTAGACAAATTATGTTTCTACTTTTTTCCATACATGAGTCTCAATCTAATTTCAACCGAAACCAAGATTATTATTTAACCGATTTGGGTTGAATTCGAATTTTCGAATACAAACTAGAAGGAAATTAACTTCTCCACGAATTATTCACAATGGATTCCAATATGGGCCTTTTGCGACAATTTCTTCCGCTACCTTACAAACACGGTACCGAAAGCAGCCACCGTGTTCCAAAAGAAGCTGCCATCGCGAGCCGCTACGTTCAATAATAATAAAGAAACAATATTGAAATAGTTCAAAAAAATCATTAAACTCTCTTCTTTTCAGTTCACTGTTATTATACCACTGAAGGGGCCTACTAATCTGGCCGAAAAATAAAATAAAAAGAATGATTCTTTCCGATTAAACGATTCTTCGCGAGTTTCGTATGATTAATAACATATGATTAGCAAAATAATCTGAACAGCTGAATAACTTAAATTCCGAGAAATACGTAAAACGATCCGGAGAAAGCTTTTTTTCACTTCTCATTCGGCTGAGTTTCGCGAAATAGTTCGTCTCGTTAAGCATTTGAAAAAGCACGAGACGGAAAAGAAATTGAACGTGTTTCCTCCGTGTAATATCATTTGGAGACTTGCGAAAATTTTAAATTTCAACGTGATTGCCGGAGATCATTTTTCAAAATAGATTTATTATTCTCATTAATTTGCGCGAAATTAGTAGCGGAGCAGTTGTTGCTGAAAGGTCATTTATACCGCAGACATATCCCACGCGCAACCGAAACAGGTTATCTCAGTTAAAATGGCAGCGCCCTCGTTAAATCTCGAAACTTTTAGAAGCCAGACATGCAAATTTGCAAGAAAAAAAGCACTTCCCATTAACTATTTATCGGCTAGCTGATAAATTTTACACTAACCTTCGAAATCTGTTACGTTTTCAACTTTATGGAAAAAAGAACATTTAAAATCCGTTCCCCTTTACGGAAATGGAATATCGGGCCAGTAACAGTTAAAAGATACTAGAAGAATGGTGTGTATAATTCGCGGTTCTTGCAGAGTCCATCAATTTAATCGAACGCCGGTCCTACCGAACAGGAGTGTTCATAGCCGAAAACTGGAAGCGTGCACAGTCTTGACTTCGGGACCATTCGCGTTGGTTCTAATGGAAACGAAACAACAGACGAAATGGCTCAGAGTCGTGAATTCCATACGGACATGTCTATTGCTAGATCGGATTTTTAGAAGGATATGTAATCTATTTAGAGCTTAATCAAATGCCTAAATAATTCGCTTTGATTCGACGAATCGTACCTAGAACTTTCTACCCCTCATACATATATCATATTCTCTCTCTCTCTCTCTCTCTATATATATATATATATATTAATTACAACGTAATTTTTAGGCTACCCCCATTAGAAAAAATGTCCCAATTTTATGTAACGTTTGTTATATTTTGTAGAATTTTTGTTATTGTTATTTAAAAAATGTCACAATGTTATGTAACGAAATATGTAACGAAAAAATATCTTAATTTTATATAATGAAAGTTAAATGTTAGGATAGGATTTTTGTGATTATGTTACTTTTTTTTGTGTTGATGCCAGTAAAAATTACGTTGTAAATTTTAATAATTTTATACTACAAAGTATAGAAGAGAAAGGGACAGAAATGAAAGCAAGAGGGTCAAGGGGCACAGCCCCTTGCGAAGCAAAAATGGCCGGGTTATATTTATATATATATATATATGTATATACATAGGAGACTGTCCGAAGATAAGTTCATAGCCGGAGCCGAAGTTTAACTCATTTTAAAATACTTGATTAGGTATTCACCTTTTTTCGATGTGTAATTTTCTATATTTAATATGTAGAAATTCAGTGATTCTTGATAAAATACGACCGAAGAGTGATTAATTTTAACTGCTAGATAAAAATTAAACCTACCACACTTCGATAATTAAGGGAATTTCTTTTTAAAACAGAAAAGTGAGGTGATTTTTTCTTTTCTTTTTGCATACGATCTAAAATAAATATGTATAACCACCCGTACTGATGATTGAACGTAACGAGATGTACGATTGATTAGAGTTAGTAATGGTTATGATATCTACACATATGCTGTAACTGCATCTGGTTAAATCTTTTACGGCGTTTAAAGCAGATGATGACTAGCAAATTAGCGGATTGTTGATAGGAACCGATATATATATATATATATATATATATATATATATATATATACTCTACGTAAACTCCCTATAGTTTCTTTTATTGGTTGGTATAATCTCTATGTATGTCATTGTTACGTTTATTATTATTATTATTATTCTTAAGTTAAATTTACGTGCCATGTGCAGCAACTATGGCTAGAGGCACGGGAGGGGAATGTGGTTAAGATTAATGAGTGGATTCTGGACTTATGAAGGAAAAGAATTAAGTTGGACAGTGAAGAGTAGTTGTCATCAAGGATGAGGGGATGGGAAGAAAGCGGGTTGAAGAATTTTTTTTCCACGGAGTATGAAGGGCATTCGGTGAGGAAACTGGGTGGATGGTGGGGATAACACTGCACACGATACATTGAGGAGCTTTCGTTCCATTTAGAAAATATTTGTGGGTCAGTCGTGTGACCCAATCGGAGTCTGGTGATCACTACATCATCCCTTCGATTTGGAAGTGATATATTCCACGGTGATACTGACGATTTGATCGAGCGAAGCTTATTCGTTTGTGATGTTTGCTGCCATTTCCTGTGCCACAGGGCCTTTAAACCACATTTTATATAGATCTTGAGATCGCTTGCTGGAACAGGAATGCTTAGCATCGACAGAGTAACAGCAGCCTCCTTTGCAGCCGTGTCTGCCAGTTCGTTTCCTCAAATACCAGCGTGAGCAGGAATCCACACGAACGTTACGTTTATTTCATAGCGCTGAAACTATATTTTGTGAAACTCCATCTTCAACTGCTGGATAATAACGACTATCAAATACTTTGCTGTTGCCTACATTTCAGCTCTATATACCGGTTTTGTATAGAGTAAAACTTTATTCTGTAGCGACAACTTAGAAAAGTGAAATTTAAAAAAGAAAATTTCTTTATTCAAAAAATGCGATAGTGCAAAAAAAAAGTACCAGCTTTAATACTTTGAAAAGTTGATAAAAATGCGCTAAAAAGTAAAAAATAATTATTCAATAAAAGGTTATAGATTGTAGAGTAGAATGGTTACCCTTAAAGGGAGATTCATTCTCAAACGACATTCACAGCTTCATTAGAATCTCGGTGCACCAACATTCCCCCGAAAAATTAGAAGAACACCGTACTAAACGAGAATAACAATAAACACTCATTTTCTATTGTAAGCCGAGTATTGAAAACATGATCAATACGGTCATTGGCGTACCCAAGGAGGGTGCTACGGGACTGCAGCACCCCCCCCCCCCCGAGAGAATAAACGGACACTGTTAATAATGGAAAAATTTGTTATCGGAGCAATTTTTGACAGTAAAAATTAATATTTGATAAAAATATAAAGTGTTTTTAAATAACACATTTTACACAAAAATAAATATATAAATGAGAGAAGAGAAAGATATATACAGATACACCAAACATGTTCGCACTTCGTCTTTACATTTTCCCTTATGCTACTCTTTTAGCCCCACGAGATAAATCCTGGATGTGCCAATGAATACGGTTATTAATTATTGCAATAATTAAAGTTTGAACGTTGTTCAAGAGTAATCATAATTTTACTGCAAAATATTATAGTAGACGGTACCCTTTTATCGAGTAATTATTTTCTATTTTGTAATGCATTTTTATTACATTTTCGGGGAAAATCTCGAAGTCGCTATTTACTCTTTTTTGTTTTTTAAACTAATTGATTTTACAATTTTCAGTGTAAATATTTTTGAGCGATAATACGGGTAGAGACGTAAAATATCGCTACTTTCTGTAGAGCGTGATACTGGTTTAAGAATACAACGTTCAAATTCCTTTAATGATGAACTTGTAAATTTTCAAAATGCAAGTTCCCGAATCGTTAGAAATCTGCCAGGTTTTCGTTGTTCCGTCATTTTTCAGAATAAATGTTTCTTCTTTTTAATATTGCAGCTCAGAAAAACATTCGGAGATGAGTTATAATTGCAGTTTTGAATAGTTTGTCCAATCGATCATTTGGTGCGATGCGGCGAGATAATAAAGAGTTCTTCGAAGCCGATTTCTTTTTTTAACTTTTGTAAACTCGTCGTCAGCAGATACACTAATACTACTTATTTATAATTAAATTAAGATGTCCCTGCGCGGTGCATAATGCGTGCGGGTGATTCGTATATTACACATTTGATGTATTTTCACTGAATTTATATACACGTATATATGCCTGTAAAGTGGCTGAGTATCCGCTTTAATAACGAAGAGACCAGCTGAGTGCTTCTATTTAATTAATTATATCTTAATCTAGAATTATTTTTTTTTGTACATATAATTATATCATTTAATTGTTTTGTAGTATGATTCTTATTCCCGTCTAATTTTTTCCCTCACTTTCGTTCTTTTTTTTTTTTTTTCGATTACTGTGCCGAACTGGTACTGTTGCGCGTCCAACTTTTGTAACTAGCTTGTCACGTTGTTCTTGAATTATTCGTCATCATTGTTGAATCGTTGTGTACCTAAAAACCGTTTCATCCAGAGGAAAAGATGAAAATCAGACGGCGCAAGGTCCGGGCAATATGCTGGGTGTTCGAAGATTTCCATTTTAGATCAAAATTGGTTTTTTCGTCAAAAGGCCCGGTCGCTTGTTTTTTATGGGTTTTTTCAAATTATCCAACGTTTGGCAGTAACTATCGAAGTCCATGGTTAGGTACCTCGAGGCATAAATTTGATCAAAAGAGGTCCCCGTAGCAGTCCCAAAAGACCGTGACCATAAGCTTCTTCGCAGACTTCTGTGCCTTGCATATCTTCGGCCGCGGTGAATTTACCCGTTTCCATACCGTGGTATCGATCTTCGTGGCTTAAAGTGCTAAATCGATTCACGATCGGATCAATTCGACATTGCATTATCAGCATACGTATTTTTCAACTCGTCGTGTATTTTTTTATCGGAAAAATTTTTCGTAACGAGCTAACGAATAACTCTGTGCGCTATTCAGAAAAACCGGACGCGCATTCTAGTGGTAGCTCCATGCGAACACTGACGGCGTGCTAATTAGGAGCTTTACATTTTTACCAGTTACTTTCATAATTGTCTCTCGAGTATAATTACATTGTACTGTTTATCTGGCCAGTGTTACCACAAGCTGAGACCTGAAAGCCTTAATTGGACTTTTTTCTCTTACTCGTAATGTTTTTCGTTGCATTCGTACATAATTGTGTTTCGTAATAATATAGAATTTTTGATAGTAGCCTAAATTAACGAGAATATTCGTTAATTTTTTTATTGAGAACTAATCGGAGGTTTCTACTGATTTCTCTAAATGTCCCTTCATTTTTGTAGTAACAAATAGTGCTTAATTTATTTACAGCTCATAAAGCAAAAAAACTTGAAACCCTAATGAAATTTTCATCAACTTACAGCTTTCCGCGCCTGCAATTAAACAATGAGAGCTATTCCTTCAGCGCATATGCGTATTCGTTGAAATTATTAAAAAACCTATTCGGATGTTCTATTCGCATTTTTTCGATTACCTGACGCGAAGTAAAGTCCATTAATTTTACCACCGTAATTAATATTATACGTCTTAGTGCTGAAAATTACACTATTTCCGGAGACTTTAGAACATCATTACAGCGAATTGTGCAGGGAAGAACGCACTGCCATCAGCTCCCGTGGTTAAATACGATTTTGAAAAATTTACCTGCAATTAAAAACAAAACTAACTATAACGAAAATAAAATCACCGATAAAAAATTACATTTAATCTAATTAAAAATAGCAGACGTGTTTTACAAACCCCTCTTTATGCGCACACGATTATGAAGATTATGAAAAGAAAGTTTATTTCGATGTTTACCTATATATGTAGGTAATTCAACCGGTAATTAGTAAATTTTCGGAGTTAATCAATAATACGAATGTATTCCGCGTTACTTCAGTAACGTTATTTTAAAGCACCCCTGCTTACTCTTAAAATAAGATCATACTTGATTGATTTGGCGGAAAATGGAGTTAATATAAAACTGGTGTGGATTCCGGCTCATGTGGGTATAGATGGTAATGAAATAGTGGATAAAGCAGCAAACTCATAGGCTGATGAGGTTGCTTCACTAATTCCAAAATTCCCTAGCAAAGATCTTTTATATTTCATTAATTGGAATTCTACTTAGTACAATCCACATAAAGCAAAATTATATAAATCTGTTCAACATCCCTAGAGATCACCGTGGTATATTCCGATTTCGGATAGAGGGGTTAACAATCCTCGGAAATTTATAGTGACGATATGTCGGTTACGATTTGGAGTTAACAGATTACCATATTATATGTATAAGCTGAAGCTTAGTCAGCGATTCCTTTTTTAGCCACACCCGGGTGATCAAGATAAGTTGGCAGACGCGGACCATTTATTTTTCCCCGAATGCAGCCGATACAAAAACACTCAAACAATATTATATAATTCATTGGTTAATCTTAGAGTAGACCTTCCACGTAAAATAAGTTCGCTCTTGACTAAAAATAATGGATTTTATATTGGATTTTATATTCATTTATAATGCCATCAAAATTGTAATTTAACCTTGCTCTAATATAATGGCCTACGGGTTGTCTCGCATATAAGCCCTAAAGAAGAAAAAAAAAGAATGCGATTTATAACGAAGCACTATTTAAAATATAGCACCGCATGATGAATAATGCAATATTAAAAACGAACCACTCGCAATAATTATAATTCAGTAATTACGTAGTTCAACTGTTAATAATGAAAAATTCGTACGAAACTTTCGCTACTGACGTGGTTTTTAGAATTCACGCAAATCAAAAAAGTATTCACGAGTCACATAGAAAACTCCATGATACATTTAATGGGGTTCTTACGAAAGCGTTTCATTGCAACACTACCGAGTTTTGAGTATGTAGCGAGTTTACGTGATAAGAGTAAAAAGACATTTACATCGGTGTCAGCATTTTTCAACTGGACCCTCGCGTATGAAAAATTAATTTAACTGTATGATTAACGTGAACGAACGTAGCACATTTTGTTGAAGGGGAATTTACGTCTGGTCTCTTATACTAGACTAAAAAGCTGATTGTTCCGTGACGGTAATCGAAAACGAAAATGGCCAGGTCCGTGGTTGTACATAATTTTTATCGTGTGCTAATGTAAAGATAAATGTACATAAAATTGCCACTCGTCATGGCCACTATATTAAACGATAGTGCACTCGTTTTCTACACTACGAGAAATCATAATTATATTGTATAAAAAAGTACTGTATGTATCACAGCGAGAAATTTCATTAGCACCCTGAAAAACGGAAACAAATGTAAAGCTACATATGGTTACTTCGAAAGATTCCCTGAATTAACAGCATATTCATGGAGCCGTAACGTAACCTGTGCTATCGGTGTACTTACTGAAATGCGCGTATACAACAGCTTATTATAAAATCACGAAATAACCAACATCAATGAGTAATAAATCGTCTATACACAAAATACGTGTGTTCCGGTCATAGAATGTAGCTAAATGAAGTACAAAAATGAAATAAGTGAGAGTGTTCAAACTATAAAAAATATGTCACCTCGCCTCTTCGTTACATTTCAAAAGTAGTATTTTAGATGCACGAATGTATATTCGTCAAAGCCACCGTGCGATTTGCTTATGACGAGTGTACACATATTCGTCATAATCAGACAAGGGGTATAAGTCAAATTCAAATTCAAATTTATTGTATTTTACAAAAGAATGACCCACAAATGCGCAATTATGCGCGAACCGTGGCTATAACAAACACACGTACGAAAATAAATTGGTAACAAAACGGAACTATACAACAAAGTATGCATCGTAAGACTACAAATTAACATTTAACTACTACGTTATAAAATAGACAAAATAGAAATAGACATAAATCATTCGGAGCTGAAATAAAACGAATTATTAAATTAAAGAAAAATTACAATTAACACTAAATATCAATAAGTACCAAATATAAAACAAAACATCTATACATGTAAACCCATATACGTATATTTTCCTTGTTACTATCCGTCACTCATTCACTCATTCTTCGCTTATTCACAAGCGAACACACAACCTACACACGTCTGTTTATGCATACATGTACACCTCTAAGATCTGTGGCAATACCTAAACATATTCTGATAGCACACTGAGTTTCATTACGCACAATCCACTCAAAATATATATAGGCAAACAAACAAGCAGGTAGGTACCAACGTATACATTCACGCATATATACACATAGTATATCTAGACTGCAATACACACATACATGATCAAACAGAGCAAGCAAATGTACGATACAAAAATCTCTTCACAATTATGTTTCATTGGCGGTTAAACAATAAAAATTATAAAATGCACAGAAAAAAAATATAATCATATACGATCCTAGTTATTAAAAAAAAAAAAAAAAATGAATAAATTCAAAATAAAAATTAAAATGAAATAAGAAATGAAAATTCGTACAAATTTCCTGACCCGTTACGGAATCTTCCCTTTAATTCGCGTTTCGACAAATAAAAATCCGTAATCTTCATATTTTCATCGAGCTAAAAGATTACGCATTACTTACACTTTTATTATACGGGAAAAAGTTGAATCACCATTCTCGATTAAATTAATGGTGACCGTGAATCTTATTCATTTTTATTTGCTTTATTTTTTTTCTTAGGTAACTGAAAAATGGTAAAAATCCACGGATACTGTTGATAAATTTCATAGTTAATCAACGCAGTGAACAATTATTATTTTACCGAGCTCACTTAGAACAACGAAAGACGGCGTTGGCTGGAGCCGCCGTTATTAAATTCCTTTATTTACGTAATCCATGGTCGTTGTTAGTTTTTACCCGAATTAATCAACACATTGGGCAAAAAAACAGACAAGACAAAGCTTTTTAGCATAATGACGGGAGAGTGAAAAACACTTAATGCAGCGCGAACATTTTAGTAAGTTTTTGATGGACGACTTCCTCTAAAGCGGCGATCCTATATGGCAAAAAAAAAAAAAATGAAAACCCCAAAAAAACAAACATTTTCTAACCCGTATTTTCGATAAATCAATTAAGATTTTCTGGCGAACATTTCTTCAATAAATACGGTGTATAATTCCATCTAACAAGAAAAGAAAATACGATATGAAACATCGAAAAATATGCATGAGTTTCTAAAGTTTGGTAGAGTCTTACTTTTTCTTTTTTTTTTCTTATTATTTTCACTAACGCAACGCGAGTCATAGGTGGTGAACTGCTATGGAATTAATAAGGATAGATGCATTTTAGGGAGCGAAACACAGTTTAATACAAAAAAAGCTCCTTCAGCGTACATTGTCTCCGGGAATACTATGAATCCAAGTCTCAACAAAAAAATCTACTAATTATTACAGATTTTCTGACCACGATTCGGGCATTGCAAAAGGATAGCATGAAAGAATTAGTTCCGCAGAAAATTCAAGTTAGACTACCAGGTTGTGTTTCTACGGGTTCCGGCACACACTCAGATCTCAGAGAATGAGCGAGTAAATTTAAAAGCTCGTTTTTCGGGTTAACCTCTGGATGTGTGGCATAAATCTCAAGATCCAATAACGTTCATACATTTTTACTAGAAGGAATGATCGAGCAGCAAATCTACAGATCAGAGACTACGTTCTTACGTCAAATAAAACCGATGACCGAACCATGGTGACGATCGATCAATAATAGGTCGTCGCGTGCTGAATATACAACTATTAATCGGCTAAGAGCAGAGTATCAAAAGCCACCACTGCATACTATACTGTGCAAAATCCGAATACTAATGGCCATTCTGATCGAGTGTGCCATATTTTTAATCACCCAGCCACTTTCGCATTATTAGCTGAAATATTTTGAACAACAAATCATATCACACCCTGCAGAGGAACACTCGGGATAGCGGACTAATAGGTCCTATTTAAAGTTGCCAACGCAGTTATCAAAAATCCGAGATTCAATATAGAAAAAAAAAAGAAAAAAAACAGCATACGGATGTGGAAAGCAGAAACTAGAATAAATCGTAGCTCGGGGAAAGATTTACTGCTCAGTAACGAATCATAATCCACAAATACGATTATAATTATTCCTAGGTTCCGCTTGATCAGAAAGAGCTATCTTCCGGAAAATCCGCCGCTGTTGATTAATTATTCTTTTCAGGACCGTAGTCAGGAATTCATTTCGGGCGGGGGGGTTGCATGTGGACCACGGCTTCAGACAGAAATTCGTTTCGGGGGGGGGGCATTCCGAACAATACGCAATACGTAACATTAAATAAATGATATTACATTTTTTATATTTTTTATTTAATTATTTCTATAAATATAATAATAAGATACAAAATATTTTCTAACACAGTTCATAACCGGTCATGAAGATTTTGAGATGTACCTTAAAAGATTCAAAGTAACAAACAATGATAACTGCAAAGTATGTGAAATTAAAATAGATACGCCGGACCATACCATGTTTAGAATGCTTAGCATTTAAACAAGTACGAAGTAACTATTCAAGACAAGCAATGCATTTAAAAACTGGTTTAAAGACGGAAACCGTAATACTCGAAATACTATAAACTATATTAATACGTAATAATAAATTTAAAAAGTCTCCTACTATCTTTGCGTAAACAGAATTAATAAATGAGAAAATGAGTTGAAACAGGAAGTTAAGAAAAGTACAGAAAACCCGATTGGTAAAACGCTCTCTTCTGTATTTTCTGTTATTTATAATAAAAAGGAAGGGAAAAAATAAAATCCAAAACATTTGGGGGGGGGGGGGGGGGGGGTCACCCCCTAAACACCCCCTGCCTACGGCCATGATTCTTTTTGTTTCTTTTTTGAATCATTTTCGAATAATCTACATCTACTAAAGAGCAGAACATTAGGAAAGTGAAGAAATTTGAGCGCAGTGCGTACATTAACTGCCGATGGTAGCTAGACGTGCGCAAAAAAAGAGATAAAGCGTGTCATGGAAAGCATAGTTTTGAGAAAGTATCATACTCGGCCGTAGCTCTCTATTTGACGTAGAAAAACTCAAAGCCAGACTTTTTTCGAAAACAGCTATGTGCTCTGAAAAAGTAGTCAGTCTGATTCGAAATATTTCGCACTTATTTTCACTCATAAGGTATAATTTTGATTTCGGTAACTGCCCGATTCAGCTTTAATCTGGTATGCGCTAAATTTTCTAGTATGGTTTTACTTTTATTCTATAGATGTAAAACTATTTATTTATGTTAAATTTAGTTTATACCTATTTTCACTTAAAATTATGTTTAAAACGATGTCGTCACTGACGATAACCTACATACTTCATCGTATGATGAACACGAATTTCTCAACAAATTTTTTGGTTCCATAGTCGATTACAGAGCCATTTTATCCAATACACAAGAAGAAACAAAAAACAATAGATAGATAAAAGAAAATAAAGCGACAAAAATCATGATTAAACGTTTCCGTTATCATCAACACTATATTACTTTGAAAGTTCGATTAAGACTGGCAGCAATCCATCTACGCTTTATTAATTATTATTCTTTAGTAGTCTGATTTATATTATCTGGGAAGTGTTAATAAAATAAAGAAATAATACTGCATAAACAAATAAGAATTTTCTTAATGTAGCTTAAGGAAATAAAATATCCCCGATGGCTTTATTTATAGATTTTTAAATATTTGTTTAAAATTCACTTATCTCTAGATACCTATAAGCGAATATTACTGTAAGTTTTTTTTTTTTCGGGTTATTTAATTTATTCTCAGTCATTTAAACATTCCTATAGATTGTTTAAATCTATTTTTAGAATAATTGCATTTCACTGTTAACAGCCTCACAGTTACAATGTGATCAGTATGTGTGTACATTCGAATTAATAAGTACTAAAAAACTTGATATTTTACTACTTATATCGATGTACTACACATTTATAACTCAGTCTCTCATATTATGAGGACACCTCCTGAACCACGCCGAATGATATCTATTTAATAAAACACTTCCGTTACAACTTCCGTTAGATAAAAATGTTACATCTAATACAAAAACGATACGTAAATTTTGTATTCTCTCAGTGTAAAAATAATATAATCATACTGATATATGTATATTAATATATATCGACGATTGCGTAATTTTCACGCTGAGAGAATACGAAAAATTAGGTAAAGTTTTGGTATCGATTAGATGTAACGTTTTTATGTAATGGAAGGTGTAACGTTTTGTGTAGCAGAAATTGTAGCGGAAGGGACACGCGACGATAATTAGAAATTACTACATAAAATCAAAATCGAGATAGGAATCATAAAGGACTGTTGTGTACAAGTTCTAAACATTAAATGATATTATTATATGCGTTTTTTTTTTTTAATTCGAATTATGAGTTTTCTCTTTTTTAAATGAGTGCATTCGCCGATTAAACCTCTGCAGCTCTTTTTGATAGTGGTTTAAAAAAACAATTAAATGCGCTATAAATAAAATTAAAAAATTTCTCCCCCTCTTAAAAGAAAAAAAAAGTCTCTGCTTTTAATCAATTTTTTATATAAGACTTACGAGCCTGTCCCGTTAAAAGTCTATCGTTTGTAAATCTAATTTCCTTGAGTTGCAACGAATGCAAAATTAACACTTCCGAATACATCACATGTATCGAAATGATAAAAAGCCAACTCTGATTTTAAACTCCAGTCTGGCAGATTCTTTCGCCGACGCTATTTAATATTTGCATCGAATACACTTTTAAAACATTGAAAAAACGACAAGAAGAATTAAAATAGATGGTCGCGTTAAGCCAATGGGACACGGGTTTAATTATATTAATCGAGACAATGGACTTTTTTTTTTTTTCTTTTTCAGAGAAGCTCCAATGTGTGACAGCGAGATTCCAACCCGGTTCTTCCCGGAACAAAACACAGTTAACTAATCAACTGCGCCTCGGAAACTAGCTAAGACAGTTTCAAGGAGTACGAAGAATTTTTGATAAACGTAAATGTTACAGAAAGATTGTAACGGAAAACAACAGTTGTTCACTGATAAAAATTCAAATACACTTAGGCGCGTCAAAATTAATAAAGAGGAAAGTCCGAATCTTCTTCGTTACCGAATTGGGTCTGGTACCATTTCGCCTAATTCCCAATTCGCCTAATTCCCATTTCGCCTAAAATTAGGGTCGGGTTACTCAGGTAATAAAAAAAAGGTCAGACAAACATACGAATGATTTCGTGTTGGCAACAGCGCGTCATCATTATCAAATTTTAAGCAGACGAAACGCATCATTTTTTTTTCTATTTGATTCCACTGTTAAGGTTTTTTTTTCTTTCCGAAATACAACAAAAAGGTTTATATGAAAATCAGAAGTGAAAAAATACCGCTAATAATGTTTGATGTAAATATACGCGAAACGACCACTCCGATTAATATTTGCGAGTTATTTTATTGGATGTCCAGTGCTGTATAAATCCCACCCGCCTTATCAGTCAGTATATAAAAGCCTTATTGATATTTAGTGTGACGTGAACATTAAGGTTCGGAGTTGCAGAAAAAATAATAAAAAAGCTAAATTATAATTAGGTGTAGTTTCAAAGCGGTCGCGTTTATGTAAGAAAAAAGGAATAAAAATCGAATAGAATTAACAATAATAACATGACATCGAATGATTATTACAGCGGTAATTTTATTATCGATTATTAAAATTACAATTATAAGTACATACAAAAAGTAAATGTTAAAATTAGGAAAACCTAAATAAAGCTCCATTTAATTCACCCTGCCGTTTTGCCTTTTCTAGGCTTTTTATCAAAATAACTTCTTCCGGCTCAACGTAGCTCGGTACGCATTTCAAACGTCTATACTGTCAGCAAGTGCTCTATTTCCGCTTCTCGGCCACCCGCAACGAAACTAGTTCGCTACCCCTGCGTAGCGGTCAGATCCTTCGATTTTTTAACCGAGAATGCGTCTTTGACAAACAATGCCGCGTTTGCCCGCTGCCGAGACCTTCCGAGAAATTGAATGATTATTACCAAAATTTTAATATTTTCAAAGGTCGTAAGAAATGCCAAATCCATCTCAATATGCGGAAAATCACCGCATACTGACTGTTTTACGCTATGAGGTCACAATTTGTTCTGGGTTGAGTGTTATGTGTATCAACGTTCTGAAGGAAACTATTCTTCTATCTTGAATATTTAAATTTTCGCTTGTGATTAAAAACCAAAAATTTAGAGTCAGGCTAATATAGCAATGGATATATCATTTATAAAAACAAATCGAGCACTTAAATAACATATATATATATATATATATATATATATATATCTAATATTTGTATATTGAAATATTTATTGCAAATCACATTTTAAATGAAATGGTATTCAATTAGATTTTGACAACAGAGAATAAAAAAAATTCGATAATAAAATTACCGCTGTAATAATCATTCGATGTCATGTTATTATTGTTAATTCTATTCGATTTTTATTCCTTTTTTCTTACATAAACGCGACCACTTTGAAACTACACCTAATTATAATTTAGCTTTTTTATTATTTTTTCTGCAACTCCGAACCTTAATGTTCACGTCACACTAAATATCAATAAGGCTTTTATATACTGACTGATAAGGCGGGTGGGATTTATACAGCACTGGACATCCAATAAAATAACTCGCAAATATTAATCGGAGTGGTCGTTTCGCGTATATTTACATCAAACATTTTTAGCGGTATTTTTTCACTTCTGATTTTCATATAAACCTTTTTGTTGTATTTCGGAAAGAAAAAAAAACCTTAACACAGTGGAATCAAATAGAAAAAAAAATGATGCGTTTAGTCTGCTTAAAATTCGATAATGATGACGCGCTGTTGCCAACACGGAATCATTCGTATGTTTGTCTGACCTTTTTTTTATTACCTGAGTAACCCGACCCTAAATTTAGGCGAAATGGGAATTAGGCGAAATGGGAATTCACCCCGAATTGAGCGGGGTACAGCTAATTTTAAAAATCTCTAATCACTTGACCACAAAGGCCAAAATTTAAATAATAAAATACTACCTATTGTCAACATACTGCTGTGCGTGTAACGAATTTGAACACTCGCTAAAATGATGTAGTACTTCAGAAATAAATTTTCGGATAGGGTAGAGTGGGGCTAGTTGAGTAAATTGGGCAACCAAAATATCTCGAAAACTACACATGTTGACTCATCAAATGGCGAAAGGTATCGGTCGTGGGAGAGGAACTCATCACACAACCGACGGTAACGACTTGTCAATCGAGTAACGTACATGTAAGTTTTTTTTTTTTTTTTTTTGCGACGAAAAAGTAAAAAATTAGTTTCAGTTCGTTTTTTTTCAGTACCCGTTAAAAAAATTATCCGTTTTCAATCGCGTAAATATCAAAACTTTCATAAATCTATTGCATTTATGACATCTAAAATTGATCTGGTTCTTTTTCAAACGGTTTTTTCGGAGCCTCATTTTTTTTTTTAAAATTGCTCAACTGACTCCACGCTTTGAAACAAAAGCAATATGTGTTTTTCTATTATTTTAAGATGCAGACAGAAGTATTGCTCTTCTTCACAAGATACTTGTCTACGAAATAAGCCGGGAAAGACAATAACTATTTACGATATACCAAACATTGTTGCAGATTCACGGTCTAGTACCATTTCGCCTAAAAATAAAATGACCCATAAAAAAACAATAATAATAATAATTTGAAAAAATCAACTTGGCAACACGGTTACGTTTGGTAGGCAGAAAAAAAGATTACCCTCGCGTAGCGGGGGATCCCTCGATTTTTTAACCTTGAAAGCGTCTTTGACAAACAGTGCCGCATTTGCCCGCTGCCGAGACCGTCCGAGAATTTGAATGATTGTTACCCAAATTTTATTATTTTGCTAGCTCGGACAGCGTCATTAAAGGTCGTAAGAAATGCCAAATTCGTCTCAGTATTCGGAAAATCACCGCATACTGACTACTTTACGCTATGAAGTCGCAATTTGTTCTGACTTGGGTCTTATGCGTATCACCGTTCTAAAGGAAACTATTCTTCTATCTTGAATATTATAAGTTGTCGCTTGTGAATAAACCAAAAATTTAGAGTCAGGCTAATATAGTAATGGATGTATCATTTATAAAAATAAATCGAACAGGTAAATAATACATATATCTAATATTTGTATATTGAAATATTTATTGCAAATTACGTTTTAAATGAAATGGATTTCAATTACATTTCGGCAACAGAGAATAACAGAAATTGTCATCCATTAAAAAATTATTTTCTCTTAATTGCTATAAATTTTTATTTTGTACGTCAGAAGTACATTATAAAAAATTTGGTTAATTGAACAGCGTCTTTTTATATTCTCTTTCTTTTTCCCTTTTATGATGTTAAATCGTAATCTTTTGACAGTTTATTGAATTAAGACATTTTAAATAGTAAAATAGAAGGTTTTTTTTCTTTATCTTCTCTTGGATTTGCCGAAAAATGGCGTCTGAACCAGTAAAATGGTCAATTCACATGAATATGAATTAAGCCGAACAAACATAAAAAAAAAACATACGTGACGAACATACATATAACCTCTTTCTTTTTGTAAGTCGGAAAAAATTAAAAATTAGAGACAAGTTTATTGACATAAAAAAATTAAAGTATACTATTAGATTAGTAAGTAATTTTTGCTTAATAAAGCTGTATTAACTTTAATTTTCGTTTATTAACTTTTTAAGTACAGCTTCTTTTTGATGGGTAATCGTTCGCTGCTGACAAGTCTAACGCAATAAAGAAAAAACAAATAAACAAATAAATACACTTTCTGCCTCTTTCTTAAAATTTAAAAAGAAAATATTAGAAACAAATTTCTGTTCAAAAAAAGAATTAAGAAAACGAAAAAAATTATTCTGTTTGTTTTTTAACGAGCAACTTAGATAAAACTCGCATAAATGTGCATTGTTTTCAATTTGTAATGAAGCATTTATCCGTTTACAACTCTTTATTTAGATTATTTTTCTTTCTTTTTTTCTAGAACTCCGAACACTTCAAAGTTCATGTCACACTAGACAGCAATAAGGCTTTTATATACTGACTGATAAGGCGGGTGGGATTTATACAGCGCTGGACTTAGAATGAAATAATTCGCAAATATTAATCGGAGTCGTCATTTGGCGTACATTTATATTAAACATTTTTAGCGGTATTTTTTCACTTCTGATTTTCATATGAACCTTTTTTGTTGTTTTTCGAAAAGAAAAGATTAACAACGGAATCAAATAGAAAAAAAAAAAACGATGCGTTTAGTCTGTTTAAAATTTGACAAATGATGATGCGCTGTTGCCAACACGAAATCATTCTCGTATGTTTGTCTGACCTTTTTTTTATTACCTGAGTAACCGAAACTTTTAATTTAGGCGAATTGGGAATTAGGTGAAATGGGAAATCACCCAGATTCACTGCCCTTAGCTCAAACACAAGCATAAACATCATGAATGGTTTTCAAAAGATGGGTATCTCCTCAATTAATGCGGACACTTTTAGTAACGATAAATCCAACAACCGTCTAGCTGGAAAAAGATCCTTTAGAACAAGCTATAAAGCATGTACATTAAGCCTGATAGTGCTACAACCTACATTACTCATCCTGAAGAAGGAGCCAGTACAATGTAAAAAATATTCTAACAGAACTTCAGAAAAAAAAAGAAAAAAAAACACATTACAAGAGAGAAAAAAACAAAAAAATTAAAAAAGTTAAAAATCAAAAACAAAAGATTGATAAAAAAAAGAAAAAAAGTGTTTTTAAAAACATACTTTAGTCAAGTTATGAAAACAATGTAGATAACTATGCTTGCCTGGTTTGCTGTGAAGACTATTCCAAAAGTTTACCGAGGGAAAAAACAAGACCCAGTGCCAAGTTTGTAAGCAATAGACAATACAAAATGTGCATAAAATGCTACTGTTATTTATTTGCATTAATTGCGACATCGATGATTAATTGTCACGTTAATGTTTTTTTTATATTTAAAACGCATTAATCATTACGTAACTGTAAAAGTATGATTTTAAGTAGAAAGACACTGAGTCTATTCCAAAAATTAAGCGTATGATTTGCTTATGTCGATTATATTTTTATTTTTAATATTTGAGAATAAGTTCTGTTTCACTATTATACCAGTAGAGGAGGTTATAAATAAAAATTTGATCGTAAAATAGCAATTTTATTACATGCCTAGTAAATATTCATGTCATTACGGGGCTTAATTTTCTAATTGCTCAACTTACCTCATACCCTTGCTCAACATATCCCACATATATGGGGTAAGTTTTGCATATCTGGCCTCTTTTACTCAAACAACTATAGTAGTTCTTAAACCAGATTTCTGAGAAATTAATTTCTTAGGAAACTTTTAAAAAGGAATAAATTACTTATCCATATATCAAGCAATTTTGACTTATCGTTTAGGAGCTATGACCGATTAAATGAAAAATTGCTCAACTAACCCCGCTCTACCATACCTTTAACGGCGAAGATATAAAGAAATAACAGGAGTTAATTTAAAAAACGCTGAAAATCACAAAATTTCGGAAAATGATACACACCTCGCGTGGTTATGGGGAAGAAACTCACGGAGGAATGTTGAAAATAATTTCACAGTTATACGGCATTCAACAGAACGTTCTGCATTCAATCGGCACAAGAGCAAAAAAAAATTCTAAGCGCAACACACAGCCACAATAGCCATCTGAAATCATTGTTGATAAAAAGATCGCAACAATCGCATGATTAAGCTTTATACTATTTACAGAAACCAGATAAGTCAAATGTAAAGCTTTATTTCCGTACATCTCAAATCATGTTAGAGTACCTCGGACTGACCCTCTGCGCTGAGATCTTAAAGCTGAATTATCTACGGAAATATCGAGAACTGAAACCATTCATTTGCAGTCTGAAGCGATTTTGACTTCTAAAAGTATGTCGAACAATTTCTCAGGAGGGTGCTTGTGGTAAGAATTACTATTAAATAATGATGGTGCTATAATTACAATCGAAAAAGTAGTAGTTCGCCTTCTCGAAAAAAATCATATTCCTTTCGACACATTTATTTATGGCGGAAAAAGTTTTAATGCAAAGGTCAACATGCACAATACCGGACCACTTCCTTTAAAAAAAATGAAAGATGAAAAACATGAACAATTTCGTGTTTTTGAAAATTTTTTATTTTCTCCCATCGTAAAAAACGTTAATATTTCTAGAAGATCACGTCGTTAGAAAGTTAGGAAGCAACGAAACTATGTAGAACTTCAGTTTTAATCGAATGCGTCAAAATAGTTGCGACATATTTGACTTGAAACGTCTTGAAAATCGCTGGTGAAACGAAATTGCAAAACGAAATTGCGCAACACAACGACCACTATTTTTCACCGCATATATTTATGTATATATCTATATATATATTCCTATATATATATTTATATATATATATATATATATATACAGTGACAACAAAAATATTCGGACACTGGGTAATTTTTTCATTTTTTGAATAAAAAGTTGTATTTATGCAAACTTTTTGAAAAAAAAAAATGTAAAGGTATGTTAGAACAGAAGATGAGGTGATAAATGCACTAAGGGGAAAAAAATTCCATCAATAAAACCACCAAAAAAAATGAATAACGTAACATAATACGCTTTCAAGCGGCAATAAAATTATTCGGACACGTACGTACCTTGAGCAGTAATTGATTTTTTCCATGAGACAGCGATGTGTGTTTACCGAGGGTGAGTCATTTCATACCAAAGGCAATCTGTTAATGAACCGCTGATCGACATTTGACATTTTACATTCATGTTTACGTTCGGTTTAAAAATTATTGAAAAAAAGCCCTCGTAAAGGCAAAAACTCGTCTTTTGAGCAACTACAGTTGGTGATTTGTAATCATAGTAAAAAGGATTTTCTGTTCGGAAAATTTCGATGTTATTAAATATGAGAAAAAATGCGGATACATACGTCGACCTTCCGAAAAGAAATTTGAAATTTAGTGCCGAAAAATTGGGTCTGAAAAATAATTTTAAATTCTACAAAGATAATGACCCTAAACATAAATCGTACAAAGCGCGGTGGTGGCTATTGTACAACTGTGCGAAGGTCATGGAAACATCACCTCAATCACCGGACATCAATCCCATCGAAAATTTGTGGGACAACTTGGACCGAAAAATTCGGGAAACTAATATCAGAAGTAAAACACAACTAAAAATAATTGTCGAGCAAGAGTGGCGAAAAATTTCACCAGAATTTACAGCAAAATTAGTTGAATCGGTGCCCAGGAGGATGAAATTCAACAGAAAGGGTTACCAACAAAATATTAACGGTATTTTAAAACTGAATTTTTGAGTTTTTATCGAAGCTGTCCGAATATTTTTGTTGCGTCCCAAATACGCCTTTTTTATTTTGTTTCAAATTTCCGCTTGTTATTATTATTGTGCATCGAAAGTTTTTACTGTCTCTATTACCTAATGCTCTGTTCTAACATACCCTTACATTTTTTTTTTTTCAAAAAGTTTGCATAAATACAACTTTTTAATCAAAAAATGAAAAAGTTACCTAGTGTCCGAATATTTTCGTTGCTCACTGTATTTATATATATCTATCTATAATTTATATATATTTATATATACATATATATATATATATATATATATATATATATATATATATATATACATATACATATATATATATATATATATATATATATACATATACATATATATATATATATATATACATATATATACACATATATATATATATATATATATATATATAAATAAATACTTAAACGAATATAGACGTTTCACGTTAAATCCAGCACAGACGCACCTAAATTTTTTTGGCAACCATCAGTATAAATATTGGAGAGATTTTAATTTATCACGCTTATTATCGAGGGGTATATTTGTTTATTTTATATTTATATAAATGTAACAAACAGGTATGGATTTATTTACATTTAATTAAACGAGTCAAGCACGTTGTTACGCAATTCGAATCAATTTTTAGCAAATATGTGGCATTTTCGACGCACGACCTTTCCCATATCGTTGGAAAACCGGTTTTTATGTAACGATTGTCAACAAATTTTTTTTTATTCGGAATTTGCCGGAAGTTTTTCGCTGCTTTTTTCTCGGATTCGAATTCGTTTTGAAAAAAACAAAAACAGAAAAATCGGTAAATTTTTTATTCGCACCGGTTCAGAAGTGAGAAAGACGCGATTCCCGTTTAATAACCTAAATTCTTAGCCTTGAACTAATATAGCGATTCGAATTTAGAGAAAACGAAACGAAAAAATTAATACTGGTTAGTCCGGTAATTTGTAATTAAGATAATTCTTTACACTTGACATAAATACGTAAAGGCCGTAATAAATTTTGAAATGGGCGCGCACACACGCTCACACAATACAAACAATGATGGCTAATGGGACGAATATTATTTATTATGCGTATGCATGTTCCTCTTTCAAATTTACACGCATCTTAACAGCCAAAAATTTATTCGTTGGCTGTGAGCCAAAAAAATTATCGTGTTCAGGATAAGACATTTTAAAACATCAAAACAACAACTATATAAAATGAGTCTCCCGCGGATAATAAGAAAACATTGAATTTGATGGGGCGCGGATTTAGTAAAGAAAACTTTAACCGGACCAAATACCGGGACGCGTATAGGGTAAATAACGACTGTTTTCCTTTGCGACTGCTGAAAAAAAGCGATTATTCCGAAAATGATTAAAAATAGAAATACGTTTAGTGCGGGTTTTTTAAAAACCAGAAGAATTCCTCATTTATTGTTGACTTGCAATTAATAAACTCGTAATATTAAGAATAACATTTCAGCTGCCGTGGTTGCTTAAATTTCGGTTTGGATCCCATTGCTGCACATTGAAGGTAAACCATAACTTGTAATCGGTTCTATCAAGCTCAAACTCAAAAAAAAAAAAAAAAAAAGAATGTATATCACAGGCAAGGCCGTGTCTACGAGGGGGGTTTTAAGGGTTTAACCCCTCCATTAGAACTGAAATAGCTATTATAAAAACACAAAAATCTGGAAAAAATCTAAAAAAAATCAAAAATTTAAAATAAATATTGATGATTTTTTAGGGTGCGAACAAAATGTGCTCCGTATTTTTAGGTATTTGATTAATATTTTATGCAGAATTTTTCATTACGAGTATAATCAATAACATAGGTAATTTTTATTAATGTCTATATACGGAGTAATTCATTTATGTAAATTATTAATACAATAAATCAAAATGATGGAAATTATTAATAGTGTGAATATTAGTGAAAAATGTATATTTATAAAATAAATATGCGAAGAGAATTTTCAAAATTCTGGACATGGCCTTGATAGGAACCACGATTTATTTGTCATTTATATTAATATAATCTAAAGAAAAGCTATCTCTGCGTGTGTTACGTTTACGCTTATAACTCGTATGTACGATGTTTTCGTGTGTGTAACAAAATACAAATATTCGGCGATTTCCAGAGAAATCCAATTTTCTTCTTAATTCCTCAATATTTTTGGCGAGCAGATTGGCCGACAACGCTATTTAAAAGTTCCCGGGCGGAGCCATTTTCTTCATACTTCCGTATCCATTTGACGTCCTCATTTGTTTACTACACATTTCTGACTTGGTCTTTCCCATTCCGTGTTTCCTTCTATTACTTATGTTAAATGTTCATTAATATGCATCCGATTTTTCTTCTATTAGTTTTCATACTTAGACTTGGTGTGATTATCTCAGATCTTTATTGCTGAAATTGTCCGATTATCTCTGACTCCATGAGTATCTCCCCTAACAGGACTACCCGTTTAAGCTTCTTCTCCGCGCACCCTCGCGACTATTATTCTTCGCTTACGACCTCCAAATTTCATTTTTCAATACTTCGTCACGTTAATTTTCAGTAAATTTTCGGCTGTTCATGAATAACGAAAAATGGCTTATACTGCTCATTTCCTCTTATATCATAAAAAAATTACAATTTGCGAGCAACTGACCCTTAACTTTACAATTATTAAGGATATGGGACTTACTTTACTTTACTTTATGTCTAAGTCTTGCGAGTCAATTTTTTTCTTTTCGCCTCAACGCTCCTTGGCGACAGTGGAAATCGTTTTAAAATCCGTTTTAAAATCCGTTTGAAAATCCGTTTGAAAATCCGTTTCTTCGCAAAGCAATCAACTGTTTTTTATTTCAGTATTACGACTTGATATAATTTTAGCGTTAGAATTTTTGATGGTTCTAAATGTTTCTGCTCTGGAATACCCGGTTTATTAATTCGATGTCGAGTCGAGTTCACCCGAAACAGGCTGATCGTGTTTCTGTTTCGTTTTAGATCGAGATCGACGATACCGTTCGTATTAGTATTTCACTTACATTCATCCATCTATCTTCATTCGTTATTAACGCGATTTGAAAATTTCGGATTTCGCTTTTTCGGCTGTCGATGAATTAGACGAATTATTCACGTAAACTGATTGACCTCTTCTTCGATCAGTTTCCGATCGCGGTAGGCTTTTTGTCCCATACATACCGAATACGGATATATTGATCTGGTTTTTGTTTGTTTGTTTTGATAAATAGGTAAAACGATGAAAATATTCTACAGAAAGCTATATAATCTATAAACTTTCGACGGATGTTCTATATGTTACTTATGCTTAATTAAAATTTAAGAAAAATCGATTTGGACGACAACAACAGCAGCGGCGCAATTTTGAGATTTTTCCAATCGAAAAACATATGCACGTAAAACAAAAAGAGGTGTACAAGTGGCGAAACTGTTAAAACAAAAAAAACAAAAACGTGAAGAAGAAAAATCTGCGAGTACTTCGTTAGTACTTATTTCGGAATCAAATACCGATTTCCGTTATTTCAGCAATATGTACAGTTAGTCCGTGCTGGCTACATTCTACGCCACTATCAAAAATTACAAACTTGAACGAAATATATATGTAGTATTAATACCACTTAGGAAAAGATATAAAATCCCAAAATCTCCTCCAAAAATTTAATCTTACAAAAAAAAAAAACCCCTATCATTTCTCGAAACAGTCTTTGTGTGTTCATCACGATTATTGAAATTCACCGCGCTCCAAAGTACTGAACGAAATCGCTGGGTCTCATCTGTAGGCTTCACGCATTTTTCCATATTTAAAATTAAACGTATCTTGATTAGCGCATAATTTAAATACACTTAACATTACAAATCACCTGCGGATATTAAAATATTAGTTAGGAAATTAAATGGGAAAAAACGCATAAATAAAATAATAACAAATTGTACTCGAAGGTTAAGTAACCCGGTGGTCTACTAAAAGGGGGAGCCCTATAATTCGAAAAATCGATTTTCACTTTTTCGGCGATTCTCATAGGAGAAAGTAGGCTAATGAAACAATTTCTCTAGATTTAATATTTACTTTTCAAATTAAAAAAGAATATGAAAACTTGAAAAAATATAAAAAAAGCATCTGTTCTCGTATTTGATCGGAACAATTTTTTTAATTAGGAAATCGCCAGTGAGTTACCTGCACAAAAATTAATCAGCTGAGTTAATAACCGTTTCCATTTTAATCCGTAATCGTAACGCAAAAAAAAAAAAAAAAAAACATAAATAACTTTGATAATACGTCTAACGCGCAAGAGCACTGCTGCCGATTTGTTTTGTTTAAAACTGTTGTTTTCTGGAAAACTCATTTTCGGGCGATAGGTCGTAGACCGGGCCGCATACGTTAAAAATGCTAAATTATTCGTCCTGGGGAGATTCGACGGAAAAACATACCGATTCAGTTATAACAAATCTCGCATGCTAAGTAGAATAGATTATGCTGACCTATTATATGATAGTGTCGCAAACACCGTATAAAATTTAAACACTACGCCAAACGCACCCTGAAGATAGTATATTAAAAGTATTACGAGCCCCATTCTTGCTTCGCACGTGAACACATATTATCACTCGAATATAGAAAGTAAATATACTCTTGTTAAAATATCCTATTAAACACGTCGAGTTTATTGCATTGTAGCAACAATTAAGCTCACCGTTTGTTTCAAAATAAACCCAACGCTTCCAAACCTTCAACAGAACAAATATTTATTAGAAATACTTCGAGATACGCTTTATCAAAAATCAAAAAAAAAAAAACGAAAATACCCGCTTCGACAAAAATTATGGTCACAATAAGTACAGGGAACCAAGTGAGTATAAGAAAAATTCAATCCCATTTCACGTTCTTTGAATAAACGAAATTGTCGACCGAAATATAGGTATCACGTACACGAATACATTACTGATGAAATTCGTGAATTTAACTACTTCTGATTACCTCTTAAAAGACAACCCAAGTGTATCAGAGCTATTTGCAATAACATCCGTGTACATAGCCGAAACGGCAATGCTTTAAAATATATATGGAACATCAGATGCTCTCAAATAAATCTATAATATACACTGACTCATCATCCAGCGCTCTATAACATATTCAGAATCAAATTGTAAATAAAAACTGCGATATAATTAACGTAAAATACATTATCTAGAAAATCATATCGAAAAATAATCATAAATTTTCTTGCAGAACCTAATCTCTATACTAACTCATAAATTATTAATTCAATATCAAAAATCCGCTCAATAATTGAAATTAAAAAAAAACAACATAATATACTAAAATAGTTTTTCATACTTAATAGTGCGTATATTGTGACATAGTTAATTGAAAAATTTCTTCTAGAAGTTAACATTTCTCGTTTCCTTTTTAGTCGCATAATTTTGGCTCGTATTAAATGGATTTTAAAAGATTATCTTCGAAGAATATTTACATTTTAATTTATGTTTTACAAGTTAACCCCGCTTTTCCGCAAGAACAATTCCTTGGTGCGTGCTGATTTTCCGGTATAAACAAATATTCCCTATAATTTCGTATTAGCAGGCTACGCTTTGGTAAAAGTGTACTTCTCTAATATTGAACATTTAGCGAAATTAAAGAATTTCTTTTCAAAAATTAAATGCGTAATACTTCAAAAAGAATTCAAACTCGGTAAGTTTACAGTTATGTACTATAGTTTTGTACTCTTAACATTTTGGAGTAATCACATTTTCTATATATTACCTATTGTAGTGTAAATTGATCTACAAATTTATTTACTACGAAGTGTGCAGGTACTGACAACGTCTACTATAAAATACCGATAATCCGGCTGCCTAATTGATTTTTTATTCAATATTTCTAATAATATTCGGCTCTCATTCTATACGTAATGCCATCTCGTAAAGCACATCATCTTCTATGTATATATAAAAGTGAATCCCTATTTCCCTTGGTCGCGCCATAACTTCCGAACGACTGCAACAAATTGGATAATTTTTTTTTTTATTGTGTTCGTAATTGTCAGGACAAGGTTTGTATAGAAGAAAATTTTTAAAAAATCGTACGAAAAAGTTTTTAAAGTCTCATAATATGAAAAGTGAGTGAGAAAATCTATGTACATATATATGTATATATGTGAGATAGGATATATTCTCCGACGCGTGATTGTAAAAAATAACGAAGATGGGTCTGACTATCGATGAACAATTAACATAGCGAATAAAAAAACTGTGGTCTAAATGACGCGGTCCTTTTTTCTTCATTGTACGTATGCAGGATACACCTTGCCGTCATCATCGTTTGCACAAAGCGGTTAATGATTGTCACCGATACAAAAGAACCAATATTATACCCCAACCTTGAAGGGTCATAATTATATATCTACACATATATAATATATAAAACAAAGTCGGGTTAGTTACACCAACTCAAGAACAGCTGGACCGATTTTTATGATCTTTGATTTGTTGGATTTGTCTCCGCATCGAACAGCAGAATACGAAATTTAAAACAAAATTTCTGAAGAAAATTCATTTTTTTTGCTGTTTTTAGCCCAAAAGGGGTGTTTAAATAATTTTTTAACCGTAATTTTCGAATTTTTATGAACGAGTTTATCGCGTTTTGTTTTATATTTTGAATTTCACTTTTAAACGGTTATTATCTGGTGATGAGTTATGAATTTTTTAAGTTTTGACGTCGTTCTAAATTCCATATTATATATATTCTAGACGGTTTCTAGCCGTCCAGGGTAATCGCTCAGCTTAAAGTTGTAAATTGTCATAGATAGAAGTGTAATTGTAATTTATGATCCAATTCTGATAAGTCAAACCGTGTTTCCGAGCTCTATGGTATAATTGAATATTTTTGTCGTTCTTGAACCATCTTATTCGGATTATTCCGTTCATTATATATGTGTACGAAATCCTAAAAATCGGTATAAATTTACTTTAAGAAATTAAATTACATTGAAAACCCGTTTTTTTCGAGTATGGCCCATCATCAGCTAACACAACACAGGGTTCACATTTTATTAAAAAGTATGTAAACTGAGTGTGTACTCTGATGGTATAGCGCGAAAAAACATGTTTCCAAAGTAATTTACTTTAATTTTTTAACTTTAATTTCTTAACTTTAATTTCTTAACTTTAATTTCTTAACTTTAATTTTTTAAAGTAAATTTATACGGATTTTTATTATTAAGAGAAATAATGTCTTGTAATTAAAATGCTCTTTTCATTTTGATTTTTGTACATTTATTGAACTTAATTCATTTTTTGAGTATTAATTTTATCCTAATAAAAAAAAGCTGACTTTAATTCAGGTAATAAGTTAACACAACATTTATTGATTCTAAGGTGGTACGAAATTCGCCAGGTCAGCTAGTTTGAAATAAATTTACCCACAACTTCCATTTGCTTACAAAATCGCAATATGTAACAAAAGCTTGTGCTGAACACATCTAGATTGTACCATTAAAAGTAAAAGTCTATTTACAAATATGTAATTTAACTTTTTAATTGATAAAATAATAAAGTGTTTATACTTTGTTCTGTCATGTCCATTATATTGGATCTCTTTATAAGTTTTGTTCCGTTTCTGGAGTTTAGTTGATTCTTTCAATTTTGCTCCAGTATTTTCCGCCTAAATTACGGTAGTAGTATTTTCAATTATAGCGGTTGTCCGCTTTTTTTTTATCCATAACTCAATCAGAGTTTCGTTTTTAGTAAAATTCGAACAATGTTTTCATAACACCCAATATGGAGTTTCTATCGATCTGAATAAAAATCCGCCCAATCTTGTAGGTAATTTTTCACGTTAAAATACTTACCGTTTGAAGTCACTAAATAGCGCTTTCTGAGCGACCGTCGCTTCCAGTTGTATTTCTTGTATTATTCAAAAATATGAACCGGAACTGCTGAGCAATAACATTTTTACAAAATTCCAGTAACTTTTTTGGCAACATTTCGCAGAGTTATCAAGGCCGTCACGGTTTATTTAAAGTTTTTATTTTCACCGGAACGCGTGTTTTATATTTCTTTAATTATGCTAAAAATATTATTTTCGACCGATTTAGTTTTTTCCACATCATCATTACGTTTGTCAGCGGCAGTTAAATCTTCAATTGTTTCATCAAACATGCGATTTTTAAAATAATAATTTTTTTATAATTTCATCGCAAACATTTTCACCGTTTTTATTCACGCCATCCATCTTCTTTTTCGAAACTTTAAAACTATCTTCAAAATAGATATTACTATTAAACCGATAGACTACAAATAAAAATTCTTTCTTCTATTAGTAGCTTTTTTTTTCTTTTTTTTTTAAACTCCGATGACCATGTGATTTTCACGGTATGATTAATATCATTTCTAAGAGTGGTTTTTAAGTAACACGATATTTGGTAAAATTAATGTAAAACACATTTGGGCGTAATTTTTAAGAGTGGAATATTGGTTAAAATTTTTATAATCACTCGACGTTAAAGAACGAACACAAATAATTACTTTTGGTAGCATGATACTATTTCTTTTCAATGATTAAGCCTGTTGAAGAGTCTCATCGTATGATCCTAAGCTCACAATTTCAACTTTATGTAAAAATATTACTCTAAAACATGTTAATTTTTCGAACAAAACCTTCCTACTTGTATTAATATTGATTTTTTGATGATTCAGATTTTTTTTTTTTACAATAAAGTTTGGAAATATTAATTTCCGTCACAGCCGAAACAAAGAAACCATCTCAGGCAGCATAAAATTAAAATAGAACCGAAATTTAAATCATACTTCGATCCATAATGTTCCTCGGATTCAATCCATATTGATGTTTGTTACGGGTTCATGATCATGCATAGTGGCTAATGAAATATTTTCCGGCTCGAACTGCTGCTTCCTTACGTGCTTTTTTTTCAAAAACCCCAGGTACTCGCGTTCTTTTTGTGAAAAATTCTACAGATTCCGGTGTATATGTTTCGTCCCAATAAACCAGAGCTACCTGTCTGTCCAATCTAATGATCTTCCTTCTAAGCTTTTACGACTTTCCTTTAAACGTTCTGTTGCCATTTTTTGGTTATTCATCTATGCCAGGAATCGTTATCTTTATTTTTCCTTCTCATACGATAATACAATTTGGGCTTTCGACCCCTATTGTTGTGCCTATTTCATTTTGTATCATTTTCTTTTCTTTGTCTAGTATTCGTCTTCTTAGTTACTTTATTTGATCAAACTCCCTGGTCGAACTGCGATATAGCTGATTCTCTTACTTCCATATAAAAAACAAAAAAAACACACATAACAAGCTAGAATTGACTTGACAATTGGACTCTGTTAATGCGAGTGTATTCTCCCGTAATTTGGCACAGTTTACGTTGTGATTCTCGCATTTTACGAGTAAATCATGTTAAAACCGACTCGATCGGCTTTGTAAAAATAGCGTTTATAGAAATTATCCAAGTTGAAATTTAAAGTAAACATAAGCCCTCAATGAGAAAATATCATAGTTCAGCAGTTGCAGTTATTAGTCAAAGGTCATTTAGTCTACTTGAAATGAATATTCAAAATTTTTTGGTTTGTTTTCTGACTAGGCCTAGAACAGAATCCAATGCAATTAAATAATTCTATAGAGGACTGAAAAGAACAAATGCAAATTGCTAAACACAGTTGCTCTAGAGTATTGCTTTAAACCTAAAAAAAAAAAAAAAAATGTTTGAACTTACGGCATTTTGTAGCTTCTTAAACGAGCATTATGGTTTTACCTGAAAATGATAGATGGCGGAGCGGTCGCGTGCACCTGAACTGTCCTATCAAACTTGAGTATGCGTGCTTCTGTCAGTCTAAATTTTCACGGGGAATTGCATGCTACCTGCATTTGCAAACTTTGAACCGAAGTTCGTAGTTTTTTTTCTCTACTTTTTCACAGTAGAAAGAAGGGTTAAATAAATGTTGAAGATCATATTGGTCGCTGTTAAACATGTATCAGAGCATTTTACGTACTTGTAACTGTTTTGAAGTCGGAAAATAAAATATCAGTTTACGTAACCCCGGTAATTTAAATTTACTTCCGAGAAAACTTACCTGTTTTTTAAAATGTACATATTCGTTCGATGAAAACGTTGCCCTTGACGACCGATCTTTCTGAGTTGGATATCACGTAACGGTTCTGCTAAGTGAGTTGCGAGAAGAAAACAAAACAACCAGGAACATAAAATTGAGAGAAATGGCACTGAGGGAAACACGCGAATTTATAAAGAAAAACAATCCGCTTCTCTATTTCTTGAACAGAACATCAAGTTCTAAATCGCACGATTTCCTTCATTTCATTTACTTACCGATTCTTCATTGAGCAGAAAAAATAAATTTTGTTTTCGAATTTTCATTAGTAATTCTCTTTTTCAGTTCCAACACGCACGTTGTATTAATCTAAGTCGGAATAACTCTACAGGCCGATTTGCCATCAACCGTTAAGACAAAAATTGTAGTTCAGTTCGAATTTTTTCGCAGATTTTATCAGTGAACTCGGTTTATTGCATCGATGAAATTGCAAGAATTCGAAAAAAAATATATGCTAATTTGGAACAAAATACAAATAAAACAAAATCACTCCCATTCTCCGTTTACATCTTTTTTTCTTCGTCTAAATCTCGGCTTCTTCATCATGATTTTGTTCCTTACATTCTGATAAGCGCCTATCATATTCGATATCCGTATCTTGTTTGAACGGCTATCTCTTATTCTTTTATATAGCACGGTTTGTTACAACTGCACCAATCCACTCCTCATACAACACTCCTTTCATGTTTCTCTCCCTTCACTCAGTGCAGTGTCTGTACTCGCTACACACCTTTATATCTTTTGTCTCTGATAAAATTCTTATCCACTTATCCCTCAGTTAATCATTAGGTCAATACCCTAGTGTGCCCGTTACATAACAGAAAAAGAAAAAAATACAATATCTCTGGCTTTGTTGAATACAAAAAGGTCGTTGCAATTTTCTTTATTTCAATAATTTCTCATGCAAGCAACAATTTTATTTCGTCTATATCCATAAAAACATTTACCTATCCATAAAAACATTTACCCTAAACACTGTCAACAGTCGACGCATATCGCTATTCTCGTAATGATAAGGTCCATAGCATATAACATTGGCCAATGAAGTTACTAAGCAAATGGCCATTAAACAACGAAAGCAGATTCATCGACGCGTTGACATAGAAATGGTTCGAATCTTAACACCGGAGAAGACGTAAGGCGCCTTAAACGACGCCATCCATCAGATTTGACTTCGTAATACGACTGTATAAATAAATATATATATCCATGTGTATTGTATATATATATATATATATAAAAGAAAGTCGTGTTAGTTACACCACTTATAGCTCAAGAACGGCTGGACTGATTTTCATGATCTTTGATTTGTTGTATTTGTCTCCACCCCGAATAGCAGAATACGCCATTTAAAGGAAATTTTTCGATAAATTTTTTTTTCGCTCATATAAAAAAATCAAAGTCTGGTTTGATACACCATCTCTATAACTCAAGAACGGCTCGACCGATTTTTATGATCTTTGATTTGTTGGATTTGTTTCCAAACCGAATAGCAGACTAAGAAATTTAAAACAAAATTTATGAAGAAAATTAATTTTTTTTTCTCTTTTCGGCTCAAAAGAGGAGGGGTTTAAATAATTTTTTAACCGTAATTTTCGGATTTTTTGAAAGGGGTTCTGTCATTTGTTGCAAATTTTGAATTTCGCTTTTAAAGGATTATCTGGTGGTGAGTTATGAATTTTTTAAAGGTGATTTTTCAGGTCGTTCTAAATTCCATATTATATAATCGAGACGGTTTCTTGTCGCCCAGGGTAATCGCTCTGCTTAAAGTTGTAAATTATCATAGATGGAAGTTTAATTGTAATTTATGATCCAATTCTGCTAAGTCAAACCGTGTTTCCGAGCTCTATGGTATAATTGAATATTTTTGTCGTTACTGAACCATCTTATTGAGTGTTATTAAAATACATTTCATTTTGATTTTTGTACATTTATGGAACTTAATTCATTTTGAGTATTAATTTTATCTTAATAAAAAACTGAATATTTAATTCGGCTAATAAGACGCGCCAAAGAGAAAAAAAAAAATCTTTCCATACTTGGCTTAAAGAAAACATGTGTGATTTCAAGATGACGGACTTTAAATAAAATGATGCTTTAAATTTGAATTTGACGCCGGTTCTAATAAATATCAATGCTTAGACATAATATACCCTAAAATATATTATTTTTTACCAGAAACTTTTTTTTTTTACTTTTTAGTGCGGTTTTTTTTTGTTTTTTTTTTTGTCTAAAGTAAATAATCAAGTGAAATCTTTATGGAAATTACCGAAAAGGTAACCGAACGCAAGTGAAAAATCAAATGAAAGCGCCAGCTATCGACGAATGTCGTAATAACTGCAGATAACCGCGCCATGTACATTGCGAATACACGCATTTTTCATCACGAACTATCGATTCGGAAGATTCCGGAATGTTCTTTATCATCGGTTCTAATCTCCAACAAATTATTGCGGAATATTCCGGGAAGTCTACGAGAAAACTCGAACTAACAATTAAAGAATAAAACAGCAGATGCCAACAAACAGTGTTATGCGGACTTTGAATCAGTCACACTCGATTAACGAATTCACGTTTATTGGAAGAAAGCCAGACCCTAAAATGATTCAACACTGTAAACTAGCCGTTCAACACATCGCGGGAAACTCTCTAAACACGTCATCAAAATTGCAATAGAACTGAACGATACAATAGGATAAAAATGATGGAACAACTGTTCCAGTTCTTAAAAAGTACAAAACTAAATAACGAACTATAATACAATTGAAATTACTTTTAAATCTAAGCTTGTTTTTGATATTTGCGCGCCACCTGAATATAACACGTTATTTACAAAAAAATCAAATAAATGTTCTCTATACAATTAACTAAAATTAAGTTTTATCGTATTTAAATGAAAATGTTATACGCCTATTAAAAATATGAATATAACGCGCAATGTACCAGTTCCCCGGAGGAAAATGAGAAAGATACATACATCGCTTGCATATATCAAAAATGATAAATATCGCAAAATTTTTAGAAGGAAAATAAAATCGATTCTACTGCAAATTAGTCTAATTGTATAAAGTCGCCATCTTAAATAAATAATAAAAAAAAATCGCACAGAAAATATAAAAAAATAAACCCCTTTAAAAAAATGGAAAAGAAAAAATACATTTATCAAAAATTTCATAAAAAGTAAACGCATAATAATGAGGCAATGAAAATAGAAAAAGCGAGCGCAGCGTTCAAAATAGCTTATGAACTGTTTTTATGAAAATTTGTGAATAAATGAATGACTTATAGACATTAAATTTGTAACTGTTTTCGGGAACTAGTTCGAAAGAGATTTGTCTAGCGTTCGCTTAAATTTTGTGCTACGAACTGAGTATTTCAGGTCAATCGGATGAAGGCGCGCGACTGAATCAAGTGTCCTTTCTATTCATTGTCTTATTAGCGCGATTGAAGAACTTAAAAGTAAAGTAAGTCCCATATCTCCTTGTTAGGGCGTCCAGGATTGTAAAATTAAGCTTCACAGTGTATTAAATCCAATGGAACTATCGGGTGATAATACGATTTATTTGTTTCGATTCAATACGATCCTCAGTTTTGTTTGAACCCGTGTAACAGTTGATACTGCCGTTATGGCTACTACGTTCAGCTGCCGGCCAAAAACTACGTTTGAAGCCGATTGGTTTTTGTAAAGCCTAAGATGAATTTTTTCACTTAGGCCTATTAGGCACTTAACCGTTATTTGTTCATCCGACAACTTCTAATATTTATCGAAGAGTACACTGTATTAAAAAAGAAAAAAAAGTCAGATTAAAAATTACGCGTAATATAAATATTTGTAAACGAACGCATCGGTAAATAATTATTTATTATTTTCTGAGCGGCAAAATTTAGTAGAAGCATTTTTATGAATAAATTTTATAAGAAATTTCGCTGCTACCTTAATTACTGTTGAATTATCGCTTAGACCCGGTTACGTTAATGAAACACATTTTAATCGCCCTTCTACTCCGAGAATAATTAAGGGGTATTTTCCCGTAATGTGATTTACATTGCACGTTTAGTTTTCCTTAATAGAATACAGCGACATTCGTAAAGATTTACTTATTAACAATCGGCGCCGGATCATGAACAAACCGTGGCGAAATGTTTTAGCGATTGATGTAGTGTCGCTTCCATTAGCTAAAAAGTTTTTCAATCAATCAATAAATCGATATATCGATATACGGATTCGGTATTTACCTGGCGCTATGGTTTCGAGCTAGAAATTATTCTCCGATTAAAAAATCATGAATTTTCGATCTCTCGGCATTAATTCTATTATTTATCGTCGTCAGAGAATACGGCCGGGACACTCACACGGTCGAATATGTAATTTCCGAATTTCGTCGAATTTCTCGGCACGGGTAGTGTTAAGGGGTTGTGTAAGTGTCCTGGTGTGTGCGGACTATGACAACAGGATAGCATCTGTCGGCCGCGTGAGCCGTGAGAGTAGATCAGCGCTGAAGCGGCTACCTGTTATTAATTGATAAGGAATTCGATAATGTATCGTTAATAGTATAATATCGAGCCGTTTTAATTAGATAAAGTGGCCAGTAGTTACCGTTTAATTGTTGTAGACGATAGTCGCGGACAGTGGTTAGTCGTCGTTTACCGTTTTTATACTAGTCAACGCCACGCCGTGTGTCGCAAGTTTTTGAATCATTCTAGTCTGCATCGCCGTATCGCCATGCATAACGCAATTTCGGGGCCAAACCGTTTGGCTAATCGCATGTTTTTTTTTGATTTTGTGAATAAAAAATAATCAAGTAATCTAGTCGGGATCAGCGTTTAGTTGTTATTTTTCGTGCAATTATATATATATATATATATATATATACGTTTGTGTATTTTTATCGCATTTGTCCTTATATGAACGCGTGGTGACCCACCGTGAGATCTCCCTTGAAGAGAGGTGCTGCGACACCAATGAATATTTATCTTTTTTTATTTTCTATGTTTAAATCACTGTGATTCTTCACCTGATACACCGATAAAAAACAATAAAAGGTAGGTGGTTTCAGAAAAGCCTAAGCTCGACTGAGAGCTGGTCAGTTCGTGACACGTTATGTCACTGGCGGCCGCGGGTTATCGTCTTCCTCGAAGAAAAAAAATCCAGTCGTCTACGCGAAGATTTTTTTTTATCATAATTTTGAAGCAGGGACCAGAAAGATTCCAAATCGTAACATTGGCTCCCGTAACAGGGACCCGGTAAAAGAGGAAGTCGTAACAATATATATATATATATATATGTCGTCGCGATAGCCTAGTTGCTAGAGCGCTTGACTTCCGTTATGGATATCACGGGTTCGATCCCGAGCGACGACGAACTTATTACAAGAATTAAATAAATAAATAAATAATCGCTAGTAATCACGTGGAAGGCAATAGCAAACCACCACGTTCAACATCATATGCGCGCTAGGCCAGTACACAGCAGACCCACACGGAACTGCACTGGTAGCGCGATAACAAGCGGCTACTATCAGTCCCGAATGTAGTCTTGCGTGTGTACACCTGCGTTGCCATATTATAATAATTGCTTAGTATACAACCTATATCTGTACATCTAAAAATGTGAGAATAGGTTGTCCATCAACCGAATGGTTGAGGATATAATGATGATATATATATATATATATAAATAAAGTAAAGTAATTCCCATACCCTTGACAGGGCGTCGGGGATTGTGAAGTTAAGGTTCACAATGAACCAAGTCCAACGACACTAATAAGAGTAGGGGGACTAGTTCGTTTCTCTAGGCCGTCTTTGCTTTCCCAGATTTCTCTGGTACCCAATTATTTCAGTCTGGGTAAACTTAGGGGCCATTTGTGTCTGGAACGAGACAGGTCTCGAACCCGTGTCCTCTGGCTTAGTAGCCAAGCGTCTTAACCACTAGGCTACCGCGCTACCATATATATTTACAAGAGAAAAAAAATACAATACAGAATACACTTTATAACCTGTATATGCGAAAATTGCGCTAGGACCTTAGAAATAATACATAGACCAACCAGGTGTGCATTTGTTTGAACATCGAAAAATTTAACATTTAAAGCAGGTTTTAGATTAGTCCATGATTACGTAAGGTGCTGTATTTCATAAAATTCTTACCGATATTACTACATCTACACATATAACCGCATAGCACGTATATATTCTCCTGTAACCCGATAATATGCTTAATGATTCAACGACAATAAGGTTAAAAGAAAAAATAACTGCCTAAGAACATTAATCAAAAAAAAAAAGAAAAGAAAAGTAATATTAATAGTACATACCTATTAATTTGATAATAAAAACAGAATAACAGTAGAATAACAATAGTAGAAATAAACTATAATAATAATAATAATAAAAAAGCATTAGCAGTGATAGTGATGGGTACATACTTAATTGAATTTAAGTTGCTGCGGTTTAAGTTAAACACAAACACAAACCTATATCCATATGAACCTATTTAATAATAGTATATAAATACAAGCTGGTATAATCCACATTTATATCTCTTGCAGAAACAAAATACATATCTTTCCGCATCACTGTTTGTATACATAGTTATTGCAGTTTAATTATATATGAAATATTTACGAAAATTAAATATACTAATATTTTATTTATAAGCACGATTTACAATTGCATTCAGTTTAACTCAAGTGATAAATGTTGGCTGGATAATCAATTGAATAACTATAATCAATCACTCATTGTAACGTAGTTATTCTCACATATCTTACAAAATTATCCCTCATTAACACAAAATGTACCGGCTTCTTATGTCTTTTTTTATAATTGTTTAATTAGGTTTTCATCTCGGTCGTTAGATAGTTATAAAGTAATATGCTATTTGCATTCGTGCATGAGATTTATTAAAACGAGGTAATACCGCTGTCTCCTCGGAAGATTTCCCCGTTATTCCGCCGTGTAATTTAATGATAAATAATAGGCCTCATTTTTACAAACATAATTAATTAGTTGGATTTCATATGTATAGCTTTTTTACAGTAAGTAGCTGGATGTCACGGCTTTATTTAAGAAAACTTTAAATAATGCGTTATGTAGAATTTCCAGAAGTAAAATTATTTATTGAGAAGCCCCCCCCCCTCATGCATAATACCATAAGTCAAGATTGGTTGATATAATGTCCCTTATAATTTATATAATTGTGTATGAATAAAATGTTGTTTCAAGGAATAGAACAGATAATTCATTTTTCAAAATTTTTTATTTAGGCATACTACATGTTTTTGTCCCAATATAGCTTACTATTTAACATAACCCTTAAATATATAACAATTCATAAACCCTTTCTATGGAGGAGGTGATGTTCAAATAAACATTCACAACGCTCCATAACTTTAAATTCTGATATGTGCATAATATGTACTTAGTTTTAGTACGTTGACAGATAATTTGTTTTACCTTAACCACGTTATAATTTTAGCTACATACAAGTGACTACAACATAGTCGGAAAACGAGAGTTAATAAGAGAACGGTATCGTCTGTATTACTAATAATTTTTCCATTCACCTTTAAGTCACAGACATCATTTATTTATATATATATATATGTGTATATGTGTAAGAAATAAATATGGGCCAACAATACGGCACAGGTGAATAGATCATTTTCTATCCATTTGTGACGTTTGTGTAATTCTTTTATTTGTTGCTTTTTCTAAAAATGCGCAATTACGAATGCGAGTTGATTATGTAAGTTCCAGAAGAAAATGACGGAAAAAAAGAACAATTAAAAATTTGTATGTAATAAGCGAGTCAAAATTTTTCATTTGGTACCGCAATCATAAAAAAATAAATTAAAAACAAAAATTTAACGAACGTCAGCGGTCAACGAATCACCAACGCAACACAGTAAACATCAACTGAAACGAAAAATATAAAACAGCGCTGACCGGACAACGGCGGTGTCAAGGTAGACGCAACTGTTATAGAAAATTAGTGGACACCAGCGGCGATCTTTTAAGTTAATCAAAAAATTTTGATCGGACACACGTCCAATGAGAAAACTGAATTTTTTTCACCGAATGGCATTTTGCCACCTCTTCGCGCAGACCTTAAGCTGACAGCTGATTTCAAGTCAGTTCACGCGTTTACGGATAGCGCCAACGAAATTAGCAGACTGAAAAAGAACCCTCGCTCACGATACGAGTAGTTTTTTAATTTTAGAAACTAGGTCGACCCCTGAGCTTGCACTAATAATTTATAATGTTGCAAATGCATTCGCTTCAGCTTTCGCTCGTAAACTAGACACAAGTGATTTTGCGCGGTAAATATTACGATAAGAAAGGTCTATTTCTTACGTAGCAACTGTCGGTACTCAAACAGAGGACTGAACATCTTTGCTCTTTATACTAGGTGTTGCCGGAGGGTCCGTTGTTGCTCCAGCTTGATGTTAACAAATCGGTTTAGTTGTTGCCGATAATTTATAAAAAAAACAAAAAACGATTGATATGTAAAGAATTTTTGGGGAAATTCGAACACGATAATAGAAGTAATATTCTTCTGGTGAATATATAGTATATGATTTTCGGCGGTTCTCGGTCCGCGATGAATAATAATTCGCCCCGAGATTTAAGAAGCGTCTTTTTTTTTGTGCCTCTAAGTTTTCTAGTCGCTGCTTTTAGCGCAATTTATCATCTCCGAAAAATAAAGGAAAAATTCTAATAATGAAAATTGAATTGGAACGCTTTAGCCCGTTAACAATTTATTTCGAATACTTTGCGAGCAAATATTTTAAAAGCCGATGATGCTTTTTATAATTCAATGGAACCGTAACTAAAGATTTATTTATTTATTTATTTACTAATATTTATAATTTTATCCATTACAATTTTATCGAGTCTAAAATAATTTCGGCTTAATTAATCAAAGGCTTAGGAGAATAATCTATTATACTTTGCTACTTTATCTAAAACCACAAGTATTTTCTATATAAGGTTCTAAAGACAACGGAATTGCAGGAAAAATGAATTAAACGGAAATAAACATGTTAAGACCTATATACAATATAGGATCGATATCATTTTGAGCGAGGATCAGCCGTTGTTAGGTTTTCCGAACTCCCTGATATATGTAGAAAATCCGATTGTAGGCATCTGCACCGGTCAGTACACCCGAATTGATTATTTCAGCAACCATTTCAAATGTAGTTCCAGTGTTAGGAAGATTCAGGATAGGCCCGAAATCGGTTTAAGCACTTTATTTTATGCAACTTGGATGTCGTTTTATATGGCATCTTGCACTGGTTTCCCACACACGGGCGCGCCGTAGTGTATGGCTGGGATATAGTTTGTTCTCCAAGATGCGTATTTTGTTTATTAAACTCGGTCGTGAGGTCATGGATATCAGAGGGTGGAGTCTAAAATAACTGTAAGATATCTTACTGCCGGTTTCCAATGCACAATATAACCGCTAAAGTTTAATAGGTTTTATGCGATACAGCAGGTTTTTCCGTTTCTATTAAAGTAGATTTTTCTCGGGGTTAAGATTGTATTTTCTATTTAGTGAAATAGGCCTGCGTTTGGCCTATGGCTGTAGTTTTTCGGTTACGCCAGTTGCAAGTTTTTGCCTGAGTGAGGATGGCTGCGTCGTCCGTTGACAAAAATTGAAGGAAAATTAGCTGCAAAAAAATTTTAGAACGTTCGTGATAAGCCAGCCTGCTTCGTTCGGCCATCACCTGTAAAAGTTCTCTCTAATTTGCATTATGTTCTGTTGCTGAGAAAGTTCCGAACAATTTTGGTAATGTAAGAAAGGAAAACCTTTTTTTCTTTTTTTTCCCCCTTGTTTTGGTTTTCCTCTGGGCTTGTCAGCAACGGACGATTACCTATTTTTATCATCTTGTAGATAAATCCAACATGCTAAACTGAGTCTCAAATGCTGCTCGATATCCGATATCATCATTCCACTGGGGACCGCTCTTTCGGGCGCGATCGATCGGGCGCGAAAAAGCGGGCGCGACTCTATCGGGCGCAGCCTCTTTCGGGCGCAGGCGAACTCAGGCCTTTTTACAGACCACCTACGGTGATTTTCAGGTATCATCCGTTAAATGTTATCATCTGTGTTAGTGAGAAACACGAGTTATCAAATACTGCTATTAGAAATTCCGTTCAAAAAATAACGTTCTTCGTTAACGATTTAGTTTTTCCGCGCGTACAGCATGTTATATATGCATACACATATGTAATCACAAAATACATATTTTACATGATTTTGTTTGGTTATTCGCTTTTTTAAAATATTTTCAATTTTTTTTTTGAAATTACGACTTCAGCGTGAAATACTAATAAACAGATTTTCGCGATGTAAATTTAAGAGTTCTGTTAGCAATGGCGACATGAAACGGACGAAAATTATTATTATTAATAATCGGTCAAATGCATTCTCGGTTTTCTTCGTTTTTTGTTTTTTTTTTGCTTATGTATAGTCAACCGTATTTAAAAAATTAAAAACTATCAACTCTACGCCATTTAAAGGGTAACATAACTGGATTGAATTTGCTTCTGATACATATTCCTTATATTATCTTTCTTTTTTATTCGTATCTAGTAAATTTATTTGAGGAACGTTTATTGAAGTTTTTTCTGTTATCTATAATTTTAATTATATATTTAATTCCTTGACGAATCAACCCTGGTTTCAAATAAATATCGAAAATGCCAAACAAAGGCGCAAAAATTTTTAAACATAAACACATTTATGTTAATACTAGGCGAGAAATATATACGATATTACAAATTAAAAATTGAATATCTTTGTTTTAAATTTAATATTATGTAAATGTAAATTAAGGTAATCTTTAAATTAACTCACAGAATGTTTAGTATATGAAACATTCTGTCGGCTAACTTCTCTTTTTTTTTTTAGTTCGTTTAGAAAAATTTTCGATTATTATTTTCATAAAAATTTTAATAAAGCCAATAACCAAGAAGCTTTTCTTGTTTTGTCTAATAATAAAGCGAGCGGCTCATAAAAAAATAATAATAATTAGAAAAATCGACTCGACAATACTTGATGCGTGTTTTGTAGGGAAAAAGAAAAAGTAAAGAAGTAAGTTGAGAAACAGAAGCGATTAATTAATTTTCTACTGTGAAATAGTTTTTAATAAAAAAAGGAAAAGAACCGTCAATGGCTACAACCACTTTGTAATTAACACGTTTGTTAGTTACAAAACGCGTTTTAACCGAATTTTTTTCTCTAGAATTTCGTTTTTTTACTAACTTATCACACTAAATTGCAATAATACTTTCTAAATATTGTCAGTTCAGGTAGGTTGGATTTGAGTAACACAAAGCTTTAAAAGGAATAATTTGCAGATATTCGTTATTTGAATCATCGTTCTATCAATTTACATTAAATATTTATAATAGTAACTTATTTTACTTCTGTTTCTCATCATATCGGCTTTCTTTACTAAAGGTTTTTTGGTTTCATTTGGAAAAAAAAAAATTCTTTAGTGGCGGTAGTGAATAATATGAAAGAAGCTATATTTAGTTCTCTATATCTGCTTATTGGTAATGACTGCAAAACCTAAATGAGAATTACCTTTTTCGACCTTAGTCTTATTTATTTATTTGGGCACGTCAATCAAGGACCTTTACCCGGTTTGCATTTCGATACTTATGATATGTTGTTGCAAATACTAAATTATCCGTACGCTTGCTTGTTTTCTTTTTGTATTTGCTGAACAGAAAAGTCGCGTTGAGGCAAAATGTGATCAAACAATAAATGAGTAATTGTTAAAATGAGCACGATCGCCTATTTGTTTTTATATAGTTATTTCATTAATTTATTCAGAATGATTTGTCAGTTAGCCTTAGTATATTTGCTTTTATTTTTGTTCGAATCCTTTAGGTTGCTTTTTCAGATTTAACCTCAGTTGGCCTAAAAGTAAAACGCACAGAAAGAAAAAAATATTTAATATTTATGAAAAAATGAACTTGCTCCTGCGTGCATATTTTGTAGTAAACGAAAACATAAAATGTCGCATGAAGTAGGCATGGAGAAGAGAAGAGGATAAATTTTGAACATATTTATAAGAAAAAAAATATTCTAGTCCGTCGTTTTTTTTGGTTTCTTTTTTTCACATACGGCTTAAACACAACTGTGCCGATATCAAGCTGAGCCTGTTAAATTAGCTTACAGCATACTACACAAATTACAATGTTTGGTCGTTTAGTAATAACTGAAATTTTCAAAAACCGCAAAAATTGGAACAATATCCTCATTATTCTTCGATAAGGAATCAATCTTTCTTATATGAAATGGATACAGTTTTATTTAATAAATAGGTATTTTCTGTAACACGCATAAACAATATTTTAGTTACCAACAATTTGAAACCTATAGTATGTATTGCGATAAAACTGTCGCAAAAAAATTATCCCCTCTTTCCGCAGGAATGATAATTTCTCAAACCATATATACAAGGTACAACCAGTGTTCATACAGCTGGTCGAATTAGAAATTATGTTTTTCCTCTTTCACGTTTTCCCAACAAAATAAGAGTTTGCAATTATAATATAATAATAATAGCATTAATTACAAATATAGAAATAAACGATTTCGAAATCTTACATATACACCTAAGTAATAATAATAATACCTATAATACATGCAAACACTAAAGTTAACTAATTACATTATGTGGTACTCCACGAAGATAATCTTCAAGCTGAAGCTGATTATAATTTGTTGCGACTTTCAACAAACGTTTGTCGCAATCGACATATTTCTTTTTTTACTCGGTTACTTTTATCAATAAGACTATGTTTTCTTCATTTTGTTGATATTATATCACGTTCACAGACGAATGACAAAAACTATTATGTGTCAACATCCTTTTTTTTTTCGGAACAGAAAAGTAAAAATAACAATAATGGCAAGTTTTACACGCATTCATTGTACATTTTGTTATGTTCTTCTGTTAGGAAAATTAACCATTTTCTTAGAAATTAAAAACCGAATAGCCAATCGTACAGGTTATGAACAATGCAGGTAAATAAATTTCACCCTATTCAGGATTTGGTAAAATAAACAAACTGAAGCACTACACTTATTTACAGAAAACAGTTTCATTCGTTAATTCTCCGTACTACGGTCATTATTAAGAATAGTCTATTCGAAAATTATTCTAGTAATTCTTCTTCCGCCGAAATAATAACAACTGCTTTACAATAAACCTATAGTCGATTCTAAGAAAAATATACGATTTTTTCCATGACGATTTTATCACTTTTTGTTCTTCTTTTAGTCCTACAGATTCGCATATTGTAAAATATTCGAGGTCCTATTCATTACCTCTTTTCAATCACTCGCAGGAAATCCCCTATGGTGAGAACTGAACCGACAAAAAAAAATTGACGCCCGTTTGAGAAACATGAGTAGTTTACAATATATCCATAAAATTATTTTCCGCATATATGTTTTTAGTGCTGTTGTATTTTTTCGGAATACTCACTGCCGATCAATATTTACTTGTTTTCTAAAATAATTACATATAACGGTTATAAAACAAATATATACTTTTAAGAATGTCAAATAGTTGTTTAAAAATCGGAAAATTGTTGTTACTTAATTATGTTAATTTTATTACTAAATGAGCTGCTTTATTGATGTTTTTGCATGGTTTAAAAATGAATTCTGGTTTATGTACGTCATATTTCACAGTAATAAGAAAAAATGATTCCAAGTAATTAATCCGTGTTACATAACGTGCAGAATTAAATATCTAGCTCTAAAATATTTATTTTGCAGGTAACTGTATTTTAGAAAAAATAAATAAATAAATAAAAAATAAAATAAAATGTAATTTTATCGCAAATACAGCAAAGCAGTTGAGCATAATGTGTCAACCGCCAAGGATTTAATATGATAAGTATGAATTATCGTAATTTCAATTTATATAATACTAAATTAAAAACAGGGCCAGTCGGTTTGGCTCAAACGAATGGGTTCCGTTAAAAATAAACATAAAAATAGAAGAAGAATTTCTTCATAGTAATAAACGATTTTTTTTAGTAGTTTTTCATAATCATTAAAGTTAATTTAATTTTATTTTTTTGCGAATGTAAAAATTTATTATAAAGAACATGGATTTCCTTTGAAAGCAGAAAATCTGTCACAGAGGGAAATTATTCCTATGATCTACTAATTCTTTCTGAAATCTTTTATTGAAATAACCCGCTAAACGAATACATAATCAGAACTTCAAGTCTTTATAACCAAAAATAATTCTTTTTGCGATATACGAACGCAAAAGAAGCATTGAAAACAGCTGGTTTATTTTCTAAACAAATTAATTACTACTTTCACAGTTGTTTTTTTGATTCATTACGCCTTAAATATGATAATTATAGAAGAAAAAAAAATTAAAAACTCAATAAGGCTAAACTAGGTTTACTTGGAAAAAAGACGAAGTCAAAATGTAACGAGGCGAATCGTGTTGCGGCCAAAACGAAGCGACTCTCCAAGTAGGTTTAAAGAGATTATAAAAAAAGTGTTTTTACTCCTACACCCGTCATAAACATGTAGGTTACTAATTAAGACTTAGTAGCTGGAAAATAAAAAAGAAAATCGCGATACTGAATTTTTAATTTTGTGAAAACTATCCGCCAAGGTAGGCCAGTTTATTAATTAATAAATATTCTAAAAACATTCAATTATTATATGTATAAAAATTTTCACTGACTGCTTTTACTCGGACTTGGGTCGTTAATGTTCACCACACTAAGGTTAATGAATCATTATATAATTACTAAGTCATTAATATTTTTAAGTTAATTCTAAAAACAGGGAATATGCCAATTTATATATTCTTGCTTGTACGCAATTTCAGGTAAATACGAAAAGGTTATAAAAACTGTGATTTTAATTCGTCATTTAATTTGATGAGTCCATGCTATTCAGTAGGAGCGTTATTCTGGGTTGATTAAATCATTTTGCAATGTAGATGTATCTAATATATTTACAGTTTGCCACTTCAGTCACGTGTATATAAATACTAGCGTTCCCCCAATGGTCCAAATTCGACCTTAATTATCATTAAAAATTTTAGAAAAATATATACGAATTTGTATATTTCCAAAATTTTTCTCCCACTCTTATACATTCGTTCATTATATATCTGAGAACATATACTTTTATATGTACTTTCAATACAAAAATTAAATAACACCTTAAGATTTAGTATACTTTAAAAAAGCCAATAATGATGATTATTAAGAAAAATTAAAACATTTCAATAAGAACAGATTTACTGGCTGCAGCGACTTCCTTTTTCAATTTTTTTATTACTTTTTTATTTAAATACGAAATAAAAAGTATAACAGTTTCCAACATTTTGTGTACTGATAGCTCTAAAGATCATCAATAGTTACTAAATAGAAAAAAAAAAGCAAGAAAATCGGTTAATAAATAGTGGAGAAGAAGGTACTGAACCGTTTTGTCTTTGCCTATTTATATACAGAAGAAGATTATCCATTATTTTTAAAATAGAATTTCCCGCAGTGCATTTATCGGGAATATTTAAACAAATTCAAGGTTTGAAAGATTCTTCCTTATTGGCTTTATTAAAATTTTTACGAAAATAATATTAGTTCAGTGTTTTGAAGATTTAAAATTTTTCTAAACGAACTAAAAGAAAAAAAAAAGAGGTTAGCCAGGCAGGATGTTTCATGTACTGAACATTCTGTGAGTTAATTTAAAGATTACCATAATTTACATTTACATAATATTAAATTCAAAACAAAGATATTTAATCTTAAATTTGAAATATCGTATTCATTTCTCGCCCAGTATTAACATAAATGTGTTTATGTTTAAAAATTTTTGCGCCTTTGTTTGTCTTTTTCGATATTTTTTTGAAACCAGGGTTGATTCGTCAAGGAATTAAATATATAATTAAAATCGTAGATAACAAAAAAAACTTCAATAAACGTATCCATACGTTAGCAAAAAAAAAAAAAATTAAGAAAACCGACAATTCATTTGACCGATTATTAATATTAATAATTTTCGTCCGTTTCATGTCGCCATTGCTAACAGAACTCTTAAATTTACATCGCGAAAGTCTGTTTATGAGTATTTCACGGTGAAGTCGTAATTTCAAAAAAAAAAAAAAAAAATAGAAAATATTTTTAAAAAGCGAATAACCAAATAAAATCATGTAAAACACGTGTCTTGTGATTATATATATATATATTTATGCATATAAAAACATGCTATACGCGCGGAAAAACTAAATCGTTAACGAAGAACGGTATTTTTTGGACGGAATTTCTGATAGCAGTATTTGGTAACTCGTGTTTCTCACTAACACAGATGACAACGTTTAACGGATGATACCTGAAAATCACCGTAGGTGGTCTGTAAAAAGGTCTGAGTTCGCCTGCGCCCGAAAGTGGCTGCGCCCGAAAGTGGCTGCGCCCGATAAATCGCGCCCGATCGATCGCGCCCGAAAGAGGGTGACCCCATTCCAGTAGATATGTGCAATGTAAAGAGTTACTTAAATTCTTTTCTTTAAACAAAACAAACTATTTCTCCCCCCGATTTAAAATTCCCATTAGGTTGTAATTTCAAATGCCTGTTGGTTTTTGCTAAAATTGGCGTTTTCTGCTATCCTGAAGCCCGGTTATCTGTATAAACACTAAAGTACATCAAATATAGATATCATCAAGGCCGTCTCCACGGGAGGGGGTTACCCCCCTATGAGGATTGAAGTAGTTATTATAAATACAAAAAAATCGGAAAAAAATTAAAAATTAAAAAAAACATTGATGATTTTTTAGGGTATTATTACCTTTAAAAGAAAAAAGAAAAAATATGCTCCATATTTTTAGGTACTTCATTAATATTTTATGCAAAATTTTTTATTACGAGTATAATCAATAACATATGTAATTTTTATTAATGTGTTTGTACTGTAATTCATTTATGTAAATTATTAATATGTATAATTCAAAATGATGGATATTATTAATAGTATGAATACTAGTGAAAAACGTATTGTTATTTATAAAATAAATATGTAAAGAAAGTGTTCACCCCCCCCCCCATCTTTATGAATTCTGGGCAAGGGCCTGGATATCATATAATTCTTTCTAACAGATCTTCCTGGGCACTAGAAAAAAGAAAAAAAAATCAATTTCTTCCGGAATATTAACTACACATTTTAAGAAAAATGATAATTACTTACACGGTCACAGAGTACCGCTTCACACGTTTATTCATTCAATTACTATATGAATCTATGGAATAAAAATTTTTTTCGCGTTTGCCCCTATTTTTTGTGAACTGAGTGGCATATATTTTCTTTTATTGGGAGGGGGGGACACTGTATAGTTTTATGTTCCGTATAAATCAAAAAACTAACTTTCCTATATTATCTTTTTAGCACTTTTTTAGTAAGAATTTTTAAATTACTATTATTTTGTTTCAAACCCATTAAAAAAAAAGCAACAATTAGAATTTATTTTACCTTTAAACTTGGCAGCAGTCTATTAAGAAAATGAAAAAGGACGTAAACCTCTGACGTCTCATCGGTAAAGAATACCGCAAAGAATGGCGACCGCCGGGTGACAAAAAGATGGCACGAAAGATTTGGAAAAAAAAACACGTAGTTAAATTTGAACGGCGATCAATCGCATTTTCGTAATAATAGGAATGTAATTTTTAACCTAATTACCGTTAAAGGATAAGGACCAATTTATCCAAATTATTGTGTAAACGGAAAGTTTTGGTCGAAGTTTGTTTGAGTTACCGAAAGGATAACAAACGTTAGACAAACATAGCGACGCGAGCAAGCGCGAGAATGATTTCTTTAATAATCATGAAATGTTAAAGACCAACACCAGTTACAGGTCCCATTAATTATGATTAATTAAAATGTTACAAATGAGGCGTCGAAATTTTAATTAATCTCGGCTGAGTAAATTAATCGTAAAAGCCGGGATTTGCATTAAACAAACAAGCTGATTAAAATGATGGCGTCCACTAAAAAAAAAAAATGAGAAAAATAAAATACTCACTCTTCATTAAAAGATACATATGGTAGTTAAAAAGCGTATTTAATGTTAGTAAGCGAACACCAAACTTGAATAATTTTATCCGGACATTCTGGAAACGATGGCTAATAATTAGAAACAGACCGCTTATTTTTAAAACATCAACAAAATCTCATTCTAAATTACGCTTAATCACATTTTGTTTATTTATTTTTTTTTTAAAACATCAACAAAATCTCATTCTAAATTACGCTTAATCACATTTTGTTTATTTATTTTTTTCTAGGCACGAGTTAATACGGTATAATATGTAGCACTGCCATTACGATTTAAGCTTTGTATGTTTTTTTTTTCATCTCTTCGAATGCACCTAGACACAAGGTTAACCTGGAAGTCCCATATTACGGCCAAGGCCGATCAAATTAGTGCCAGAATTCGCCAACTTTATTGGCTATTAGGACATAACTCGAAGTTAAGTCTGTATCATAAAAGGCTGATTTACCTTACTATGATAAAACCGATTTGGACCTACGGTTCGGAACTCTGGGGATGTGCTGCAACTTCAAATCGTGCAATCATCCAGAGAGCACAGAACAAAGTTGTACGCTTGATCACAAGAGCTAGGTGGTTCCAGCGTAACGATGATTTACATCGGGATCTGCAGTTGAAGAATGTGGATGAAACAATTCGCGATTCTGCATTTCGGCATCAACAGCGTCTAGTAGCTCATGTAAATATAGAAGCACAAAAATTGCTGATTACGAGAACTCGTAGGCTGCAGCGGCTTAAACCGCATGATCTACTGCATTTGTAAACTATATATATCATGTACTAGTAGGGCATACCACTGGGCTATGCTTCTACATTATTATGTTTCTTTTCGTATTTAAATAATGTCTCTATAATTATTACTTATTTAAGATCCTTATTTTCTTAAGATTGTAATATAAAATAAAAAAAAAAAAAAAAAAAAAAAAAAAATCTCTTCGAAAGATAGGGTAGTCTTTAGTTGAAGGATAAGCGTTTAATCGCATTGTCTACTTTTTAAATGGAATATTTAACGCTAGAAAAGAAATTATTCGAAGAAAATGGAAGTCAACGAGGATTTGAGCTGATTGATCTTAAATATAAAATTTCCAGTTTTTCCAATAAATTGATATTTCATTACGAAACCTATTATGACTAATAAAAATAAATAAATATATAGAAATTCGCATAAAGGACTGAGGAAACGTTTTCGACATTGAAAAAAACTAAGGGACACATTGCTATGTAACAAAAGTCTAAAACTGGTTTCAGGATTATGCATTCGGATGACCTTTGACAGATAATTGGTGTCGAAAATTTTTGCAGAGCTGAGTATTTTGTATATCTTTTTTTTTTCTTTTTTCTTTTTTTTTCAGACTCGCCGACAAAGGCCATTATAATAATCCATGTTTGACGATAATAATAAAAAAGATAACAAAAAAAAAAAAAAAAATAGATTATTTATTTAAATTTCTACGCGGCCAGCTATAGCGACAATGAAGTAGCCAGGAGGAGGAACAACAGAAGGCGATGGAAATGAAAGAACTGATGCAGTACTATAAGGAGTAGGAACATTCAGTTTAAGGAATTATGAGTAAAGAATGGAGCGTTCAGATGACAGAACAGAATATCCGAAAAGGTTGTGTGGTCGGAATTGCATTCTCTTGATTATCACTGGGAGGATGCCGAGGACAATAAGGAGAGTCGGTAAGCGAAAAACGATAGCGAGATGAAGGAAGGAGACTGTAACTGAACGCAATCAACGTAAGCAAGAAATAACGTAGCGTCGCAAAGAGGGGAAGTTATGAAACCAAGGATAAGATGGAAGAACGGGTTGAATAGAAAGATAAAAAAAAGAAACGTTGATTAGAAAAAGAGCAAGGATATGATTCTGACCAAAATTTAAAATGGTATTAGACATTAGAAGTATGTTATTAGTAGTGCATTTGTCAGGAAGAGTCAGTTAACAGCTAAACATCACGAGACAACTAGTCAATATCAGTTTATGATAATTTTACTAAATCGAGCAGATACTGTATCATCGTTTATAAACAAAAGAGTCGCGTTTGAAAGAAATCCGCACGAGGCTGTCTACAACAAATTTAGACACATACATATATATTGATACGGATTCGGTACTTTTGGCGCTATCTTTTATTCGACGTTCGAGCTAGAAATTATTCTTCGATTTATTCATTAATTCTCGGCTTCTCGAACGTCGATATATTTTACATCGCCGCTTTGCCGTGTCTTCTTGGTTGCTTATTTGGCCGATACCAAAAATCCCCGAGATAATTGGCGTGATCGTTGAGTACACGGTCGCGCTGGAGTTGAGACGTTATAGTGTCTGAGTGGTAGTGGTCAACAGCTAAGACAATGATATATGCGGCAAGAAGCGCTGAATAAGATGTGCTGAGTAATGTCGAGCGGCGAGAATATTATAAAAACCCGCAATGGCAGGGTAATTAACGCGGTAGTATTATAAAGGTATTCTAGAAAAATCGGTGTTTACATTATTGATTGATAAGGTACCGAGTAATTTCAGTGATTCAACTATGTCGTTCGGTAAAAGCCCATCGTGTACCGAAATGTTCGTTCGTGCCTCTTGCACTATTATTCGATAATTTAGATTAATTCGTTGTTCACTCGATGTCAGTCGTATTATAATTTCCATCAGGGTGCGTTCGGTTGACCATTCATCTCGGTATCTAGTCGTCGTCGCGTTTACGTTTTGTTATATGTCAGCCTTTCGCCATGCTGCACGTTTAGGAATTTTCGTTTTAATTAGTCAATTCGTCTTTTATTACCATTTACTAGTCTATACCGAATTTTTTCTAACGAATTTGTTACGCGGTCTCGTCGCTTTGTTTGTAATTTTTTTGAATATATACGCGTCTTTTTTTATAAAAAGGTTTCATTATTGGACACGTGGTAGGGCCCGTGACGTCTCCGCTTGGGAGAAACTACCGCCTGCGAACAGCGATTTCGCGGGAAAAAAAAAATTTTTAATCGAGAGAAAATTTTTTTTATTTTTTTTGTTCTTCGCGTTCTTTCTGAAAGCCTAATGTTCCGCCGTTACTAGAGCTTCCCGGCAGTGGTAGCCGTTACTTGCCACTGGCGTCCGATACATCTTCTGTTACTTTTTATTTCTTCATTTTTCTACGTAAAGTTGATCAATATTGGAAAAGAGGATTCCGACTCCCAAAGAAGAGAGAAGGATTGAGTCATATCAAATGGCGCTCCGAAAGAGGGACCAATAGTTCGAGTCATATCAATATATATATATATATATATATATATATATATATATATATATATAGAAAAAAAAAAATAATAACCCTAGCTAAATTCAACTTATAAAACACCTTCTATACGGTCAACGTGATGTACAAAAAAAAATTTATAAAACTAAACATAACCAATTTAACAAGCTAAGTGGAAAAGAAACAAACAGTATGCATGAAAATCTTTCTTTCTCTCACAATCATTCGCAGATGATAATTCAAACGCAGCGACAAAAGTACTACGAAATAATTTTAACACAAACTTACGGAAAATAATGGCCGACCTCCAGACCTAAGCCAATTAATTTTCAAAATTAAAATTTTCGAAAATAACAAGACCACAGGGCCCGATAAAATTACGAATAAAATAATGAAACGAATTCAGAATAATTTTCCAAACTTTTTACATATGTACCAGAGAATCTGTCTGGTAGGCTATTTCCCGAAAACGTGGTGAGAAACAAATGTAATCTTACTCTATAAACATTTTTAAAACTTAATGAAGATTTCAGAGGAAAACAATGGTAGGTACACGAGCACACATCTACTACGGAATTAGTTCCAGTTAATTTGAAACGGAACAACGACGATGGGGTGGCGATTTGTGAGAGCGAAACGGTTTTCGCTCGTTATTTGCAAATAAAATTTTCAAAATAGTGCACGCGTAAAAATAAAAAATAAAAAAATACCTAGGAATAAAAAAATATTGTTTTGGTAAAAATCGCGTAAAATATTTGCGTAAAATACGAAAAATCCGGGGACTGTGATTAATTAATAAAAAGCATTGGCACGTTTCGGATGTTCCTGATTATAATTATAAATGTAAACAAATACGAGATCGAAAGTTGATGAACAGATCGATTAATTGCATCGATAATATTGCAAAAAAAATAAAATATATATATATATATATAAAATCGAAACGAAAAGTATTATACATTTTTAAAAAATATCCTAATTTTGCACACGATTAACTAGCATCGAATTTTATTTAAAGTGTTGTCAATACATCTACCGGTGGTATGAAGAGCATCTGCGAAATGCAGTATATTACGATATTGTAATTTGTGTTTTATCAAATTTCTTTAATAGAAAATCGCTCTAACCGTAATTACGTTATAAATGAGTAAAGTTGTTTTCTTTGCTCTAGAGTAACGTACAAAATTCTAGCGTCGTTCGCTAAAAAATCTACGATCAGAATTAGGAATTAAATAAATCGAGCTATTCTATACTTGTTTTTTTGGTTTTTCTAAACAGTTATCGTTACCAGTTTCACCCGTTTTGAATTACAAAGTGAATTTGCTGCTCGAAAACCAGCGCTTCGACCGTGTATTCTCGACGTGAGACAACTAATTTACGAGGGTGTCGTTATATAATGTCGTCCTTGTTAGGTGTTGCGAAATTCTCATAACCGTTTTATTATTATAATGCGAGCAAGGCTAATAATTTAGAGTTCAGCCGGATATTTGAAATGAAAGAGGAAAAACCACCGCAGACAGCAGGCCGAGTTTATTTTTATCGGACTAATTTGACAGATAAAATTACAAGCCACGCTTCTTTAAACCTTCCCAGTGTGTACGGAAGGAGCAATTTAGCTGTTGAATTTTGGAATCAGATAGTAAACAAGAAAGACAACTACAGCATTTTGGCCAATTACGGTAGGTTAAGAAAAAAGGCAAGTCGAAAAGAATGAAAACGACAGCTCTTTTTATTATGTCGTAATTTCGACGCAGATTTTCGAGACAAATCCGGCCAAACACTAAACGAAATCTCGTACAACTAACCAGTTTCTCAAATTATGGAGGAAAGAGATAACAGTGTGTATAAATGAATAGGATAAAAATTTAAACGGAATATAAAAAATTCTAAAAAAAATTCCGGGATTAATAGTATAGCTAAATTCACAGACATACAAAATAAACCTTCTGAACAAAGTAATACCGAAACTAGTTTATCAAACACCAACAAAACAAACACGAATAAGGAAAAAGAATCACATGAAATTCAAAAAAAAATTAAACTGTCAACAAAAGAGATGTTAACACCAATAGCCGAAAATATAACAGAACAAAAAAGTTATCCATTATCCTTCACTAATTTCACTATTCTAATGGATATGGTTAAAGGCCAACATGAACCATTAGATATCATACAAACTTTCACAGATGACATCGAAGGATTAAAAAGAATGTTAGCGGAAAACTACGGATTACTACTGAAAAACCTCAATAAATCAACTGACGAGTCACATGACAGTGATTCTGAAACTGAAGAATAAATTTCTATATACGAAATTAAAAAATATATATTATTAATAATACCAGTATTTCCATATATTTTTATAATAAATGTATTCCCTAATTAAACCTCATATTATAAGCAATGGTCAAGATCTTACAGTACAATGAAAATAACTCTAGCGTAGCTAGAGATATTTTACTAACAAAAGTGATAACTAAAAATATAGATATTATATTTATTTGTGATAAGTGTAAAAGTAATTATGTACCCACAAATTTTAAGAACATAGCACACAACAAGCTTATGATAATCTATCGATTAGGAATACCTTTAAAAACTAAATTTATACATAACAATTTTAACATTATTATTGTTGAAATTGAGGATATTACTTTTTTTTTAACGTACATACCGCCAAATGGCGTATCTACTCAATATTTTCAGTTTATCGATATGTATTTAAAGAATAATAAATTAACGAAATTTATATGGTTGGGAGACCTAAATTCTCGAAATTTACTATGGGATACAGTGAATAATACGAGAGGAAAGAAATTATTAAATATAATAGAATTACATGACTTACATATTTTAAATATCAAAAATAAATATACTTTTAAGAGAAGCAAACAAAAAAGTGTAATAGACTTAACTTTGGTAACTAGAAATTTAATAAATCGAGTTCAAAATTGGGAAGTTAGTCACGAATTAAATGCCAGTGATCATTTTTATATTACTTTTAACGTAATTTCGGCGACGAGCAAGACAGAAGAAAGTGTTATTAAAGTTATTAACTACAATCAGTTAGCAGTTAACTTAAGAAAATACAGTTATATGATTGATGTACATGTTATCTGCAATGATATACAACAAATTAAAAGTTGGTTGAATAGTTTTCAAGACTATGTCAACACAGTTCTAAATAGTTCATATTCCACCATCCGGTCAACTGTCTATTGGTGGAATATTGAATTACAAATAAAGAAATTACTGGTAAATAATTTATACAAAAAGTATCGAAACTGTAAAAACATACATGTAAAACATAACCATTACAATAATTATAAAGTAAATTTTAAGGAATATAAGTTTATGATTAAAAACGCTAAGTTGAAAGCCTGGAAAAAATTACTGGAAGACAAAAATGTCTTTGGATTAAAATACAGAATATTAACTAATAAAAAAAAAAGTATTAATATCCCAACATTAGATAATTATGCATGTACAGAAAAGGATAAAGTCGACTTATTGATGTCAAAGTTATACCTTAACGTAAAACCATTTAAAGCAGAAGTACATGAACCTAACGTAACTATATCGATTGCTAAAGAAGAAGTTAACGTAATTATTAAACAACTTAAAAATAAAGTGTCAGCAGGACTTGATGGAATATCAAATGGATTTATTAAAAGATTTCATAAATTGTTACCAGATGTAATACCGAAAGTTATTAACGTACTATTTAAATATAGTTATTATCCTCAAGAATGGAAATTAAGTAAAACAGTTATAATACCTAAAATTAATAAAAATCCAAACTCGTCTACTTCATATAGAGCTATATCTTTGTTATCTAATTTCAGTAAAATTTATGAAAAATGTATTCTTCATAAATTAAAAGAATTTGTAGAAAATAACGGAATAATAAATGATAACCAGTATGGCGCATTACCAGGTAGATCGTCTGAATTGGCTATTCACAATATTTTACAAACAATAAGAATATACAAAAATAAAAATTACCGTACATGCTTACTTACTCTTGATATAACAAAGGCTTTCGACAGTTTAGATTTAAATAGATTACTTGCATTATTAAAGGAACTAGGATTACATAATGGCATGTTGAACATTGTAAATCGATATTTCGAAAACGGCTACACTGTATTACAAATCGGTAATTATTCAAAAAAACAAGAAACCGTTATGGGAGTACCGCAAGGATCTGTTTTAGGACCGTACTTGTGGAACATAGTTTTCTTTCAAATGTATAACATTAGATTACCCACTAATGTAAACATTTTCACTTTCGTAGATGATATTGCAATAGTAATAGCCGATAAGAATGAAAATGTATTGGAAAATAAAGTTTACCAGGTTTATACAGAAATCGCGAAATGGTTAGAACAATACAATTTAAATATTAACGAATCTAAGTCATCTTACATGTTGTTTAACAAAAACTTAAAGAATAAAAGATTAAATTTGCTCCAATACGGATTAAATATTAGCATGGTTAGTCAAACCAAATACTTAGGCATTATAATAGACAATAACTTAAAATTTTATAATCATTTTCACTATATCACTAAAAAAATAAATACATTTTTAATTATATTTAACAAATTATATAATAATAATAACCGATTAAATTACAAGAAGGGACTAACCTTATATAAAAGCGTAATATTGCCTAACATACTTTATGGTAGTGTAATATATATAGACATTTTAAAAGTTAAACGATTTCAAAATATATTAAATAGTTTTCATAGAACTATTGCAATAAAAATGATTAAAGCTTATAGAACTATCAGCTACATGGCGAGCGCTGTCATTGCAGGTATTAAACCATTAACTTACGAAATACAGAAACATATTAACATATTTTTAATAAAAAATAATATAAATTTAAATCATGAATTTCATAACGTACAGTATCATCAACCTTACTTCATACACGAACAAACCTCGTTAACGCTTAAACAATTTAAATACTTATATATACGAGATAAGTATTATAATAATAAATTTCAGGCGCAGTGGGACGAATATAATAACGGTATAGCTAAAAAATTTTTTCCAACCATAGATGATAGACTCTACATAATAAAGTTTTTACGCCAAATTTTTTTAATGTCCAATTTCTTACTGGACACGGTCTATTTAAAGATTATTTACATAAACATAAAATTGCACACTCAAATAACACCGTGTAACGTGTAATTCTTTATTAATAATATTAAGCATATCCTTTCCTCCGGGTGTTAGTAATACAGATTTTAGCAATATTAGCCCTGATCAGTTAGTAACTAAGCTATTTAGAATATGTTCAGTAGTTTTACGATAGCCGAAATAAATCAAATCACCGTAAAGTACATGTACACCTGTATTAATATTAAATTTATGTGTATACTAATTATTATTAACATTGTAAAACAGTCTGTCAGGGTTCCATAAACTTAAATGCTCAGGACAGACCTGTTATTTATATAAATTTTCTAAATATATTTACCCCATCGTATTACGAATTGGGGACAAAAAAAAAAATAGTATAGCTAAAAAATTAGAAAAAAATATTTACATACATACATATTGTATATATATGTATATCATGGAAACTTGATTTTAATCATTTTCGCTGGATTCAAAAATAGAGAGCTCATTGATTCCATTCGCGTTAATTAATATAATTTTTACGGATAAATTTCTAATTAGGTTGATTGTGTTTTCCGAGTCGATTGGATTACGGCCGAATTAACGAAATGCACAATTCGGATAGATTTGAAATTTTATTCACCGTTTTCGAACTAGCTTGAATACGGAAAAATAAAAAAATTGAAAAAAACGAAATATATAATACAATTATGTTATAATTAAAAAAGGAAAAAATATCGCAGTACGGTTTTCGGATCTTATACGAATGTAATTTTATTTTGCGAGAATTAACTATTTATTATTAGCAGTGGTCGGTATCGAGAGCTCAGACTGTTTTCGATGCGCTTCCATTGACAGCGAATCTCTCTCTCTTTCTAAGAGCGCCGTAACAATTAATTAGCGTCACTGCTGTAAGGATCACACAATTTTTGACAACGTGGAGTCCGAAATTTACTACTTGCATGTATGCATTCCTTCATGGTTAATGTTTTGATCAACTAATTAATTGTATAAAATAATACTATAACATATATAGTCGGTAATGTAAACGAAAACTACCGTTTGGATATGGCCTAGAAGGCATCACTTAAAATAGCGATTCGTCGTCTAGGTTCAATATCATTTTGCCTATGGTACATAATAATGTTGACAAACGATCTATCGATAGAAATGGAGAAGATCGGGAAGAAGAGTAGTATGCCTAATTTAATACGACTGACATTACCACAAATAGGGTGAACAATTTCGAAAGAAACAAAATGAAAAAAATTAGATTTGGCATACGACGGTGGTATAACGTAAAAAAATCGGATAAGAATAAATTTTAAGGATAAACAATGAAATAACTGACTAGAGTATTTAACCGTGAAGGATTATTTTTCAGTCGCTTACTCTCGTGTTTTAAATAAATTGTAGCCGCCGACAATCGATAATATCTTTAATTGAAAAATCTAAATAGTTTTTCAAAAAAAATAAATATGAGAATAGAAAATGGCGTGTTCCGTTAAAAGAAAGGAACTTTCCAAAGTGTCCAAAAAAAGCTGCATCATTCGGATGAAGAAGACCGTAAGAGAAAAACGAAAGCGAGAAGAGAAGGTTAGAGAACGTGATTTTAAAGGGTAAGTGAATAATAAAAACGAAAGCAGAACGACGAACTAAAGGATAATCTTAGAACCACGGGTAGAACGTACCGTGTAAACGGATCGTTCATTAGAGAATGACAAAAATCAGACATCGAGCAAGACTATGGAATGGAATTTTTCCCAAAGAGAAAGCAGATTCGAACTTGGAATTTTCGCGATTTCGACATTTTGAAAGGAAGAAACGAGTCAAATGTCATCAGCAAAAGATAGCCAGACTGATAGGATCGCGACAAAAAGAAGGTATATAAAGTGTTGGACTAGGACAGTAGTCTTGCAGAGGGCCGCGAAAAGCATTCATCGAAGCCTAAAGCAAAGGAGAAGTGAAATGAATTGCACAATTCGGCATTAGAGTAACAACAAGAGTAGTGAGGTGTAAAGGAATTTTGGTGGCTAATTAAGAGTAGGAAAATGCACATTTTTAAAGACATTGGAAGTACCGGCAAATGCAGCCGTAGTAAACTATTTATTAATGAAAGCTCGATATATTTTAGTGGCACAGTCTGCCAGAATTTTAACTTAACGAAAGCCAAACACGTACGGAAAGGAAGTACCTCATTAAGACACTGAGCATATCCTAAAACAGTTTCCCGAGATAAAATACCAGAGAGATAGGAAAGAAGAATTTTATTTTACTTTTTTTTTAGGAATAGGCACAGCGACGAAAGTATTCCAAGAGAGAGGAGTAACTTTGAAAATAGTATGTAGATTTCTAAGAGCACGATCGGATATATACCATCAAGATTCAACGTGAAGCTGAAGGATTTATTCTGTAAGACATGTCTTAATTTATTCATATTGAAATCGGAAGTTAAAGCGTGAAATCGCTTGGAAAAGGGTAAGGGCACAATTCATTGACGTTAATAAGCAGGCGCAACAGAATCGACGAACGACTATAAAATATCAACAGGAATGTTAAATGAAGAAGGGGACATTCAGTGGAAGGAAATTTATAAGCCCTGTCCGTTTTCTAAGCATGACTAAGTGGAGTAGTTCTAGAGAAAGAAAAAAAGATTTTTTAGATCTTTTAGGAAGATTTTCTAGAAAGATTTATTAGGAAGATTTTTTTTTGGTAAATTTTTTGGAGAATTCCAGTATAACCAAACTCAAGCGTTTACTCTTTTGTGGGTAAAGACATTTTCCAGTATCTAATTGAAATTAAAAGATCCGAAAGGGGCGAAATTATAATAAAATTCCGTGTCATATTCATTTCACCAAAGGGATGCAGCCCTTCGATAACGATTACACCTCTTAAAATTTCGAGAAGGAAAGGGCAACGCGAGTGGCTTATTGATTGAATTTAAGAAAGTGAAGTTGTGCAATGTACGGCCAGGTTTATTAAAAGCCCAACCCTTAAAGGGCAAGGGAATAGGATTTGTAGGAAAGAGGGGGAACGGAGGAGAAGATTCGTAGTGAAAGAGGTTTATGGAAGGTGAAGAATTTGGAACGAATCGTGAATTTAGGCAGCGAAGCATATAAAGATGGAGAAATTTTAGAAAAATTAGAGGGAGAAGTGACGAAGAAGGCACAATCGGCTTATAAAAAATCATGTGTAACCAAAATTACTTGAAATTTTAAAGTATTGCAGAAGGAAATACTTTCATATGCCATTATTTGTTTAATTTTTTCTTTTTAGTTAGCCCACTCGGAGCATAAACGATTATTGGCGCAGCGAGAACCTTTACGATTGCGGCAGAAATAAACCTCCTCAAGGTTGGTGTAGTGAAAAATAGAATATTTCGAAGCATAATGTAAACATATACCCCAGCATCTAGGACAGTGGATCGCTATATGGCCAAAAAGGAAACATTTAGCGCATTGAGTAGATCACCGAACAGTAGTAGGTACGACAGGAAAACGGAGTTTGAATATGATAACAAATTTAGGAGAAGAGATTTCGAAAATTTCAATTCCACGGAACGAATAGCAATTTTACCCCCCTCGGTGGATCGATAGATTCGTCGGATAGAAATAATGAGAACTACGAGCTCAAGCCGTTTCGCAATATCGTCTTCTACTAAAAAGGCGAAATGTACTTCAGTAATAACGCCCATTCTGAACTGAGCCCTGTTACGAATATAGGCTTTAAAGTTTCTTTTGAGAAAAAATTTAGAGTGCACTAGCGCAATGAATTTGCCAGAAAGCCGAAGAAAAGGAGACGGAAATACGACCTTTGCTCTGCGGGACAACATTTAGGAAAGAGGAAAAAACTAAATAAATTAACCTCGCATGGGCTAGCGGATAGTTATAGCCTATCTTCTGGTCTGCAGAACAACTTTCTGCGTGTACTGGGAAAGGCCCGAGGTGCTTCGGACAGATCAGTGTTATTATTAATATTGCTATCTCTATTATTAGGCACAGAACTAACCGATATTATTATTATTATTATTATTATTATGGATATTATTATTATTATTGTATTGTAGTGAATAGACATGCCTACTTTTCTCACAGTTCAAAGTATTTTTACCAGTGGTTTGTCAATAAATTTGAGTTTAAATTTTAATATTCATATTAGTCGCAATCAGTTTTATCGGAATAAGTCGCCTCTGCAATAATTACGCCGACTTTCAAGTTCAAAGAGGAAAAGGTGAATTATTTGTTCATCTACATAATCCCTACATCTTATTTTAAATTTTGTCGTCTTGTCGATCAACCGCTAGCCCGACGATTTTGTCACTTGCAGTGTTTGCTTGTGTCACTTACACTTCGGCTGCAGTGGATCGGCATCGGTAATCAAAAAAGAGCGGTACAGAGGTGTGTATCGAGTGCCATGGCGATACTGATAAGAGCACGGGTACGCACTCGTCAGTCAATCAGAGTTGCCTGTTGATAACAACCAAATGCATAAAATCGTCAAAGGCTGCGTGCAGAGAATGACAAGTTGAAAGAGAACAATTCTGAGTTGCGCGCGCGGATCGCTGACTTACAACAATATATATGCGTGGACAATGTGATTATTAGTTATGTGCCACATCAAGCAAACGAGGGGACTCGTAAGGTATAGTGTGGAAAATAGCCTCGTAACATGTAAATAAAAGCGACGTCAGCATATGCCGCCTACCGAAATCTTCTGGGTAAGCGCGGGCAAACATGCTTATCAAATTTGGTGGGCGAGTGGCTAAAGACTGCCTACTAAAAATGTGCAGAATAAGGCGGCCTATACTAGAAAGTCTAAAGCCGATGCCTTTAGCAATGCAGAACATTTATGCAAACGATCAGCCGTCGACAACAGAAGGCTGCAAATTCATGTTGTCGAGCTTGGGGAAAATTTTCGGACGACGAGATGGAAACGGCCCCCGATCGTACGATTAGTGTCGCGCATAAATAAATCAATTCATGCAAGAATAGTGCCGGTACATGACTGGTGGCAAAGAGAAACGTGTTGCTCTTTTTATCAGCTCACACTGTTTATATTGTAATTATTTAATATAATTAGACAACGGTGTAGGTGTATGATTTAATTCGGTGAGAAGAGATTACGAATATGGATTTACGTTTTATTAGCCTGTCGTTCGTTCAACGGATTTGGTGGCTTATTTAGATATATATATATATATATATGTTAATACTTAATGTTATTTTTAGCTTATTATTATTTGTAGTATTACTAACTTAAACCTATTTCCACATTTCAGCTTTACTTATATCTCTCATATTATTAGTAGTATTTGTTTGCTTTCTATAATTATTTCTCGGTATCGGAATTATTTTGCGACTCTTTAATACATGCGGTATTATTACCTTATTCTTCTTTAAGGTGCCGCATCCTCATCGGACTTCTGGGTATATCAATTTAAGTCTGCGTAATAATAATAATAATTCGATTTTTCGTATTAAAATTCATTTTGCTGATAAAATCTTCTAATGTTAAATTATAATTGTTTTACCCTTTTATAATAATTTTTAATGGTACTGATAATTTAAATGACGTTCTGTACTTTAGATTTTTCCTTTTATTTCTGCTGTTATCGATCGTTTAGTTTATTTATTTTCCGGGGGCAAAGATTATATTTCCTATTTCTAATACAAATTAATCAATTTTTTAATCGCGTTCATTTTAAGTCTGTGTAATGATAAATGAAGCTATAAATTCTCCAGTATGGCAAAAATATTGACAGGAAATTTAGCATTGAACTTTGAAAACTGCACTTAAAATTTATTACAATTGACGAAATTATTCAAATAAGAATTTATTTCGCTGATTTCCTAACACGATGTGTTATCAGTATTACTATTGCATTATTTACGCTTCATATTTTATTTTATTTTATTACTTTTTTTTTTCATGCTCAGTTACCCAGCGGCAGCTAAGCATTAGTCGATCGGAAAAACTGATTACTATAATTTGGAGTTCATTCCTTTCACATCCGAGATGTTAGTGGCGGAGTTATCTTCTGCTTCTGATATCTAATACTGTTTACTATAGCGCTGGATTTTGTTCGTTCGACGGCTGAGGTATTAACGACGATGTTATCTATCGCATCTGACACCTAGGGCGTCACCGGCCCATGTTCTTTTGAGCCTCCTTGGCTGATCCCAGCGACTGATGTTCGATACCTCTGGATTTTGATTGAGTTGAAGAGCCTCATAAAAGTGTTTGTATTGTTTTAAGTATAAATCGTTTACGTATGGAACATCTAAGTCTGTATGTAGAGTGTGATTCGATACATAGTACGATGCGTCTACCAATTGCCTCAACGTTTTCAATTGGAACTGTTGAACCCTATTTAGGTTACTCTTCGCAGTGGCTCCATATACTTCTAATCCGTATCTCCAATTGCTACAATGGATAAATATAATTCAGCGCATAATGGTTCCAGTTTACGAGATTCATTATGGTGTAGTTAGATTAGTTCACTCATTTATAAATTACGCTTTGTCGTCGTGATAGCCTAGTTGCTAGAGTACTCGACTTTCGTTACGGATGTTTTGAGTTCGATCCTGGGCGACGACAGCAATTGTAAAAATAATTAAATAACCGCTTATAGTCATGTGCGGGGGAGTAAATGGCAAACCACCATGCGTATACCACCATATGCGCGTTAATTAGATATATAGTAGGCAGACATAAATAGGACTGCATCGTAATAACAAGCGATTGAAATCAGTTCCGAGCGTAGTCTTGCGTATCTGCACTAACGTTGCATATTCACTATTACCATGAAAACCTGGCGGCAGCAGGTATAAAATGCATCTCCCAATTTGCCAGTACGGGAGCTTAGGCCAACTTATCTCACCAGGGGGGAATTGCCCACATACAGAAGTGGATCCAAATGGACATGATCGTGAAATTACGCTTTATTTATTTTGTTATCCACGTACATGTGAGAAAAACATGTACCATTTTTTTGAGTAATAAGAATAGTACTACAGTAAGATTTAAAAGCTAAATGAAGCTGAGCAATCATAGATTATTCGGCAACATATTTTTTGAGTGAAATTCACCTATTCGTTTTAAGTGAGACTTCGTTGCATAGTGAAGTGACTGGATATCACTGCAGTTAAGCAATGTACCAACAACGGGAGATCAGAAGTAAGTATTTATGTCTGACAGGCTTCGGTACTCTAAAATTTCATTAATGCGACTGGTAATCTAGTCACTTTATCCACACAAAACGTAGATAATACACATTTCGATTATTTATTATTACCGATTTTGTGGATGGTCAAAATACGACGATTTTGTTACAGAATTACGTGAAACAATTGGCAAACCAAAACCTATACTTTCACCGGTGACTTAAATATAAATTTGTCGGGCAGATAAGGTTGCAATGAACACCTAAATATATTGTGCTCAAATGGACTTTCTAGTATCAATAACCAACCAATTTTTAGGCGGCCGGGGAATCATATTTTTCCTATTTGATCGCGTATTCATTCGGAGATTAAACAGTAATATTTTTGATGAGAATTACACGTACGACACAATTGATTTCGGGTTTTTGATATTATTGCGGCATAAATTTAGAGCTTATGCTAAAATCTTTGATAATGCTAAAAATGCTAAAATCTTTGATAAAGCTAAAAGTAGAGAATAACGTAAAATACGTTTTCGATAAACAGTTATTTTAAAAAGAATTATACGAATGTGACATTTCGCTAATATACATTAATTGTCCCTTCGTAAATGAAAAATTTCAGTGGTTTATTCAACAGATTGCATCAATAATAAACAGTTATAAGATAATTAAGAGTCACAATTTTAAGAGACGCAAGCGTTCACTATGGTTAAATGGCGAAATTTTGCACCTAATTAAGTACAGAAATATGGCATATACTTCGCTACAGTTTTCACCAAATAATAAGATACTAGACAACTCTACAAGGCAGCATCTAACAGAGTGCAAAGAGCTATTAGAAAAGGTGAAAAACAGTACCATACGAACATTTTAGACAGATATGGTCTAACTAAAAAAAAATTAAATTATTGGTAGGCAGTAGGCAATTGGACAGGACACTCCTAGAAATGATAAGATATTGAGAATAAACAGCAAATAATAAATGGTAATGAATATTTTGCTACTCAACAATTTAACGAATATTTTTCAGTGTTTAGTAAACAGTATTTGTAATCAAAACGAACTATTGGAAAAAGAAATTTTTTGTCTCGGCCAAATCTCATTGGTTTCACACTTGAAGTGGTTAGATGGGCATTACCGCCATTACCAAAAATAAATCCTTATTTGGCTTTTTAATCGTATGTCATTAAAAATTAATAAAGAACAACATGAATTACCTCATTAAGCCTCTTTGTTATATTTTTAATAAACCATTGACAGTAGGAACTTTGTCTGGAATATTAAAAACACAGATTATTACTTCGGTACATGAAAGTGGAAATAAAAAAGAAATGTCCAACTATAGACTAACATGGATTATTTCAACAATTTCAAAAAATTTTCAAAAGTACGTTGTCTCATGATGAACTCCTTCAAAAAATAGAAAATTTTTCCCAGCAACAATCAATATGGTTTTTTACCAAATTTTAGTACAATCTTTGGGCATATCTCATATATTTCCGAACACCCGGAGGAGGAAATACCTGCTGCAGTAGCTGTATATTCTGATATAAGGAAAACATTCGATTTTTATGAATCATATAGTACTATTAAAGAAAACATACGATAACGGGTTCCGAGGAGACGTTTATAATTGGTTTAGAACTCAATAAGAAAATGTAACAAAAATTAACAGTCCTTTGCTCATAGTGCAAGAATATAAAGTTGCGCGACTAATATATCTATTTTTTTTAAATATAAAATAACAATATTATTTTATATATTATCTTTTGGGCGCGCCAGCGGCTTTGACCCAGCAACTACAGAAATCATGGAAAAGGTTAAATAGAGAGACGATTAGAAATAGAGCTTAGGAGAGATTGAAGTACGGGGATTATATCTGCAGATGGAAAGGAAAGGGCAAAGGAAGAACTATAAGAAGCAGGAAGACTCAGTGTTAAGATTTTAGAGTACAAAACAGAGCGCTCAGAATCAAGGAGCAAACTAATGGGTCCGTATTTATTATTAGTTTATATAAACGATTTATGTAATCTAAATGGCAAAATATTTATTTATGCTAATGATACAAATACCGGTAGCAAATTCCCGTTTTCCAGACAGGATACAGATATGCGTACAAATCGTTAACCGGTTAAAATGTAATAAATTGGTCATAAACAATAAAAAAAACGAAATCCGTAATTTATAGCCTTTAAAATCAGAATTATTGGAATGATTTTCATATTTCACATAAAAACAATAACCCTATTAGTGGAATAAATGAGATTAAATATCTTAGTTTAATTTTAAATGGTAAACTTACGTGTGGCATAAGCGTAATAAATATTGCGAGAAAAAACTGAAAAATCTAAATTATCTTTTCTACTTTCTGAATGCTTACTTCTAAACATTTACAGCGACCGTGTTTAGGATTGAACCTATGCTGGGATGATAATACATTGGGATGGTGCAGCAGAGATGAACGCAGGAATCTGTTTCTGAGGGGGCAATTTATGTTCTTGGGGGGGGGGGGGGGGCAGAGATTTTTCTATATTTTTACTGAGAATTTTTTTTTTGTGATATTCCTGAATAAAATCAAATATGTAAAAAATGATTTATTATGTAATTTAAAATAATGAAAAAGCAAGTGTGAATGATAAATTCTGAAGTAAAATAACCGATTATAAAAAAACAATGTTTTCTCCGTTGGTTTTAAAATTATTAATTCTAATTATAGCATTCAAGAACAAATTGTAAAAACATTCTAACGGGTTCATTATATTTTTATAATAAACGAATACGCCGTGGTGTTTCAGCTAGTTTAAATAGATTACTCCAATGTACAAAAGCGGAAGCAAAAATGAGGTCTTTAACTACAGGCCAATATGTATTATCTCTACAATTTCAAAAATTTTTGAAAAATGTGTAAAGAAATTAGTGATAAATTTTCTGGATGATCAAAAATTTTTCAGTTCCAATCAATATGGCTTTTTACCACATAAAGAAACTGATTTGGCAGTTTTTGAGCACATTATATATATTACTAGACATCTTGAAGAAGACAGATCTGTAGTAGCTATATATTTCGACATAAAAAAAGCTTTCGATATGGTAAATCATAGAATTTTATTAAAAAAATTATACGCCTGTGGTTTTCGGGGTAATATGTTTAGAACATACTTAACTAACAGGAAAAATGTAACCAAAATTAATGATGTATTTAGCGAAAGTATTACACAGAAATCTGGGGTTCCTCAGGGCAGTATTTTGGGTCCTTATTTATTTTTGATATATATAAATGACCTGTGTGATTTGTCTGTGAATGGGAAAATATTTACCTATGCTGACGATACTGCACTAGTTATGAACTTCGGCTTTCCAGAAAAATTGCAAATACTCATTCAAGAAGATGTACATAAAATCTATAGATGGTTACAACATAACAAGTTATCCCTAAACAAAAATAAGACTAAATTTACGATTTACAGTTATCAGGATCAAAGGCTTTTGGGACAGATTTTGTATTTCTTATGGTGATAATATTTCGACTGAAAGGGTTTATGAAATCAAATACTTAGGTTTATTGTTAGACAGTAAACTAATGTGGAATAAGCATACTATATACTTGGCAAAAAAACTAAGAAGACTAAATTACATTTTTTACTACTTAAGTGCCCATTTCTCCGCTGAGAATTTACGCAAATTATATTTAGGCCTATATCAGCCTGTACTTGGATATGGAATCATGCATTGGGGAGGTGCAGCGGTAAATCATGTAAGTCCCATTGAAGTTTTGCAGAGAGCAGTGAAACGGACCATTGATCCATCATTCAGTAATGCCATTTTATCTGTTTGTTCCAGAGTTATATAGTTCACAAATTCTAAATTTCGTTTTCAAATATAAAGATAGATTCAATATTGCAGTTGCCCATGGGAAAACAAGGTCGGCAAATATAAAAATCGCTCCTGTTCCAAACTTAAGAAAATTTCACACACGTATACAAGCAGTTTATCAAGCATCTATTCTATTCAACTCTTTACCATTAAGCTTAAAAGTACATTTAATAAATTATAAAAAAAGACACAAACACCTAATTAAATACATCACAGGTAACGGGACTCAATAAATGTCATTATCACAGGCGCAGTAAACCCCTTGTTATACTTTGACATTTATTACCATTTTCATTTCATTCTGATTATTTGTTCATTACTGCTATTAGTATCGTTTTTGTTTTTTTTTACATTCATTGTTGTTACTTATTATTATTATTATTATTACTATTATTCTTATTTAATATTACTATCATTACTATTGCAAGTGTATGTATATGTCATGCATTTTTTCGGTTTAATCGAATCGTTCTGTTTCTTATTTTTATACCTGATTCCGTTGATAATAACTATTATGATAACCATTATTAGTAAATATGTCTATGTGTTACTGTTTTATTATTAATATTATTATTAGTAGTAGTAGTAGTATTAATATTATTAGTATTATTAATATTATTATTACTATTAATTTTAAAAGATGTCGAGTGGAACTTTCTCAGTCAAATATATTTGCCGGGATGTTTTGAAAGTTGAGAGAGACTGCTTCTCCAAAACATGTTGGGGGTTACATGGGTGATTGTAGGCTATTTTAGTACATGTTCTCAAATGACGTTTTAGTTAGGTGCCTTTGTAAATGAGAACGTATTATTTAATATAAATATTAATAAATTTAATGCGCTATTATTTCAGTACCAACTTCAATAAGTACTACTTAATGGGGGGTTACATTAAGGTTGCTATTACACTATATTTATATATCTTATAATTACATATTTTATATTTATTTATTTTATTTATATTTTTTTTTTTATTCAGTTCTTTATTCCATTTATATTTTTATTTATTTTATTTCTATTTTTACATTTTATTCACTTAGTTTTATATTTTTATTTTACTCCGGTTATTACAGCTGCAGTACATGTCAGAGCTGAAATTTTGTAAGAATATATGAGCTGGGTTGGTGAAAGGTTATATATATATGTATATAATTTTTATGCTTAATCTGTAGATTTAATTGTCAAATAGATTCAGTTTTGTCAGTTTTTACAATAGCTTTATTTTTATTTGATTCAAATTACGCATATACTTGCCTTGCATGCTATCTTATTTAACTAATCATTTATTTATTTTTTCTCCTATATATTTATACAAACAACTTTTTATTTTGCTTTAAATCAATTTATTATATGTACATCACTTTTATTTTTATTACTTTTATTTAGTTAATTTTCCTTTTATTTTTGTTTTACCTTCCTTCTATTCCTTTTTGTTTCATATGTCTGCGATATTTTGATTTACTGTAATTTTTATTTTTTTAATTCTACTATTCGCGCTATGTAAGCGCATTTGTATAGCGATAATAATAATAATAATAAACAATTAAATTAAAGAATTCCAAGCATAAAACATCGGCCGAACATGCTGTGGAACAAACCGTGAAAAACCATCAGCCATATTAAGGGATAACGCCTTCCGGGCATAGTCAACCAGCTGAAATAAACGCTATAAAGAATTATGTCTACATTATCGCATTCAATCGATCATTGATGCCAGCCACTATCTTACGAAACGAAAGCAGAAACTTAACACGCGCGTAAGAATTAAGCTAGAAACTTACTGATATAAGTCGGAGAAAATTTTAAAGCAGTGCCAAATGCCGATAATAATAATTATTATCGTTATTGTGGGTGTATAACTGGTGAACAAGTTCTTTCCCGGTAAATGTGCGGATAGGCATATATGTAGGTCTATATTTTTTTTTTACGCATCATCATTAATTTGAGTTTTTTCTACATTAACTTCTGAGGGTGTACACGAATGTATTTGGATCTAGACGAATTTTTTGGTATTATAAGTTTAATTACAATATAAACGGAACGTTCAGCTCTTTCAATCCGCAATATATAGTTCTACTTTCACTGTCTGTTCTTATTTTTAACATTGACGTCCATTTCATTAGCTCTTTGGTTCGGATAATTTTTATCATTAATCCGAACAGCGTCTATGCATAAATACGAGTATATTTAATTCGTTATTTTCAAAAGTGTTTCATATTATTTCGTATCAAACTGTTGTACACGCTCATTTTCCTTTCTTAATCGATTCTTTTGTCAGTTCGCGTTTTTGTTTTTATTAGTATATTTGCCGTACGATTACAATTAATGCTGACGCACTAATTCGTACTACTACGTTATTCTGTTTATTATTTTAATAAAAGTGCGTGTTCTACTTTATTTTTCACCTGTTTTTCTTAATTATAGTCTGGCGAGGATGAGCTCTGGTACTAATAATTTTCCGGTAACGATTTTCATTTCTAAAAATGAAGATCGATCGTTTTCATCATTGTTACTATTTACAATAACAATGAAAATTGACCTTGTTCTGCTTGATCTGATTAATAGTTTTACTTTTATTATTATCAACATTGTTTCTTTCTACACTATTGTAGGCTTTATTCGAATATTATTCGACCTTATTTTAAACAACTTTTAATTACTAATCTCTGTATCGCGTTTATACAAAATCGTTTAATTTGTTTTATTTTTATTATTTACAGTAACGGTACCGGTTGGTTTTTTCAGATTGATTTCATTTCTTAATGTCTCCTATAGTAGTAAAGTAGGTCCCATACCCTTTAGCAGGATGTCGAGGGTTGTGAAGTTAAGGTTCACAGTGTACTAAGCCCAACGGCACTAATGGTGAGTAGGGGGGCCAGTTCCTTTCTCTCGGCCGCCTTTACTTTCCCCCAGATTTCTCTGGTATCCAATTATTTCAGGCTGGGTAAGCTTGGGAGCGATTCAGATCCGGAACGAGACAAGTCTCGAACCAGTGACCTCTGATTTAGTAGCCAAGTGCCTTAACCACTAGGCTACCACGCTACCTATTACGAATACGTTGAGATATTAATTTATGTCGTATTGTACGCATCATTTATTTAGAATTGTAAGATTGCATTTTTTTTTTCATTATCTCGTCTGATTTTCATATGCATTTAATATGAGATTTTAGCAGAAATCGTGTTCGCACACCGGAAGATATCGCTGCTATGAAAGAAAGTGCGCAGGGAAATTCTGAACTCTCTGTAACCCCTGTGGCAAGAATTATTTCATTCGCCAGTTTACGTCACGTATTATGTGCAGGGAGTTTACTTTGCACACACGTGTAAAATTCAATTGTCTCGAGAATTCATCGAACTGACTGATTTAACTGAACATCCTGTAATTAATTTCATCGAAAATCATCTTCAGCGATGATTCAAAAATGCCGTATTTCGATCACATCCGAAAAAGTATCAAAACAATCGAATTATTCGAAAAAGCTACACACTGCTACGCATTATAGTCGAAAGGAATCACACACATTGGTCCCTAATTCTTCGGAAATGATGATGGAAATGCGATTACCGTGACTTTTGTGCGACACCGCGATAACCGAATTTCTCTTTCCTAAATAGAGAGGATAATTGCGGCAGCACAGAGCAACGTGTGCGCAAAGATGGACTTGTTGCTGTCGAAATTCGGCGAGAAAATTTCAAATCTCGGAAATTCGTCGTGATTTAAGACTTCTTTCTGTGCCAATCTTTAAGAGTAAAGTTAACATCGATAGCTACCGTCCGAGACCTTAAACGTCGCACGAAATAGATGCAGTGATCGAGAGTTAAAAAATGCTAACAAAATATCGACGTCTGCAAAACTAGTTGAGCGGCAAACGTTTGAGAATCGTTTCGCAAATCGTATTGTAGATAAAAGTTCAAAATAAAATAATAAATTCGGTTTTATCGCTAATTTTCGTATTTTTAATTCGCGTTTATTTTATTTTAACAAACCCGCTGACTTTCAATAATTTTATTATTCAATGTCCGAGTTTTTTTTTGGGTTTTGGTTTTGGGTTTTTTTTTTTTCATTTACGTATGCAAATGAATTCATTAGTTTAGGGGTTATGACTGACGGAGAAATCTATAATGGTTTTCAAATTTCGAATTCAACATATTTTTAAAACGCTCATCTTCGATTAATGCAGCTTTTCTCCTTTGCAACATTTTTAAGTACTATCAATGAATAAAAATGTACAAACTAAAAAAAACAAACAAGTGCTTGCTAATGACGATTATCTCGATAACTTATTTATCATAAAAATCACGATTAAAGTGACTTGATTATATATTTTGCGTAATACTCGTGACCATTAAATACAAAAGGTAGGATGATTTTTATTACGTAAATACGGGAAACAGAGATCATTTCACTATTAATGTTAAAAACGTACGGGTTATAAATATTTTAATCCTTTATTAATTGCTTTGCATCGTGACGACGTGCGCCTTTTTTTAAATGTCGAACGAGCCTTAAAGGCAGGAACATCAGCCAAGTGCTAAGTCCACGGTGTGTTCGAAAAGATACTTAAAGTAGGTCTACGGCCAACTTTCCCGGAATACAAATAATTTTCTCGATACGTCTGTAGAATCTCAAATGATGATGCTACGTATGTACGTTATAACCGTTAGCGTGTTAATAGTTTCATCCGTTTTCCTCGAGCAACATTTGACCTATTCACCGCACAAGTATAAACTTCCATTTGACCCCCCCCCCCCCCCATATGGTTCTTCGGCGCAATCGTTAATTCCGCATTTGGCACAGCCGTTGGTACGCTATCCCCTTACACTGACCATGCCGAAGACACACTGATAACACTGTCGAATTATTTTAACAGAAAATTGCATATTCCATGAAAAGAAAAAAAAAAAAAAAAAAGCAAAAGGCTCGGGCTTCTGATTCCCAAATTAAATCAAAACCGATCCGCATCGATTTCATTATTAATCGTAATTCGTGAAAAGACAATCGATGATATTAATTATAGCTAGCCTTCCTTAATTACTGCAACAAGCCGGGTAAAGGGAAACGTTGAATTTTCGCGAGGCTCGTTTAATTTCGAGGATAATTTGTATTTTCTTCAATTTTTCGAAACTTTTAGTGCACTAACGAAGGTTTGCGCTTCGATCGCCGAATTGAATTTGCACCGTTGTCAGCTCCTCGTTATTTCGATTATCCTGTTATTATCGATGTTATTATTAGTTAAAGCAACGCAACTCTCGAATCCATCAGATTCTTATATACCGGTTTTATCATTATTTATGCATCGGGAATGAAGTCTCCGCCGAATGAAACATCTTCGTTCCAGATTAGATCGAAAATTTTCCATTAAAATGTGAATGAAATAAGAGACTACATTAAGCGAACGTAAAATTTACGGAAAAGATTGGTCGGTCGAAATCGGTAAATCATAGTGCATAAAATGCATCACAATGAAAGATACTCTAGAGCGAATTTAGTCAGACTGAGGAACGTGTCGGTAAAAAAAAAAAAAAAATATACCCGCGTATTATCTTCAAAATCTCCCGGAATCTCCGAGTTTTGTCTTTGAACCTTTCCAGAGTAACGAATTACCCTCTCCTCGACCGGTCTTAGACACCGGAGTTTACTAATAAGCAATTTCAATAAGTTGCAGCGACCGAATGCACATATATCGTTCATTCTGACGAATCAATTACGGACTTTTTGACACGATCGTTTCTAAAAAGGGACACGGCGTTATAAAGTGTAATTATAGAGAGTACCTTATTTTCATGCCAATTTTAACTTAGTCGGTGATGTACAGACTGTAGGTTTCAAATGTTAATTTTGTAGTTTACAAATACGAGACGGAATGTTGTGATGATCAGTAGCTCATTGAGAACGTGAAAATTTCCTCCCATAGTGCAGTTACAGAAAACCAAAACAATCTCGCCCGATTATTAGAATAAGGATGCGGACCATGATAAGAATCCATGTTCAGGATGAACAGGTTATGGGCGAGGTAAATTAAATAAAAGTTAGGTACCTCGTACGCTTTTTTATGGATTTTCCGTGGAATCGTTATAATATTGCACAGCCTGCTAAAATAACGAGCGAAATTGTAGACGATTTAATAAAAGTTTGTTCAACAACCTCGCGCGCAAATTTCGAAGCAGGCTGAGAACGAGCCGTTACTAATTAACGCCTAAGGTATATTTCCGGAGTAGCGCATAATTTCTTTTTCTCTTCTGCTTTAGTAACGAAAACTTAAATATGCACCCGAAGAAAATAATAATCTTTCAGATTCCATCCCTTATTTAATAATACGTTCCAAATTGTAAGTGTTTTTTTTTTTTTTTATTCTCACGTTCATAATCGTTCTACAGCCGGTGCATTTCGCTAAATTAATCAGTTAAGTTTCTTCGGGTACCATTCTTAATTTTAGCAGTAGGTAACTTCAGAATTTAATCCCAATAAGTCAATTCGGATTCCAACCTCGTCTCACTCTACTACTCAGCAATTTACCAGAATAACCGAATTCATCACGGATAATTTTAATCGAAATAAACATTCTGGGTTAGTACTCTCCTTGATGTGGCTAAAGCTTTCGATACTAGCTGGCATCGACGACTTGTATACAAAAACTGTTAAATACTAAATTTCCTACCTACTTAATTAAAATAATTATAAACTGCTCCTTAACAACAGACCGTTTTACGTAACTTTTAATAACTATTAACCCACAAGGAAAACTGTGTCCTTGTAGCTGTACCGCAAGGTAGTGTCCTCGGGCCTTTCCTCTTTATACTGTTCCTTAATGATTTCCCTAAAATTTCTAACACTGAGGTGATCGCTTTATATGCTAACGATGTTGCCCTCTATTGTAGTTCCTATCTCATCTCATCTGAGTCGTATCGCTCGATTCGGAGCGTCGTGACTACCTATTTGTACATTCTAGTTGTACTGAATAGGCAGCGCTCATAGCAATTGCTATTCGCAACGCGAATGTACGCACGCAAGACCACAGCCGGGACTGATTGCAGTCGCTTGATTTATCGATATACAAGTGCAGTCCCGCGTGTGTTTGCTGTGTGTACTGAATTAGCGCGCATATGATATACGTGGTGGTTTGCCATTGCCTTCCACGTGATTATTAGCGAGTATTTATTTATTTATTTAACTCTTGTAATAAGTTCGTCGTCGCTCGGGATCGAACCCGTGCCCTCCGTAACGGAAGTCAAGCGCTCTAGCAACTAGGCTTTCCTATAGAGTGACCTATTAGCGTAACAGACTTCAGAGAGCCCCGACGCGCGGTTTAAAGTACTTTACCAGATGGCAGATTAATATTAATGCATCAAAGACCTGAACTCTTCACCCGCAGGCGATTTCCAAGGAAACTAATTATCTCTGGAACTGACATTGCCTGGTCTAATCATATCAAACATCTTGGCTTAATATTAGATAACAAATTAACTTACAGCAAACATATCGTGTACATCTCAGTTAAAACAAATAGAGCTATCTCGCTAATATAAGCCTTACTCAATCGCAAATCCTATTTAAGTGCAAATAACAAACTTGTCATCTACAAGTGTCATTCATAACACCTATTTCATCACATAGTCTTGTCCCCAGTGTCGTGTCTTCTGTTAGTAGGGCGCATTATAACAAGATACAAAATCGATGCTTAAAATACATTCTTTGAGCAAATAGACACGCAAGAGTGGCATCTATGCATAACATTATAGAGTTATCGCAAATCAGAGATTATGTTTCCGTGCAACTACTAAGTTCTGTGATAAATGTGTAGGGCACGAGAATTTTAATTATCAGCTCTATTGATGATTCCAGGCAACTACGCACTATGTATACTAGGTACAAACATCGTAGACTTAAGCGTAATATATTATTCTGAATTATCTGACGTTAGTACTAGTTTTATTTAGTTTTAGTTCTATATTTAAATTATTCTATTTGATAATCACTGTGTTAATATCTATGTAATGTGGCACTAGCCACCAAGTCCTCCCCTCCTGCAGTAGGTTTTTCTTTCTTTTTCCTACTAACTTGAACGTCGCATATCATGTCTTATTTAAATGTATATTCATTAATTTAGTCATGTGGTAAGACTCGTGTCAGTAAAAAAATATTAATAATTATTATACGAACGTAATATTATTTATGCAAATAAATCTTTCTTCTTTCTTCTTCAGCCGCCGGAACATTTTATTTCCTCCAATATATTTCGAGACCGTAAGTCATTCCCAAAGAAATGCTAAAACCCGTAAACGTCGTTAAAAGAAGGCCAGTCAATGTGATGTTTCATGCGCCGAAGATTCAGTGTTTCAAGTTCCTATAATCGTAATTTATACTATCGCAAAACTAAATTCGAGACGTGCAATTTTAGAATTATAATTTTATATCTCGTCACACAGCATTTCCGTAAATGTACACGTTTATAAGTGCTCAAAAGCTTTTGTGTATCGTCCTTTTCCGAAATTTTTTGGAACTTCGGTTGGGCAATTGCGAAGTTTGGTTTCATTACCCCCCAATTTTATTATTAAACTAAATTATAATAATAGTAAAAAAAAAAAATATGCTGAGTCTGAGAACTGTTTTTTTTTTTTCTAAGATTTGCTTTTGCAGCGGTAGCTATCATATCGGTTAATAGAGATTTCTACTTCTTTGCCTTCACTATTTTGAACGCTTGCGCAGTTACAGCCAATTCCTTCTTTCTTTACCCCGTCAACTTTGTGGACTTTGTGCTTTTGCAGAAGTGACTCCATAATGTCTAATGCCCTTCCATCCATTCTGAAAGCACTGCGAGTTCTACTGTCGCAGTCGCGATCACAGTGTCGGGGTGGTGCATTATATTTTTCTTTCGAATCGGATATTTCCATCACATCGCTCATTTAATATATTTTTGAAACGAAGTTCTTTTACGCGGCTTGGCGGTAGGGGTAAACTAACAGAAATCGTCAGGGAATGAAAAAGCGTTATGCGTCCTCCAAGCGACCTTTACTCTCTTTCTCTTTCACTCTGTCTCTTTCTATTATATACTGTGTGGAAAAGAGAAATAGGGAAGTGGCTGAAAGAATGATGTAAAAAGTCGAACCCAAGATACGTCCTGAATCTTGCAAATTTATAATGTTCTTTTAATGTTCTCTTTTTATTTATTTGAACATTTAACTAAGGGCTCTTTTCTTTCTTGCTGTTTCTGAGTGTAGGTCCTTAGCTAGTGTGCCCAAAGGAGGGTTTAAAAAAAAGAAAATGTATTCGTTCTCGTCCTTTCTTGTTTTCCTCCTCTGTCGTTTTTCTTTAAAATAAGATCAAGTTTTTTGATTTGAAGATATTTAGCTGCCCTCATTTATCGGTATGCAGATGAGTATTGTACAATGTTATAATTTATATAATCTTAGGTTGACTAATATTATGATGTATAGAATAAGCAAGAATAGTTGTAATTTTGCGTCTTGAATAAACGTCAATAAGAGGGCAGGGCACTCGCACGATGGGCATACTTTCCCTGCAAAATCAACAACTTATTTAAGAAGAAAAAAAAAAAACGCCACGAGCACTTCACTTAGTCTTATATTTGATAGTTAAATTAGTAAAGCGTGAATGGAAGATTAACACGTTCGTTGCAGTTAAAAGTGAAGGATGTTGATGATTTCTTATGCTGTACGAGCTAAGAAGTTTACGAAGTATTAAGAAGAAAAAGTATTCGTTGAAATAGTACTTCGCAAAAGCGTTAGTTACAGACTGTGGATCTATAACCGAGATATCATTTATTGGAAGAGATGAAAGTGAAAATTTTTGGTTCTAGTGATTTAAGCCTTTTTCTACGCTGTATATTAAGTGAGGATGGAGATATAGAATTAACGACGGAGTTCCCGGATTCACGTTTTTTTATGCGGATCAAGTGCTCTATACTTTTTGAAATTTATCAAATCAGTAAACAATTTCAAACATTTCCATTTCCATAGTGCCTTCTTCTTTAGAGTGAAATTGCTGCTTAGATTTCCGGAGACTAGTGCGAAACAAGTTGAGCACGTCTTAGAGGGAGGATTTGAGAATAGGAGCTAAAGGTGCATAGCGTTTATTAATACCTTTTAAATTTTGTTCAAATGAGGGCAAAGAATCGATAGGTAATTCTACACGTTTGATTTAAATGCTATTCAATCTGCTTTTCGAAAACGAAAATACGATGTGATTTGGGTCGCATTATTAACAGAAGAAGGGTTAGTTAGATAAGTAAAAATAGGAAAAAGATCATTAGAAGTGCCCAAAAATTGTTATTGAGAATTTGGAATTGTTAGTAAAATTTCCGAGATCTGTAGTGTGGTGTTTCTATGGAAATGGGCAGAAAGACGGACAGCTTACATACAGGAATATTGCACCCCACCGTACCCCGCGTTATCCAAAGAAAAAGGTTGTAATCTCTTAATTTTGGTACGTTTAAAATATGTGTTTCTCGTAGGCAGATAATGGCAGGGGAATATTTGTTTATTAATATGTTTAATTCTTCTATTTATAAAGAGGTATTCGCAATCACACTGCATAATGCCCATAAGTTCGGGAAGGCAATAAAATAAACTTAGATATCAGGATAATGAAAATTTGTTGAAAATAAGTGAATGATATTAGCTAGTAATTTCATCGTTGGATCCCGAGCGATTTCGCATTTTGTTACTCGATTATCACAACTTGGTGATGTTGGTTTTTTATTACTATAATATGTTAATTTCGGGAAATTTTCATTGTACAATTCGTCATCGCCAATATACGAATTAACTCATTTTTAATATATTAATTTTGAAAAGTAATAAAAACAAAAAACGTGCTTAACAATTAAATTTTATATCGGACTTTTTTTTTTTTTTTTAGACTAGAAAATTTGGCTGTTTCGGTAAAACAGCGAGCCTTTTGTTCATTTCGCAATTTAAAAATTATTTTCTACATTAAACTATATTAAAATACCGTAAATAAATAAAAACGCAAAAGATCAAAACATGAAAATTTTAAAAATTGTAATTAATGTGTGTATTTTTTTACGTTTAGTGTCTTTATTTATACGTGTAATTAAAAGGATATTGTTAATTATACGTCGCGAAAAAACAACTGACACATATTTGTATAACCCTCTGATTAAGTTTTTAATAATTTTTTATAACACTTCTTATTTATTTTTCTACTTTCATTTTATAAATATTTATATTTCTGCATTCACGCATTATAATATTAAACTTGAATATTTTTCTCACTTTGTTTTTTTTTCCCATTTATATCACTTGTGAACACAGCCATATGTAATGTAATACAATTACGCAAATATTGTTAAATAGTACACCTATCTATTTCTCTCTGCGCACATATATTGAAGGCCATCTAGAAGATTTCCAGGTGATTTATTATAATTGCTGAACGTATCGGCTGTTATTTACTACTTCCTCGAGAGATGACTGAAAAGGAAGTTTTTAATACTAAGGTTTAACAGATATTATTACTGTTGTAATTTTAGCAAAAGAAAAAAAAAAATATATCAGCGAGGTCATTTTTGCCTGTTTACCAAGAGGCGTTAGGTAAAAAAAAAACACAAGTTCAGCAGGGTCGAGATAAAATATGATTTATCAAAAAAATTTGAAACGATATTTTTAAGACAGTAATCGGTTATCGTTTAATACGGTAAATGTTCCAAATTTCCAAAATAATCAAATAAAAGTGGAACCGAAATATAGTACTGCCCAAAATGCACCTGAACCATGGAAGGACCAACTCTCTATTCGAGACAAATTGGTCCGGTGGATTAGGGAAACAACGTGAAAAGAAGCGAAGTTGTTAAAGAATAGTAGAAAATCAGGACCGTTCATCGATGCAAACAAGAGATCATCAATTTTATGAACCATTAAGGGGGATGGCCGCAAAATCCAAAAATTGGTTACGACACATTTTTAATAATTCGCTTCAGAAGTTGAATCCAAAAAATGCGATAAATCTGATGCAATATATATATATATATATACATATATATATATATATATGTATATGCTCAATATTTATATACATGTAGGGCAATTTACTGTAAATGCGAAACTAGCTATAAGCGATTTAGCTTCAGAAGTGGAATAAAAGATATATAATGAATATGAATTTCGGTACATAGAAATACGCTTTATCCGACTAGTTTGAAGAGTGTGGCCTTGAGAAAACACAACGTAGTCGCGGTATTGAATTCCACCGGCTAGTGTAATAGCTACGCTGGAACCAAGTTCACTGCGGAAGCAATTAGAACATAACGAACCGTAAGAGATAAACGTTTATTCCACCACCGTTGTAACTTGAAAGAGGCTCTTTACACGAGTAAGCGGTCGCACTTAAAAAGAATCGGGGAAATTATAAACAGTACACTGTCGACAATAATGTCAACTAGTAGCCAAGCCGAATTGTAATTACCACCGATAATATCATCTTATAAAGCGGTGAAGCTTACGAACTGACAATACAATTTGTGAAAAAAGAAAACCATATGATGCATCATCGCATTGAAGGAGTTTTGTAGAAATCAAGCATGCCACTCCAGGGCAGATAACCAGCATAAATTAGAGCTTTCAAAAAAAAAAATCATGAAATCCGCAGTAAAAGCAAGGAATTTCACAAGGTCAGGGTTGAACTTACCTTTAAAAATGCGGATAATATTCGATTCCGTTTAGTTATAATTAAGGTATCTAAATGCTGGACATGAGCTCTGGTGCACACAAAAAGAAGGAACATTCAAACAATGAAAAACATCGGACATAATTACAAACTGCTGATATAGAAGTTTTTCGGAAAACTGAAGCCGATTTACAGATTTTTATCGCCCCATCGAACTTATAAGAAAAATCTGTTCAAAGAAAACAATGTATAAAAAATTGTAAATCGGAGCATAAAAACTACCGGAATACACTTACGTCACTCAGAATTATTCGTAGACTAAATGTTAATTACGATACCGTACGGTGACGACCGTATACGATGATAAGTACACTGTGATATAAACGGTTAAGACAAAATTTTAAAAGCAAAAAATAGCTCCTTGGAAATTTTTTATTAAAAAAAATTCCAACTTAAAAAAACAAAACAAAAACGGTTACTAAATACCAAAAATTTAAAACAAAATTCATTACACGTTCAATGTGTTCATATACAATTTACACGGAAAAAACACTAGCAGATAAAAATTCAACCCCAAATGTTTTATTGCGGTAGTTAAGACAAATAATATCTGTTCGTTGTTTAGCTGCATTTCTTTTTTTTTTTTAACTTACGGATGTTTGGCGCTCGAAGACGCTATCATTTTGAAGTTGCGAATTCCAAACTAAAACATTAATTTATAAGCTGGTTCTCAAAATTCTTCATGATAACACCCAAGTAGCAAAGAAGGGATGTCATTTTTCGCTATTCCTTGAACATTTACTAAGTTCGAAAGTTTTGTTAAGGAAACGAAATACGGTGGTGTCATTGTTCCCATCGTATAGGATAGTTTTCCAATATCGCGCACCCGAGAAATTAAAGATATTTGAAATTCTATTGTTGTCAGAGTCTAGAGAACCGAGCGTTTCAAAGTCAGAAATGCCGATGTTTTAAACAAGAAAAAGTATCTGGAAATACGCGTATTTGTAAACTGGTTCGAAATTATTAGCTATAATACAAGGGGGGGGGGGGCAACGTCATTTTTGGTGCTTTTTGGAACTTCTCGCTAACTTTGCAAGTTTCATTAAAGAAACGACGCATGATTTCGTTGAATTTTGACTGCGATCTCTTTTCATCAATATACGGCGCATGCTCGAAAACAAAAAATTTTTTTTCTCCTCAAAAATTTAGGTCTGTTGGCGTGCCGCCGATGGTCCAAGAAATTGCGATATGTTTTTTTGCCTAAAACGCTTTTTTATGTTCCCGTTTGAGATATGTTTTATTTTCGTCAACTTCTCCGCCCGTCAGAAGGGAAGATAAGGGTGTTTTATTGATAATCGTGATTTTCGTTACAAATTTTGAATTTCATTATCTAGTGACGAATTATGAATTTTTAAATGATTTTTTTTTTTTTTTTTTTGATTTTGTTTGTCGTTTCTAGACCATCTTATTTGAATTTCGTACATTATGCGCAGAATCGTAAAAATATTGCATACAAAATAAGCTTTTTTATTCATTTTTATTTTTCGGTTTTTCAGAAGAATGTATCAAAATCAAACTAGTGTGTAGTTGGCGGTAAATAAAAAGTCCTCCGATTTCATGTAATTGATGGATTTGCATGAAGTTAAGAAAAAAAAAGTGTACACAATTAGTTTCACTAACCGTTGTTACGAATTCTCTCTTTTATGACAATTTTACGGAACTCTCGCCGATTTCTCGTATGTCCGTGAGGGAGAAACGACCAGCAGAAGAATACAAAAATACGACAGAGAGGGGAAACAAATAAATACAAAAATAACTGCAATTGAAACGGTACCGCGGATAGAGTTCTTTAAAATATCGGTGGCATTAGGCTTTATATAGTTTTATATCGAGATAAATTGAACGATTAGAAAAAAACATTGTTATTATTAAAGGCGATTACTAGCTAGCACCTCACCGACCGTTGTACCAAAACTCTCACATAGACAAACGCCGTCCGACGATGAAGATAACAAAGCCGAAGCCTTATCAGTTTAGATTTACCTGAACCGGCTTTATCTCTTCATCGTACGAAACGGTACAGCACAACAGCACGTGTCGCAGACAGCGCGCACACGCAATGTCGCCAGCCTGTACACAGCGACACCGACCAGAGATTATCGCCGATGAATGATCGCGAATCCAAATTAATATAAATAATAGGACAAGTTATTAAATAATCGATCACCGTCGATGAAAGATCGCGCCACCAACCCTGGTTCGCATCACCGTAGACACATTTTTTTTTTTTTTTTTTTGATGCATTTTAAGTTTTAATAGAAAAAGGAAGAAAACGAATAACTCTACAAAGAGTAAAGCACAATAAAAAGTTTGCATACAGGGTAGGTGCTTTGTTCGTTTCCCCTTATTCGCGGTCGGTTTATTTAAATACGACGGAATAGCAAAATCGACACAGTTTATTTCAACATGTCACGACTATGTCACCGTTGTTTATTTGAACTACTATCGGATTTAATTAAAACGTTCATTATTGATTGTTTAATTAGGCTGTTCGCTAATGTATTCCATATTGTCAGAGTCCGGTAACGCTTTACCGATATACGTTTTTTATCAATTATTTTTGTCGTTTAATTTGCGATTTAATTCGAGTTTTCCGTACACATTCGTTGTTTGCTTGTATAATTTATTTATACGTTGACTTGACTCTTCCATCTCACCCGGGACATCGGAATTGCTTCACATCGCCGTCTGTCACCTAACAAAACTCAAACAATAACTTTACCCGCTAAGGTAATTGTTGAAAATGAAAGAACTTTTAATTGAATCAGTGTTCGTTCAACGCTTATCATCATCTTCAATACATGTCTACAGCCACAGGGCGAAGGTAACATTTAATTATGTATTATTTTTCGTGTTTCGCTACAGTTTTTATTCTGAAAAACTTTCCAAATCTTATAATCATCAGCAGCTACCTACGATTTTATTATATTCAACTGTTAATTGTTTTTGCCGGTTCTTTTTTATTTATTAGCACACAGTAAACCTTTAACATTCGCGAGAGATAAGTTCTAAAGGTATTTTCACGAATATTCTTTTTTTCCATCATTTATATACTCCTAGACCGAGATGACGAAAGAAATAATATATTTCGTCGGATTTATACGAACTTAAAGTTGGTTATTAAGAAAGAAAAAGAGTATTAAATTATACCGATTTATTTATTTTTTTTTATTCCTATTTATTAAGCGACTCCTGACAGCTAGGTCATTTGCATCATGACTGTAATCTATAAGTTGCTATTAATATTACATGCTTTTAGAAAGTTAAGTAAGATGTTAATATTATTCGCATTATCGGCGAGTATATAATTAATGCTTAAATTAATACCAGCAAGTTTATGAATCATTTAGAATAATCATATTCGCTGCTTTTAAAAAATACAACGGACTTTGCATCATATTTTTAAGGGACTGTTACAAAAACCTAAAAGTCGATGAAATATTTTACTACTATAGTCGGAGAGCTGAGTGACAAAAAAATGAAACAGTTTTAGAAGGGCTGGTTTTTTGATAGTATTTAGGGTGTGTAAGAATAGCCTGCCGTTAGTCAGCCAGTTTCGTTAGCGTTTGGCGCGGGGGCGGCTTCAAAGTTGTAAAAATACCTAGTGTATGACACCACTGTTTTAGAAAATCTGAAATTTGGTTTATTGATAGTAAAATAACAAAAAAAAAACAATGTGGATATAGTCAGCCTTAAAAATAATGTAACGGGTCGCGTCAAACTCATAAAAAAAATACCTAGTATGTTGCAACTGTTTTAGAAAATCTGAAATTTGGTTTATTGATAGTAAAATAACAAAAAAAAAAACAATGTGGATATAGTCAGCCTTAAAAATAATGTAACGGGTCGCGTCAAACTCATAAAAAAAATACCTAGTATGTTGCAACTGTTTTAGAAAATCTGAAATTTGGTCTTCTACTGATAATAGGTAACAATATAAAAAATCAAAAAAAACATAATCGGCCCGAATTTTTATTTAACAAACGCCGTCAGCTTCTGTTTATACGGAGCGCTTAATCGCTAAATGATGTATGTATAAGCGTCGATCGAGACCAGCGCAGTCAGATCGTAGGAAAAACGTACCCCCACTTACAGTACCGTTTACGTTGTGTGCGATGCTAATGTGACCTAGTCGAATCACAGCGTCGATTGAGATCAGTTTATACTTATTACAGTGTTCGTGTAAAAATGGACGCACGTCCTATTTGCCGGCGTTTGTTAAATAAAAATTCGGGCTGACCATGTTTTTTTGATTTTTTATATTGTTACCGATTGTCAGTAGACCAAATTTCAAATTTTTAAAACACTTGCGACATACTAGGTATTTTTTTATGAGTTTGACGCGACCGGTTACATTATTTTTAAGGCTGACTATATCCACACTGTTTTTTAGTTTGTTTTACTACCAATAAACCAAATTTCAGATTTTCTAAAACAGTTGCGACATACACTAGGTATTTTTACAACTTTGAAGCCGCGCCAAACGCTACCGAAACTGACTGACTGACGGTAGGCTATTCTTACATACACTAAATACTACATTGTATCAAAAAGCCATCCTTTCTAAAACTGACGCATTTTTTTGTCGCTCAGCTCCCTGACTATTAGGTGAACGTAAATTTTAAATTTTAAATAACTATCTGTTTTTTAACAGTATTTTTTGTTGCAATCTAAAAATCGAAAGCGTTGGATTTCAACGAAGCTTTTACGAAATTAAATATGTGCCAATATCAGTTATCGCGCGCTTCGTAAATTTTTTTTTCTTTTTTTTTTTTTTTGGTTGCAATTTGCGTTACGTTTAAGGACCCTACCAAGCTCTGCAGCTTGTCGGCGTGATCCTAAAAAATAACACATGCCTCCCTTCTTCATTAGTAAATATAATACTTTTTCTTTTTTCCTACCCTGGGCGCGCCAGCGGCCTTGACCCAACAACATGAAAAATTAGGGGTTATAACTAAATAGCCAAGCGGTCAGAATAAATATAATACAATGTTACTTATACTTAAACGAGTTCGCAGACATATTACTAGTTATCAGTACTACTAACGATTCGTCTTATTTAAATATTCCATGTATCCAGTTTTGGTAATGGTGATGATTATCTTAACCTATTATTATTGTTATTATGTAAAATATTATCTAAACTTAACCTGAAATTTCTTTTACGACAAAGAATAAAAAGTACAACATATTCCATTTTCCTACTATAATAATACCCTTATATCCTTTCATTATACATATCTTCTCACATATCTGACATATATATTAATCAATACTTAATATATACTCGATAGTAAGAACATGGTTGTTTTATTAACTTTTAATATTTTCATTCATAATCTCCATTTTTTTATTTGGTTGTAGTTGTTTAATATCTTCTCGTAATGTGTTTAGTAGTTTACATGGTATATTTATTTTAATATTATCCTCGTGCTTGTTTAAGTTACTGAGTTTACGGGTTTTATAATGACGTAATTACTAGGGCTGGTGATTTTAACGGGTATACGGATAACCCGGTTAACCGGTGTATCGGTTTAAACCGATCATTCGGGTGAAAACCGTGTTTGCGGTTTTTACGGGTACAGTTAACCGTACGAAACGGTTACCCGTATTAATCACGATTTCGGTTAATTGTATAAATCAGTTACGTTTTAACAGTTATATAATAATAAAATTAAATTTTTTTTAAATTTAAAAGTGATGGAGAGGTTCAAAAAAAATAAAAACATGCATTTTTGACTGAAAACCATCTTGAAATTCAACTAATAACAACGAAATAGATATATGTTACGTATTTGAAGATAACATGTTTTCCTGAATTTTTTCGGATTGTTAGAATAAAAAAATATAGAAATTCTGCACGAATTTAAAATTCCCATAATAGGAAATTAGGTAACACAATGGCATATTATGTAACTTGCATTTTATAGTTTGCTTCCAGTTGAAGTTTCAAAGGTTTTTCAGACAAAAATGCATGTTTTTACTTTTTTTTGAATCTCTTCCACCACCTTTAAAAATCTGATAAAATTCGCCGTTATAGAACTTTCCATTATCTTTAACCTCCAATAGGAATTTTTTAAATCAATTAAAAAATGGCTGAGATACCGTGAAAAACCCGAAAATAACAATATTAGGCATTCTGTCATGAATAATTTTCAAGTGATTTACTATTGCGAAGGAGAACCATTGTAACTTAAGACGGCTTTGTAATAATTACATATTGCGTCTTTACTATCTAAGGATTTTTCAGCATGATTCCATACCCAACTATTTTTTTTTGGCATCTTGAATTGAAAACGATATCAGAATAAAACTATAGCTTAAGATAATAAATCGTCGAAACTAACTTTCAACCACTTAATACAACTTTTTTTCCCAATGCGTTGTAAATAAATCGCACTGGTTGTAGCGGACTGTCTTTTGTAGCATAGCATCTGTTGCATTGCTGAGTGACTCACTCCCGAAGCAGTGCGCGTACGCGAGTGATTATGAAGTAAGGTTTTAACTCAGCGAGCTGCGGTTTTCCCGTAAATAAATAATTTTTTGAAACTAGGACTGATGTTATTAAATGACAAAGCGATAAGAACAAAACACGAACTATTTTAACTAAATCCCGCGATGACATTAATTACACAACAATCCAAAAGGAAACGAAAAAAAGATTATTATTATCATTACTATTATTATTTAATCAACATTGCGATTAATACGAATATCGTTCCGTACAATTAACCGTATCCGTGAAAACCGTAAAACCGATTTTTACCCGTATCGTCGGCTTTTAACCGAAACCGCGTTTACACGGTTAACCGTATCCGTGAAACCCGTAAAACCCGGGTTTCACCCGTATCATCGGTTTTTAACCGTAACCGCGGTTACCCGGTTACCCGGTTTTTAACAGCCCTAGTAATTACCCTGGATATTATAAGTTGGTGGATTTCTTTTTTCTATTTCAATCTCCTTCTTTAACCATTCCATTATAACCAAGTAGTGTAGATATGATTAAAACCGGTCACAGTTTTTTTTGTCCGTAGATGTAAAATTCGCGAATGTAAAAATGCGAAAATATTAAGTCTACTATATAAATATATACCGTATTCCTTCGAATTTAAGACGCGTCCGTGTTTTAGGAAACGATTTTTGGAAAAAACATCGAATTTAAGACGCATCGCAATTACTAGGAAAATTAAGGAAAAGCGTATTTGGAAGAAAGGGACTTAAAATAGACACTTCCAACTTGTGCTGTGGTCCACCAGATGGTGGTACATTAACAATCTGTGCGTAATCCACCATTAATCATCAAACAGTTACTTTTTCCTAATTTCTTGGTGCTTTTCCTTATGCCGACCATTAGCCAATTGTGTAAATGATTGCGATATTCGTCCAATACAGCTTGCTTTTCTTCATTATTAACATTAATTGTAACGCCAGTTTCACTAACGAGTTTGCAACAGACGTCACATAAATCATATGTGAATTTCATAGTGACAATGTATAATAAGTTTTCCATAACTGTTGGAATGCTCATAATTTAATGACTCTCGAATGACCAGGTTGGCAGCTGTTTATACATACATATATCGTTGTTAAAAAGTAGATTTATTTTCGTTGGATGGTATTTTCTCAATAAAGGTTAATACTTCCAATGATTAGGTAAACGGTCAAACAAAGTGATAGCTACAGACTCTGCATATGGACGAATAAATGAAACAATTTCTGTCACTTCTTCATCGGAAATAGCACCCTTACGATTCACTTGGTTACATAAGCCATGCTCGTATATTTTTGCATACCACCACATTCGTTAAAGTGAGAGTGATATTTCTAAAAATCGTTTAATACCGACCAGATTTTATACACGAATAAAAAGAATTTGTGACATACTAACGCATCATGAAAATAATAATACCGTATTAGTTCGAATTTAAAACGCACTCATTATTATTTTAGCCCTTGAATCGAGTAAAAAATGTGCTGGTCTTAAATTCGAATGAATATGGTACATACGTATGCATATGTAATGATAGTGGTGGCTCGTGAAAAATGTAATCGGAGGTTGACATTAACAACTAAAAAACAAATATGTCCAATGTTAAAATTTTCAATTAAAATATAAGAACATCGATGAATACAAACAGAAATCATGCTGAAAATTTCATGATTTTATTAATCGTAAAATTTAACCGTAACACTTTACACCATTATTTTTAAAGACAAAATTACACGTATTTCACGTAATTTTCAAATGATTCGTATTAAACGCTGACAATAACAAAAAATTGTTTAAGTTAGTAATTAAAAAACTATATTGGAATACGTATCAAAAAAATGTGGAATTTTTATTAAAATATTACTCGCGGAATATTTAAGTGAAACATTAAGAGTTCCAAATTGAATTTTACCAGCAGGCAGTATGTAAAATAAGAAAAATTCGAATTGTGGAAAAAAAAAGCGAATAAATTCTCAGCATAAATTCGACTTTAACGTAGTGGTATAAGCTCTATGCATTATTTAAATATAAAAAGATAACGTGAACTTTACAGTTTCGAATTTAAAAAGATAAAATTAAAAAATTTTAAGAATCGTAAAAATTTCCAAATAATTTCCTTCACTAGAAATTCTTTTTATGACATATCTTTTTTGCGGAGCACTTTTTTTTTTACGCTAACAATCGCATATTACATATGATTGGTTCGTTGCATTTTTACCGCCCCTTGTACGAGGTAAAGGAAGTATCGTACTCGCGAAAAATGTTTAATGCCATATTTCAACGGATACATTTCGACCATCCCTGATTACTTTCTCTTATTATACGGGTGATGATAAAAGGAAGTACTGTATTTGTGGAGTATTTTGAATCCCACGTTTCAACAAAAATATCCCCATTTTGACCATCGCTGGATCCATTTTAAGTCGTTTTTTCGTGACGTCTGTACGTACGTATGTGTTTATCACGCATAACTCAAAAAAAAAAACGGCTAGTCGTAGAAGGTTGAAATTTTTTGTAGGTAAGACCATCTTCGTATCTAGTTGTGCACATCTCCCTTCTTGGTTAGAATCGGTTGGCAGAAGAGGTACTTCCCCTATAAGGCTGCAGCTGTACCAGTTTTCACGCATATACTTTATACATTTTATGATTTACCCGTTAAAATAGTTTTTATTTATTTTTAACGTTTGTAATTTCAGGGCTTGGTGCCTCCCCTTCGCATACTTGTACAAGGAAGTATTAACCGCAACAGATATTTGTTCTATACTACACTACGTGCATGTACGCAAATAATCGTGTTCCTGTTCACATTTCGTGTCGTAAAAGTTATTTTGTTTAACAGATCTCCAATTTATTTCTTTGAAATCACCGAATATTAAGAAAGTAATGTATATTTGTTTATTTTTATGTAAAAATTAATATGTCATTTTGTAAAAAGAATCTCTCGATATATTTTTAACCGAGGAAATTATTTGAAAACTTTTGGATTTCAAAATAAACACGTAAAACGTTATCTTATTGACATTTATAGATTTCAGTATATGGGAGGGTTCTCACACGCTCATCTATTCTTACAGGCCAGCAAGAACTGTGTGTATAATTATAATAAGCAAAGTACAAAGGTGCAAATAATTATAAATCCAAAAGTTTCTATTCAAAAATGTAAAACAGGTGCACACGAAACTCTACAGTACTTCTAATCACTCGTACGTGAAAATCTTTTAATTTTTTGAAAATTACGTTACGACTTGCCTTGCTTATATGGATTCCACAAACTTAACAACGATTATTATTTTTTTTTTTTTTTTTTTGGGGGGAGGCTCATCATTAACCCAGGGCAAATTAAGTTTTAAGAGAACCGAAAAATAAAGAAAGAGAACGATAAAAAGAAAAAAAAAAGTGGTTAAAATTCTGCAACGAATGAATGATACGTAATAAAAAGAGGGGCACAAATTTCACCGATTGCCAAAAAAGTGACATGTGAGACAAATTCTTCTTTTCTTTTTTTTTTGGAAGGGGGGGGGGGCGTTGCCGACGTAAACACCGACCTCAGAACTGGAGAAAAAAAGAAGAGTGTGTGTAATTAGATTTCTACGTGATTAAAAATCGGAGGCAGAAAGGATACAAAAACCGGTAGAGCAAAAGAAGGAGAAAGGATGAGGATGAAGGATGCGCTATAACGAGTAGGTCTATTAATAAAAGTGACGATTAGTAGAAAGAAAAACCCTTCAGCAGCGATGGAAGAGAATTAAAAAAAAATATGATCGGAAGAGGACAAGAGCGGACAAAAACGAAAAATTAGAAGGGCATTCAACAACATTTTTGGATTACTGGAAACAATATAGATATTAAAAATAATTTTATATAGTGTGACGTTAATAAATTTTATTAAATATGGTGTGACGATGAAATTTCTCAATTTCTGAAACACGGTAACCTTAATTATATATATATATATATATATACAAATAATCAATCGATTGCTAAAATACATTTCAATACAAAGAAATAGAAAAATAAATAAATAAATAGATAATTTTTTAAAATATTTTCCGAATATAGGAAAGTAAATCCACGTATCCTGTTTTTGTACAAGTCATTAAAGAAGTCTTTGATCATAAATAATATAAATAAATAAATGCTGCACCGATGTAAGTTTCATTATAGTGTGTCATTTCGCATGCTAAATAATTTTGTACTTCTATTTTTCGCTTATAGACATTTTCATTTTCAAGGGCGCACATCTAAGTTCCTCCCTATAGACACCGGACTTTTAGCAGAGTTTTTCAGAACATGACTGATACGAGTTTTACAGCAGCTCTGTGTCGTCGTGTGTTCCCTTGCCCGGCTTGCTTACTGAGCATTTCGGTAAATGGAGCGTTGTAACTTTTACTAGTCGTATTTCGAAAATTATTACTGCCACCGGATGAAAGTAATTACTGCCAGCAGGTGGCGGAACAATTTTCACATTTAAAAAACCTGTCTGACACGCGCTAGAAAGCAAAAATAAATGGATATTAATTCAATACGATTTTTCAAATAGCAAATATTCCCATGATGCACTTATCGGATTGCCGCCGATTCAGTAGTGCGATTCGAAAACAGCACACGGAGGGTCCGTTACACTAGCAGAGCAATTTAAGATTTCAGTTTTTTAGTTTCTTTACTTATTTCAACTCGAGATAGCAAATTACTTCAAACAAAGGAAACGAACATCGCGTCAAATGTACAAATACTTTAAAACGTGTTGCATTATCATAGGAAATTTCAGAGAATTCTATTCAGTCCGTAATTAAAGTTAAAGTTTAAACGTATAAAATGTTGTCAATTCAATTAATGTGTATACACTCATGACGAGCTTATTATTTGCCTTCGAAACAAGTTTAATATTGAAATTCTCAACATCTCGCTAGATATGGTTTCAGCATAAATCGATAAAAGATCTAAACAGTTTAATGCGCTTACTCAAAACTATAGAGATTTTATCATAATACAAGCGATTTACTTGGGAGAAAGTAAAAACTTCTCAATTATCCTAAATATCTTGAAAAGAATCTCATTGCGAATTCAAAATCAGTGTGTCAGGATTTTGCGAATAACTGATAAGTATCTCGAAACTTTAATCGATGGAAAAGGTGAAAATAAAATTAGACAGTTCTTCAGACTGGAAAATTTATACCTAAATGTATGGATATTACAATAACAGTGTATCATTACAATACCAAGCAAAGCTCGGTCGCTCAGGTACTGGTAATATTTATCGGTGCAATGAAAGAAAAAGAAAAAAAAACAAAAAGAAGAAATCTTGTATTAAAAAAATGCGAGTTTACAAATAACATTTAACGTTAAAATTAAATGCTTTCAACGACTTACTTTTATAAAATATTATCCTTAAAGAAACGCCCCACTGAAATTGTCTAGGAGCGCTAAAAATACTAAGGCCAGCACTATTCGTGGATGATAATTATTCAAAGCGCACCGATTGCAATTAATTAAATACTCGCGTATTTCTGTATTTATACATTTTTAACTCGTTTACATGTTATAAGGTTTATTCTGATATACGTCAGCGACATGATATTTTTTGAGTGGTAAAATAAGTAGAATATACATATAATCGAAAAAACCGAAAGCCGTTCCTCGTTTTGTTTTATACGTTTTCTTTTTCCCCGCTTCAAAGTATCGTTTTACTTATATTCCTTGTAATACAGATTACGACGCGAACAATGAAAATTAATACTGTTCGCATGAATATGGAGCGTTATTCTCTTTCGTGATTTTTTTAATTATTTAATTAATAAAAACTTCTGTGTTAATGTTTTTTTCTAGTTTTAGAAATATTATTTTAAACATAAACACTATCGGGGTAACTTTCGACATGATGTGCAACATCTACATAAATAAAATTTGAATTGCGCTGCCACTTGGCATTTAAAAATAGTAAAAAAGTTATTCGACTTGAAATGCGTCAAATATACACATATTTTCCTCATCTTTCTTTGAGGGGTTACTCGTCACAAATTTTTCGATTGCTGGCATTTACATTTTCGAAATGTTCTAGGCAAACGTAATATGTCGGCGGGGGCATTTTTGCTTTCTTCTTTTCTTTTCTTTTCTTTTCTTTTCTTTTCTTTGCGCGTGTATTTTTAACAATTTTTTTTTAGCTCTATAGAAACACACGTTCTGTTTTAATTTTCTTTCTTGACAATGTGTCGTCTATTATAAGTTAGACGCGTTGAAAATACAGAAATGCGTATAAAGGCGTGTATATTCATACTCTTTACCCGCATCACGCCACTATCAAACAGTCCCAATAAATTTTATTTTAATTTAAACATCCCACTGTTCGGTACAATTGCGTCGCTTTTCCCAAATTGTATATATTACGTCACGGTTAAGAAAATTAAACTATTCGCTGTCATTATTATCATCATTATTTTTTTTTTTTTTTTTTTTTCTGGTCCAGCTTAAAACCATTTGGCCAATCATAATTACTTATCGTTATTTTACGCAAGCGCTCTATACTCAAACAAATGAAAACAATGTAAAAAAAATCGATAATGACGTAGTATATAAGAAAAATGTTGCAAATGGCGTCACGATAATTACACCAATTTACGAAAATACGCCGAATTAATCTTTTTAAGATTTTCAAAATTTATTTACTTCCTCTAAAAAACACAGTTACTTCGAATGCTACGCGTAGTGTCATTGTTGTTTGTTTTGTTTTTTTTCATAGAATACGCACGTATACCGTACAATTATAATTTCCCGATTCATTAGGTACGGTTGTTATTATCACAAGAGTACACCTACCAATTGGTTAAGACGCAACTGAACTTAATAATAGGTTCCGCGACGAAACTATAAATATAAAACTGAAATTAAACTTCTTTTCAACCGACCGAACTTAATAATTTCCTACCAAATCCGTAGCCATACGTGCATACTGTTTTTTTTTTTTTTTCCTTCTTGCAAATTCACATACGATTGTAAGGTTACAATAATAATTGCTTTAGCCGCGATATGATCCTGACTTTTGGAAACTCACATCGAATAAATTCGGTCGTTTATCGAGCCTAAAACGTTGTTTTAAATTTAACTAATCCGAACAAACATCGTTAAAGGCAAAATTTTTCGATACTCCCGCTGCCGAAAAATTCAAAATCGATTCTAATGAATTTCTCTACTCTAACCGAACGGAGACCGTGATCAGTTAAAACTGTTTGCCGACTGTTCTTTTCTCGGTTCTATATTCTGTCGGGGGAAATGTTAACGCGGGCATTTCCGACGTTACTTTCCAAATAGAGTATAAAGTAACCGAATAAAATAGTGAAATCGCATTCTCAGCACATTGAAAGGACATTGAACCGTTATGACTGAAAACTGAACAGCTAACCGGAGAGAGAGAGAGAGAGAGAGAGAGAGAGAGAGACACATACTGATCTTACATGTGCGCGAGGTCGTCATCCGAAATTGTTAAAACGGATAATTGAACACAATCGACAATTTATATTGCGTCTCGCAGCATGAGTCGAAGCATAGCCGTCGTTACGAACGTCGCCCACAATGTTGCTTATTAGTCATTTCGGAATTTTTCATTTCGAATTTATCGCATACCCGCCATTTTTTCCACCCCGTGTCCAGTTTTTAATTTCAACCTAAATTTTGCAAACCCGTACACTTCCGTACATCGAATAAAAAGATAAATTGCCGGAAGTTAACTTTCGATCGCGCAAAAAGTGTTTTACCAGAGGGCGGAATATTACCTCTCGCTGGTAATGAAATATTACATAGTACTCGCAAATTATAAGCAGATATCGAAAAATACGGGAAATAAAAAACCCAAAAAGAACCACGCAATACTATTAGACGATACTGGAAGGTTCAATTTTTGTCAAAGTACGACAATTTTCAAATGTAGAGTCGTTTAACTTGTATACAGTTGTTAGACGGTACGAACGAATGCTTGACAATTTCCTAATGTGACAGCGAGATCCGGTCACGCGACCGGATTAAACCAAAAAAAAATTCGTTTTCCCGTGAAGTATTTAATAGTTTAGTTGTCCGTTAAAGCGGTAACGATGATACCTTTGAAAATCGCTGAGTAAGGCAAATCTAAAAATAGTTCACTTTTTCCCTTCTTTTCAAAAATTCAAAAATTACTTCGACACATCGTGAAGGGAGAGAATTTTAAATTCTCCTTTTTATACGTTCACATTTCACCTCACCGGCCCCATGGTACTTTTACTTCTCTCTCTTTTTTTATTTTTTTTTTTAATTTCGTGTAATCAATTTTTTTTTTTTTAATACCACATTGTAACCGGAAGAAGCGCTGTACTAATCATCTACACTCGGTAATTTTAATTAAGCATTCAACGTGCAGCGAAAGCAGTGTTTGTCTTTAAAACTTCTTCTTCTTCTTCTTCTTCGAGTCCCGACCGTTCTCGATCGTAGGTGACCTTATTAAAGAAATCTTTCGTATGCAAGGTGGACTAATTGTTCGGTATTCATCCCCGACCATGCCTTGATGTCGCACATCCATGAGCGCCTCCTTCGTCCAACCTTCCTCTTGCCCGATATTTTTCCTAATAATATTACTTGCAACAATGAGTATTTGGATCCACGTATAAAATGGCCAAAGTATTTCCTCTTCCTGTCTTTTATGATGCCTGTTAATTCCATATCCTTATTTCCCATCATTTGCAGCACATCCTGATTCAACCGGGCGTTAATTTAATTAATATAGTTCTATAAACGACCGTTTCTCCGGCCTCTCAGAAATTGACTTGACAATATAAAGTGTATCTCTGCAGATTTTGTATGTATTGATTTTATTTTACAAAGCTAGACGAAAAATCAGTTCCAATTTTCACCACTAGGAGATGTAGAAGCGCTAATATCGCATTAGAACCATTTTATTAGTTTTCATGGCAGAACACTTTTCCTGATGACCCCTGGCGTAAAAATGGCCGCTTCCATCGGGTAACGTGAGTTTTAGGGATAGGCACATTTGGAATGGTAGATATTCCCTCATATCCGCTTCTTTATCAATTACCGAATTGTTATTATCTTGGTGGAAAATTTTTGAGAGGTATTTAGCAAATAGTTTTGATTTTCCTTGACCATTTTCTCACGGCTGAGTAATGAGGTGCGTGTTTTCGTTGTATCTTTTTTATGGCCTTCCATAGGGAACAATCGATGTTTATTGCCGAATCTAAATTGGCTATGTATTTATGGAAAGGTTCGTGTTTCTTCAGTTTTTTAGTCGTTCTATTTAGAGAGAATTGTTATTCAAGGAAGTTTTCTATATAACTTTGCTAAGTTCTTCTTAATCGTCTTTTAATACTTTCGGATGATTGGTTGTTTTCATATTATCTGGCATTTTTATCGGAGTCGTTAGGAATGTCGATCGATGAATACACATTTTATAAGATGCTCAATCTATATTTTCTTCGATTTTTAGCGGGGTTCTTTAAATCGATTTTGTTTTCAACTGCTTGCTGAAATGTATGCCAATTAGTATTTCGACTTGTCAATATTGTTTTTATAAAATTCCGTATTTATTATATTGCTATTGCTTAACATTTTTGGCGAATAACCGGAAGTACCGTCCACGGGGGACACTCTCAATTAATGTGTAATCAACATTAACTCCATGGCTAGTGAAAATATCTAATACGTCTGGCAGTTGTTTTTTTTTTTCGTGTCTGTCGGCCAATATGTCGAAACACCGTCTGACAGGCTACTTTATTTTCCTCAATTTCACGTGTATCGATGCCTACCGCTTGGCGTTATTAAACTGCGCTGTTAGCATTAAAATTACCAGATTTCTGAAATACTCATCAAACTGTTCTTGTGTTTTTAATCGTATGTTTTGAAGGACAGTAAACCAAAGTTATGACACACAGGATCAAATGTTTATTTTCTATCATTACAGTAGTTGCTTGTAAATATGTTTTTTTGGAAAACTTGCTTTTTCCAAAACATATTTCAATTATAACAGGTGTCTCTCTCCGTGCGCTGCACCGTCGGGTGTTGAGTGTATGGTAATATCAAAGTATATCAACAAGATACTTTGATGTAACTTTTGTCTGCGAAGTGAGATTCCTAGATATCAATAAAATATCGATATTGTTACTTGTTATAAATGCTTCAATGGCGATTTCGAAGCAATCAGAGTTGATGTCCCACACAGCTGTCCGTAGTAATCGCTACATTCGGAAATTAATTTGTTTTTGATAGTTATCATATCATTATGTTGACTTGCATTTGATTAAACGTACTTTTAAATTCGGACAGAAATTCGTCGAATTGATTGTTAATTCCGCTACTTGCTTCTTCATTCTGGCCTGTGGCGTTCTTGTTTGCGTTAGGAAGTATTGTTAAAGGTGTGTGTTTTTTCCCGTATAGAATATTATTATTGCGCCAGGTTAATGCCCGTGGTTTTCGAGTAGAGATAAAAAAAAAAAAAAAAAAAAACATCTTTCCACTTCTCTTTTAAAATTGTCACGTGTTTCTGTTACTTTTCACCCTCCGCGGTTCATTATTGATTATTTGAACAGCCGTGTCCCCCTTTCGTCGTTTACTCGGCTTCTGTCACACTTTTAAATCTTCCGTAACGATCATTTTACACGGCTCTGCCTTTAGAAGATTGAAACCAATTGAGACTTTTCCATCGTTAATCGGAATTATTGCAATCGTCCCGCCGTTGTTGTCCTAAGTCGGCTCTGATCTGCAATCGCAATCAAATATGGAAAGCTCTTCTCTCTCTGTCTCATTTGAACGTCTAACGCTCCAACTTTCTGATGCCCTACAATATGCTGTATACTTTTTAAAAAAAAGATATATAATCATTTGCAGCGTGATTTTCTTGCAATTTCTTCATTTCGTTCTATTTTCTACATTTCATTATGGTTAATGGGTAGATTAATGAAAAAATGAATAATTGTAAATTATTGATGTTAGTCTTTTAAATGTGGATAAATCATCTATAAGTATAAAATAAATTCCGGTAATAAAAAATAAAAATAAGTGTAAAATAATTCGCTTTAATAATTTAGAATAAATACCGTATTTTAATTAGAGTTTAATTTTATACTTATTTTTGTTTTTGTTATTAAGAGGAATTTATTTTTACTTTTTTATTTCGTCTAATGTGATTTTGGCTGTTCAATTGAATAAAGCAGACAATAAGAAGAGGGAATTAATGAAGATTAATTAACTGCGAAAATTATAACGAATTAGCCGATGGAAATTACCGAGTCTGAAATTAAATTGCAGGATGAAGCATTGAAAACACCGGACGAAAATCCCACCGTAGCACGGAGGAGGAAATCGCCATGAATTATTGAAGAAGTTTACAGTTTTTCTTTTCATAATAACGGCGATGTGTTTTCATTGGAAAGTTTCTTAACACGATACTTCTGTCAACCGAGAACGAAATACGAAATGGAGCTTGAACAAAATGATTAAACTTTGCAGACAGTTTCTCCGAATTACCATTAAAAACAGGTCGCAGAAAAATGTCGCTTCGGTTCATGTATTAAGTGCTTTTCGCGTGCGTATATCCGAAGCGTGAGTAACGCTCAAATTCTAGAAAAACAATACACAAAATGACGGAATAAAGTGTCGACAAACAACGATAAACCACGATAAACAATGAAAACAATACTATCCCAGGTGATAATAATTTTTTCCGAGAAATATCGGAAATTGCTGGAAAATTTTACCTGGAGAGAATGGCATTATTATACTCTCGCTACGCTGCTGCGTAATATAGACGAGCGCTCTTTGGAACGTTTCGTTTTTCCTAGCTAAGATGTTTAAAAAATTCCTATTACATACTGCTTAATGTTAAATTTGTAGAAAATCAAATTTGAAATAGTTCTGTAAGCTTTAAAGCGTGCAACAGTTATTCGTTATATAAATAAATTTTTCCTAAAAACCCCCGGCCCGTACGTACACGTCAGTGATTTCGGAACATAATCGAAATAATTAAATAAGTTAAAAATGTATATTGTGACATTGGACCGATATTGACGTGTAAATAATTAAACATAGAGATGCCTCACTTTATAAAATTATATATGTACTATTATATACACTCATAGCTCGTTTTACTACGGCTTTTCGCTTTACGACCAAAAAAAAAAAAAAAAAAAAAAAAAGCAAAAGTCCGATTACTAAAACCGCTTTTAATAATATATCTTTTCGAAAATTCGAGGGCTTTTAAAAGGACGAACAAAAAATAATATTATCTGTCATTTGGAGATCTAACAAAAAAGTTCGGATGACTAAGAAAATCTTTGAAGACTGGTTTAAAAATCATTTTTGTCCGCAAGAAAAAAAATATTCGCGAGAGAATAACTTAAGCGACAAAGCATTACTTATTTTGGAAAATGCTCCCCCGGGACACCTAGTTAATTTGTCCGAATTATCTGGAGATGTGGAGATTGAGTATCTTCCTAAAAAAAATGCAACAACTATAATTCAACCAGTGAATCAGGGTGCAATAGCAACTTTCAAGGCGCGTAGAACTTTTTAGAAACTTATAAATGAAACAAATGATGGACTTTCACTTGAACAATTTTGGAAAAAACTACAACATTAAAGATGCTATACAAAACATTGGTGGTGAACCCTAAAAGGAATTGCATTCGACTACCATGAATCATGTTTGGAAAAAAATACGGTCAGAATGTGTAAAAACTGATAACTTCGAAGTTGATTCCTTTTGCAAAGTTCGGCAAACCATTTTGGCTTTGGCGAACGATCTTAGTTTTGAGGATTTAGAAGAAAATGATGTGATTGATTTGCTAGACGCTGACGACGGAGCATCACTTTCATTCGAGGAATTGATTCAAATTGAAAAACGGAAGGTGCAGCACTTGATGAAGACCAAGAATCAGAGCCTGCCGTGTATGCCAAGTGCTGAAATTGGAGCATTTGACGAAGGCACTTTCTTCTTATTTGCCAACAAGGAATAAACGTCCTACTTCAGAATGAACCGTGACACAGCTCGCAGCGCTAATATGTCTTGAGAAATTAACTCAGTCATTACTTGTTACAACGAGCTGAAAAAAGAAGCCAAAAATAAGGCAAGGCAGATAATTTTTTTTTAAACTACATCATTCTAGAAGAGCGGAAAGTGATAATGACAGCATATTGCAGTCTATCGATTCTTCGCCGTACATCTCTCTAACATCAGATTAAAAGTTTACGTATAATATCTTTAATTTTCAATATTAATCATTTTATATGATACGAATTTATTTTAGATAATAAATTTCACACAATTTTTAATTATTTTGAAGTTCTGCTATTTTTATGGTTGTTATGTAAAACAAAAAAGCCTTTTAAATAAAAAATTCTATCATTCTATAAGAGATTGAAACGGATCCTATTCAGTTTGTATGAATTTGTATTAAAACATTTCATTATACGGCTTTTCGCTTTACCGACAATTTTCTCGGAACGCCTATCTAGGCCGTAAAGTGAGGTACGAGTGTACTTGGAAGTCGTCGCGATAGCCTAGTTGTGCTAGAGCGATTAACTTCGATCCCAAGCGACGGCGCTAGAAATTCTTATAAATTAATTAAATAATCGCTAATAATCTCACGGAAGAAGGCAATGGCGAACATGCATGCAGTATACAGATAAGATGCACTTGGGGAAGGACTGCATTTGTATCAATCAAACCATCGAAATATCAGTTGCAAGTGTAGTTTTGTGCCTGTACACATCGCATAAACAATTGCCATAAACATTATGCCTATATGCCTATACAACTAGAATGTACAGAAATGAAGGTAGTCACGACGCTCAACATCGGACAATACGAACTTGGAAATAAACTTGTTAATATTTATTCATAAATTTAAAATGATGTCGGCGTTAATTCTCTTTAAATACTGTTCGAGAGGTTCGGCAATCTATCGATGCGCTGAGTGGCATTAATCTTGTGCTGTTGTAATTACGCAAATTTACTTTAGGTGCGAAAAAAATGACCAGATCAGTTTTATTCGCGATGACGACGTCGATGATAAATTCGATTAAAAAAGTGTCGGAGATTTCGCAGTAGAACCGCTGTGGAATTGTACGCATTTCTCCGAAGCTTTTTTCTATTTAAAAAGAATAACCGACTATTTTTGAAAAATTCAAACTTTCGATTAGCTTTGAAGCTTTTTTCGAAATCTTTTATAAAATTTGCAGAGTAAATTGCCTATCATTCAGCGATGTCGTCAAGAAAAGCAGAAATAAAAGAATCGGAGGAAGAATTTGGCATTCATCGGTTTGAAAGAATCGGTAATTTACTCTAGTACTGGAAGTTACCGGTAGACTTAATTGGTACGGAAAACACGTAGATCGATTTCCCGTCATTATTTTATAAATGACTTTATCGGAATACCGACGAACGTACTCGCCTCGAAAAATAGCACGCAGAAAGTTCTAATGTCATATTCTATAATTTCGGAGCGGTGTTTCGAATTTTTAGTTTTCTTCGAATTACCCCGCGCGACTTCTCCACAATTAACACAACAGCCACAGAACTTGTTAATATCGCTGAATTTTTTTTTTTTTTCATTTTTTTGCTCCATTTTCTTCCGAACAATTCTTCCGATGATTCTCTTTCACAATCAGCCACTTCTTCCTAAATGTTCGAAATATATCTTCATTTACAATTGCTTTCCTCGCCTGAATTTTTTCTTCCCCCCTCATAGTTAATATCGCTTTAAAAGTTTAACTTACGTGTACCGACTTTACATTTGCAGCCGAATAAATGTAGATTGTACTCGAATTTAGAAGAAAAACATTCTACGCGACATTTCTTGTCAAGCAGTAAGAACGCAAAACGGAGCGATAAAAAAGAACAATAAAAAGAGAAAAAACCCCTGCAAAACGTCATAACTGATTAGAAATGACTTTACGTTATTCGCTCGATTCCGCGTTCCGCATTCCCGCATTCCCGCATTCCCGCTCGATTTTTGTTCGAGCATTTGAATAGTGGCAATTAATAACGCGAGTTCTATAACCTCGTTAAAGGGTTGTCGATTGTAAAAGTGTTCATAAAAGTTCATACTGTGCTTTATTCTACAGTCATTATAAGGACCGGTTCCTTTTCTCTCGGTCGCTCAAATTTCCCGGTTACATAACTATTATCAGACCGAGAAATGATTTACGAATCTCGAACCGATTAGACTCAAAAATTTCTTTGAATCACTCTTCTGATCGACTATAAAATAACTTATTCCGAATGAGAATACTTCGTAAAAGTTTTTTTTTCCAAAAAAATACTGGATTTCAGTCGGCTCTCATCCTTTAACACGTTGTTCTCATCTTTGACCAATGCGTTAACGTTGGCAAACTTTTTTTTTTTTTTATTTATTTATTTTATTTTTTTCTTTGAGCATATCGACTAAGGACGTTACCCAATGCAAGGTATTACAGTACTACACTTAATTTCGTGTTTAGCTTCTTTTTTTTATCTGTATTCAGGTACCGAATTTGATTTTTATAGCGTATTTTGCCCGTAAATATTCTTGTTTCGCTGATTTTGACGAAGCAACACTTCCATCACGAATTTATATGAGTATCCTAAAACACTCGGTAGAGATTAGAGACTCGTCTACACTCCCGGAAACGTTGGTTCTTCGCACCTTTTACCTTTTAAATTTTTTTCTCTTTCCCTCTCGTCCTAAGTTTTAACAATTCGAAAATGAAAATCGGTTTATAAATTGAGCTGAAATAAGCCAAATATAACTGAAGTAGATTAAACGGAAGCATAATTAAATATTAAGCCTTTTTCTCTTCAGGGCAATTGAAAACCGTTATATATATATATATATATATATATAATATTGAAAAAAGTGAAATAGGGTTTCGACGAAAGTCAGCAACATGTAAATACTGTTTAAATTACGGTTTTTCAGAATCAACAATAAATTCACATTTGAAAACGTTTCACAGTCAACAAGACGGCCAAAAGGAAAAATCAATTTGCGTGAATGCTATCCTAGTAGTTGATATCGAAATAACTGCAACTCTTACTGCTCTTAAAATGTGATAAATAGCCAAGAGCGGAACTATTGGCCAGTGTGCGGGATTTCGATTACTTATAATGATAGCACGTTTATCGAAAATACTCTTCCGTAATTCAAAAAAAGACCTTTTATTTTATTTTTCGAGGGCTCGGCTAGACCACCAAGACCTTCCCCTCGACTACTACGCCATTAATTATGTATGCGTATACTTTATCGTTAAATTTCACATTTATTTAAGAGCAGCAAAATAAGCTATGCAAAATATATTAGAAATAAAAAATAGTCCAGCAATCTGTTTTTGTTTCCATTATATTCACTCACCTTCTGAAGCCATATTCTATTATCTTCTTCCCGTTTTCGTTTTCCCTTACTCTCCTTTCCATATTTTACCCTTTCCACATCACCACATGCATTTTTTAAATTTTATAAATCACATTTCACCAAATTTACAATATACTATAGAAATTGGAAATAATAATACTATAAATTATTTAGATATAAATATACAAATAAATAATAATAACATAAATTATAACATATATCATAAAACAACACAAACAGACGCCATCATAAACAAAACATCAAATCACCCAAAAACACATAAATACTCAACCTTTATAGCATACTTACACAGAATACACAATACCCCAATGAATAACAGAAACAAAAATAATGAAATAAATCTGATTAAACAAATAGCAAAAAATAATAACTACAATCCAAATATTATTGACAAATTAAATCAAAAAATAATAAACAAAATAAAATATAAAAATAAAAATATAATAAATCAATCAAAAACTAAAAAAGAAGAATGGATAACATTTACATATATTAATCAAAATATAAATACATTAACAAACATTTTCAAAAATAATAAAATAGGATTTAAAACAAACAATAAACTATTAAATAAGTTGATAACTCTAAACTCAGAAAATAATAATAATGATACCATATACAAAAAACCAGGTATATATTTATTAAGATGTAATAATTGTAATAAAGTTTACATAGGACAAACAAAAAGGAATTTCAAAACTAGATATAAAGAACATGTATACGCAATTAAATATAAGTATCTTGATAAATCAACATTTGCTGATCATATAATACAACAAAACCATACAATAACTTACAATATACAAACAGACATGCTAATTTTAAAAATAGTTACAGATAATAAACTCTTAAATACAGCTGAAGAATATTACATTAATAAATACAAAGATAAAATATTAAATATACAGCAAACAATACAGCAAAACACATTATATAATATAAAACTTTATGAAAACCAAAAATAAAATATTAATAGTTTTATACGAATTCATACACATCATTTAATTATATTGTTCCATATTATTCAATTGTAACTATATATTTACTTTATTATATTCAATTCATTATTATTTATTAAATTTAAAAATTTTATATTACATAGACCAACAATTATAATATATCGATCTATATCTTTAATAATGACCAAACATGTAAATAAATAATACAACAAAATTCAGTCCATGAATATGTCAAGTAGACGAAACCGGTAGGACGGATTTTTATATATATTTTTTGTGAATAATAATGTCTGTAACTTTTATTTTAAGTAATAATTTAATATAAATAAATGTTGTATGTTTTAACGAATTAAAAGGTACTTTGTGTCCGAGTAATATTTAAAACTATAACTTTGTAACGTAATTTAAGGTTTAAAAATACATAACTTATAATATCAGTGAAACAAACGTTTACAGGAAGAAATAATACATAAAGTTTACTAAATGTTCATTTCTTTCTATTGAGCCTTCTACTTTTTGTATTCCAGTTTGTTGCGACTTGGTCTATTTCGTATTGCGCCCCTTATATTCCTTCTTCACACACTATTCGCAGTATATTGATTACTTTCTATTAACAACATTTGATGATATGGTATAAAGATATGATTGATTCTTTTTCTTTCTAATTGTTTCCGGGTAAAGGTCCCTAGTTGCGCGACCCCCCCACCAAAAAAATACAAAAAAATACAAAAAAAAAAGAAAATAAACTGGTTGATCGGAGCGCCATTGAAAATGCATCTATATTTCTTAACATAGTTTTAATCTTTGTGTAATATCAATGTTTAACGCTACATTTTAGTCGGCCGCCTCTTTGAATTCTTTTCCACGTTCAAAATTTCGAGTTAACATTGTGGTCTTTATTACTTTTTTTTTTTGGATAGACCTCTGTACCCGAATTAGTTAATACTATTTTATTTCCGAAAATAAATCGCTTCCTTACTAAATCTCATGCTTGTTCTGAAGATTTCAGTCGTTCTGTATACAAATTTAAGAAAGCGGAGACTTATTCTGTAATATAATTAGATTTGTCATTCCAACTTTTTGCAAAAATCGCCGTTCTAATTTTTCAAAGTTCAAAATCTATCTAAACCTACCGGAGGAAAACTTATTATGGTATGCATTCTCAGTTGAACAAACTTTCTGACACGCCAGATGTTTATAAATTGCTGGTTACTTAATTGAAAACAGTGTTGGACTGCGCGCCAAATTATCAGCTATACTTTTTTTTTTACTTATTAAACGAATGGAAACTATCCCGTGTATTCTTAATAGATGATTAGTAATCAGATTCGAGTGAACTGATAAAACCATCTTACTTTTAATGTTTTCAATTTTCTTAAAATTTAAAGTTAAATCAGTTCGCTGAAACTTTCAGTAAATTTTTTACGTACAGCTTTCGAAATTAACTGTGACATATTTTCCGATTCATAATGAACGGTGTCAACTGACATAGCAAAATTTTTCACCAATCAAAATTCTCAAATTGTTTTGAGATAAACGTTTTCGCTCCTTCTCTCGAGTTACATTCTCCCCTTTGAAAAGACAAACATATTCTTCAAAGTACAGCTTTTTTTTATCAATAAATGATTTTGTGCTAACGGACATCAGATGATAGGTGTTATTAATTTAGTTCGCGATATTTATCATTTTTAGGTTCAAATGAGCCATCTCAATCTTTTATAAATATATACACCGTTCTTATATCTATATCTACCGGTGGTTTAGCTCACGACAGTCAGTGTTTATTTCGCCTAACCGCATGCAACCGCCGCGTTGTGCGACTTCTATTGCGTTATTTACAAGTGTATGTTTATGGCATTAGACCGAGCGCAGAGAGCCCCATAACCAGCTCTGTTAACATCTACTGTCATGAATTTCGCATTCTGTAATGATCAATAGTGGAGTTAGGTTTTTTTTTTATGTATACCCTCTTGTTTTCTCTTTGACCATTTCCCGATTATCTGTAGATGAAGACTGGAGACAATGCGATTCATTTTCCGTGAACTATAAAAGTTAAATAATCTTAGACTCGCAGACGACGCAGTGATTATGTCCGACGACATAAACGAACTACAGAACATGCTAAATGATTTAAACAAGGCGGGAAAGAAGGCTGGGTTAATTATAAATTTAGATAAGACAAAAAATACTTTCTACAGACGAATATAAAACAAGAATTACAATAGACAACACAAAAATCGAAAAGCCAGAGAGTATAATTTATTTAGGACAACTAATATCTCTAAAAAATAAAACAAAAAAAGAAGTAGAGCGTAGAATCGCACTCACTTGGAAAAAATACTGGTCGCTGAAACATATTTTTAAGGGACTTTACAGAAATGAACTAAAAAGGGAAATTCTAAACGCGTGCGTCCTGCCTACCTTAACATATGGAGGTCAGACATGGACAATAACAAATAATATCATGAATAAAATTGAGATATGTCAAAACGCATTGGAGAGATCTATGATTGGAGTTAAATTAAGGGACAAAATAAACTCAAAAAAAATCAAAAACAAATTAAAAGTAAAAGACAATTTTACATGGGCAATAAGAAGGAAAATATGGGACTAGGTAGGACATGTCGCAAGAATGGATTCCACAAGATGGACTAAAAAAATAACAGATTGGACAATATAGGCGAAGAGAAAAAGAGGAAGACCGGAAAACAGGTGGGAAGATAGTTTCGCTAAAATGTTAAAGCACAAACAATACCATCAGGTGGCTTATGACAGACTAGAGTGGGCTCGGTTGCGGGAGGCCTTTGCTCGTTTTCAGGGCTAAATTAAATTATACAATAGTTTATTTACTTCAATGTATATTGTGTAACGTTATATCACTAAGGCTAATAATAATAATAATAATAATAATAATAATAATACTGTACAAACCTTCAATAAGACCCTGCGATGGCGAAAACGATTTAGTGCTCAGTTTACTGCACCTAACAAATATGTCCTATTGGCAAACACTAAATCAAAACAACCGTTCAAGATGCACCACACCCTATTTAAACGTAGTTTAATTCGCTTAGGATATTATTTTCCGCGTGCGCGATTAATTGATAGAGTATTCTTAAATATTTAAAGCTTTCACAGTGATTACCCATAATAAATATCTTTTTAAAAACACAGTTGTTTCCGAAAATTATTCATGATTTATTCTCTTTAATTTCCAATCTACCTGTTTAAGTTTCGTTAATTTACCTTTCTAAAAAATTCGAAAAGAAAATATTCTTATGAATTCCGATCTAACGTTTATATTCAATAATGGTGGAGGAATAATAATTCGCCGGCTAAATTGTTATCAGTATCACGCAAACAAAATTCAGGTTCCGAAAGTAGTGGGTAAAGTTATTAGTGGCAGTAAGTTTTCGGTAAAATGGCATAGGAGACACGGTTTCAATCGGGACGTTTAGCGAGAAAGTAAACAAGTGAACAGAGGTTGTCAATCAGCATTGACATGGTATATAATAGCGCCTGAAATCGAAACCACCCGCTGATTTGAAAATCGGCTTGCTTTGATGTGAATTGTTCACGTCGTCTGCCGATTTCTTAACCAGCACCGAGTTCCCGGTTACTTTCGAGATTAATCAGCGGGCTCTTTTGTAACGTTTGTTTATGTTTCGAATAATCTGCGTTGATAGCGTTATTATTAAAAAAAATTTAACGGCATTTTCTACGCTATTCGCGGAAATATTCAATAACGTTTTCTGAGAATTTTGATTTTCTTTTTTTTTTCCTTTTTGTATTTATGTAATATTACACTATATTTTCTGTAATGATTTTAAAATATGGAGGTGGAAGAAGAAAAACTTTATCGCTATTTTAAAATGAAATAAAACGTTAAAAAAAAAAAAAAAAAAAAAAATACCAACTTCAAAATGTACTATAAAAATTTAATAATACTGCACCGAAAAGTAAAAAAGAATTTTATTCGATAGTAAAAATTTATATGACTTAGAGTGATATATCTTAAAATGGATATTACGCGATAATCTTTATACAACATTAATACCTTAATTAGAGGAGGCGAAAAATTAAAATTAAAATATCTGGAAACAAATTATCGAACATTTAATGCGGTTTTTTAGTGATTATTACAATTCGAATTTTGTGTATCGAAAATCCCCAATCAAGGTATCAATTTTGCATAAGAATTATCATATTATCACCTTAATATCACTGTAAAATACGTTTTATCTTTTTGTCGAATAATTATTTTTCACATTTTAGTGTATATTTATTTTTTTTTTTTTTTTATAAATAAATGAAGTCGATATTTAAAAAAAAAAAAAAAACGTTTTATTTCGCAATTTTTAGTGTAATACTCGAAATTTTTTGACTTGTTAAAAATCAACTTTTGGCATATTTAAATTCGTTTTCTTTATTCGAATGTCAATATTTATCCGTGTTAATCAACATCCCGATATAATACTTTAATTTTTTCAAATTACGTTTCCATCCTTAATAATGATAATGTTTTAATTATCCAAAGGCACCACATTTTTTCACGTTTTCTGGTAACTATTTAGTTTACGTTCACAGATACTCAAATGGTCCTACCGCTGACTGGTACACTTTCCAATGAACAAAGAGAACCATTAAAATCAGCTCACAAGGGGTATATGTGTAAACAAACATAAAAAAAAAAAAATCTATTTCTTCTTTTGAATCTATATTTGTCCATGGCAATTCATACTTTAATTTTTTTTAAATTACCTTTCTACGATAAATTTAAAGACAACTGCATCTGTTTATTAATAAAAAATTACCCAAAAGGACCTTATTTTTTTAATGCTTATTTGAATGACTACTGAGTGTATCTATATTTAATAGTCAGCGGTATTACATAATAACCAGTGGTGAGTAGGAGCGGAAGGATATCCATATCCATCAGCAGAGTTGATGATGTAACTCTGACTACAGTTCCCCGGATACGTAACTAAAGTAAAAATAAAGGAAGTAAAGTAAAGTAAGCCCCATGGATATTCTTGATAAGGTATCATGGATTGTAAAATTAAGCTTTTCACAATGTACCAAGCCTATTGGATCTGATGAGAATGCTGAGGGTCAGTTCCTTTCTCTCGGCCGCCTTTACTTTTCCAGATTTCTCTGGTACCAAATTCAATTTCAGATTGGATATATACCTGGAAGCGACTTGCATCCGAAACGCGACAAGCTTTGAACCCGTGACCTCTGATTTAGCAGCCAAGCCCCTTAATCACTAGGCTACCGCGCTGCCCTGCACACGTAACTCCGACCCAAAAAATACAAACTGAATCAATAAATGTTATACAGGTTTACACAATTCCGCTATAGAAGTTAAAATGTATAGAAACAGAAAAGAACAGACCGTCTATTCTATTTTCCATACGTACAATGAATATCCGAGAAGAAAAGTGCCACATTATCTAAAATATCGGAATATTAGAAATAAATTTTGTCATTTTAGATACAATTCTCTGTATGATTATGCTCCTTTATTAGCTATTTTGCAATTTATTTCTCTCTAACTAATGTAATCTAACCGATTTAACACTGCGCCCACAATCGGTACGAACTCTATTTCTAATTTTTGAATGTACTATGTACGTAAACACCGGATGCAACACATCAGTCCGATTATGTATCCGGGATGCAATTCTACCATTCAATTCTGGATCCGTATTCGAAAATATAACGAACTTACACCCGTCTCTATGATACCACCGCTGACTGTGGTGAACTTCTAAATAAACGAAGGGTACATCATTGGAAACGGGTTTACATGAAACATAAAAAAAAAAAAAAAGAACACAAACACACTTGCTTAAAAGCTTTTACTGTGAATATTCATAAAAAACAATTTTCGAATACAACTATGCTGAAAAAGAATTTTATTACACACAAACTTGTTTTTTTGAAGGCAGTAAAAATGCGAAATAAAGTAACAATTTTTTTAGTTCTAGTGAAATTTTTGGATACATTTTCTTATATATATATATATATATATGTGGTCCATGTGCTGTGTGTAATTGCTGAGATTATTATCACTGCAAGATTAGAAGTATTTTAACAGGTTAGCGCTCTAATATAGTGTAGCATATCCTGGACCTGTTTTGGTTCGTTTAACAACGCAACCGACGGTAACTTATAGATGCCTGCAGGCAGGCAATGTTCCAGAATGTATTCAACAGTTGGTGAAATGAGGGAATTGCATATGGGACAGGCAGAAGGAGGCGATGTTCGTTCCAGCAAATAGTTGTGGAATATTGCTGTGCGCCCTATGCGAAGTTTAGTGAATGCTACAAACTCTTTGCAAGATATGGATATCAATGGCCACACTTTAATGGATCGCAACCATGATGTGTAAGCCGATCACATAGTTTTCTCATGTTCCTGCCTTATGTTGCTGAAAAAAGGGTGGCAGCAGCTGGGGGAGAGGAGCGCCTTCGGGCATTGGGCTATATGTTGCTACGTTAGCAGCTAAATTCACACGCTCGTTCGCTGGCAGGTAGGCATTACACGGGACTCGCAAGAACGTTACCTGTGAGCCAGCCCGAGAAAGCACGTTAATGATGTGCTTTATTTCTCGAGACAGTGTGTGTAATGTTTTTGGTGTCTGGAGTGTCCTAATCGATAGCAAGGAATCGGGGATTAGAAATGCATTTCGGCGTTGGGGATAAGATTGCAGATATTCCCTCAAGCAGAAAAAATTTAAAAGATGCTGAAGACGTCAACGTAACGCACTTTTTTTGTTTAAATTTTTTTTACATAAAACAAAAACGTATCCACGTCAAAAAGGGAAAAAAAAAGGGTCGATTAACCAAGCTGAAAAATAAACATAGGTCCACACGCCCACTGGCAATCGATATACGCGTTTAATTTTATTGCTTCTAATAGGGTAATTTACTTTGAAACTTCGAGTTCGTTAAAACGCAAAATTTCATTGTCTGAGGATCTTAATAGGCGGCGGCAGATGAAATTCAATTACAACCGCCTTACTAAACTAGTAGACAACAATTTGGAAGACGTTTCTGTTTACCCACGCCTACATGACGGTGTATGTATAGACTCTTTCGCGGTCTTTTTTTAAAGCTTTCTCCAAATGTTAAACGTTTCGAATCACTTATACAACTGATTGCGGACAGAGTTAAACAATGATCGCCTGTTTACATATCGAAAACGCCTTCGACTCGGAATTAAACGTTCGGTCGACGAAAAACAATCGTAACACACCGTATCTTTAAATCGCTTTCCTTTTCCTGTCTCGCAAAATAGTATAGCATTGAGATGGGGACCGCTCTATCGGGCGCGATCTTTCGGGCGCGAAAAAGCGGGCGCAGACTCTATCGGGCGCAGGCGAACTCAGGCCTTTTTACAAACCACCTACGGTATTTTCAGGTATCATCCGTTAAACGTTGTCATCTGTGTTAGTGAGAAACACGAGTTACCAAATACTGCTATCAGAAATTCCGTTCAAAAAATACCGTTCTTCATTAACGATTTAGTTTTTCCGCGCGTATAGCATATTTTTATATACATACACATATATATATATAATCACAAGACACATGTTTTACATGATTTTATTTGGTTATTCGCTTTTTTAAAATATTTTCTATTATTTTTTTTTTTTGAAATAACGACTTCAGCGTGAAATACTCATAAACAGACTTTCGCGATGTAAATTTAAGAGTTCTGTTAGCAATGGTGACACGAAACGGACGACAATTATTAATATTAATTATCGGTCAAATGGATTGTCGGTTTTCTTCATTTTCTTTTTTTTTTTGCTAACGTATAGAGTCAACCGTATATTAAAAATTACAAACTATCAACTCTAAATCATTTAAAGTGTAACATAACTGGATTGAATTTGCTTCTGATACATATTCCTTATATTATCTTTCTTTTTTATTAGTATCTAGCAAATTTATTTGAGGATACGTTCATTGAAGTTTTTTCTGTTATCTACGATTTTAATTATATATTTAATTCCTTGGCGATTCAACCCTGGTTTCAAAAAAATATCGAAAATGACAAGCAAAGGCGTAAAAATGTTTAAACATAAACACATTTATGTTAATACTGGGCGAGAAATATGTACGATATTACAAATTAATTGAATTTAATATTATGTAAATATAAATTATGGTAACCTTTAAATTAACTCACAGAATGTTCAGTACGTGAAACATCCTTCCCGGCTAACTTCTTTTTTTTCTTTTAGTTCGTTTAGAAAAATTTTCAATCTTCAAAACACTGGATTAATATTATTTTCGTAAAAATTTTCTGTTTATTAACCGATGTTTTTGTTTTTTTTTTCTGTTTAGTAACTATTGATGATCTTTAGAACTATCAGTACACAAAATTTTGAAAACAGTTATACTTTTTTTTTCGTATTTAAATAAAAAAGTAATACAAAATGTGAAAAAGGAAATCGCTGCAGCCAGTAAATCTGTTCTTATTGAAATGTTTTAATTTTTCTTAATAATCATCATTATTGGTTTTTTTACAGTGTACTAAATCTTAAGGTATCATTTAATTTTTGTGTTGAAAGTACATATAGAAGCATCTGTTCTTAAATATATAATGAACTAATGTATAGGAGTGGGAAAAAAATTTTGGAAATATACAAATTCATATATATTTTTCTAAAATTTTTAATGATAATTATGGTCGAATTTAGACCATTGGGGGAACGCTTGTATTTATAAACATATGAATGAAGTGGCAAACTGTAAATATATGAGATACATCTACATTGCAAAATGATCTAATCAATCATTATGCTCAACCACTTTGCTGTATTTGCGATAAAATTATATTTTATTTTTTTTTTATTCATTTATTTATTTTTTCTAAAATCTAGTTACCTGAAAAATAAATATTTTAGAGCTAGATATTTAATCATGCACGTTATGTAACATGGATTAATTACTTGGAATCTGTTTTTCTTATTATTGTGAAATATGACCTACATAAACCAGAATTCGTTTTTAAAACATGCAAAAACATTAGTAATAAAATTAACATAACTAAGTAACAAAAATTTTCCGATTTTTAAACAACTATTTGACATTCTTAAAAGTATATATTTGTTTTATAACCGTTATATGTAATTATTTTAGAAAACAAGTAAATATCGATCGCTAGTGAGTATTCCTAAAAAATACAACAGCACTAAAAGCATATATGCGGAAAATAATTTTATGGATATATTGTAAACTGCTCATATTTCTCAAACGAGCGTCAATTTTTTTTGTCGGTTCGGTTCTCACCATGAGAGTTTTCCTGTGAGTGACTGAAAATAGGTAATGAATAGGACCTCGAATATTTTACAATATGCGAATCCGTAGGAATAAAAGAAGAAGCAAAAGTGATAAAATCGTCATGGAAAAAATAGTATATTTTTCTTGGAATTGACTATAAGTTTATTGTAAAGCAGTTATTATTTCGGCGGTAGAAGAATTACTAAAATATTTTTCAAATAAGCTATTCTTAATAATGACCGTAGTACGGAGAATTAACGAATGAAACTGTTTTCTGTAAATAAGTGTAGTGCTTTAGTTTGTTTATTTTACCAAATCTTGAATAGCTTCATAAGAGGTGAAATTTATTTACCTGCATTGTTCATAACCCGTACTATTGGCTATTCGGTTTTAAATTTCTAAGAAAATGGTTAATTTTCCTAACAGAAGAACATAACAAAATGTGCAATAAATGCGTGTAAAACTTGCCATTATTGTTATTTTTACTTTTCTGTTCCGAAAAAAAAAAGGATGTTGACATATAATGGTTTCTGTCATTCGTCTGTGAACGTGATATAATATCAACAAAATAAAGAAAACATAGTCTTATTGATAAAAGCAACCAAGTAAAAAAAAAAAATATGTCGATTGCGACAAATGTTTGTTGAAAGTCGAAACAAATTATAATCAGCTTCAGCTTGAAGATTATCTTCGTGGAGTACCACATAATGTAATTAGTTAACTTTAGTGTTTGCATGTATTATAGGTATTATTATTATTACTTAGGTGTATATGTAAGATTTCGAAATCGTTTATTTCTATATTTGTAATTAATGCTATTATTATTATATTATAATTGCAAACTCTTATTTTGTTGGGAAAACGTGAAAGAGGAAAAACATAATTTCTAATTCGACCAGCTGTATGAACACTGGTTGTACCTTGTATATATGGTTTGAGAAATTATCATTCCTGCGGAAAGAGGGGATAATTTTTTTGCGACAGTTTTATCGCAATACATACTATAGGTTTCAAATTGTTGGTAACTAAAATATTGTTTATGCGTGTTACAGAAAATACCTATTTATTAAATAAAACTGTATCCATTTCATATAAGAAAGATTGATTCCTTATCGAAGAATAATGAGGATATTGTTCCAATTTTTGCGGTTTTTGAAAATTTCAGTTATTACTAAACGACCAAACATTGTAATTTGTGTAGTATGCTGTAAGCTAATTTAACAGGCTCAGCTTGATATCGGCACAGTTGTGTTTAAGCCGTATGTGAAAAAAAGAAACCAAAAAAAACGACGGACTAGAATATTTTTTTTCTTATAAATATGTTCAAAATTTATCCTCTTCTCTTCTCCATGCCTACTTCATGCGACATTTTATGTTTTCGTTTACTACAAAATATGCACGCAGGAGCAAGTTCATTTTTTCATAAATATTAAATATTTTTTTCTTTCTGTGCGTTTTACTTTTAGGCCAACTGAGGTTAAATCTGAAAAAGCAACCTAAAGGATTCGAACAAAAATAAAAGCAAATATACTAAGGCTAACTGACAAATCATTCTGAATAAATTAATGAAATAACTATATAAAAACAAATAGGCGATCGTGCTCATTTTAACAATTACTCATTTATTGTTTGATCACATTTTGCCTCAACGCGACTTTTCTGTTCAGCAAATACAAAAAGAAAACAAGCAAGCGTACGGATAATTTAGTATTTGCAACAACATATCATAAGTATCGAAATGCAAACCGGGTAAAGGTCCTTGATTGACGTGCCCAAATAAATAAATAAGACTAAGGTCGAAAAAGGTAATTCTCATTTAGGTTTTGCAGTCATTACCAATAAGCAGATATAGAGAACTAAATATAGCTTCTTTCATATTATTCACTACCGCCACTAAAGAATTTTTTTTTTTCCAAATGAAACCAAAAAACCTTTAGTAAAGAAAGCCGATATGATGAGAAACAGAAGTAAAATAAGTTACTATTATAAATATTTAATGTAAATTGATAGAACGATGATTCAAATAACGAATATCTGCAAATTATTCCTTTAAAGCTTTGTGTTACTCAAATCAAACCCAGCTGAACTGACCATATTTAGAAAGTATTATTGCAATTTAGTGTGCTAAGTTAGTAAAAAAAACGAAATTCTAGAAAAAAAATTCGGTTAAAACGTGTTTTGTAACTAACAAACGTGTAAATTACAAAGTGGTTGTAGCCATTGACGGTTCTTTTCCTTTTTTTATTAAAAACTATTTCACAGTAGAAAATTAATTAATCGCTTCTGTTTCTCAACTTACTTCTTTACTTTTTCTTTTTCCCTACAAAACACGCATCAAGTATTGTCGAGTCGATATTTCTAATTACTATTATTTTTTTATGAGTCGCTCGCTTTATTATTAAACAAAACAAGAAAAGCTTCATGCTTATTGGCTTTATTAAAATTTTTACGAAAATAATATTAGTCCAATGTTTTGAAGATTGAAAATTTTTCTAAACGAACTAAAAAAAAAAGGAGAAGTTAGCCGACAGGATGTTTCATGTACTGAACATTCTGTGAGTTAATTTAAAGATTACCATAATTTACATTTACATAATATTAAATTCAAAACAAAGATATTTCATTTTTAATTTGAAATATCGTATGTATTTCTCGCCCAGTATTAACATAAATGTGTTTATGTTTAAAAATTTTTACGCCTTTGCTTGTCATTTTCGATATTTTTTTGAAACCAGGGTTGGATCGCCAAGGAATTAAATATATAATTAAAATCATAGATAACAGAAAAAACTTCAATGAACGTATCCTCAAATAAATTTGCTAGATACTAATAAAAAAGAAAGATAATATAAGGAATATGTATCAGAAGCAAATTCAATCCAGTTATGTTACACTTTAAATGATTTAGAGTTGATAGTTTGTAATTTTTAATATACGGTTGACTCTATACGTTAGCAAAAAAAAAAGAAAATGAAGAAAACCGACAATCCATTTGACCGATAATTAATATTAATAATTGTCGTCCGTTTCGTGTCACCATTGCTAACAGAACTCTTAAATTTACATCGCGAAAGTCTGTTTATGAGTATTTCACGCTGAAGTCGTTATTTCAAAAAAAAAAAATAATAGAAAATATTTTAAAAAAGCGAATAACCAAATAAAATCATGTAAAACATGTGTCTTGTGATTATATATATATATGTGTATGTATATAAAAATATGCTATACGCGCGGAAAAACTAAATCGTTAATGAAGAACGGTATTTTTTGAACGGAATTTCTGATAGCAGTATTTGGTAACTCGTGTTTCTCACTAACACAGATGACAACGTTTAACGGATGATACCTGAAAATACCGTAGGTGGTCTGTAAAAAGGTCTGAGTTCGCCTGCGGCCGAAAGAGGCTGCGCCCGATAGAGCTGCGCCCGATTGATCGCGCCCGAAAGAGGGTGACCCCATTGAGATATCCAGCAAAATTTGAAAAAAAAACAAAACCGGATGATCAAGTTCGGTTTATGAAGTACAACGTTTATACGTATTTTGTCGTATTTAAATTACAACTTATTTCAAATAAATCACGAAAACATCGTGATAGAACGTTTGTAAATGTGAATTGCGTACTTACGTAATTTTAAACACTACGTTTCATGATAATCGGATGATGAGATATATTCGAAATTTTGCATCGAAACTAGCCGATAATTCTGTATTAATAATACGAGAGTGTGCGGCGGAAAACAAAAAAGATGAAATTGAAACGGGGGGATAGTTCGAGTAGGGAGCTAAATGAGATCGAAAAACAAGAGGAGAAAGGAACAGAAATGAAAGAAAGAAAAAACTTACGGGAATACAATAAATCATCTGCTATCGGACATTATCGTTAAGATAAAAGTGACAGTGAATACAATTTTTTTTTTTTTTTTACTTTTTTATTTATTTATTTTTTAATATATAAGTGGCACCTAAAAGGGCTTTGTTTATTTTATCGGTCTGTGCAATTGAAGACGTGTTACAACTAATATAGTTGTCCTGGAAATCATTAAGCGTACTACAGTTAATCATCTGCTGAGCCTACAAAGGCAAATATTAACAGCATTTCACAGACGCCAACATGTATACTCCGTCTTTTTCGATAAAAGAAAAGGCGTTCGACAGAATATGGCGATACGGCCTCTTATCCAAGCTGACAACAGCTGGTATAATTGGAAACATGGCCAAGTATCTGAATAATTTTTTAACAAACAGAACGTTCCATGTTAAGATTGGTTCGTCAACATCGAGCACCATTCAAACTGAGAGTGGCTTACCACAAGGATCTGCCCTTAGTGCAACCTTGTTTATTTTTTATATCAATGATATAAATGATTGTATTGCTCCGCCTGTAAACGCCCGGCTCTACTTTGACGACTTAAACATTTCCCTGTCTTCCAGTTTTCCAGCAAATGCTCAAAAAATCCTACAAAAAAAACTATTTCAAAACTACAATCCTGGTGTAACAATAATGGTCTTGTGTTTTCTCCATCTAAGTCTATCTGTGTTGATTTCTATAGGGGACGTCAAAACTCTTCCAGCATTCGCCTCAATCTAGAAAATTCCTCACTTCATTTCCACCCTACTGCTACTTTCCTTGGACTACTGTTCGATCAAAAGCTAACTTGGCGATCCCACATATCCAATCTTAAAGTTAAATGTCATAAATTCCTATCTATTCTTAAATATGTATCAAACACAAAGTATAATGTACCTCCGAAAACTCTCCTCTCCATATACAAATCCTTAGTCATTTCCAGAATAAACTACGGGTCCCAGGCGTATGCGTCAGCCAGTCCCTCTTTACTTAAATCCCTTGATTCAATACACCACACGGCGCTCCGCACGATACTTGGCGCACATAGAACTTCACCGTCTGTAAGTTTGTGTGCCTTGTTAGGCGCACCCCCACTAAAGTATCTCCGAACCTATTATTACCACCGTGAGACCCTCGCTCTTTTCTCTAGTAAACGTGCCTGTCCTATCGACACAAATGACCTCTCCAACACCCCAGAGTTCCCTAATGACCCACTCCCAGAAATCCTGGCCCTCCTATCGCAGCACAACGTGAGCGTTATCCCTTTCCCTAACCTAGCTCCTAACATCATGATTCCGCCGTGGGCCCCTTTAAACATTGATGTTAACTTTTCCCTGTCGAAGTATAATAAACCCCTGCATCCGAATATCGTTCAGTTGACAACAGCAACAATGCAAAAATACCCCGACCACCTCTTTTTCTACACGGATGCTGCCAAGGCTACCCCAGAGGCTACTTCATCCCCAACCGCCTGTTCCTTTGAAGTCTGCGACGTGATTCGAAGCATTCGACTGAATGACAATTGCTCGGTACTGGATGCAGAAATATACGCAGTATTTTTCTGTTTGGAATATTTTCTTTCAACAGAGCCTACATCACAGAAAGCCCTGCTGGTATCTGATTCATCCGCAGCTTTATTGACAATTTCTAATCCCCTCACCAAACATCCTGTAGCAATTCGAACCCAGCAGGTATTATACGAACTTATTAAGAGACAGTGCTCCGTATCCTTTCTGTGGGCGCCCAGCCATGCAGGGATTACTGGAAATGAACGCGTCGATACATCCGCCCGAGCAGAAATATATTGCCCCTCGCCTAGTAACAGCCCACCTCCACCTTATCTCTTGAACATAATCTTTAATAATCTCACGTCCTTATGGAAAACCCATTGGTCCTCGTGTCAGACTTTCTCGAGGTTAATTAAACCCTCAACCGAACCATGGTGGCCGGAAAAAAGCATTTCCCGCAGAGATTTCTGTGCACTTAGCCGCTTGCGCACAGGCCATACGGCCATGTCGCATAATTTTATTTTGCAAAGAACCCCCTCTCCTATGAATTGTCCTTTTTGTGGCCAAGATGTTGCTCTCTCAACTCCTCATATACTATGCGACTGTCCAGCATTATCACCTCACCGGCCCCCTTCAATTAATAACATAACAGTCACCAACATTCTTGAGAATTCCCCCCATGCAATTTTATCTGTAACACAATTTATCAGATCTAGCGGAATAAGCAGATATCTATAAAAACAAACTGCGCATCTTCGTACTGTAATAGCCACAGCAGTTAAACACGGTACAGGATATTGCTTTCACAAAAAAAAAAAAAATTAATGTCACATAATGATTCGAATCAATTCGTTGAACAGAAAATCAGTATCCAAATGGGAAAAATGTTAAAAAATCACGAAGACAAATTTCGAATTTAATTTGCGAGTCCCATCTAAAATTTTCAACTTTTTCTTTATTAATGTTAATATTGCCGCTAACCTAGCCAATTTTCCTAGGCCGACGCCGATGGTGTTTTACACGTTTGAAAATATATTTTTACCTTAAAAAATTGGAATTTCCGAAATGTATTATTATAGCTGGGGGCAACAGATATTTACATTTTTCGATCGATTCACACTTCAGATGGACGACAGTTGTCGAGGAGTTAAACTTTTCGGCTTTTATATAATTTAATTCTAAGAAAATCGAAAAAAAATCGAAAAAAAAACCGTAAAATTTATTCGCTTTAACGAGATTAAAAAGATGCGCGAGTTTTCCCAATAACTGAAATCGCGCCCCTTGTAGAGGAATTAAAATTTGATATTATAAGTTCCGGAATTTTTTTCGCATCCGCGTTTATGTCGCTGTCCCGAAGCGATTCGCCAAAACTTTTATTTCCTCGTCCGAATTTTTCGCATTAGTCTTATGTAGCTCCGAAGATGACCGTAAACTTTGTATTGTTTAAGTAGGTTTACAGTTAACTGGACACGCACTGCAGTAGCAGCTGAGAAGGTCGTGCGAAGGAATATGATAAAGTGAATGAAAAAAAAACAAAACTTTCAGATGACGTAAACTTGTAACTTGAAAAAGATGGCGCTTTTGAAAAAGTGTCGGGGTCTTTATGATATAAGTACTTTCCTAAAACATCAACAATCGCTTTAAAAGTTTCCCTTATGCTCACGCCTGTCCCAGCGGTGGTGACATTTAAGCGCCACATAGTAATTTTAGAGAAAAAAATCCAACATTCACCGCTATTTTATCGTCAAATAATTTCCGCGTTTGTAGATAACGCTCGTAAAAAATGTTAATTTGACTTAAAAGAAAAAAAATATTGTCATTAATGTCCGCGTCAAAAAAAAAAAAAAAAAAAAAAAAATTTGCACTACGTGGGTCCCTGATAAAAAGAAAAAGCGAAAACGAAAAACGGAAAAACACTGCAGCCACATGCATTCGTTTTTCAAGTAAAAATGTTTCGCTTGTTTTTTTATTGCCTATTAAAATAATTGGAACAAATAAATGGACGTGTCGATTTTTTTTTTGTATTCTTGTCCGGTTTTGTTGTCATTTCGCATGCTTGTCCGGTTTTGTTGTCATTTCGCATGCTTGTCCGGTTTTGTTGCTATTTCGCTTCATTTTCTTACTCCTTAAATATAGTTCGGATCGTCATCGACCAATGTGTTATTATAATGATGAAATATGAAGAAGCTTATCCGGCATATTTATACACATGTTTTACAGGGAACTCTATAGCTACATACTGGTATAGATAAATAATATTAACGTCTATAACCCCGTATCGATTTATTTCCGATAACTGGCGCTTCTCTCCTCGCAATATTCCTATATTATCCTCGATCTCTTCTCGGCTTATGCTCTTCTTGCCTTTTGTTCTCCCTTTCACCGAAGCACCTTACTTCACTTTTAATTTCTTTGAATTCAAGCATTCTCCGAAGTTATTTGTTCTCCCCTCGGACATTAAATCTCTTCCTCATCCCGCCGTTCAAAACGAATTCAATCACGTATTATCCTTATACTTTCCTTCCCGTACAATTATCTACACGGATGGTTCATAATTTTCTGATGTTGGTGTTGGGGCTGCGTTCATTATCCCCGCGCTTACCTATTCCGAATCCTTCCAGTTGCTCTCCTTTTCCTCTATTTTTCTTGCTGAATCCATGGCTATTCTGCAGGCAGTCCTTTTTTCATATCCTCGACAAATAACATCTCTAGATTCCTCTTATCCTCCAACTCGAAAAATGTTTTATTGGCTATCTCCTCTCCTTTTCCTACTCATGTCACTGATCCCATTATTCTCCAAATTCGCTTCTTAATTTCTAATTTATTTGCATCCCGCTCTGTTGTCATTGATCTACTATGAATTCCTGGTCATTGCGGAATTCCTAGCAACGAGTTAGTTGACTCGTTGGCACGTTCGGCGGCGACCAATGGTCTATTCATTAGTAGATTTCTTGCTCAAACTCTCTACTGTCTTTCTTATCGTTCCCACCACGATTTTTGGACCGGATTCTATCCTTCATTCTCTTTACCAATCCTCGATCTTTTTACCTTTCTGTACAGCCTTATCTTTCCTCTCTTCCTTGGTTTAATCTTTTTACCTTAGCCGTTCGATTATTTCCCTATTGTTCAATCTCCTTTGTGTGACCCTCCAGAGCTCAATTATACCTGCGATGCGAATCACGTCTTGTTTGAATGTCCCTTTATTTCCTCCGAACGTGCTACTCTGTATTCTAATCTTCTGCGCCTTGGCCTTCCTACTCCTTATAGTGTCCACTCTATTCTTGCATTCCCCTCTCTCAATATAGTTCCTTTGCTGGCCTTCTTTATCTCTTCAATTTCTAATCTTTTCCCCTTATATAATGTACAGTTCTTTGCGTTGGATAAGTTCCACTGTTGACGTGCCCAAAAAAAAAAAAAAAAAAAAAAAACCGTATTTAATATTTTAGACGTTTAGATTTTATCAGAAAAATATTAAAAATATTAATATTGCTGTCTTTTCAAATCATGTTACAAATATGTTTTTAAAAATCTGCATTAGGGAGCTTCCCTGTTGCACGCCACTGTCGATTTTTATATCTACATCAATTTTTCAGTCGTTGATTGACAGATATGGAAATTACATAAGTAGTAGAAAAAAATTAGCCCCACTTTCTGATTCGCAAAAACATTAAGCCATTTAAAGTATTACACAATATACCTGCTGTAATTATTTTAAAATACATATATAGATGAGGGTGGGGGGCAATACTTTATCACTTTGCCTTAGTTTAAGAAAAAAAAAAAAATACAAAATAGGGTAAAAATTCTTTAGTTGTGTAAAATTTTCAGACAATATAAAGAAATATTGATGACGTCATCGTAACACATTTTTTGTTGCGTTTTGTTTTTCGCTTTTTTCTTTTTTTTGTCCATCCTATTATAATGGCCGGCTCCTATTCGGTAGACAGGACTTTATAAACGCTTAAACGCTTCGTGAAGAAGTATCGCCGGGAAAAATCCGTCGACCACGCTGCAAATCGTTACAGAAGCGGTACTACGGCCATCCAGCGAAACGAAAGCTCTAGTAGTGCGAATGGAATTCGCCATAAATTCGTCGTACAGCGCTGTAGAGTGTCACTCAGCTCCAGATCATCAGACTGTGTCGTTGTACTGTATAATTCAAATTAGTCATTAGGCCTCACCACAGAATCCTTTATGGCTTGCGCAACCCAGCAGGGATAGTCGCGCACCCACCGTAAATGCTTCTTTCCGTTCAGTTTCAGATTTTTCCCTTGAAATTTACAGCAGATTTTACAATGCTAATCGTTAATGCAACTCATAAATAAAACTTCCGCGTAAGATTTACGAATCACGACATTAAACCATTCGTGTCAAACGAATCACATTACGTAAGTGTCCAGTTAAGTTGTTATCATAAATTTCTAAATTTTTGAAATAAAAATAATCGCATTAGCCGAGTAAAATTCCCTCTAGCGTTTTCAATCGAAAAATACAATCTTCTTATCTGGAGTATGATACTTTTGGCTTTGCAACGTAACGAATAAAAATTCGAATCTGTTCCTGTCCTAAAATGTCTAAGCAGCTTCATTAGCAAGAAATGCGCGCGAATTTTATCGCTTGAACTGATTGCTTTAAAATGGCTTCGGCGTAAGAGTTCATTCGGTGTGATGGCCAACTGGTAACTAAATTTCAAAGATAATTAAGGAAGACACGCCAACTCGTAACCGAAAAAAGAAAATCAGGTAATTTCCTTGCCGTCCTAACACATAGGCCAACTCATCATCGAGAAAGCGGCCTGATGATCTCCGGAGGACCGGTGCTTGTGCCAACGTTTCTTTTATCATACTTCCCGGCTATGGACCGGTAAAAACAAACTTGATGATCATTTTATTCTCGACACCGGTAAAAATCGAAAACTCTCTTACGGAGGAGACCAGTATGAATTAAAACAAATAAGAAAACCTACATGACAAAAGTAATTTTATAATGCAATGCCACATCATTATCGTCCTATTTATTGCCAATCGATACACTAAATTCCTTACAATCGCATTGAAATGTTGAAAAAATAAAAATATATATATTAGATATAATACTTTTTTTTATTTTTGAGCGCGCCACGATATACACCCTGTCAAGAAAGTATCGGGAATTGTCAATTTAAATCTCCCGGGTAATAGCTAGGCAGATAATTTTTTTTTTCCAGGTTGGTACAACTGTTTTGTATTATGATGCCTATTTTTAGCGCGATCTGTCAACCAGTGTGTTTACAGCAGCTGTTAAAATCAGTCGACCTTGAAGTGTTTTGTCGAAGTTTTACAATGAGTGAAAATATTGAACAACGTACTTGTGTTAAATTCTGTGTTTCGAACGAAATTTCTTGTGCCGATACACTGAAAATGTTACAGAAGGCTTTTGGTGAATCTGCTTTATCAAAAACGCGGGTTTACGAGTGGTACAGAGCGTTCAAGGATGGTCGGGAGACGGTCGAAGACATGCCTCGCTCTGGACGACCTTCAACGAGTGTGACCGATGATAACGTCGATAAAATCAAGGAAATCGTTGCTGAAAATTGTCATGTGAGCTTGAGAGAGATGGCTCATGGATTGGGCATGTCACACGAGAGCGTACGTACGATTGTGCACGAAAAATTGGGTATGCAACGCGTTGCGGCTCGGCTTGTTCCGAGAGACCTGAATTTCTTTCAAAAAAAGTACCGAGAACAGGTAGCTGCAGACATGCTGGATCGAGCCAATTTGGATCCTACCTTCTTGGAAAAGATAATTACTGGTGACGAGACATGGGTGTACGAGTACGACACGCTTACGAACCAGCAATCGTCCGAATGGCGGCCAAATCCGAAAAAACCTCGCCAAAGCCGATCGAAAGTGAAGATCATGTTGATTGTTTTCTTCGATATTCGAGGCGTGGTACACTATGAATATGTGCCAACCGGACAGACAGTCACCAAAGAGTTTTACTTAAGTGTTTTGAGACGTTTGAGAGAGGCTATCCGTCGTAAACGTAACGATTTGTGGGTCGACAATTCTTGGATTCTCCATCACGATAATGCGCCGTCTCACAAAGCCATAATTGTGAATGAGTTTTTGGCCAAACACTCGGTAAATATCATCGAACAACCGCCGTATTCACCAGATTTAGCACCCTGCGACTTCTTCCTATTCTCAAAACTCAAATTTCCGCTACGGGGAATGCGCTTCGAATCGATTGATGACATCAAGACGAATGCGACGCGAGAGCTAAAGGCCATCCCGGAAACCGCCTATCAGAAGTGCTTTGCCGAGTGGAAAAAGCGTTGGCATATGTGCATCGCTTCGAATGGATGTTATTTTGAAGGTGACAAAATAAATTTGGATGAAAATTAAAAATTGTTCGTTTTATTTAACAATTCCCGATACTTTCTTGACAGGGTGTAGATATTAATATAGCAAAATAAAAATTTAACTACGGAAGAAATGGAAGATATAAACATCTCTAGTTGTAATAAATGATTCGTATTTATATCAGAATTCAGTATGAACTTTGTTTATTTTCTCATTAAATGCATTAACAGTTTCTTATTTTATTTCTCATCGATAAATTAAATTCACAAATGTTCTCTTATAAAAACAATTAAGGCACATTCTCAACTACACAAATAAAATAGCAGCGACGATGCGGTTTTAATAATTTATTAATTTTTCTGTGAAAGTGAATAATAATTCGTGTTTTTTGACACAGCCCAATGAAATTCGAACTGTCATCTCTAGTTCGATGCTTAACATAAACAAGGGTTTACGTTGTCTAGCCGGTGTGTTCGGTGTAAGGTAGAGAAAAAGTTAAACATAAAATTATTCACTTTTATAAGATTTGTTGGGTATCTCGATGGTCGGCTGTTAGTTATTAGCCAGTAATTGCTTGGGTTCCGGTTACCACTTGGCCAATTACTCGGAGACGCATTTACCAGTTGGCATCCGCCCCATTCCGTATCTCATTAGATTCATATATCATTATACCGCATTAATATTCCATTTTAAATTTGAATCGCCATTTTAGAAAATTACCGTCATCTATTTTAAGTTCGAGACTACTAAATTACTTTGCAGCTGAATCGCGTTACCACTTACAGCCAATTTTTGCCTGTCGTCAGCGTAACCCGACTATAGTTTCTTTAGTAGAAATCAATAGTCTAGTTTTCTCGAAAAACTCTACACTTGATATTTCACAAATTTTTGTGGGAAATTGTTAAATATGATCGAAATCGATTATAATTATTTCCACAGTAGCCGCGATTAAATACAACCTTTTCAACAATATTTCCTGTCCACAGTATGAAATGCTTCGAATTAGTCAAAGTAGGTATACCCTACAAACCTAACTTCCCTGTTTAATTGTAGAGAAGAGTCACGAGCTGGAAAGACCGGACTAATTTTAGCTGAAATAATCAGTATATTATAAGTTCATTTTGATTTCTGAGAATGCGCGCGGCCGATAATTTCGATCCGTAATTTGATATACTTTGCAAGTCTTCGGTTTTTCTCTTGTCCCAAAAATTTCAGAAATAATATTTAATTATACGATTTTTGAACCTTACACGGCAGATTTATATTGAATAAGTATGTTGTTGGCCTTTCACAAAAAAGATCTCCCGCACTATACCCTTTACGGATTCAACAGATAATTCATCAAAACTTTAACGAGACTTTTATTAGATATAGAGAGGAGCTACACTTCTTAAACCATCGCAAATAATCTCAGCGGTAAACCAAAACAAATCGATGTAATGTCTGGGGGGGTGCGAATGATTACTTAAATTTTCCTTTTTGGAAGTGATGGTTGAAGTAGATAAACACAGACCGATGTATTCATTTCTATTTGCGCTCGCTCAATTTAATTTTTTCAATCATGCTGGACTAATGCTCTCTGGAAGCAAACCCAAGGAGAATAAAAAAAAAAAAAGAATAAAAAAAATAAATAAAAAAAATAATAAAATTTTTTCAATTATCGGATTTTTATTCCTCAAAAATTTCCCGGGTACGGCCTAACATTTTTTTATCATCTATTACTGCTCTATTGAAGCTGAAATGAATACTGTATTTTAATTTGATTATTATAATTTTTTCCGGGAATCAATCCGAAAATAAAAACGTTTAGTTAATTTGTATAGATCTTCAAGTTTTACACGCTCGCTGTCAAGAGTTTGCCTCGAATAGAGTGTTAATGCCTCCCAAACGATTATTCATTCGGCATTTTTAGAAGATTTCGAAATAAAGCTCTTTAGTTTTCGATCAACATGTTGAAAATAAAACTGATGGGCGAAAATTATTCGAACATTAACACGAATAATAGAAAGAACGCGAATAAAAATTAAATAAATACAAACGTTACAAAATGATCGTGATGTCGACTATATTCCGGTGTAGCAGAATTAGAAAGAGCGCTAAAAAAAACCCTTTAAATGATAAAAATGTTTTAAAAAAAAACTTACCGATTTCAAGATTTTTTATAAAAATTTAATGAAAACGCACTAAAAAGTAAAAACCAATTATCCGATAAAAAATATAATTCCGAGTGATATAATTTAATGTAATATTATCGTAATTTTTATACAACATTAACTTTTTTTCTATAAAAAATATAATTCCGAGTGATATACATTAATGTGATATTATCACAATTCTCATACAACATTAATGCTTATTACAGTCGCACCAAATTAAAATTACGACATCTAGAAACGAATGAATATATTTAATGTAGTTTTTAATTATTATTGTATAATGTGAATTCGATGCCGACTATAACAAGTTAATATTGTAACTATAAGAATTACAGTAATATCACCTTAAGAAATATAACACTCTGAAATATATTTTTTATCGAATAATTAGTTTTTACTTTTAAGTACGTTTTTATTAAATTTTTATAATATATCTTGAAGTTGGTATTTTTTTTAAAAAATAAATTTTACAATTTTTAGCATTATATTCAAAATTTTCTTCTTGCTAAAAGTCAACTTTTTTGTTACATTACTCTACATACTGTATGCTTTAAAAAAAAAAAAAAAAAACGATTTCTTTATTTTAAACTGCATTTTCGCGGTAAAAATATCAATAATCGCTTTCCTTATTCAACGCTACATTTCTATGGTAACTTGGCAAATGACGGTATTTTAAGTCCTCTGTTATACTGATAAGATATTATCTAATGGAGACCGTATTTTTTCACGTTTTTTTGATGAATACTCAGTTTTATCAGTACTTACACATGGCACTGCCGCTGAGTGATATACTTTCTAATGGACAAAGAATCAGTAAAATCGGTTCATATAAATAATAATAAAAAAAAAAAAACACGCGACCAACGTTAACCCCCTTTTTTTCGGAAGTCAGTTATACAGAACTAGATAAAAATCACAAACGAAAGAGATAGAAAAAGTAATACATTTTTAATTGTATTTAACAAATTATATAATAATAATAACGGATTAAATTACAAAAGGGAATGTATATATAGATATGTTAAAAATTAAAAGATTTCAAAATGTATTAAAAAGTTTTCAGAGAACTATTGCAATAAAAATGATTAAAAATTATTATAGGTCTACCAGCTACATGGCAAGTACTGTCATTACAGGTATTAAACCATTAACTTACGAAATACAGAAACACATATTAATATATTTTTAATAAAAACTAATATAAATACAAATCATGAATTCCATAATGTACAGCATCGACAAACTTACTTCATACACGAACAAAAATCGTTAACTCTTAAACGGTTTAAATACTTATATATTAAATAAGTATTATAATAATCACTTTCAGGCACAGTCGAGCGAATATAACGGTATAGCTAAATATTTTTTCCCAACCATAGACAATAGACTATATAATGTATTTACGCCAAACTTTTTTAATCTACAATTTCTAATTAAACACGGCCTATTTAAAGATTATTTACATAAACATAAAATTGCACACTCAAATAACTGTGTAACGTGAAACTTTTCTGATAATATTAAGCATATCCTTTCCAGCTGTTAGTAATACAGATTTTAGCAATATTAGCCCCCTGATCAATTGGTAAGTAAGCTATTTACAATATGTGTTCAGTAGTTTTATGATAGCCGAAATAAATCATCGTAAAATACATGTACACTTATATTAAATTAATGTATACTAATTATTATTATTAATACTGTAAAACAGTCTGTCGGGGTTCCATAAACTTAAATGGACGGGCTCAAGATAGACCTGTTATTTATATAAATTATTGGTATGAATTCTCTAAATATATTTATCTCATCGTATTAAATTTGGGACAAAAAAAAAAAAGAAAAACGAATGTTAATTGGCTCAAAAGGAACAAATATTTGAATAATCGTTTTGGATTCGTGTTACATTATCATTAATAATTAAACTGAAATAACAAAAAAAAATATTTAAAAAAAAATAAACGCAAATAAATCTGAGGCATAAATAAAAGGTAAAAAAATTATCGCTTCTTTAATATTACATCACGGAAATAAATGCACTCTCCGAAGAAACATATATTTGAATTTTAGATCCGCATTTCTTAGAATTATACGATAATATCACTTATTCTTTCGATATTCTACCTGCGAACTGTTTATTTTCTACTTTAAACGAAGTTGGTAAAGGATTTTGTTCAATTTTTCATCATTCTGTTTAAAAAACAATCGTAATTCGAACGATGTTTGCAGCGTGATCAGAATTTATCGCTTAGTAAGATCAGCGCGTTCGCTTAGAAGTCGTCTTATTTAAGCAGGTAGACGATGTGCCGCAACTGATGAATATAGAGTATTTCTCAAATAGAGCCGATATCCCATAGCGATTGTCTTCTCATTTTCATTAGATTGTCATTTAATTTCTCTTCGGTAAAATGACCACTAACCCACGCTAAACTTCTGAATTATCCGGTACCGTCTTCATGCTATTACGATAATTAAGTAAGAAATATTTTAAATTATTTGCTAAGTTTTATCAAGAAATTTTCCTTCGAATTACACGTATTTATTACCATCTCTACGCTGAACAGGCGTATTCATTTTCCAACGAAAAGTTAAATATATGTATAGATGTGACATGTTCTGAGAAATCATACCTTAGGGCGAAAAACGGAATTGCGCGCTAGACGCGAAAAACGGTCAAAAAGTCGATTTTTATCGAAATTGAGTTTTTAGTGGGAAGTTATTCTATCACGTTTTGACTACACTGTGGTGAAGTTTTGTAGCCGTAGGTCCACGGAAAGGCATGTTCAATGATTTATTATCTTCTCTTTTGTGTACTTCTCAAATTAAATACAAAAATCAAATTCATGTTCCTTCCAGTAGGCCATACCACATTTTCGTGTGACTGGATTTTTGGCCTCATTAAGAAAAAGTTCCGTCAAGTACACGATATGGACGATTTATGTAAAGTTGTAAATGTGTCAACGCCGCAATCAAAAGTTAATGAAGTGATACGAACTTGAGGAGGGAAAAGTTTAAACCTTTATGATTGGACAGAATTTTTCACGAAGAAAAAATGGAAGAAGATTCCCCACATAAGGTAGAGTACTACCACTCCACATTCGACGCCAAGTATCCTGGTACTGTCTTATGTCAAAAAAGCTTCGATGACGATGGCGTACAACTGCAATTAATGAATATCACGCCAAGAAAACGATTGCTCCTTAGAAGGTGGCCGAAGAAAATAGTACCTGCGGGGCTTTCAGGAGCCCGAATGAAAGATTTGCGGAAAAAAATTCGCGAATATTGTAAAGGAGGTTCGGGTATCGCAAGACTATTCGAATAATATCATTTCGTAATAATAATACTATGTACTCGTCTATAGTATTATCCCTTTGTATTTTTGTAATTTCGTATTAAATTTTCCCCTCAAATTTTATTGAATTCTTCGTTTTTTTGTACATGAAAAGCTGTCTGATTGAAGCGCAGAAAGGTAATTTATCGTTCGTACAAGATAATCTTTGAAATCAATTTTTTTGAAAAACAATGTTTTTAAATGAGTCATATTCAACATATTGTTTCTCGCTACTGAAAGGAGCTAGAGACTTGCAGTAAGTTTCATTGAATTCATCGTGCTTTTTTCTATAAGAATCGGTCAAATAAATACTACATTCAGGTGTTTTGTCATCCGTAGGAGACATTTCTAAGTTGCCAAACTTTAAGCTCGTTTTTATCGAAAAGTAGTTTACTCGATTTTTCAACTTTGATATACTACATCTCGTGAATGAAACAAGCTAGAGACATTCGGTAAATTTCATTAAAATTCTCGCACTTCTTCCTATCAGAATCGGTAAAAATCTCAATTTTGATATCGGTCCCCCTAAAGTATGATTTCTCAGAACGCGTCACATATATATTTCGCACCTGTAATCTTGAAAAAGAAGGAATTTTAATTAAATCGGTTATAGAATAGAGGAATATTGATTTTTCTGTTCTGAAGTGTTAGCTCCTGAATTTGTGTGAAAAGTAAAAAAAATTAGTTTTTTAAAAATTTAATGTGCCTGCTTGTTCGTGTAAATTGCCTTTTTTTTTTTGTAACCTAAAACTAAAAATACTATCAGAAATCCGGAATATATTATGAAACAAAAAGATAAAAAAAAACATTAAAAAAAGTTATTTCGTGAATAAATTTTCTCTATTTGAATAGCTGAACATAATTAACAGAGCTTTTAAAAATGACAACATTAATTATTAGAAAAATTATTTCAGTTCTTTTTATTAAGGTTTTTATTTTATTCAATCGTTAAAGATTCTTAACCTACCTCTAATGTGTCTTTATAAATCTTCTCTACATTCTATTACGTTCGATCTATTTTTATCTTTTCCTTTATCTTCATCAAACCGAACGTCGCACGTTTCATCATTTTGATAAAATGAGAAATGCAACGCCGCCTAACCATGCTAATGCAAACAAATCCTCCCGAAAAATGACTTTGGTCACTCACGACATATCTCTAAATCTCCCTCTTGCCCTAATCAATCTAATATCGTTCACACCTCTGTCTGTGTTTTTTTCATCCTCTTAACGTGGTTTCCACTTATCCCTTAAAGCCTTTGTCATTTTCTTTTTTCAATTCCGTCCCGTAACCATTCTCGTCATCGGCAGAGATTGGAACGTTTACTCAAGAATTACAGAGTACATGACACCAACGACACTACTATCCTTAACGATAATTTTTGATCTTCCTCCAACTAGTCTCGCCTATTTATTTTAATTTACTTTTAGCTTCTTCGATTTGACCGGTTAACTGAAGAATTTTTCGTGTTCCTATATATTATAATCCTTAACGCGTCTCTTGTCCTACTTATTTCAGATCTCTCTTCTCATTGTCGTTGATGAAATCTATCTAAAACAAATTGCACTCCGTTCCTTTCTTTCGTTGATTCTTCACTTACCGCAAAATCAAAAACTACGACACCCGTTTTTAATTCCTTCCTAAGTTTTGTCACGTCAGCACTTTATGCTTCCTTTCATTTTCGTCACTTTTTCTTTTTTCTTTTTTCATAACGAGAAAAGTAACATACAAAACACTCGACTATAGAGTGGCGTCACCTTTAGAATCTTTCGTTCAGATCTTACGCTAGAAAATTTTTTTGCTCGTAAGCGGGCTAACGTAAGAGCTGAGGTATTATATTTCCGCTCTTTTTTCTCTAGAACTATCCCTTTTTCACGTATATTTGAAAAATGACCCGAGACTTTAAATTCCCATTCTCCGAACGTCCGTCCAATTTCAACCTTCCTGCACTGATAGCCTCTCCTGTCAACGTTTTTAATTTTGATAAATTACCTTCTATAATCCATCTCTAGGAAATTTTCCTCATTACCGCTTAACTTCTAACGAATTACAGCCTGTCTTTAAAATCGTCGATTCCCAAGTCTGTACCTTTCCTCGTGCTAAACATTTTTCTAAACGATTCGAATTCTTTTTAATCTTTTCAACGCATTCCTTTTCGGGAATATCTCTTTTCTAAAAAAAAACAAAAAAAAAAAAACTTCTCTCCTACATTTGGATATATTATGTCTTACGGCTGAGGGTCGTTCGGTGAAATTCGAACGTAGCTTGAAATTGCTACCCTTATTCATGTCTACAGCGTAGTGTGATTAATTCAGTTTGTGAACAACAGTTACTAAAGAGCCGAAGACATCTGCGCAAAAGGTAGAGTATACCGTGGTTTAGAAAACTGTTTGAGAAGCTTTATGCTAAAAACAAACGCCTTATGCCCCTAACTGGAACGCTATATTATAATAATGCGTTTCATCGCGTGTAGTATGTTCAGATTAACCGTCCCGCCGATTGCATTATTCTCTTTCTTTCTCATTTATTTCTGCTTCTGATAATGTTCATATCTGTCAAGCCTGATAAAATAAAAACAGTTGATAACATTCCAATTCGATTCATCTCCAACTTTCTACTTTAAATTTCCATTGCTTTTGGTGTCCGATACTTACGACTGATCTAACAATTATTCCCTTCACCTAACTTTTGAACTCGATGATTTTTTCTGACTCCTTGAATTTCCAACAAAAACTTGTACTCTTCTCTCCATTTACGTTTTAACCATTGTTTTAATCAATTCTTCCGTTTACGCTTTTTATTATCATTCTTCCCGCACCATCCTCTTCATCCGAATAGCACAAATTAATCTTCTGTGAACGTTCCTCTTTTTCTGTGATTTTTTTCTTTCTTTGTTCTCATTTAATAGGTCGTCTTCAATTTCCTTTTTTTATTTTTAACATTTTGGTTTTCTCTTCGCTACATATTATTTCCGCTATATTTTTGTATTAACAATAGGTAACACTCCTTCTAACTAAAGCAACCCGTTTTTCCCCCCATTAAAGTAGGCAGAGCGTCACGTTCAATCGGCAAATGCCTTAATACGAGAAAATTTGATTGGCGACAAAAAACCGTATACTAGCTTTAAACTAAATACACAAACGTTCATCGAACGTAATCGGGCGGGTTTCACTTTATTTTCAAATTTGTACAAGACGATTTTAAAAAAGAAGATTCTGTCGAATTAATACCGATAATTTGATCTTTTTTTTTTTTTTTTAAATTTGATCTTACGATGCCGATAAAACTATACCAACGAAAATCGATAAACCAAAATTTACATACTACGCCGTAATATATGTGTATCTTCGGCGTGTTGGCCGAAATTTCATTTAAACTTACCGTAGAGAAAAATCTTTCTCGACGTTAGAACGGACTTGCAAATGATTTCATCCGCCGATGTAATCATTTTTTCTATAAATCAAAAATATTTTCAAAACGGCACGGCAGAAAAACGCTATAAACAACCGCTAGGACAACTGAGCTGTTTGAGAATGCTATGAAGTCTATTAGGAAACGCCCGAAAATAGGGAAAAATCGACACAAACGATCACGAAAAACCCGTAAAAATCGAAAAGAACCGGTGAATTTTCGAAGAAAAATTTTACCTTTTTACGGAAAATATTTCGGAATTTTGTTTAACTTCTGGCTTTCGAATAAAATGACTCTGCGAGAGTTCTTTTAAAAGTTAACAGCGTGGCACGGTCTCGCAAGAATGATCGTGTTTGAATTTCACCTTCAACGTAGTATATACGTTTGCATTCGGAGGAGGTTATTGTGATTTTCGGAAACTCTAAAAATATCACCACCATCCGGGAAGGACTTTCGTCTGGGGAGGGCCGGCAGGTATATCGCGACATCGCATGCAAACGGTAAAAGCTGTTTGAGTAAAGTTTTTGGATTTTGCAGCAAAGTTGGAAAGAACAATTTGGCAAGAAAATTTAAGTTCTTAAAAGGCATTATTTTATCGGCGCAAACAGGACGGTGACACGCGCAACTTCTCCGTCGGATCTCATCTTGTAAATTGCATTCCTGCCAGGAAGCTGTAAGGCCTGCGGCGGTTCCCGGAGCCGCCGTCGATTTTCAATTACCGATGAGCACATACCTGTGCTCTAGTTCGTCTGCAGTTGTTTTCCCGTCGAACCGAAACTTGTTCGCCCGAAAGCCGAGTTAAGCGAAGATGTAATTACGTTATTAATAAAATCGTTTGTAAGGCTAATGTGTCTGTGCTACTGCGAAAGCGATGAAATTAAAATCCTATTACGGGGTATTAGAGAAAGATCTCGGCGGATAAGGAATTTTTAATCAGTTTAAAGTGTACTCGCACTGGGCGCTGATATTAGTCTAGCGCTACAGCTGTGTGTGTCCGAGCTAATTTAGTCGGAAGAGGAAACTTTTTAAAATTCTAGCAAGGAACTTTACAACTAGTTATATTTTTGGTTCGTTCATTGGTTTTTGTTTTTTTTTTTTTTGTCTTTCATTTTCAATTTTTCTTCGGCCATTAATTCGACGTTTAAGCTGAATGAGTTCAACAAAGGCCCCAAAAAACTTGCCTCGCTCAACCGCTGATCGCTTATCTAGCAAAAAGTTCGCAGTTCTCCGTTGTAAAATATATGTTCTACCGATTCATTATTAAATTAAAAATGTTTATTTACAATTACCGAGCGCGCGCAAAATCTCTATTTCGGCTACTCTTCATTTCTCTTTTTTTTGGCTCCTTATCATTTCCTCTGAACTGCGAAAGTGTTATTTTTGAACCAGTTTCGAGTTTTATTCATAGATAATCCAGCCTTTGTGGGTTTTGTACTTTTCATCCACGATGATAATTACATATCGCTTACGTTCTAGCGCATTACTCTGAATGTTTTGATACGAATCGGGGGGTTTGTATGTATCCCTTCTATCGATTAATCCTTGGTTGTAATAAAAATATAATTTCGCTCGATGCTTCTGCTCGCTAACTGACGAAGGTTTGTCCGGTTTTTTTTTCCGTATTGTATTGAGCTTTCAATTCTGCTGGCTAGCGATTTTACAAGATATAATGTATTAGTTGTCGGGGTGCATTCTTTTTTTTTTTGCTTGGTACATGACGCAGTTTATATGTAAAAATACGAATTCGGCGGTATGCGTATTTTTGTCTCGTTTGTCGCATTTAATAAACCTTTTCAGATAAAAATACTATATACTATAGCCGTTAAGTATTGAAGAAAAAATAAATAAAATAAAATAAATCGTTTTTTGCAAGGAGTTTCTCAGGGCAAAAGTAAAAAAAAAAATATATATATACATGTATATATATTATTGAGCTATCATCTCTGGTGCCCAAACTTTTCAATCACTTGAGGTTAAAGTACAGCTAAAAGTCGCCGATGGAGGGGTATTTACGAACAGAACTTTTACAGCCGTTCGAATCATAAGAAGCCTGCAAAGAGAGATAATACTTCGATCAGATTCGCATAGCGCTTCGAATAAAGATTCGCATTAAATAATTGTCGATAGAGTTTCGTATCAAATCGATCTTTAACACGGACAGAGATTCTCGTATTAAATGTCGCCTTAAAACACGGGACTCGATTCGTCCTCTGGAATAACAAGCAATCTCAAAGAGTCTTTCGTATGAATGTTTATAAAAACGATTGACGGTATTTGTTGTTTCCTCGTTCTTGCCGTTGAGCGTTCGTAAATCATTGTAACCTCGCTTTGAGGAAACGCATTACCACATAAATGTACCTCACGTTAAGTCAATATTACGAATACCGTGACTGAGCCAATAGGCATCACGGTCCTATCTAATGAAAAAAAGAAAAAAGAAGAAAAAAAAAGTCCTTTAATAGAACCGTTACTCTAGCACACTCAGTAAGACGCCTGGGCTATTATTACGAGAACTAGGCCGATCAATTGAAAAATTACAACGCTGAAAATGTCGAAAGGAATTTAATGTTTTAACCAGGCTTTTAATTACCCCGATGCACGTATATCTATGTAAATTTTATCGATGTTCGATATGCACGTTCGCTTTTGGATTGTTGTGAATACATATAGGTTTTTTCGCATTTTAATTATGCTGATGTTACAAAGTTATAAAAATATTAACACGTTAACGTAATAAAGTATGCATACATGTGACGACCCTGTATCACACTTTACGCTGAGGATAGTATGAAAAACCATATAACATTTTTGTGTGTAACCTTTTTCGTACCGATTATAAGATTTGTATCGAATATATTTTAATCTGTAAAAAAAAAAAAAAAACACATTCTTATAAGACATTTCATTTTGCAAAAAATTACATAACTGAAACCGACTCTTCTGTAAGAATTATAGAAGTTTATTATTATCTGAAATGTCGTCCCCACAAGGATATCGCGATTATGTATTATAACAGATTCAAAAACTCACATTCTTTTTCTATATATGAACTAAAAGATTATGTTTCATAATTTCCAAATACGGATTGCGGTTGATAAATTTTCGTCAAAAACACTGCGCATCGGAAGAAAAAAATGAAACAGCACTTGGTCAAGAATTTTTAGAAAATCTTTCCGCGATTATTTCATTTTTTTCTTCCGATGCGCAGTGTTTTCGCGAAAATTTATCAACCGTAATCCGTATTTTGTTGGACACATCCGGCATTTAAAGAGTTTGGAAACATAGCACTAGTAGTGGTCAAGAATTTTTAGAAAATCTTTCGCGCGATTATGTTTCCAAACTTTATAAATGCCGGATGCGTCCAACATTTTTTACTTTGAAACTGAAGTGTCTATGTAAAGAAACTTCGATTTCTTTAAAGTCCCATACATTGTTAGCCATCCATAAATCGCGGAAGGAAAAAATTTAACATGACCCTTTCTCAGCCTAATCCCCCGGGGGCTATGTTGAATAAATATTTATCGCGGTTTTTCACAGAAGGTAAACGAACGGTGAATAATTCGTACATCAGTTAACATGAAAACGTTTCTAAATTTGCTTAGAACAAAAACATCATGCAAAAAAAAAAAAAAACTTCACTTTTCACATTAGTAAAAAGATGTAATTAGTAGACGATGAAACGTCGATTTATACTTAATTTCGGTGATAATATCTGAGGTCAATAACAATTTGCAGAAGGCGCACGTGGGCCATCTGAAATCGCTCATTAATGCAGAGGCTATATTTATCTATTGAATACCTAATGTAACATTAGACGGCTTAAGGCAGGCTTGGTATAGACTTGGTGCAGACTTGGTGCAGTTAAGTAGTTCTATTTGGATATGTAACCATTATACTCTGCACATGCCTAAAATTATAACAAATCAATATATCATAATATGAGATGATGCTTATTCAACTGCAGTAGTAGTGCTAAGATAGCATCGTAAAAAAAAACAAAAAAAATTAATTTCGGGCGGAGGCAAACAAGCGAATAAGGTTATCGAACTAATAATGTCTGTGATTTTATTTTCTGTCGTTAATTCGTGATTTCAGTTCCTCTCGTTGTGTCGCTAACTGGTTATTTCAATTTTTAATTTTCACTCTACAGAGCTGGGGTCGTTAAATTCGTCAAACAGCGAGCTTGTTAAAAAGCATTTTACGATATCAAATTAATCGCAATAATAAATAGAGTCGCGATTATTACTTCTCCGATAGCGGATAAATGTGTTTAATTAATTAACGGCGAGACTAATTTCAGACTTCCGGTAATTTTGAAAGGAAAAAATGCGCACGCAGGCTATTACGATTATCATATTAAGTCAACGGGGTGAACCGAGGGGACTACTGATGTGCGAAAACGCGGAACAACTAGATTATACGGCGACAACTTTGAAATAATTATAAGGAAGTTTTGGCCTCTTACATCGTTCAACTAAGTTATTGACAGCAAGATAAAAGGCAAAGTTAGAAGTTTCTTTCTTGAAAATTAATAAACTTGTAAAATTAATAGACTTGTAAAATTAATAGACTTGTAAAATTAATAGACTTGTAAAATTAATAGACTTGTAAAATTAATAGACTTGTAAAATTAATAGACTTGCGTCCTTAGAAAACAGGCAGATAGCCGACTCCGCGTAAATCGAGGCTGACGGAAACAAAACTATAGTATTAAAAAGGCCACGACCTCGGATCCTTGAACACACAGTCATTACGGTACACGTTATTAGCCTTTATTTAAGGCAATATTTCTTATTCATACAGAATACAGCGGCGCTATACCTGATCCCTAAAAGAAAAAATATATATGAAAGTTAATTTAAGTTTATAGTGTTTGTAAAATTTAAGAATTATATATATATTAATTACAACGTAATTCTTAGGCTGGCTGTGATTAGAAAAAATGTCCCAAAAAAAAGGTCCAAATTTCATGTAACGTTTATTATATTTTAACGCTTCAAACTTTTCTACACCTGTTTTGATTTAAAGGAAATAAGGATAGGATTTTTGTGATTACGTCATTTCCTTTTTTTGTGTCGATGCTGGTAAGAATGATGTTGTAAATTTTTATCATTTTATACTAAGTATGGAAGAGAAAGAGACAGAAATGTAAGCAAGAAGGGTCAAGGGACAGATCCCTTTGCGAAGCCAAAGTGGCCGAGTTTATATATATATATATATATATATATATATATACATACATACATGTATTTATTAAATTACATAAATATAAATACATTTATTACTCCCGATTTGACTTTTTCTTCTCTGATTTTATTGGTTCTAACGGTAAATGAAGAATCCTTATGAGTTATCATCGCGGCAGTAATCATATTCGTATTTTAATAACTTTCTCCGATCCCTTATTTCAGGCTCTCTATTCTATTACGCGGAATCTATCTGAAACAAACTGAACTCCGTTCCGTTCTCTTGTAAATTCTTCGCTTCCTAATATTCAACCTGGTTCTGATGATCTCATACCTGTTTATAATTCCTTTGTCTATGGTCTGTCATTGGCGCTTTGTTTCGGCACCGATCATAGGGCGGATCGCATTGGTATATTTTCTTCTTTTTGATGTAACGAAAAATAGCGCAACATTCAACCATAGTCGAGCAACTTTCAGAAATTTTTGTTGCCTACGACCAAAAATTTTCTTATTCATAAACGGCCAAACGCAAGAGCACGGCATATATAGTGAACGCCTGAAATAAATCCTTTTTCGAAGGGGATTTCTGTTCTTCTTTTTAACTAGTCCCCCTTTTCGCTTTATCGGGAGCAGGCTAGAAATTCCCATCCCCTCTAAAATTTATATTACCTTTCGTTAATTCCATCGCTCCTGCTTACGATGTTATGTGCGATGAATTGTATTCTACTCGTCTTTTCGAAAAAATCTCTTCTTCATTTTCTAATTTCTGCCTTCCGTATTAATGAATTGTAATCTGTTCCTTCAAAATATTCCAGTCACACTGCAGGTTACGACAGCGGTTGTCCTTAAAAGCTTGTCCGAATAATCTGTCGAGGTATTGTCCTTAAAACATTTTGATGTTTTGTTTTTTTTTCAGTACAGTTTACAATAAAATTAAGTTATACCTAATGTACAAATTGGTAGCGCGGTAGCCTAGTGATTGAGGCGCTTCGCTACCAAGTCAGAGGTGTCATAGGTCGATTGATAAGACTTGTCTCGTTCCGGATCGAAGTCGCTTCCAAGTTTACCCAGCCTGAATTAATTGGGTAACAGAGAAATCTGGGAAGGTAAAGGCGGCCGGAAGAATTCACAATCCCCGACGCCCTATCAAGGGTATGGGACTTACTTTACTTCTTTTTTTTTGTACTCGTAATGTACAAATTCGAAAATCGGTTATACCAAAAAGAAATCTAGAAAAAATTAAGGTGGAAAGGAGCTGGCTCCAAGTATTTATTCTCTTCAGATCAAACTTAAGGAGTGCATTAAAAAAAAGCTTAAATCAACCGTCACACTTTACCGAGAATCATGTAATACTCCCACTTTACGGGTAGAGAGAACCGGTCCGAGTAATAATTAAATACATTTTAAATAAAGCATAACGCCAAAAGCGGCGATTAGTAACAGTTTAAATAAATTACTTACAGAGAGAACCAGAAAATATTGTTCCCAGTAATAATTAATAACATGTCGAAGTAATTACCGAGACATGGAATATTACTCCAAATGATGAAGGATCACCGTTAATTACTTCTGAATATACATGTTAATCGTGTACCGTAGGAAGAATATTCTTAAAAATCAAAAATGCCGACAGACAAATATTATTAAAAATTAATCGGAACGTAATTATCCGGTTTAGCTACGGCGAAATATTTCTGTATTATATGCGCGGTCGCTTTGAAAATAAATCTTACGTGCACTTCTAGTGTCATCGTAGCTGCGTTTAGCCAATCAAACACAATAGGATTTCGACAAAGGCTCGGAAATTTTCAATTCCAGTATTTTCATCATTAATAGCGCATGCATAAAAAATTCAAATTGAAATATGTACTTAATAATTACGCAACTTATAAAGTTGCAACATTTGCATTAATACGTGCATCTTTTATTTTATTAATTGACGAAAAAAAAAAAATAAATAAATAAATAAACAAACCATTTCTTCTTTAGATTGCTTTTGATCGGGAAAAGCTTTCGGTTTCGTCATAAAAAAAATGAGGAAAAAAATGGAAAAAAAATGAAAAAAAAATCTATCTTAGACAGTTTAGATAACTAATAATATTAACAACAGTAGCGATTTTTTTTCAAAAATCGCTTTTTCTAGCTAAACATACTTGAAATAAAAGAAAAGGAAGTAAATGCAGTTTCGAATTTCAAGCAACCGCGGATTTCAGTGTTCTAGGCTCCGCTAAGTGCTACTTCTGCTGCCTTTGCGCCCGAAAACGTAAAATTCACATTTAAAATGTGTGCGAAAAAGAAAAAAAAAACGAGACGCGATAAAAAATGGCGATGGTGAAAAAAGGCCGCTAAACAAGACTAGCGTTTCTAAAGTTGTTGTTACGGCAAACATTTATCATTCTTGCTTTTATTAACTGCTATAAAAATCCGCAAATAATGTTTCTTGGCGCGTTTGGGTCTCAAGCAGAAGGGTATATTATATCAATTTTATAAAATATGTACGTACTCTAGCGTGCTGCATAAATTCTGAACCAACTCGAACCCAACGCAAACACATCAATATAAAACTGACCTCATCCGGAACATGCAAGCCGCACCATTTCGAGGCAGCGTGTCGACCAGTTTATTCGTTAGAGCGCGAACTCGGCCTTTCAGATGCACAGAAAACAATGTTCCATATTTGTACGTCGACGCTCTATTTCCATTTTTATTTAATTTTCGTTTCTATTTGCTTAAACACCAGCTACAGCTGCTATCCATTTATTCTCATCTCATCTGCTGTTCGAAACATTTCCTCGCCATTTTTCAAACTCTTCCAACTGTTTCCGCTGCTTAATTCCTCTTCCTCATGCGCGCTTTATCCCCCCTATACCAGCCGATATGAAAATTTCTTCTGCTTCGCGAGCCAACCTATTACGATATGTCGTCAACGAGTTACTGTCTTCCCTTAGACACCTCTCATTTTATTACGAAACAAGATAAATCGCATTAATGTTTTCTCCATTTATAATCAGGGTTAACGAGAAAATCGTATTAATAGTTTTTATTCGATTTTTAACTTCTGCGCCTTGAAATAATTATACCCGTTTACGATAATATAGTTTTGCGCTTATGATAATATAGTTTTGCGCTTACGATAATATAGTTTTGCGCTTACGATAATATAGTTTTGCGCTTACGATAATATAGTTTTGCGCTGTGAGTAGATGAAACGCGTTCACTCCTATCATCTCTGTGTCGATTTTCCGCGATTTTGCCTTTCCCTTATATCTTGTTGAAAAGCGTCTTTTTCCGATGTCCTTTTAACAGTTTGGAAAACATCACCAATGGTTCAGACTGGATTTAAATTTCTTCCGGAATTTAAAACGATCCGCGCACGCATGCGTGTGTATGGGAATACAAAATCCGCGAGTCGATTTCTTACAATTCGGTTGGTTACGGATTGCCTCAAAAAAAAAAAAAAATCATAGAAAATTAAGGGTCCTGTTGAGTTTAAAAGATTATTAAAGTTCAATCGAACTTGATTCTTCGACAGATTGCAAAATTTGTATTTATGTTATTGACTCTGTAGTCAGACTTTGTGCGATTCAACATCAGTGGTGACTACCAGCATAATTAGCAGAAAACCTCTTTAACGATGATTAGGTGATTGGCAAACGTAATCCATTCCGTAAGCCGTCCGGACTCGGATTTAAATTTAAATGAATTGTAAACGATGAGGAAAAGTACAAAAAAAAAAGAAAAAAAAAAAAGAATTTATATTTACAAAACAGTAAAGTATCAAAAACATCGATTAGCCTTTAAAGAGGTTATTTCAAAAACAGAGGAATGGAAAATCGAGAAGGATAAAAAACACACGACGAATAAGTAGGAAGGTGCAAGAAGTATCGTAATTAGGAATAGCAGAATAAATTAGCCGAAAATAAATAAATAAACAGGAAAACAAAACTAAGGCAAATAATGTATAAAAATTGAAAACAAAGCGAAAACGAATGTATACACGTTCGCTGTTAACAGAACAATATGTAACTGTCAAATGATTGGATTACGTAAAGTGTATAATTATAGACTGATACGGACTTCATTATTTCGGGTTAAAGTGTAGTTCTACTAGTTTTAGCAAAGTTCAGTGGAGGTAATAGCCAGGCGGTAGATCTGAGCGGGTCTCAAAAAGTAATTTTTCCAAAACCGCGATGATGGTGCGTAGTGGTAGCGCGACTTGTTCTGCACAACCAGAACAGTAAACCATGCACACGCATGTTGGCGCGTTGGCACGGAATATCACACTGGCGATCGGATGATAAGAATTTTATCTTAGTCCTTAGATAATCTGCGTAACACATGGGTCGGTTGATTAACACGCTTTAGTAGTCGCCCCTGTGGTAAGCAGAAACGTAGTGCGTAAATTTTAATCGAACTTCGTACAAATTTCAAAATTTTATTATTGGAACACCCGGTTTTTTCTACGTTGAATTTGAAGTTGTAATATTAAAAAAAAAAAAAAAAAATGTCAAGACAACGTGAGACGTGTTTCGCGTAAAGTCGTATTTTATGTGTTACTGAAGTGTTGTTCGTATTGTATTCAAATGATATATATATATATATATATATATATATATATATATATATATATATAACTCGTTAATCTCAGGCAGAGATAAGTCACCTGCACAATATCAAACTAAACTGATGAATCCGTTCGTTTTTGTATCTATTAACAACACTAACACATACCGCTATGATAATCATCTAAACTCAACTAACAATAAGATAACCGCGACATAACGCCGCGCGTTTCCTCAATAACTAACATCGCTAAAACGTAGATTGCAATACAGTTAACTACAATGTAACTTTCGCCGTTTCGTTGAATTTTGACCGGTTTGACTTCGATGGGTTCCATGAGAGTGGTGTTGTATTTTTAACGGATATGTTGGGCCTGGAATTTATCTGTATATTATGGCCGGGATATGATTGTTCTCCGCCAGGCCAGGGTGTAGAAGATATGCACGTGACTGAATATAGTTGCGATGAGATGAACGTTGTTATAAATCTATTGTCGACCATTTGCGATGTGAAAAATTGAAATGTATAGGTTCTCCGATAAGCAGTTTTGAATACCAAAGACTGGCTCGGTTTTAAATATGTCTCTCGAATGCATAAAATGAGAGGATTATACCTGTTGGTTAATATCTGCAGATCCTTGCAAACCAATTCTAGATTTTAAACACGCAACCGAAGAATAGGGCATAATGCTAAATTATCTACCAGTATTAAAAATAAACGACTACCTACAAGCAATCAAACCGATCGTCAAAGACGCAAAAAACATTATCGCTGCCTCTCACACGTTAGTAATAATAAAATTATAGTCTTTTTCGGCAAACAAAGACATCGTTAAATAGTCCACAGTTACGAGAGGATCAGAATTTGACAACACTTCATAAAAGCTCGCAAACTAAATTCATTTTCGAGGAAAATCATTCTCTCAAATGTAAAGCCCCAATCATCATCCCAAACACAGTCATAGAATAATGCCTAAAAAATAACTTCCATATTTCCCTGTTGCGTGTTCAACCGCAGGATGACGAATTCGGCCACATTATAAGCTGGCGACGGTAAGTTTAACGCCACCCCAAATAAAGTTAAAGAGCTATAAAACCAACAAAACCGTCGAACTCCTGTCCACGACGGTGTACACATTTTCATGCTGCTGAATCTGCCGGAACGAATTCAGCACTTAATGCTGGAAATGTTAAACAATTCTAGGCTAGAGATATATTTTTAGAGCGTTTTAAATTCGCGATAAATTAAATTAACTTTCCTTTTTTTTTTTTTTTTTTTTTTTTTGTTGTTTCCGAGTAAAACAATATAAAAATAAAATCAGGTTACAATATTAAGAAAAATGTGCTGAAAATAGTTCCATTATTACGCGGTATTATTTTCAGCTCCAAAAGCAGAAACTTTTAGTTAAAGAAGCACATTCTATATTTACGTAGTGGGGCGAACAAATTTTTAATATACGCGAAGAAAAATATAAATTACAATATCGAAAGCGACAAAAATCCAAGGTAATTAATGTAGACTGCACAGGAGAAAATGCGAATTGTCTTTCCTACCGATTTCGAGTCATGTCGGAATACGTAAAAGTGACGAAGTCGCAGCCTGTTCTACAATATATTCACCAGTTCCAGAGAAACTCTTCGACAATATATTTATGTGCAAACAAGAGTGGTCTGAATGGATGGCACAAAAGAACTTTCCTAAAAAGCGTTAAACTATCCACTGACCCCTGGTGGCCTTCTGATGGCATAAGCAGAAAAAAATACTCATCTGCGTTATATAATTATTTTTATACCAACAGCTCCCCTCCCCAACAAGCTGTCCCATATGGTAGGCTGTCAAATGAACACACCCTAACTGTGACACATCTCTAATTTATAACTACAAAAAGTTCACGCAACATCGGAACAACGCATAACACAGAGCTTCTTGTGCACAAGATTCATTCCGACACTCGTGGGCTTTAGTTAAAATGTTGGTGTTTGCCAAGGAAACCAGATTACATTGTACTCGTACGTGTACAATTCGCACAGCTCTCTATGTTCTCCTAAGGCAGTTGAAAGCAGAACAATAGACATATAATAAAAATACATACCATATATATATATATATCGAAAAAATTGTTTAACTTTTTTTAATGATTTATCTTTTTTTATTACTGTTGGTCGTTTTCTTTTCAAATTTCAACAACGTATTCAAGTTCAACAACCGATCTTTTTTTTACACATCAACTATAAACATTAACCAGCACAGTTTTTTTTGCCTTTTTTTCGTTTTTATTTCCTTTCTGTTCCAATTCCAATGTAAGCTCCTACTCGAACGAAACACCACTACCTAACTACAGCACGGTAGCTGGCCCAACAATCGATCTCTTACAGTCCTGTTGAGATTTTTTAATGTCCGATTTTATATGAAAGACTTCTAAAATCTTCACCCAAGCATTTAAACGATTCATTATGTGTCTATTTAGCGCTTCGTTTCTACATAAAATATAATTTATCCCTTCAATACCTCTTCTTGGTGGAAAGATAAAGATTATTCATGCAGAGTTTGTAGAAATAATGGAGGTTAAACTGAGAATGGAATTAGTGTCAAACATTATTCTATATTTGTCATAGATTAATTAAGAAAATACATCTATACGATTACATAGCGCTTGTTCAATAATATACGGACGAACGGTTTGTAATATTCACACCGTTACTTTTACTTGCATTTACATTTCACTAAACCGTATTTTAGTAATGTCTTGCGAATCACGAAGTTTAAATTTAAAATCGACGAATTTTATTTATTTGACTAATTTATCAAGCGTGCAACAGGTAGATTTACTTAATTAAAATATCCTTACATGCAGCGGCGTACTTTTAGGAGGTTTTAGGGTTCACCCGCCGCCCCCGTCAATTTTTAAGAGATTTGATCACAGAAAAATGATCAACTGCTCAGAGCGGTACAGTTTAGCGGGGTGGAATTATATTCATTAAACTTATTACGCAGTAATGGAATTGTTTTACATAGTGTGATACGGCTTATAATACTCGGTTATAAATGAAATACTTCACCTTTTTCATCCATGCTCAATTATATTTTATTTATAAAGTAACACCGCGTCGTTTGTTGTTTCCTTTTTTTTGCCTTTTTTTAATCACTTTAGAGCGATGGTAAAAATAGTGAAGTGCGAAATGTTTCTTTAACTTTCTTATAATAATTAACCAACAAATAAAGGTTTTATTTTTAAATTTGAAATTTTACCGGAAAGATTTAATCATATTTGTTTCATTTTTCATACCATCAGCAGCTTTTTAAGGGGTTATATCTGTTTGGAGCCCCCCCCCCCACCAAAAAAAAAGGCTTTTTTTCATTTTTTTTTTATGAGCTCGATTTTAAATAATCATAAACCATTGATATATGAATCGATTAAGCAACTCTTCAGGAATATTAAAAACATTTTTTTTATTGGTATAAATTTACAAAATGGCAGCTGTTGGTCAATAAACTAAAAACAACATTTAAAAAAGTATCTCCGCGGCACGCAGTAGAAATTCCTTGGATCATCATCTGGAAGCATAAACATTTTTTTTCATAAACTACATGAGTTTTGCTAGTGAGATACACACGATGTTAGTTATAGAACTTTTTTTCGCAAAATGGCGATTGTTTAAACAAAAAATTGCGTTTTCGACGAAAAAAATCGACTTAAATTGTTTATATTTTTTTTCTTCTTATTTTAAAATCGTGTGTACTTCACTAGATAATCGATTGAAGAAGCTACAGATTTCAAGTCAATCGGATGAGACCTCTTCGAGTTCTGCTGCGTGCCGATTTCGAAAACCTGGTTTCGAGGAAAACGCATTTAAAGTTGAAAAACGCTATAACTTTTCGTAATAATATGGTCGTCCATAATCATTTTTTTACCTCCACTCTGCTATCCCAGCACCGTATAATTGCGCGTCCAAACTCATATTCTGGTCCTCTAGCTTTTTTCTCGCCGATATAAGGTTGCCTCTAGCCGTTTTCTCAATCTCGGAAATGGAGCGTTCAGTGGCCTTGATACGATTGGCGTCCAGTTCTATAGTCGAACTAATGTAGACCCAACCGTTAGTGCATCTTAGATGGAACATAAGCCTGATAACCCCTCGTTGAAAGTGATGGCAGCGATATCAGTTGCTACATCAAGCACAGAGTCTGTACAAAGTAGTGAGTGCATAATGAGTTCACCCGTCAATTAACCTCGGCCTCCGAGGTCTTTGGTATTTTTTTTCATGTTACGAAGGCGAGTTCCTATTCTCTTTCGAACATGGCCAATACACTTTTTTTTTTAGCAACAGAAACATTTCCATACGGATTGGCGTCCGTAATTCCTTTATCGGTTTTCAAGTCCCCATCGTCAATGTAATTGACGTATTTCACATTATGAAGTGATTCGAAGCGCCGGAACATGTCAATGATGGCGTCGACCTCCATCTTGCCCGCTCAACCCTCATGATTTGCTTGGCAATGAAATTCATGGTCAGCAAAAACTTACTTCATATTTTGTAGAGTTCCTTCTTATTTCTTCCAATATTCACACACTTTGCAATACTTTGATTTGGCACAAACATCCAACACTTCACCAGTATACCAACCAATTAGCGTAACAAACCCGAAGGGAGAAGTAGTCAAAATTAATTTTTTTTTTTATAACGAAAAAGCGTTAAATGTCTTCTAGGCGACCTTCGCTCTCTTTCTCTTTCACTCTGTCTCTTCTATTATATGCGTGTGCGTGTGTGGGTGTACGTGCGAGTATCGAGATTCGAGCAGCAAGCATTGTGTGCGCGGCCAGCTGTACAACCTCAATTCTAAACACGTGTAAATTTAATTTAAACTTATTTTTTGTTTTTGTTTTAATTCATACGGGATTTATAATTATATTTCATATAATTTATAATTCACTATTTTATATTTAATTTATTAAATGAAATTTGTTGCTTTTAATCCTTACTTTACATTTTTACATTGAAAAGATGATAAAAAATAAAATATGCAAATTAGAGAGAGAGTTAAATGAAAGAGGATAGCGTTTTTTGGCATAACGAAAATACACTAATAGGATCGATAGAAATTTGCATATTAAATCACATTTAGAGTTGAAAAATTAGCGTAAGGAACTCCGTTCCTGACGGGGGTCCACTGACCGCACAATCTTTTTTCATGCTTGGACATTATTGATTATAAATCTGAAGATGTTTTAGCGTAATTTAAGCCAATAAAAAAAAAAGTGTAAAAAGAAAAAAAATTTCAAACAGATATGACCCCTTAATTCGCATGGGAGTGCATAGAAAAAATATTTACGAATTCTGGAAGTTAGTGCACACAATTCAATTTATTTAAAGTAGATTTTTATTGCAAAAAAAATAAAATAAAATAAAAAATTGAAAAGAAAACGAAAATTAAACGTAGTAATTTAGATTTTATTAGTTCCGTCATATCGGGCTATTAGTGTATCCTAAAAAAAAAAAAAAAAAACGCTACTAGATTTCAAAAAAACGTAACAATCGTCTTTTAATATTGTTGTTTTTTCGCTCAATTTTTTTGATTTTTTGAAACCTCCGCCGAAAAAGTGGTTCAGATACGCCACTGCTTGCATGTATTGTATACAAACAGCGAAGAATATAGACACTAGATTATTATTCCTTTGCGAACAAGTTGATTGAATCTCAGTTATAAATAAGATTCTAACACCCCTACACAGAGTTAACTTATGCGCGGAGCTATTTTATGAAATAAAAATTCAACGAATGATGCTTTGTCATTGTGTACTCACAAGAAACTTAAATTTTTGCGATTCGAATGCCGACTAATTCGAAAAAAATAAAATAATAATATTAATAATAAAAAAATCATTTTTTGGCGATTGAATAATGATACTTCGACGTTAAAAATGCGCTTAACAAAAGCGGACATGATATTTCTTCGACAGGATTGTGACACAGACTATGTCCTTATGTAAACATTTTATATTTAAAATTACCTAACATACTCTACTTGGAAATTATTTAAAAACCGATTAATGAAAATTTTTGTTCACAAACAAAAATGCTGTACATTCTTTTTGGTTTTTCACGTTGTAGTTCCCGATATATTCAGATTACTTGTGCCGATTAAGAACCCTCTATAACACCAACAATGTTTCTGCATTAGTGTAAAATTTTCGAAACTCCTACACGAAATCTGGCAACTCGCTTTTCGGATTAACATGAACTTCAAGCGTAAGTTGTTGCGTATTCAAAATGAGACAGGCTGGTTATAATGCATGCGATTCGGAATCGAGGAAAAAATTAATGGAAATTTCTATAAAACTTGGCAGGCAGTATAGAATATTGAAAGAGAATTAATACAAAATGTTACGCTCTTACAAAGTTTGTATAGAACTTTTTTTTTTGAATATGTGCAGATGAAATATGGTTTAAAAAATCTGTAGACTGCCGATAAACACTCTTTAGTATTATTTGCCTAACACTAGCCAAGGCGCACATAAAACGATTGTCTGCAGCAACGTAATTAGATAGAAAGGTAACGTTCAAGACAGACTACGACAAAATTCACAGAAATTCTTCTGCAACCGGTCGTAATGGTGGTTCGTATTGAAAAATATCAAATACAATTTTAAAATTAATTTTGTTCTACGAGCATAATACTTATTGTCAATTTTTGCTTAATTTTTCTTGGGAAATAACATCGAAAAATCATCGATACGGTTTTAAATATTTCGAAGAAATTCATAAAAAATAAATCTTACACTAAAAAAGATGATTCAAAGGAAATTTTCGGAGCATGCAGTCCTTATTTTTGGAAAGATGAAAATGGTTAAAGATGGTTTCATTCTATTTTATCGCCAGATAAATTAATTGTTGAGTTAGAAAAATCGAAAAAAAAAAATATCTGTTGACCGATTTTTATATCTTTGTAAAAAAAATTTAAGAACATTGTAAAAATAAAGCTAAAAGAGTGAATTGAAAAATTAAATAAAAATATTTCCGTATAAGATAAATTTAAATATCAAATTTTCGGGAAACAAATTACGTATATGTGTATATCCATGAGATATTTTTAGCGTATTCACTCTGGCTTCGGTAGCTAGTTGTAAAATATAGTATTTCTCTGAAATTAGTTCTAGAATCTGACTGAACGTTCGGCTGCGGCCAGGTAATCGACTTTGGCTATAATTATGCCGTAGGTTTAACGTATTTTGAAAAAAAATAAATAAAAATTATTTTGTTCGGAAAAATTGAAGAATATTTGAGAAATCATACTTAAAAAAAGTTCGCTCGCAGCTATTTCTTAAAAAAAAGTAGCTGCTAATAAGTATATAGTATCCGTTGTTGGTCCGACTAGCGTTTGAAGCGAGTTCAGTGTTTTTGGACCAATTTTTTTCTAATAAGAGGAGAGCCAATTTACGAAGTGAAAATATCGACAAAATTTTATTTTTAGCGTATACTATAAAATCATTTAACTTTAATTAATTATTAGCGATATTTTTTTATTCGTTGCTAATTTTTGTTTTTCCAATTTTTCCTTTGCGGTGGATATATATATATATATATTTTTTTTTTTTTTTTCATAATTTACAATACCGTATAAATAATATTTTAACATTTAAAAACAGAAATTTTCTTTTTTAATTTCAATTTTTCTTTTCCGTTTAAAAATGAAAGTATTTGAAAAGTACCACACGCTTAATTTGTACGTAGCAATTAAAATTTCAATTTCAGATTTTTTATAAAATTTGCCATTTAATAAAATATTACTAAACGTTTTTTTTTTTTTTTTGTTGTTTTTTTTTTTTTTTTTTTTTTTTTTTTTTTTTTTTTTTTTTTATACCCTATAACGGTATACCATAACTAGCGATGAGGGTATACAAAATATAATAAGATTACTGAACTTAAAACTAAATACTGATCATACAGAAAATTACATATTAATAAAGTTGGAATTGAGTAGTAACCATCGGGGAGCTTCGGTCTCACCCTCGATTGGACACTAACTAGTTCATCAACGATTAAAACAGAATAGCACCTTTATCCATTTGCGCGCTAAATAAAAAAGTGCCTAAGAGCATGAATTTTTTGATTTTTTTTCTTTTCGAAATTCGGTCAATTTTTGAATAAAATTTCTCGGGTAACACCATTTTGTTTTGTCTATTTACTTCGTCGGCAATATTTATTTTTTTATTTTTTTTTTAAATATAAAATAATAAATATTATTTTATATATTTCTTTGTAAATATCTTTTCGTTGATATTATCTTGTTTACCTTTATGTTAATGTTTATGTTAAAAAGGAAACTAAAGAATTAATTATTCTTTAACGTAATTTTTTTCCCCTTCTGCTCCTTCTTCTTCTTAATGATGAAGACGTTTTTTTTTTCTCACTTAACCGGAAAATCCTAATTACGTTCCGTGTAATTTTCTTTTACATATCTGTTAAACTATTTTAGCACATTTTTCAGACGACCAGTATTATATAGATCTATATAATGGGTTCAGTTTTGATAACTTTGTACAATGATTACTGAAATAAAATGAAGATAAATAATGCATGTAAAACAGAATTATCGAGGAAATTATAATAAATTTATATATATATATATATATGTATATATATATATATATATATATATATATTGGCGAACGTTTAAAAAATGTTCCAACATGCCTCTTCATATAATAAAGATATGCGACGATATTTGAAAATAATACTTTTTATGTTCTCCATTCCACTGGCGTCAGTTAATCAATATTGTGTTTTAAAAATTGTGTATTAAAAATTGTGTATTAAATACACTTGAAGCAATTTTTAATAACAAACTTTTCAGAGGGGCAAAATCTGCAGCTAGATAGGGCATGCCTTGTGGCCCCTAAGCGACCATGGATCCGATTATTTTGTACGGCAAAATTATTTATCGACAAAGGCGAAATAATATAAATTAATAGTGTTCGCGAGAAATAATTTAATATTTACCGGGTACGCGAAACGGCGTAACCGCAAACAGGAGAAACTCTTCGTACAGCATTATTAAATTCCGTCTCGGAACGTGTTGTGTGCGCTGCGAAGGCTGTATAAACTATAAAGAAAACGAACCAGATGCAAAACAATTACGAGAAAAGGGTACATAAGACGAAATGAGGGCGAAGTAGTTTTTATAAAATAAAACGGGCTTTATGCGGTCAAAGCAAACTTATAAATTTCCGTTTTCATCGTTGCGGAAGCTCTCCGTGAAAATTCCTTCAAAGGCGAAAAAAATGACCGACTTTTTCGCTATAAATAGATTCAAGCAGATTCAACAACATCGAAGAGAACTCTCAATATAAAAGCTAATCCAAATTGAATCTTCAGCAAATATCGGGCAGGCTGCTAGTATTTAGCAGTAGCGATAACCGCATTAATCACACACCAACGCAATACTTGGAAATTAAAAAGTCTATCATTTGTTGTTGGTAATGAAAATTTGTTTCAACCGCGTTCTATTTGAAATTTTCTTCTTTTCGTCGTCAGTCCACACTATTCGTAATGTCAATTTTTAACGGCTTCAAATAGTACAAGAGAGGAGATATTTTCAATATGAACTTCATTTTAATGGTTATACACCATGAGTACCGAAGTGCCTAAAAAAAGGAATTTTACCACTAAACTACATTCTCTAGAATAGATAAATCACACGCATACTCTGGAATTTTTATTTCCCCCAGAAAAGTGACGTGTAGCTTTGACTATACTAGTCGATTTTTTTTTTTTTTTTTTTCTAAGTACCGTATGGGCAACTACCGGAGCTATTGCGATACTATCACGGTAGGATTGATAAATGACGCGAAACAAACTAACTGCATGGAGAAATTAGAACGTGTCTGCGATATTCAAGGACGAGTTAGCCAGAGATGACTGCGGAGAAGACACTATGTGGAAATTAGAACGCTGAAGAACAACGGAAGGTCTCTCCAGAGCAGGTGTTTTATTGAGGGGCATTCGGCTCGCAATTTTATTTTTTATATATATATATATATATTTCACTGTTTGTTATTATTCACTAAAACTTCCTGCGGTTCAAAACGAATTCAATCACGTGTTATCCTTATACTTTCCTTCCCATACAATTATCTACACGGATGGTTCATAATTTTCTGATGTTGGCGTTGGGGCTGCGTTCATCATCCCCGCGCTTATCTATTCCGAATCCTTTCGATTGCCCTCCTTTTCCTCTATTTTTCTTGCCGAATCCATGGCTATCCTGCAGACAGTCATTTTTACATCCTCGACAAATTACATCTCTAGATTCCTCTTATCCTCGACTCTTTTTTTTTTTTTTTTTTTTTTTTTTTTTTGGGGCTTGTCAACCGGGAACCTTTATCCAGAAACAATTAGAATAGGAAGGAATCAATTATATTTTCATACGATATCAAATGTTGTTAGGAGAAAGGAACAAATAATAGGAACAATCTGTGGAGAGGAAAAAGATAGGACATAAGAGGGGCAAATGGAGTAGGGAGACCGAGTATCAATAAAGTGGAATTGGATGCAGAGCATTCAGCAGAAAGCAGAAAGAGATGAACACCTAATAAACACATGGTCCGGTGCGCAAACATGCTCTTCGTTTGAGTGGAGAATACGAAGAGGCAACTAACGAAAAACGAAAACGGGAGGAAGATAATAAAGTATGGCTTAAGAGCGCAAGCGAATAACGGAAACAACAACAGAACGACGAAGAGAAGGAAACAAAAAGAACCATAGGTTAACAGAAATACTAGGTTGGACAGACAGATGAAATTAACAATTTTATTAGAAAAAGAGGAAATGTAAATATCCGATACCATAATCTGAGATGAAAACTTTTACGCAGCGGAAAGAGATTAGACGATGGGACTTTTTTAAAGAAGAAGTGAGAAGAGGCAGCAACCCGAGTGCCAAAGAATCCGCCGCTTCATTACCGAAGATGCCCGAATGACTAGGAACCCACAGTAAATATCAATATAAATGCAAAGAAAAGAAGAAAGAACGTGGATAAGTGAGCGTATGCGGAGTATGATAAAATCACAGGAATGAACCGGTAGGGGAGAACGAATTAAAGGGCGGTCATGGAGTTAGATATAATCAAGAATTTAGAAGAAAGTTGATTGGAGGAAATGGAAATAATTGAACGTAGGATAGCCATCAATACACGTTTATGAATGTCGAACAGAAAGGAGGCAAGCGAAAAGATTCTGAAAAGCCAAAATCTGGGAGGATAAAAGAGGCACCGACAACATCCGGCTTCTTCGAACCATCTGTAAACACGGTCGTATGCGAGGAAAAATCAAAATTGATAAAACTGTGGAATTCCTGTCTAATTAGGGCGTATAGAAGAAACTTAGAGAGCGTAGGAACAGTAAACATATTTGGAGGATGGCAGAGATCGGCGAAATTAAAAGTGAAATAAGGAAGATTGACAAATTACGTAAGGACAAAACGAACTGAGCCGAAGAGAAATGAGAGATAGAATAGGAATTTTCCTAAGTACCTAAGCGTCAGTTCCTAGAAATGGAAAGATAGGAATGGATAAGAGTAGAGGACGTGAGTGGAAGATCGACGTTGACTGTGTGGTGTTAGAAAAATTGATTACTTTTAATATTAATCCGACATTCTACAACATATTTTTATAAGGCATTAGACTAAGACAGTTGTTCTACTGCAATAGTTTAAGGTTTAACAGCATAAATGACGATTTTAAAATCTACGATTAGGATAACTCAACATCAATGAAATACGAGGGGGAATAAATATAGAAGGAGAATGACATTAAGCGAAAATCGATATTGATTACCTTACGACTAATATTACACATAATAAGGTGAGTTACAATAGAAATCTTAATCGAAATAATAGCGATATCCATACTTATTGATACATAAAACTTAAAACTATTTAACAATTATAACATTTTTTTTTAAAAAGTAAGCGTATATAATTACTTACGAGTTTGAATTACGACTTATTTCAAAGTGCCAGAGAAAATCGTGAATTTTATAAGAATTTTACAATAGCTTAAAAATTTGACTTCTACAACTCTCTATATTGTATTGACTACATTAGCCATATACCCGCACTATCCAATGCTACTGTGTAGATATTGCTTTTAATTTCTTCATCGGAGATTGAACCATGAACGCCGAAATTTACACCATTACGAATAAAAAAGTTACTAAAGTCGGACAAATGTTCTAATTGATTAGCATCATCATTGTTTAAAGATAGAATAAAATTACTTGCGGTTTTTTCAAACTTGAAAACCACTTTGATTCGATACAAACTATTCTTCTAAAAATATAGTGCATCTGGAAATTGAGGAAAAAAATGTTTCAAGGTAATTTGTAAAACGGAAATTGTTTAGATTGTAAGATTACTATAGATGAATAATTAAGAATATTTGGAATGAATAAGGGTTGAAAAGAATCGGAAAAAATGTAAATGCTATTGTAACGTAGGCGTAGAGTTGTTACCGTCTCTTATTATTGTCAATCAAGTTACTATTGTTATTTACTGATAATATTGTTCAGATGGTAATCAAATTCCGAAAACCGCCTTCAAGGTCATATATGTAAGCAGGCTTCTTTTATATCGCAATAAGACGAATGTAGAAAGATGTAAAATCGATAAGGACATCTTATATCTGATGTAACGTGAAAATTCAATGAACACTGGTAAAAAGGTCGTTCAAACTGGTTCATCGGGAAACATGAGGATAAGCCAGATCAAATTAAAATCAGTTTGATCAAATATATATATGTATATATTATTACGATAAAATGATATAATGAAAAACAGATGGAGACAATGATAGTAATAATAAAATAGGTAATAACAATAATAGTTAATACAATAGTAAAATTAATAAAAAATCACCGGTAGAAACGATGTAATCAGTTGGAACCTTTAATTGGAAAAATGAAACAATCCGGCAACGATAATTTCATTATCGTATAGCAGGAACCCCGCGGCATTCAGGTTTCTCGCAGCTTCCCTGACGTTAGATTAAACATTAACATATGTAGAAGATAGTCTCAATTATCATCACATTAATCCGTAAAGAATGAAAAATTGTGAAAAAATTTCAATTTATACGTTATTACATTAATTTTAAAATTTTGATGTAAGTAATTAATCAACTGAAAATCTCATCAATAAGAACGGTTTGCAGGATTCACAGAAGTGTTTCGAACTGAGAAACGAACAAGTTCCCGGCAACTATTACCGGAGCTTTTCTTTTTTTACGTATAATTTTATTATACAAACAGTTATTTAATTTTATTCCGATTTTATCGTCTTCAATTAATTTTTTTAATAAGCATCGAAGTGCAGTATGTTGCTGTGGTTAACGTTGGTGCTGGTATTGCTTCTTCTTCATGGTGAAAGAGCGTATAATGTTTTCCATCGCACTTTTTACACAAGTCGACACTCGTAAAATACACAATTTTAACGCAATTATACGGTCCTGATGATCGCGAACAACTAAACCAACTAACTCTAGTGATGTGTAGTTCGTGAACGAAATGATTGATAGAACTGATTCATGAAAAAAGAACTGAAAGAACTGATTTACAAAACTTAAAAGAACTGGTTCTGTATGAACTATGTCGGCTGAAACGCGAATGAACAGAATGAGCCGGTGCAAATAGGCCGGACGGACAAAATAAAAATGATTACAAAAATCACGCTTTTATCTCATTCGATTCGGAAAATATAGTCCGGACAGACAAAATAAAAACGATTACACAGTCGCTTAGTATAGTAAGATTTGTTTACATGTAGATCTAAAAAATTTTCGAAAACAATCAATTCTTTGAAAACCGGATCTTTGAATCAGTTCTTTATAGTGAACTGATCCGCAAAAAGAACTGTACATCACTAACTAACTCGTCACACCGATGATACAACGCGTGTTTTCAACGACACAACGCGCACAATAAATTCGATACGGTGATGACCGATTGGGACGAAACGTAAAATCGGCTTTGATAGAACTGGTGCTAATGGAAAATGTTGTGTCTTCTGTTAGCTGGCACTTGATGTTCGAGAAATTCCGAGCAGAGTGAGTTCTGGTCTCCAGAACGTTTCTCGGTAATCTTCTTGGTACACATGCAACCACCTTCATGACGATAAGTTGAATCAGAAACGAATCGCTGAAATCAAATTACGTTAGTCCTATCGTATATTCAATGTCTTGATGTGACGATTAACGATGTTTAGCAGTTCGCGTGATTCTCTTCGCTTCGTGATCGCAGGAGCGTTGATAATGTTTCGAAGTTGAGCAATGATGCATTTGTTCTCGTACGTGCAGTCCAAAAAATTCCAGACAACGCAATAATTTTTTTTGGAGACGAATAGTACAGAGTCTACCCTTTAGAATAAGTTGTTAATTCTTTGGCAAACCTCGTCCAGCAAATTAGCAACATTTCCGAGGGACTTGGTAAACTGTAAACCTCGCAGCAGGTTTCACAGCACTCAACGAGTAACAAAAATACTCGTAAATATAGAAAGAAAAAATTACGGATTCTGTACTTGGAATTATAACATGGAATGCTAATGGCCTTAAGGACCGCCTTAAGGAGCTCGAGATTTTTCTAAATTAGAACAAAGAGTCGATATCGCCCTCAACTCAGAAACACATTTTATTACAAAAAACTGCCCTGAAATACATGGGTACATGATTTATCATACTCCTCATCCTGATGGAGGAGAACATGGTGGGTCAGCAGTGATTATAAAGCAGAATGTAAGCCACTACCCTGTGGTTACATTTGCTAATTAAGTGATCAGAGAAGCCGCTAAAATCGCGACTCCACTTTTTAAAATAAACACAAAACAAAATATATCGTACCCCCTCGAAGTCTCAAAATTTCCCAGAGAACAAAAGCTCATCGTATTTGGCATGGCACACGTAACCTCAGCATAAAACTATCTTCAACCGCATTTTAGTCGACAACTCAGCGAGCCAATAAAAGCAATTCAAAATAAGACGTTTGAATCCTATTTAAAACACCTCAGTCCTACCGCCGACAAGAAAGGCAACTCGCAGACTAAAACGACCAGTTGTCAGAATCCCACCCTTACAGGATACAAAAGGCTGTTGAGGAAGACGTGATGAAGATATAGCTGAACTGTTCGCATATCATCTATCAGGCATTTTTCAATCGTATAATATACAGTCTGATATGGAGTCATCAATTATACTAATATTACTTACCGTGAAGATCAACAGCTCCTTCACTCCTCGCCAAGTGGCGAGCGAAATCGGAACATGGATCCGAAAAAAGCAGCAGGCATTGATGTAATTTTGAGCTAGAGTATTGAAAGAACTTAACAAAGGAAAGACATTGTCACGCTGACATATATTTTCAACGCGTGTATGCGACTAAAACATGTTGTACCTGTATGTTTTAAAACAGCTCAAACGATTACCGAAAAAGTTAGGCAAGCCGGAACAGGAAATTACATCTTACCGTCCGATATTATTATTACCGACAATTTTCAAACTTTTAAAACGTGTATTACCATTAGTTGCAGACGAGCTTCCGTTTCATCAATTTGGTTTTAGGAGACTGCATTCTACAATTGATCAAGTGCATCGCGTTGTTTGAACATAAGAAATACTGTGCCGCTGTGTTTCTTGATGTCGCCCAAACGGTTAACAGTTTGGCATCAAGGATTTAATTACAAGCTGAGCAGATTAGTGTCAGGCAATCTTTGTCAACTGCTGTAATATCTGGACCATTGATAATTTCGTGTAACATATCAGAAAGTACGAAATTTCTACTGTATACAGGCAGTCGTACCACAGGGGAGTGTTCTAGATCATTTCTGTATCTGCTGTATACAAAAGAAGATTTGCCAGTGGATCGAAAACTACAACAATGCAACATTTGCAGATGATCTAGCGATACTTGCAGTCAACGATAGTCAGCTTACAGCAATGACTAAACTGCAGCACAGACTGCTCTCGATCGCACTTACAAATGGGCGTTATTAACCTGAATCACGTCATTTTTACATATCGACACACCGATTCACAGCATCGTGTATACCTTGACAACCAACTTATTCCACATGCAGGATCCGCTAAATACGTATGCACTTGGATAAGCGTTTGAGATGGGAAATGCATGTTAGGACAAAGATTAAACAAATAAACTTAAAGACAAAAGAACTGTATCGGCTTATCGGTTCTAATTTGTTTCAATGTCAAATTTTTATTCTATCGAAATAAGTTATGTTTTTTATATATTTTTTTCATGGCCCGATCCAAAATTATTTTAAAAAACCAGCTTGTAAAATTGCGCTAAATGGTGGTCCATTTCTACTAATAAGGTGCATTCGGAGACATGATGAGAAATATACAAAACTGGGAATAGCAAAAATTACGCCGACTACAAAGTTATTTATCTGTGTGATATAGAAAAGTGACATTTACTTCAACAATTATGAATTTAAGTAAAAAACATTGTGCATACACCATATTTTCGTATTTTCAATGATAATTTCTTTACTTCAGGCGGACCTTATACCTGAAAAATGTATACTGTTGCAGGTGGTTTATTTTCGTAATTCCGTCAATTATAAGTCGATTACGTTAATTATGAAGTAGATGAAATCATCTACGTGATGATAGGGTTTACTCGAGTTAGATGAAGAAAGTTGAAGGTAAGAAAAAATAAATAAAAATCACTATCATTAACCAAAATACAAATAAATAAAACGGAACGAAATTAATCGTCATAAAAATTTAAATACAACTACGTATTTTTATAAGTTACACTGTTCTATTTATTCAATCACACACCGAGCGCTTCGGTATTATTTTTCTACGAATACACTGCTGTACTTTTTTGATTGATCGCAATGATGACGTACTTGTGTTTTTGAGTTTATGCACAGGAAAATGACAAAATTTTTAATTTAAAACCATATATGGTTTCCTTTTGAACCGTAACAACTTTTTCAGTATCGGTTCATTTTCTGTTCCTGCTAAAAATAAAATAAATCAGTTTCAACCTCATTTCAAGCAGCATATAAATATAGAGTAGTAGAAAATGAAACCGCATAATCCTTTCATCTTTCGAAAAAGAAAAAAAAAAAAAAAGAAAAAAGAAAAAGAGGAATACATTCAAAAAAATAAATTTGCAATTTCTTCAAAAACCAACAGTGTAAGTAGCAACAACAATTTTTACGCACTCAAAATTTACGTATTCTGCATAGGCGTATGCGCGAATATACAGAAGCCTTAAAATGAACAGATATTCATTTTCGTGCTCTGGATCATAACGATTGAAAAGTAACAAGGAAATAAGAAATCGGAAATTTTACAGCTTACTCCGAAAAAAGCTGTTCACTAAATTTTCTACTCTTCTAACGACGTACGTTATAAAAGAACCTTGGTTGTAGATTTTTCGTTCCTTCCAGCTGTCCTTATTCGATGAATTTCAGCGCAACCGTAACCGGCTTTATCTTAAATATTTAAGCCGTCAAGTTTATGCACTAGCTTTCTCATTCGCAGTTTGTAATTTTGTTAATTCCCGTTTTACAGCCAATGTTATTTAATTCTGATATAATGGAACGGATTAGAAATCTTTTGATTTGTCGGATTCTGTAAAATTTCATTCATATTCCCCTATAGCGTACAAATTTCCAGTGAATAACAGAAAACAATATATTTTTTTCCACCGTGTTTTTTTTTAGTCAAATCAAATCAAAATCAAAATAGCTTTATTGAGAAAATTATGCACGATTAAGATATTACATGAAATTAATTATTTATTAGTAAAATTTCCTCGGCCCATGAAGAGCAAAGATATTAACCGTTCCCATTCTGATCTATTAACTGCTATTTTTTCAAAGTTATTATTATTTAAAAATTGGTTTATTTCGTCTTTCCATCTACCTTTTTGATGACCTCGTTTACGTCTGTAATGTGAAAGATACCAAAAAGTGGACTTATATGTCCAACGGTCGTCTCTTATTCTTATTACATAGCCCATTCCCATTTTCTCCTTCTAACATAGTTCACCACGTCAATATTGTTACCTAAAAGCCGTTTTATTTCTTTTATTCTTATTCGATCTCTTATCTCCTTATATTATTAAGCATTGATCTTTCTAGTGTGTTTTGCGTTACCCTTAGTTTATTTATAATTTTTGTGTTCAATGTCCAAGTTAGGCACCCATAAGTTAAAACAGGTAGAGTATGCACATGTTAAAAATTTGACTTTTATGATCATTACTGAAAGGTCCTTTGAATATTATTCTTTTTAGCGACCAATACTTATTCCACGTCTTAGTAATTCTCGTGTTTATTTCTTTTTGTTTTTTTTTTTTTTTTTTTTTAGTATTCCATTCTATCTTTAAATATAGTTCTTTTAGTGAAGTTTATGTGATACGGCAATTCACCGGCTAAAAGTTTACGTCTGTACCCAAACGAAACAAGAAATTCTCAAAGTTACGATTGGTAATTATAACGTGTGTCATTTCTGCATTCACTATATCATATATAAAACGTAAAAAAACGCACCATAAAACAGACAGTTTTTAACGTTTATAAGATAGAATTTCTGTTTTGGTGCGTTGCTTCATGTTTTATATATGTTATAAGAAATGCTCTGTGTAAAAGAGAATCTTTTTCTAATCAAAACAACAAGATATCCATACTTAAAGATCAAAATTGTAGCAACCGAAGCACAAACTATAGTCCTCGATGACATTGACGGTGTACGTATACTATTTTGTATGCCACCGCAGTTATATTATAACTCAGATGTTGAATAAAATACCCAAAGAAATAATAGAGAAGGAAAAAATAGGGGAAAGAAAAAGGAAAATAAAGGAACGGCTTCAGGAAGAAGAAAATATAAAAAAGAATAATAAACATAAAATAAAAAGACAAAGCGCAACAAAAAAAAACAAAAAAAAAAAACTTTGAATATAGAAAATAGAAATAGATTAATAATTATTGATAAGTAAAATAGAGGTAGATTAAGTAAATATTACACGATCATGTATATGTATAAGTTAATTTAAGATGGTAAAATGTCAAATAGGAGATAATTCGTCGACAAGCGTTTTAGCTTGACGAAAATTTCTGTATGTAAAAAATTATAAATACATATTTTTCAAAAAAAAAAAAAAAAAAAAAAAAAAGAGAAAAAAGTTAGGAAAAGTTGGTCCTAAAAAAATATGATATTTACGAGAATAATCGCAAACAATCGCATCTCTATTTACGTAACTACCATGGAATCTGCAGACACCCCCGCTAACACACATGAAACAGCGGAAAATTCAAAACAAAAAAACATACACGTAACAAGAGGCTTGTCTTCCGAAAAACGTCCCACCTATAGTTCAAAACGGTGTTCCCCAGGGGGAAAATATTTAAAAAATGCAATATTAATCCAACCCATTCAATATCACGATGTGACACCTTATTCCATAGTTTTCCCATTTTTCGGCCACGTGCTCTCCCGAAACAAAGATTACATTAATCGAGAGAGAGAAGAGCGGCCTTCAACCATAGCACTATATGTTGATTTCCTAGCGACCAAATTCATGCGTATGTTCGTTTCCGAGAACGTAGCTAGAGACAGATGCGTTACTCGAGAGCCGCCAACTCGTAAAAGTTGCCCAATAATTTCTTTTGTATATCGAGATAACGCGGGTTATTTTTGATAGCCATTGCAGAAAGAAAGTCCGTTTTCGGATTTTGAGCGTTGCACTGGAGATACAACTGCATTTTCAAAACAGAACCACAGTCATGTAATCGAACTGCACATAGACACCTACTCCACTTCATAGGCGTAGATAGCGTATGCGAATAACTATAGTTAGGGAAGAGATAGATTTCTTCTGAGTTTGACACGTTACTGATTAAAGATGAGAGTAGATGCGAGTCAGAGTAGCAACAATCGGCGCATCATTCTAAGGGATTTCGTTAGAATGTGTTATGTAAGGTCTCTATACGCCAGTTAATTCCCTGTTCCTCGTGAAACACGAAAAACCGGAAGAAGGATATTAATGGAATTACGGGAGATTTTTTCGAGGATTCAGATTATCTAGGTCAGGGTTTCCCAAACTTTTTTTCGTCGAGCCTCCCCGAATTATAAATAACATTTTTATGCCCCCCCTTAATTTTTTCATTAAAAAAAAAAAAACTCACATGGTTTTAATGACACTTATTTATTTTAATTCTAAGTTGTAAAAAATAAACTTTAACCAAATTACAAACGTTTTTTATCGAAATAATTTATTATAATTTAAATGCTAATGTGAGATACTTGAGCTTGCATGCTCTGCACCAGTTGATTAATTCTAGGTTCAGTTTTTGCCAGGTTTCGACATCGACTTGTCTAGTTACGGATGAGCTATAAGTTTATGCCGCTTATCTGGTGTATGTTCCGCATGCACTTTCTATCGGTGACAGTATCGGTGTTATCAAATTTAGATAACTGTACCGATTTGCTGATTAGATAACGTGCTGGAGGAAATATCATGCTAATCACCGTTTAAAATCAAAACTAAAAGAAAACAAACTCACATAGATAAAACTTTCCAATAGCAACTGCAAGAAGACTCAGACAGCAAACGATTAAGGTTTAAAAATAGCACACTATTTAACGAGTCATCGCTATACACTCTACCCCGTAAACACAGAATTCAGTAAAAATCCTTAAACCAGTACTTGTAGCTCTCCCAAATCCCTCTGACGTTCTTGACCGGAGAAATGGCTACATATGAACAACGTATTAAATTTCCATTCTGTTAAATTGCACGTTTATTTAATATACGCGATATATGTTAAAGATACCCGTGTGATAATAATTTAGCTTTTCGCCCAGATTCCAGATTTCCATCTCGCTGGCAAATATTAAATAACAGTTCACTGTAAACCGTAATTGACGAGACTTCGCCCCATTGATTCAAAAAAAGGCTTCATGCGACGTGGTTTATTCTTTGTTCGTAAATATACACACAGATGTACAAGAATACCTCATACACTAATGTGTCCGACATATAAAAATACACCGAAAAATAAATTAATTACATACGAAACGCGTAACAACATGAACTTAAATCTGAAAAGTATCTAGCGCTCGACTATATATCGCGTCAAGCACTAACGGCGCTTATTCGGTTCGCCGTAATTAGATTTTATTCTCCTAAAGAAGCCTATTATATGATAATGTCTTTTTCTTCACCGCCTCATCTGAGGCAGAATATTCAACTTTCTAACCCGCTTGCTGTATATAATGCACAGGTCGGATCATTGTCGCAGAGCCGTAGTCACCAGCAACCCCCTCAGTCGGTGTCAACGTTGCTGTAGGTACAGTAATAAATCACAGTCAACAGGTAAGAACAAAAAACAACAAATTTCCAAACACGAAACTACGCACAATAACCACTATAATTATGCGCTTTGTCACACGGTCTCAAACACATCTCGAGCACGAATATTAATTTAGATAACAATTATTCACGCTCTTCGATCTGTGATTTTAGCAATAATAAATACAATCGTAATCACCGGTTCCGCTACCAAAAAAAGAACTTAGACACAGATAATTTCGTCCAAAGCTAACTTTTACCGACAGAATCAAACCAAACGAAATAGAAAGATATTCCCGTCAATAACTTTACCAGTGAAACGTGATTAAGTAGCAATATTTTCTCTGCTGTTCGTCCCCCGAATAGCAATAAACTGTAACGCTCCAGTTTCACGCGCGTTTCCCAGTAAAAATATTTTCGCGATATTTCACAGTAAATCTGGTGGACGACGAATTCGGACGCGCAGTTATTTTCAGTGAGCCACGAACTAATAAACCGTCATAACATATTTTGGATTATAAATACAAAATAAATAAACTCCTGTTAACAAACAAAAATATTTATAAATATAAATTTATATTTAAGTAAATTAAAAGAAATACCCGAATTTAAGGAAATGTCTTCGGGCATTATCATCAGCTATTAACACAGAGTACACCTAAATTGAATAGAACGCAAGTGTACTCTGTGCTGTTAGCTGATGATAGTGCCCGAAGACATTTCCTTAAATTCGGCTATTTATTTCATTTTACTTAAATATAAATTTATATTTATAAATATTTTCGTTTATTAATAAGACAAGTTTATTTTATTTTATGTTTATAAATATTAACAAACCGGTTAAGGATTTATCTACATGCTCCCGATTCATTTCTACGAGCACATGATAATTACGAATGCGGAATCTTTACACAGCTTAATAATATATATCCATTTATATATTTATAAATATATACATACACAGTGTGTCGGGAAAGTTCCTGAACTTTTGAAATAAATGAAGTACAATTGGATGTAAAGTAATTTACCCAAATTACCTTCCCGAAGTATACACAGGTATTCGAGCGCTTGTACAGCGATACGAAGCTTCTCTGGTACTCTTCTGAAGTAATCAAAAAGTTTCAATGGCGGCTACACGGCTTTAAAAAATCGTCCTTTCAGGTGCATTTTAAGCTTCGGGAAAAAGTCGGTAGTTGCCAAATCACGTGAATAGGGGGCGTGATTGATTCGTGGGGTTTGATTTTTAGCGAGATAACGCTTGACAATGTTCACCGAATTCGTGGGCACATTGTCATCCAACAGACTCCACGATCCACGTTTCTTGTACTCGGGCCGTACGCGCTGAATCCGACGCTTGAAACGTTTTAGGACCTCGACGTATTAGGCAGCGTTCACTGTTTGATTTCGAGGCAGGTATTCGTGATAAATTAACCCTTTAAGCGATGAGCATGGTTTTCACCTTGGATTTTTGTTGGCGTACTTTCTGAGACGTCCTTGAACCGCTTATACCACAGGTAAACAGTCGTACGTGATACTACACCTGCACTGAAACCATCATCGCGATCAATTTTCGCGTTTCCGAATATCTTTGTTTAAGTCTAGCGCAGAATTTAATCGCGGAACGAATTTCTCTTTTTTTCATCCATTTTCAGATTTGCACCTGCGACCCAAAAACACACCTTCACTAAAATACACGTGTCTAACTCGCAAACCAATCAACCGAAACTGCTGAAATTTTATACACACACTCTAGAAGGATCTAGCAATACAGTAAGGGTGTTGTTTAATAGATCGCGTCACTTGTATGTCTGCTAGAAAATAAGTTCGGCAACTTTTCCAATACACCGTATATATATATATATATGTATAACTCGGCCATTTTGGCCTCGGAAGGGGCCGTGACCCTTGACTCCTCTTGCTTTCATTTCTGTTTCTTTCTCTTCTATACTTTGTATAAAATGATCAAAATTTACAACGTAATTCTTACCGGCATCAACATACAAAAAAAAATAACATAACCACAAAAGTCCTATTCTAACATTTACCTTTCATTATATAAAATTAAGACATTTTTTCGTTACATTTTTCGTTACATCAAATTGTGACAGTTTTAAAATAACAATCACAAAAATCCTATAAAATATAACAAACGTTACATAAAATTGAGACAGTTTTTTGGGACATTCTTGCTCATGGGGGAGGGAGAGCCTAAGACTTACGTTGTAATTATTATATATATGTATATATTAATGTCTATGCCATTTTTACGTCAGGGGTCATCAGGAAAAGTGTCCTGTCACGAAATTTGTTCCATATATAAGACTTTAATGCGATATTAGTGCTCCTAAATCCCCTGGTGGTGAAAATTGGAACTTATCAGGAAAACTGTCCTGTCGTAAAAATTAATAAAACGGTTCTAATGCAATATTAGCACTTCTACATCCCCTGGTGGTGAACATTGGAACTGAAAGACTTTTTTCTGTCGAACGGTGTAGCCAATGAAAAAGTTTACTCTTCTATAAGAATTATAGAAGAACTAGACCTGAGGGTGAAGGGGGCTTGTCCCATTCCGAGGTCCGAAGGGGCGAGTTTATATATATATATATATATATATATATAAATAAACTCGGTCATTTTGGCCTCGCAAGGGCTGTGCTCCTTAACCCCTCTTACTTTCATTTCTGTCTCTTTCTCTTCTATACTTCGTATAAAATGATCAAAATTTACAACGTAATTCTTACCGGCATCAACACACAAAAAAAAATAACATAACCACAAAAGTCCTATTCTAACATTTACCTTTCATTATATAAAATTAAGACATTTTTTCGTTACATTTTTCTTTACAATATATCATTACATAAAATTGTGACATTTTTTAAATAACAATAACAAAAATCCTATAAAATATAACAAACGTTACATAAAATTGGGACATTTTTCTGGGACATTTTTTTGGGACATTTAGCGTTACATAAAATTGGGACATTTTTCTGGGACATTTTTTGGGACATTTTGCGTTACATAAAATTGGGACATTTTTTCGAATGGGGGTAGCCTAAGAATTACGTTGTAATTAATATATATATATAGTAAGGGCTCATTTAATTTTCATTTATGGAAATCATTCCTATTATTATTGCGATATTGTTTCTCTGTTTCCTTCTTTTTCTTTGCTGATATCATCACCGCACAAATGTGGTTTTTATTACTTTTTTTATTGAATAGATAAATTTTTGTAATTAGTTTAAAAAATTAATAAATAATTTTTCTGCGTTTGAAATATAAGAATATGAAATCGATGGGTTGAATTTTCGACGTCCAAAAAAAAAAAAAAAAATGAACAGTTTTTGTCAGCTCCCTGCGATTGTTTCTATCACCGATTACCAAAGTCGCGTAGAACGATTGAATTGTATGGCACTAACTGCAGGCGGATAATAAAAAAAATTCTTATAATTTTAAGTTTCATACTAAATGAATACGCTTATAATAATAAATCTGTAGTTTAAGAATCTAGTAATATATAATTTAATCAAAGAAAAAAATTTTTTTTCACGTGTTTTTTTCTGCGGTAAAACAAAAAAATTGTTTATATTCCTCCATTCTACAATCACGAAAAACTATTTTGCATTAATATGTATGCACATACATATATATTATGTAATAATTTAATAATTTCTGTCGCCGCCTAGGATTGAACTTAAGACTTCTTTAACGGAAGCTGAGAGCTCTAGCAACTAGGATATCGTGACGGCATTACAATAATTAAATTAAATTAATCACTAATACTCACATGGGAGATAATAGCAAACCAGCACGTATACCACCATATGCGCTCTAGTTGATGGTAGGCAGACCACACGGGATTGCGTTTATATCGCGATAACAAGCGATTAAAATCAAGTTCATGTGTAGTCTTGCTTTACACTAGCGTTACATATTAACAATTGCCATGTTATCCTAATTCCTTTCTCTTCTCCTCCTTGTACATCTATCTCAGCTTGCGTAAGCACCAGTAATAAGGTAGTCGTTTGACTTGGTTTAACCTTGCCACTGAATCACTCATCGTTATAGCTATATAGGCAGCATAGGAGCTGCGAAGCATCAGCTCCTACGTTCCAATTTGTGTATTGTATTCTTTTTGTTCCTATTAAGTCCACAGGGATGCCACCACGATCTCTAACTTATCGCAGATATTTTTAACGATTACTATTATTATAGTAATTATTATTATTGTTATTGGTTTATTATTATCATTGATTTATTAAAGAAATTGATTTTTAGAAAATATATATTAAATTTGTTCCACACCGATATTGCTGGAACGGCCGACCGCTGAAAATATTACACAATTATAAATACGACCGAATATACACAAAACGAAATTATTAAAAAATATATAAATGAAAATTTTACATATCACTAGTTGCCGGATGGGTTGTGATGACGCTGCGCGATGCTGATCCGCTATTCCGTTGACATTTCGATTACTTATTATTGACGACAGAAGGATTAATTCGAATACGATTTTTCTCAACGGTTCACGGTGACTTTGAGTTCAAATTAATCGTAATACTTGATAATACTGCTCTTCCTTTCCGCAAACCGAATTTTCAAAATGTGAACGAATATGTTAACTGTGAGCAGGTTCGATTCGAAATTTAATCAACGAGTTTTTCTTTACGACCGATTTTTACCGTTTTCATAACTGATTGACATAATCCAACTGACTGACCTGCTAAGATTTCTTTCCGATCCCTTTTTCGATTCTCCTTTTTTTGATCGGACTTAATCCGAAGGAAGATGCGCGCTTTGCGTACGGTAGTCATTGCTGGGCTATTCCACCCCGTCCGGCAACAGAATCGCACACACACGCACACTTTCACGTTTTTCAAAAATTTCATTTTATATTATTTGTATTATTTTTCCCGTACTGGATACGTTTAAAGCGATCAGCGATATCAAGGTTACATCAGGAGAGATATTCAATTCGCATGATTGCTAATAAATTGATAGTTTTTGCAGAGTAATGACATGTGTTTCGGGTCATTGTCTTGCATAAATTTAAAATTGTTGCCAATTGATAACGTTGTTTTCTAAAATTTCCCTATAATTTTCCTTTCTCATTATTCCATCTATTTTTATCAAATCTCCTGTTTCGGAAAATGAGAAAGAAATAGAAGGTTAACTGCACCGGAAATAACAGCGGAGTTTAACCAGAGATGGGCTAATAAAATTTCTGTTAGCACGGTAAAACGGCCACTAGCAGAAGCAAATTTGTACGGCCGCGTTGCTGTAAGAAAACCACTCCTACGACCTGTAAATCGGCAGAAACGACTGCAATCGGCTAAAACACATCGTAATTGAACTGTGGAGCGGTGGAAAAACAACGTGCTGTGGAGTGACGAATCAAAGTTTGAAGTGTTTTTGGTCAAAAAAGAAGAATTTTTGTTCGATAATCGGCACGAGAAAAAATGTTGCCCATGTGTATTACTCCAACGGTAAAACATGAGGATGGTTCTGTTGTTGTTTCGGGATGTTTCTCATTTTCCGGAACGGATTTGATAAAAATAGATGGAATAATGAGAAAGGAAAATTATAGGGAAATTTTAGAAAACAACGTTATACGTCGGGATTACGATTAATTGGCAACAATTTTGAATTTAGGCAAGACAATGACCAGAAACACACGTCATTACTCTGCAAAAACTACCTTGCAACCAAAAAGCGATGATGGAACTTTAAAATTAATCATTTGGCCGCCGCAGAGTCCAGACCTCAATCCCATCGAGTTGTTATGGGATGTACTAGATAGAAGAATAAGAACTAAATGTCCAACATCTATAGAAAAACTCTGGAACAGTTTACAAAGAGAATGGAATTACACCCGAAATAATAAGAAAATTAATAGAGAGAATGACAAGAATTACTAAAACAGTAATCGCAGCGAAGAAGGGAGGATTCTTTGACGAAAAAAAAAAAAATTTAATTAACAAGCATAAGCTAATATTCTGTAATTTTCTATGTTATACATTTTATTATAATTCGAAGAAAGAATAAATATTAATTTCTGTTGAAATTCACTTTTATTTTCAAAGTTTTTTTCTTGTTATAGTGTAAGTGTCCATATTTCTCTGAGCGGCATTGTATATACAGTCAAATCACCCGGACTCTGTATTACCTGAAATGATTTTTCAAAAAAAATAAATAAATAAAGAAGAAAAAGCCACTGAGGAGTTACAAGATGGTGATATAAAGGCAATGTTTCTTCCAGCAAACGTTACATCGGTTTGTCAACCTATGGATCAAGGAATCCTAGAGGCCTTAAAAAAAAATTATCGACGCCGCCTTCTCACCAGACTAATATCAAGCGTTGAAAATGATGTCAGGTTGCTTTAAAATCAGTTGATATGCTTGATGTTATTATTTGGTTATATGAGGGTTGAGAAGAGATTAGTTCCATAGCATTAGCGCGGTTGTGGAAAATATTATTAGAACATAAAGACAGTGATAAATGGGATGAAATTGACAAACAATATGATTCGAACAGTTCAAAAGATAGCAAGAACTTGTTTCTCTAATAAAAAATATTCCAGGATGTGAAACGGGTAATAAGGATGACGTTGCGGGATGGAAGATCGAAGAAACGGCAGATGAGGATATCATGGTACTCAACAAGGATCCAGTTGAAGAAAATATGGATAACGAGCCCCTTAAAAGAGTTATACCACACGATGAAGGACTGAAGGCAATCTGAGTAGCGCTGGAAAACATTACTCAACAGGAAGAAGCGTCACCGGCTATCATTTGTTTATGCAAGTGGCGAGATATATCGTCAAGGAAGAGAATGCAGCGAAAGACACGCAGACCTTAATCACAACCGTCTTTAAAAACTAGTTAATGTACACCTTAAGTTAATTTTCATATTTACTTTTTTTTATAGGATAAGTTAATTTTCATTTGTTCATTTAATTTGCAGTATTTAACCTTGAACTCCGACGTTTCGGAATTTTTTGCTATCCGGACCACCGGCTGGTCGCCCAATTAATCGGGATAATCACAAGTCGACGGTATATATATATTTGTGTGTATGTGTGTGTGTAAATGAATTAACTGTGATCAGGAAGTTAAAATAGAATATTTACTTAGAGAAACGGTTCTGATCAGAAGGAATATGAAGCAAGCATATGATTACCGCAGGACCGTATCTAAGGAGGTTTTCAGGGTTCACCCCTCCCCCCACGAAATATCAACGAAATAATAACTGCTTGAATTAAATGGGCCGAAATTCGGAATAAATTTATTTATTTTCAATTTTTGACAAAAGGAAAGAACATCGTAATTTTTATGAATTCTATGGGAATGACTATTTTTTATTTGTTTTTTTTTTTGTAGTGTTCAAATATTTCATATACAATAATTTACTATAAGGCTTTAGTGTACTATTTATGAATAAATATATTTCATAATAGTACACACACACATACATATATATATATATATATATATAGTATATATATTTATTTATTTATTTATTTATAAAAAAAATTTTGTAACCCATCCCAAAATTTTGGTTCAAATACGGTTCCGATTACCAATACTTTTCAACTTATTCTTTAGAAATATATTTCGCAAAGCGTTCAGCCAGAGTTATTAACTAGAATTGGATAAATAAATTTTTCCGATGACGTCCTAACTCTACTAAGCTAGGTAACAGAAAGCGTAAAGCATGTACATGTATATATATATGTATATATAAGCAGTAATGAAGTAAAGGAGTAGTAATGTGTTTATCTTTCAACGTGCGTGATTATTAAAAAAGAAGCGAAAAAACTGGTGAAAAAGTCCACAATTTTTCATAATTTGGCGCTATAGTGGGTAATGATTACAACTGAAATAATTGAATAAAAATGCACTAAAAAGTAAAAAATAAAATGCTTTTTTACAAAAAATAAATACCGACTTCAAGGTTTATTATAAAAATTTAAAAATGCACTAAAAAGTAAAAAATAATTACTCCCGATAGGAAAATATATATATCAGAGTGGTATAACACTTAAGTGGTGATATCGTAATTCTTATACAACATTAATACTTATTAGAGTTGGAATTAAATTCATGTTAGGAACAATTTAATCAACATTTAATGCAGTTTTTAATTATTCTTTTAATATGAATTTGATGCCAACTCCAAAAAATTAATGTTGTATAAGAATTACGATATCACCACTTAAGTGTTATATCACTCTGATATATATATTTTCCTATCGGGAGTAATTATTTTTTACTTTTTAGTGCATTTTTAAATTTTTATAATAAACCTTGAAGTCGGTATTTATTTTTTGTAAAAAAGCATTTTATTTTTTACTTTTTAGTGCATTTTTATTCAATTAAATTAAAACATTTATTTCCACGGTAAAAACACCAAAAGCTACATTTCCATGGTAATTTGGCAAATTTATAGTATTTTAAGTCAAAAATCTAATCCGACGGTGAAAACAATCATGAATGAAAAGCATCCAAAAAGCTTCAATCTCCCGCATTATTAAGGATAACTCAAAAACTATCGGTCAGACCTTGATCAAATTTAAATGGGACCACATGACAAACGCCACCTTTCAAATAAAAGAAGAATCATCAAAATCGGTTCATCTAGAAGAAAGTTCTGTGGTAACACACATAAAAAAAAAAAAAAAAAAAAAAAAAAATACAGTCGAATTGAATACCTCCTCCTTTTTTGAAGTCGGTTAAAAAAAGAAACAAAATCTTAAATAGAAGATAGGGGCAAGGCTCAATTTAAAATGAAAAAAATTTCTATGAAATATCTAATATTAATATAAAATTGAAATTATAATTACGAATACTTTGTTACTATTCTATGGATGTCTGGGCACTTGATGTTACTGTGGGAATTGAAGACGTTCAAGATGCACGGGTACGAAAGAATATTAAAAATACCATGGGTATAAGAAATTCATCGAATAAATTAAATAAAAAAAGCAATTAACGTAAACCATCGAAATAAAGTGAAACCCCGCGCCATAGACACTTGTTGCGAGATAAGAAGATCTGAATAAAATAAAAGAAAATGATCCGCGCCAAATCTTAAAACACATGGTTGAAAGACTAAAAGACTCGCGTTACCCATTGAAGTGTGAAATGTGAAATGTGAAATATGAAGTATGGAATGTGTTTTTCGGAAATCGATTATTGCTCATTTAAATAGAACAGTGTACCCATTACAATTAGAATTAGTGCAGAAAGAATTGAAAAAAGCGAGCAAGGAACAGTAATTCCTCCGCTGAAATCGCTAGCCATTTTGGAGAACGCATTTCACGCGTTTAAGTGTTTTTATGGAAAATTTTTTAAATTTATTTAAATTCGTTTTATGCTATTTTCTTTATTTACTCTAACTTACGTTATGTTAAATTGTATTATTACTAGTTATTTATCTTTAACTTATGAAGAAATTTGAGAATTGTGAATTTTTATATAATAAAAGAGCGTTTCTTGTAGTATATATTATTTTGTGCTAGTACAGTGGGAAAAAAATGAAATAAAATTTTACAATACGCAAAAACATCGAATAAAGGCAAACCGCATTTATTGCACATACACATATTTAAAAAGTACATAGAAAAGAATTTGGTAATTTAATTAAAAATTACTTGCTTCAATGTACAACGGGGAAGATTGCGCATCATCGAAGATATTTCGAGAAGCGGGTTTCCAAAACAGATCGCTAAGTAGTGGAACGCCAACTTTCGGATAAAAAATGTGAAATGGAAAAAGAAATTTAAAAGAACTAATATATAGTATACAACTAAGTACTAAATAAATACGCATCGTTACCAGATAACTAAAATAATAATACCTCGTCGCTTATTACAGTATCGTTCGTTTCGTTGATAAACGTTCGATAAAGTTTAACTGCTAAAAAAATCGCCTTTATCTTAAGCAAATTTATTGATACATACAAAAACAATTTTTTGAAATTATTTTGTAGCTAAAGAGTAATTTTCATTTACTATTGATCATATTTTTAATATACATATATATTAGACTGGGCCAAAAAATTGGCTATTTTTTTTTTTTTTTTTGGAAGATATATCGAGAATATCATTCAGAATGACAAAAAAAAAAAAAATTCGTGAAAATTTGAGCCTTCAATATTAATTTTAAGAGGTGGTCTATTATCGCTATTTTTAATTTTTATTCATGATTTGATGCTTTACGTTAGAACTGCCAAAACATTGAAATGAAAAAATTCATTTTAGCTTATTCCCCTCATATAAAATCGAATTCCCCACAAAAAAAAGTCTGATTAAAAATTTTCGTCCAGCAAGCCGTTTCCGAGTAATTAAGCTTAATAATAAATCGGTATGTTTTTTGTCGATTTGACTTTATTACTTTGGGGAATTTTGTAACTACTGAATCGATGAATATTTAAAAAACACCATGACACAGATACTTGAAGGAAATTTAATGTTCTATAAAAAAGTTTATTTAATATTTTTGCCTAAATTTACTTCTTCAAAAGAGTTATTCACGATTAAAATCGAAGAAAAAATTGAAATCTCAAGTTTTTCGTTTTTAACTCAATTTCTTTTTCACTTAACGGAACAAATTGACTTTTTTGATCATCATTAATCATCAAAAATCTCTCAATATTTATCATTATTCTAACAATATTGTTACAAAAATATCTAAATTTCATAATAAATATAAATTCATTTTCAATTTTTTCTACCGATTTTAATTGTGAATAACTTTTGAAGAAGTAAATTTAGGCAAAAATATTAAATAAACTTTTTTATAGAATATTAAATTTCCTTCAAGTATCTGTCATGGTGTTTTTTAAATATTCATCGATTCAGTAGTTACAAAATTCCCCAAAGTAATAAAGTCAAATCGACAAAAAACATATCGATTTATTAAGCTTAATTACTCGGAAACGGCTTGCTGGACGAAAATTTCCAAACAGACCTTTTTTGTAGGGAATTCGATTTTATATGAGGGGAATAAGCTAAAATGAATTTTTTCATTTCAATATTTTGGCAGTTCTAACGTAAAACATCAAATTATGAATAAAAATTAAAAATAGTCATGATAGATAGACTTCTTCAAATTAATATTGAAGGCTCAAATTTTCACGAAATTTTTTTTTTGTCATTCTAAATGATATTCTCGATATATCTTTCAAAAAAAAAAAATAGCCAATTTTTTTTGGCCCAGTCTAATTTATATATATATATATATATATTTTGATTTTACTTTAGCGTTGTGTTATTAATTTGAGGGATGAAATCTGTCAGAAGCTACACTTATGTGTATTACCAGAATTATAATCAAAACTAGCGGCTAATTTAATTTTGAAGTTCTAAAACACCAAAAATAAAGAGAAAGACGAAAAAGGAAAAAAAATTGTAGCATAAACGACTATATTTATTTTTCTCTATTCTTCGTACTGCTACATTTTATATCTTTCTTGTATGATCATAAACAAAGATGATCAGAGCACGCTAGGTAATCCATAGTTTGTGTGCACGTAGACCTGATCGGTGAATCGGATTTGTAATTTCACTTCACGATATCCACCTATAATTAGAACGCAACAAAATTTTTCAATATACACGTACAGGCATTATTTTTATAGATTTATAAAATTTCACCGAAGCGAACGAATTTTAAATCCACCTTTATACCTAGCAGCGAAATTAGTTCGACCTACCATTACGCTTAGTTTTACGAGAGAAAATTTTATTACATTTTATCACGAAACGTAAAACGTTACTACTCTATTTCACCGAACAAAAAACTGTTATTTTTTCTTATCGCTCGGCTCAGCTGATTTATTGTAACTAACAATGGAAAGGCAATTGGAGCCACCGCTCAAATTAATATTTTAATAGTATTCCAATAAATTTGAAACGGGAATTTTTCTATAAATCAAATGCACTTATCTCTTTAATAGCGTAAATTTTAATCGCTTTTTTTTTTTGTTTTTTTCTTTTTTGACTATCCGGGCGATAAAATGATTATTATTAACTGACTATATATAACTTGTATAAAATGAGTTTTCACGAAAACGCAAATCGAAGGTAAAGAAGAACTGGCAGAATGATAGAAATAGTCGAAACGAACTTTTTTTTCTCGATTTTCGCAGATCTGCAAACCGGGAGAAAAATAAAAAATATAATGATCGTATTTTTGATTAGATTTTCAATTATTAAGATTCCGCACACATATGTAATAATGCACCGAGAATCCTAATAAGATGGTTCAGAGACGACAAAAATATCAAATAAAAATTAATAACTTATGAATGGCTTAACTTATTAATTTCGAAATCTAAAACATTAAAATTAAAATTCTCTTTAAGAACAATCCATAACTTCAACGCTGGGAGGCAAAACAACCCTATAAACCGTCAAGTATATATAATATGGAATTCAAAAACGATCACAAAAATCTCCCTTCAAAAATTCATAACTCATCACCGGATAACCCTTTAAAAGTGCAATTTTATATATAAAACAAAATGCAGTCGGTAAATGTCCTATATTGACGCGCCCAAGGAATATAAAAAAAAAAAAAGAAAAGCAGAAAAGCTTTTTCATAAAATCAAAAAAAAAAAAAAAAAAACGAAAAGGAGTCAATGATAAATTTATACATTTTCCGCTTAAAATAAAATAATAGCAATCTGTGTACTTATCAAAAACACAACCGAAATCATTTAAATTTAATTAAATACTCATAGAATAAAATCGTACGAGTTATAATTAAAATACTTTCTATACCATGAGGAGTAACGCTATCCACGAAGGAAACCTAAATAAACTGAAGAGCTATCTAAGCCGGGGTTTACGTTTAGGAAAGAAATAAATTCGACATTTGAAAATCATGTCGAAAAGCGTTAACATCATCGTCTTGTATTATTTAGCGGCGTTTCGAATGAAATAGCGTTAAATATGTATTATTTCAACAAAAACACTTCGCTATGACGTTAATAAATGACGTAACGATAAAATGCTGCAGACATTTTTGTTTTCAAGCGACTTTTCATTCATTTCTTTCGCAACTCGCACACAGAAGAAACTTTTTTAATCTGGGATTCCGACGACCTGTTGACGTCAAAAATTAATAGACTATTTTCTTTTCAGCCATTTCGGTCCGGATATCTAACTATATTTTTCGATAAAACGAAAGAGCCGATATTAATAGCGGTAACGTTGCTCGTTGCCTCTCTGTGTTAGATTATATTTTCATGCAGACACACGCCGGTAAGGGGTGAAAAGAAAAAAGGCAAAAATTGATGAAATACGATTCCCATGAAGAAAATTAAGCTGGCGACTGCTTGCTGACGACACCTGCGAAATGTCCTCGACAAATTAAAAGACAAATGTGCAGCTCTGTGTGTTTCATCATAAGCGCGCATATACGCTACGGGAAAACGTTTTTCTTCGTTTTCCTTTAAAATAACGTTAGCAGATCAAACGTAAATAAATTATTAAGAACATCTTGGTTTCCGCACCAGGTTAACTAAATTACGCAAAATCCACCGCTAAATATTCTCAAGTGGTAAACGTTTCGTGACTTACTCTTATTATAAAAAATCATTTAGAACCCGAAATGCATGCAACAGTTTCTTTACAACGTAACATATTACCGTCGTTTTCCAACGTTCGAATAAAAACAACAAATTTAGACGGCCCGGGAAACTGCAGCGAATCAACGATTTATACGGAAATGCTTGAAACTTATATCGCGGTTGGTTAATTGAATTTTAAAACTTTCGAAATAAATAAAGCCGACCGACCGACCGACCGACCGACCGACCGACCTACCACCATTTGAAATAAATTAATACACAGTGTCGGCTACCATCTTAAATAAGATAGTTCATTTTGATTTTTTCTTTAGAACTATTAAAGCCAATATCCATTCCGCATTCTGACACTGAATTTGTGCGCATGCTATGGGTTATAGACGTGCTGGCCTATTTCGGCATAGTGCGATAAAGCACCATGAATCACAAAACCCGGTGAGCTCGAATAACGCAGTACTGTTTAACCAGTTCTACCTGTACATCAATCTGCTACGATGACCCTAAACCAATTCAGTTCTAGATTAAAAAACCACCGAAACGCCATTTTAAAGACTTGCGCCATTGCCCCTAAAAAAAGAAAATTAACCTAGTCAAAATAAAACCGTACGACAGATCAACGTCAAAAACAAAGATTCAAGTATCATCGAACAAACATGGCATTTTTGCGGCAACCCCGAATAAACTAAAATCGCATTAAAATAACTTCGAGGTGCGACATTCGTAGAATTGTTACATAGCGCGACTTGTGACAACACTGAAATGGTGCTCGCCGTCTCGTTGGAAAGAGGGGATATTTCTGAGTTACTATATCTAGTTTTCACAACGGTAGCAGGTATATCTCACGTTCTGTAGTCGTTTGAACAAAGTAAGATTTTTACACGCGTCGTGAAAATCTGCGATGTAAATACTGAGCTATCGTGATCAAATTCTTGGTCAAACGCGGAGTAAAACCGCCGTCGGAAATTATCGTATAATAACAAGACGTGTTTAAGGAAGACGCTATATCAATTAACCGACTCTGTTTTCAATTAGGCTAAGCGGTTTAAAGACGGCCGTGGATTAGTCGAGGACGATCCGAGCTGCGGCGGTCCTTCTACCGTAAAAACGGCGGCAAATGTAGAACGTGTTCGCATGCGCGTGCTCCAAGACCGTCGAGTGAGTTGTCGAATGTTAGAAGAAGAGTTAGACCGTTCGACAGATTTTAAATGACGATCTATGAATACGCAAAGTGTGCACCAATATGGTTCCAAAACTGCTCGCAGCTGAGCAAAAAGAGCTCCGGAGATCCATTTGTCAGGACACGATTGATCGAATTGACGCTAAAGGAAACCAATTGATGTCGTCCATTGTCACGGGGGACGAGTCTTGTATGTTCGAATATGACCCTGAGACCGAGAGACAGAACAATCAGTAGGAGGGGAAGGGCGGGGAGCGACCGAAAAAAACTCGCATGTCCAAATCAAGAGTCAAGTCTCTACTGATCGCTTTCCTCAACATCAACGGCGTTGTTCATCACAAATACGTTCCCACAGGCCCGACAGTCAATGCAACATTCAACATTGAAGTTTTGAAACGATTACGAGCTCGCGTGAACCACGCCACGATCCGAATCGGCCAAGAAGGGTTGGGTGCTGCATCACGACATCGCTCCAGCACACTCGTTCTTCGCAGTACGCCATTTTTTGACGCTCCACAGCATCCCCACGCTCCCGCACCCCCCTACAGCCCGGACCTAGCTCCGTGCGGCTTTCATTTGTTCCCTCAACTGAAAAGTTACTTGAAAGGAAACCGATACAACATTACCAAGGTCCAAAATGCCACGACGAGCGTCCTGATAGACATATCTTCGGGGGGGGGGGTTGCGGGGTGCTTCCAAAAATGGGTCGAACAGAGACTACTGTGAAGGTGTTTAGAAGAAGTTCCCCTCCTCATGTTTTTAGACCCTCAAGAGCAAAATTATACGACTACAACTATCACATCTCGTACAATCTTTTAAAATCGCCCCCGGTCATAATAATCAGCAACGATTTGATCCTGGATTTCAAAGAAATACAAAAAGAAAAAAACCTTAAAAAAACACAGCTTTCGATGTTGATTTCTTGCACGAAGGCTTTACACATTTTTAAGGGATGCCACTTTCAACCGGCGCATACGAGTGCAAAATATAAAGATATTTCCACAAAACGCTTAAGCAAAATATCCATAGATGAAATCACATACGAAGTGACCGCGTCCAATGATGATACAAAAATATACAATAAACCGGAATAGTTGTTAAAGCAGTGATACAATTGTGCTGTAAAATAGTACCAACAAGGAAATGCTTGCATCTGCACACGATGCTGCAATTGTGTTACAGGGGAGAATTGTCTTGAAACTAACCAGGATGATTAATAAATAATCACGAGAGTTCGAAAGGAGACAGAACAACTAGTGCTCATGCATTAATGTAATTAAATATAAACCCTCCTTTTAAAAACGTAACTTGGATCACTTCTCTACTATAGTATTCAGCTGGGGGGCGTTTCTCGCGAAACACCATTGTCACGCGCGCTCGATGATTTCAACACCTGAAAATGAGCATCATCAGAGTGATCTTGCGCTATCCAGTTAGCCATTTTTTCCTATTCCCAAATTATTAGACTTATTGCTAGTAGTCCCTTAGTCTATCCTATTCTCAAAAATTTACCCGTTTTAGATTTCCCCTGTTTTCTATTTTTATAAAGGTCTCATTTAAACGACCCCACAAAATCGATGCGTTTTGTATTCCACAAAGTAGACTGAAAATCATACGCGCATACAGTTTCAAAACTATCTTTCGTTTAACCTACTCGTATTATTGAAGCACCTTCACTTAGATACCACTTTCAAGTCCGCAAAGAACAATCTGCCTCTATCGACCCCCCCCCCCCATGGAAGGTGTTACGATGATATAAAACATAAACAAAGTTTACAAAAAGTACCACGTTGTTGTTCTACGTCTCCTTCTACTGAAAAACATCGGGATCTTGCAAAAACAAAATCTCTTAAAAATTCTACCCTTGCGCTGCTACCCCATGAACAAAACAGAATACAATCTTTACATTGCAGTTAACTCACTTGCACCAATCTTTTGCAGGCCAGTCCTCCCGCTCAAATTACACTGTCTAAAGCTCCTATCGCATAGGCTGATACATAGGTTACATAAAATCTCCTTCACATGAGATCCTCTACTTTCTTCTTGAATTCGTCGAGAAGTAAAATTTTAACAAATGGAATTCATTCAGCTGTTTGCGCAGCATATCTTTGAAAAGGATATATACAATTTACCTTACAAGTATGTTGAAAGCAACGGCACAATTATTATAATAAAATTCGATCGAATTCGCGAATTACTCTTTTTCGAGCAACAGAGATTGTTAACTAGCCTAATCTAATTCTCACTGCTTTCAGAAAATTTTACAGTTCGCTATAACATATGGAATCAATTGAAACAATAAAACAAAAAAAAGTCTTTGATTAAAAATAAATAATTCAGACTGTCCTAAAACGACTTTGAGGGAAAACATATTAAAGTCGTTATTAAAACCGTAAGGAAAAAGCACTAAAAAAAACTGTTTTAAACCGTACTGCTTTGCTAACGCAGATAGACTTGTTTTTTTTTTTAAACAAAACAGCTGTTCCATACTAATTACGGTATAAGAAGAGAATGTTTGTGCGAACCGTTTGTAAAAACTTTGCCTCGCAGCTTTGTTGAAAGTTGAGTTTTTTTTGTTTTTGCTTCTGGAATTTCTCTTCGGTATACAAATTTAAAAATTAATCTAGCAAGCATTCATTTTTAAAAAGTACGCTACCGTCATTTCGTACTTTCATAAAGATATATCGCCTTTTAAAATATGTAATATTATGGTTAACGAATTTATTATGAAAAAATTATTGTACATATAAAAATTTGAAATAAACTCTTTTTTTTTTTTTTTTTTTTTTTTTTGTTTTTTTTTGGGCTTGGCCGACTAAGGGCAGCTACCCAGGACAAATGGAGTAGATTAAAGATTAAATTTTAATCCGGTCAGAGATCGATGACAGAAAAGAGACAAGAATAGGAACCACATTGGATGACGGCAAAGCTAAGATATAGGAAGCACTATATGGAGTAGGATAATTCAGCTTTAACAGCTGAACGTACAGGATATTACGCTCGGAGGAAAGACTGGCACATTCAAACAGCACGTGGTCAGGATCACAAACAAAGGAACAGTCGCCAGAGTGCAAAGGACAATAAGGGGATGGGAAAAGAGCAAAACGATGCCGAGAGGATGGGAGCAAAGTATGATTGAACCGCAGACGGCAGATGGTAATGATGGAAAAACGTTTAAGAGTAGGAAAATGATAGAACCAAGAACAAGAAGGAGGACTAGGCTGAATAAAAAGGTAGAATGAGTTAGGATTGGAAAAGGAGCAAGGATACACATCCGACCAAAGTCTGACATGCATTCTTTTGGAGAGGGGAAGTATGTTGTGACCAGGAATCTTTTTAACAAAATGTGGAGAGTGCAACGCTAAGCGTGCTAAGGAGTCCACCGTCTCGTTACCATCAATACCCGCATGACTTGGAACCCAAAGCAGGTCGATGGAAATGGAATGGGAAAGGGAAAGACTATAGATGAGAGAACGTATACGGAAAACAATAAAATCGAGGGAATATGAGGGAAAGGGAGAGGATATAGCCTGAAGAGCACTTTTGGAGTCTGATATAATTAAGTATCTATCAGAAGAACGAGTTGAGGAAATAAATATAACGGCTCGAAGAATGGCATAAAGTTCTGCGGAAAAGATGGAGCAAAAAGCCGGGAGCCTGAAGGATTGAGCGGAATTATTGGCTGGAGAGAAAAAGGCAGCAGCTACTCCTCCTGAACTCTTGGAACCATCAGTAAATATTAAGGAATGAAAAGGAAACGAGGAATTAATAAGAGAATTAAACTCGATCCATCGATCCTTGTTCCCCCCGCACTCTTAGCTGTTGGTCTTTTGTAATTTTTATAGAAGAGTTGGTTTCATTTGATTAAGCCATTCTTCGAAAAATAATGTTTTGTTTTTTTTTTCTTTCTCGCGAGGATTAAAAAGACATTTCATTGTTCGCGTGGTACACTTTCTATTACAGTTCCCATAACGCCCTTTCGTAGTGCACACACGTCACGTGATTTCTAAATAACAGAAATTTTTATAATCCCTGCGGTGTCGAAGAGTAACGCACAGTCTCCCATCGATGATATTTATTACGAATTAAAGACACAACTTACGGTGTGTAAAATTACGCGTCTCAATTTTCGTTTCTTCAACGTGGCTGTGTACCATCAAACAGGATATTCAAATGAAATTTTTATTTCAAATTTTTTTCCCAAAAATATTTCGTAATAATTTATCTTTTTTTTTTTTTTTTTTTGGGCTCGTCAACCAAGGACCTTTACCCAGAAACAAAAGGTAAGGAAAGAAGTCGGTTATATTTTGATTCGATCAGAAATTTTATCTAAAAAGGAACAAAGAGCAGGAATAATTAGTGGGGAAGGAAAGGACGGGATATAGGATGCACAATTTTATCGAACACGAGGAGTGTGTATACACACCATTCTGATTATTATACTTGATAAAAATTCATCAAAATGATATGTTGATACGAATAATAATAATCAGTCGAAATGATTGGAAAACAAATATATTTTGGGGAGTCTACTGATCATCTAACAACGACATACACCCTTCGGCGCGGGTAAGTTTTTTTTTGGTGCTTTAGTATTTTACATTGAACTCCGTTTTAAAATTTACCATCGCGCGCGCTACCAACGAAATCGATAATCATTTTCAAAATTACGTCTATCATAGAAATATGCAACAAATAAAACGTTAAAAATGGTGTGTATCATACGCTAGTGGAATCGAGAATCGGATATGGAGAATGGCTAAGAAAACACGTACGTGGGGGAATAAGTAAACTGCAAAAATAAAATGCTTGAAATTAATATCAGATCACAAATACGAGACCGTAAGCGAAATAATACAAAAGGAGAAGACGTACTGAGGCTTAAAGGAATGTGTATTTATTCATAAAGATATGGGAATACATAATGACAGATAACGAAATAGAATTGGAGCAAAGAAGAATAGAATACGGGCTGAGGGAAAACTATTTGTACAAACTGCCGTTAGCTACAACAAAAATGGCGGAGCAAATAGACAAATACATTATAGCGCAGTTGTTAAATAAAATGCCTAAAGAAATAAACTAGAGGAGGAAAAAATTGGGGGTGAAAAAAGAGAAAATAAAGGGGAATGGTTACAGCAAGAGGGAAATGTAGGAACAATAATAAGCATTAAATAAGAGATGAGGGTACGGAAATAGTGATAAACAAAAGTGATAAAAAGGAGAAGGAAAAGGGACGGAATAAAATAAACAAATAAAATAAAATAAAATAAATAATAGATTAGTTAGGGCTAAGTTAGAAATTAGAAAAAATCGAATAAGTTTGTGATAAAATGATTTGCGCGGCGAAAAGATTGCATAGTATTAAAGTAGTATAGTGTAGACATATTTAGATGTTAGAATATTAATAAATTTATATATATATATATATATATATATATATATATATATATAAAAAAATTATCGAAATACTGAAAATAACAAAATGACGACAATTTCAATATCTGTAATTTAATGTATGCCGAATTTTTTTAGAAACGATTTTTAAAGCGATAATAATTTTTCAAATTATTCTACCTAAATAATTTTGAGTTTTTTTTTTTTTTTATTACGAGTTCATTAAAAGTGAAATGTTTTAAACAGTCGCTGTTTTCATATGGGAAAAAAATCTCGTTCAAAGAGAAAAAAAGAAAAAAAAATCACATCTACTATAAAAAATTTCGCTATTCCTTCGCTCTTTCATATTTTACTAACATTTGGAAATTGTGTTTCCGAAAATGCAAAATTTTTCGAAGAGAGAGCATGTTATTTCCCGGAAAGAAAAAGAGTATCCCGTCTGAAGTCCCGCAACGATTAAAAGTGCCCTATTATTGAAAGCTTATACATTAACGTTCGTTTTTTGACATTCGGCGAAAGCAACAAGTTCCGGATTACCAAGCTTCTTTGATGAAACGAGCTTACTTTGCTGAGCGTAGCGTTTCAGCGGTCAATTGATAATTAAACACGATCATATTATTAAATTAAATCCGAAGGGAGGTTGGTGAAAATAAAAATTCGGCGTCCGACAGAGTCTTTTCTGGCAAGCCGACTATGAGAGAGAGAGAGAGAGAGAGAGAGGTGAAGAGGAAAATGAAAAAAATTAAAACTATAAGTTCGGAGGAAATTTAAAGCGAATCGTGTCGAATTCAAATTTCACATTAAGAAATTGAAAACATTGTGCACTAACAACACAAAGAGGATTTTGTCTGCCGTTCTGTTTTTAACCTTTTTTTGTATTTTACTAGATTAGCGACAGATTTTCGAAACGTTTAAATAATTTCTAAAATCACGAGAGAAAAAAAAACGAAAGTAACAAGTCTAAAATAATTAAATCTTATACCGTCTCACCGCTGCGAAGAATTTTCATCAGGAAAGGTTAAAGTGTCACAACTTAAATCAGCCTCCCTTATATTTCCAAATTCAAAGAATAAATACAAAATAATATGAAAAATTGTTTTTTAAATATTGTTTTCTCTATTAAAAAATTTCAGAACAAAGTTATCCCCATTACCCCATATTGAAAAAATAACTGCGCGCTCCAATATTATTATATTTTTTAAATAAAATATAATTAACGAAGTATAATATGCCGACTAGTTTCGGCTGTGTAGAACCATTGATTATGGTTCTATAATCGGCATCTTATAATTTGCTAATTGTATTTATGTGTTTTGTATATTATTAAATAAATATAGCAAAAACAAATAAAAATTTTGTACGATCATAGCGTTATTAAAAAAAAAAAAAAACAACTTAAAAACAAAACTTTCTAAAGACTCGAAACGGACTCGATAATCGTTCAATTCGCCATAAAATCGCGGGGTAACTTTAGATTGACAATGTCACGTAATAATAATTACGTTGAAATGTCGGCCAGTCACTTTGGATACGCAGAGTCAGGTTTACATTCGATAAATTCGACAAATTTATAATTATCAAAAGAATCAATGGAAAATATATACTTTTTCATATGAAATAATAATAATAATAATAAATTTAATTTTAAACAATGACGCATTTCGAATCGGATAGCTTCATGATCACAGTACACATTAGAATTTATATTTTCCATTGCTTTATTTATCAACTAATAGAAATAATGCGTTTAACAAATTTTAACATTAAATTTATAGTTACCTAAATTAACTTTAGAAAAGAACACGTAGAACCGAATTTTGAATATATATTTGAACACTCCATAATAAAAATATCGTGCGTAATAATAAATTATTTTTTTTTAAATTAAATTTAAATGATAACTGAATTGCACCCCGTTAAATCACATTAAGGAATAAAAAAGTAAAACATGATTTAAAATTTTCTCGAAAGATTTTTCAAATCGCCCCAAGTTCGACTAAAAATGAAAAATTGCACCGACAAATATGAGAAACTCCAGTTTACCGTTCTTAAAATGTTTTTCCGAAAATTTTTGATCTTGGTCTCCTCTCGTATATATTTAAGTAAGTCTGAAAAAGCATAAAAGTTGATCGACAATTCGACGATTCACAGGGGGAAAGGAAAAAAATCAAAGTTCAAAGTGGAAAAAAATGAAAATATGCATAAACGTCCTGATTGCGGAAAGAAGATAAAAATAATCTAAATTGCGCTGTCGGTGGCGGGGTAGAGGTATTTTTATTGTGAGTCCTAAGGAAAAAGATGAACGAACTAAAAAATGAGGGGGAAAAAACGAACCTCCCGCAATCTTATTTGCTGACTTTCACGCAACTACAAAATAATCTTAATTAAATAAAAGGATAAAAAAAAGTAATTAATATAACAAGGTATCCGATAAATATCGGGTTGTCTGAAAAAATTCCTCGGAAATACCTCCGCTTTTTCATAATTCGTGGATGAATTAGAAAGCAACGGCAACTATAAATACTTCAGCGACGCCATATACAAAAAATTTGCCGAGGTCATACAAACTCTCTCTTCCGGATGTATAATTTAAACGCTTCTTACTGCTGTGTAGCTGCAACACTTGAAATAGATTTTTTTTTTTTTTTTTTTTTTTTTTTATATAAATAAATAAGTTGTGGGTCTCACTGGGCAAGTATGTCCGTTGCTTGAGTGTCCAACACTCTTATTATCGTTTATTCTAGTAAACAAAATTACAGTCAATCATTCTTACTACCTAAATCGAACTTAATAAAAAAAGAAAATATATCAATTAACGCAATTATATATACATATAAATATATTTATATATATATATATAAATAGCACAATAATACAACCCCTACATAGGGGCCGCTTACATATTACACGTCATATACATTAATATACAGGTAAAAAGAAAAAGGAAGGAAACTGGTAAATAGGTGGTCTAAAAGAGCCCTAAAAGAAGAAACCAAATGAAACTAATTATTAGCAGAGACAAATCATGGCAGTAATAATCGAAAATACGAATAATTCTGTTTATCTTCTAGTAATTTCGTAAATCGATAGCAGAATACTTCAGGCGTATTTTTATTTGAAATTTTCGAAAAACCATCTTTCTTCGCCGAAATGATTAGGATTTTTAAAAGAAATAAGCAGATGGAAAAAATGGAAAGTATTTGTGGCGCTCAACGATGCTGCGAAGAATGCGCAGAGGTATTATATCAAGAGGATTTATTTTGCGAGCATGCATGGTATTTGAAAACATTTTGCGTATTTTCGTAAAAAAAAAATTATTGTCGCAATGTAAATTTTTCTTTTTTCTGTTTTGTATATGTTTATGTGTGCATATATATATATATAAAAATTAATGTTTGTATGTATCTGTATAGGTATGTGTTCCTGTACCGCTATTGTGCTAAATTGTCAGGTTGTATTTGTCCGAAAGAAGTTCTCGTGCGGCTGAGTCATCTACCCTTTCTCCTTCGCGACATATCAAGTTTCAAGTAATTGCGATGAGACCAGATTTACAGAAATGCATGCAGGATGAAAAAAAAAAAAATTAATTTTTATAAAATTTTAAATAAAACGATTACCATATTAGTAAATATAAATTAACCGTAAAAATTAAAATAAAACGATTACTGTATAAATAATAAATTCTAAATAGCATTTTATTCATTTCTGAAGTAAGTAAATACACCGCGCTCTGTTACCTCCTTTTTTCTTCGCGTTACTGAAATCATCAAACCTCCATGATGACATGATCTTAATGCACAAGTTGCGCTCCTAGGCCAGCTGCTGTACTCTTTGCGGAGAGTTTAAAAAAAAAGTAGGGTTTTATATTAGTCTCTTTCAGCGAAATACAGAATTTTTAACATTTGCTACCGTGAATTTATACTCGTACTTGAATCAACTACTGCAGTTCGCTGTTGTAGTAATAATAATAAAATGGCTTGAAAGAAATGAGTGAAGAAGATTTTCTCTTAAATGTGTAATTATGGGAGATCACCGTGTGTCTATAACTTGGTCCCTTCAAAGTGACGGCTGTGTATTCCAGTTGAACGAAACTCTTTGCTAGACCACGACAGACATTCCGGTGTATTAATACCTGTTTAAATATCTGTACTCGGAAATTAATAAAAAAAAATGTTGTTTTATCCGGAATTATATTTATGCAAAGATTCTTTCTCTTCATCAGGGGAAACATGTTTATCACCGAAGAACAACAAAAAATAGTCATCACGTTTGGCTGAAGATGATCAATCCTTCTATAGAAGTTGTCTGTCGAGATCTAACAAAAAGTTTCGCTTAACTAAACAACACATGCAGCCGTCATTTTGCAGGGGTCGAGTTATATGCACACGGAGGAGTAGTGACCTCCCATCATTACACATTTAAGAGAACGTCTTTTTCACTCATTTCTTTCAACCGATCATACCAACTCTTCTTCTCTGTTATCTCATTGAGATACATCGTTTTATTGTCCATCGTTTAAGCTAGTTACTGTTCCATCTATTTTCGAAATATTGTTTTAGATGTTATTTTTGAAATCGAATAGTGATATAATTGTGAACGAGCAACGGCTGTTTTGACTCACTGGTGCGCTTATGCGCCCCGTAATGTGTGGTCCGTAAGGATAATATCCTCTTCGGTATTATTCGTAGTAAAGATACATTATCTTATTGGCAACTGGATGTATTTTTGCATCCCGATTTTCAATGCTGAGATTAGTTTTAGTTTTTCCGCTATCGGCATCCGTTCAACGGCTGCTTTAGTTGCACATAGTTCTGCAGAGAAACCCGAAACCGATATATAGAAAGAAAGGCTCGCGGAACTTTATGTCCGTCGACAACCACTAAACAACCTGTAGCCGCTGCTGAAGACTTTGTGATCTGTGCGTGTATTTGAAAATATAATCAGACTGTTCTCTTACGATGCCGTTAAAATTTCCGCCCTAGTTCCGAATCTTTTGAATTCCGACTGGAATTCAACGGAGTTTGAAACACAGAGTACAATGTTGTTATTGTAAATACGGTTTGAAGTTCAATAAAATCATTTGCCTACACGGATAATTTTTGCATTTTACTTTACGCATGATGCTGGGAGAAATCGTCTTACGAAACAGAATTAAACAAAACTCGATATAAAGCGACTAGAAATAACCATGTTCATCAAAAACAACGGCAATCCACTTTTGCCGATGGAAAAACTCGAACAAAGGTGTTGAACCTTAGTAAGATTCCATCTGCGAAAGAACTGTTCGGTACTTTGAAGCATCTCTCGCATTTAGTGATCAAATCTCTCGCAAACCGTATAATTCTTTTAGAAAGAATTGTCGAAAACGATGTTAAATTTGTTAAGAAAATTATCACGCACAACGTATGCCGCAGGCCGAAATAATTTACGACATAAGTATTACTCCCATATGACCAGAAGTTAACTCTGAGGCAATCGGCAAATTCTTCGCCGTTATAAATCGTACAAAAAATAACGAATTATTATAATATAAATATAATTATATCGTGATTTGTTTGTTCTTCTAGTTACAAAATAATAGCTAATAGACACTGATAGGACATTGACTAAAACTTTTCGAAAATGTAAAAGTACGGAGCAGTCGAAAATACTTCTATGGACTCTAAGACGCTATCATTAACGATTATTCCGATTATTAATTTTGGGCATTTATTTATTTATTTCATCTTCTAAAAAATGATTACATCGAAATTTTAACGTGTTTTTCCAAAATCGATTTTTTCAAACTCGCGTGTGTGGCATAAAATTATTATTTTTAATGAATTCAATTGAAACTGTGCTTATATATTGCGCGGGAAAAAGTGTTTCGGTTGCGCTGTTTTTATACATATTAATTGTGGGCCAAAGTGACTTTTCACTGAACCTTTATGGAATTTTCAATTCTGCAAGGTCTCCTCGTATTTTTCTTTAGTTAATACCGTGAAGGAAATAAATTTTCTCGTATACAACACACCCGTCCTCCGCGAAAACGACGTCGTATTCAGAGGCATTTCGTTACAAAAAAATAATGTCGCTAATAAGATTAATTTAAATACGACCATAATAAATACCAGACAGGTAGCGTTCACTACTTCAATTTCGAAAATAATAAATACCAGACAGATAGCGTTCACTATTTCAATTTCGAAAATAATAAATACCAGACAGATAGCGTTCACTATTTCAATTTCGAAAATATGCTTACAAAGCTCCTTTCCTAAACCCGTTATTGTTGTACAGCGAACGTGTTACATTTGCCGAAAATCATTTATGAAAATCGGCATGTAACCGTAACGGATTACAAACAGAAAACACGGATTACAAACAGAAAACACGGATTACAAACAGAAAACACGGATTACAAACAGAAAACACGGATAACTCTTGAGGATGTTGCCGAAACGTTTCTATACCGGCAATAGTTCAAAAAAAAAACTAGTTCATATCTTTCACTGTCTTGGTCAGTAAAATTGAACCGATCCTCTTATTGCTACGAAATGAATTATTAAATCATGTAGAAATTAGCCACAGTTTTATTGCTAAAACACCGCTTGAATTTGAAATACAAAGCCGAAGGTAAGATATTTTTTAATAGAAAGCAGTTTACAACCGATATTAAGAAACGTCTATTATAATTAGTCTTATTTTACTTATAGATTAGTTCCTGATGAATATTATATCAATCGGGATCGATATACGCTGTTTTACTTTCCCGGAATATAGAAAAATAAAGTATATAAAATTCGACGAGTTTGTATGTGATTATTATTAAAATATACCACCATCACAGTTCAAGTAAAAACAGTATATATTTAAAGTACATTTATTTACATTTAAGTTCGTAAAATCGGAAAAAGTCTACAATAGCAAAAAAAAAAAATATTATACTTTACATAGTTTAAGTAGTAACGTTTAATTGCAGATCAATTAGAGTCGATAGAAATTTTAGAAAATCGCTTATGTAAATAAATTTTTGAATAAAATTAACCACCACTACAATAATCTGGTAATTAAATAAATTAGGAAATGGAGATATTACGATACCATAAATATTTAAATTAACAACTTCATCGTAATGAAATGTACAAATTAAGAAAAGAAAAAAAAGGAATGTCCCCTCATACTAATTAAATTAGAGAGGTCAAATGTATTTTTGTAAATGTCGCAAATGATTGCGTAATAGCATCAAGAGACACAGTTCGGAATTCTCACAATTCAAAATAGCGAAACAACACTTAATACTATCGAGTAAAGTAAGCTAAATACCATTGACAGAATGTCGGTGACCGTGAAATTAAGGTTCGCAATGTACCATAAGAAGCTGAACGACACTGATGAGTGTGGTAGTTTCTGTCTCTCGGCCGCTTTAGATTTATCTGGTGGTACCCAGTTATTTCAGGCCGGGTAAACCTGGGAGCGGCTTGGATCCAGAACAAGACAAATCTCAGCTAATACCCCTTATAAATCTATCATATGTTGCATAAACAAATCATGAACGCCCGGAAAAGTGAGAGCGTATCTTCGGCTGCATAGACAACCAAAGATATGTTTAAAAAGAAAAATCGGTTCGCACCCGCAACCCACATCGTACTTTTCATATTTTTCATTCGCGAGCTATCCGAACAATGATTGTTTTAGAGGTATCGGCTCTTGGAGACTATTTTTTTTTTTTTTTTTTTTTTACGGCTCGTTAACTAAGGGGACGAAGATTCAGAAACGATAGGAAGAAGAGTCTACTTAATTCGATCGGAAATAGCTGAAATAAAGGAATCAACGACAGGAACAACAGACTGGGAGGAAAAGGACAAGATACGAAAAGCATAATAAGAAGCGGGAAGAACTACTTTAGGAGGAGTAAATGAAGAGAAGAACCGTTCCGCAGAAAGAGCAGAACAATCGGAGAAAATGTGATTAGCATCATAGACAACTCTGCTTCACATAGAGGACACAATAAGGATAGAAGGAAACCAAAGAGAGATGAAAGCGAGAAGAGGACAATAAAATGTGATTAAAACGTAGGCGAATAATAGGGACAATAACAGAGAACGTGGAAGAGAAGTATATTCTGAGAAACGAGGATTAGCAGGAAGGTTAGGTTGAATTGAGGATTAATTGGTGAAGGAGGAAGATATCCGATCAATTTCGCTTTACTTAAGGCTCTCGGAGGTGCTCGAATCCAGCAAGAAAATGAGCGAGCTGCGGTAGTTTTCAATCTGTTCCATACTAAACTGTGGGACAGAGGCATTCGAAGGCTCTTCTATCTTTTCCGTCAGCAAGTCTTTCATGGAAGACCACCATGGGCCTTTTTTTCATTACGCATCATGTTGCTGAAATTACCTTTAAAATTTCGTTTCTAGTATTTTCGGCAATATCTCAACAATAAATATTTAACAACAAAAAAAAAACAAAAACGGATTAATCTTTATTCTTTAAAATTTGTTAATCGCTTTATGTATTAACAAAAAAATAAAAATAAATAAAGATTGGTTAACTAGTGTTTTCAACTGTTTATGTTTCATTTTAACAACTTGAAACTGATTTCTATATATCAATGAAATATCCGGAAACTAGTAAAACTTGAGAACGCCCAAATAGTATTTGAAAACTTTTACTCGCTTCGCCGCACCACAGCGATGTCAGCTAATTACATACGCTCGAAGTACAATAAATCACATCACCCCCTGATCACATTAAAAACTGCCAAGTTGCGGGCACCGAACACATCGGAAAGAATTTATTTTATAGAGAAATAAGTGTGTACAAGATTATCCCCGCTCATTTTTTTTTATCCCGTTTAGTACAATATGCCCCCGTTGTAGAGTGCACAGAGACGTCTACGGTTAACAGTTACCAATTATACCAATTAACAATTAACAATACGGGCTGTAATGAGAAAAAAAAAACAAGTGTGGATCGGTGAGCGAAGCAAGCAGCAACCAGGCGCCCGCTTTATATTTAAGTAAGGGCATTTTAAGATCACGCGGTTAATAATAAAAGAGGTTGGAAAAATAAACACAAAACATTTCAATTCCGGCAAACGGCAGAAAAAACGGACCTTTCAAATGGACAACGCGAATACAAACACACTATATTCAAATCAAACCTAAGTCGGAGGACGTATTCATTTATTTATTCACGAATAATTCGATTTTCAAAGCCGCCTTGGAATTATGGCTTATTATTCAAAAGCAAGATTGTATGTGCAAGAATTACGTGATTTATCTAAAGCTGGCGATTCGATTATTATAAAATTGATGCGCTACGTCCCCCCATGTTGTTTTCTACTTTTCTGTCTAATTACCGTAAGAAAAAACGAAATATCATTTCAATCTCGATGTTCTACGTACGCAACGGCCGAATAGATCTCAAAAAACTTCCCACTAAACGATTTTTTCAGTCGAATTAAAAACCGGAAAATATTAATAACTAAAATTGTGGCTTGGACAATAATCCCGAAAAATAAAGTCACAAAAAAAAAAAAAAGGAACTAATCAATTTATTCGCCGGAAATCTAAAAAAAAAAAAAAAAAAAAACAAAAACAATTGGCAAATGACTAACCTGTTTCGCTCGACCAGCCGAATCGCGTTAATATATTTATTCGTCTCGGGATTTCTCTTCTGTTTTCGTAATAAACAATCTGTTTCAAACAATAATTTAAACGATAACAACAACCGAAAATTCTTTTAAACGAAAAAATGTACCACGCACAACACACCGAATAATTATTATTCGCAACTGATGCTTTCAGTTCTCAAAAAAAAAAAAAAAAAAGAAGGAAAAAAAGATAGAGGGAAGGGAGCAAAAACTCGTAAAATAAAAATAATGTACGCGCATTTATTAATTGTTTTCGATTTTTCCGCCTCGAATAAACGAAATTAGCGCGAAAAAAACTACTTCGCAACGAAAGGGAAAATTCATGAGCTGGACAAGAACGAAACGACCGATGACAAACATCAACGCGAAATTTCTGGCAATGGAAATGGACTGAACATCATTTTGACTGAGCCGGGCAAAATTCTCTTCCGAGCGAGCAATATAGTTGCCGTGCAAATCGTCATCTAATACGCCCGCCCCAAACGAGTCCGTCTCGACGCAATGCAGCCCGCGCGTAATTCCGATCGCAGCCGCGCTAAATTCTTTTTATTTCCTGCCCATTAATATTCTAATATTACGCCTACCGTAAGCGCACCTGAAATGTATCCGTATTTTCGATAAAAAGATACTATAATTCGGACGCGGCCGAAAAATTCGCTCCTGGGCGCGTAACGTCTCGAAGAGAGCGCTATTACAATTTAACGCAAGTGTCAGTACAGCGAGTTGCTCTCGTCCTATAGTACCTGCTCAACTGATTTACATATAAATTAAACGTAAACAGCAGACCGGCAGCCCTCTATACACGCGTGTTAATGTTTGCGCCTTAAAACGCCGATATGCGAACGTACGTGTACTTTTACCTATCTACGATGCCAAGTTCCGCCGTGTAATTGCAATATATTAAATATGTTAACACATCTCGGCTGGAAAAACGATATGCAATAACCAATAATTATCCGTGAAGGCCCCCGCTGCTACAGATTAAGTAATTTAGACAGGTGTCGATCCGGCTCCGTAAACGGCAGTTATATTGATGAAACTGGTTTCGCAACGTCTGAAATCGGGCGTTCTTTTTTTTGTTTTTTTTTTTTTTTTAGAAAAACCGGAAGTCTAAAATGCGAATTTTTTACTTATCCCCCCCCCCACCCCCCACGCGCGACGGCGTAGACATAATTTGTTCGTTCGCGAACTTGTTTACATTATTGTAATTTTTAATTCTCAATAATTTCCCATTAATAGTTTATTAGCTTTTTTTTGTTATTTAAAAGGTTCCGCGACGTCTTAAACTGGAGGCTATCGCGCTTTGACGAGAGCACGTTCTGCCCTGAGCACGTTTTACCGCGAGTATAGTCCACCGAAACTATATTTCGCCGCAGGCACGTTTTGCCGTCAGCAACACTAAAAGCCACGGTTCGCCGCCGATGTTGAATAATGGGACGACATATCATAAATTAAGAATATTATTAATCTTTACAACTATTGTGCGGTTATTAAAAAAAAAAAAAATGAAAAGCAATATAATAAGACATTAGAAAATATACCACCATGGATGAATTTTAAGTAAATATTACACGATTATGTATATGTATAAGTTAATTTAAGATGGTAAAATGTCAAATAGGATAATTCGTCGACAAACACGTTTTAGCTTGACGAAAATTTTTGTATGTAAAAAATTATAAATACATATTTTTCAAAAAAAAAAAAAAAAAATTATTTTTAAATGAAACGAAAGTTGTAATTAAGAATGTTTCATTAATGCATTACACCGAATTTAAAAGCAACAGCACATACTTAATGATAAGTGCACTTGCAAAATATACACATAAAGTTCAGAAACGATCCGCATGCAAAAAGTGTATAAAAACACGTGTAGCTTCTTTTTAACTATGTATATCAGCGTCATTTATAAAATTTAGTAAAACTAAACTTTTTTTCGAAAAGAATTTATTTTACGCGACGCAAAATATTTAATGATTCATTGATAAAAAGGGAGAAGTTAGAATCAAAGCCCCTCTACCGTATTACACATTTAATTGAAAATTTTCTTTCCACTTAAAAGGAAACAGCTATTTAAAATATAGTAATTTCGTAACAACTATCAAAATATAACAAACAAATTTAAGAATAAAATGAAGGCTTACTTAGAAACGTTTTCAGATATAATTCATCATTAGCTAAAAACACAACTTACTATGTGTGATCAACACAGAGTGAGTTGTGTTCTTAGCTAATTCAGGATGGCTTGTTGTACCTGAAAAACTAAACCTTCATTTTATTCTTAAATTTGTTTGTTATATTTTGATAGTTGTTATAAATGACTATATTTTATTAATTAACAAATAGGATGTTGAAAGATTCTTTATTAAACACCTATTTATTAGAACGCCAGCGGCGATCTGTGGCTTTTGATGTAATGTTGCCGATGGCAAGACGTGACTGCGGCGAAATGTGGTTTCGGCGAATCGTGCTTGCGGCAAAACGTAGTAGACCCTTTAAATGGAACCTTGTTTGTTACAGCGTCTTTAATTTTATTACCATCTTGGAAACTAAAAAAAAAAAACCCGCTCAGGTCGAAAAATAATTTTAGTAGAAACAAAAGAAGTTTTCCTTTTTTTTCTTTTTTTTTATCGAAAAATATCTTGATTTTACTCCTTTTTGAGAAATATTTTGACTTCTTGCCGTGTTGTGCTGATAACTAAAACACTGTCTTCTCCATCCGGATGATGCAATTATTTGCGACGCCGATCATGTGCTCTTCCAGTGTTCATCCCTCTCCGTGGAGCGTTCTGCCTTATATTCTTATTTGCTTAAGCTTGGACCTCCTACCCCTTATTGTGCATCCTATATCCTGTCCTTTCCTTCCCCACTAATTATTCCTGCTATTTGTTCCTTTTTAGTTAAAATTTCTGATCGAATCAAAATATAACCGACTTCTTTCCTTACCTTTTGTTTCTGGGTAAAGGTCCTTGGTTGACGAGCCCAAAAAAAAAAACTAAAATTTTTGCTGCCGAACCATAACACGAAATATTAGCGAAAATTAAACTGGGCAGCTAACTTGACGATAGACTTTCCAAAATCTAAAGATTTAAAAAAAATGATTCTAGCCACAGTTAGCAATAGTTTTATGACGTATTGCGCTGATAATTAAAACTTTTAGTGCCGAACCCCATAACACAAAATATTAGAAAAAATCAAGTTAGACAGCTAATTTGATGATAGCAGGGGCAGAATTTAAAAATTAAGCATTAATTTTAGTATGTCGATAATTAAAAATTTTCGGGAAATTACCGAGCGATTAATAAAAGTTTTTTTAACAATTGGCAGAGGATACTCAATAATAGCAGATCGGAGGTAGTTAACGAAGATGAAATTGGTTTTTAACGAATTTGATGGAAATTTGGTCGTTTTACAAAATAAAAAACAAAGAAAAAGAGAGATCACTTACAAAATGAACGAATAAATAGAAAAATACTTACCTGTGTATTCGTATTAGAGAACCGGAATGTAAATAAAGTAAAAGAAACAGTACAAATGGGACCTTTAAAAAATCATATAAGAAATAAGTCAAATATGAGATAATAAGAAACACAAATACACATGACGACAAGACACAAATAATGATGTCCGAAAAATAACAATAAATAAAATTTCGCGAACACATGTAAAAAAGAAACGACAGATGACAACAAAAATTTATCTAATTACAATAAAGTGGGACAAATTTTTAAACCATTATTTGCTCAATATAAGTTAAAACGTCACAGAAGCCATAGTCGATTAAATAATAATTCGGACAAGAAAATATGTACATCATTTTGTACTCACAGAGGAATTAATAAAATCTATAATCAAAAAACTTAACTAAACAAAAATCTTCCTGGATAAGAATAAATGATTTAATCACCCATTCTGAAAAAAAAAAAAAAAAATTAACCCCGTTAATAAGCGAAATGGATGAAAATTATGGACCTATCACGATCATACCTATCGTAACAAAAGTCTTTGCGTAGTACGTAACTAGACATCTAAAAAGTTTCTTAGAAGAAAATAATTTAATACATAATAATCAAAGGAAGAAAAATTAACTACAGTATTACTTAAAACGCTCATATCCGATAATTTAAATATCTGAGAGTAACAACTGATACAGTACTAACGTGAAGACATCGCATATGCATAATCAAAAATCGGACAAACCGTTTTATTTTATTTTTTTCCTTTGCGTTGTCAATCAGAAACCTACACCCAAAAGACGAGCCATATATAAATTACAAACTAAGATGTAAAAAAATTCTAACGCCCGCCCCAGCATAACCCATGCGGATTCGATTCTGCAAAACACGTACTTCAATGTAGTATCACATGTTGAACCCAGCTCGCATATGTCATCTGGATTCGTATAACTTTAGTTTGTCATAAATTTTTACTTTCTATTTTAAATTAATAACTTTACAAATGAAAAATAAAATAATTTTGTAAATTAAATTAAGCTGGTTATTTTTTCGTTATCAATGATGTTACAAAATGTACGGCACATGTGATATAGTGCATAGTGTAAAAATTTTAAAAATACGGAAAATTGAAATTAAAAAATCATTCAAATCCTGATTGCAACACTACGAAAAGAAAAGCAAAAAAAAAAACAAAAATAAAAAAAAGAAGGAAGCGAGAAAGTTATTTGTTTCTTGGAAAATTTCTTAAGGAAAGCGAGTTTTTTTTTAAATCTTAAAACATTCTTTTTATGCAAAAATTACCTTTACGAGATGTGTAATCAATATTTCTGATAAAAAACATCAAACAAAAAAATCAACACCTCACGAACGGTTTCATTTATAAGCATCAAAATTGTGCCATAAAGTATAATTAAAATACTCTTTAAGACAATCTATAACATAAAGCTGGCCGATTTCCCTGGGTGGCAAGAACCCAAAAAACCGCCAAGAACACATAATATGGAATTTAAAACGACTTCAAAAATCATCCTTAAAATATGCATAACTAGATAATCCTTTAAAAATGAAATTCAAAATAAAAAACAAAAAGCAGAAGCTGTTTCATAAAATCAAAAAATGAAGTTAAAAAAATTATTTAACCCTACCCCCCCCCCCGTTTGAGCCAAATACTGGGGAAAAAAGAATGTTAACGTAAGCAATTACCCGAGCATAAAAGTTGAGAAAACCAAAACGTATCTAAGACATATGCATAAGGGACCACTCCTTATAGGAAAACTATAGTCGAGCTTACAGCTTTATATTATTTAGACCTTGTAGCACCGAAAGCTCGAAAGTTTTGAAAAAAATATTTTCTTTCCTGGCATCGATATATATCGTTGGAAAGATATTTGTCGGAGACGAAACCGTATTTCATTTCCTTAACGAAACTTTCGAAGTTAACGAAGAGTTCGAAAAAGCTCGAAAAATTACGAGTTACCCTTCCCCTTGCGGCGCGAGTCTTATAGTTAAAAATTTTAAACAGGATTAAAAATAATAATAAAAACCAACTTTAATAACAAACAAATATAAGAGTAAAAAATAATTTATAAATAAATTAGATAAATACCCGTGTGTTTTGTGTTTTGATTAAGTTAGTTTTAGCTGATGATGGGTTATGCCCGAAAACGTTACTAATTAAGATATTTATTTAATTTATTGTTATAAATTATTTTTTACCCTTATACTTGTTTGTTATTAAAGTTGGTTTTTATTATACAGTTTATAACAAACAGGCATGTATTCACCTACACAGGATTAAAAATATGCGCATCGCCGTATATTTCTCTAGTTTAATTTCCACCTTTAAGAAGATCAGGTCCTCAGGGATCCCGGAAGCTCGAAATTTTTGAAAAAAATATTTTTTTTCCGAGCGGCATGCGATATGTTGATGGAAATATTGCTATTTGTCGGGTATGAACCAGTATTTCATTTCCCTAACGAAATTTTCAAAGTTGGTGAAAAGTTCAAAAAGCGCAAAAAACGGCGTACTCTCCCCCCTTGCGACGCGAAAAATCAGATTTATTTGTAAATGTAAATTATAGCTATTTTTAAGTAAACATACGAAATAATCCTCAACGCATGAAACATCATGTTTGACTGAACATGTTTAATTTATATTTCTAAATTACTCCACAGTTTACATAGTATGCCACGTATTTTATAAAACCACAAATATAGAATCCATACATTCAGTTTACTAATTTTCCCAGAATGGGCATATTTCAACATGGATTGCGTCGTCAAACCCCTCCACGGAAAGACAATAACGACAATAGTAACTAACAACGCGCGTGCTCATTAATGCGTTGAACATGAAAGTCGAGTGGATAAGCGAAACACGACGAGCATTGCGCAGGCTCCGTTAAGCTAGCCCTCCATTTGTTTTTTTTAGAATTGTTAAAAGCTAGTTCACTTGTCTTAGACCTAGCGCAAGCGCATCCATAAAACCTGTATTATACCTAAAACGCTAGCTCCCCACCCCATTTGTGGTAGATCGTTGAAATAGCTAGCGTAGCATCCACATATCTGGAACACCCTAACGTAACCATTAACTGAGCTAGCACATTCTTTCGTAAGCGTCATAATTCTACCTCCCCCATTTATTGTAGAATCCTAAAAACGCTAGTGCACTTATCTTAGACCTATCGCAACCATTATGAAAGCTAGCATACCCATAGAAATAGTGTTATACCAAAAATGAATGGGAGGTTCCACAACTTAACTCTATTTCCTTCCCTATTAGTGGAATATCGTTGAAACATCCAACGCCGCATCTGCATATCCAGCATATCCTAGCGCAACATTTAACTGAGCTAGCACACCCCTCATTAACCGCCAAAAGACCCAAAATACTTACACATAAGCACACGATTGGCACCAAACGTGAAAACATTAACCTTATTTATTTCTCATCGTTTTAATAGTTATCGCAGCATCTACAATATCCTTTTTATAGCTCATTATTAAGCTAACGCATTCTACGCTAATCGTCAAACTTTTATAAAATCTGAAAATAATCGGGTATAAGTGCGTAAATAACAGCAAACCTAGTAATACTAGTCTACAATATATTGTGTATAGTCAAGTCCCTACTGATCGCTTTCTTCGACATCAACGGCATTGTTCATCACGAATACGTTCCCGCAGGCCAGCAGTGACAAACCGCCATGTATACCATCCGTGTACGCTAGTTAGTATATAGACAGACACACTTGGGACTGCATTTGTACCGCGATAAATCAAATATTTACAATCAGTCTCCTAATTGTAGTCTCGTGTGCACACTCCTGTAGCATATAGCAATTGCCGTAAACACTATGCCTAGATCTGTACGACTAGAATGTACAAGTAGGTAGTCATAACGCTCGGCATCGAGCAGTACGACTAGAGAGAGTTGTCGCATAGTAGCTGTGTCGATCTGAAGGTCATTAGTCTGTTATAGATGGTTCAGAGCGTAGTATAGAGGATGTTTTCACACGCTGCTTATAGTAGGCTAGGACTAATTCGATTTAGACCTTCCGAATTCTTGATAAACTGTGATGATAGCGGGTTTTCAACTGGAAATGAAGATGCATATTTTTATAGTGAAAGTAGGACTAAACCCACCATGATGACGTTTCCAATTGTGCGCAACACGATCTATAGAAATAGATGGCCCTACACACCGTTGAGTATTCCACCGTTTTAAGTATGTTTAAGACGTTCGTCGCATTCAGTTAGTGTTCAGTGTTTCAAAGTAATCTTCTGCAATTCGCGTACACTCGAAATTAAGGATTTTTGATTTTTATCAAAGTAATTTAATTCGATAAAATCGGCGACAAACCTGGGCTAAACGAGGTGCCGTTTGCGTCGTGATAAAAAACCGAACTGAGATGTGAAAGAAAAGGTGAATGAAATACCACTTCAGTGCCACGTTAGACAAACTGATCGAAGACGGTGAAAACGGAATATAATTTAAACACTTATCTGTTATAATTTAGTTATACAACAGATACGCGGAGCAATAACCAGAATGAATATGAGCAATTTTAAGTAAAACGGAAAAAACAGAACCAAAAACCAAATCTAGAATTTTTAAACTTTAAATTACAATTTCGTATTTTTATTTAATTTTGTGTAAGTTATAAATTAAAGTTAGCGATGGTTATTCGTTCATTGATTGAATAAATTAGCTAAAAATTCAACGACGTTAATATTAACTAAGAGAGAAGCGAAAGAAGTGAAAGAACCTGGGGTAAATTATTTAGAAATTTACCATCATCATAACTCTCACCGAACGAAAGAATAAAACGAATACCTCCCCATTAATGTTTATTTACCGATTTTGGAACTAGTTTTAAAACAGTTTTTATTGCTATATTAAAAGTTCCGCCAAAAGTATGTAGAACCACGAAATATGAAAGTGTAAGTACCTCGCTAGCGCTTCTTGTAAAATAACAGAGCGGGTAACTAAACATCAAAAAGAAACACAGTCAGACATTTGGCAGAGCAGCAACATATTTCAGTCTTTCCAATTTATCGAGATATTATTCGAGATATTATTCGAGATATTATTCGAGATTTCGAGATACTAGTTTATTATCTGTCACTCATATTTCTGAACTGGTTAAATAACACTAGGGAGGGCACAGTATTAGAGGAAATGTAGGTTTTGGTAGTAGTAATAATACGGAGTAAAAAAAATGGTTAGGTGCCGGCTTTGTTACGCCTTCCACCCGAGAAATTACTTCTTGATATTTTTCTCTGCGCTCGATTTCTCGGACTATTTAAACAACGATGTTGTCTTCTTTTTTCGACTGTCTGGTGCCTATCAGAAGCATGCAAAGTCAGAGAAAAATATTTATTAATGTACACATTTTCATATGCAAATTGCAGAACGTTCACGTTAGAAAACGCCATTCCAGTTTCCACGGCTGCGGTTAACATTTCTGTACACATTTTGTTTTTTTACTAAGTCGAGCTAGTGGCGTACGTTTGTTTTTAAAAAGCTACCATTACATCATTTTTTTACAATAAAATTAAGTATTGGCCGTAGGTTTACGTAAAAAAAAAAAATCGGTAATCTTAATTTTAATTACCGATTTAGTTTTTTTCTAATTCACCTAAAATATTTACACATACAGGCTACTAAATATAATTATTATTGTATTACGAAAATTATCCTTAAACTGTATTGTTCTTTTTTTAATTAATTCCGTATTACAACATAAATTATTTTAAAACTGGAACACAATTTAATTCGTATATTAAAAATATTCTGTTATAATTATTACACCCACGTGAAATTGCCGATGATGGCACACGTATTTTCGAATGACTAAACTAGCAGAGAATTTTGGCATAAATGTTGTTTCGAATCGCCGTTTAATATAGATCGAACTTTGTTGAAATAAAACTTTTTTTTTCTTTTTTTTTTTTTTTTTTCATTGTACCGACAGCAGTCTGCCATAAACAATGGTGATATAAGAATATAAGGAAAGGGGGGAAAATTGGGGAAAAGTGGAATGAATAGAAAAGGAAAAGGAAACGAATATTAACCTGACAATTCCAACGAAATGCCCGATTCAGATCTTAAGAAGAAAATGGTTTATTTATCCTTTTTTTTATTTTTTTATTTTTTTTAATTTTATTAATTTATTTATTTTCACACTACATAACGATTATGCGTAGTGTCTCCGAGAGCAATATAATAGCGCTTAAGTTATCGGAAGTGCATTCCGGCACCACTTTTTTCTTTTCAGTCGCCGGCTGGATCTGGCTGGAAGATCAATAGTGAACATTCGGTATATAAGTGGATTCAAGCTAAACTGAAGTTTCTCAAAGAACTTTTTGTACTGTTCCGCATAAACATCCTTCACGTATGGAACATTCAAGTCCGCATGCAATGTGTCGTTGGATACGAAATAAGGCGCAAATACCATTGTACGGAGAATCTTGGACTGCTGTTGCTGTATCCTAAGGAGGCTACTTCGACATGTTGTTCCATATAGCTCTAATCCATATCTCCATATTGGAGCGATAACCGATAAATATACATTCCGCTTTACGGCCAGGTTTAGAACTGATTTTCGTCCTAGCAGCGGCCATAGCAACCTAGCCCTAATTATTATAGATTTTCTTGTATTTTCCACGTGATCACGCCACGTTAATCGTCTATCCATATGCATTCCAAGATAGCGCACGGAGTCTACTTTTGGAATTTGCGAGTTCTCAAATTTCAAGTGTGAACATCTTACTCGTCTGTTTGTGAATAAAATGTGACGACATTTAGTTGGGTTGAACGATATGCGCCAGAGGCATGCCCATTTCTCTAGCCTATTCAGATGATTTTGAACAGCAGCGTTTGCATACGTAACATTCGTATTAGATGCGAGTATCGCAATGTCATCAGCGAATGTAGCTAGTAACGTTAGATCAGAAATTGGTACGTCCGCGGTATAGATGGAATACAATAAAGGCCCTAGCAAACTGCCTTGAGGTACTGACGATCTGATTGAATGCATTTCCGAGAGTGAATCCTTTATTTTAACCACAAATGAGCGTTCGGACAAGTACGATTTGAGTAATAGATAAATGTCCTCATTAAGAATTTGCCGCAATTTATACAGCAATCCTGGATGCCAGACCTTATCGAATGCCTGCGTGACATCTAGAAACACCGCGGAACATACCTCGCGTTTCTCCAACGTTAACGAAATTGCGTCAACTAATCGGTGACACTGACGAATCGTAGAGTGATCCGTGCGAAAACCAAATTGATGATTCGGTAGCACATCTCGGTTACTTATAACCGGATCAATACGATTTAAAATTAGCTTCTCCAAAACCTTTGATAACGAGGAGAGCAAGCTAATCGGTCGATATGATGAAAGCTCTGTCCGCGGTTTCCCCACTTTATTAACCATCGTTATAACCGACTTCTTCCATATTTTAGGGAAGTACCGCATCCTTAGAACCGCATTAAAGATGTAACAAAGAAGAATAGCTGCTCTCCGCGGTAGTCGCGAGATTATTTCCCCGGTAATTCTATCGAAGCCAGGAGCCTTACGTAGTGGTATATTCCGAAGGCATACGAGAACTTCTCTTGGCGAGAAGACCTTAGTAGCTTGTTCACACCGACGAGGTTTTTCCAATGCTCTTTGTATATGGTCAGAATGCTCCTTGTTGCGATCTGAGTGTGGTGTAAAGACCGTGTCAAGATGGTCCGCAAAAGCATTTGCCTTTTCCTTGTCTGTTTTAACCCAAGTGTTGTTCGATCTAATATTATATGGTTCTTCTGATTGACTTAACAGTTTTTTAACTGACGTCCATACAGGCTTTTCCCCATCGTTAATGGACTGCGTGTAATGATTAAAAGTTTTATATTTGTACTCCTTGATACTGATCTTTAGTTTGTTTTGCAACTCTTTGTATCTGTTGTATAAGGATGGGTAACGACCACGCTGCCACCTCCTTCTTGCTGACCTGGTTTCTTTTATTAATTTTCTTATTTCTACGGGTATATGTATACAGGTTTTGAAAAGATTTTTTTGATACGTAATTGGTAGAATTATTACACGCATATTCTATGAGATTAGAAAAGTTCTTGACGGCTATGTCAATGTCATTTGTGTTCTTTAGTTTGATCTTCAAGTCAATATTATTTTCAATTATACTTGAAAAGATATTCCAGTTAGTGGTATGATTTGTAAGTCTCTGCTGATTGAGTACGGTTAAAACTAAAAACTATAGTAGAATTCGGTAAATGTTCGGGTTTATTAACGATTTAATGGGAATTCCGAAAATGTTGATAAACAAATTATATATTAAATACAATTGTAATTGAAAACAAAACATTTTAACTCATTAATAATATTAATTAATTTTAAAGTTACGCTTACTACAAAATTAATAATTTTTTGCTTTTGTAAACCAACACTTCTAAATATAACTTCTTATGAATGTCTAAATTAAGGTTGTAATTAAGCGAATAATGGGCTTTTTAGGATATTCGTTTTATACTTTGCGACAAAGTCTCAGAGGTTATAGCACTAATTAATATTCGCTTAAGTCGAGCCAATGCTTTCGCGCAGCCCGTGGGCGGTGTATTCGTTTACTTTTTCAGAGACATTGGCGCAACTGCAACGAGTAAACGGTCGAGCCTTCTCTAAACGACTGCTGTCCCAATCCGCTTATGGCAGATCGGTATATAATAAAGTCAAAAAAATGTCTATATTAAAAACCATAATGCGGAAAAATGGAAGTGATCAAGCAGTTTATTTTTTTTTTTTTCGTTATGTATTACGCGATTATAGTTAGAGAACAAAAAAAACAAAAACATTTTTATTGCTATAGGTTTCAAAGGACAACCACGATATGGCTAGATTCCAAATTGTAATACGAGCGAAAGCCACTAATTGAGAAACTTTAGCATAGAACACTGAGAAAGTTTCTTAATGTACCGCTAGCGTAGCTGAAGCGCAGAATAATAGCCGTTTGATTGCGTCACGAGCAAACAGTAATGGAGCTGGTGGTTTGGATACAGATTTTAACCATTGTGGCGCAAAGGGTCATGTAATGCATTAACTTTTGGACAAACAGAGTGGCTCGTACAGTAGGGGTTGTAATTGATATTTGCTATAAAACTAGACGAAGATTTAACGGATTTTCAAAAGCTCCCACACTCCGTGTGTTCTGGTTATATTTAACAGTTGCCGCGAACAAAGTTATACGTTGTACTGGTTACACACCAGGTTCAACGAATTTTAAACATGGTCGGTCAAGCATAATGTTTCATGCGCTGTGGATTCCATATGTTCAGTTTAAGATGACCATAATTTACGGTAACATAATACTAAATTCGAAACGGAGATATTCAATTTTGTAATACATATCGTATGTATTTTTTAATCAGCATTCCACCGCATAAATGTGTATATTTAAGTATGCTTAAAAATTGTCGCGACTTAATCGCCCTTTTTTAAATTTTTTAAATCCTAAGAAAAGCTTCGTCAAAGAATCCAAATTTATATTTTCACAATTACCGTAATGTTTAGAAGTAGCAATTTATTAAATAAAAAATAAAGCACGAAACAGACTTACGAAATTATTTAGAAACAACGAATATATTAATTTTTATCGCGAATGATAAATATTATATACTGTATAAAAATCGTGAACTACAAAACGAGGCAATACATTTATTTTGCGAACGAAAAATGCGTAAGATGGGCGATAATTAATTTATTAAAATAAAAATAAACCAAACGAACTGACTAGATTTCACATGAACGAATAACGATAAAAATTAAAACAATTCGCAACTACGTGACCGTATGTTTGTCAAGTTAAAGACGATTAACAACGACCGACGCGGGTAACAAAGCTACCGAAACATGTCTGGCCGCGGTAATTCAAAATTAATATAATAAACTAAAACTATACAATAAGTTTTTATTATTTCGATCTTATTGTTTCTTAACAATTACACTATAATAACAAATATATTATACCCGATACCGTAATACTGTATTATGATGATTTTGAATTTCTCTTTTAACATCAAAATTAAAATATATACATATATATGTATATATATTAATAACAACGTAATTCTTAGGTACCCCCCCCCCCATTTAGCAAAAATTCCCCAATTTTATGTAACGTTCGTTATAGTTTAAATTAGATTTTGTAATGGAAAAATTCTCTAAATTTATGTAATGAAAATTAAATGTTACGATAGGTTTTTTGTGATTATGTTATTTTTTTTTGTATCAACGCTGGTAAAAATTACGTTGTAAATTTTAATCATTTTATACAAAGTATAGAAGAGAGAGAGACAGAAATGTAAGCAAGTGGGGTCAAGGGACACAGGCCCTTACGAGGCCAAAATGGCCGAGTATATATATATATATATATAACTCGGCTATTTTGGCCTCGCAAGGGGCTGTGCCCCTTGACCCCTTTTGCTTTCATTTCTGTCTCTTTCTCTTCTATACTTTGTATAAAATGATCAAAATTTACAACGTAATTCTTACTGGCATCAACACACACAAAAAATAACATAACCACAAAAATCCTATTCTAACATTTAACTTCCGTTATATAAAATTAAGACATTTTTTCATTACATATTTCATTACATAAAATTGTGACATTTTTTAAATAACAATAACAAAAATCCTACAAAATATAACAAACGTTACATAAAATTGGGACATTTTTCTGGGACATTTTTTTGGAACATTTTTCTGAGACATTTTTTGGGACATTTAGCGTTACATCAAATTGGGACATTTTTTTAGGACATTTTTCTGGGACATTTTTTTGGGACATTTTTTCGAATGGGGGGTAGCCTAAGAATTACGTTGTAATTAATATATATATATATATACATGTATTAATTACAACGTAATTCTTAGGCTACCCTCCATTAAAAAAAATGTCACAATTTTATGTAACAAAATATGTAACGAAAAATGTAACGAAAAAATGTCTTAATTTTATATAATGAAAGTTAAAGGATTTTTTTGATTATGTTATTTTTTTTTGTGTTGATGTCAGTAAGAATTACAGTGTAAATTTTGAACATTTTATACAAAGTATAGAAGAGAAAGAGACAGAAATGAAAACAAGAGGGGTCAAGGGGCATAGCCCCTTGCGAGACCAAAATGGCCGAGTTTTATATATATATATATACATATATACATATATATATATATATATATATATATATATATATATATACATATAGTTATGTATATACATATAGTTATATATATTGAGATGAATTCGGTATTCCTTACGCCATCAGATAACAATGTTCGAGCTAGAAAATAATTCCCTGATAAAATCGTTAATTCTCGGTTTCTCGGACATCGTTCGGTTTTTGCATCGCTATTTTGTCTAGGATGCTTATTCGGCATCTCGTGCACGGCTGTACATACGGCAGCGCCCGGGTAGAGACTTGTTTTGTGGTGTAGGTGGTTAAAAAACCGTGATAGTAGCGTATTCTGGCGAGGAAATGCGTCTGTAATGTGTGCCCGAGCAACGTTGAGTCGAGGGAAGATTATAGAAAAATCCCGTAAAAGTCGGGCAGGGTAATTTGTGCGGTGATCTGAGCAGAAGTGTTTTTCCAGAAACTTCTGTCTAGCTTTTGTTAACGTTGTCACGCCACACATCCGGTTAGGCACGGATTAGTCCGATTCCCGTCGTCATTGAGGGTGGCAGTATATTGATCTAGTCGTTGCGTTATTGTCAAATTTTATTAGCCATGCCGCACACGTAATGTCTTTTTCGAGAAATTCGTAATAAAATTAGTCAATTTCGCCTGTAATAACCGTTTTTCCAGTTATCGCCGAATGTACTTGGCCGTTCTGCCGTTTATTTCCTGTTTTTTTGTGGTTTGTTTCTAAATATACGCGTTTTTCTCAGAAAAGTTTCTTATTAGACCCGTGGTTGGGCCATCGTGACATCTACGGTGCGGAGACATTACCGCCGTTTTGCGGTAGGATCGCAAATTTTTTAGTTAATAATCTTTTTTTTTTTTTTTATTATTATTCCCTTTCGAAGTTTTTTTTTTCATTTACCGAAAAGTCTGATGCTCTGCTAGAGGCGGAGCTATTCCGGTTGTAGCACACCGAAAGCGCCACTGGCGCCCGTAATTTTCATCGCAATTTACGTAATTTTCATCGGCTGTAAAATTTCATCATCGAGGGAGAAAACGAGTTCATCTCAATATATATATATATATATATATATATATATGTATTTACGAACAACGAGTGCAATCAATACACGTAATCAAAAAATGGTAGATAATAAAAGAAACTTCAAAGAACATGCCACTGAAATAAGTTCGATAAATACGAATAGAATAAGAAAAATATTTGAAGCAAATTCAATTTATTTGTGTTACATTTTAAATACTTGACAGATATTAGCTTGTAACTTTTTAAATATGGCTGACTATTAAATCAAAAAATAAAAAAAAACATTGAACAATGCATTTGACCGATTATTAGTATTAATCATCTTTATCTGCTTTTTACTAGTAACGGAACTATTAAATGTACGCCGCAAAAATCTGTTTATATTTCACACTGAAGTCGTTGTTCCAAAGGAATGCTGTAAAACACAACAGCGCATTTTTTGAAATTGCGGATTTTCCGAACTAAAGAAACATTCGAAGTGCGGGTATTTATAAGTTTGTTGAAATTTTTTAACTCTAATACTAGGGTCACTAAGGGCAGAAGACACGACATTTTTTCCGCTTTTTTGAATTTTTCATTAAATTACGAAAATTTCTTTAAGGAAACGAAATATGGATTTGTTGCCATCAAACAGCGGCTTTTCGATCAACATATCACACGACCGAAAAACCAAAATGATTCTAAAAATATCGAAGGTGTCTAATTTTGAAGTTTGAAACTCGTATGCTTCAAACCAAAGAAATGCGCCTATTTATAACCTAATTAAAAAGGTTTTTAACTGCAATACTCACGTCGCTAAGAGCGGAAGACAAGTAATTTTTCACGCTTTTTGAACTTTTTTCTACTTCAAAAGTTTCGTTAAAGAAATGAAATGCCGGTTCGTTCCCGTCATGTATCACACGCCGCCCAAAAAAATGTATTTTTTTCCAAAATTCGAAGCTCTCGGCGCCAACGAAGGCCTTTAGTAAAACAACTGAATATCTACCGAGAAATTATACGTAACTAATGACGCATGTATAAAGTATTTCGAAAAAGTATGTCCAAAATTATTGTCCTCTAAACTAGTCCGAAGTAACCCCAGTAACAGTCATTCAATAAATTCTAATCAATCAGATGATTGCCCGCAAAAATTAAGGGTCAAAAAATAATCATGCGAAAGACCAAAATCTAAGATTACTCGCACTAAAAGGACTTTTTATTGAATGTTCCGCACGCACTAGCAGAGATGTGGAGGACTCTAATGCTCAACTTATTTCGAAAATACTTTTCTAATTTCGATGCTGTCCAAAACCGAACATTTCTGGTCCGAATGAATTTTAAATCGATATTATTATGTGACTTTCAAATTGTCATCTTTTTATTTAACGTCTATTTTCGATAATTTTTATTTCGAGATATTAATATCAATACGTATCTATACGCAAAGTCTACCTTGATGAACTGACTGCAACCTGTTCCTGCTAAGTTAACAACAAGGAGCATGCCTCAATGATCGTTACACATCCTCAGCTGTAGAAGTGCACGGAATAATGTGTCTTTCATTAATCGCATCGAAACTTCTAAACATTCTTAAATGCTGCTTATCACAGGAAGCTTAGACTTCGGAATACCGCGACAGGGACAAACGACATTAAGAAAACAGAGACAAACGACAGTAAGAAAACAGAGACATTTGTCGCAACAATGACGAGTCATTGTCGCAGTCAGGGGCACTCAGACGCAGTGTATTATCAAAAATTTAAAAAAGTATAAATAATGAAATACAATAGTTCCTTTAATAAAAAAAAAAATATAATACATTTTTCGGGTAATGTAAAAAAGGATATTACGATAATTCTTCAATTCTTAAATAACATTAATTTTTCAGAGTCGGCACCTCATTCAAATTGCAATAATATTAAAAAACTGTATTAAATAATCCTAATGTTTCCAATAGTTGGCTTATAAAAATACTCACTAAATTATTTCTAATTATTGCTGCAACTGAAATCTCGTGTCGAATCTAAAAATTGAAGGCTGTTTAAAAATAATCATAATATCTCCTTAAAGTATATTTCATTGTAAAATATGTTGCTATCTTCTTACCGAGTAATTAGTTTTTAATTTTTGGCGCATTTTTATTCAATTTTAAGAGTACTGAAGTCGGTGTTTTTTGGGGTTTTTTTAACAAAGAAACTATTTTATTCCAGAATATTTAATGTAAATGTTTTCGAATGATAATGTGGTAAGTCAACTGAAAATGCCGCCACTTTCTATACTGTATAAAGCTAAGGTTTATTGGTTAAAATGTAGCAAATGGCGCCGCTAATGAGCTTATAAATCGCGCTTTTGGGATTTCAGTTCATTATCTTCATCCGAATCTACATTTCCATACGGTAAACAACATTACTGAGTAAATTCCGTCAGTGATATGAGCCTGTAAATCGCGTTTCGGTTATTTCAAATTCATCTTTATCCGAATCTACAGTTTCAAGTAGTAGATAACATTATTTTAGATCAATGGCGTTTGTCTCGATTTTAATTTTAAAATTTTGGCTGCTTATACTTTCCCCCTATATACGTGGATTGTTCGAAAAAAGACCGAACTTTCGTTATAAAATCTCTTTTGTAATACTCACAATTTTACATATGTTTGCCTCCCTCAAAGTACTCCCCCTCTGCTTGCTATGCATTGTTACGATCGTTTTTTCCACTATCCGTATGCTCCCTAGAACTCGTTTGGTGTAATGTCAAGTAATTGTGCCCGCGATTTCTCTTGAATTACTTCGAAAACGACATCCTTTCAAGGTGGATTTTAGTTTCGGAAATAGGAAAAAGTCTGCTGGAGCCATATCTGGAGAGCAGGAAGATGGGGAAGTGCAGCTGTTCCATTATTGGCCAAAAAATGGCCGACAAGCAGAGACGAGTGACTTGGCTCGTTGTCATGATTTTTTGCTGAGATGCGATGCATGCCAAGTTTTCTGTCAAAATTTCGTGACACGACCCAATACTGATCCTGACTTTTTCTGCAACCTCCGGCACAGTTAAACGACGATTTCCACGAATCACAGATCGAACGACATCAGTGTTTTCATCATTTGTTGACGTCGATGATCGTCCTGATGTTGCATTTTCGTCGGTCGATGATCTGCCCGATTTAAAACGCGTAAACCGCTCGTAACACCGTGCATGGCTCATGCAGTTCTCCTTGTGGGCTTGCTGAAGCAATACGTCCATGTTTCAGAAAAAGATTTGCCGATGTTAAAATTCAATATTGCAACGTTGCTCCACAAAGTCCTTCATTTCCGCTTTCTCACTATTTCGTAGAACGCCCGCTTGATCGCTCTGTTAGCTTACTGATCATGCTACCGTAATGCGGTAAGCGCCTCATTCTGTTTCGAAAAAATGTCGCCACGTGTAGCATGACGCGCGAATTTAAATTTTACACCGTTCGGACACAACTTCAAAAGTTCATTTTTTTTTTCAATAGAACAAGTACTAATGAAAATTTTCTGGCTATTTTTTGTCCCGATTAAAAATTGGATCATTTGTACTCAAACTAGAACTGGAATAAATTTACCCCCGATGTCGTTGCCATCTGGGCAAGTATTCGTACAAGCTTATTTTTTTTGTCCCTTGCATTTAGTCTGAAGGATACCGGTATACGAAGAAAAATTCACTACTTTTCCTTTGCACCAAAACTGGTTATAACCCGTTAAGAAACAATAGTGGTTTTATTTTACGATGAACATTTTAACGATATTAAAAATAATGCAAATTAATTTGACAGTATATCAATTTCGCAATGTAAGTATGCGTTTGAAGATTCTTCAATTAAAAAGGCAATTGCTGTGACCAAAAATTTGCCGCGAAATGAAACAATAGAAGATTTCGAAAAAAATCCACCAAAAAAAAAATCCTCCATTGCCGCGTATAATTTTCCAAGTTAGATAAAAGAAAAATTTAATATAATTTTAAAACTTCCCTGATGTAGTTGGTTAGACAGCAGTGTTTCGTTCAGGTAGAACCCGGTTCTGAAAACTTCTGAAAATTTTACTTGCGCTAGATTAATGTCTATGGTTGGTACGGGACAAAAAAAAAAAAAAAGCCTAATAAAAAAAAATATTCATTATAAATGGTATGAATCTGAAAATATCCTGCGACGTTTCCACAAAGTTGCATCTGAAAGATCCACAATGTCGAACATTAGTTAAGTAAGACAACTGCGATATCTATAAATAAAACTTTGCTTTTCGTTAGACAGCAGCCGGCTAATGATGATTATAATGGAAAAAAAAATTAACGAGTGTCTACGCTTCATGCAGATACATTATAATACGTGAATATATCTCACGGGCAGCTCCAGCTTTCCTTTATTGTCTTTCACTCCACATTGGACTTTTATCTAGAATGTTTCGTTGAACCGTCATTAAACTAGCTTTATATCTTATAGGCAGCAACGAGTGTGAAAGCCGACCTGTTTATGATTTTTACTGTACATTCTTTAGAAACGGATAAACGGGATTTGTACATTTACATCGTTGATAGTATTTACAACATTATTAACATATCGTTGATAGTATTTACAACATTATTAACACATCGTTGATAGTATTTACAACATTATTAACACATCGTTTATCGATAAAAGTTACGCTGTGTTTACACCATTTACAACATTCGACTTCGGAGGTATATGTATTATCGAAAGGAGAGGATGATGCGTACTAAATTAGTGCATATATAGCGGCGCGTTTCAAGTGCATCGATGTGTCATGAAAAGAGGCGGCGTCAATGCACGTGGAATTGCGTGATGTGAATAATGTTCATTCTTCAGTTCGAGTCCGAATTCTGCGCGCATAAATTCCACGAATGTGGGACCATACGTAAATCCAAGTCCACCGATAACTTCGACCATTTCAGCGTCTTGCACGGAATCTACGTTAAATTGATCGACGTTTGTATTGCGGAGGAAGAAGCGTATAGCCTGAGGAAACTTACGGTCAACGAATTCGCAATCCATGAAACGGGCCTCGATCATCGCTTTCTCCTCTGGAAGTAAGGACATGGTCGTATCACTTGCACCAGCGGGTAGCGGCTGCCAGATAATTTCGCAGAAGAATTTTTTATTTGATCGCTTGTAAATCTGTGTCTGGCAAACGGGCGGCATTTGACGATGGTCGCCGGTAAACACCATGTCCACACCCGTCAGCGGACGCTCATGATCATGCATAATGCGTTGTCAAGTCGATAATTTACCTGTCCAAGAAGAGCGGATTCGAATCATACTACACTTGTCGACGAAAACGATGCGAACATTTACGAAACGCGTTCGGTGTTTCCACTCGGAGGCCATTCATGTTTTGCGAGTTCCTGATACAAAAGACAGCGTGTACAATGGATCATCCGATATATGTATAAATAATAGTTTGTTTTTTTTGCATTTCCATGATAATAATTTATGATAACATTTCCCGTGACATTTCGTGGACGGACAAATCAGCCATAAGATATATTCATGTCAAAATGCGAGTTGAATCTTTCCGACTTTCTATAATACTCCTAAACGGTAGTAGAGTCTATTATTATGATTAGGACACCTAGCTTCTTAGAAGATTCTTACCATCTCCTGGTTTTTTTAATTTAAACCTTTCCTGGAAATTTTCAAGCCTCTCATGTCGGTGTTGGTTTGCTTTTATTGACTTTCCTATTCTGCTGATAAAGAAATAAAATTAGAATAAAATGAAATCCTCGCTGGAAAATTAGACGGATACTTTATTATATTTAATTCCCAATTGAAAAAAATATTCATTATTTCACATAAAAGATTAGCAAGGAACAATAAAAAAAAACAAACAAAAAACACTAAACTTAATTCGCAGACCTACTCGGCACTAATTACTACCCAACAGAATTCGAGCGATCGCGCGATACAAGAAAAATAACGCATAAACATGGCAGTACAAGCACACTAGATAGGCTGTTAAATTGATACATGTTACATAAAACAATTCGCACTATCAATCAGAACGGGTAACGTGTAATAATAAACAGATTTAATTATATCTTGCGATCGAAACCGGTTTACCACCGATAACTGCGAATTTAGGAATAAAAGTTGCTGTGTGGGTACACGTTAAATTTCGTACGTTATCATTAATTAAAGAAGTTCTTCGGAAATATCTGTAAAAACATATATTTCACTTACGCACATCGCATTCAAAGCCTATTATTAATTCGGTAATTAATATATACGCTGTTTTTGTTGTTTTTTAATATAATTAAAAAATTGGGGCAACATTGTACGAAGCATGAAAATCGCATTTAACGCATTCTTCACGCTAATGAAGTTCGGACAATTAAATTTCCGGCTCTATCCTCGTAGTTAAAATGAACTTATAAAGTGTAGCTGGCTGTCGTCGTGATTTTAAAGGCCAAACGCGCTGGTATGAAAACGAAATAATAAAGTTCCAAAAAAAATTTTTATTTTTTTATTTTTTTACGATACAATCTTAGCTCTACTGTAATGGCGAAATAAGATCTCATATAATAATAAGATACTTAATATTAATTCATTATAATATTAGGTATATACTTGTGTGGGGAGTATGTATCCCAGTGGTTACACATATCCAAATAGAAGTACTTAACTGCACTAAATGTAACTTTACCGAGCACAGGCGTACCCAGGCCAGTTTTTCGGGGAGGGGGTCAATTTAAAAAATAAAGCACGTGACAGAAAAGAAGGATTTTACTTCGTAATTATATTTTATTAATAATCTCTTGTACGATAGTTCTAAATGCGTAAGGATTAGGATTACTCTGTTCGTTTTCATTTTGAGAATAATTTACACTAATACATAGTTAGTTGTACTGTCAGTACCAAGACATCTTACGGCCGTAAAACGACAATACAGCAACGTAAAAATCCATTTCGGGAGTGGGGGGTGAACCCCCAAATCCCTCTCTTGGTACGCATATGTTACCAAGTCCATCGGGTGTCGGCGTTTAAGTCGCCTAATGTTTCTACTACCGGTATTCAATAGTTGGACAGCCTCTGCATTAATGTGAAACATGGAAGTTTTCCTCTCAATTTAACCATGAAAAGAGTCGTCTTCCAACGAGAGGGTTTATTAAAACACCTTGAAAGTACATCGTCAGTGCGTGAACCAAACTATTCGCCAAGCGGTAGTTGTCACTCTAGAAAATCAAAAACCTCAGCGAAGATACGTTTAGAAGATCACTAGCGATTTCGTACGCGAACTTTTTCAATAATTAAACCCCGTCCACTTCCCACTTTACTCGGAAAACTTTAATAAATTCGTATTTAGGTAACAAAAATCGCCCGTTTTCCTCTCAATTAATTATATACATCGTTAACGGAAAATTCCGACGACACATGCTTGTACGTTATTTTACGATATTGCCGCTAGGCTAGTTTTTCAATCGCATTCGAATGAAAACCGGTGTTAAATTCTAAAACGATTAGCGATTTAGGAACTGTAGTAAAATCTAATAGAAAGACGGAATGTCTAGAGGTATGATTATTTCATATTAGTTTTACAGACTGATCATGTAGTTCGAAACCATGAAAAATAATTTTAATAAGTGTATGATTTCAACATTCTATAAGTAACGTCAATCAACGACGACTTCGGTTTCATTATAAAATGTTATCATCTGTGGTTTTCGATGCGCTGCATCAGAGGTTACGGTGTCAAAGAGCATCGTGCTAAGTAAAATTACGGCTTTGTTTGTTTTTTTTTTTGACACATACGAACACATTGTAACATTGTCAAGGAAGCCAAAATTTCATTTCTTGAAAGGTGTATGGCTTGTTTTGTTTCAAAGTGTCAACGAGAGTGCAGGAAAAGAAAAATGTGTTTGGCAATAGGGAAAGTTGTAAAAAATCTGTCCAACGGATGAATAAGGATCGTGAACTAATCAGATTAATAAAATTACGGAAAATGAATTATCTGGGTCACTTAATGCGGGGGCCGAAGTACGAGTTGACACAAACAATACTGATGGGTGCAGTAAAAGGTGTTCGAGGTGTTGGCCGCAGAAGGATGACGTGGATTTTCAACATTCAAAAATGGATGGCTGTTAACAAGACAGGAAGACTTTTTCATCTGGCACGAGACCGGAACGCATAGATCAAATTGGTGAAAGATGTGGACACCAACCTTCGATAGCGAAGACGGCTCAAGAAGATGAAGAAGAAGAAGTACATACGTTCCGGCCAGACCCTTCAAAATTAACAGCAAGTTTTTTGACAATTCTTTCTTCTTGACTGACATTTCGAATATTATCCATCTTGCCTGTGTGAAGTATCCCTTTCAGTGGGAATCCATTCTCTGCAGCCGTACTCCAAAATACTTTTAGGCCATATTCAGCCGGTTTTGTAGTCATGTACTGGGTAAGAGGAAAAACTTGCTCATCGATTTCGTTGGTTTTATAATTTACAAAAAAGTATACGTTGAAAAATATTCAATAAACAAACACAAAAATATTCGAGCGTTTCACTTAGTAATGACTGGGCTGAGGTATACCGCAATACGTGTCTCCGATCGAAACTAAACTAAAATACCATCCGAATATATAAATTTGCTTCAAAGGTGTTCTAGACTACTTTTTAGGTACAAAATAATATTGAGACCCCTCCTACTGCCCTTTTCAATTCACCGTGCCTGACTTTCTCGGAATTCACAAATTTTTAATCTTGCCGGATACATCTGACTTTAGGTAATAAAAAGGTGACATTGTATGTAATGTTACTGTTGAATTTGTCTTAAAAACCTTCGTTAACAATAAATAAATCGATATATATATATATCTAATTCCCAGGATTATTTTAAGTTACAGTCCACTTTTAGCTATAAATTTGTATACGGCGGAGGGGGTACCCGTATGGTTAGACAACAACGTTAGTTTATTTAGTTGATCACACAAGGGTTAAGAATCTTAAAAGAGCAAACTCCGTCTTAGAAGTTTATATACTCGTAGTTCGGAGCAAGTTTTTCGTTTTTTCGCTGAGGGCCTTAATAACGGAATACGCCATCGATTCCCGCGGAAGAGTTTTTTCTCTCATACGAATTTGATCGAAAAATTCCAAACGTACGTAATCAGTTGAAGTTCCGAGATATCCGGGAGAATAATGAATAAATGGCAATTCGTCGAAAGAGGCGCAACGTTATATAGATATAAATTCGGGAAACCAAACATCAACACGGCTTTTACAACACTCTGAACGGTTCTCTTTAAATCGCTACGATAAAGACCGAATTTCCTTAAGAAGTGTTTTTATTAAATTTAGCGCAACAGTCCCTCTAAGATGTTCTCTCGGTATTTTTAAGAGATCTCTTGCATTTTTCTGTGTGCAAGATAAGATTCCAAAGTTCCTTGAAATCGAAATTTTCATAAAGCTGAATTATTTTCGTTAACTTTGTTCCGACAATCCTCATTCCACCAACGGGTTGTAGACTTCCTTCACCGATAATAAAATGAAACGCGCAGTATAGATATTTGTAAGGCGCATAATATAGTATTATAAAAACATTGTATACTGATTCACTGGACATTGAAAATTTTCGCAATCAGACTCACGCCTTGGACTTACTCGGGTCTCCTCCGTTAAAAAACTGGAAGTTCGCTGGCAGCAGATGGGGTAGATAAATGAATAATCACCCTCCTAACCAACTTTTCTTGATTGCCTTTTTATAAACTAATTTTTTCTTCGAATTTAAGGCGCTATTCAATAAAAACTTGATAATCTTTATTATCGTGAATTAAATTTACGTCATTAGAATAATTATTAATAAAATCATTACGAGGGACGAAATTATACGAAATTATACGATATAATAATACGTTACTTGTATTATTAGAGAGATTATGACTGATCTTAAAAGTATTATTGTCACTGATATTTTTATTATTGTTACCAATGCTGCCGCTATTATATTTGTTATTACTGTTTCCTGTATATTTTCGGTAGACTTGTTCGACGGTGCCATTTGAGTAAAACTGGTTTCGTTATCGTAATCGTTAGAATCTATCGGTATGTTACTTAAAACGACAATCCGTGTATTGTTACCTGTTTCCGATGGTAACATAAGGGAAGGGTCCTTATCATCGTCAACATCTATGTACGCTATAAGCTTGCCTAGATCCGAGAAGTTACCGAGTTGAAAATTAAGGCTTAAGAAAGGAAATCAAGAAAAGAGAAAAAAAAAAAGAAATGCGGGATACAAACGAGAAAAAGTTGCCGTTATCAAAAACCGTTCCATTTTTCAACCTTCAAAAATGTGGACCATTACTTATATTTTCACATTCGTTAAATCGCTTTCTTTTCTTTTTTTCAGGACAGATACTCAAATTACTGAAAAAACAAAATTTAACAATTGAACAGGAAAAATTCAATACATTTCAGTCAATAACCAACTCCAACTAGAACAGCTTTAAATGGAAAAAAAACACAAGTATATAAATAAATATACACTGATGCGCTAATTTATTAAATACATTCATCTGCGAATGTATCGAATGGAATCTATATGCGATCATATAGGTCTACTTAATTGTGCAAATACTCGTATGTATGTCATGCTAGTAGGGCTTAACCAATGTGTGAGAGCTCGTACGAGTAATTAAGGCAAAACTGCATATATATCGTCAATGAATGAATGATGAAAAAAGTGTTCCTGCCGATTGTGTATACTGCAACATTTATGTAAATATGAGTAAAAAATTTGTTTGGTTAGTGTTTTCAACGGCATATGTGTTAGTGTTTTCAACAGCGGACTGTGTACAAACATTTTTTGAAGTACACAACATATTGTCGCTTTTAAACATACTAATGGACACGTTGCCGGCACAATGTTGCGTAATTATAACCGGAAGTTGTAAAAGATAAAAAGGAAATAAAAACCAAACGTTCTCTCAAAAATTTGTCGGAACTCGTAAACATGCCCTCCTCTCTTCCCCAAAGCAAAATAATATCCTCTTCTTAATTTAAGCGCAAAACACACGTCGACCGTTAAATATAAAGCTACAAATACAAATGTTGACAACCTGCCGCACACCAACTCCATATACTGTCTTTTTTGATCTTGTAAAAGCCTACTATAGCGGCGTGTTTATTAATGAAGCCAATGTCTGCCCCAGAATACGCGATAACAGAGATAAACATTTAAACAGCTTCCTACGCTGTAGAACGTTTCGAGTTACAATTGGTTCGTCGATATTATCAAAATGAAAACGAAAAAAGAAATACCACAATGTTTTTCCCTCGGTGAATCTTGTTTACATTTGCAAATGATACTGCTGACTGCTTTTTTATCTTCTAATCTCGCGTCCAATGCTTAAAGTGTCCTTCCTCGAAGAAGTAGCCCGAAGACATTATTTCTGAGACATGTGTGTTAATTTTTTCATCTTGTTAAAACCGAATACAACTTTTTCTCCCCCCCTCCCCCCGATTAAGTGTAAAATTTCTAGGTCTCATATTTTACAACTAATCTCCCACTAGTTATTCCCGCTATTTGTTCCTTTTTAGCAAAGATTTACGATCGGATTAAAACATAACAGACTTCTTTCCCTACTATTTGTTTCTAGGTGAAGGTCCTTGGTTGACGAGCTAAAGAAAAAAAAAAGAAAGAAAGAAAAAGTAAAAAAAAAAAAACAACTAATCATTAGTGACCTCTATCTTTCAAATCGGAAGTATAACATCTGAAAAAAAATCTACAAAACGACATCATAAAAAGTTTAAACGAAAAAAAGGAAAATCCAATAAATGTTATATATTCGTTTGAAAACAATCAATTTTATTATAACCTTGATTATTTTTTTTTTCCTACCCTGGGCACGCCAGCGGCCTTGACCCAACAACATGATAAATCAACAGATGGAACTAAATAGCCAGGCGATCAGAAATGGAACCCACAAAGGACAGTAGCAGCGGAACAACTGAAGATAATGGGATGGAAAGGATATAGGTAGCGTTAAAGGAAGAAAGGAAGACCCAAAGCTAAAAGTTTGGTGTAAAGAAGGGAGCATCTCTTAAGCAGTGCAACACATTCGAAAAGGATATGATTTGAGTCACAAATACAAGGAGGCTCAGAAGCGTGAAGAGAGCTGAAAGGGGAAGGGGACAAAGCGAATTGAAAGCGAGAAGAAGGAAGTATAGAATGATTGATTCTGAGTTTAATTGAGGAAACAACAGTGGAACGGACGACAGACAGGAATAGAATGAAATCAAGGCAGGGAACGAGGAACCGGTTGAATAAGACAGTAGTATGAATAATGATTTGAGAATAAAGATGGGGATACATGTCCAACCAAAGTCTGGAATGTGATTAGAGTGTGATAGGGAAAGAATGTCTGACGAAGGGAAAGAGTTGAGGAGAGGACCATTGCGGGCGGCTGAACGAGCTAAAGAGTCAGCTGAGTCAATGCCCTCTGTATTGGAATAACTAGGAACCCATAGAAAGTATATGAGAATGGAACGGGACGAGAGTAAAAAGGAGACGAAAGATCGAATAGAGAGAATGATACCGTCAGAGGAAAGAGAAGGAGGAGAGGAGATGGCTAGCAGAACGCCCTTGGAGTTGTAAACGATCAGGAATTTGTGAACCCAACTTGTAGAGGATATAAAATTAATGGCACGAAAAATTGAGATCGATTCGGCCGAGAAGACAGAGCAGAATATATTTTTAAATATTTTTTTTCAAATCAAATATATTTTGGAATTTCTACAGGTGAAACCACATATGCGCAACATTGCGCGATCAGTGATCCGATACAAATTTAAAAATTGAAAAAAACTAAGAAATTACGAGTACTTTTAACTCTTTAAATATAAAAATGAATTCTGAAGTAAATATTAAAGGAAGTCTGAAGGATTCAGAGTGCAGGAACGTAGGAGACGTAAACGCACCACCCTTAAGACATGGAAAGGAAAAGAAGAGTTCAGCAGCTGAAGGAATTCGAAGTTGACTATATTGTGAGAGAAATAATTAGCTCCAATCGGGAGGGAATAGAAATTGATAGGGTGCCATATGATCGTAAAATCATAAGAAAGAAAACCGTTATAAGAGAGAACGTAGGGAGAAAATTTGGAAACAGCTATATGCGATAGAATCGGAATTCTACGAGGCGCCAAGCGCCAGTGATTTTTGATATGAAGATAGGAATCGATTGTATGAAGAAGTGGGGAGGCGTTTTATTAAAAAAACGATAACCGAGGAGTGAACGGCGAACGAATAGAGGTTGAGTGGCAGACTCAGATAAAATCGCAGGAATAGGAAAAGATTTTAAAGCTCCAATTCATAGACGAAGGCAGGAATTTTGAATTGAGTCAAGTCTCGAAAGGATTATTTTTAATAGTACGTACAATAACAGTTTGAGCCTTTTTTGTTTTTTGTTTTTTTTTCCTATTCTCGAAAGTTCGGGTAGGGTACATTTATTTACTAAAGTATTGATTTATTATAATAACAGAATTAATATAACCCATCCAATTAAGTATTTGATGTTATATTAATTACCATTTTACAGTTTTTTACAATATCTACTATATATTTTTACTATTTACTTAATATAAATGTACATTATTTTTCGGGAATTTTATTTCTTCAATTGTAAATTTGTTAAATTCATTAAAATAATTTTGTACGAGTTGTTTTATATCATAATTACAGAGTGTCTATTATTATTATTATTATTATTATTATTATTATTATTATTATTATTATTATTATTATTGCATCCTTGCAGTATATGAAAAACATCATCTCTAAAATTACATATTACACAGTTTTCCCAGAACGAGAAATCTTAAATTTATAAAAATATACCTTAAATAGGCCATGCCCTGTTATAATAAATTGGACATAAACATTTTTTTGGCGTATATTGATTATTTTTAAATCTATCTATTATACTTGGAAAGAAAAATTGATACGTTGTTCCATTATAATTACTCCATATTTCTTGAAATTTATTTATGTAAAATTTATCCATAAGTTTTTTCATTTGTTTTACTTTAAGTATAGTTTATCTTCATATTCGAAAAATGGTGTCCTATATATTACATTACTGAACGGATGATCCATATTAATATTATTTGTAATTGCGACCAGCGAGCTTATATGTTTTTGTATTTCATATTCAATTGGCTTAATACTAGCTATAACGATGGTCGACAAATAACTGATTGTGTCCTTTATGATTTAATCATTTTTATAGTTACAAGCCTTTGAAAGCTTTTTAATATCTTTTGAAATTTTTTATAACAGTTTAAGCGTTGAAACGTAAGAAAGGAGGAATAAGAATAAAAAAATTCTAAGATAGTAGCGGTGGAGAGAAAAATAAGGTGAAAAATAATGTAATTTTATAACGTATACCATAAATGGCCAGCTCCATAAACCATAAACCGGGTCCGAAAAAATAAAAATAGTTTTATCTCCGCTTTAGCAAATAGCCCAAGCTTAACATAGATTTACCGAAATAGCTCGCCGTCGGTTTAAATAAATATTTTCTTCTAATCGAAACCATTACTACCTATTTCGATTATTGTAACTATGATGTGACAGAAAGTTCCTAATTAGTAGCCGCGAAAGTGAATAATTTACTTCGTCGAATATGAAAACTACTTGTACTTTTATTTAAAATGTCGCAAAGTCATCTCTATAAACTGTTCTAATTTCTGGAAAATTAATATCTCAATAGATACACATAAAGTTTATCTCATTAAAATATTTTAAGTGGACGTCAAAGTTCTTAATAGTTGAAAACCATTAAATTTCACCGTTTACTTAAAGTTTAAGTACTTTGTTCTTCCTACGAAAGTTTAATTACCGCTCGTCTATTTGAAATCGATCGTTGGAATGGTATTTGTACATTCTTAATTTTACTCGCGATCGGATGAACGACGATTCTCATTTAAATTCGGCATGATGAATACATTTTGCACCGTTAAAAGAATCGGAATTTTGTCAGATGTTGAATTGTTAATGATATTGAATAGTGGAAAAAGAAATTTTCGGATCTCTGCATAACACAAACGGGAAGAAATTGTGGAGTGTACACCAATAACGAAGAAAATTAAACATTCGCAAAGAAAGCTTAAAGAAAATTTTTTTTCTTCTTGGTCCCACATGAAAATCACCGGCGATAAGTTAAATCACGAATACCTTAGATCTTGCCGGAAAAAGTGGTGTTCAGAAGCTTTAAAACTCAAAGCGGAACAGATTTAAAATGCAAATTCGTGAAAACTTAGTTTCTCGCCTGATTTCGGAAAAAATTCGGTTTAAAAATATTCGTTTCACTTATAAAACGAGAAATAGTAAACTCGACACAAAAAAATTTCAAACAAAACACAAAAATTACAGCCAAACTTTCCCATATTTGCGAACTTTTAAATGTCGAAATTCAAAAGGAACTTACAGAATTAATTAGATGTCTACGTTGAAATGTTTCTCCAATGTAACAAAGCTGAATTTTTACTTGAAGGATTTTTTTTTTCGCTGGAATTTCATTCTCTCTAATGGAGAGATTTGTGACATTGACAAACCAATGGTTAACGTCCGATTATGTAAGAAGCATTCGATATATTTTCCCGCATTACTAATTATACCGGTAGACACTAGCTTTGTTAATAATTGGTCTGGCTGTACTTGATCAAAAATTCATTCAACATCGAAAATACTCTCTTACTTGCTAAAACGTGTTAATATGTGTCTTTGAAGACTTAATAAATGCTCTAGACTATATAGATCTTTGCGTCCTTTGACTTAGTTTGCCGAAACATCAAGAAAATCAAAAAAAAAAAAAATGTGAGCCCCCCCTCCTTACAGAGCGATTATTATAGTTAGAAATTTCGGAAAATTTTTCTAGTTATAGCTAACTAACTTCAAAATCGGGCTTTTAAATCAGGGAAGTCATGGACTATCAAGCGTCTAAAACATAAGGCGTTGAATTATTTATTTGTGCGAAATGGAACACAATTCGTTTTCCAAACGACTAACTTCAATAACAAAAATCTTCAATTTCAAAGAAATCTTGATTAGCTTAAAAAAAGATTAACCACCAAAAAATGGGTTCATTAGTGGCTCCGTTCGAAAAAGAAAAAGATGTGCTATTTAAAAATTTAATTTTCATAACAACACTGAGTATCGTAAATTCATGTTGCCGTTGACAATTTTGCAAAAATGAACATAGCTATGTTATTAGATTCTCCAATAATTAAAGAACGCGAACAAAACCGAACCGTTCCGAAACCAGTTACAGACAGCGTAATTTTTTTCGTAGCGAAAATGAAGTATCACTTCGAGGAGTGTTAACAATCGAAAAATCTAAACGAAAAGAAAGAAAATTTAGAGCGCTTATTCCATCCTAATGCAAACAAAAATTTAGCACACGTCTTGGACTAGAAATGCTACATGTATAAGTTAGGATATAGACAACAAAATTGTATTTGTGGAAGAGTTTGATTTGGAGAAATCTTGTAGAAAAAAGAAATAATGCTGACGGTCTGACAGTTTTAGCAGATGAAACGATGGTTAAATTTGTGAAAAAGCGATTTTCCCTGTATATTAGAAATTTTACAATTGATTACATTAAGGACACAGATCACCGATTTGACGTCGGTGTTAAAACTATTCTAGCAAATATACAACAGTCTTGGTCTAGATGGTAGGTAGAAGAATTGAAGGTTGCTTTACTTTTAGCGGCCATGTTTCTGAAGTTCACCAGCGATTACAGCAATTTTTTCTCAAAAAGCTTTTATGTACACACTAGCAGCACACTAACTGAACTTAGTTCTGAGTGATTCCGTTGGAACTGTCTTGGCTTAGTGAATAAAATTTTAAACATGCGTAGGAACAATGTGTTGCCTAGCGATTTGTTAAAAAAAGGGTACATGTTTAGTTCTTGAGAGTACAAAAAAAAAAAAAACACGTTTTCTAGGTCTGTGTGAAACAAAATTTGTTAAGCGCCAAGACGTTGTTAATACTTTTCTTGAACTTTTTCATGCTACAGTTGTTAGTCTCGAAAAGAAAATATGCCGATGATGTCAGTGCAACACTTCAGAGTTTAACCCGAGCCGGTAAATAAATTGTCAGAAACACTGATATTTCAAAATTTACTTGGCAAAAGAAAATTTAAATACGACAATCACGGTTCTTCGTCAGGCTGAGCAAGGGGAAATAATCTAGCTCGCAATAATCCTCAAAAATATTTCCGAAGATCGGTATTTAGTCCTTGCTTAGAGGATACTTTTATTTCCGGACTCGGAAAGAATAGGAGTATTTTGGAAATTTCCGATGTACTACTTCAAGTGCGTCAAAAGTGAAATTTTTACACGAGCTTAATATCTGTTATGATGATCGAGTGTCAGCCTCAATTATTGTAGCAGAATACTCTTACACTGTGACGTAAAAAATGGCAACTGAAATAAAAAGGCTAAGAAAAATTCTGGCTGCTTTAGACAACTGTGACAAATCTTTTTCTCCAAAAAACATTCGCTATTTATTACGCGTGCTTGCTACGCTTCCAGTTTCTACGGCTGAAATTCGAAGGTCTTTTTCAACTTTAAAAAGAATTAAAATTTATCTCAAAACCCAATGGAGAATGACCGGCTGACAAGGTTGGCTGTAATGTTACAATGCATTAGGCAATTTCTATTACTGCGAAAAAAGTTCTTAATATAATGGTTAAAAGTGGAAAGAAAAGATTGCTTTCGTAAATTTAAAAGTTTATGTAGAAATTTTAAAATTTTATATTATACTTTTCCGTCTACTTATTAATTAATTAATTTATTTATTTGCAACATGCAACAATGTACAAACAACAGCCTTTCGACCGATTACAGTTTGCACTTATAGAGCTAAACAACGGTATATAAATGATTAATCTAGCTAAAACAAACTCACATGAACCTACACTGGCAGATTAAAACCATATGACCAAACAAACTTATAGTGGTAAGTACTATAATCTGCCGACATGTGTTCCTCAAAACTTACAATTGCATCTACATTCGAACTCAATCATACACACCTACTCAAACCCATATACACACACTAGCATTCCAGTTCCCCAAAAACTTCAGCTGATAAGTAGTTATAAAATTTTTAAAAGACAAGAGTATTAAATGTACTCTAAATAAACGGTACAGTCTCAGCAATATATATATATAATAAGCTTAGTGGATATGTGAACGGAGAAGTATAGTTGTAGGTCAGTTTATAGTGATTATTTCATTCTCAATTACACATATCAAAAAGCCTCAAAATTTACAAAATTAAATAGCTTTTTTTTTTTTTGGTCATGCTACATATTTTATGTATTTTACATATGAAATTTTCTATTTTACTTAACATATTTTATAGCGAGAAACTTAACATGTCAATATATACGTTATCAGTTGTTTGATAAAGTTTAATATTGTGCTGCGTTTATTGTTCTTGAATTATCGTGGAATCATTCCCTTTAATTCGTTCGTATTTACCGTCGCCTATTTATATTATTCGTATCGTTCTACCTTCATTTCTACTGTTGAATACCGTTGTTGTCTTGTTCAATTGATATTTCAGTTTGTTAATCTAGCTACTTTTTTTAATTTTTCATTTATGCCCCAGACTCATCAGATGGAAGAAGTAAACCTTCCTCTAATTCTCTCCGCGCGGTTGGTAAAGGTACTACCAACCCTGTCGTCGCACAGATTAAAACTAATAAAAATACTACAAATGTCTCATCTAATGTGTCTCCCCATCTAAAGATAGCATTGTCTCAGCAGAGAATAAGACCGTCGCGTCATGGATATTTCCAATAATGCTTCTCCAGCTAATACCGTACCACTATTTGCTGATAATTTCGAAGGAGACCAAATTTTGGTTTTAGTCGAGAATTTGGAGAATAAAAACTTAGCTCACCTTCATCCGACGTCTTTAACTAAAATGTTTTATCGGAAATGTAGCAGTTAACCCGCTATCATTCGTTTCGGAAGGAACCTTTCCTCTACTCTTGCAGCTAATCGGTTCCTGCTTTCCTAAAACGTTCGCAAGGAACTTAAAATACGATCGTTTAGCCCGTAATCTTTATTATTCCGTTTCGGCACAGTTTGCGATGACTTGTCCATCGATAAACTTCCCTTGAACTACTCTTGTCAAGAGCTAATCTCGAATATCCGCAGGTTACCGAAACGAACTTCTGAATATTTAACTTGTGCCGATTCCTGACATCAAAATTCAATTTTCAAGCTCGACTTTTCCATCTTTTGTTAATTTCTACAATGCCTACCGCATCCAGATTGAGCCAGTTATTCGCACACCTAAACTTTGTAGAAATTTTCTTTCTTTATGTCGAAGTAAACCTATCTCTGTTCTTTTTGTTCCGGTAGTCATTCTTCTGCTGAATGCACTGCCACTCAACAAAATAACCTAATTAGTTTTCATTACGTTCATTGCGGCGAAAATCATTCTGCCCTTGACCCTTCCTATCCGGTTTTTAAGGAGTAAATAAAAATGCGTAAGATATCATGAGTTTTCAATATGTTTCGTACTCTGAGGCTAAGAATATCAGTCAAGAGAAACTGGTTTCCTCGGCTTTCACCATTGCTAATATTTCTAACCCAAGCAATTTTCCCGCCTTATGAGGGACTCCTCTAATACCACATTCTAGTAGTTCTTCCTCTTCTTATATTAGATTACCTTCACAAAAATACCATTCACAGGCGAAATCGCTAAATCCTTTTAATAAATATTATTCAGATTTAACCGTTTCCGGGCAATATGCAATTCCTTCTTCCTCTAAAACCAGTGAGAATATTGGCATGTCTTCGACCGTCAATAATTCTGTTCCTGCTGACCCCATATCTCTTCCTTCCGAAAATGATTTAATTTCGACCTTATCATCTACTCTTAGTAAGTTCAGTATCCTTAATTTGGATGACAAGATATGAGTTTTATGTCAAGTTTTGCAATCTTAGATATCTTGTTAGTCAACGTTTTCGCTAATTTCCCCTCTTTTCTCCTTATATTAACATGTAATGTTCCTATTATTTCTTATGTGTTTTCTCTACTTCGCTTTAATATCCCTTTTCTGCTTATATGTATTTGGATTCTTGCCGCTCTCAGTATTTCTGTTCGTTTTTCTCTACGCTTTTCCCTGGCTTCCGTTTTTATGTATATAGATTCTTAAAACTGGTTACATGAAATATAAGTTTTTTTTTTGTTTTTTTTCTTTAGGACATTTACCCAACACAAAGGACTAACAAATGATGAAACGTAAGAATTTAAAAGTTATATCAGAAAGCAATTAGAAACACAAGACATGAAGGTAGCCAATACAGGAACAACAGAAGGAGAAGGAAGAGCAAGAATGTAGTGGGCACAGTAAGGGGTCGAGAGGCTAAGACTAAGCAAATTAGAATATAGGATTGTGCGTTCCGAGGAGATAGAAGGGCATTCGAATAGAATGTGATTTACATCACAGGTCAAATTTAAGTTAGGAGGATGATCTGTACACGACTATCAACAGAATTCGTTTCGTCAGTACCAGCGTTGATTCCACAGGAGTTTTTATTTTCTCTCTCAGCACTTCCTCTTGATGTTACTTGCCTCCTCTTTAATTAGGTTGGTTGATAGTATGACCCAGACGCAATAAATTGTTTGAGCGATGGGTGTTGCTGCTCCCGAATAAATCCTACTTTGTATCCTTTTCCTTATTACTTTACATTTACTTTTCCGTTGTTATTTGGTTACATACACCCTGTCAAGAAAGTATCGGGAATTGTCAATTTAAATCTCCCGGGTAATAGCTAGGCAGATAATTTTTTTTTTCCAGGTTGGTACAACTGTTTTGTATTATGATGCCTATTTTTAGCGCGATCTGTCAACCAGTGTGTTTACAGCAGCTGTTAAAATCAGTCGACCTTGAAGTGTTTTGTCGAAGTTTTACAATGAGTGAAAATATTGAACAACGTACTTGTGTTAAATTCTGTGTTTCGAACGAAATTTCTTGTGCCGATACACTGAAAATGTTACAGAAGGCTTTTGGTGAATCTGCTTTATCAAAAACGCGGGTTTACGAGTGGTACAGAGCGTTCAAGGATGGTCGGGAGACGGTCGAAGACATGCCTCGCTCTGGACGGCCTTCAACGAGTGTGACCGATGATAACGTCGATAAAATCAAGGAAATCGTTGCTGAAAATTGTCATGTGAGCTTGAGAGAGATGGCTCATGGATTGGGCATGTCACACGAGAGCGTACGTACGATTGTGCACGAAAAATTGGGTATGCAACGCGTTGCGGCTCGGCTTGTTCCGAAAGACCTGAATTTCTTTCAAAAAAAGTACCGAGAACAGGTAGCTGCAGACATGCTGGATCGAGCCAATTTGGATCCTACCTTCTTGGAAAAGATAATTACTGGTGACGAGACATGGGTGTACGAGTACGACACGCTTACGAACCAGCAATCGTCCGAATGGCGGCCAATTGGCGCGCCAAAGCCGAAAAAACCTCGCCAAAGCCGATCGAAAGTGAAGATCATGTTGATTGTTTTCTTCGATATTCGAGGCGTGGTACACTATGAATATGTGCCAGCCGGACAGACAGTCACCAAAGAGTTTTACTTAAGTGTTTTGAGACGTTTGAGAGAGGCTATCCGTCGTAAACGTAACGATTTGTGGGTCGACAATTCTTGGATTCTCCATCACGATAATGCGCCGTCTCACAAAGTCATAATTGTGAATGAGTTTTTGGCCAAACACTCGGTAAATATCATCGAACAACCGCCGTATTCACCAGATTTAGCACCCTGCGACTTCTTCCTATTCTCAAAACTCAAATTTCCGCTACGGGGAATGCGCTTCGAATCGATTGATGACATCAAGACGAATGCGACGCGAGAGCTAAAGGCCATCCCGGAAACCGCCTATCAGAAGTGCTTTGCCGAGTGGAAAAAGCGTTGGCATATGTGCATCGCTTCGAATGGATGTTATTTTGAAGGTGACAAAATAAATTTGGATGAAAATTAAAAATTGTTCGTTTTATTTAACAATTCCCGATACTTTCTTGACAGGGTGTATTTTCTATAATGCTGTCCGTTGGTGTTGCTCGCTGCCTTTGACTAGGTTGGTTGATAGCGTACGGCGGCCCATACGCAATGATTTATCTGAGCGGTGGGAGCTTAGATTTAAAAATCCTCCGTCAATTATACTTTTCCTTCTTTCCTTAATCCTCGCGTGGTTTGAATTCAAGTTGGACTGTACGGATGATTGCATCATAGTCTGTCAGATTCCTTATTTTTACTCTCACCTTTATCTTACAAAATAACTTTTATTTTACTAAACCTTTATGTTTCTTATTCAACGAATCAGTTACAGCTGAAATGATATTTATTGATATATTAAAAATAGGCATTATAACACCAGTGTATAAGAATGGAAATAAATAAGAAGTATCTAACTACAGACCAATTTGCATTACTTCCACAATTTCCAAAATTTTCGAAAAACGCATTAAAAAAGTTATTGTATATTTCTTGCGCGAACAAAACTTTTTCAGTTCTAATCAGGACGTATTTTTGACGGGTAAAAGTACAGATATGGAATAGTTTTAATATTTTATACGGTAAAAACACTGCAATCAGCTGATTTTATGAAATTAAATACTTAGGTTTATTGTTAGACAGTAAACTTATCCATGTAAGTTAGGCATACTACGTATTGTGCTGAAAAGTTAAGAAGATTAAATTATTATACATTTTATTATTTAGGATCGCATGTTTCTTTCGCGCATTTCCATAGACTGTACTTAAGGCTTTACCAACCCATGATTGCGTATGGAATTATGCGTTGGGATAATGCAACAGCAAATCACCTACGTTCAGTCCAAGTCTTACAAAGAGCGGTAATGCGAGCCATTGTTCCACTTGCGAATAAAGATATATTATCGGTAAAAGAATTACATACCTCTCAAATGTTAAACTTCATTTTTAAACATAAGGATCGGTTTAATATAACATTCGTAACTGAACAAGATCAGCTAATACTGGAATTTCTCTTGTTCCACAGTTTAAGAAATAACACACTCGTATTCAGGCAGTATATAAAGGCGCCATTTTATACAATTCCCTACTACGAAACTTAAAAATACATTTAATAAATTATAAAAAAAGGCCTAAGTATTTGGTCAACTACATTAAGCCCAGCAGAACATTGCAAAAATCAGTAATATAAGCATGACGGTAATAGCATGTGTATGTGTGTATATGAGTAGGCACGTATGTATGTATTTATGTATGTATAGGTATATATATATATATATATATACATGTTAATTACAACATAATTCTTAGATTACCCGCCATTTTAAAAAAATGTCCCAATTTTATGTAACGTTTGTTATATTTTATAGAATTTCTGTGATTATGTTATTATATTCATATGGACCGATTTAGAGTTACGTTGTAAATTTTGATCATTTTATACAAAGTATAGAATAGAAAGAGATAGAAATGTAGTCAAGAGGGTCAAGTCCCTTGCGAGGCCAAAATGACCGAGTTATATATATATATCATATGTATGTGTGTACATGCATGAATGTGTTTGTATGTATATTATCGTATGCTCACTCTTTATGGCTTATGAGTAAGAAGCCTTTTGAGCTATTATCTAGCTATCTCACGGCGGCCCAGTTCGCCGTGTCCACTGAATGTCACAAAGTAAATATACTTGTTGACAAAATAATGTATATTTACTAATACTAATAAAATTATAACACTTGATTTTTTTTTTTTTATGACTAGTATGATTAATATCTTACTATCGAACATGGAAACAAAAACTATTCACAACTAATCAACAACAAACAGCAATTATTTAAAAAATACATATATAATTCTTCCGGAAAACGATTTAATTAAAAATTGTCGCGGGTCCGCTGACACTCAACGCTTCGATAATGGTACTCTATCAGAGTAAAAACGGATACTCAACGAATTAACTGACGAACGACTGCAAGACTCGCGAAAACCCAGGTAGTCGATCAGCTGTCGGTACTGCCCGACCAGTCGCACCGACACATCATACTTATCATACGCGTAATTTTTGGCAAAATTACGTCGCTTTAGTCGGGCAGTATATCCGCGCCTAGCCTTAGTTAATTTTACGTTATTGTAATTATGTTGGTACGGCATCGGAATTATATTCCAACTTCCCAACCGTTCGAACCATTTAATCAGCTACTTTACTTTACTCGGTCCGAACATTACTAGAGAAATATATACGAAATACTATGCTGTGTTGATCGATAATAAATAAAATAAGGAATATAAAATTTAATCTATGTTTTTCATTTCCCACAGCATAGTAAAGCCAGAATTCCAAACACAAAATCAATATTTTATTCACGTTACTCACTGTAGGCTCATGACAATATACATATAAGTTTTAGGTGGAAGAAAGGTAAGTAGAGGAAGAGAAAATGACAGGAAGAAAGATTAAGAAATAGATGGAAGATGAAAAATGGATAAGGAAAAGGGAGGGTATATATAAGCCCGTTGACACAAAATTATCAATAAGTACATATGTGATATGTTGTTTTTGATAGTTACTGTACTTACCATTACTACTATTGCTGTTACTTATTTCTGTTAATTATTATAATTATTATTACTATTATTATTATTTCTGTTGTTATTTTTTTAGTATTATTATGAATAGGCTTTTAAATCTGGTGAAGATGAGTATATTTAACATGAAACCGTTGGGTTTAGTCATATAGCCAGTTTTGTATACGATTTTGACAAACTCAGTTTTAGCATTACAGTACATTGAAGCGATGAACTCGACTGTAGCGATGATGGACCAAATACTGTTTAGCATTATCGAATTATGTAAACAGAGCACCAGAATCTCTTTCGTTTGGATCCCGAGTCATCGAGGGATAGATGGCCATGATATTGTGCATCATGTGGCGAGAGGGCCAACTCAAACGTTAGGAAAAGACTTCGCACAGTGGTACATTCAAGAAATCTTACACTCATGGAATCAGTGGTTCCAGGCTCGGCCAAGTATACTTGGAAATATAAAGAAAAGCGTGGAGGATTGGCCATTAATCATTGGTAATGTCTGCTCACCGAAACTGAAAACAGCTGTTAACAGAATATACCTTGGCCATACACGAATTACAAATTCATATCTGCTGAATGGCCAGCCACCACCCGTATGTGACATTTGCCACGCACCGCTAACGGTTCATCACATTGTTTTGACCTGCCGGAAAAAAAAAGGAATATAAAAATTTCGTCTTCGAGTACACAGACTTTATAAATCTTTTCTCTTTTTTTTTTTTTCAGCTTCTGGGAAATTAAAGTTACGGTAATCACCGTAATCAGCTCAAAAATCAAAACCAAAAAATTTTATACTTATTCAAGTATTTTAAGAAAATTTAAAAAAAGCTTTTGCATAAAACTTAAAATCGTAATACCGATGTGAACGCTAATACACCGCTTCGCTCAGAGTATTAAAAAATCGTCCATTGTCGAAAAAAATGCAGAAATAAATTTTAATTTAAAAAAAAAAAATAAAAAAAAAAAAATAAAGCGGAAACGCTTAATAAAAAATTATTTATCGGCTGTGAAGGTCTGGATTCAGATACGCCTAATGGGCAGAGAATTTTCTTAGGTATATACATAGGTGTGTAATCGGGAAATGTTCTACCGGTTACTGTAAGCTGCCAACTTGCTTTTTCTATAAATATAATATAATTCACCACACACATACACTTTATAATGCTAAAAAACAAACTTTTGTGCATTTCTGAAACGACGTACCATTACGTTTTATTACTTGAAAATAATGGCAATTTTAAAAAAAGTCTCGGAACTTTCAACTTTCAAAGAAGAGCGTTTGTCTTTCTCCGAAGTCGCCGGTATCTATCAATATGCAGCCTGCGTTGCGTGTTGTTCGGTTATCTCTTTCGCGCGGTTGTAGAGGAACATGATGATAGCATTAAGCTTTGCGATCATCACTTCTCGTGTTTCATTTAGCAAAGAGAAACGATGATATCATTTAAAAACGAGCTTTTAATAAATTGTGACCTGTGTCTCTGCAAAAAGGCAACTCCTCACTGGCGAGATATAAATTAAATTTCATTTTGTAGACCGATACCGCTTACTACTCAAAGCTTTTTATACAATTCTGCTTCAGCTTCCTTTTTAATCATTGCAGATGTTAAGTAAATATTTGTAAAGGATATATATCAAAAAAAAAATTAAAAAAGCAAAGATGAAAAGAAAGAAAGAAAGAAATAAACGGAGGAATAGGAGAAAATTCTGGAGGAAATTTTTTTTTATTAAAAGCAATTTATTACATTCCTTCCATTTAGAAGTGGGAATAAAAATTCATTTTGCTTGCTGGTTACTATGAGGCAGCACGCTACGTTCGCTTTCATCTTCTTCTGTTTTCAGTTTTAGTTTCATTCGTACATCTAGACTGGCTATTATTTCTCAATTTTTTCCCCCCAAACTAATAGTTAATTTCCGAGCAAAATCTGAAAGTTCCTTTTTCGTTGGGACTTTGTGTTCAAACTTACACGTTGCTTATAATTTCCAGATGAAATACGTAATATGCATGTATTATTTTTTTTTATTTCTGTTTTTTTTTACAAGGAGAAATCAGAAAATTTGTTTTAGAATAGTTAAGACGGCAAAAAATCCGATAGGAGTGTTTTCTTAAAAAGAGCTGCGGATTTTATGACTGACAACCGTGCGCAAAGAAGAAAGTAGTAGCAATTACTGAAATTATATGTATTTCGGTATTGCTTTTTATTACTATAAAAAAAAAAAAAAAAAAAAAAAAGCAACTCGATTTTTGCAACTGTTCCAACTTTAGGCGCTGTTGAAAGTGTTCTATAAGTGTTGTATTCGTCAAAAAAAAAAAAAAAAAAAAAAAAAAAAAAAAAAAAAAACTATTACTGCCTTTATTGTCGTGAAGCAAATTTCTCTTATCGGAAACGGTTGGATCAAAGTAACCGGAATTTTTCCAATCGTGACAACTGAAAAAAAAAAAAGGGTGGGACAAAAGAAGCTATACACGGGCCGTAATTAACTACGCGTCACTTTTTTAAACGTTTGTTCTCAAAAAATGCATATAATACGTAAATCAAAATATTTCCTGCATATAGACAAAACGTGAAACATTTATTCACAAAAATTAGCAAAAACTGGGAAATTTTGTGAAGGGAAAAATGACACACGATCGCGTATAGTGAAAAAACTTAAAATTAGACAAAAATTCGTGAAAATTAGTAAAAAAAACTCGGAAATTATGATGAAAAATATTACTCGTAGTGAGAAAGCTTGGAATTTAGATGAACACGATTCGAAAAAATTAGGCTTTATTGATTCTTGTGGCGCTTCTATACGGGACACGTAAAATAGACATGTTTGATGTCATTGGATTCGTTAAAGTTCGGGGCTATAATCCTCACTCATTTAGAATACTCGTTGACATGGTTGAACCGGTTTTCCGTTCAAGAACAGGCAAAAAAAAAAAGATTTATTAAAATCGGCAAATTTCCACGTTACTCGCAGAAATATCAGTACATGTATATATGTGTCTTTGAGGTTTAATATATTCAAAAAAATAGCTAGAGTGCGGAATTGTTTTTGCAAGTGTACAAAAGAATAAATCTCAAAGCGTACCGTTAATTTTTGTAATTTAATTTTTTAATTTTGTATTATCATTTACAACATTCGAATTAGCAGAATTGCAAGTTAATGATAATAATAATGGACGATGGCTACTGTAGTATGTTATATATACTTACATAAGTGTTTCTAGATGATCGATTTGACGAGAGAATACAGCATCAACTATTTCCCTGTTTCGTGAGGTAGATATGGTGAGATGTTGTTTAGTTGTAATCCTAACTCGGTGTGCATAAATTCAATAAATTCAATAAATTCTGGTTCGTGCGGTCCTCTTAAATCCTAATTAAAGTCTCCACTCTTCAATTCATGTTGATCCGTGCACCAAACGCAGTCGACGAATTTGCATAAATGGAAGACGTCGTGATACTAATCGGTCGGTAACGGGATCAAGTGCCGGCATATCAGAAGGAACCGGAGGGTAACGGAAACCGTAAGCCACATTGGGAATTTTTTCTTGTAGCAGCGATTTATCGCAGGTGTCGTCACGTAGCCTTATTATATTGTTAGAATTTAAGTGCGGATATTTTTCGCAGATTAAATTCGTTGCTTTGAAGGGAACGTGTTTCATCATATCCCGCTCAAACCAAAGACGATCACAGACAGCACACGAAACACGAAATTTATTTTGGTTGAACCGAATGTCAAATTGGTTGTCAGCGGCAGCGGTTGTCATCCGGTCGTCGATAAAGACATTTCGCAGCACTTCGGGATTAGGATCAACGAGAATTTCTTCCGCTTCATCATAGACATCGCGTTTTCGTTGTTGCCATTCGCGGATTCGTTCGGCACCACTCTTCGCTGCCGGTTTATTCGAATCGATGAATCGAAGAAACGCTTCAAACTTCTTATTTGCGGTAGTTTTGGAACCGAAAGGTGTTTCGTACATAAACTGAAGGAATTCATAAAGTTCCTCATCCCTTTTGCGTTTACCCGCGTCGAATCGGCCATTAATTTTGGTTTTCTATTATTATTTTTTATTCTTTACGAGTCACGAAGTTGAATATAATTTACATATAAATTAAATCGAGTGAACACGCAATTACGTGAAAATTACGTATGGAATTGCCTAGAAAAAATTAAATCGCCACGTACTATTCCGAGTGCTGGGGGTTTTTTTAATTTTCTAAATTTCGAGAATTGTCGCGTAAAACCTTCACAGCAGACAGCAAGAAAAAAGTTTTACGAAATTATAAAGAGAACGTCGCGTTTCGTTATGCTTTGCGTTACGTTGCGTTACACGATTTTCAGCCCCAGTCCAATATACATGCCAAATTGTCTTTACAACTCCGTTTCAACTTCTATGTCGTTTACACGCATCTTTCGCTTAAAAGAACGCACTAATGTGCGTGTTAGGAACTTCAGAGGCTATCAGGTAAAATCATTTTTGAAGCACTGTAGTCGAGATTACAATTTTCGTCAAATGGTTCTTAAGTGTTCCCTATTTGAAAAAAAGTACTTCTTTTGATCTACTCTGTACACAACATTTTTTTAAAAATTAATAATAATAAAAAGTTTTTTATCCTCGGCTTTCGTTTAAAATTTGATAAATGACTTTTTTTAATTTACAAATAATCTCTAATTTTAAACGCATTAGCGATTCATTTCTTTTTAGTTTCGTTAATATTTTCAGCGGCTACAACTGTAACAAATTCAAGTTAATTCGATTCATCAGTAAGAAATTTCGTCTACGAAGTAACAGACGGTCGTCGTTGACGAACGTAAGTTGAAAATACTAAGAATTAAACGATTCGCTGATCTTACTGAAATTATTACGTTAACCGGAAATACGTCAGAGCACAAGTTTCCGTATTTTAAATGTTTCTTTTTTTTTTCTTCTTTGGTGGGTGGGGGGAGATAATAATAATAATCCGGCGCGGAGTTCTAATATAGAGACCCTACCAACATTTCGATTTCGATTTCAACTTGACAAAAAATCGTTTTTAAACTAACGATCATTTTTCTTCTTATTCAAAAGATTCTTCTTTATACATATTTGGTGACTGCAACGAACCTAATCCTTTTCCAAACATCTCTGTTCGTTGTTTTTCGCAGATAGCCTCCTCTAATGTAATAAGGTACATATTTATAACCGTATCCGTTCACAAAATTGTGCCGGTCTTCCATTTTTCCGGATAGTTTTTGTTTTTCTGTGTACCATTAGCTTTTCTAGCCGGCCATATATGTGCATAATATGCCCCAACTAAAAAACCTTAATATTCTCCGAAGGGTGTTTTCCAAGAACTTCTTCATTACATTAAGTACAGAATCATTCGACATCACAGGTGTTTATGGTGCACGTATCGTGAGTGGCGCCAATAGCGCATTTCGAAAGCACTATTTGATTACGGTTTATTTTTTTTTTCCTGGCGCTACATCATTTGACCACCAGTAATTTACCTGCCAAGAAAGAAAACAATGAAAAACAAAAGGAAAATTTTCTCCTAATCGAAACCGATATTAATTGAATAATTCTTCCCTTAAATAAGACCGTAAAATTCAAATTTATTAAATGAACTAAGGAAAAAACACTAAAGGAATGCAAGAGAAGCAGTCGAAAGGAAAACGTGAAAACGGAATAAGAGGAAAGATTAAAAGAAAACAACCAAAACCTACCAGTTTAAATAAGGCGGAGGCATTCAACACTCTCTGAATATTAAATATAACTTTTTAATGTGTAATACATATGAATCCCGATTCAATTAAATGAGTTTTACTAGTAAACTTGGAATAATTAGTGTTGCTCATCACAATGTATCAAAGAGTATATACAATAAATATCAACAGAACCTAACTCATCAACAAGAACGATCCTACCACGATCGAAGCAGTCACAATTAAAGATCAAATGATTACCCCGTTCTCCCGAAAGAACGATTATTACGAGAATTAGAGTGAGATAACGATAACTTTATGCTTTACTTCCGCTCGGATATGTATTTATAGAGGACAATCAGTCACAACCATATTTCTGAGGGACGCATCCAATAATCAGGAAAAGAAAGTACTTTCCCCGCTAGTCCTGTCTTAGTTTTATCGTTATATAGTCAATTGCACATTTCTTCTTTGCTACATTTACTTTATGGGTGACATTTTAATTATCGCGCGAGTTTACACAAAATAACCTTTTCGAAGTATGTACACACTCCCAAGTGAATGATGATCCTATAGTACTTATTTGCGTAAAGTAACGTTTACCTTCGCGCAGGGATGTTTTCGTTTATTAATGTTTTGTCGATGAAATCTTACGAGACTGACTGCCTTAATAGCATAATTTAGAGAAGTAAGCCACACTCACTGTATCATCGGTAAGTAGGGCCGAAATAGTTTGATCGGATTTCGAAGAAAATGGAATAGGGCGGGGTTTCAAACCGCTTTGCGCACACATCGTAGCTGCATTGGACTTGAAAGGCTCGTCAAATAAAATATGAACATTTAATATAAATATCGAACAGACACAATGGTATAAAAAAATGAGTTAGCTGACATAGTCACATCTAAGAAGGAAGCTTTCTGTTCATTTTAATTTTAATTTTTTTCAGGGAAAGATGTAAATATTATAAATCCTTTCACTTTTATTCGACCTGAAAGTATCAACTTGTCAACTTTCGATCTCCCATGTATGGGATGCGCTGGAGTTACTTAAGGTTGCACCATGAAGAGAAATCAGCGAAACGAACTGGTGATTCGCGGAGTCCTTTGTCTTCTTTTCTCTACTCGTTGAATTCTAGTTAGAGCAAGTTTTTTTTTTTTTAACGCTTTGGGATAAAGCGCCCAGTTGACTCGACAGAATTGAAAGCTTTCTCACTTTTATGACTGTTTTAAAATGATGATATTTCCCATCGCCATAAAAAGTATTTGAGAAATACTGTCGCGCATAATACGTATTATCACGTTACCAGTCAAATAAATGACTAGTTACGTAATAAATAATATAATAAATTTACAAATTTTTAAATCCCTATTTAATAATTCCAAATACACTCCAAGAAAATTCTCGGAGTGAACACAATTTCCTATTTATTCGTTTTCTTTTAAATTACTTAACGATTAGAATTATTATTATTATCATTATTATTATTATTATTTAAATATAACCGAAGATTCGTAAGATTTGGCAGCTAAAAAAAAAAAAAATATTTAACAATTAACATTAAAATCGCAATAATTCAATTCATAATACACAATTATAGAAGTATATACCAAAAAATCTTATATTTTATTTTTTTCTGGCCTGATTTATATTGTAGTATCTGAACTTTACATCTCACGCTGATACTGGTTCCACTAATGATCTAATTTATTCCCGATACTTTTGCCGCCAAGTAATATCTTCGGTTCTTTAAATATTATTCAAATGTAATGCAATCTGGATTTTCTATTACCGCAATGGACGTTTGAAAAAATTGTCCAAAATTTTTATTGCTGAAACTGTTTTGCCAATTTTAAAATAACTATTGCAATTGTTTATATTATTTCAATTTTTTATTTTACTTATTAAACAAATATATATATATATATATATATAACAAATTCAATTTTCATATAATAATCAATAACTGATTGTAAAAAAAAACTTATTCCTTTTAAAAGTAAAATATATACCAAGTATTATAATGAATAATAAAATGAATAATAAAATGAATAATAAAATGAATAATAAAAGAATGAATATCTTTTAAAAAAAACTTATTCTACGTACTACTACAGTCTGGCCAGCTATTATCTAAAATAACTGTAACTTATTTCAGTAATTGTATGTATAAACTTATTTTTTTACCGTTATTACTATTATTATTACTGTTACATATTGCTGGTTTTCTCCTGTCTGATACTCTGAGAATGTCCTGAGCTCTTAAAATTACCTTATCATTTTTATTAACTTCTTTTATGCCCTGTTATCGCTAAAACGCCATTGTATATACCGAATGAGAATTAGCGTTGTTCCTTTTTGACAATTAACGAAAAATATCATCATCGGAAACAGGCGAATCCGGAGTTAACGAGCGTGTTAACAAAATTAAAATTAGTTTACCATAACCAACTTAAATATCTGCTGCTGAAGCAACTGAAATTAGTTTACGATTTCTATAAATTTCCTGTCGGTCAAGTTGTACTTAGTCTCTTTGCAAATCGACTAAACTGATTCAGTGTTTAACTTGAAATAAATCGCGAAATTCACATCTCGAACGACTATCGAATGTGTAAATGTTTTTCTAATCGCGCACATCTGCAGGTACGTTAATTTGAAGGTTTGGATGTAGCCGCTAAGATGAATTATGAAATATCTTTTTTTTCATTTTACGTCAGTTCAACCTAAACTATCTATTTGCCTTTCGTATATTGCCGTGTATTTTTGCCCTTTTTATCTTTTGTTTTCCCGAGTAATCCGAAATTAATTAGCGGGGCTCGTACAGCTAACATTAAAATTAATTAATTCAAAAAAAGAAGAAACGAATTTTTCGATGTTTATTCGATGTTTATTGAATAATCTAAATCAAGTGCATTTTCGATAAAGAAAGGAAAAGAATAGAGCTTTGTAAATACGTCAACGCATTTGTTGACAGGAAGTATAAAAATAAAATTTTTATGGCCAGCTATTAATTACCGAGGTAGTTCAGAGACACTTTCAGGCCCGTATAATTTCTTTTCGTACGAAGTAAAATAATTTATTCGCGTTCAATATTCTTTTCGAATGCAAACATGAAATTACTACGGAACAAAGTTGTACTATATTTTAGTGACGTGCTAAAAAAAAAATCCCGCGACAATCCCCTGCAAAATTGCTAAAATATTAAATTTACTAAATGCACCGCGCGCTTGCATCAAGTGTGTGCGTAAGTGCGTGTCCTTGCATTTGTACGCAAAGGAAAAATCACTGCGAACAGGAGATAGTAATCAAAATCGCGCATAATATTTTCTCGTACAATTCGTATTAGAACCCGCTGAAGTGTTTTAAATTCAGCCCGAAGGCGCACACGTTCGAGCTAAATTGAAAATCTAGATTTCGAATTAGTAGAAATAAGTTCTTAAGCCTTAAAGATATCATAGCACGAAGAAAATCGAGTTTACAGACATCATTAAAGGAATTGACTAGAAATAAAAATATGATCATAACCCGTAATCTGAACGCGACCCATTCTATCGCTTTCATTCGTACTGCTACGATTTTTCTGTTAGACTTTACTAACTACTCACTAGTAAAAATTAATTGTGACAAACGTATAACAGAGAGGGCTGATAATCGTTTTGAAATTTTTGAAACTTTCTAGTGTCCGACGAATATGAAATGTTTTCGAACTTTGGAACCGAGGCACAGTACTAAAATTATTATACTAAATTTTTGTAGTTCGAACCTAGAACACTTTTTTTTTTTTTTTTTTATCATTTTCTTTACATGACTAAAAAACTTTTTCTAACGAAGAAGAAAAACTGAAATAAACAGAAATAATAAAAAACCTGTAAACCCCATATCGAATGCAATATCTGAAAAGGTCGACAACCTCTACTAAACATAAACCGACCAATTTTTAAAATTAATCATTAATTAACGATCAGAATGGTGTGTCAGAATGGTGCTCACTTAATGTTATTTCTCGCTTTTTTTTTCTTTTTTCCTTTGAAATTTTTCAATGAGCTTTTTCAAAAAAATGAATTCCGAAATTGCCGTTAATTATTTTAGGTCATTAATAAGCTTGATTTCCGGTTTGTTCCTTTTTCAGAATCCAGCAAGATTTTCGAACTACCGTAATAAGGGAAGGAAACAGTGAAATGTTAAATCAGAAAGTTTTTTTGTACAGGACAAATTTTTTTCTTAAATTCATTTTATTTAAAAATTTTCCGAAATGTCTGTGCCAATGTCGGTTGTTTTATTTAACTTTTACGAATTATAACACAAATTCGAAAAAAATTGTATCTTCGAGTTACAGCTGCAGCCACCGAATCACGCTACCCTTTTCAAACCTACACGTACCCAAGAAACCAGCGAATCGAATATTGAAATTTTCAAAGAGCCTCGCTTTTCTCCTTCGATAACGATCTTTTCCCTAAAAAATTAAATTTACTACATCGTTCTCATGAACGATAATATATGTATTGTATGTTTTTAAATTTTTGTTATTGATCGAATGAATACATTATTAAAATGCTACCACTTCAGATTCGCTTTAAGTTATGTATCGTGTGAAATATCTAAACTATCCTGTGAATGCCAAACATTCGAAAAACGCCGGTAATTATGCAATCATTCGATATAACGACGATATTTATATATTTCGCTAAGATCTACGACAAAACCGTCGTCGTCAGATTAAACGATAATTGCTTAGCTTAATAAGTACAGAATTACATTCCATTTCACGTTGCTTATAAAATCTTCAAAAGCCAGCTTTATGGATTAATAATGGACTTAATCGCTATTTTTTTTTGGCGCCAACAGAGGAAACTGACTTCCAAAATATTTTTTATACAGTAGTCTGAGCTCAAAAATATTTTCAACTTAATCCATGATATAAAGGGAAACAAGAATATAAATAATCGAGGTATTAAGAAATGAAACTATATACACATATACTGGGTGATTATAATTAAAGTTCAAGTTTCAAAACGCTATAAAAAAAAGAACCACTGATTAGAATGACGTCAAATTTGAACGGAATATTATTGAAGAAGGGGGGAAGCGGATGACATAAAACAAAAAAATAGTTCCAATGTTTTATTTTTATTTTTATTTTTTTCCCACATCTGATTTTAGCAACAGTTTACGCCAGCAGTACCGCTTCATTCTGCAAAGGTTACTGTTTAGTGCGGGTTTACAGCATCATTTATCATACGACCATATTTTGCCTAGGAGACGGGTGTTTTCTCGGTCTTGTTACCTGTACCGTCACTAGTAAGCACTATGTGTCTTTTACGCAACCACGCCATTCCAGCTCTTCAACAACGTAGATGTGTGGATGAGATCATTTTTATGCAAAATGACGCTCCTTCGTACATTGCAAATTCAGTAGAGCACCATTTCGGAAATGCTAGAAAGATCAGCCGTCCCTATTGCCTGGCCGTCCCGATTACCTGATCTCCATCCGTGTGAATTCTGGCTGTGGGGCTGTCTGTTGTGTTTAGTGCTCCAATTGCTATCTTAGCTGAATTGAAAGCACGCATTGTACAACACATTCTGAACATATTTCTTGCAATTCCTCATTTCTGTAATTTTTTCCTCGCCCCACATTCCGATTCTATACTTAATTCTGGACATTATTAAGGCTTTTCTAAGTTGTACCTTGCTTTAATTTATATATTCAATGTGTGACTTCTCCATATTAGAGCTTCATCTAATGTTATTCCGAGATATTTAAATTCACTCAGATTTTCGAAATTTCCACAACCGCATATTTCCTTACTGCGCAGCATGTAAAATTAATTTAGGAACGAACGTGTTCTAAATCGGCTCGGCGTTCTTATTATATACACCACTTTTGCTTGTTTTTTAGCAATAATTAATAATTTTTTGTCATGTATCTATTTGCATACATTATTTAGATCTTCTTGTAACAATTTTTCAGCACATCCTATATCACAGTGTTCAATAACTAGTGCAATATCATCTGCATAAACATACACTTTAGAGTTCTTTACATATTGATACAGTTAATTCGTATTATATATCGAAAAAAAAATAAAATAAATATTGGTTAAAAAAGTAAAAAAAAAAAAAAAAAAATATTTACAAAATTTCGGGAAGGATATATCAACAATATCGCCGGATCCACCACTGTTACAGGGGGAAGATAAAACGGAAATGTTCGTAGGAAACATTTCCACCAATGTATCTTTCTTTGAAATTTTTTTGCTATCGAAAAATCGTTAGGTCGTTTCCAGCGTATTTTCCATTTAAACATTTACTTTTAAACTACTCAATTACTTCCAGTTTTCATCATAAATAATTTCTAAGTTTAAAAGCTAGAATGCTTCCCAAACTATCGTGAAACTTAACAAAACTGCTAAACTTAATTAACGGGATTTATACAAAAAAAAAAAAAAAAGAACGGGACGTAAAGTCAGTTGTAAATATAAATGTTACACAAATAATTAATTAATTATAGTAATAAGCAAAAACGAGAAAAGTTCCATTAAAATCTGTTTTTTCCTCCCTAGCGAGCAGAAAACAGAAATCGACGTGGTCAAAGTTTATCACTCTAGTCGGTGCGTAGTAAGTCGAAAGTTTCGATAACGTTTACTTTTCAATTAATATCGAAAAGCACGGCGAAGCGGCCCGATATTCTTTGCAGGCTGGCTAAAATGCCCATTTAGCTGTCAAATTACCTGGCTCAGAAAAACAGCGGAAAAAACGGCCATCACTGACTACGCCTTCATTATAACGCCTGCCACACCCAATATACTTCACACGCGTACATATTTGCGGTGCACAGCTCATTCAAGGAAAATTAGCAAACTTTCCAACTTCTACTGAAATGCCTTACTGCAGAAAACTTTTCGCAACAAAAGCTTTGAGCCGACAATTTATTCACCTTTTCACGCAGCCAACGTTTTATCGCTGATAAAAATAAATCTCTAAATAGGCTTTTGTTCCAGGCCGAAATTTCTTTTATACTTTCTGTGCTCGCATGTGCGTTTAATACTTTTAAAAGCGTCATTAATAAATTATTAACGGTGTATTAATCACAGACCGGAACAGCCACATTCCATTATTTAAACTTATACGAAACCTCCGCAATTCCGGCATCCGCTGATTTTCGTAGCTAAACAAATATCAAGACTTCGCTTGTCAACATTAACCGGGTTGTTGTAGCCGTAACCTTCGATAAGATTACAGCAACGTGGTATTATCCAATCAAGGCTAGAGAGTATCGACTTGAAGAAGAACCGGCAAGTAAAACGAAGCCTCTTGATGAAACAACGATCAAAAGGTTCTCAAATAGAATAAAAGCTGCAATGTTATTTTCGCCTCAGCCGCGCTTCATGTGACTTCCCGCCGGGTAGTTGCCGGAGTCTAGAAAATTAGGCAGCGACGTTCTGCTCAAGCTTCACCGCTGCGTACTGAAAATATTAACAGCTCAAAATCGACAGTGCTATCAATTTTCAATTTCCATCTCGTGTAATCGTGTTTGCAGATGGTTCGAAAAGGTCAGGTGGTGTCGATACCTCTTTAGTGGTCTGCTCTATTTGGTATATACATTATTTCAAATAATTAGTATTCCAGCAAACAGGTATGAAATTATACACTAATACTTTATATATTCTTTTGTTTGAAAGTGTTTAGTCTTACAATCAATGGTGGTATACGGAACTTCTGTTCGCTGAAACCACGCGATGAAAAAATTTTTCAGTAAAGAAAAAAGAATTGCTGGCTAGAAATGGTTTTATTCTTTTATCTTCGCGGCAACCAGAGGGTAAACTTTTTTGTATACCATGTAATATAGAAAATTCGACGTGGAAAAGGCCTTGGATAATATGCTGCCCGTTTAAAACTAATATATTCTTATTTTCTTCTTCTTCCCATTTCTTCGGCTGATGTCCCCTAGTTGACAAACTCATTGAAAATCACACGAGTATGTAATTTTAAACGAGAATATTACATATACTTTACGCATTAGGAAAAGGGGTCGGATAATTTCCTGATTTTGGTAGAAAAATGTTCGTTTTTTATCAATATCTTTTCACTTTTATCGTAATTACCGAATATAAAACCTGGGATATTTATTTCATATTGTTCTCCGCCCAAGCACTCAATTAACCGCACAATTTTTGTTGAAGCTTTGTAAAATATGAACACAATGTCTCCATCGTTGTAGGCGGGGATTTTAATGTCCTAAATAGATTCCGGGGTTGTAGTTGCAATGATAGGAAGGGTTGAACAGTAAATGGATATCATCTCCAATTCCAATCTCTGTCTTCTTAATAACGGTTCCGTGAATAAAATAGGAAAACTTTAATTACTCAAATAATCCAATGAACTTGTCATTTGTCTCACAAGATATATCCCTTGATTGTTCATGGAAAGTTCTTCCTCACTCAATAGGTAGTACTATCCGATCGCTATTGATATTGATATAGAGACTTCCAATTGTGTTAATGCTCAGGCAGGCTGCTTTGAACAGACCACCGTGAAATGGAAACTTTCAAAGGTAGACTGGGTCAAATTCCAAGATACGCTTGACTTGGGCCTAAATAATATTTACTCTCTGACCCTATAGGCAAATATAATCTATTTCAGAGCGCTATTTAGTACCTCGAGCGACTTTATATATAGAGGAAATATTCTTTACTTTGTTTTGTTTTCGTGCATTCAGTCTGATTTGAACGTTAACCTACTAGCCAAATGAACTATATATAGTTCAGGTCAAAACAACTAATTTCCTATAGAAAAAGAGTTTTGCAATAATTAATTCCAGAAGTGTAACAATTAAACGAGTTATGTAAACCACACAATAATACGAGAAACAATAAAGAACGAAGAAATCAAAGAAAAAAAAAAAAAAAAACACGATTAACACTCAAAAACAATTAGGAAAAAAAAGGCCGGTTATATTTTAATAAGAAGTAATCGGTATAGCTTACAGCCGCGTTTTCACTGATAGTTCCTCGCTGTTGACGGAACCAAACCTTTCAGATTTTAACATTGCAGAATCTTTCCTAAGACCCTTCTGTTCCATATTCATAAACGAATTAATGACCATCCTACGATCCGCCATTTTCATTACCTCTAATCATCTTTCTTCCGGTTATTTAATCGTGTTTCTGACACCAGGACCGCCCTTCAATTTATTCTCCCTTTTCCGATCATTTTCGCGACTTTATCATTCTTCGCGTACATCCATTCTTACGTATTCTTTCTTCTTTCCATTCGCGATACATACCGCGATATTTACTGCGCGTTTCTAGCCATATCTCTGGTACTGAGGCGGCTAATTGCTCTGCTTGCCCCGCTTCCTTTCACAAAAAACAAAAAAAAACAATCTAACCTCCTACCGCTATGTAAAAGTTTCCATTTCAGATTCTGGCCGAATCTTCCTTCTTTCCTAATAATCATTTTCATCTATTCAACATAAACCGTCTTCTAATCCATGGTTCCTTTTATATCTTCACTTCGCCGTTCTGGCAACGGTCTTCCTTATTTTCCGGCGTTGTGGAGCCAAATTCTGTCTCCCGTTTTCGCTTTTCGTTGGCTCCCTTCCCTCATCGTCCTTTAAAATTATGCAGTTTTTTTTACAATCATGTGTTTATTAACTGTTCATCTTTTTCGATTGATTGGTTAAACAACTTAAATTTTTCATCTTTCGATGACAATTATCTCCCTACGAGTGTAGAATATATTACGGAAGTTTTTCTCTTATTATATTTTTTAATTTACTCAACTGGGCTGGTCAACAGCGGGGGTAGTATTAACCCTGCGCAACGATCATTTCCGATATTTAAAATTCGAACCGAGGTCAAACGACGTTTAACAGCGTCGCCTAACCGATTATTTTTTATTTAAGCGTTATCATCATTCCTATTTTCGAGTTTTACTCATACCTATTAATACAAATGCATTCGTTATTATTCGTCTTCTTTAAATGTTCAATTAACTGTAAATATTTGAAAAGCGTATAAAATAATCGAAATTTTATTTATTAAATTTATGTTTCCACAAGTTCGTTTAATTAAATAATGTAATCGATCAATTAACATCGTACACAATAATGTGACAGAGAAATCTGGTCAATGGGTAATAATATCGCTAAAAGAAAAACAAAATAAAAACGATACGAGCCCTACGTGCCAGAGAATTCCACTTACATACTCAGGCTGCCACTGCAGTCTCGTTATTTAAGTTGAAGAACTTCTTTAACCAAGTCCTGAATTATTTATCATTATTACGGAAATTTATGAAATATGTATGACCCTGGCGACACATTCTGCGGAAAGTTATTTATTAATTTTAACGCGGATAAAAGAAATAGAGCAAAGATTAATCCGGCTGTCAGGCAGCCGGAACAATTGTCCGTTTCTGCTATATTAACTTTGGGGGCCCAAAAAGCCGCTTTCGTTTATAAATGCTCAGCCCTACTCTCTATTGTCAAACGGCTTAAACAACAACAGCCGCTTTCTTCCGCTGGCCAAAACGACGAAACACTTTCACTTCATCTGAAGTAGTGCTTTTACAATTAAAAGAATTCTAATTGTCGAAAAATTTGAATACTGCAAAAACTTTTTCTTTTCACTTCTCGTTCCTTCTTCTTCATCTTTTTCCATCCTCTTTCTCCGTTAACAAACAGTTCCCTTTTCAATTTTATGTTTATATATTACCGATAATCTGTTAGCCATCTTCCTTTAACTGTCATTAAGAGTTTGCTATTTTGAATTTAAGCAAGGTCTTCCTCGATTAAATGGATTTCGTATTAAAACATTAAGTAGTATAAATTAAAAATGTGCAATAACAAAAAGGCCAATGGTACCGATCAAATTTCTAATAAAATGATAAAAATTTTAAACAAACATCATATCACATTAATACCTACTATAGTCAATTCGTATTTAAACATCTGTACTTTTCCGGAAATATGGAAGAGAGGGAAAATTATCCTGCTAAACAAACCAGATAAGGAACCCTCTTCACCAAAAGCTTACAGACCGATAACTTTACTCTCTAACATTGGAAAGATTTATGAAAAAATAATAAAACATAAAATTGATGAGGTACTGGATAATAACTTAATACTGAATGGACAACAATATGGATATATAAGGAACAAATCAACGGAAAAAGCTATTTTGAAATGTATGGAAACCATTAACAACTACAAAAGTTATTATAAATTAATATTACTAATAAGTTTTGATATCAGTGGTGCCTTTGATAATATAAAGTGGTCAAAAATTACGGAGTGTCTACAACTGAATAAATTTGATTCAAACCTAATTGAAATAATAAAAAGCTTTTTAAAAAATAGAGAAATTATTTTCCAGAATAAGGATAATGAAATAATTTATCGTAGGACACTCACTGCAGGTGTTCCACAAGGATCCATTCTGGCACCCACTCTTTTCAATATTGCAATGGCGAACATACATAACAACACTGGACATTACGATAATATAAATCTTATAAGTTATGCGGATGACATTTTATTGATTTCAGGAATAAATAATATAGAAGACATTCCTCAAATAAATCAGAAAATTAACAATATTAACAACGAACTCATTAATCTTGGGCTACATTTAAATCCGGAAAAAACTAACTCGATATTAATAACAAGAAAACATAGAAAACACGAAATTAAAAGTAAAATAGAAAAAGAATTAAAATTGAATAATAAGCCTCTTAAATTTAGCAAGGAAATGAAATATTTGGGTATATACATAGATGAAAATCTCAATTTCAGCAAACATGTTGGCTACATCATGGATAAAATTAAAAAATATTATACAAAACTAGTAGGTATATATAACAGAAGCTTTGGTTTAAAATTTGTGGATAGGAAAATTCTTTACTCAGCGCTGTTCAGATCTATAACGGAATATGGTTCCTTGATTTATTTTCCTAACATTTCGGTAAAAAACAAAAAGAAAATTAAAATGGAACAAAGGAAAATCATCTTAAATATAACATCTGCATATAGAACGGTTTCCTATACATCTTCGTATGTCATATCAGGAATTATGCCAGTGGATTTACAGTTGGAAATGATTAACGAGATAAAGATAACCAAAAACAACCATAGTGATAGGACAAGGGTAATACAGAAAGTAAAAGAAGTAAAGTCGAAATACCTGGAGGAATGGCAAAACACTTATGAGCAAGAATTAACAGGGAGACGAACGTACGGATTATTAACCAGAATCGAGGATAGATTGAAGAACAAATTACTCAATCCAGATTTCTTTCTAACCCAATTTTTGTCGGGACATGGTAATTTCGCTGAGTATCTAAAGAAAATGGGCATAACAAATGATGATGAATGCAGAGAATGCAATATCGAAACAGATTCACCGGATCATACTTTTCTATATTGTTCCAAATTCGAGCACATAAGAGCTGAATACAACATCGGAGAAAACTACAACTGGTTCAAGAATAAAAATAATACCATGAAGACCTTAAAATATATAACCGCTATATTAAAGAAAAAAAAAAGAATATGATGTTATAATCTAAGTCGATAGCTTTTTCTCTTTAAATATCTTGTAATGTAGAGGAGATACGGATAAATCATTGGTCAAACGGTCTCCATCTATAAGAATTTACACTTTGTAATCGTATTTTTTTTTTATATTTATTTATTAAGGTTTTGTAATTTCAAGAATTATTTGAAAAGGAGATAATTTATATAATAATAATAATAATAATAATAATAATAAAAAAAAAAAAGCAGTATAAATTATCGATTCCGAAAAAAATCAAACAAAACAAAAAAAAAAACACTTTAAACAGAACAGAAACGGCTTTTCCCGAACTGTCGAGGTATATGTATTACTCGATGGACTAACGAAGATAGAGGAAATTAATCCTATAATGTCTTCGCTTCTTGACAAACTCCTCAGTTCTCTCCGGATGTGCATTTAAAATTGAGTAATATTTATTAGTAATTTCGTTTTTTAACCGATTCATTTCTAGATGTTTATTAACGTTCTGTTTTTTTTTTTTTTTTTGTATTATTATTATTAATATTTTTCGTACTTCTTTTTCTAGTTCGAAAACGCGATTTTTTCTATTTCTTTTTATCCGTTTATAATGGGTATTCCATCGGTTTTTTCTTTAATTAATTTTTCCTGCAATTCCGCTATTTTCCAAACCGTATCTTGTAATCCGAGATAAAGTAGCAAAGGACTAGTATAATAGGTTATTCATCTAAGCTCTTAACTAATTATTTTAGATTGAGAATGTTAAAATTGTAAATGAATAAAGAAATAAATAAATTCGTTTATATTTTAAACATTTTTCATAAAAAAAAATTAAATGAAAATCCGGACTAATTTCGTTCTTTAAAAAAAAAAAAGAAGGTCGAAAATTTTCCAGGCTAGTATTAATATATGCAGAAAACTTTGGCATCAAAAGAATCGATGGTAACAACTTCGAAAAAGTTTTTTTTACCCTACATGAAATGGTTTAAAATAAATTATTTTCTACGTTAAAGCTGCATTAATATACGAAATTCTTGTGAACAGTTAAAGTGAACAGTCGTGCGTTCTCGCGTTTAACTATCGCTTTCACGTGTTGCTAGAAACTAGTTTTTATGCGTTAAATTTTCCTTTGTTTTTTCCTTTATTTTTTTTTTTTCCTAAGAAATTACCTGATATCGAAGTCGGGTTTTTCTTATCTGTTAATCGACGAGCGACGCTCATCGAACAATGGATGCTCCCCCTCCACAACAGTCATCAATCAACATGCCTACGGATAAAGCGCCTGCATATGCTACAAAAACCCGTGGAAAAATCACCCCGCTGACCTCATTCAACCGCCCCACCGACAAACACGGTTTGGTTTTCAACTGCATACTTAATTATAAAATACGCGATTACCTTATTGCAATAATGGACCTGGTAAAAGGACCACAAAATATTATTACTGCTGCCAAGATAAGTAAGAATCGAATCATTTTACATTTAAAGACTCCAGAATTAGTAGAAGAATTCATAGAAAACCATGCAGGTTTTACTATTGAATCAAACTTCATCAAATGTAGAAGGTTGATCAGTACAACACAAAAAATCGTGCTCTCTCATGTAAATCCAACCATACCAAATGAAATTCTCGAGGATTATATTAAAAACGTATTAAAACTGAATATGACATCTAATATTTCCTTCCTCCGTTTGAATCCACACGATCAATTATTTGGCCATATCGTTACCTGGCGTAGACAATTTTATACCAATTCAGAGATTAATAAAGACTTAATGCCCGGGTCATTCCTCATTGAATATAACGACCAAAAACACAGAATTTTCATAACCTTCGATGAATTTACGTGCTTCCGATGTCATCAAAAAAAAATCACCGAGCCGAAGACTGTCCGAATTATAATAACGTATTTGAATAAGAAATTGGGATACCAAGTGTCGATAATACCGTTCAAGATGAGACACAAACAGAGTTGTTCCCACCTCTTCCACAAAAATGTTCCAACGGAAACCAAATTACATTTTCTCAAATAAATGAAGTATCAAACGACCTGCCGAAAGTATCTACAAATTCAACAAAACGTTCTCCACCTTCTACGAATTCCTCGTCATCCTCATCCTCAAAACCAGATATAAACATTCAAGAACTTAAAGAAACAAAAACCGACAATAAAAATAAAAACAAAAAGATGAAAAAAACACCTACAGATCGAGAAAATGAGACCAGGAGCGACGCTGAAGAATCATTGCAACTACAAACTGATACCCTAACATCAATAAAGGAAATCCTCGCTCCTCTTCGCGGAAGTGTGCCGGAAATTCCAGACAAATATGTCTTGTCCTTAGACAATCTCAGTATGTTTGTAAATATGTGTAAAGATAATAGTCAAGCGGCAACTATCGCAAAAGAGTTTACACCCGACCTTAAAGCCCTAGCCTTCATGCTTAGAGATAATTATAAACTATTACAAAACTCAAAGATGAAGAATAAATTCACTCAAATTATTCGGCATTTAGAAGATGAGCTAAATGCTCGGCCACCAGTCTCCTAAATTGTTCCCAAATCTGAAAATTAAATCATGGACTTAAGTAACATTATATCTTGGAATTGCAATGGAGTCTACCTCCACTTCGAAGACCATAAACTCCTAATCTCCCAATACACACCGGCAGCAATTTTCCTCCAAGAGACGCATTTGAAAGCAGATCAAAACTTCTCTTTACCATCATATAACGTAATCAGTCTAACCAAAGCTCCCGCAACCTCAGCTCAAGGTGGGGTACTACTAGCCATTCGATCAGATATTTATTTTCAAAGACTTAATCTTCTAACAAATCTACAAATAGTAGCCGCAAAACTTTTCATAAAAAACCCTGTAACAATCTGCACCGTCTATCTACCGCCTGGGGAAAGCACTTCGGAAGATCAGCTTACAAGCCTAATTCAGTTCCTACCAAAGCCAATTATTTTTTGTGGAAACTTCAACGCTCATAGTCCGTCCTGGGGAAGTTCGAAATACAATAAAAATGGCAAGATCATCGAATCGGTCATTGCGAATCAGAACTTGACAATTTTAAACTGTAACACAGTCACACACTATAACTTTTCTTACCGAAAATGGTCGAACTTAGATTTGGTAATCACTTCTCCTCACCTTAGCAGTTCCACGTTAGTACACACCCACACATATCTGGCCGGCAGTGATCATTCCCCAGTAATTATTCAACACCAATTTCACAATCAGAAATATCCTTCATCTCAAAAAAAGATAAACTATAAAAAAAACCGATTGGAACTCGTATAAATTATACTGTGATAGATATTTCGAAAGCAAAATTTTCGGTCATATAAATGAGACAGTGAACTCATTTACTGAATTACTCACTTCTACGGCTGAAAAATTTTCACCGCCTACAAAAATAACTAACAACACTAATTTCAAACTCTGTCACGTCCCCTGGTGGACGGATGAATGCTCTAAAGCAATTAGAAACAGACGCAAGGCCCTAAAAAATTTGAAAGCATTTCCGTCTATGGAAAACCATCTCGACTACAGGAAAAAACGAGCCAAAGCTAAGTGGATCCTAAAACAATCAAAGCGTCAATCTTGGTTGAAGTATATTTCTTCGATCAATGCTGATACGCTAACAAAACAAGTATGGCAAACAATCAGATCGATAGAAAAATCCTCAGCTTTCCATGTTCCAACGGCCATTCTAACCAGAGATCAAATAACAACCGATCAAGACAAAATCCTCAGTTGTTTCGCTTCCCATTTTGCGAACATGTCTAGTGATTCAAACTGTAACCCAGCATTTATCGTCATAAAAGAGAATAAATACCTATCGGATTTCGACTTTGAAAGCCTAAATTTAGAGACATATAATCAAAACATTTCACTTCAGGAACTAGAAAATGCCATAAGAGCCACAAAACCGGCCACAGTAGGATCTGACCATTTCCACATTTTTCTACTGCAAAAAGCGCCAGACAAAGTCATAATTCAGTTATTACAAATCTTCAACTATATCTGGGCTACCAATTCTTTTCCAGACAAATGGAGATCTGCAATCATTATCCCTGTGCTAAAACCAAACAAAAACCCCACTCTTGTGGACAGCTGTCGCCCAATATCACTAACATCAGTTCTCTGCAAAGTATTTGAACGAATAGTGAAAAATCGGCTATGTTGGGAGCTCGAATACAACAACCTTCTTACTAGTAAACAGTGTGGTTTTCGAGCTGGAAGATCCACGCAAGATCAATTGCTACTACTTCAAAATTCCATTATCAACGCTTTTGCCACAAAAAGACATTTACTGGCTATATTTTTCGATATGTCAAAGGCATTCGATACAGTATGGCGCAATAAAATCCTTCAGACTCTTCATGGCTTCAATTTCCGAGGAAATTTACCTAAAATTATTCGGGAATTTCTCACTAAACGATACTTTACTGTCCAAATTGGTGGAGCAACTTCAAAAAGATTCGAATTACAGAACGGTGTTCCTCAGGGATCGGTACTTAGTCCCACACTTTTCAACTTAATTATAAACGATATAATTAAAGAAATTGAAGCACCAGTCAACTGTGTACTCTGTTTGCGGATGACTTCACGATATTCACATCTTGCACAGACCTAGCAATAGGTCAACAAATTTTACAAAAAACAGTGGACAAATTACAAACATGGGCATTGCACAAAGGACTGAAATTTTCCGACTCTAAAACGACCAGTATCCATTTTTGTAAAATCAGAAATTGCCAACACGACATCTGTATTCAACTAAATGGAAAAAGGATTTCGAAAGTAGATGAAGTCAAATACCTCGGTCTAATTTTTGATAATAAACTGACGTGGTCCTCCCACATCAACTCTCTTAAAAGATCTGGATTAAAAAAACTTAATTTGATGAAGAAGCTTGCCCATACTTGCTATGGTTCAGATAGAACGCCATTATTAAGAATCTACCGCACTCTAATTCGTTCAAAATGGGATTATGGCGCAGGAATCTACTTTTCCGCTAAAAACCATATTTTAAACAGACTTTCAGCCGTCCGGCTGGCACTCGGCGCGTTTCGTACCTCACCAATAATCAGCATGTTATACGAGTCCAACGAAAAACCACTCTCCTTGCGTAGAGAACAACTCCTGCTGAATCTGTATACACATATTAAGGCTTCATCTTACTCTCCAGCCCACGGAACTATTACAGTTGCCAGATCTTCGCTTACAGATATGCATTTCTTGACTCAGATATCGAAACTGCTCCACTCGCTTAATATAGTTCAACCAAATTTATTCAGCAACCTAAAACAAGTGCTACCACCTTGGTCAGATCTTCAAATCCAATGTGATTTAACCTTACTAGAATTAGGAAAAGATCTCACCAAAAATGCTGCATGCGCCTTCCAGCAACTAGTTTCAAAATATCCAGATTACAAAATAATGTTCACTGATGGATCCAAAATTGAAAATCGCACCGGCTGCGCAATAATATCAGATCAGCTCGATACAATACGATGCTCGCTACCTGCACTCTATTCCATCCAGTCGGCTGAGCTTTATGCTATTCTCATGGCTGTGCTTAATATTTCTTCAGACAAAAATTTAATTTGTACAGATTCCTTAGGAGCACTACAAAGCTTACTTAAGTACCATGATCGTCAACAACATCCCATAGCAAAAGAAATTATCTCGGCCCTGCAAAAAACTCGCTTCCAACTAGTCTTCGTATGGACTCCAAGTCATAGAGGAATTCCAGGCAACGAATCAGTGGACCAAGCTGCCAAAGAAGCAACCTATTTCAACCCTGTTCCAGACATTCCAATACCGACGGCGGATTTTAAGAAACATGTTACTCGTTGTCTAGATAAAAAATTCCATGACACGTGGCTGGAAGTTCCATCAACAAATAAATTAAAAAGAATTAAACATCGTTCAGTGCCATGGTTAACCTCAACTAGATGCAGCCGAAGAGAGGAAACGGCCCTTTGTCGGGTTCGCATTGGCCATACTGCTATCACACATTCATTCCTTCTAAATAAGCATGTTCCTCCTCAGTGTGATTACCGTTCCGCTGACCGTTCAACACCTGCTTATCGATTGTACGAAATTCAAAACGGCACGAGAAAAATTCATCACTTACAGAACTTCTTGGTGACGATGAAAGGATAATTTCCAGGCTTTTCGGATTTCTTAAAGAATCACATCTGCTACAGTTACTATAATACATCTTTACCGTGCCTCTAGTCTAGTCGCTGTATACGGCACGTTAAATTAAATAAAAAAAAAATATATATATATATATATAACAAATATCCTCTCATTATTACTGTAGTGGCGTAAAAAACAAGACTTGTTTAGTGGGTCTTACATTTTCAACCGACATTTCATGCAAGATATACGAATATAAAAAATTATTAACCAGGGAAACAATACCATTTATTCATTAATAATTTTAGACGACAAAAATTACCGATTATGATAATGCCTGCATAGTCTAGATGCAGAATTGAAAATTACACGTACTAAAATCAAAATCTGCACTGGCGAGGATAAGAGCGTGGGAGAGAGTCTTTTACATTTAAGGAGTCTTTAATTCGCGGTCTGATTATTTGTGAAAGTTTATAGTCATCAGATCTTCTTTACATACAGGGAAGTGCTAAACTGCACAACACTTATAAATTGTCTTTCATTTTTTTTTGCTGTCTGCCCTATTTCTAGTATACACTACGAAGGTCATTGCTGAGATATTTAATCCGAGTCCATTGCTATCCTGCATAGCCTCCTCTTCATCAGATCTTCAAGCGTCTCTCGTAATATCCTTATTCTAACAGATTCCCAAAGCGTGCTGCAAGCTATTGCATCTCCTCTGCCTTCTCACTCTACCGATTACATTATCTATCGATTCAAGAACTCTTCCTTTCTTATTTAATCCAGATTGATTTCTTATGGATTCTTGGTCACTTCGGAATAGAAGAAAATGAGTTAGTTGACTCACTAGCTCGGCTATCTTCTTCTTCCGGCAGGTTGCTTACTACATTTCCATCCATCAATATTATTTCTTGTCTACCACAGTACAAATTATGTTTCAACTCTTACTACTCCTCGATCTCTAACCCGAATTATTTTTACTTGTCCATTCAACCTTCCCTTCCTATCTATCACTGGTTTCTTAACTTCTTTTCTATGCGTCGCTCTAGTATTTCAGCGATATGCCGCCTGCGCTTTGGGCACAGTTTGCTCTCTTCGTCGCTTTTCCGGTTCTCTCTTGCGCCATCTCCATATTGTCCTCTACATTCCTCCAACAGTCACTTTGTATGTAATTCTGAACACATAATGTTCGAATGTGGAACGATCTTGCACTTTTTTCTATTGTCAAACAATGTTTCTACTCCCTATCGCGCTGCATTTAAAAAACCATTCCTTCTCCTTCTATCATCCAAGCGTTTGATATATTCTTGTTGAATATTTCATGTCGCATAAATATCTGATTCTCTTTTTTCTCCTTTTCCTAGCTCTTTGGGCCAATGCCCATATAGACGCACCTCCAATGGAGGGGGTGAATAAAAAGAATGAATAAATAAATAAATTGTAAACAACTCCCGTTGGCCATCGCTCCCTAATGATTTTCGCTGTTATAATTTCTAAATAATAAATATCAGTTTTCCTGTTTCCTTATTTACTTTATTATCGTGATACGCTAAAGATAAAAGTTACACATTTTCTTTTTTTGCCCCCTTTTTTTTTTTTTTGGTACATGCAGTATTAAATTACACCCCTAAAGTCACGATGCACCAATCATTTAATGTACATGAGTAAGGATGTGTCGTGCAAAAACCCGAAAGTTGAATAATCAACAAACCCAAAAAATAAATAAATAAATAAAAATTTAATTTTCAACTCGGCAATAATTCAAATTTTTATGCATTTTTAATACGAAAACAGTGTGCCCTACTCCATGTTTTCTCTATAAAATCTGCCATATATACATATATATATATATACATAGTCTAGCCATAAATACTGATACTGCCGCTGCATGAGGGGAATTTTGGGCAGAACAAAGTGATAACACTGTCAGCGCATCGTCATAACACAGTAGAAGAGCAAATAACTTCGCTGTAGTCTGTTCAGTACACGCTACGAAGATGAATTGGACAGATGATCACATACGCGTTACAATAATTGGACTGATGAAGACGGAACATAGCGCGTCTCAAATTCTCGCTCTGCTCAAACCACTCAAAGTTACGAAATGTTTTGTTTATCGTACACTGCAACGTTCTATGGACACAGGAGACGTTGTTGATCGCCCGCGAGCCAGTCGGCCGCGTGTTGCGAGAACAAAAAAGGTAGTTGAAGCAGTTCGGTCGCGAATTAACAGGTGCCCTCTTCGGAAACAAAAAATCATCGCTCAGGAGATGAAAATCGCGCCGAGAACGGTCTCGCGCATCCTCACCGATGATTTACATATGCGAGCCTATAAGAGAAGTACAGGTCATCTTTTAACCGAAAAATTAAAGGCGATAAGATACGAAAGAGCGAAAAAGTTGAAAGGCTTGTACGGCAAAAATGGGTACAAAAAGATCCTTTTCACAGATGAGAAAATTTTTACTGTAGAGGAAAAGTATAACAAGCAAAATGATAGAATTTATGCCCGTTCATCTGCTGAGGCTAAAACCAAATTTCCACGCGTTCAACGAGGTCACCACCCCACTTCTGTGATGGTATGGTGAGGCGTATCGTGGTATGGGGTAACTCCCATCCATTTTTGCGAAACAGGGGTCAAGACAGGTGCCAGAGTGTACCAAAACACAGTTCTGGAACCAGTGGTTAAGCCTCTGAACGATACTTTGTTTGCCGAAATCGATTGGGTATTTCAACAAGATTCAGCACCGGCACACAAAGCTCAAACGACACAGAAGTGGCTCGCAGAGAATGTGCCCGGCTTCATAGCAGCTAGTGATTGGCCGTCCGGCAGTCCGGATTGAAATCCGCTGAACTACGAACTGTGGGATAGGTTAGAGGAAATGGCCTGTCGAAGACCACACCGAAATTTGGAGTCGCTCAAGCGAAGCATTGTTGAGTCAGCAGCAAGAATTCCTCTCGAGACAGACCGTACATGTATTGCGAAATGGCCGGAGCGTTTTTCGTCGCGTGTCGCTAATAAAGGTGGTCATTTTGAATAACTAAGACATGATTTTAACAAGCATTGTTTGTACTTTTGAAATAAATTTTTTCTGAATTTGCATCGTGCTTCCTTTTCGCGGTACGTTCGTTTAAAGCAGTATCAGTATTTATGGCTAGACTATGTACATATATATCATCATCATCAGTGTATCAGCCTCTCGGCTGGTTCGCCCCATGTATCAACTGCTTCCATCCAAGCCTATCACAGGCTTTCTTCTTTAATTTCGGATAGGTCGTTATTCCACTTTCTTTTAGCACTGCGTCAATGAGTGTTATTCGTGGTCTTCCGCATGGCTTTTTCCCCATTATCTTGCCTTTAACAACATCCTTCAGGATATTTTGGTTCTGACGGAATGCACGACCTATCCACTTAAGTCGCCTCTTGCGGATATTTTGTAGTATACTTCTTTTTTCCTTTAATCTTTCTACTACTACTTTGTTATTTATTTTCTCGACCCAACACCACATTTCAAATGCTTCTAATTCATCGCGATCTCTCATTTTTATTACCCATGATTCCGCACCGTAAAGCGCCACTGACCATACCAAAGTTTTAACTATGTTTTTGCGTATGCTGACGGACATTGTTTTCTGCATAATAAGTGTGTATTTGTCGTTGAAAGCTATTTTCCCCATTGCTATGCGATTGTTAATCTCCTGGGAACAATCCATGTTATGTGTTATGTACTGCCCTAAATATCTAAATGATTTTACCTGTTCTATTATGTCGTCTCTCAGTTTTATCTTTATTTGCGAGCAAGCCTTGCCAATAGCCATCACTTTTGTTTTCCTAGTGTTAATTTTCATACCGTATTTTTCCATTACTACATCTAATTTCCTAATCATTTCTGCAAGTATTTTGGAACTGCCTGCAAGTAATACTTGATCATCGGCGAATTTAATTACATACAATCATATGCCTCCAATTTTAATATATATATATATTGTTTTTCAGTCCTGCCAATTTAAATATGCCAAGTAAACGTTAATATAAAAAATTTTACGATTTCGTTTTTTCTTCTTTATGTTTTTTTAACAATTAAAAATAGTTATCAGTAACGTTATAAACCGATATTAAAGTTGATATTAAACATTTAACACGACAATTGATATAAAAGTCGATAGCTTCAAAATATGAAATCGAAAACAGATTTTACTTCTTCCCTGATTTTTCACGGTACCTTTTCTCATCAAATATAATTCGTAACAAGTTCAGTCAAGCATTATGTTTCATGCGCTGAGGATTTCGTATGTTAAGTTAAAGATAATCGTAATATTTATATTAACATAATGCTACATTCAAAATCAAGAAATCTGATTTTTCGTGCCGCAAAAAGGAAGAGACACTTCGTTTTTCGTTCTTTTTTGAACTCTTCGCCAACCTCAATAGTTTCGTAAAGGGAATGAATTACGGTTTTATTCTCGACAAATAGCTATCTTTCCATCAACATATCACATGCTCGGGGGAAAAAAATAATACTATTTTAAAAAATTTCGAGTTTTCGGCATTACAAAGGCTTAAATATAAAGTTGTAAGCTTGGCTATAGTTTTCCTATAAAGCGGTCCTTTATGCATATGTTTGAGATACTCGGGCTATTACTTACATGAACATTCTTGTTTTTCCGGTTTTTGGCCCAAAAGAGGATTTAAATAATTTTTTTGATCTTAGGAAAGAACTTCTGCGTTTTGATTCATATTTTGAATTTCACTTTTAAAGGGTTAATTGGTGATGAGTTATGAATCTTTTAAGGATGATTTTTGAAGCCGTTCTAAATTCCATATTCTGTATGTTGTCAACGGTTTTTTTGAGGGTTTTTCGCTTTCCAGGGAAATCGGTTAGCTTGAAGTTCTAGATTAGACAAAAGTTTAATTGTAATTTACGATTCAATTTTAAAGTTTATAAGTCAAACCGTTCTTCCTGAGTTATTGCATTATTTAGTTTGCTTTGCTCGTCGTTTCTGAACCGTCTTATTAGGATTCCGTACATTATATGTGTACGAAATCCTAAAAATCATCAGGGTCAAAGCCTGGACCGTTTTTTCGATTAAAATGGATGACTGAATATTACAATTAAAAAATAATAACAATAATCAAAATAATAACCGTAAGCTTCCCTTACATCTTGTATCGCCTAAAGAAGGTTATGTAATGCTCTAACCTTTTTGAAAATTTCAAATATACTCCTTACATCGACTAATTTTTATTGACTAATATAAACCAACAGTAAAGTAAAGTAAAGTAAGTCCCCCTTGATAAGCTGTCGGGGATTATGAAGGTAAGGTTCGCAATGCACTCACGGTTCTAATGGATCTGAAGAGAATATCGAGGGGCAGTTCGTTTCTCTCGGCCATCTTCACTTTCCCAGATTTCTTTTTGGTACTGCACAATGGGCATACTTGGGAGCGACTTAGATCCAAATCGAGACAACTCCGTTATACCCACGATACCCCTCCGCGGATTGGTAGCCAAACACCTTAACTACTAGGCTAGCGCGCTACCATAAAAGCTAGCAGATGTAACAAAAACCCCCCCTCGGGGGTACACAGATATGTGTAACCGAGGGACCTCGAGCTCAGGGGAAGGGGTGCGTCCACAGGCGGTGGATAGTGGAACGGCCTCCAGATATGGGGGTTAGTTGCAAATAAGTCGTTGACAAATAAGCAACCGCGAACCAAGAGCGACGGTGTATCAGAGTGCAGTGGGGAAGACTTGGGAGAGCTTCCCTTAAAAACAAAAATGCTGCAGAACCCGAAAAGACATCGTGTCAAAGCGAGCATGGCCGCTATAAGCCAATCCCATTCAAATCCAGAAGCGTCTGTTTTCCAGGTTAGGAACGGCCGTCTGGTCAGCGTCGGTTCACCATGTTAGGTGCGGCTGTTTAAAGATGGAAGGCAATGGGAAACCACCATCAAAACTATATTCCCCTATTGATCAATCATGACAAGTACAAGAAATAGTAAAAAGAATGCTGCATCCAAGGGGTATATCCAAAAGGGTATATCAGGTATTGGACGGTCGCTGGTAAACATGCCAAACTACTCGAGCTCCCCTGTGCCCTTAAGGGTGCAGAACTCTGCAGGAGGGAGCATACTTGTTGAAGAAGGTCAAGAAGAGGATTCCTCAGGAAAAGTAGCGGAAAACCGGACAAAAGAAAAAACAAGGATAGGAACTTGGAACATCAGAACCCTTTTAATAACGGGGAAACTAGAACAATTAAAACTGGAAATGTCAAAATTAAAATTGAATATACTGGGATTGTGCGAAATAAGATGGGAAGGTAACGGAGACTTCTGGAGCGGAGAACACGGGATAATATACAGCGGAAGGAACAAGGGAAGTAAGTGACAGGATAATGATGATAACCTTAAATACGGAACCGATAACAACAACGTTAATCCAAGTATATGTGCCGACAAGTAATGCCACAGATGAAGAAGTAGAGGAAATTTATGAGAAATTAGACAGCCTATTACAAATCATAAAGAATAAAGAAAACGTAATAATCATGGGTGATTTTAACGCAGTGGTAGGAGAAACGGAATATGGAATAATAATCGGTAAATATGGAGAGGGACAAACAAATAATAGAGGCAAAAGATTAATTGAATGGTGCGATCAACATAGTTTAACCGTGTGCAATACCCTCTTCGAAAACCATAAGAGAAGAAGATATACATGGATAGCCCCAGGGGATACGAATAGATACCAAATTGACTATATTCTAGTCAGACAAAGGTATAGGAACCAAATTAAGAGGTGTAAAACGTATCCGGGAGCGGAGATAGACAGCGATCATGTTCCAGTGATTGCTAACTGTAAATTAAGACTAAGAAAGAAGATCATTGATAGGAATAAAGGAAAATGGGATCTATCAATTCTAAAAATGAAAGAAAAAGAATACAAACAGGAGCTGGGGGAATTGATAAAGGGAAAAAAACAGGAACAGACAAAAAACATAGAGGAAAAATGGAAAATGATAAAACAAGTAATTACAAGTGCTGCTGAAAAGAAAATTGGTAAACATAAAAAAAAAAAATTAAAAAATCCTGGATAACAACGGACATAATATGAGATATGGAAGAAAGAAGAAAATGGAAATCAATAAAAACTGAAAAAGGCAAAAGAAAATATAAAGAAGTCAGAAATAGAATCATCAGAAAATGTCGAGAAGAAAAACAGAAATGAATAGAGAATAGATGTAAAGACATTGAAAAAAAGTTCGAAGAAAACAAAATAGAAGAAGCGTATAGGGAAATAAATAAAATGATCCCAAAACGAAAAATAACAACAGGTAAGGTCATAAATGATAAAAAGGGAAAAATGCTAATAACGGAAGAAGACATATGTAGAAGATGGAAAGAACATATAGAAGATCTATATAAAGGAGAGGAAAATATACAAGAAATAAAAACAAACGATTACAGAGAGGGAAGAGACGAAAAAGGACCTGGAATAATGAGAGAAGAATTTGATCTGGCATTGAAAGAGCTGACAAATAAAAAGGCGCCAGGCATAGATAACATACCAGCCGATTTATTAAAAATGACTGATGAAGGAACTCAGGAAGAATTATACGATTTAATAAAAACATGTTATGAGCAAGGTAAACTGCCACAAGATATCAAAACCAATGCAGTGATAACAATACCTAAAAAATTACATACAAAAGATTGCTCAGAATATAGGATAATAAACTTAATACCGCATACCTCAAAAATAATAATAAAAATTATAATGAAAAGAATAAGGAATAAAATAGAAGAAACGTTAAGTAGAGACCAATATGGCTTCAGAAGGGAAAAGGGAACCCGAGAGGCTATATTGGCATTAAGGCTAATTATAGAAAAAAAAATCGAACTAAGGGAAGAATTATATATAGCTTTTGTAGACATAGAAAAAGCCTTTGATCATGTAACATGGAGAACATTATTCTCAAAATTGGAAGAAATAAGAATAGACTATAATGATAGAAAAATTATATGGGAATTGTATAAGGAACAAAAGATGGAAATAAGAATCGGAGAGTACAGTGAAAAGGCAAAAATACAAAGAGAAGTAAGACAGGGATATCCGTTATCGCCTATGCTTTTTAATTTAATAATAGAAGAACCAATTACAACGATGAAAGAAAAGACTAAAGGAGTGAAAATAAACGGAGAAGAAATACACTGCTTAAGATTTGCGGACGATATTACGTTAATAGCTGAAAGTGAAGAGCAACTACAAGAGCAATTACTAACATTACAAAAAGGCTTGGAACAATTAAATTTAAAAATAAATAAAGGAAAAACAAAAATATTAATAGCTAGTATTAATGAAAAGAAGGCACAGATAAAGTTAGGCGAAGAAATATTAGAACAAGTAAATCATTTTAGATACTTGGGAAGTATTATAACACAAGAAGGAAGAAGTGATATAGAAGTAAGAACAAGAATAGCAATTGCCAAACAAACTTTCATGAAAAAGAGAGAATTATTCAACAAAAAGGTCAAACTAGGTATAAGGAAAAGATTAATGAAGACTTACATATGCAGTGTGTTGTTATATGGTTCGGAAACATGGGTATTAACAAAGAATCTTAAAAACCGATTGGAGGCCTTTGAAATGTGGGGATGGCGCCGCATTTTAAATATTTCATGGACGCAGAAGAAAACAAATAAAGAAATAATGGAAATGATAGAAGAAGAAAGGAAGCTGATAAAAATTTTGGAACAAAGAAGAGACAGATTTTTGGGACACATACTGCGCCACAACACCTTCATAACGACAATAATAGAAGGGAAACTAGAAGGGAAGATGAAACTAGGCAGACCCCGACTTAAATGGATAGAACAGACAAAAATCAAACTGAAAATGGATTATAATAATATTAAGAACACAGCACAAGACAGAAAAAAATGGAAAAGGATAATAAGTTAAGCTACAAGACAAGAGCAAGGCTCTTAAAAAGAAGAAGAAAAAGTAACAAAACACTCGTAAAATTAACTTCAAAAACACGCTACGTGTATATGCCGAATATAATGAAACGGTTTAAAATGCACAAACGTACGAAATTTCGAAAATGCGCATCTGCACGCATCATTACGTAGTTCGAAAAACCGTTTAATTGTCAGCGAGTCAGTATAAAGAATAGAGAGAGACCATGTTAGTTCAAAAAAATTTTTTTTCTAAAAATAAATCTTACACTCTTCTCATTTTAATGAAATGAAAAATAATGAAACTGCATAAAACGAAAAATATGACCAAAAAATTATCTTTCTGCAATTTCTTTATCTAATCATGAAGCTGAAAATGCCATTTCTTCCGACGATACATGTAATAGTACTTTAAACCAAACACGGTCGCCAAAAAAGTTTTACAAGACGTTTTTAGTTAAAACTGCACCCACAAAACTATTGTACAGTTTTAGTTCCCAGCGCGACGCTAGCGGTAAAAAAAAGTAAATTTTGAGTTTTGCAGCAGAAAACTCATTAAGCAAGAATAAGTTTAGCTCGAATACTCCAAGTTGGAAGATGAGCTTTACCGCTTTTATTGTATAGTATTTTTAACATCTCTTTATCAAGTTCATTACCGCTAAAGACACACGGCTGTAATAACTGGTAACATTCATTTTTATAGGTACAACGAGGCGACGATATTTCTTTTGTTCAGACCGGAGAAATGAATAGGTCGGCCGTTGCGTCTCACCATCGTAGACATTTAAAATATAATCGAAAAGCACTGTGCTTGAACTTTTAACGGAGAATCGAAGCCCAATTCGCCTCTAATAATACACCGATTTAAAACGACTGAAGGAATGCGGTCCTCTAAAGCGAATCGGTAATCGTAAATCTTTCACAGAAAACGGGCCGAATTAACACGCTATTGTTTACTGAATAGTTCGGCAATAGCAGACTATGCTTGCGTGAAAGGAATGTAATTACATTTTTATACGTCACAACCGACAAACAGCTTCCACTTCTCCATCGAACTATTAAATCTTCTTGTAATTTCACACAATATCGGTCGCTGAAAATGCCGTACTATAATTTTACAATAATTTTACATTACGCACATATGTGTATTGCGCATACTAAGATCTTCAACATCAATATTATAAGGCTAAAAAACAGGAAGCGTCGGATTCAGATTTGAACTTTCTTTACGATTCAGATCTACACCTTTTAAAATGGAAAATCGCTGTTACCCGAAGAATACTTGCGACAGTTTTTAACTGTCCACTAATGAAATACAGCAAAAAAAAGGAAAAACCAAGCAGAAAAACGTCGACCTTTTGCCCAAACATAAAAACCATTATCGATTCCGAAGTCTACGTGTTATCATCTACAGTTCATGTCTTTCACATCGACTTTATTAATTATCTTTTCTTTTGAACATGCAAACGTGATTTAAAATTACCGTATAAATCTTAAAACTTTTTACATTCCGCTATCTACTTTTATTCCTAGATGTTCTTTTATCATGTTCAATACATCTCACAAATATTTTTAACTTATACATTTAAAATTATATTCCGATGTACATCGGAAACTTAAAATTTATATTTTAAAATATTTTAATTGTTCGCTGTGTATTATTTTTACTCTTATTATTTACTTTATTTTGCTCGTTCAATATGGTATTTGTAACAAATTTAATCGCTTTGCGTTCTAATTAATTCATTTAATGGTTCGTGTAAATTACGGAATTGTTAGCAGTGGAACTGTTAAACTTTCGCAGGTAATAGGGCCTAGCTAGAGCAGCTAATAGCGAGAGTTCTCTGCTAATAGTATGTCTGCAAGAAACCAGACTTCAGAAGCACGACCATCAAGTGTTACAATACATTTCGGTATGATAACCCAAACGGGGGGAGAGAGAGCGAGTGACAGGGTGGCGACGCTGGTGTATATGTCCCTAAAAGTGCAACATCTACCAGTTACTCTTCAATCTGTGCCTGTACGAGTTAGTTTTGTCAGGAGTAAAAATTTTTAACTGCTACCTACCTCCTCCGGAAACGAGATAACCCGCTAACAAATAATTGTTCTCATTAGAGAGCCAAAAAGTAATGCAATGCTCCTCCGTGATTTTAACGTACACTCGCAGTTGTGGGTCTTTCCAATCTCAAACCAACATGGTTCAGTACTATCCGGTATTGTGGTCGATAGCGACCAGGTGTTACTTAATCACACTTTTTCGACAATCTAATCTTATGCTCATTCTGGCTCCCAAATTTACCCTGCACGTAATAAATGACTTATGTTTGAGCGGACACTTTCCTATAATAATAGACATTAAAATGAGACTGATATCCCATCGGCCTGAGGGTTTCATGCTGCAAAACGCCTTTCACAAGATTGGAAAGCATATTCGATAAGAATGACAACTTCTCCTCAACTAACTGAAGCAGTAGAGACCAATATAAGCGTCCTAAAGAGTGTAATTATAGAGGCAGGCGATGCAACAATTCCAAAATCATCGCAAAGGAAACGAAACAGATGAGTTCCGCGGTGATGCGGGGATATTAAGAAAACGATAACAGAGCAAAAACCGGCTCTCAGAAAATATAAGTCAATTGACATTCTTGAGGATCTAATGATAATTAAGAAGTACAGAGCAATCGCTTGAGACCTCATCCACAATAAAAACCAAAAATAGTCGAATTCATTTGTCGCATTAATCCTCCAAACAACTAATGCCCACGCCTTATGTAGCAAAAAATCAGATCCATTAATAATAACAATGGTACCCCTACGCACCCAACATTAAGAATGAACAAAATACTGATGACAGAGACTAGAGACGTTGCAGAAACTTTTGCAAACACTTTTTGGAATCCCCTACACTTAAGTATTTCAGTCAGTTTTAGGAGCAAACAATACTTTAGAAGCAACAGTCTCTGGCGATTCTTATAACCGCCCCTTTTCCATAGCTGATCTAGAGTTTCAACTGAAGTATCACAGCAGGAACAGTGCACCTGGTGAAGATTCGATACATCCGCACATGCTAAATCATCTCCCTAGTCATGCCAAAAAAATCCCTTTTGAATACATGCAATCGAATATGGTCAGCTGAGGCTTGATTCCTGAAAAGTTGCAACTATCATTTCGATCTTTAGATGAATAAAAGTCCTACCCAAGTTGAAAGTTACAAACCAATATCATTGTTGTCTGTCTTGTCTAAGACAATGAAAAATATGGTGAACAGACGACTTCTACATTTCCTTGAAGCAAACACTGTCTTATCTCCGATGTAAGCTGGAGACCGAAAATCGAAGCCCGCGATTAATCATTTATTGAGCCTCCATAGGCAAACTGTATCTGCCTTTCATCGGCGACACCACCGTTATGCAGTACTCTTCGATACAAAGAAGTGTTCCGAAAATTTAACTATTCTCAGTCTTTCAAACTACCTTCGTTCTGCTCCGCCTTTTCCACGAAAGCTATCCTTCGCGCCATCTTATACATTACTTCTTCTAATGGTGTTAATAAATTTTTGACAACCTCCGATTCTAAAAGTGTTCTATTATCCATTTCTTCGCCGTTTCCTTCGCACACCATATATAATGCTCCATATTGGTTTCCTCGTTTATATATTATATTTCTCCTGTTTTACACAAACTGGTTTCCGATAGATTCCTAGTCTTGTCGCATTGAGCGTGATGAACAGGTCGATTTATTGACTTGATTCTCAGAATGGTCGATTTTTACCAAAATTCTCTTCGTCCAATATTAACGTTCTCTCCAGAAATATTCATCTTAAGCCATGGCTTAATATTTTCTTCATTGTCTCATCCAGAATCCTTTAATCGTTTTGTTCGACCTGACCCTCCACCCTTGGTACCACGACTTTTGTAATTTCTCGTTTTATTATCATCTTTTCCATTTGCCGACTTCGCTCAAATCAGCTCCCAACATCCCTATTTCGTATTTCTATAATCTCTTTTCCTTTTTATTCTTTTTGTCCTGTTGATTCAAATATCCTTTTTTTTTTTTTTTTTTGTTCGAATGCTTCTTTATTATTTTGGAAGGCTCTCACTTTTACCTACAACTCTTGGGTCTTGGTTTGCCTACTTCTTATAATGTTACATTTATTGTTTTATACCTATAATATCTCCTTCGATCTGTGAAAGTATTCATTTCTAGTCTTATCCCGTTACACTTCTCGTCCTTTTAATAATGTAAATATCGTACTAACGGGGTAAGTTGACGAGTGCAAAATAAAATAAAGAAAAAAATTGATTTTACATTATTAACGCAATTTTTTTCAATTGCTACATTATACACTGCAAGCACCGAAATACCCGAATAATTTGTTCTGTTCATTGTTAAGTGATAAAACACTCCTGTGCAACTAATTTTTATTATACTTTAAATTATCGATGACGATAAAAACACCACCACATTACAGATTCAATGATGTATAATCGCGCTTTTTAAACAACGTAAAATTAAAAATGATGCGATAAATTTACCTCATTCATTCATTTGTGAATTTTATCGAGCACATTAGTCGCTACTGCAACTAAACAATCTGCATAAAACGCCATGATAAATTATACATTGCAATTAATTCTCCGACCAAGTTCGCCTTTTATTTCTTCTCGACATGTACGAAAAAAAACAGCGCTATATTTCCAACTTAAGTAATCTGAGTAATTAATTCTTAATTTTTCGTCAGATTTCCGGACTATGTTTTTTTGCACGATTTATAGAACGAGAAAAGTAGGAATGCAAGGCATCGTAAAACCGGCAAAAAAATAAAGCCGCCTGCTAATGCAGTCCGAAGAAGCGGTCTTTTTCATTTATTTGATCATGACGCGAAATATAAATAATAGCTATTAGTTAGATTATCTGCGGCAAAGAGAAGCAGGTTGGCGTTGCAAATTTCCCGTTTTTTTTTCTGTTTTTTTTTTTTTTTAGGCTAACCGAAAGTAAAGAACGAATGCGAAAGCGGAAAGTTTTTTAATACTTCAGGTAAATAAACATGGCCGAAACTTTACCTGATACACAGGTCGTGCCGGTTGAACGAAGTTCGGCAAAGAAACTTTTTAACACAGAACGGGGCAAGGCTTAATACATTCAAATTTCGCTAGATACTGTATTACGTTACGGCTTCGGAAAGCTTTTATGTTTTGACAAAATTCTTCAGATTTCAAGATTTCAGCAATTAATAAGCCTATCTTAAAACAGTACTTTCAAATACCGTAATAAAACTGACGAAAATACGCTAACGTTTTAAGAACTCCCCATCTGTAAAATAAAAAAAGTAAAAAGTAAGCACTATGAAATGAAAAATTGTTGGTTCCTGACTTTGGTTAAATTATTTAAATTCTTTCGATCACTAATAGATCAGCAATTCTTAACCCGGGGTCCGCGAACCCCGTGATGTCCTTTTAGAAGATTCACTAATGTTCGAGAAGCAGCGAAAAAACTAGGGCTGGTGATTTTAACGGGTATACGGATAACCCGGTTAACCGCCGTATCGGTTTAAACCGATCATTCGGGTGAAAACCGTGTCGGCGGTTTTTACGGGTATGGTTAACCGTATGAAACGGTTACCCGTATTAATCGCGATTTCGGTTAACCGTATGAAACGGTTACCCGTATTAATCACGATTTCGGTTAATCGTATAAATCAGTTAATCGTTTTAACAGTTATATAATAAAATTAAAATTTTTTTTAAAATATATTGTTATAACTATAATTTTTTAATTGTTCGTATAGACGGTTATTTAATAAACTATAAAATTTTATTTTAGAGGGTATGGCCGGTTAAGGGGTGTAAGAGTGCCTTTAAACCAAACTTTATAAAAAAAAATATATAAATCTAGGGCATGAAAAAAGTAGTTAAAATTGGAAGTTTCGGACCCCTTGTCCTACAGGGGGCTACTGTAGTCACCACTTCGTTATTTTCGAGTTTTATACGATATCTTAGACATTTTTCAATCGATTTTAAAAATTCTTATTGGAGGTTAAATATAATAGAGAATTCTATAATGGTGAATTTTTTAAAATTTTTAGACGCTAAATTCAAATTTTCAGATACGTTCAAAATTTTTAAAATGCCATAAAAAATTTTTTAAATTTCAGTTACGACGGAAAAAATATATAACATGTTTTGTGGTGTAAACTACTTATTGAAATTTTTTCCAAATTTTTAAAAGTATGCATTTTTGACTGAAAACCATCTTGAAATTCAACTATAAGAAATAAAAAAATATAGATTCTGCACGAATTTAAAATTCCCATAATAGCAAATTAGATAACACAATGACATATTATGTAACTTACATTTTATAGTTTGCTTCCAGTTGAAGTTTCAAAGGTTTTTCAGACAAAAATGCATGTTTTCATTTTTTTGGACTTGTTTCATCTGTTCCTGAATTTCGAAAAATTTCAGAAAAACATTTTATTTTAATATATGTAACATATGTATATCTATTTTGGTGTTGTCAGTTGAATTTCAAGAGGTTTTTCAGCCAAAAATGCATGTTTTTACTTTTTTTTGAATCTCTTCCACCACCTTTAAAAATCTGATAAAATTCACCGTTATAGAACTTTCCATTATCTTTAACCTCCAACAAGAATTTTTTAAATCAATTGAAAAATGGCCGAGATACCGTAAAAACCCCGAAAATAACAATATTAGGCATTCTGTTATGAATAATTTTCAAGTGATTTGCTATTGCCGAAGGAAAACCATTGTAACTTAAGACGGCTTTGCAATAATTACATATTGCGTCTTTAGTCTATGGATTTTTCAGCATGATTCCATACCCAACTATTTTTTTTTGGCATCTTGAATTGAAAACGATATCAGAATAAAACTATAGCTTGAAAAAATAAATCGTCAAAACTAACTTTTAACCACTTAATACAACTTTTTTTCCCAATGCGTTGTAAATAAATCGTGCTAGTTGGAGCGGACTGTCTTTTGTAGCATAGCATCTGCTGCATTGCTGAGTGACTCACTCCCGTAAGCAGTGCGCGTACGCGAGTGATTATGAAGAAAGGTTTTAACTCAGCGAGCTGCGGTTTTCCCGTAAATAAATAATTTTTTGAAACTAGGATTGATGTTATTAAATGACAAAACGATAACAACAAAACACGAACTATTTTAACTAAATCCCGCAGTGACATTATTAATTACACAACAATCCAACGAAAAAAACGAAAAAAAGATTATTATTATTACTATTATTATTTAATCAACATCGCGATTAATAATCGTTTCGTACAATTAACCGTATCCGTGAAAACCGTAAAACCGATTTTTACCCGTATCATCGGCTTTTAACCGAAACCGCGGTTACACGGTTAACCGTATCCGTGAAAACCGTAAAACCGGGTTTCACCCGTATCATCGGTTTTTAACCGTAACCGCGGTTACCCGGTTACCCGGTTTTTAACAGCCCTAGAAAAAACACAAAGAATTCTATTATTATTATAAATTTCATATTTATATGAAACTATCTCAATAAATCCGTATTATAAAAGCGTATGTATAAAAATGAAATTAGCAGAACATCCGTGCTTAATGCATACTAATACGGTTTTAGAAAATTTTTTTCTACAGAACTTGCTATTGCAGATGTAACTGATAATTTATTACAAAACAAACAACGTAATAATCCGTCTATTATTATTTCATTTGATAAAGAGGGAGCATTTAATAATTGTGATCGTCAAGTGATAATTGATACATTAATCGTAAATGGTTTTAGTTTTAACGTAATAACCCTAATACACAATTATTAAACTAACAGGAGAGTAAAGTGGGCCTATCAAAACGACATTGTTAATGTTAAAAATGATTTTGGCGTGCCACGAGGTTCAGTTCTTGGACCGGTCCTGTGGAATATTTTATATTCTAATATCCATTCAAAATTAAGTAATATATACGCAGTCCTACGTTTATACAGCTATGCCGATGATTTACTTTTGGTCTACAACGTACATTTATCTAGTAACTCGACTCTGTCCTCCCATATTGGTAATTGTAATGAAGTTATTTATAAACTTAAAACAATAGTAGATGTTATAAACCTCAAATTTGAGATTACCAAATCTCAAATCATGGTGATATCGAGACAAAAACCTCGATCAAATTTGTTATAATAATATTAAAATTAATAATCATACGTTCAGTTCTACTGACCATATTAAATATTTAGAATTCATTTTAGACGATAGATTAAAGTACAATAAGCATATACAGTACATAAATAATAAGGTTAATAAATATCATTACATTTTTAAATCACTTGGCGGTTAATTATGGGGACTAAATTATAAATCTAAGATAATACTCTACAAAGCTGTTTGAAGTTGTTTTTAAGCGAAACGCCGGTTTTTATTATCAGGGACTACCACGGTGGTACTAATTTGATGTCTTGGTGTATAGAATTTATTAGATTTACGCTGGTTAAATTTAATAAATAGAGGAACAACAAGAAACAATGGAATATGTGTTAAGAACACGTAGAGTATTGAAAACTCGTGGATGATAATCTTTTCGAATTTTATACTGAATGAATATGGAACGCATTGTCAGCAGAGCTGTTTTAGCAATATAACCCTATCGTTGCTAAAGATTTAAAAAATCGTACCTGGAGAGAAAATAACTTTCCATCAAAATTGTTCAAAATTTACTCTTTTTGCTAACAATTATTGTCGTTCATTTAATACCAGTAGATGACCGAGTTTTGCTCAAATCTATTCTGAACTTGCATATCACCAATCTATTAACGATTTGCATAGTTTATAATATAGGTATAATAATCAACTTTCAAACGCCATGTCGCGCAAAATTAAAATTATCCACGTTAGAAGAAAAAAAAAAAAAAATTTATTTATTTGAATTTGTCAAAATAAGATCGCGACTGAAAAAAAAAAATTGAAATAAAGGGAACAAAATAAACATGTCAATGCAACTTAATTAAACGAGAACACAATAAAATAGGAATTACGAAACAGGACATACCAGATTAAGATACTGAAAAATGCCCCCCCCCCCAACCAATCGTTATAAAAACTATACCATCGTGTCGGGCATTGAAAAAACTTATCATGCTGAAAGTTTCAGCCCGCTAGCCTCCAAGAGGCGCCCGCTGGGGCCAAAAATGTAAAATCAGGTTTTTTGACGATATCTTAAAAACCAATTGGCCGATATTATTCAAGTGTTAGGCTCAAACTAAAGATATTTCAAAACTTTACAATAAAAAAATATTTTCAGACTTATTTATCCAACAAAACCTAATCTAAAAATCCATTTGAAAAATTTAAAAACGATATTAAAATAGATCTAAAACAAACACTATGCTGGAAAAATTATATATATCATGTATTTTATGCTAAACTACCCTCATGAATTTTTTTAGATTTTTTAAAGGGGTGGAAGCAATTTAAAAATAATAAAAACTGCTTTTTTTATTTTGAATTTTCGGTCAAATTTAGCTGCATGAAGCTGATAATAATTTTTTTTTAGTCTCAAATTTATACAAAATGACATTATAAGTACTTCCCAGTATTTTGGACGCAAAGAATATGAAACGAAACATTTAAATCTCATTTTTCTGCTGGTTTTACATTTTTATGGTTCACAAAACACTGAAATGATTCATATTCGTCTTGATTTTCAACTATAATGACATAAATACGCAGTTTTATCTTAACTAATGAATCACGATAATACAGAAAATGTTCTATATAGAAGTGGAGTCGCCAAAAAGTTCTTTTTCAAAAATTGACATCTGCGAGCGTCTTGAATTTTCCAAAGTTGACAGAAAAAAATTGGAATTACTTTTTACTGGCACTCATCAATTACAGTTAGCAATTTCATACTTAGCTGAAATGATGAGCGATTCCGAAGAAATTAATTTTCAGTGCCAGAAGGAATCGCCAGAAATTATCAAAATTCAAGTACGATCTCGCCACGTGAATTGAGTCGGGGATGTAACCGCCACATACAGTGTATATCGACTAGTATTGGGCATAGTGGTGTTACCCGATATTACTGTGAGTATGCTAATGGTATGTAAACCATTGGCTGTTGTGCACATGTCGCTGCGGTAAAATATTACTTATCACACGCACGATATCTATATCAAAGTTAATAAAACCTGCTGAACATCTTACAAAACTTTTCGATGCTGTACATCATACACCGGTTATACAGGAAGACAGCGATGAAGATGAACAGTTTCAACTGTACATTTAGCTGCTATATCAACCATTTTTATATTCTTTATGTTTAAAATATATGACAATATTAGCAGTGACTTTCCAGACAAAAGAAATCAATTCGAATTCTATTTCTTATTTTTAATTTGCTTTATTTTTTACATCGTTGTAAGAATAAATCGATCTACAACAATACGGAAATTAGTTTTTAAATATTTCTTTTTATATTATTTATATTTTAAATATTGTAACGAACTGTTAAATCATTTAAGCTAAAAATAAAAAAATAACAAATCATAACACGTGAACAAAGTGTCCGAAATAATTTATTTCTCGAATTAACTGTTGATCTTATTTATTATTTTGTCGCACCAAACCTTTGGAAGATAATAAAATAAAAAATACATAGCAGAAAAGTAAATTAAAATTTAATTTCATATACTCCTTGTGTCCGGAATACTGGAAAGTTTTTTTGAAGTTTTTTACATAAACTTGAGACAAAAAAATACTTTTTTCAACCGCTCATAGAAGCTAAATACAAAAAAAAAATGCCAAAAAAGCGGGTTTTTTAGTTTATAAGGGTTGTTTACAACTTTTAAAAACCTAAATAAATTCAATTGTCTCTAATATATTGGAGGATATTTATAAGTAATTTCAGTTGAAAACCAAAGCGAATATGAATCATTTCAGTATTTTGTAAGCCACAAAAATTGAAAACCAGCAGAAAAGTGAGATTTTTTTATTTTTTCCATATTGTTTACGTCGAAAATACTGGGAAGTACTTATTGTGTCATTTTGTATAAATCTGAGTCTAAAAAAAAAATTTTATCTGCTCATAGCTGCTAAATTTGACCGAAAATGCAAAAAAAAAAAAAAACAGTTTTTATTATTTTTAAGGTGCGTGTACACTCCTTTAAAAAATCTAAAAAAATTCATAAGGGTAATTTGGCGTAAAATACATGATATATAATTTTTTCAGCGAGGTGTTTGTTTTACAATTATATTTATAGCGTTTTGAAATTTCCAAATGGATTTTTAGGTTAGGTTTTTGTTGATAAACAAGTCCGAAAATATTTTGCAATTATAAACAGAGGCGGCGTAAGGCGTGGGCCACGTTCAACGGTTTATGCATTAGGTACTTAAAAGCCATAACCGCATCGAAAAAATTTTACTCGTCATAAAACGATAAATATAATTAGCAACCCTCCGAACTGTCAAACTTTTTATTTTAAATTTAATTTTAATAAAGTACAATAGATAGATATCGCGACATCGCAAAATTTAGGTGTTGCTCTGTTAGTCGTCGATTTATGCTCGTTTTGGGCTACCAGTAAATTAATCAAACATACAGAAGTAAAAGCAACAATAAATTTGTATTTGAAAACGATCAATTGATTCTTTCGTTGTTTAATTATTGTACTTCAAAAGCACCACTACGATTAACATACCCTGCCATCTAGTGGTATTTTTAACAAATTCTTTTGACGTTAATGACAGTTCAGATAATCGCCCATCTTATTTAGTCCAGCAACATTTGCTAGCGTTGCATTGCTTTCGCGGGGAATCCCACTCGGCCAGAGCTGGCAGGATTTCCCGTATGTTTAGTTTATTTTCACGCTTCTAAACAACTAGAAAGCCAAAGTATCGCACGCAGTTTTGCGCCCAATACGAATCTATATGTTATTATTTTGTCTTTCTAACAGTATTTGATGTGAGAATAAGTGTGATTCATTGTTTGAAAACGATTGATAGTTACTTCTTAAATAAATGGGGTAGTCTATTTAATCAGTCCGGTTCATTGAACTAAAATTAATAAATGGTTTTTGTTGGATAAGGAAAAAACTCTCTTATGTTCAGCACTTGTAAATTTCTTTTTTAATGTCATTGAAACGACTGAAGAATATTTAACTAATGCAATATCGGAGAGCTTGAAAAAAAAATGTTTTAAATATTCAAAACTGTCCTGGCCAAGGATAGATGTAAATATGGCAGGCGTAAATGATGGAGTTAAAACTCGAATATTAAACATTAATCTTAGGGCATCTTTTACAACCTGCGGTTGTTATAGCTGAAATCTGCTATTCGTAGACGCGACTAATTCTTCTGTGGCAGCAAAAACATTTTTTGGTCTTATTCAAAAAATTTATTTGTTATTTTCAAGTTCCAGCAAACGAAGGCGAATTAAAGATTACTATGAAGCCTTTATCAGGCACAAGCCGGGAGAGAAAAATGAAAGCATTGAAGGCCATATTATTGCAATTTGATGATGTTGCTGAACGCATCGAAAGCTGAACAATCTGGCACACTCAGTTATTGTGATTCGGTTTTAAACAAAATGCTCAGTTTCGAATTTATTATATCATTACATATGTACGGTATGAGATATTATTGCGAGTTAATATCATAAGCAAATTATGGCAATCTGTAATTGCTCTTGAACATTTGCATACATTTTGTGATTGGGTCAAAAAATACACCGAAAAACTGGATTCGAAAAATGCTTGTCTGATGCTCGTCATTTTATTGGGAAAAACAGTTATGATGTACTAATGGACTTTAAAAATAAAAGGGTAGGCATAAAAAAAAAAAGATGTTCGATATTATGAAGAAAGCGATCAACCTGTACAGTCTCCTAATAGACGGTATGAAACAGATTTTTTTTAAACACCATGATTGATTCTATAATAAGCAATATGGATTCAAGATTTATTTCTTTCAAATAATATTTTAAAAATTTTGTTCTTCTCTGTGATCTAAACAAGTTAAAAAGTCTATTCCTAAAGAGCAATTATTAAAAAACTGTCAAGATTTGCGCACTGTCCTGCGAGTAGGTGAGAGCCGCGACTTCTAATGTTACGAATTGTATGAAAACTTAATAACAATGCTCCCAAATTTACTCAACTTCATTAAAAGATGTGACACATCTGCTGCAATACATAACAGAAAATAGCTTGAAAGAAATTTACCTAAATAAATTTACGTAGTCATTTGAATTTTGCTAACAATACCGGTAAAGCGTCCGCTGAAAGGAATTAAAAATTATTTAAGAAATACAACGTATCAAGAAAGACTTTCAGCTCTGGAAGTTTTATCTATTGAAACAGTTATAGCATCTCTAAGCTGAATTACGATAGTATTATTAAGGAATTATTCAGTAAGGCTAAAAGTAGGGAATTTCTGTTTCATTAATTCATTTCTTTTATTTTTTGTCAAAGAATGTAGTTTGCATTTTTAAGAATAAAAATTGGACAGTTGTAATAGTTTTCTATTTCATAAAATCCGTCTCCTTACGCCACCAGGGCCTCGCAAAATGTACCTTGCTTGCATAAAATTTAGATCTTGCTCCGCCACTGATTGTAAAGTTTCGAAATATCTTCAGTTTGAGCCCAACACTTGAATAATATCGACCAACTGGTTTTCAAGATATCGTAAAAAAACCTGATTTTACATTTTTGACCCGAGGGGGCGCCTCTTAGAAGCTAGCGGGCTGAAACTTTCAGGATGATAGTATTTTCCGATGCCCGACACGGTGGTATAGTTTTTATAACAATTGGTTTGGGGGCATTTTTCACTATCTTAACCTGCTGTCCTTTACCAAAATGTTTGCTTTGGATTATATTCAAGGAAAGACTCGGAAGGTAAAACGGCATCCCGTTGACCATATTTTGCATCTTCATATAAAAGTTTTATTTTAAGCGCAATTGTGTCGTTAATCGTAAAAAAAGAATTTCATTTAGTTTTAATTGTTCTGTAATTACAACGTGCCATTTTGAAAATTTCGATTTTTTTTTTTTAAATTAAAGAAAACGACTAGTTTTAACCACTCAGTCATCACGTAAAAATCATCAAGTACCGAAAATTTAAACAACATCGCACAATGTCAATTAAATGAGGTTATTCTCGCTGAAACAACGCGTTTCAGCCGTTTATTTTATTACTTTTCAAGAAGAAAAAATCGACTTTTTGATTAATTTTAAATACGAGATCGATTTCAAGTATAAAATAAATTTAGATTACCGGTTGTACATAAAACGATTTCAAATAGTCTTTTAACAATGCAGTAAAATGAAAAGGCGACCCTTCCTTATTTTACTCTCTACGAATCCGTTATCCGTTCTAAATTCGATTACTACTCCTTCTAACTTTACGACACGGTGCCTCTAAATCTCTTTTTTTTTAAATACAGTTCAAAATTACTATCTTTGTATCCGTCTTCGGTGTTCCTTAAATCTCCAATATCCCAGCATATCTTGCTGAGTAAAATGTACCTCCTCTTTTTATTCGCAGATCCTACTTAGGCTATCGGTTCCTTTCTAAACGGACATTTTCCGCATTTATCTTTTCCACCTTTCCATTTTACAAAGATAGTGCTTCAGTCTCAAGAAAATTCCTAGTTCACATTTCTTCGCGTTGGAATTCTTTCTCGTCTTATACAATGTCTTCTAATAACTTTCCCTCTGCTCCTCCTTCAACTTTGCTCATCTTTTTCATCCTCACAAAATATTCTTTCTTCCAATTCTCTTCCCAAAACTGCACTTATGCAGGCATTCCAGAGTACAATCAAACCCCTATTTTTTGCCAGTGCAGATAGTCCGAAGGAACGTAGTAAAACTAAAGTCCCTTTCGTCCTCTCTGACATCAATCTATAAATCTTTTCGCTTTCCTTCTTTTTACACCGTCTTTAATAACGGCTATCTTACGTATCCATAATTTGTTTGTCCTTTCATCACTCCCTTTCCGACCATTCAATTATCTCCGACTCCGTGAGTGTTCTCCGAGCGACTTCCTCGTATTTTTCCGCCCACTCCTGCAACTTTATCACCGTTCGCATACGTTCCCACTCGTCCACCATTCTAACCGTATTAATTTGCTCTGGATGTATGAGCGTAGAGACTAATAAATTCTCTAACTCAGATTATCTCATCTCTGGTAACTGAAATTTCAGCTTCTAATCTACTTTCCATTTCGAAAAAAAAATTTCGTACTAGTTTCTGAACGGATATAATCTCGTTTCTTTTCCGACAAACTTTCATCTTCCATCTATCCGTCTAATCTTCATTCCCAACCCTGGTTTTATGATTTTCCTTCACTCCCCCGTTCCGTTTCGTTTACACCTTAATCGTATCTGCTTTCTTTGACTTTTTTACTACTTTTCCCAATCTGTCATTCTCATCTTAGCTAACCATATCTTCTTGAATGTCCATCCGTCACGACTAAACGTGACATTCTGTTTTATAATTTATCTAATCTTTACTGCGCTTCTTACATTTCATCTTTTCCCTGTCTATTATATCAGTTTCTAGTCCTTCGTCACGTCAGTTTCTGACCGAATCAGCATTCAATTCTTTCGCTTCCTATCGCTCCAGAGTCCGCACAGAGATCTGTTGCCGACAAAAAAAAAAAAAAAGAACAACTGAAAACGGTAAATATACGAATATTTTACTATCCTAATATTATTATTAGATATTTTCTTTCATTCCTTTTATTTCACGTATTACCATGAATAAGAAGGAGCGTTGATCTCCGAAACACGTTAGGAGATAAAATTAATCGCGATTATTTTAGTAATAAAAAACATCCGTGTTAAATGTTTTTAATTACAGTAATATTATTTAGAATTTTACTTTCTGTTTTATGGTATTAAATAACTCGACAGTCTTCGAATAAATTTTTTTGAAACTTTTATACGTGCCCCTTCAACAGCACTACATCAATTTACTTTTCTTTCGACCGATGATTCTCTCAACAGTTTATCGAGGCCACCATCCTTGAATGAAAGGTAAATTGTTTCCCCGCTATAAAAAAAAAAAAAAAAAAGAAGCAAAGCTGTCTTTTGTGCGCACATTGCTTAGTTTTTAATAATTTTTACTTTCCGATGTGAAATATTAATTAACAGAAAAAGACAACGGAATATTATTTTTTTTAAAAAATGTTTAGTCACATTTAATGTTTAATTGTTTGTAATACGGGCGCAAGTAACATAAATGGAATTTATTTGAAATCGTTTAATTTCATTTGTAATAATTTAATTCAAGTATCAATGCCACACGACAATCAGTCTAAAACACCGTAAATTCCGGTTCGAATAGAGTTCTCTGGTTGATGTTATTAATTCTGATAAACGATTCCGGTATTCGACTATCTTGTAACTTGAACAAAATTTCAGGGTAATTTTAGTATAGCCTCAAAAAAGCAAATACGAGTACATTAGTGACCACTGAAATAGAATTTTTCAATTTTCGCTAGCGATTTCCCGATTACCAGAATTGTTCGGAAAAAGAAGAATGTAATTTTTTTTATTATTATCGATAATATTTGACTAATGTAGCATATTTATACGAATAAAACCGAACTTCGTAATTTATTTCGAGTCAAGTGCAGTAAAAAATGCATTCATTTTTCACTTTAAATGATTTTTTTCTTATTAAAACGATCGTTTTTGGCTGTATTTACCTTTTTTCCGCAGATTTTACGACAAAATTCTCGGCTTATTCCCGATTAGGTGGCCACCCTGGAATATAACAAGCAAATAAAATCTTGGCCGGAGAAAATCTAAAGATACTTCCTAACGATGTTACATTATTATTTAGTATTATAAAGCTGTGCGAGCCTGGCCCACAAATTTTCAGTACTAAAAATGAATACACCAAAATGGCGGCCAATCTGATATTTTAATGGCCGTTCGTTCTATTTTTATAGATAGCAGACGAAATAGATGAAATTTGTGTGTTTTCTAATAAAATTTTGTATAAATGATACGCAATGACGGAAATTAACTGTTTGTTGCAAATGATAAAGTGTTAACTTATTTTTAATTCTGTGTTCTGCGAACAGATTCTATCATTCATAAAGAAAACATTATATGTAGTTTACACACTCCGCTTTGCATAAGTACGATTGTCTAATATTTATAGATAAATATGACCAAGTGCGATTTTCTGAACTTCAAAAATGCTTCCATCCTCTGAGTTGACGTTTTCACTTGAAAAATATGGCTTTTAATTACGTTTAATTGACGGCTATTTGCATCAGCGTTCCCGTTAAATATTGTTAACTTTCCCGTTGAAATGAACGGTTCAAAATACAAATTCCGACTTTAAAATGGTCTTATTTAATTACGCTGAACTCTATTTATTTTTGATTGAGATCAGTAGGGGCGCGACGAAGTGCAGAATCTTTTAGCTATAATCGCTGTTTAAAAGCACTGCTGCTCCTGTAACTCTACCACTAGATTTACGCGCAATTAACAAGTGTTGCTTTATAAATATATGACGATATTGTTTTCATATTGATATTGTACCTGTATTTTTGTATTTTTATTCTAAATTCTACTTTATAATTTGTTCCTGTTTAGTCTTGAAATATTCAATATTATAAGCGCGTGATTGATACGATAATAATAATAGTAATAATAATAATAATAATAATAATAATAATAATAATAATAATAATAATAATAATAATAATTGACATCAGCGGAGTAGTGTTAATTTTACTGATTCCCCTCTAAACTTACAGACTGTGCTCTTTCAACTTTTTCGTTTCTAAAAAGTTTTCTCATCAAAGTATTCAACTTCCAATACGCCGAAACTTCCTCACAATTCCTACTGCTCCCTCTAAACCGTTCAGAAATTTCTTGTTAGTTCTTAGATCTTTTAGTACATAAACCGTATTTACCTGCCGTTAATTCCTTGCCGGAATTTTATGAATTTGATTCCGTTCGATAATTGAATAAAAATAGTTGAAATTTGTTTACTATTACAATTGATCTTTCGTGAACTCGAAAGACACATATAATTGTTTACAATTTATATCGCGCGAATTTTTTCCAAAACAAAAGGTCAACAGCGTGTAAAAAATGAACGGATCTCAGAAAAAAGGTTATTGTAACAAATTGTAAGCTGAACATTAAGATACTTAAGAATAAACTGTTGAAACTAAGTGACGTCATTCTTTTTCTGGAAATGGATTAATATTATCGTCCATTCTATTTTACATGTTATTACGACCCGTGTGTTACACTCAAAAATTTGTATGCATTCTAATAAATTTGTATACACATTTACGGGAATATTGCGTATAAACTACTTTAAAATAGGAAATGTTTATATCATGTAAATATGTAGGTTATAGTAATGTTTAACCGACATGCGGAATCCTCAGAGTACATGATATGTCACTCTTGAATAATAATCCTATTTTTCAATTTCGCATAATGTATGTCGAAAACTTTGGTCTACTCACTAATCGATATAGCAAAATGTTCCGAATGAATCCGAATGAATCAGAAGAAAAATATAAAAGATAATGTACGGGGAAAAATGCTTTAAAATTCATCGTGTAGTTCATTAAAGAGATATTCTCAATTTTAGCTGCACGAGTTTTCTACGAGTCATTTTTATAAAATAAATATTCTTTAAGCGGTGACAATTGTAGGTTAGCACATTAATATATATATATATATATAGCAGCAAAAACATTTTCGTTAATTTATGATACTTTCGATTATATTTCATTTATTTTTCAAAATAAACAATTCATACAAACGCAAATGTGAAAAAAAATAAAGGAAGAAATAATTCCGTATTAAATATGGTAAAACAATACTTTTATTTTTTACAGAAAATACTTAATAAAACGAGATCTTTGATTTTAAAACTGACTGAAACAAGAGAAATAACTGTTTAATCTTTTGACTTCTTCCGCAGACATACACGAACACAGTTATTTTCAAAAATGTTTAAAAAAAAAAAAAAAAAATTTCGGTATTTTTTTAACATTTGTTTGTCATAATCATATCCGACACTTCTTTTTTCATATCGTCTTTGGTAAAATTTGAAACGTTTTTTTCGACTAAAGAATAAATCACTTTACCGTAACACGCTCCTACACGCCAAACTTCGTTCCACCAATTCGTAAAATTTAACTCATTCGACAATATAGAATAGGCCGCGGGACAATTGTAGTGGGTTTTCTTAACGATCATTTGGGTACTGGTAATGTTACCAGATCGCTCGTTTGCTAAATTATGTATCAGATTGCACATGTAACATTCGTAAGCACTAACAAAGTTCTCTTCCGATAAATCATCGGTGATACCCCAATTTCGTATTTCTAATGACCTCTTTAAATCGTCATTTTTCACTTTACCGCTAATCTTATGTTGCAGATGTAATTCGTACAGGTCGTCATTACTGTTTAATTTGTGCAGATATTCGGCCAGCAATTTAGGACTAGCGAAGTCCGATATTAGTATGGCGGAGTGATTATTCGGCAACCAATCCTAACAAATAAACATATTTCAGGTTAATATCTACAATAGCGTATGTTTAAAAACAGAGTTTCTTTAATTTATTTCATAAATGGTTAAATAACGATATTAGTAGCAATAGGAGGATAAACAAAACTATAAACGAATTATAAACTGTTTGTTTTATTATGATTTATTAATTAAACGAAAATACATAAAATATATTTCAAATTAAATTGATATCGAGCATACACTTGTCCGCATTGTAAACACTGTCGATCGATGTACGGATTTCTCTTTAAAGTGTTTATTAGATTTTCGTTGTTTTTTTATACTTCTATTTTTGGAACAGTTTTTTTTCTTAAGGATTTTAATTAATATTTCTGTAAGTTCATTATAAACTTCTTCTTCTTCTTTAGGTGCCGTACGCTGCATAGCGCGTTGGCGCAACCTATTCGTACATTTTTAGCTGTACCGATATTATAGGTTGTGTACCAGGCAATTGTTTATATGCAGTACGAATGTGTACACACGCAAGACTACATTCGGAACAGATTATAGTAATCGTTTGATTTACATCGTTTTACAAAAGTGCAGTCCCGTGTGTGTCTGCTGTGTTCTGACTTAGCACGCATATGATGATATGCATGTTTGCCATTGCCTTCCACGTGATTATTAACGAATGTTTAATTTAATTCTTTGTAATAAGTTCTTCGCTCGGAATCGAACCCATGACCTCCGTAACGGAAGTCAAGCGCTCTGGCAACTAGGCTATCACGACGAAGCATTACAAACTAGGTGCTCTATTTTATTATTGTTTGTAAGAAACCTTTTTTTTTCTCTTCTAGAAATCTGATCAGCGGGTTCTTTTTGAAAAATAATTATAACAATATTCAAGTAATGACCGAATCGAAATTTCAATATTTTCATATACACTAAACGACCTAGAGGTGATTTTAATAGTGTTAAGAGGGTTTATGGCATAAATGTCTTTTTTCTTTAAAATTGCAATGAGTTGAAATTCGGCAAGTTAAAAAACAATACTCTTATTTTGTCCCGTATAGTTTTTTTAATTATTTTCTTATTCTTACATGCAATTTTACATATTTTAGTTCTCTAACGAAACTGCGTGATTAAATTGCAACAATAAAAAAAAAAATACTGCGACAAATTTCGAGGTTTTCTAAATTCAGCAGTATATATGTATTTTTTTTTCATATTATTCGATTTAGTTCGTATTTCTTACGAAATCCTAAAAGTAATGAATATTTCAATTAAAACTTTTTATAAATATTATAAAGTTTGTGTTAGTTTAAAATTTTCGTTTATATTTTATTCAATCGTGTATAGTTCTTGTTAATTTTAAAATTCTCAACTAAACATTTATAAAGAACATACCGAAATAATTTTAAAACTTTGTATTTTTAAAATCAAATCTTTTCCTACGATTTTCATTTTAATTAATTGGTTATTGTTTTTTATGCTGTAATTTAAATTTACTCGGCCTAAAATGCACTACTATTTTGTATATTACAATTACTGGTCATATTATTTTAAAATCATTTAATCTTTAACGGGTCCACACATTTTCCCTCAAGTCAGTAGAGTATAGAAAAAGAAAATTTGATACGATTTGCACTGAACAAAATTGACATTTTTTAATTTTCATTTTTTTCATTTTTTATATTCGGGTTTTCTTTTAATTTTTATTTATAATGTATGAATAACAACAACACCGGATATTCAAGATGATGATCCGAAGGACTCGGATCCCCGATAAGAGTTCTAATTTTAATTTTAGTGTAGAACACGTAGCATAATGTGGGGAAAAAAACTTTTTCCTTTTTTTTTGGCCATCGGCTAACTTAAAATACACAAGTTCTGATATCGGAAATGAACTGAACGAAATTTGTGGGAAAATAATTTTAAGAACAATATTACCGCAAAAATAAAAAAAAATCAATGTTTCATATCAGTTTAACGATGCGCGGCAACAGTTTAATAAAGTTTAATAAACACTCTGTTTTCTCATCTAATAGTGCTCCGCCTGATCAGTAAATCCGTGTAAAGTTTCACTGAAAAAATTAAGTTTTCAATAACAAACCGGTTGTACTTCGGCCTATTTTTATCAACGATTTTTAGTTAATAGATCTAGAGACTTACTCTTTTTAACGGATTTTTGTTTATACCATCGAATAATGATAAAAGAATGGAATCAGATACACTAATTAATTGTAACTCATTGCGGTTTGTCATGCAATGTTTTTAATTAATATTAAATTTTACAAATTAATTTTAATATTAATCTATAATTGTTATCACTTTGAAATACCCAAAGTAAAATCAAATTTGATAAATCGAGATATTATTATCATTATTAATCCAGTACTATTAGTATTACCATTGCGACAGTTATTATTTAATTTTCTATTTATGTACAAGCGACTACAATCACTCGCATTTTGAATATAACAATTGCCTAGTACACTATGCCTATGTCTGTACAGCTGAAATGTACGAATAGGTAGTAGCCGACTCTCGGGAATTAAGTATGGCACCATAAAGAAGAAGAAGATGTACATACACGGTTTTCAACCCGGAAAAAACAACAAATTCAGATAAAAGAATTTATAATTATTACCTAAAACTTTTAGTTTACGCCTAGTTCTCGGCGTACAGAAACTATTTTATAACCTGTATTAAGTAACAATATAGAATTAAACAATTGTCTCTTGAGCGAAATTTATCATATTATTTTAACTTTTTTTCTTATTTTTCATTTTAATTATTTCCAGTATATCTCCTTTTTTTCAGATTTATGTTCTCTAAGCAACAGTTTCGCGACATTCTTACTTCTTCACTGTAGTTTAATTTCCTGCAATCTATAGTCGAACAATTCATAGACCTTTAATATTTTAATACTACTGACATTTATCTTATATCATGACAGTCATAGAAAAAAGATTAATTTCGTTACTCGTTGTTGATCATACACTTTTTCCAGCGCGAATTCGTTCATTAATTTTTTATCCTCTAAAGAAACTTTTAACAAGGTAACGTTTCGAATTTGCTTACTTTCCAATCAGCTAACTGTGGAGAAACTCTTTCTATTTTAAAAAAATTTCGGATCTTATATTGCCAACTATAAGAAGTTTTTACGGTAAATATTGAAAAAGAAAACATTTATTTTAAAAAAGTCAAACGAGCAATAAGCTAAAATAAAACTACGTAAAACAAACAATCGAAAAACATAAAAAAATCCAGGAATATGCGATTAAAATTTAAGAAGATAAAAAAACGAGCAAAAAGAATTTTTCCTTTTCCTAAGTCGATATTTAAGTGACATTCTTTCAAATTAATAATTCATCGATATTTTAAATACATTTAAGAATAAAATTATCAGCTCGAAAACTACTAACATCTGGTCATTCATATTGCAAATTGCATTAAATAAATAATAAAGATACAAACTACATAAACAAGCATCACTAATTTGGAGGAAAAAACAAGTTTTTTCTTTTTAAATTAACAAATAATTAGTTACGTGGCTTCTTCATTAATAATTACTTAATAGAAAGCTATTACTCAAGCGAAACTTACTCGAACTGTAGGTGAGCCTAAATAAATCGGTACTGATCCGACAGTCAATGGCCGCCATAGCTTTTCCGTTATATAATCGTAACAAACCGAATTTTCAATGGCCAATGTAAATTTATATCGGGCTACAAAACGATGAAATTCATCCGTACGTATAGTATTCATCGCATCTTTAAACCTTCCAATAAAAATGAAAAAGTGGAAAAACACTTATAAGTCTTCTAAAGTACAGTTTATAAAATTCTCTTTATATAATTCCTACTATTAGATTAAGCAATATTTTTGATATATGAAATAAGCTTAAATTATAGATTCCCCTTTTTTTATATGTATATATATTAATTACAACGTAATTCTTAGGCTACCCCCCATTCGAAAAAATGTCCCAATTTTATGTAACGTTTGTTATATTTTGTAGGGTTTTTGTTATTGTTATTTAAAAAATGTCACAATTTTATGTAATGAAATATGTAACGAAAAATGTAACGAAAAAATGTCCTAATTTTATATAACGAAAGGTAAATGTTAGAATAGGATTTTTGTGGTTATGTTGTTTTTTGTGTGTGTTGATGCCAGTAAGAATTACGTTGTAAATTTTGATCATTTTATACAAAGTATAGAAGAGAAAGAGACAGGAATGAAAGCAGGAGGGGTCAAGGGGCACAGCCCCTTGCGAGGCCAAAGTGGCCGAGTTTATATATATATATATGTTTGTATTTAATATGGTAGCGTCTAAAGAAGCTTGGCTACAAAAACCAGAGTTGTCATGGGTTTTCGGAAATTGTCTCGTCTGGACTCAAGTCGCTGTTCCAAAGGCATATACCTATAATTTAAAATAATTTGAACCGGAGTATTATCTAGGAGAAAATAAGAGCAACCGAGAGAAAGGGATTGGCCTTCAATATTCTCGTCAGTCAGTTAGACTTAGAACATTGTGAAAGGCGTAATTCCATAATTCATGATACCTTACCGGGGGATATATGGGATTCACTTTACTACATTTGAGTAGTGTCCGACCAAAACAAAATTTTTAGCCGAAGCTGAAACTTTTTTTTAAATAACTGTTTTAACTACAGTTTCAATTTTTTTTTTGTTTTTTTTTTTTTTAAAAATAACAATCAAATACGTTTATTATATAATAATTTTTTTTATAAAAAAAATAAAAATTTACCCAATTAATAATCATAATTAAACAGTCTAATATTATAATTCAAAATTGCCTGTTATTATTGTAAAAGCAATCAGAGTTTTTATGAAATAACGTAAATATCAAAAAGCAAATATTCTAAGAAAGTCATAATCCTTCTTTTTTCACCGTTTTACACGAAACGTGTTTCATCTTTCTGTTAAAAGGATTTTTTGAAATTTAAACAAATAGTAAAATATAAAAGATATGCTAAATTGAACGGGTTACATCGTTTGATTGTATTGCTGAAAAACTATTTCGCTCAAATATATCTGTGTCCTAATTAAGTTAGTCATTGCTTAATGAATTCAAACATGAAATGGTGTTTGAACTTTAAAAAACGCACAATCGAGTAAAATAAAGTTTCAGTTAAAGCCGAAGATGTTCGGTTAATATTTGGCCGAAATCGAAACTTCAACCGAAACTAATATTTTGGGTCGAAACTGGCCGAAATTGAAACCGGAAACTTCGGTCGGACAATACATTAAAGTACTAGAGCAAAATGTTGGATAAACAATACCGTAACAAGGCGCGCTAAAATAAAACGTAGATCACAGAACTATAACATTACATTGTGTTTTTTACTTCTTTTTTTTTTTTGTTTACCCAAACAGAGCGAGAGCTTGGCCGACAACTAATGAGTGTAAAGAATTTTCTAGACAATTCTAAATAGGAGATTACGAGTTAATGTTTCGGGTTATTGTTCATTGTTCGCGTTCAATTGCTCTTGACAGTATTTACATTCTAATCGCGTATAATTATCGTAAGTACGGTACAGTGATCGGCTTGCTTATCAGCAAGCCGGTATTTGTTATCTCTGCTTTCTGCGTAAACTACCGTTATGGTCATGCGCTCGCCTATTCTAAACCGTAAATCGGATAACAACCGACAAATCGAAGATGTTGCTGCTTCATCGCATCATTCCACACATAATGCTTCCGAAAATCCTGACACAGAAAATGACGGCTCAATGCAAACCGGCGGTGAGTTCGTTCCTTTACCTCCGTTCGCATGCACTAACGGTGATGTGACGAAAAATAATAATACTAACAATTCTAACAATAAAATAAATACAAATACAAAAAAAAACCGATCGTTAGATAAACCGAAATCTGTTTATACCAATGTATTATCTCCTATCCCAACAGAGGAAAATTATTCGCTGCAAGCCTCCATGCAAACTGACAATATTCAAGTAAAAGACCACAGCTGGCAAGAGATCGTAAATAAGAGGAAAAGGCAAAGAGAATACGTTAGAAGTGTTTCCTCGGAGCAAGTAGAGAAAAAGATACTTAAGCAAAATAAAAACAGGTTTGCTTGCTTGGCATCTGATGATTCTAGCGAGAACGAAGATATAGAACCTACACAGCACAAAAAGGAACTAAAACCTCCTGCTATAACAATTTATGGAGTAGTAGATTATACCAAAATGTTGTCAGATATTGCCAGCGTCATCCCAACTGGTGACATACGTTGCAGATCCCTAACAGACAAAAGAGTCGAAATTAAATCAAACAGTATAGACAGTTATCGTACACTAGTTAAATATCTACGTCAGGAAGAAATAGAACATCACACATATCAAATTAAATCTGAAAGAAGCTTTCGGGTAGTAATCCGACACCTACATCACTCGGTAGAAATAAATGATATCAAGACTGCCCTAGAAGAAAATGGACACCAAATTAGGCATATAACTAATATCAAGCATAGGGTAACTAAGCAACCCTTACCATTATTCTTTGTAGACCTCGAACCGCACGAAAACAATTCTGATATATACAAAATTGAAACATTACTTCATATGAAAGTTAAGATAGAATCTCCGCATAAAAAGAATATTATCCCTCAGTGTTTTCGCTGCCAAAGGTATGGCCACACTAAAACCTATTGTAACAGGGCGTATGCATGTATCAAATGTGGTAATAACCATGCATCCACCAATTGTAATAAAAAACGGGACGAAACACCAAAATGTGCCAATTGTCATGGAGATCATCCATCAAATTATAAAGGATGTGCCGTCTATAAAAAGCTGCAAAATATCAGAAATCACCAGCAACATGCAGTAAAAAGTAGAAACAATACATTAGACAAATACGCAAACTCCAGACATTTGCCCCCTTCCGGTCTCCAAGAACATACAGAGACAAATCAAACTGAAGGTCTTAATTCAACACAGCGCTTGACTTATGCGCAAATCGCAGGACAGCGGCATAAACGAGAAATAAATAGAACTTCTGAAGTCAATGACAGTAATAATAATGACATTGCAACAATGCTACATACATTCTTAACTGAAATAAAAACCCTTTTTCTTGAAATGATGCAACAGCAAAATCAGGTGCTTAACAATGTTATACAGACTATTACAACTGCTTTACTTAATAAAAAATGAAGAATTTAAAAATAGTTACCTGGAACACTAACGGTGTTCTTAATCATATCGATGAAATACAAATGTACATTTTGCAAAACAATATTGATGCGCTTCTAATATCTGAAACACATCTCACTAACACAAGACATATTACATTCCCGGGATACAATTCATATTATACAAATCATCCAGATAATACAGCACACGGTGGCACTGGTGTTATAATAAAAAGTAATATAAAACACTATGAACTGAACAAATATAAATTCAATTACCTACAAGCGACCAGTGTAGTAATCACTGAAGGTCCAAATAAAAATATTACTCTCTCAGCAGTATACTGCCCTCCGAGGCATATTATAAAAAAAAAAAACATTTTACCGACTTCTTCAGAACTTTAGGTAACAGATACATTGTAGGAGGAGATTTCAATGCGAAAAATATTCACTTTGGGTCAAGACTGACAGTGCCCAGAGGGAAAGAATTAAAATCATCCATGGACGAAACATACAGCATGGTCTATTCATCGGGAACACCTACTTATTGGCCAACCGACCTTAATAAAACACCGGATCTCTTGGACTTCTTCATAATAAAAGGAATTTCATCCCCATTTATTGATGTTAGGACTGACGAAATATTGTCATCAGATCATTCATCGGTTACACTAACAATTAGTCAGCATATAGTTAGAAAAATGCGGAAACCAAAACTCCATAATAAATTCACAGATTGGGATGCATTTCGAGAGCAGCTTGAACGTACAATGAACGTTAAAATACCGCTGAAAACTGCAAAACAAATAGATGAAGCGGTAGAATACTTCATTAAAGTCATACAACGAGCTGCGTGGAAATCCACACCAAAGGAAAGAGGTTATGAGCCTGTTATCTATTATCCAGATAAAATTAAAAAAGCGGTCCAGTTAAAACGGAAACTGAGAAAACAATGGCAATTATCGAGAAACCCTACCCATAAAACAGCATTAAATAAGCAGACGAAGTTTTTAAAGAAATTATTGCAAGATTTAAAAAACAAATCCTTAAAACAAAGGTTAACAAATCTATCGCCCCTGCCGCAACATGACTACTCGTTGTGGAAAATAACAAAAAATCTTAAAAGACCTGTACATGCGGTGCATCCGTTAAGAAAATCAAGTCGAACTTGGGCTAAAACGGACTCAGAAAAAGCAGAAGTCTTTGCAAAACATTTCGCAAACATATTTCAGCCATATCCTGGAAATTCAACGCTGACCCCTGATGCTTACTGTTATGATGTTTCTAAACCAATAAAACTCACATCTCCGGGGGAAATTAATAACTTAGTAAAAACTTTAAATCCGCATAAATCTCCGGGTTATGACTTAATTACGGCACGGATTTTAAAGGAATTGTCCAGAAAAGGTTTTATATTTCTGACATATGTCTTCAATGCGATGCTCCGGCTACGGTATTTTCCGATACAGCTAAAACTGTCACAAATTATCGTCATTAAGAAACCGCTTAAACCACCGACAGAACCGGACTCGTATCGGCCCATCTCCTTGCTGTCCGTAGTCTCTAAGCTTTATGAAAAGCTGTTGCTGAAGCGGTTAATGCCAATTATTAACGACAAAGAGTTAATACCGGAACATCAGTTCGGTTTCAGAGCTAAGCACGGTACAACAGAACAAGTGCACCGCATAGTTAACACTATAGAGGCATCCCTCGAAGGGAAAAAGTACTGTGACGCAGTGTTTTTAGATATAAGCCAGGCTTTTGACAAAGTCTGGCACGACGGTCTGTTACACAAAATAAAACGTCACTTTCCCCATGAAATATATCAATTACTTTGGTCATACTTACACGAAAGATACTTCTTTGTGAAGTATGGAGATGACTCATCAGATATATATCCGATAAAAGCAGGCGTTCCGCAGGGAAGTGTGCTGGGGCCACTACTCTATCTCATATACACGTCAGATATTCCTACGCCCTCCAACGTGCAGGTAGCAACATTTGCTGATGATACCGCGATCTTATGCTCGGATGTATGCCCGGTTAAAGCGCGTAACACCATTCAAGAAGCTGTTACTGAACTCTCATCGTGGTTTAGCCAATGGAAGATTAAAACTAATGAAAGCAAATCAAGGCGAGTAATCTTTACTAACAGAAGAATTGTGCCAACGGAAGATATAATCCTGAATGATGTTCCAGTTCCACAACACACAGATGTAAAATATCTTGGTATGTATCTCGACCAAAGATTAACATGGAAGAAACACATAACAGCAAAACGGATCGAACTAAATGCAAAACTGAAGCAAATGTACTGGCTATTAAACAGAAAATCAGAAATATCTCCTGAAAATAAACTATTAATATACGCTCAAATCCTAAAGCCAATTTGGCGGTACGGTTGCCCCTTATGGGGCTGCTCGAAAAAGAGCAATATAGCGATCATCCAACGGATACAGAATAAAATCCTTCGAATGATAGTCAATGCTCCGTGGTATATCACCAACTTAACACTACATGAAGATCTAAAAATCAAGACCGTGCTAGAAGTAATAACTAATGATGCAAAAAAGTATGCTAGCAGACTGGAGATACATCCAAATTACTTAGCGATCGTATTGTTGGATAATTCGATGGAAGTTCGGCGGCTTGACAGAGTCAAGCCGATGGACTTAGCCTAACAAAAAGGAAAAGTAATCTTCTGCACCTATCGCTGGATAGAGTGCTACTCAATGTTACGCTCTAATACTAAAATTGCCAGATAGCTGTTATCAGCTAGGAGCAATTTGGCAAAAAAAAAAAAAAAAAAAAAAAAAAATTCTAAATAGATTAAATATTTTGAAAAAACAATTTTCAAAATTGGAAACAAAAAACCAGTACGAGTATTTGCTAGTATGAACATAATAAAATGGCAATGGTGAATTTTTCGAATAAAATGAGATTTTATTCCGCTCCAAAAATTCAGAACTGTTATGGAGACACTGATAATTTCAAAAAAATATTAAAGATATAAATTTAGGAGGAAACAATTTAGACGATGTGATTTTACGAATATACTAGAAAATACAACCGAGAATGAAAAACTGATAGCAGAAAAATCAAAAACCGTTAGAATGGTATACACACATACGAAATTAAGTATAATACAAATACTCTTAAACTTATTATTGACGTAAAAATATTACCGAATACGTGAAATAACTCAATTTACGAGTACGGTTTTTTATCTATATTGCTTACATCGTTATATTAAGCACTTTGTTTCCCTATTCTTCAGTGCCATTCACCTATTCGCTGAGTGCGCAATAAACCTTGTAGACGCTATGGCGTATAGTAATTAATGACTGTTACAACAATATTAGAGGATGTAGAGTATGCCGGATTTCTCTACAGAGAAATGGAACATGGGATAAGACTTTATAGTTGCATTTATACAACTGGAGTAAGAATGTAATCGTAAATATGTACAGGTTAAAACCCGAACACTACAACAACAAATGCGATTAGGCAGTGCCCGTACGAACCCGGCTGAAAATGCAACCCGTAAAAACTTAATTAATAATATTTAACAATTATGATTCAGACTCAGTGGTGACTATGCAGCTATGCGCACAGAAGCCTGATTGAAGTTAGTAAAGAACCAACACTTTTGTAACAACCGTAACAATAAAGTACTGCTTGCAATGTAATAAAAGATGGAAAATTTATATAAAGGAATAAGTATAATAATAACCGCTATTAAACGTCAGGAGGAGCGTCACGGCACCATTTTCGTTCTTTTTAACATTCCTGGATTATTCGGGAGATTGGTAATATTTAATCTATTTTTGTTCAGATTTGGATTTTAATACATAACATTTCACTTTGTTAGCATCATTTTTGATTATATTATATAATGAAACAAAATCTTCTCTTAGTTACTGTAGTGAAACATAGCTATATATAATTTCGATTCATATATTGTACTAGTGTTATTGTTAAAATGTATCTGTCGTTTATAAACAAAGCACCCTTCTCTGTAATTTACGCAAAGAACATTTATAATAGGATCCCCCGATTTTTTGATTATTGATTTATTTTTTATTTTTCTACGCATTTGATATATCGACCTGATAATAATTTATTAAAGAATAATTCTCCGAACGAAAAATATCCCGAAAAAATATGTTCCCGAATGCCAAATTCCCGAAACCAATTCTCCAAAAAAATATGTTCCCGAACACTGAAATATTTCTATGGAATGTAATAGGTGATACACTCCGTGTGCAATTTTGCGACAACATGAATGTCCGGATGAATTGCTACCTGTTATAGATTATTTTGACAACAAATACGTAAGCGATAGACCAGTGAGGGGCCGGCGACAAGTAGTCACGCCGCGCTACCCAGCTGCCCTGTGGAATCAGATCGGACTAATAATCATGGAGGCCACTCAAATATAATTGTTAAATTCCCAGTTTATTCCCGGTTTTCCTGGTCCAAATCCTCCCGATTTGGAATTTTTTTGTTACTACTGATAATATTTGATGGCGGCAGCGTATTTTATATGAAGAAAACAGAACTTCGTAATTTATTTACAGTAAAAAATGCATTCATTTTTCGCTTTAAATAATTTTTTCTTATTAAAAATATCGTTTTTGGCTATTTTTACTTTTTTTCCCGGTTTTACGACAAAATTCCCGGCTTATTTCTAGTTTTTTCTCGGTTCGCATAATTCCCGGTTTCTCGGTTGGGTCGCCAACCTGATGATATAAGCGGGTGGTGCCCCACCACTTCTACTTTGAAGGAATTTAAAAAAGATCAAACGGACACGCAAAATCGCCATTTTTACTAGGACGGCGAGTGAACGCAGCTCCAAAACGAAAATGGTTGGAGTTATATACACGGATACAGGCAGTAGCGATCAAATATGATGAGTACAAGCAGACAGACACTGGACTTGACTACTTGCACATCATTGGCTACAATATTGTACTTACATAATAAAGTAAATTCAGGGTTTGTTAATTCGAGGTAATGAATTCGATAAAAAATGTAGTCGGGAAATTTTTTCGGGGGATTGTCTTTCAGGATAATAGACTCGGGAAAATGTCTGGGAACCATAATTCATCGTATGACCGAATAATTTACGGTGTTTATACTACTTTAAACAAACGTCGTTTCTTGATTTTTCAAATGTGACCACAATGTTAAGAAGACTATTTCGATTTCTTGCGAAAATGTTATATCTGAGAAGAATATTAGAAAAGGTTATTTAGTTATGTTGCAATACATTAATAACCGTTAGAACGTCGAAGCCTCTTTCTTCCATGGCGTTTTTTACGTCATAACGTTCTTAATAGTCAAAAGCTATTTTATAATTAACACTGAAGCGCATAAGATCAGTTAGCAATTTCTCTTCGATTGCAATTTTATCTGCCATGCGCGATAAAGTTCGTTAATGTAATTAAATTAGTTTGACGTTTTTACGTTCGTGATAAGAGTTTTTATTGTTTTATTCCGTAATTTGTTGTAATTTCAAATGTTTATTAAATTCTGTAATTATTATTCATTCCTTTCGTTTAATTTTTTACTACACCCGATTAATAATTTTTCCGTTAATACTTGCTTCTTATTTTTTCTTTCGTATTTGTTTTTTAAGGTAGCCCTTTTCAGTGAATTCGTTAAAACTATCATGTCGCTCACTAACTGTTTAAAACACTATATTTTCTTTCAATTATATTTAGTTCAATTTGAAAAATTAGTTAAGTTTTTCCTTTACGTCTGCGCACTGACAGATCTTCGCGATTAAATTCAAGATCTGTAGCGAAAATTAGCTAATTAGTAAATATAAAAAAAAGTAGTTATTAAATATTATTTATTATTTTATATTATTTTGATAATTAGATGAATTAACCGGATCAATAGTGACCTCCCTGTCAAGGGGTCAATTTTAAGAAGAAAATGTTGGATACGTTTTACAAAAAGTTCCCAAATGCGGTGAAGTTAATATTTTTAACCACAATAAGTGATTATGGAATTTTAATTTTGGTACATAATTATTTATTTTATCGGCATCATTATTAGAGTTATTATTATTTACCCGCATCACATTCTCATCAGCTCTACCGAAATTAGAATATTCATCATTATCTTCTATTGTAAAAATCTCAAAAATATTGTGTTTAGTGATCACGACTGACGGTACACCAGAAAAACTAGCCGATATATTCTGCGGCTGCTTATATTCGCACCAATTGTCTTCGCTAAACGACATCTGTATCGAAAAGACGTTGTTAATATCAGTATAGAAAGTTCAGCCGGACATGCAGAAAGATTATTAACAGAACTACTCCGAGCATTGTTAATTATTAGTAGTTACAGCAATAGTATTAGTAATATCAAAAATATTACAGAAACAGTGAATTAGTATAAGTATTAGTTGTGGCAGCATAAACGGGCGGTTTTAATATCAAGCTGCCAGATTTACTCGGCTGAAGGTCTACTAGTTCACTATAGTGATAAGAACGTAATTATTTTATGACGACACACGTGAAATAGCGTGATCGCACAGATGCATTCAATATTGCTGTGGACGTTCCAGGTACACTTTCACAGAATGGAATTATACTCGCTTTTACAAAAAACGAAAATACATTGACTGTACTCATAATAGATAATTTTACGAAAATTTAACAGGCTCTTGTGAAATTAGATGAATAAATGCGAAAATACCCGAAAAACAAAAGCAATACATATTAATACTTATTAAGCACTTCTAAGAGGAAAAATGATGAATATTTTTGCAAATAAACATGTATTGAAGGTAGCTGCCAACTATAACTGTTTGTTTTAAAATACAAAAAAACAATTCTCAACTATTTTTAAAAAATAACATTGGTGTAAATATGAAAAAATCGGTTACTTCATTTACTCCAAAAAAACGCTAAAAATATTCCAGTTTTACCGCAAGGTTCTCTTAATATCGATTTTTTTATTCTTAACTAATCTTAACCCAAATCTTCTTATTTTTCAATTAGCTAGCTGTTGTTTTACTTGCTTTCATGGGATTCCTATTCTAAACTTATCGACCTTACATATTCTTCATCTATAAGTTCACTTCTTTCTTTATTCTTAGTGGTGGCGGATACGGACTGTTAAAATTGATCCTTCAGAGGAAAATCTACAACAGAAAGCTGTCAATAGATAGATGGCTGGGAAATGTGCGCCGATGGCTGCAACATCTTCTGATAAAATTTTTAGAGCAGTAGTGTAAATCAAAATAGATCATGCAAATCGCCAATATCCGTTTAGTGTAGGCGTAAGAAGAAGAGAGTGTTTGAAAGATATCAAAATTTCAAACTTGCCCCCATCATCGTCAACTTTAGAAGCCTTACTCAAGACTTTCATTGTAATTAAGACTCATCGTCCGCTATTTGTCGACTTTTGAATAATACTAAATGTATATTTAATTTACAATCAAAACATTCTAGTTACTGTTATAAGACAATAATTAATTTTAAAAATTTAATGGAAAATTTTTGCAGTTATCAGTACATCATAAAATTTTAAAAAGGAATATTCAAAATAATCGCCTAAAACTCGTAATAACAATTAGATATTACTTTAAAAATGTTTTACATTAAGTATATAAAATTCATTTGAAATATACATTTATTCACATAATGTTAACCTTATAAAGTTTTTAAAAATACACACGATTATAAGTAAAAAAGTAAAAATTAATACCATAAAAACTTTTAATTTTAATGACCAACGAATTTTAAACATTTATAATTCATTCAGTACCGCCTTAAAATATAAATAAAATCGCGATTTCAACTATCACATCGCATTGAAATTACATTTTTTATTTTTTTATGAGTCTGTCATAATGAACATTGGCCCAAGAACAGAGAAAAAGAGGGGAAGAAAACTCAAATCTTTACTCGATTAGAGATAGCCGACAAAAAAAAATCAAGAAATAGTATAACATAAGGAGAAGGAAGGGAGAGAATGAATGAACATTATATGAAGTGGGAATACCGAGTGATAAGAGAGGAATAAAAAATTTGTTCAATTGAAAGTGGACGAATAATCGAACATTATGTGATCGGGGTTATAAATAAAATGGATATTAGAGCGGTGCAATGGACAACAAGGAGACTACAAATTTTACACCATCGATTACAAAGCACACCCCAAAACCTTAACGCTTCAGATAAATTCATTAATTTTAAATTTCACTTTCAACTATTGAAATTCGCATTTGTGCACCATGTTTTTACCATTAACCCGTGGCGAAATTTTCCACAGTTTAAAGCAAAATCGATTAAATCATTTTCTTCTATTTTCATTCACCGCTCTCATTCACCTTATTATATCTCTTGTTTTCCTATATTTGAAAACCCGCATTAATTCTATTCAATATTTTCGTTCATTCCCTTTCATAATTTTTTATTTATCACCTAATAACTATCCGTATTTTTTGCATGTTTGATGAATTTAAGCAAATTGAGAATAATTTCCTATTTCTTTATACATTGAATAATTACGTTAAAATATTTAAATACTAAAAATAAGCAAGTAAAATATAAAATAGGTTAAAAGAAGTCTCAGATACGTATTCATAAAGCAAAAGCTGTTTTTTGTATTTCGCACCTCCGAAAATTTATTTATAAACCAAACTACAACTAAAAAAAAAAAATACAGAAAATCGTATGTTTTTTTTCTTTTTTATTTATTTATTCGGATTCATCGGCAATGGTCACATTAATTCAGCGCAATAATAATATTCTGTACTTCCAGTAGCGGAATTCAAACCAAGTTCTACTCGAATGGAAACCGCGTTAGCTAGAGAACTTAATTGTACACGGTTTATGATACAAAATTATTTTTCATTATTCCAATAAATTTGTTTTTGTAAAAACTGTAGTGTTCAATAAGTACATCTTTGAACAAGTTATCGCGGGACCGGCAAAGGGAATATGTTAGAACAATATTAGATTTGTGGATAATAGTTCCAGCACAGATAGTTCATAACAAGGTTTACCAAGATTAATTTATAATGCATACAAATCTGCAAATGAAATGGGGGTTATAATAAATTTTCAGAAAACTTAATACACAAATATATCGAGAAAAAAAAAAATCACAAAAAGATGAAGAAATTAAAATAGAAAAGAAAAGGGAATAATAAGAAAGTCACATCTTCCGAATATTTAGGAAGTTCGAAAGCGTATTATACGATCACGACATTCATACAGATTTAAAACTAGGCCTGTTCGGATGTTGCATCAGCAATAGAACAGCCGAAACACAGATGCTAACAACGGGCGCATCGAAGAAAATCGAATTAATTGAATTTTTCGATTTATCGACGGCTGCTGAGAATTAATTTAACTCAGTAATAGATTTTTAAAGAAAAAAACTCTCGATTGCGATTAAAAAGAGAAGAGTTAATTGCCTAGGGATACATCATAGGAGAAGACAAATACGATATATTTCATGCTGCAAGGGAAAATGAAAAAAAAAAAAAAAAGAAAAAAAAAAAAACGGAGACGTGCTAGACCGAGAATTCGATGGCTTGATATTATAAAAAGCTGGACAACTATCGACGATGTGAGGGAAACAGTCGACATAAAAAGGAATCATTATGTAACAAATTGGTCGCCAACATTAGGACAAGGCAAACAAAGAAGAATAGAATTTAATAACGTATGTTCCATAATAATTGTACTATTTAATAGTAACTTATTTAGTCGCCGATTTTATTTAATTAATTTATTGAAGCGTGAATTTTTCACTAAGATTAACCCTCAGTACTTTCTACAATTTGTTCTAATTGAAAAATGGGAATGGAACTAAATCCATATTCAGATAAGTAAATTATGACGGGTGGAATCAATAATGTTTTTGTTTTGTTTTTTTCCCCAGTTTTTCCGATAAAAATTTAAATTATAATTACTCGTACTTTTTGAACACTACTGATTTAAAGTAGTGCTTGCACCACTTTATTCGCAATATATATCTAAAAATCATACAGTACTTTCTTTTTTACAAATAAAACATAATTATATGGGGATAACCTGAACTACTTACATATCCGGCATTGCTTTATTATTTAAACACGCTCCATACGAGTCAACTTTGATATATTTCATCAACTCGTACACATAAGAATCTCTATCACAAGGTGTAACGCAGTCCGACTGTATATATAATACTGGTGCAATATCTTTCAACAATTCATTTTTCTCCACGGTGGGAACGTAATATTTTGTGCCTACAATTGAAAAAAGAAAAACGTCGCAAATCTATTAATTTATTTATTTATCCCCCTCCCTCTTTTTTTTTAATATAAAAAAAACCGAAATAATAATTACCAAGTATGAAAACCCCGCTAATGCATAAAACCGTACACGAAAAGATATTAAAGTAATTTATAAATTGATCACACCTAAATGTGCAAATCTTTAAATTAGCAAGATAAGTTAATTATTAGTGCATCACCCCATAAAATAATGAGACTTTAAACACTGACATTACGTTGACGAGTGACTTTAAGCGGTGCTGAAACCATTAAAATTACACCACGACATAATAATGATGCTGCAACGGTTAAATGTGAAAACATCTGTGGCGACTGAGCAGTGCGCTATTATGTGTGTCAGCTGTAGATTTAAAATCGGTTCGAAAAGCCGCAAAAGAAACCAAGAACGCCGGATGAAAAAAGAAATAAGGATATTTTTAACGCAAGGAAAGAACAAAATTTACAGGTCCAAGAACTGCAATTTAGGAGAGACGGGAAAAAATCTCCGGTTAAAATATTAATGGTATTTTCTTTCGTGTCATTTTTTTTCAGAATCCACTTGATCAACTCATTCATCAAATTTTATGCACGTGTTGAGTTGTCAATTTCGATATACTATAAATTTTTCAACTTCATTTTTTTTTTTTTTGAGTAAATTGGTTTTTTCACATTGTTTTCATTTGCGTAAAAAGAAAAAATATCATTTTTCCCAGAAATGTTATTCATAAATAATACATCACTTGTCAGTCGGGACAGAGAAGTAATTTTTTAGAAAAATCTGAAGTAGTTCTCGCACACCATCAGACACGTAACAATAGACCTTCATAGAAATGCAAATAATTTCACAACTTTTCGATATTTTTAAACAGCTTTACAATGAAAAGAAGTGCTTATCAAAACGTGTATATAATCTTTCGCAAAAGAAAAGAAATTAAATTAAAATTTGAATAAATTTTCCACCGTCATTTGATATTGATATCAAAATTTAAAAATGTTTCGTTCAAAGTCCAGATTTGCGTTACCTTTACTACTTAGTTTCTTACGTTTTTAATTTCATACACCTTTACTCGTACTAACGTATATATTCGATAAGCGCTAACAAAAGACGTATAAAGAAAACTCGAATTTTATATTCATTCGAGATGATCAACAATATACACAGATCATTCGATTTATTCAGTTGACGTTGACCATTTGTCACTTCCATAGCTGGAAAAAAGTAATAAAAAAGTTTAACCCCTCTGCGCATCAACTGCCCGATTATTTAAACGCCGATTTTACGCTGATCTGACAATTAATGTTAAATAAACATTTGGCTATAGGTAGTAGTTTTATTAATTAAAAACAACGTTGTTTAAAACTATTATTTTATCCCGAATTTGTTATTGATGTTTAAAGTTATTAAAACGTGTTATTTTTAAAAATTTCTTCTATATGAAATCCAAAAAAATTATTAGTAGAAAAATAGAACATTTATTACAGCACAAAAATTAAACAGCGAAACAGTTTAGGTGATTACATTTTAGCTCATTTTATTATCAAAAATAATAATGTTACTAATCGCCAACTTTAACTTCATTAGCTACGCGCATGCAAGTATTGCAACATGCGGTCAATTATCGTCATCCATGTACGTATATTTACAATACCTTGCGTTAACGTTTAAACACAGGCAACTTTGAAATACTCAAATGTTATTAGTTATGTTTAAAAAAATACCACTCGCATAACAAAAAAAATCAAGAAAAAACGTTAATATTCAGGCAATTCAACAGAAAAAGATACATCCGATAAAAGAAAAATATTTTAACATTTAAATTACGATTAGACATAGTATGTCGAATAAATGCAAACAAACTGAATTTAAAAAAAAAAACAAATACAAACCAAAACGACATTTTTTACTTGTTCCTAATTACCGGTCGTTTCTTTAATGATTCTTTTTTTTCTATACTTAAATCCTTACGGTACAGCCTTTAATTATAATTTCAATATTAAACTAAAAATGCTTCGCGCCGATAAGTGAACATGAAAGGGAGCGTAAATTGCTCTTCTTTTTAAATTAACTTTATTTAATTATAATAACCGGTACATCAACGAAAAATAATAATCAAAAAGAAAAACAAAAGCGAAATAACGGAAAGAAATTAATTACTTATTTCGTATGAATGTTCAAACAGCTGTATAATAATATTCAATGCGAAAATAAAAGCATTGATACTAAATATTTTCATTCAATGGATAATGTTACTTTTCCCAATAAATGACACCACCACACGCGTCATTCTTTCAAATAAAAAACTATTTTAGCTACCACTTCACAATGATACAATGTATGAATAGAAAAGATGGAATTAATTAAGAGATTTAAAAGTGAATAGTAATACGATCCAATTATCTTCTACAGAAAATCATATGATCCCTAACCATTCAATCAGCCGTATTTATATTTAAGGGAAACAAGAAAATAACTATACAAACAAAAACAAAAATTATTATAAAAAAATGTTTCTAACAACGTATACTCTATTAATCCATTTAACATTGTTTTTAGATCGATTTTTTCACGAAATATCATTTAATCTAAAAGTAATGTTTTAGTTGAATTTTTGTCCAGTAATTAGCATTGCTCACCGATAGATGGTGGTCCTATTTTTGTCCCAAGGTGAAACATTTAACGTCCACTATTCTTACGGCACCTTACTTTATCAAAATTTATTTTTATTCTAATATTAAGAGCTCACAGATATTTTATTTTTAACTTTATTCACTAATTCAATAGTAAATTTTTACATTCCTTTATAGCAATATTTCTCAATGTCAGAAACTATTTTGTTCATGAATTTTATTCTATTTCTGCCAAATGGTTCCAAATAATTAACCCATACTTCAATACAAACTTTCGATAAAATTCCTAAATGCTTTGTTTTCCCATGATATCGAATTGAAGTATTTACTGGAATATAATGATTTGCACAAAATTGAAGTGATAATTCCTCCTACATCAGTTCTGCACATTAAAACATCTAAAAAATTGTCTATCTCTTTCCCTTTCCGTTGTGGATTTAATATTGCCGTAATAATCATTTAAACCATTCTAAAATTCTTGTAATTGAATATCACCAAAGGGCCATATTGCATCCACATACTGAAATCAACATTTCCGTTTCCATCAGTTCAATAGATGTTTATCAACTTCTACTACAAAAATGTTTGCAAAAGTGGGAGTCAACCTAAATCCCATAGCCATACCAACGCATATTTACCTCTCCATAATTCACATACACCAAATTGAACAGTAAATACAGTACTTTCCGAAAATATCTTAATCCACATTATTTAATGCTAAATATTCGCTTAAGAATGTTGATATCTTATGTTTAGTCTGTCTTATATGGATGGAAAAAGTAGACATTAAAATAAATTTCAAAAAGTCCATTAAAAACATTTAAAACGTGGCAAAGTACAATGGACGGCGAAGAAAACAAACGTGAAAATTATACGAAATGTAAAGTTGAAAAAAAAATTAATAAATTAAATAAAAATGGAAGAAAATATATTCATTACACGATTCGAAACACGAATTCTTGTAAGTTATCTTAATGGAAAAAGTAGTTGGAAAAAGAATTACATAGTTAGATAACATTTATGATTGGACTGGGCCCAAAGTAGGGCATTTATTTCAATTAACAACCGATTGAACGAAATACTGGAACACTGTTTCAGAAGTAATTTCACTATGATAGGAGCCAAAAGTGTCGAGGCATATATACATATATATATATATATATATATATTATAAACACGATTTTTTCTCATCATGAAAAATTGTGTTACATTTAGTTTTATAACAAATACGAACGATATATTTAACCGATAACTATTTTCAACATCCCTTTTTTACAACTATAAATTAAAGGGAAAAATTATTATGTTATAACTTAAATTTAAAGGAAATAAATACAAAAACATACACTATATTTGAGGTATTTGCATTGATGCGACTTTATTAACATACTTTTAACACGATAAATTTTACAATTCAATTGTAAATACTTTGATCTTTTACATAAGGAAATGGAAATTATAAAGTTAATTCAACGAAATAAAATGAAAATAACAATTATTTTATACTCTAAAAACCCCGGGTAAAAAAAAATATCCAAAATATACCATCATACGTTCAAATTCAGAACTTTCAGATAAAAAATTAGTATTATTTGTAAGATTTTTTTAAAACTCTTCCATAGTCATGTAGGAGCACAAACTGTGACGAAAAACACCATAATTTACTTACTGAATCACAAATCAAGGACTACCACTACCGATTTTACCACAAACTCATTGTATCTTTGCACCAATAAATATGATCAGTTTAGACTAATATAATGAAAGACACGATTATAATAAGATTCCCAATTACATGATAATTTACCTTATTTTCTATTCTCTTTGTTGTCGGAAGTGAATTTGGACTTTTTGTGTAATAATAATAATAAATAGCTGACAAAAAATGAATTTCCAAAATTCTTTAAAACAAAAATTGATACGACTATGATAAAGTAGCAACTCTGAAAAATGTTAACCCATATAATTTAAATGCCAATAATAAATTATTTGAAAAATATAAGACTTACCGGTGATAGCATCTATGCTCTCTATATATAACGTTGTCAGTGGAAAATTGCTATATCTGCTAAATGTGGATGAAATGTTAAACAGAGACAGAAACGGTTCGTACAGAAACGAGGGCACATTTCTCGGGGATTCTTCATGTAACAAAGCCCACAAATGATCCGGACGCCTAGGTAAAGGTAAATCTGAATTCTCAAACTGACTTCCGTAGAATACTACTATCTACAATACGATTTCAGTTTTAAATAGCGCGATTTTAAAACAGAAAATGAACACAAATTAAACGAAATACGAGAAATATTCTTTAAAATTTAACCTATTTAATTGCATAATTTAAAATACAAATTGTTTCCAGGAAAAAGGGAATTCATCGATATGTCAAAGTATTTTAAAGTAAATGCAAAAATCACCATACGGACAATCGCACAAAATTTTTTATACCTTAGTATTGGCGTGATGCAGAAGATTTTTGTCCTCAGTAAAAAAACAGGACCGCTTTCCGCATGTACGCAATTGTCCTTTCTCAACTCCAGTAAATTTAGTCCACCATAAAATAACTGTAAAAGAAAAATTTTAAATCAAAAAAACTAAATTTTCAGGTAGTCCATAAAAGTAATACTCATTCAAATTACTAGAACTCGATACAGTGTAATTGTGCATATAACACTTTAAACGATAATCAATATAGTTACATTTGTTTTATGAAAGAACATACTGTTTTAAACTTACTAATTTTATCCTGAAAATTATTATAACTACTGCTGAATGACAGATTTATGTCGTCTAGCCATATCTAGAATCACACGAACAGTAGAATACAATTAATCATACAGTTAAACATAAATATTACATTTATATACAGTGTGTTGGTGAAAGATGTTTAAAGGGGGTTTTAACTTTGATGCGTTTTACTGGAAAATCATGAACTCGTACGCGTCAGCTTTTTAAAAAAGTCGAGGTCTTTAGGTTTCTGTCTTCCTATGAAGAGAAATTAACACGAAATAAACTGAAAACGTAGAAAAAACATTTTACTCAAAAATTGAAAAAATCGCAAATACAAAATTGAACGTAAACATAATTTATTCATTTATTTGCAGAAGTATATTTCAAAATTCATGATCACAAAATCAATTTTTTGAAAAAAAAACTACAAAATTGACAAATTTAAACGGAGATTAAGCAGACAAGTGTGATCGTTAATTTTAATTAAATCTGTCAATTTTATGTTTTTTTCCAAAAATCGGCTTTGTGATCATAAATTTTAAAATATAGTTCTATAAGTAAGTGAATAAATTATATTTATGTTAAGTTTTGTATTTGCGGTTTTTTCAATTTATGAATAAAATGTTTTTTGTACGTTTTCAGTATATTTCATATCGATTTTTCTTCATAGGAACATAGAAACCTAAAAATCTTAACATTTTTAGAAAAAAGACTCTACATCCGGTACATTTAAAACTGACGTGTACGAGTTGATGATTTTCCAGCAGAACGCATCAAAGTTAAAACCCCCTTTAAGTGTTCATCTTTCGTTAACAGGCAATATATAATTCTCAATTTTTTCGAAATAAATTCCGTTCTTGTACTCACCTGAGCTACTATAATAAAAAATACAGCTAAACCTATCAAGGAAAGCATAATCCGCAACATATACCCGGGAATCATGTTGCCCGATTTTTATAGTTTACATTATATAAAAACACCATGATGAACTACAAAAAGGAAGCTTGACGCACGTCATAATTAATGTTTAACGTACGTTACACGTAACAACGTAGCAATAAACATATGTTGATACATAAAAATTATATCCGGTTCATTTACAGTGTGATTCATTCGATTACCTATAACGGCTATCGTGTCATAATTGAAACACAGCATTATAATACATTTAGGTGAAATACTTCAATAAATTTGGCGGCTTCTTATTTACATGATAACCCATTTGTAATAAATAAATGTTAGGTGGACACTAAATACACCTACGCTGCGGTACGCGAATATTTAAACTCCGCCCACTTGTACTTTTCCGTTTGTACGATGATTGTAGAATTCATGACGTCATATATTTGAAATTTTAAAAATGTTCAAATGCTTCATTTCTTCTTAATAACTAAACATTTTCACATTATATATTCATATTAGCCATATTATCTTTTAATTTAAAAATAAAAACAAATAGTTAGAAAATGCATTTAACATCGATACAAAATTATATAATTATCTGAAAAAAATTAATTTGAATTTCTGCATTGATTTTTGATCGAAGCTGTACATATTTTTGTAATAATGAATTTGATCATCTATAGTTATTAGGAAAAATAAAAAGAAAGATCTGATATTAACTAAGTTCATTACAATTGCTGGTAACATTATTTAGACGTTTCGGATAGTCCAGAAAATTTTACGCTTACTAAAGAATTTATTAAATAAATAATAACATGATTTTATATAATACTAATAAACCTTTATTTGGTTTATTATTATCCAGAGGTGTCATTTCGCTTTTGTAAAATTTTATTATTGTATTTTTCTAATTTTTTTTTTGTGATGGGTGGAGTAAGGAAGTTAGTCATTAAGTAGTTCATAAAAGCGGAGAAAAATATCGAAGAAAATGAATTAAAACTATACAGCAAAGATACAATTTTCTAAATTTAAAATAAGGTAACTAAAGATTTTAATTTAAAAATTTAAACGAATGTCAAAATAGAGAAATACTACTTTTTTGCTCACTATTTTATACTGTTGCAGTATTGTCAATCCGGATAAATTGAATTTATCCTTTTTTTTTTTAAATTCCCGTATATAGTTCTGTATTTTGAATTTTTGGTTTCATGAAACAAACTTTTATTCACCAATATTGTGGTATCGCCGACTAACTGAATTCCTCTATTATAATATACATTGTTTTTAATTATTATATAGGACGAATCAAGAATAAATAAACAAAATCACTCTGACTTATTAAATACAATCCGTTTTACTATTCGTAAATATAGAAATCACAAAGATTAATAGCTGATAAATTTTATTAATAAAAGTGACACACAACCGTGTTGACGATTACATTAAGCATTAAACTATAATAATAACAGCTAATATATTAATGTGGAAAAATAATAAAAGACTAGAAAATATGAAATAAAAGATTAATACCTCTATTGAAAATTAACATACATGTTTAATATGCTAATATTGTTTATAATAAAATCAATATATTACAGCATTATGGAGGAATCAAATGATTGGATAAAATTTTTTTCTGGTATTACGAATCCGTTTTTTGGTTTTACATCATATAAAACTGCAAAGGAACTTATTGAGCAATTCCAAATTTCAACTAATACCCAGTATTTTTCTAAAGTAATGAAACATAAGAGACTAAATCAAAACAGTAAGTTATATTACAAAAACAAGATTGCACAGCTAAAATAATATTATGCGAGATCATTCGTTTTCCAACATTTAAAACAGATAAACTCACGGCGCATTTTAAAAAAAGAACATTTCTACAAATAAGAAATAAGTTGAAAGAATCTCCAGATTCGATCTTAACTGAAAAACGGTATTATGTTCGTTTACCACAAATAACAAATCACAATCATGATTCCAAAATTACGGAAGATTGTGTACAAAGGTTAGACAAACGTTTAAAATATAGAATTTATAAACTGGTTAATAATGGAGTAGATAGCACAATAGAAATAAAGAGATATTTAAATGAATTTCTCAATTCAAACGAAAATAGTTGGTTTCAGAATGGAAATTTTCCAAGCCGAATTAACAAACGATTTTATCCAAATAATAACATAATACGAAACCTGTTAATCTAGCTCTCGGAAAACTTCGCTATTCAAAAGTTGATTAAGAAAATGTACAGCAAATGATAGAGCAATGGAAAATAGAATATAAAGAAGATATGGTATATTTTAAATTATTTGTAAACAGTGACAATCATAAATCTTCATTACTTTTTATTTTTCAATCAAAAAAATTTACTTCATCGATATGGAAATGAAGCTTGTCTTATGGATGCTACTTACAAAATGTCGAAATACGCACTACCATTACTTTTTATTGTTGTGAAGACAAATATAGACTACCAGCCAGTAGCGACCTTCATAACAATGAATGCAACTATTCAGGCAATTACTGAACCACTACAAATTTTACAAAACTGGAATCCTGCATGGAATAGTAAATATTTTATGACTGATTTTTCTGAGGCAGAAATAAAAGCCATCGAAGCTACTTTCCCTGCAACAGACACATATCTTTGTGACTTTCATAAAGAAAAAAGTTGGTTACGATGGTTGAAAACAAAAGAGCATGGCGTTTATTCTAAAAAAGAAGAATTTTCTCATTCAGAAAATAAAATTGATTTTAAACAAACTTTGGCTGAGTTAAAAAAAGTAATATATGACAAACATCAATCGAATTTCAGGATTATTTTACGAAAAAATGGGAACCCTATATGAGGAAATGGGTGCAGTATTTTAGAAAGGAACATTTTATTATTAATATTAAAACAAATAATGGCGTTGAAAGCCTGAATAGTGAATTGAAGAACTGTACTTATGTCACCACAAAGATAAGTCATTAAGTGGTATTCTTGGGGTGCTGCAAACCAATTTTTCACAGAAAAATTTCATAAATATGTTGAAAAAATTATATCATGTTTTTCTTCTGCTAAAGGATATAACAAGGAAATTCCAGTATTTTTAAACAATCGTCCTCAAAGTTTTATAACGCACTGTTTAAAACGAATGTCAAACTGTGAATTACTCAAAAATGTCGCCTTAATTCAAAATTTACAATTCATGGTTCAAATCGAAGACAATCTGAACAGAAAATATGAAGTCTGTTTTGCTAATAATGAGGGAAATCTGTCTTGCGAATGTTTGGATTGGAAAAAAAGCAGATGGTCCTGTAAATCTATATTTACTGTTCTAAGAGAAACAAAACAACCATGGGAAAGTTTTGGAATGAATTATATAAACTCAGTTTTTCATATTTTAGATGAAAGTGTAACTTCATATTCTATTTCTTTGATTATACCGCCAGCAAACAGTGAATTGCCATTAGAAAAAACCTCATTAAATGACGAAGTAATCAAATCACATGAGGATACCATTAAATATAATTCCGAAACTAGGGTTATGCTGCACGAAGTAATAAATAATACATATAATATCACTAATCAGGACAAAATGGAACAACTTTATAATAAAGTTAAAGACTTATTTACATGGTCATCATCTATAATAGAAAAAGATAAATCAAATAAAAAAGCATCAGATACTGAAAGTATTTTTTTCGAATTACCAGTAAGAAAAAAAAAACAGTGAAACTTAATATATATTAACATTTATATTCACTATAATGTAAAGGGTGTAGCCTATTATTTATAATTCCAAGAAAATTGTAATACTAACACTTGTTTTATATATATTTTTACAACAAGATTAGAAATACGATATTACTCACAAGGAAAGTACACGAGTTGTCAGAATTTTTAAAAAATTCCTATAGTACAAAAAGTATACTTATAAATAGTTTTTATTTTTAGCACGATAGCATATAATGTATACGATTCCCATAAAAAATGTACAAGTAATGTTTTAGTTAATTATAATTACACACTATATTTTATAAATGTGTATACACATATAATGAATATAAACATAATGGTACTGGAAATGTGTAATTGACGATTTTATAATATTACAAATTTTGTAAAGAAATAAATTTATATATTGTCTAGTAATTATAAAATTATAACACTAAACAGGCTTGTAATAAAATATTTATTTTATTTGATAAAACGTAAAAATACTATTGTTTATTCTCGAGTTATTATGTTTTTCATTGTATAATGACGTCACTACATTAACGTAAACGAAGAAGTACAAATAGGCGGAGTTTCAATATTCGCGTACCGCAGCGTAATTCTGTACAACCAAATGTAATATCGATTATCGACTTATCGTTTCAAAACTTTAATATTAATGAAAGCAAATTATTTTTAACGCCAAGTTAAAAGTTGATTATCAAAAGTAATGGTTCAATTTATGATGTTAAAGAAATTCATTTTTTTCGTGTGTGTTATCGTGTAACGTTTATAATTAGTTGTTTTAATTAGTACGTCTTACATAATTAATTACTTACGTCTTACTGTACGTTTCTTTTCTAATGGATTCTAAGTTAAAATTTATTTATTTATTTATTTATTGGTTTATTTAAGGTCTCTCTATAACAACTAGGTTTTTAACGACCACTATATACATATATATATAAGTTTTACAAAAATCAGAATTAGTTAATTATACCTTAATTAAACAAGTGAAGATATTTAGTTAAATAAATCTAATAGAGTTTATGGATTTAATGTATCTTAAAGTCTTGAGGCAATTTTCTGCGCTCCCAAGTATGTCATTAATAGATTCCGGGATGTTAAACTGTTCTCTAGTTGTCCTGAGGGGACGACATTCAATTAAAATGTGACGTACATCAAGGTTTTGATCATAGTATGAACATTTTTGTTACTCCTTTTTAGTTATATGATGGATGTGTGATGCTCTGATGTGGCCAATTTTAAGTCTAGTAATTATATATTGGTCTAATCGATTAGTTGGGATCATTGGTCTTGGTAAATGTATGTATTGTCTTACCAAATGGAGCTTAGAGCTGATGGCTTTCCATCTTTTGTTCCCATGGTTTTTCACAGTTTTGTGGATACTTTTTTTGCTTCATAAAGTTGGACTAGTATTGCTTCTTGTGGTTTAGGCATGGTTGTAGATTTTTTGGCTAAGGTATCGGCTTTTTCATTGCCTAAGATCCCTTGGTGTGCCAATATCCATAGTAGCATAAGGCTTGTTCCTCGAGTTTGAAGATCATTGATTAAGACTTGTACTGATTGGACTATTGGATATAGTTTTTTAGTGCTGTTAGACTACACAGTGAATCAGGGCATATTACATATTTGGTGTCAGCGGAGCCACATTCGATACATTCTAAGTCTTGGCAAATAGCATATAACTCATAGCTACAGATTAAGAATTGACTAGGGTCCTCGGTCTCTGTGGTAAGTGCATATCCTGTTTGGCCTTCTTTGATTAATCCGTCTGTGTATAGGAATGTGTGGTCCTCATATTTTCTTCTGCTTTCCAGGAATAATTGTTGATATGCGAAGCAGTTGGTAACCGATCTATAGTTATGTGTTAGTTCTATATTCATAGGAATCTTTTGAGTTAACCAAGGTAGTAACAGATGTTGAACCCTTTCATAAGTTGATAGTTCTGTTTTTAATGTGTTTAGGTGTTCATGCAGTCTGATTTTTAATAGTTTTGGTAGTCTGGGACGGCTTTGATACACATTGTTTGCTGCATTTTGTGTCAGGAAGACGTGCATAGGGTTAAAAGGAAAATGCTTTAATTTTGGTAGCATATACTCGTATAATAGTTAATTCCATTCTTTGGTATTCAAGAAGCTTTTCTTAGGCTTCTACGAGGATGCTAGTGGTTGGAGTAGTTAGGAATGCTCCAAGACTGAGTCTGAGGGCTGTATTTTGAACCGTATCCAGTTTCTTTAGTAGACTTGGGTTCACAGTGCTATAAAAGATTGAACCATAGTGAATTTTGGAACGAATTAGACCTCTATAGACCCTTATTAAGTCGTCGCGATAGCCCAGTTGCTAGAGCGTTTGACTTCTGATATGGAGGTTACAGGTTCGATCCCGAGCGACGAAGAACTTATTACAAGAATTAAATAAATAAATAAATAAATAATCGCTAATAGTCACGTGGAAGGCAAAAGCAAACCACCACGTTCAACATCATATGCGCGCTAGGTCAGTACACAGCAGACCGACGCGGGACTGCACTTGTAGCACAATAACAAGCGGCTACTATCTGTTCCGAATGTAGTCTTGCGTGTGTACACCTGCGTTGCATATATAATAATTGCTTAGTATACAACCTATATCTGTACATCTCAAAAATGTGCGAATAGGTTGTCCACCAACCGAATGGTTGAGGATATAATGATGATGAGACCCTTATTAGGCTTTCTTGGTCTGTTCCCCGCATAGTTGATGCTAGGACTTGGACGATATTCAATCTTTTTTTGCATTCTATTACTAGATCTTCAATGTGGTTTTTCTATGTATGTTTGGAGTCAAATGTCATACCAAGTATTTTTGTTGTGTCAATGTGTGTCAAGGACTGGTTGTCTAGTTTCAGTGATATTGGTTCTATTGTTTTATTACTTCTTGAAAAAACAGTGAAAGTCGATTTACTTTTTAAGAATTTGGCCCAGTTGCAGATTTCTTCCAGTGCTTCCTGGACCACTTTTTGAGTGGTATCGGCATTCCTGCCGCTACGGACTATTGCTAGATCATCAGCAAATAAGTGAGCTTTGAGTAGTCTTTTAATTTCAGACAGGATGCTATTTATTACAATAATAAATAAAATCACACTTATAACCGAACCTTGTGGGAGCCCATTCCTCACATCTATGGATTCCGATAGCTTGTTGTTATTTCTAACTTTCAATTTTCAGTGAGTTAGGAAATTGATGATATAGGAGATAATGTTTCCCTTTAAGCCTAGTGATATACAGGCCTCGATAACTTTAACTATCGGCACCGTTTCATATGTTTTTTCCAAGACCAATGAGACTAAAATAAGGTCGAATCCATTGGCAAAGGCAGTGCATATTTCTTCGTCGATACTGCCGAGATGGTCAAGAGTGGATCTGAATTCTCTAAATCCGTTTTGGTGTGGCGAAATATGTTGATTTGTTTCTAGTTCCCAGCATAGGCGGCGTCCAATTATTTTTTCGAGGATCTTGCAAAGGTTACAGGTAAGAGAGATTGATCTATAGTTACTTGCTTTTGAGGTATCTTTAAGTGGCTTGAGAATAAGTATCACTAGTGCTTCTCGCCATTGGTCGAGAAAGATCTGTTTTATCCAAATATAGTTAAAGATATCGATCAGGTACTTAATTCCTGCATCTGGCAGGTTTTTGATGAGACTATTAGGTATGTCATCAGGACCTGGCGAAGAGTAGTTTCGAGAGTGCATGCTTGAGTTCTTCCATGGTTATTGGGTAATTGATTGGATCGTCGTCATGTGACGCAGGAATGAGTCTAAAGATGTTTGAGGCTGTGTTGTCTGTAACATAGCTGTTATTGGATGAATTATCAACGAAGGTTTTGGCTAAGATGTTGCATTTATCAGAGGTTGTGGTAGCTCTATTATGTAAATTATCTTCAATAATCGGAGGATAATAATCGGTCGACTTCTTTGAAAGTTGTCTAATTTTTTTCCAAACTAGACCTGTTGGAGTGGAGTGGGTGATTGTGGACGTGAAGTCGCGCCAGGTTTGTCTCCCTTTTTCTATGATAGCTCGTCTTGCCTCCACTCTGGCTATTTTAAATTCTATTTTATCTGTTTCACTTTTAGACTTCTTATACTGTCTGAACAGCTTCTTGTAATTTCTGTTTTTTTTCCACGGCATGCTGTGTCCAACCAAGGGATTTTCTTAGGGGATTTTTTACCCGGTGATCGAAGAATGGCTTGGTTAGCTGATATGAGTATCAGTGATGTAAATTCCAGAAGAATTTTGTTAACTTGACTAGCTTCAGTAGACAGCTCTATAGGTTTCTAAAGTTGCGGTAGTCTTTCTGCTATGATTTCTTTATACGGGTACCAGTTAGCTATATCTAAGATCCAAAAATTTAGTTATGTCTAGTTTTATATTAAAAACATAAATATAAATAGAAAAAAGTTGGACCCCTTTCTTATTCATAAAATATGTGGACAAAAAAAAATACAGTTTTAAAATAAAATTCTGCAAAAACAGCAAAAATAAAAAAATTCGATACATATTTTTTTTAGTGAAAGGAGAGAATGTTTTTTTCAAGTATCTCAGTGAATTATGAGATAACCGGTTTAGAAAAGTATAAACTTCTGGTCATTTGCTGCAAGCACCTACCTTGAGAAAATTGTTCTATGATCTGGAAACTCGCAATAATGTATGAGTAATTTGAAAACTTAAACATGTATTACATGAAAAATGATATTACTATGTAAAGACAGATGACCAGTGAAACCGACACCAATTGTTTATTTGAAACTGGAAGTGTAGAGACTCGCGAAATGTGGGGAAAACTGTAGCTTCATGTGACTGAGATAAATCTTCTGATTTATGTAGTAAACATGAGAGTACATTCGCTTTTCCATGTAATTTAAATTTATGATAACGAATGTTGAATTTAAACAATTGCAACTGCATTGCATTAAATAAAACTCGCATAGCTGTACTTTCAAGTAATTTTTACTTTTTTTCAAAAATATGTATTAGCAGCTAATTGTTCACAATGAGTATGAAACATTGACCATAAACTAAATGAAAAATGTTATGCTTCTTTACAGTGCCGGATTAAGCAAGCCCTGGGCATGTAGTAAATTCTATCGAGGGGCTCTTGATCTACTGAGTTCTTAAGTATAAAATGGTAAAACAATAATTCAATACTCAGTATGTTTATTTGCCATCTATAGGTTAGAGATTATGTTAGTGTTTAATAATAAATAGATTACAATAGGCCCTGTTGGCCTTTGACAAGTACAAAAAGTCAGAGTTGAGATTGCCCTGGCAATTTAGAATAATTTTAATAAGAAATTAACATTTTAAAACTGACGATTAATAACGACCAACTTTTACTGTTTTTTAATTTTTTACTAAGTAACTTTTCTAGATTTAATGTGGGCGAATTTAGAGATAATACTATTCGTATCAATTTCTCTGAGCAAATAATATTCTATATTCATCAAAGAGAGATAATTCAGACAGGGCTATGCCCAAAACTTTGAAGGGGGAGTTTCTTTGCATATTTATTATATAAATAACAATACATTTTGCACTAATATTCATACTATTAATAATTTCCATCATTCCAATTTATGTATTAATAATTTACATAAATGAATTACTGTATAAATATTAATGAAAATTACATGTTATCGATTATACTCATAATAAAAAATTTTGCATAAAATATTAATAAGCATCTGCCAATAATTTTACTCAGTCTGAATTTGGCTTACAAGTTGACGTATATCAGGATTACGAAATGGTTATGAGAAATTTAATTGCAAGAAATCTCGCATTACTTTTATAACTTACATAGACTTAGAAAATAATGTTTTGGTATATGATTGCTAAATTATAATAAAAACAATGTGAACTGTAAGTTTTACAAATAAATAGACAATTTTAACATTTTGAATCGAACTATTTCAGTTCTACCACGCATCTACACTGAGTTTCGAGTAAGTGTGCTCGCATACGTCAGACTTTTTGTAGAGCCAATTATCAGGCCGATTAAAATTCTGTACATTTATACGAGCGACTTTTTGTAGAACTTGTACGTTTACCTTATGAAATTAGGTGTTTTATTTTCACCAACGAAATAATAATCGGTTACCGATTGTCTGCAATAGATTGTCTTCATTGGAAAAGGTGTAACGTTTCACGCTCTAGTGACATGAAGTAAATACAATATACCACGACTTAATAAGTTTCACTCAAAAAATTATGCTCAGGCGGAGGCGGGTCTGGATACGCGGGGCCCCCTTCGTAGCAATTGCTACTCTTGCTACGTAGTTAATCCGGCGCTGCTTCTTTATCTATCTGGAAATAGTTGTTCTCTGACCCCAGATAGCACAAAGACATATTTAAGACATCTTTTAAAGGCCGGATATTATAAAGTGAAACATCTTTAAGACGCCCTGTACTATATGGGGCATAGTGAATGAACAAGATGCGTTGGGGATAAAACGTTCATGTCCATCAATTTCATTGACCAATACCACACCTAGACAAATCAACTAATAAAATTATTGTGAACACTGGATTGTAATGTACAAGGATATGGTAAGAAGTGAGTTCTTTAATTTTTTTGAAGCATCTCCTGTGTTTTTTATTACAATTTTTCTTTGTAGGGGGTTGTATAACAGACCGGTTAAAGATAATAAATTTGCACAGAAACGCGCATGAAACATAATTAAACAAAGAAAGGCTTTAACTTTGATTACATTTAGTAGTGTTTTTACTTATATAATGGCTTCAATTTTTATCCGGGTTTTATGTACCCTTCAGTATTTAAAAAATTTTACTTCTTTTTGCCGGAATAATATTTATTAATATTGCGATGTACTCTATTTTACGCTAGAATAGTAAAAAAAATTTCTATTCGAGATGAGTTTTTTTGTTAATTAATGATTATGTCATCATTACAACAAAATCTGCAGAAGTCAAAATGGACTAAATGTATTATTGGTAAATCGCAGACTTTCGCTTATATTAAACATAGGTCGAAAAAGTCCACAATGGGCATTGAGTGTATGTAATTCAGATATAACTTCATCAACTGGAATATGCAAGAATGCTGAACTAACGTAAACTGTAGCAAATACTTTGTTATCTTTTAATTTTGCAAAAGCTCTTCATATTCTGGAAAGTTTAATTAAATTATCATCGTATGTTTTGATCACTGCACTTGTAGTTTTTTATAATTTTTCCCGCAATAGCACTATAAAATGTACTACTACACAAAGGAGAAATACACTGCAGTCGCCGTTAATGATAACATTTGTGGAGAGAACTGAACAAAAAAGAAAGAGAAAAGTGACAAAAATCACTATTAAAAGGGACATAAATAGAACTATATATACTGCGTCAAGTGGAACTCACGTAAATGATGAAAAAATATATTGAATTACAAAAGCCTACAATTATACAAATTATATATTATATTGAAATTTTATTGAAAAAATAGGAAAAATAATATTGCTCTTTTTTAAAATGATGTTACTGATAATCTTTAAGAAACGCCATATGAAGATTAACCCTCCTTCTAGTATGCCGTTGTTTCACCGCATTATCTAGGGAAAGACTGACTAATATTGCCTATCACTTGCAAAAATTAAGTAATACTCCAATCCGTCGACACATTCACTATAAACTAAAAAAAAATTGTCAAGTGAGTTACATTTGCAAAATAAAACACACGAAAAGTTAAATATGTAGTTAGACTAAGTGCAAATGCAATAGTAAAGAACGGGAAGGTGTTAAAATAACTGACGACTAAACATTATCTTCCATTATAAATACACGCGCATGTTTGGTAAATGATGTTTTGAGTACAAGTTAAAGAAAATATAAAATAAAACATAAATATAATTAGGACGTAACAAACGAAATTACAGCGCACGTGTAGCTGAATAATAATAATCTCAAAACGTAATATAAGAGAGCCAAAAAAGCGAATGGAAAATATTTGTTTTTAAAAGTGATTTCACTGAAGGAAAGCAGCGTAGGAAAGTAAATAATTTATTAACATATTAAAAATATTCTATTTTAACAAAAGTAACTATTCTGTCGTTAGATGAAGCCCGGTAGTACGTGTACCAAAATAATTAAGACGAGAAATTATAGTATGATGTATTATCAAATCAAATAATCGAGGCGAAGAAAACTCCTACGACACGTTGGGTCACCAAAAAAAAAAAAAAAAAACGGGTCCGAAAATAAAATAAAATAACCAAACGAACATTACTAACACAAACAATTTATACACGTCGTTGAGATATTCGGAGATAGCGGGAAAAAAAGGAAATGCAGTTCTGTGTAATGAATGTTAAACGGATACGATTTTTAAATAAGAATGTTGACGCAATTTGATAAAAAAAGTAAAGATGTTAACGCGTGTTACAAACATATACGCGACAAAAGCACGTACAAAGCCCGTCGCTCGAATTCGACACACGCAACATTCACAACTACCTGTTGCAGACCAAAAAAAAAAACCATGACGTCTAAACAAAGGCCGATGTCATCCTTTAGGCAATGGGAAAAATAAAGGTAAATTAAGAGAAAAATAAAAGGAAAATACAACCGTTGAAATTAGATTAAAAACAAAAGCTAAATTAGAACAGCCAATAGGAAGTCATTAGAAAAGTCAAATTTAGATGTTTTTTTTATTTTTTTTATTATTATTATTTTATTTTATTATGGGTTTGTTAACATGGAAGTTGGTCCAAGAACAATGGAACAGAGGGGCAAGAAAAACTCAGATCCTTGCACAATCAGAGATTCTTTCCCCTTCCAAGTCTTTCTGCATAATTTTTGCTCTCCACCCCTTTAACCGTGCTCTTATAAACATCAATGTATCTGGTATTCCTATTCCCACTGTTAATTCTATATGTTACCTAGGTATTTTCTTAAATAGTCGCCTTACATTTCATGAGCATATTAATTATATCTATAATTCCTCGATCAAAAGACTTAATCTCCTCAAATCTTTATCTCCTCTCAGATGGGGTGGTGACCCGTGTATTCTTTTAATTCTGTACAAATCAATTATTCGGTCCAAACTCGACTACTGCTCCTTCATTTATGGCAATGTCTCCAAATCTCTCCTTTCGAAACTTGACGCAATTCAGAATTCCTGCCTTCGCCTATGCATTGGCGCTTTAAGATCTTCACCTATTCCTGCGATTCTATCCGAATCCGCCACTCAATCTCTATTCATTCGTCGTTCACTCCTCGGTTATCGTTTTTTAATAAAACGCCTCCCCACTCCTCCATCCAATCTTATTCCTTCCTATCTTCATAACAAAAATCACTGGCGCTCGGCGCCTCATAAAATTCCTATTCTATCGCATATAGCTTCTCGTTTTGCCAAAATTTTCTCCCTACGTTTTCTCTTATAACAGTCACCCTTACTTTTCTTATAATTTTAATAGAATATGGTATCCTATCAATTTCTCTTCCTTCCCGATCGGAGGTAATTATTTCTCTCACAATATACTTCGAATTCCTTCAGCTGCTGGACTTTTCTTTTTCTTCCCATGCCTTAATCTTCACGGATGGCTCTAAGAGTGATAGGGACGTGAGTGGTGCGTTTACATTTCCTACGTTCCTGCACTCTGAGTCCTTCAGACTTCCTTCTTTCCGCTCTATCTTATCGGCCGAATCTATCTCAATTCTTCGTGCCATTTATTTTATATCCTCTACAAGTGGGGTTCGCAAATTCCTGATCGTTTCCGACTCCAAAGACGTTCTTCAAGCTATCTCCTCTTCTCCTTCTCATTCCTCTGACGGTATTATTCTCTCTATTCGATCTCTCGTCTACTTTTTGTTCCCGTTCCATTCTCATAGACTTTCTATGGGTTCCTAGTCATTCCAATATATAGGGCAATGATTCAGCTGACTCTTTAGCTCGCCCAGACGTCCGAAATGGTCCTTTCCTCGACTCTTTCCCTTCTTCAGACATTCTTTTCCTATTACGCTCTAATCATTCCAGACTTTGGTTGGACATGTATCCCCATCTTTATTCTTAAATCATTATTCATACCACTGTCTTATTCAACCGGTTCCTCGTTTCCTGCCTTGGCTTCATTCTATTTTTGTCTGTCGTCTGTTCCACTGTTGTTTCTTTAATTAGAATCAGAATCAATCGTTCTCTATTTTCTTTGCAAGTTAATCATTTGCACTTATGTAGCCGTACGCATTTATACGCGTACCTGAGCTATATGTTTTCAATATTAATTGTGATTGTTTATGCTGTGAGTTACTAATTAAACGTTTTATCGGAAAATTGACAACGGGCTATTTTACCATTTTATTATAGTAATAGTTTTTATAGTTTCAATTGGATGAAGAGTATCCGATACAGATTGTATGATTTGCTTTTGTTCACATGTAATTAATGATAGATATTTAACTTAATTGGATCACTTAGTGTCATTATTTAAGGAAAGAATTTTTCCTGCATCTACGAAAGCAATGTCTGAAAGTTATTTAAATACTAGGTATCACACAGAGCCACTATTGTTTTTTTTTTTTTTTTTTTTGTTATGCCCAGGAAACACTAGCTCATCTATGACTATCTACTCTGCACCTAAACACCTACTTCGAATATTATATAAAACCACGACATTTTTGTAAGCCGCTTAGCCAAAAATGTAAAAAGAAATAAAACCTCCTTTAGAAAATCAAAATGAGCAAAAAAAAAAAAAGAAAAGATGAAAGGAAAAAGTAAAAAACTAAATAAATGCAATACTTTACTTTTGAATAATTTAAATAATAATCCTGTATTTTTTTTAAGAAGATGAATGTAGCAATCAACGCGCTAGGTCTCTGCAACGCGGTACATTACCAATGTCCCAAAGTGGAAATGTACTGAAAATTATGGAACTATTGTACATGAATTTTCTCTGTGTATTTCGTGTTTTCCGCAATTAAGCAATAGAGATGATTAGTGACTTCGCGCTGGTTAACTGAAATATGCATACAACCGTTGTCAGTATTGCTATTTTCTGCAACATTTAATTTCATTTTTTTATGCCCTACCAATCTGCAGTCCATTATGATAAACTAACGCATCGTCTAGGTATTTCTGCTGATGCATTGAAAGCCGCAGCTTATATAAAATTAAGGGTTATACTGATTTTTAAAACTCTTTGTGCGGTATTTGGATAACACATTATCATTTGTTTGTATCATCTTTAGCTTTACCCGTCGAATCTGTAGAAGCGGGAATGGTATTCCATCTACACCTGCTCTTTAGTTGCCGTCCAGTCTACATTTGTATAAACTAACGTCGATAACACTTCAAGTCACTCATATTCATCGCCCCTAAATTTTAAAATTCAAAGAGTTCGTATTTTCATATATTTTAATAAAAAATTTTTGATTAATTTTTGTCTTATTAGCAAAGGAAGTTTATTAACGAGTTAACTGATAACCTCTGGGGATCAGCATTTACCGATAATCATCGGTACTTTTATAGGATCACCATTGACTGGTACAATTTATAATACAGATTGGGTATCATCGGAATAAGTCTGCATGATTAAATGTTACGCGAAGTAATAATCTGATATTCCTGTCATTCCGAACTTGTAAATGACATTATGGCATCTTCAAATTCGTTTTCTTTATTCGAATCTACATTTCGGGGCTAATTAACAGTGATAATGTTGCTTTTCTTTGGTTATATTAATAGTTACTTCTTTTTGCAGTTTACGTTCACATGATAACATTAATAATATTTTAGATATTTTTTTTTCTTTGGAACTTGTCAACTATGGCTATTAATTCACGCAAGAGGAATTTATCTACGCTTTTAGTGTGCAGCAACAGAATTTGAACTAGATTCTACCTAATGGAAACATTGCTGTCTAACCGTCTAAGCCACGGTAACTGGCTATTAAGTCAATCACGGTTTAAAAAAATTTCTAAAAGTACACACTTTTTTAATGTTTATTTTAATGACCACTGATTCCGCAATTAACCATCGGTGTACTTACACGGACTGCTACATTTTCGAATAAACAAAGAATCACTAAAATCGACTTCCAGCAGCAATAGGTGTGCATGAATAAACATATAAAAAAATAACGTACACAATGAATGCATAACCTTCTTTTATTAAAGTCAATCAATTTAATCACTACAACCCGAGGCCATAGCCCCGGGGTGCAATTGTGGGACAATGCCCGACCTTGAAACTCCAATGCCCGACCTGGTAACTCTAATGCACGGCCTCGAAACTCGAATGTCTCGACCTTGAAACTCTAATGCCCCGACCTTGAAACTCTAATGCCCCGACCTTGAAACTCTAATGCCCCGACCTTGAAACTCTAATGCCCCGACCTTGAAAATACTGTAAAACCCCTAGTTCGACCCTCCTATTTATCAGACCGTGCTCGAGCCAAACTTCGAAAAAATGAACTGTTTGAAAATTTTGAGATTTTTTCGGAAATTATTGGGAAACTGTGAATGAGGACTTGGACGGTGATGATGATAAACCACTTACTCGCATTTCACATACCGACGCCAAGAACGCTTTTGATGTTGCTCTTAAATATGTATTTTTTCCTCGTTATTCCCAATAATTTTGAGGAAGGGCTGTTTATTTGTTTAGTTGACAATTTTTACTGTAATGTTCATTACCGGCACCATCCAATTAAGTTTTTGGTTTCCTGTAATCCCATTTTACGATCGTATTAAATTAATATTTTCGTAAACTTAAATACTAATTTTAACCTTAATTACCTCATATTATTATATAATTGAATTTTTCTTACGATACATATAATTTCTTCCGCAATAAATTCATTAAACTCTTTAAACAGATTTGTAACTAATTCTGTAGCGTATAAATTATTCGAAATCCGTTTAATATGTGCCCAATATCATCTAGTGCATATTTTCAATATGATTATGTTGTATTGTCTCCGAAACATGTCGGTGTATTAATTTTTAATAATAAATTTCTGTTTCTAGTCAATGTTTGTTATTACAGTTATATTACATCATCTAAAAAGTTACATCTTTTGCAATTTTCGTTATCTATAATTTTAAACTTACATAAGGATATACTCTAAATATACCATGTCCGGATATGAATTGTACGTTAAAAAAATTGTACATGAAGTCTGTATTATTTATTCGTTGTATGATATTTGGAAAGTATTGTTTCGTTAGCTGTCTCATATATTTTGATATTTGTTCATATAATTTTCATTTAAAATTAGTTTAAACCGTTCATAAATGTAACAAGGATGTCTAAAAAATTACGAGTACGTCACTGAATTTGTGATTGATTTCAACTTTGTTTTTAATTAAAAACAAATATATCTGTTTCTGCAATTCGTATTCAATGAGCATTTAAAAATGGCAGATTTAATGGTGGCGATATTGCTAAAAGTGTCGGAATTAAACAAGTTATGCTCAGTATGGATTTTCAAATGGCTATGGTTGTGGTTAAAAAAATTTTATTCATGCTTAAGCCTGCAGATGCAACTTTACAGGCCCGAAGCGCAGGATTGAAAGATGCCATAACAATCGTAATGTGCGTACAAAATGAAATAACAAAACTGCGAACAGACGAAATGTATCGCCAAATTTTGGAAAAAACTAAGTCCATGACAAGGGGCGATTCCGAAAGGAGTACGGAGACTCACAAGAAGCAGGTGAAAGAATCAAAACGAATGGATGAGTATTTAATATACAGTCCTCTCGGTAATCTGGGTTCCTCGGCAAGGCAAAATTCAGAAGACTAGGGCGCTAACCATCAGCCGTTCAAATTCGAGTACTTTGAGACTTTGGACAAATTACTTTCTGAACTACAAAAAAATTTTTCGGACAATGATGATCAGATTAAATTCAATAGCGAGTTTTGATGAATTGGTTGTAGGAAAAATGGAACCACTCAAAAAACTGAGTAAGTGTGAGAAAATTAAAATAAATAATGTCATCGTTTTGTAAAACATTCATGTTATTTATGCAGATCTAATTCGCGACTTAAACTTATCTTTCAAGTCTAACCATTCCATCAAGAGAAGACTGTTGTCGTCGTCGTCGCGAGAATGAAACGAAAAACATGTTGCAAACATTGTGCAGGCAAAGAGAGGCGTTTAAGGATACATATGAACTTTCTACATCTGTGGCGACCATAGAATGCAGCACTGCTGCATGCGAATCTACATTTTCAATGTTGACCGTAATCAATCGGCCTCAGAGGCTGTCAATGGATCATGAAAGAATGGCAATGGTATTTCTGGCCTTCAAAAAGGAAAAAACTAAGTCAGTTGATCTGGATGAAATTCTTCGCATTTTTAATAATATGGCGAATCGAAGAATTCAGCTTTATTAAAGGATAACATCTACTTGATGTCTAAACTAAGAAAATAATCAAAAACCATTATTGAAAGACTTGAACTTACATACTATACTACTCATCGGCTGTAATACTCTTAGCGGTATAATAAAAACCATTTGGTACCACAAAATGAACATTTTTTCTATTCCTTCCTCCCTTTAACTAACAATAAGTAGTAGTACCTCACTTACGCTCACAAATTCAACACTAAGATGAATATTTGTACTTCTGCCCTACCTTAAACCACCGATGCGCTATCTTAAATTCAGCTCTGTCTTATAGCGACATTTCGAGAACTTCAAAGTGACAAATTTCATGCATAAAGGTGAACAGAATCATTATCGTATAAATCTGCGGAATTAGTCATATCGCCCTGATATAATGTAATAGGAACATTGACTACAAACTAGTCTTTGTACCATACTATTCACTCCGTACTCTTTACTATTGTGCATACGTTATTTCGCTTAATCATCTGTTTCTATAAGAACTATAGAGAACAAGTTTAAATATTGGCCAGCCGTGTATGTCCATTAACGCTCAGAATGCGTAAGTGTCTTTGTTTCTGCTTTTAAACTGTTTTTTTTTTCTTTCATTTAATATATTAATTTAGTACTTTAATAATTTAATAATTATGAATAAATAAGATTCTTATTAATCTTTTCATTTTAAAATATGAACTGGGAGATCATCGATGATCCTATAGCGAAATGTCATATATACACCTATATATATATATATATATATATATATATATATATATATATATATAAACTCGGCCATTTTGGCCTCGCAAGCGGCGGTGCCCTTTGACCCTTCTTGCTTTCATTTATGTCTTTTTCTCTTCTATACTTTGTATAAAATGATCAAAATTTACATTGTAATTCTTACTGGCATCAACACAAAAATAAAAACAAAACATAATCACAAAAATCCTATCCTAACATTTAACTTTCATTATATAAAATTAAGATATCGTTTCATTACATTTTTCGTTACATATTTCGTTACATATTTCGTTACATAAAATTGTGACATTTTTTAAATAACAATAACAAAAATCCTATAAAATATAACAAACGTTACATAAAATTGGGACATTCTGCGTTACATACTAAGAATTACGTTGTAATTTATATACATATATGTATGTGTATATACGTAAAACCACAAATTATTAAATTTAATTTCTCAGACGAGTAACTGTGATAGCACTTCTGGAAATAGAAAACCAATATTATAAAATGTGTATCAAAAATTTTTATAAAAAATTTAATTTACTGTAAAAAATAAAGAAATTGCCGAATAAATGAAAATACTTATTCTAATAAATTATCTATAAACTTTGACGATCAGACGCTATTTTTTTGAGAGTTCTCGATTCTTTTGACTTCAATGTAAAAATTAAAAACGCGGCACAAACTTTTTCAAACTTTTCAATATGTTTGTAGTCATTTTTCATGTTAAGGATGCTTTATTAAACGAAATAAACTGTAATCAGATAGATATGTCAAGGCACTTTATTGGATAAAAGTTCCATACAATCACTAATCAAAGATTTTTTGCTGGATTTAGTATTATCGTGGCGAAGTAATACATACTTATTTATGGTTTACTAATGATGGCTAGATTAGTTTGTGGCGCATACATCTCTTCCAACATTGTTTTTGAAATCATCGATAATTCACGACTATGCACGTGAGATTGTTTTTCTATAATGCAGCACGTAGAAACTCTTTAAAGAAAACTGATGGACGACTCTTATCCATTTCTTCCTTGCAACAACACTTACACCAATTTGACACTGTTCGAGATTTATCATGCTCTCGCCTTTAATCCCGAAAATTTCTCCCGCTATTGCCTCATTAATTCACAGCCTTTTTTCAGCAATTCCAAAGTATAAGCCCTTTGAATAATGCATGTAATTAAAATATGAATTTTTTACTCTGCTTCGTGCTAAAAATTCTCTTTAAAAGATGAACAAATTTTCAAGGACCATATGATACGAAGAAAAATGTCGCAACTTTTGATGCAATCTAGCAATGTCTGCATGAAGGCAGTAGCTCTACCGTAACAACATGCTCTGAAATATAGCCACCACTGGAGACTCTCAAAATTTCTTCTTTCATTTCTAACAGTAATTTATCGACTTCAGTTCCCTGCTTCATCTGTTCGTGTTTTAATATTTTCGAAGAAAAAAAGGTTAATACATTATAAATTGCGTAAAAAACCGGCGCAGCTCAATGGTCCATTCTTAACTAAAAGACAAATACACGGCGCGCACCGATTTTGAAATATTATATTTCCGGCAGACACAACTTGCCGCTATGCGATTAATTTAGAGTACGGGGTTAACTTTTTTTAGTACAGAACTTTAACATTATCGCACATTTCACGTGTATTTTTACACACTCTGAAAGCACGCGACCATTTGGTTTGAGAACGGGCCAATGTATTAACAGACGGGCGAAGGATGACAACAGTCTGATCACATTTGCGTACTAAATAAATTTGTCACGTGCGAGCACACATCGACCTATAATAAAAAAAAAAAAAAGAAAGAAAATTGCAAAGGCGAAAAAATAGCCTCTGTATTTGCATGTATAGAAACGTACAAGGGTTTTTACGCCTCCTGCATTCTTGCATCGGTCCTTTTTTCTCTGTTATTAATATAATTCGAATATCTTACTCAGTTTTTAAACTGACCTTTGACTGTGGTCGTAAAAAAGTTGTTGAATCATTTAGTTGCGTAAAACACGCGCACAATTCGTATGATTCACCGCGTTCGTGATAAATGTATCATCATCCTGCCGCAAAATGCAGAAACGGCTTCACACTCTTAACCTTCTCGTTTAACACTCGTATTTTTTTTCTTTTTTTTTTTTATATATATACTAAAAAAACGCAATAGAACTTTAAAATAAACGTAAAAAATTAAAGTGAAAAGAGAAAAAAGTAATTATTCAAAAATAAGTATAAATAATAAAAAACGACGCCCAGAACAGTTTAAAAATGATCATGGCGACCTTGTCATTTTTTTTTTTTTTTGTAATTAATTTTTTATTATTTTATTAGTACACGCGGTTTTATCCGCGAACGTGGATCATCAGACAGTGGAACGGCTATTTCTCATTTTTTCACTGAAATTAACGAAAATGACGAGAAAATAACACAGCTGATATAAAAATAGAACTGACGTTAAATAGTGTACACACTGCGTGAATGAAGGCAGCGCCGTGCCAGTCGTACACTCGAATGCGCTTCTAAACAGTGTTTTTGTTTGATATCGCGACAAAATTGTTTAACTATTTTCTGCATCTTCCGAATCATTTAAAGGTATGCTATTATTATTATTATTATTATTATTATTATTATTATTATTATAAATACCGCATTATCCGTGCATAACCGCTCTTGCGTGTGTGTATAACGTGGCCCTCAAAGAAAAAATTATTCCAAGTGTATTTAACAAAAAATAAAAAAAAAAATGAAAAGCGTTTTAACGAGAGCGCAGAAATGTAAAAAGTACAAACACTAAAATTATCTAGTTGTATAAAATAAAAGGACCGATTAAGCTATTATGATCTATCAAGAATTCAAAAATTTGTTACATTCTTTCAGTTGCACATTTTGACGAACATTTTTTCTGTTCGTATCTTCTTCTGATTTTTTTTTTATGGCTTCATCTTTCTAATTCAGATTCAATGTCCGAATATTAATTGCGAATTTTCGAATTTCCGTTGACGATAACGTAGATCGATTTTTAATAGTTTTTGATTTGTTTAATAGCCAGACTTGAAGTTTTAGAGGTACTTGAATCACATTCCGAGTTGCTCACCCTTAACTTGAAACCGAATCACGTAAATCATTTTGAAAGGTAAAGACGAGTCTAGAGAAAAAGAAGAAACTGGCCAGGCCGCCAGTATCACTAGTTCACCTTTAGTATACTGTCAATCTTTCAAAAATCTTTGACCTACGCTGTCAAAGATCCATCGGAATTCTACTTTATTTATACTAAAAATCTATATTCTGGGATATTCCGGAAGAACGGGGTGGTTTTAATTGACAACAAACACATTTCTGCGTGCACTGCACTGCAAGCAGATGTAGGAAGAAGAAAGAGCAAACGTGATTTCGCATATACAAGTGAAACAGTTCACATTCCTCAGGGGGTTAAATTGAAATCTTTATTTCCTACGATCGTTTCTGTATTTTCCTGCCTTACGGTAATTACGAATATTTCGTTTTATCCGAAATAAAATTAAAATGTTAGCACTAAGATGAAAAAACCAAAATTTGTTGTTGGTTCGTTGGTAATCACGTCGGCTCCTAATCAAGTCCCCCCTTACCATATTCATTCTTTTTTCTTTTTTTTTTTTTGAACAAACCATTAAATAAATTGTTCTCGTTCAACAGAATTTATCGCACATTTAATATCGAATTTTCTGCTTAGTCTCGACTTAGCTTTTTTTTTTTTTTTTTTGTTCCACATATTTCCACTATTTTCCTATTTAACTCGCTTTTACCTCTGATGCCGCGATGTAATTTCCATTTTTCCGATTTTACCTTCGTACATAGTTTTGTTTTTAACACAATCGTTTGGAATTTATACATTTTTTCCTTTCTCTATTTTTCGTTTATTCATCGCGAGCTTTTAAAAAAACGCTTTCGTCTTTATCGTCTTTTTCTTTGAATCATTTTCTCCTAACAGTACTTAACTTCACAATTAACTAAACGATACTCAGCGATTACTAATGTAAAGACCACACCTCCGTTTGCTACATTTTGCGTCTGCAATTAAATTTTTGCAATTTTTCCCTGTTTTTTCCTCCTCTAACCTTTTACTTTTCAATTTTCATCTCTCTTCCTCGCATAGTTCATCTATTATTTCTGTATTATCCACTTTTCCTATTTCTTTAATGTCGCTTCGTATACTGAAATTTACATTTTTGTTCGTTCATTTCTTAACTTGTTTTTTCTCAATCCTCGCTGAAAAATCGTTCAAACTTTTCTCTAAAAATCAAAATTCAATATTAAATTTTAAAATGTCTGTTTCTTTTTTTTCTTTTTTTTAAGTTGGCAAACTTTAACGCGTTTTTCCTAAAAAGCAATTTTTCATATATATATATATATGTATCCATTTGTATCTTATTCAACTTTTCTACAACCACCACAGGTAAAGAATATTTGAAATAAAATAATTTAAACTATTAAGAAAAACAAGAATAATTTTAAACATTCTTCACGATGTTTTTTATCTAGTAGGAGCATATTGTTCTTCTTCCGCTTGTTCGTCTATCGACTTGCCATTTCGTTCTTTTTATACGTATACTTTTATAGCTTCATTAATCTAATTAACGAAAAATCACGAATGTTAATATCAGAGGAATCGTTTAGCCAAGCTTCTGAGACCAGTGCAATACACTTATATTTGAAGAGAATTTTATTTCGCTCTAAGGCTACAGCAATACCACTATAATATCTTAAGTCGGCAAGACGTAATGAAGAAAAAACCGAGAAATGTAAAAAATAAGGGAATGAATAGAAGAAGGCAAACGTGAGCTAGCAGGGTAATAAGAGAATAATGGAAAGCTGAAAAGACAGGAATAAATCAGAAAGACTATGATGGAGCCGTCCGCATAGTCCGACTTGAGTACAAATCACGCAATAAATAAGTAAAGAAAGAAAAGTAGGATTAACAGGGAGTTTTTAAATCCAAGCTCCCGTCGCTCAAATAAATCATTGTGGGAGATGATCAGCTTCCCTTGACTGATATTCTTAGCTTCAGAATATGAAACATTTTGCATAGATTTATGTATTTTTACTTGCTCATTAAATATCTGACAGCTAGGATTAGAAGATATTAAACAACTACAGCCAAATAAAAAGTCATCCAAAGTAGAAATAAAAAAATGGGTTATGAATGAAAATATTAAAAGTTAATAAAACAATCATGTTCTTACTATCGAGTATATATCATATATTAATGTATTGATTAATATATATGTCAGATATGTGCGAAGATATGTACATGAGGTTATGAAAGGATATAAGGGTATTATCATAGTAGGAAAATGGAATATGTTGTATTTTTTACTCTTTGTCGTAAAAGAAATTTCAGGTTAAGTTTGGATAAAATTTTTTCACGTAATAACAATAATAAAAGTTTAAAATAATCATTACCATTACGAAAATTGGATACATGGAATATCTATATAAGACGAATCGTTACAGTTATACAGGAATTTCACAGTTATATCGCGAATCCCGTTTTCCTTCTCACATGACTATTTTTACGGATGGTTCGAAGGGGCCTAATGGAGTTGAAGCTTCTTTCATCCTTCCGAGTATAAATTTCTCCGAATCTTTTCATCTCCCTTCCTTTTTGTACTATCTTTACGGCCTATCTAATGGCCATTCTACATTCCATAATTTATACTAAATACTTAATTATCTCTGACTCCATGTGTGCTCTTAAAACTATATCCTCACATTTTCCCTCTCACTCCTCTGATTTTTTTATCCCCCGTATTCGCTCTCTCATTCACACTCTTTCTTCACTTCATGCTATCCATAATGATATGCTCTGGGTCCCCAGTCATATGGTGACGGAGGGTAACGAAATGGCAGATTCCTTGGCTCAAATTGCTGTATCCTCCCGCTTCTAATTTGCTCCCACTGTGTAAAAAGTTTAATGTTAGATTTTGGTCAGATTTTTACGTTTCTTCCTTTTTTAATCAACTTTCCTCTTAAATTTTTCCATTCAACCTAATCTTCCTAGCCGGCCTTGGTTTTACAATTTTCCTTCGCTTTGCCGCTCCGTTATTGTCTCTATTATCCGTTTACGTCTCAATCATACTGTTCTTCTTTCGTCACCTTTTTTGTTTTCGTCTCGCACTTTCCCTTAATTATCCTCTCCATCCTGATGACGAAGCCGTCTGCGATCCTGACCATATCTTCTCTGAATGTATATCCCTCGTGAATGAACATATACCTCTTTGTACTCAGCTTCGTTATCACTTAATCTCCCTAATCCTTATTGCGCTTCGTATGTCTTATCGTTCCCGTCGATCTCCGTTGTTCCGATCCTCAGTTCTTTTATTCTATCAATATTTGACACCGACTCTACATCTAACTGATTCTTTTCCCTCGTGTCGTTTCTGGGCTAGGTAAGCCCAAAGGGGGAGCTTATAAAAAAACAGGAATGTTTTGCACAATTGAAGCAGTACTGTTGTGCGTTCGCGTTTGGGGGAGGGGATACTATTTTCTCCAACGACGTAATAGGTGGCAAATTCTGAACAGCCATCTACTATGAATATTCGGTGTTCTCGTTCATTATTAACTATTTCGAAAGGAGCAGGTAGGGATGGAAGATTAGCAACTTTCAACAATTGTTGTCTATTAAACTGAACAAGGACGGAGGAGGTAATTGATGAACAGTTTTATTCATTTCGTTAGTCGTTTTAACCGTGCAATGGAGTCAGTGACGCGTTTAGTAATGATGCGAAGAAGACTCTAATACCTCCCTCTCGTCAATAGAAGAATATAAAAATGAAATAACGAGAAATGAAACCGATAGAAATGAACAAAATAAAATAAATCAAAAGAACTACAAATAAAAGCAGATAATAATAAACAAATTAAACAATCTCATAAATCTCTTCAACGGACAGAGCTGTACGTAATGCGAGCACACTTTATCACACGAACATTACGAAAAAAAATTAAAAACCGATTTTCTTGGAAAACTTACAATTTATAGGTTAAATTTTTAGTTTTTTATAAGAAAATATTCAAGTGAATTGATAATTAATATTTGAGATCAATTTCAAATCTGTAACAACATTTGATGGCAGTTTTGATGACAAATGCCATCTATCAACAGAGCTGATCAGTATTCGTATTTGTCTGACTAACATAAATATTGCATTTGTGTGAAATATTCACGTGAATGTTACCAATTACTATCTGTTTTTTGGAAGGTTTGTTTTCGGTCCTACCATTTTTTATTTTATTAATTCCTTCTATGTTTTTTCTGTTTTCATGTTTTAATCGTACTTTATTATTTTTAATTACATCACTCCGAACGTATAATAAAACTACCATAACTGATTGACTGATGCAGAATTATTTTTATTATTAATTTACGTTAGCAATTTCTTTAATTTAAATCTTACGGCAGTTCTTTATAAATAGGTACAGTGTCTTGCATTTGTCAAAAATTTTAAGCCGGCAGTAATTTCGGATTATCTTTTAAACAATATGCAGGAATCTCTGCTATAATTAATGAAGCTAGTGTGATGAAGACTAATTCTATTTAATTTGTTTCATATATTTATTAATATTTATTAACATATACATGGTATAATACACGTTTATTGTTGAAAAAATTACTAAATTCATAATTTTTTATCAATAAAATAAAAGTCTTAAACACGAAATTTTCCGGAAAAAAAAAATAATTTTTATATTTTTACACAATGTTGCATTATTAAATCGATCAAAATTTTTAAAAATTTCTATGTATAGAATAGAATAAAATATTTTTACTATTAAAATGTGACGCTTTCGTGCTTGAAGGAACACAGTTAAAAAAAAGTATTTGAGTTTTACGTATTTTATAAAAAAATTGGGTTTGCGTATATATTAGAAAATGAGGGTTGAAGCCGAAACGATCTCCCAAGTGTCCATAAAAATGTCATGGGAAAAAATTTAGCACGCTTATCCGCCCATACCCTTTAATTTATGCCCTTTCCAATCGTGTCAGTTTTCAACATATTTATATAATATCACAATTTTGAAAGCGATACTATAGTATATGACAAAGTTTTATATCGAATATAATTTACGGTACCGGAGCAGTTTCCAGATAGATGTTATATTTTCTTCTTCACTTAATTGCCTACGAAATTAGAAATAAACTGTTAAAATTTCATATAATAGGAATTATTTTTGGAACGAAATATTACAAATGAAAAGTAGGGGTTGCTCAGATAGAAAAGTAACTTTGACATTTTAAACTTTCCCGGCGTTTTTTCTGTATACAATTACTATGCATATGTTCACGTATTTTCGATGCAAGAGACAAATAAATAGTTAAAATCAGATATACGGAGTTGATATCTGCGCAAAGAAATGCGTATGAAGCGACTGATATTCAAAAAAATCCGGAATTCCACTTAACTCGCTATTAGGTAACAATTTATTTGTATTTCATTGAAAGTGGCAACATTCGACCAGCCGCGGACACTCTGTCTATTGGTAACTTCGATATTCTTTATTGGTATTTTTGTAGATAGGGAGAGACGTTAAATTTTTGATTTGAGGGAAAGGAAGGAAAGTCGGCGTATGAAAGAAAAGTAAATGATTAAATAAAGCTTGTTTTGGAATATGAGAAAACACAAAAACATCCAACCAGAAACAAAAGAATATTTAAAAAAAAAAAATGCATCAAAACAAATGATCCATGAGGGTGGGAATATGAGAAAGAGAGAGAGAGAGAGAGAAAATGAGAGAAAAATAACCCTACGGCTAAAATATGAAAAAATAATGAAGACTCTGCCGCTTCATCAATCCATCGAATCAACATGAATAAAATTATCGGAAAAAAGTAGTAAGAATGATAGGCAAATGAGTAAGAAAAGTGGAACAGAGGACCCGATGTGCATTAATGGAGTGGAAAATAATTTGAAGAAACAGACACGCCTTCATGAAGGTCATAATCGCTGGAAAATCGGAAAAAGAAGAAAAAGGGGAAGACCGAGGATAACATGGATAGATCAAGTAAAAATAAGAACACAAATGACGTATAAAGAGATCAAGTGCAGGTAACTGGAAAGAATGGAAAAAGATAATTGACTAGCTACAACGACAAGAGCAAGGCTCTTAAATACATAGATGGATGGGCTTAGCAAAAATGAAAATAATGGTGCATGGAATAACCATCGACTGAGCTGTAAAGATTCAGAGCAAAAAGAAAGAATACAAAGAACTTAGGAAAGTTAAAGTTTGGAACTCTAGAACTCCAACAGACCTCGTCTTGAACCATCAGTGAAAATGGATGACCGAGAAATGGGGAAGTGATACAGAAATCCTGCTTAGTTACGGCTTGCACTGAAAGAAATTCAGTTCTCTATTCACACTAGGAAATTACAAGCTAAAAAATTTTTTCCGAATGTAAGAAAAAATCGAAATTGTGCCGACGCGTGTCCTGGAAAGAGAAATGAATTAATTATTTAGGTATGATGTAGTTAAAAAATTAACGCTCGCCATAAAAAAAAAAAAAAAAAAGTATAATTGAGAAGCACTAAAACAAAACAAAAAGTCTTTGGAAAAATAAGTTCTTTTAGATTCTGTAATATTTAAACCGGTTTTCTTTATGTCAAAGGAATATACGCTAAAAGTTCTGTAGAACGAAAACAGACCACCTCGGGGATATTTTGTTTGGTTCATTTGAGAATCATAAACAGTCCTTTATTCTAATTTGCTTGGCCTTGGCCTCCCGACCCCTTACTGTGCCCACTACATTCTTGCTCTTCCTTCTCTTTCTGTTGTTCCTATATTGGCTACCTTCATTTCTTCTGTTTCTAATCGCTTTCTGATTTAACTTTCAAGTCCCTACGTTTCATTATTTGTTAGTCCTTTGTGTTGGGTAAATGTCCTGAGTTGACGCGCCCAAAGGAAAAAAAAAAGAAGTGCGCATCCTGACCACATAATATAACAATGTGCTCTCTAAATGAAAAAATGAGTAGTATTTATAAACTAGTTTCGTCGAGGCCTCGCTTCGGGTAGTTTGAAATTCGAAGGTCATTGAATGCAAGCGTTTTGCCTATGGGAGAGCGAAAATGAGGAAAGGAACCAGCTCAGCTACAGACAGAGCATAGTGTGCAATAATCAGAACAATAACACATACCAAAAATATCTGAACTATTAAATTTGAAAAAAGAAATACATTCGTCAATTTTATTACGCAAATTTTAAACTCGTCCCGTCTACCTGTCCTCTTTGTGAGTTCATGGCCTCGCCAACCGTAGAGCACCTGCTGAAATGGTGCCGGCATACTTCGCGTACTTCTAGTTACACCTCATTCCACCGTCTGTTGTCGAACCACCCGGATTGTGTTCGGGCAGTGTTGAATTTTTCATCGTCGAACAGACTGCACCGCCTTCTGTAACTTCCAGTGAATCTAGGTGCCGTAATAGCCCAGATAGTTACACACGGCGCCTAGATTTATATTTTTTAATTTATATAAAGAAGAAAAAAAAAAAAAAAAAAAAAAAAAGCTCGCCTAATTCGGTTTGGTAGTATCCCTCAATGACAAAACTCGAAATTTAGAAAAAAGCGAAAGTGAACAAGAAAATTTGCAACAAATAAAATTAAATCTGCATATCTATTTGTCCGATTGATTGCGATATCGTGAGTAGTTTTCGGCGCACTAAATATAACATAGTTAACTACAACTGCTCAATCAAAATCCGGGCCATGGTGATGTGACTACGGAACCCAAGTCTATGAACACGTTCAGTCGCCACCATCTCTTGATTGACTAAAGTCGATTACATTGCCATAGATTTCTGATGGAGAAATAACATGATTTAACTTCCTCAGCCTGTTCATAAAACTGAATAATCCCTAGATGAGAAAATGGTCTGCGATAGCGAATTTTTAGATGTAAGCCAAATATTTGATCGAGTTTGGTATGATGGTCTTTGCAAAAACTTCGACGTCATTTTCCCCATCAGCTAATTGAATTACTTCGGCCGTATTTAAATGAAAGACATTTCTACTCTAAATATATAACGAATCAAGCATATATCCGGTTCGAACAGGCGTTCCTCAGAGGAGTATACTTGGACTGCTTCTCTACCTTATCTACACAGCAGATGTTCCTACTTCATCGCACGTTGATATACCAACTTTTGCTGATGGCACAGCGATCTTGTGTTCAAATAAATGTCCGTAAGTTGCGCGTAAAAACCTGCAGACAGCAGTCAATAAAGTAACATCATGGTGCAAATTATGGAAGATAAAAATCAATGAGGGTAAATCATCTCGAGTAGTTTTCACTAACCGAAGAATCGATTCATCCGACGGAAATATAATGATAAATTGTGTGGAGATTCCTTAGAAAGAAGATGTAAAGTATTTTTTTTTTTCTGGTATACATCTTGACAAACGCTTGACTCGAAAAAAGCATATTATAGCGAAATGAGTTGAATATCAAACTGCGTCAACTGTACTGGCTGTTGGGTAATCAACAAAACAGTCACCAACATTCTTGAGAATTCCCCCGATGCAATTTTATCTGTAATACAATTTATCAGAACTAGCGGAATAATCAGATATCTATAAAAACAAACTGCGTATCTTCGTACTGTAATAGCCACAGCAGTTAAACACGGTACAGGATGTTGCTTTCACAAGAAAAAAAAGGGGAAAAAAAGTAGTATCTCTTGAAAACAAGTTGCTACTTTATAAACAAATTTTTAAATCGGTGCCTGGTAATACGGCTGCCAATTATGGGGCTGTGCCGAAAGGAGCAACATTTCAATTATGTAAAGAGTACAGAATAGGTTATTACGCACGATCATCTCTGCTCCATGGTACATAACCAACATCGCAATCCGTGAAGATCTTGTAGTCAAATTTGTAAAGAATGTGAAATAGAAACTGATGCTCGACGATATGCTGCCAGATTGAAATAACATCCTAATAGTACAACAAACGAACTGCTGAGTGACCTAAGCGAGGGACGGAGGCTGAATAGAAAACGACCTCAAGATCTCATATAAATTATAAATAATACGTGTATGTTCGGGTGCGTGTATGTATGGAATATATGCGTATGTGAGAATATAACGGTATGTAAGTATGCATTTTCTGTATACATATGTAAGTTAATTTTAGCACTCTTCACTGGATGGGTTGCTTATTCATGTTATTTTAACTTATTCCATAGATTACCAAATAGTTGATAAGACACCTAGTCTAGTAAAATAGCAAGAAAAGAAATGAAAAAAATCTTTTCTAAATAGAATAGCAACTCTGATGTGTCCCAGAAATTCTTAAATCCCATTCAGTCCTTCTCTATGAATACATTAACGTAGTTCTCTCGTAAATGATGGCGCTAAACATCGTAGGATAACCCCTTAAAGAGAGCATCATTATAGATCATAGCTGAATCTGGAAATTTTACCAAAGCAAACCATCTTAACGTGTGCTCATTAAAGCCGTCTAATTGGAGAGGACGCAGCAGGTATACAATGGTGCGTCCCGTCTGCCTTAGATGCGGAAATGTACGTAATCCTGTTGCCAACGTCAAAATTTTCTGCAATCCTGAATTCCAGCTGTGTAGCGGTTTTTTAATTGCCTATTCCTTGCTCTATAGATTTACTGTGCTGAGACAAATTGTACACACGCATGTGTTTTGTTCTATCATAACTTCTCGAAATCAACCAGCGAATTATGTCTCTCCGTACGTCAGATCATTTCATTATCCGAACTAACGTAAATCTGTGATCAGTCCGCGATGCCTTTGATCAAATGCGGGAAAATACGCTAACGAACACTATCTTCTAGTAAAGACTAAATGAAATTTTCAGCGTAATTCGAGAAATGACAAACGTTCAAATTAGAACAGGGGAAGTTTCGCCGGTATGTACATATTATTGTCTTCTGTAAAAACGCCTCGCTGAACGAGAATTATTCGGAAATGACGTCAAGTTGTAATTTGTAGATTTCTTGACTTTATTCATGTCGGCATCGGAAACGCGGAAAAAAAGATTACATTTCTGTGCGAGAAAAATGAAGTACGCAAAAATGTAAAGAATGCAGTAAAACAAAATAATAAAGCCGGCCGTGTGAAAGGTAAAAAAGTGTTTTAATTAGTACACCTGTGCCGGCTGGAGGGGAAATAAGTTTTGTGCCGGTTTTTTGGCAACAGTGCTCGCTCAGTCTTTTTCAGCACACGTACTAAACGACAGTAGGATATTTCGCTATCAACTGCTATCGTATCGGATAATATTATTTGTTATTATTAGAGCGAAAACTGGCAGTTATGTTTAGATTTTTCTTACTTTATTTTTATTGCACTTATCCACGCATTATTCGAATGCCATTCCGCAGACCAGTCGCCTTAATCTGTACACACGCGGGGTATTTTTAATTTTCTGCTACTTTGCAATAAAGAAAAACATATAATTGCACTGCAATACGTAGCATGCAGCAAATCAAAAGGTTCGCACCTACAATACCATTCTCCTTTAGAAGACAATTCCGAGCCTAGTGCAGACCGGGTTTTGTACAGCACGAAATAAACAGGCAAAATCAGAAAAATACGTAACAAAAACTCGGATAATAAAACGTTACATATGTGCACAAAATATACATATTTATTACAAAGTAATATTTTTAAGCTACCTCCCATTAGAAAAAAATGTCCTAAAAATATGTCCCAAATAAATGTCCCTAATTTTATATAATGAAAATTATATGTTAGGGTAGAATTTCTGTGATTATGTTATTATATATTCATATGGACCGACGATTTAGAATTACGTTGTAAATTTTGATCATTTTATATGAAGTATAGAAGAAAAAGAGATAGAAATGTAAGTAAGAAGGGGTCAAGGGACCGCAATTTTATCACAACAAAATGACATTCACACACCTAACTTATAAATATACTTATTGAAATGAACCGCTAATGAAAATCGGTCGACTGAAAAGAAACGGTATAGAATCGATAGCCAATCAGCGGTTATTAGATCGAAAATTTCGAAAAATTTGTTAATGTGAGTAGCCGCATTCGCTTTTCTTAATGTAATTACAATTCTCTTCTGAATTGTATAATTCAACATTTTTTTTATTATAAGACAAAGGCACTGCATATATTTCACTTTATAGTTCTTAGAGTTACTTAATCCTTTTGATTTATATTTATTTTCTTTTTTTAAATTTATTTTGAATTATTCCTTTTAGCAAGTTCACAGAAATTATTTCCTTTATCGAAATTTAAATATTAATTTTCTTCTACATAAATTTAATTTTTTGAAATTTTATTAAAAAGAACGGTTTGTTAATTTGACTTTGTGTATTAGTGCGTGCAATTGTATGTTGAGTAACATTCCACTTCGACATTTTTCCGTCTTAGAAAATTATCAAGGAACACCAACGGTTAGCAGTTGTTCGCCGAGATTACACACAAACATGTAATATAAATCGTTATAAATATTTATTTTTTACGTGAAACGTTTTTAAAATTGCTCGTGAAACGAAATCATGAAACGAAATCGCGCAACACTATTATTTTTCACTGCATACATTTATTTATATATATATATATATATATATATATATATATATATAAATACTTAAACCGATACAGGCGTTTCACGTTAAGTCAACAGCCTTGTTCCCTATCACAGCTGCACCAAAATTTTTGACGTGAAACATCTTTAAAATTGCTTGTGAAACGAAATCATGAAACGAAATCGCGCAGCGCTATTATTTTTCACTGCATATATTTATATATATATATATATATATATATATATATAAATACTTAAACCGATACAGGCGTTTCACGTTAAATCAACCGGTTGTGCCCTAGTTTTTTTTTGTAATTTCCACTAATATTTTTAATTACGGAATAAATTTTATCATCTAACTCTTTTTTTTGGAGAACGGGGTACGCTAAGGAAGATCAACAGCCCAATCAACCAAGGAATCAAAGTATATAATAGCTCAAAATTAGGATATCAGATTTTAATCTGGTGCGAGATAGAATGAATGAAAGAAGCTATAATAGGAACAACTGACGAAGAAGGAAAAGAGAGAACATAAAAGTCATTGTATGGAGTAGGAAGACCCAGATCTAAAAGCTGAGAGTGGAAGAGAGAACGTTCCGAAAAAAGTAAGGAACATTCAAAGAAAACATGATTGACATCACACGGAAAAAATAAATCTTCTGGATGAAGAGGACACCCCGGGGGAGAGACGAGGGAAAAAGAAAATGTGACGAAGAGAGAAAGCTACGACCGAAACGATAACGACATATGGTAGTAATCAGGAGACAACAAAGAAAAGAAAACTTGTCCAACCAACTGGCCGGAGAAGGTAAAGAGGCTGGACGGAAAGATAAAATGAATTTAGATTGGAGAAAAGGGTGCATATCCTTCTATAATGTGATATGAAACTGTTTGGAAATATGATTAATATTGTGAGCAGGAAATTTATGAAGACGATGTCCATTGAAAGCTCCTGAACGAGCCAAAGAATCAGCCACTTCATTACCCTCAATTCTAGCATGACTAGGAAATCAGAATAGATCTATTTCGATAGAACGGAACAAGAATAATTCGAGAATTAGATTGCGAATAAGAAGAATGAAAGGTTCAAAAGAGAACAACGGTAAAGGAGAAGAAATCGCCTGCAAGACACTTTCAGAGTCAGCTATTAAAAGAAATTTATCCAAGAGGATAGAAGTGGAAGGGAAGAGATAAAAAGAATTGCATGATGGGTATGGCAGAAAATTCAGCAGTAAATATAGAACAGCGGAAAGAAGTTGTTATGAGAAGGAAAAACAAAGGCAGCACCAACCCCACCAGCCCTCTTAGACCCATCAGTAAAAATCGAATTTGAAACCATGTAAACTCTACTGAAGAATCACTTTTCTCATGCGATGTAAAATGAAGTTTCAAGACCAAAATAGGCTGGAGTAAAAAATACACTTCTGCGTCTGCTTCAATCGTTTCATAACGTAACAAAAAAGAATGTTCCATTTTAAATTATTTACATGCAAACGTAAAAAATGTAAGATTACACGTTTTAAGATTGGACAAACATTAGTCACGCTTGAGACATAAAATCCAGCAGGAAGTCAAACATCAGTTACGCTTTTTATCCTACCCCGATGGTTTTCCTACTGTGAACATTAGTTGCGCTGGAGAGGCATTAAAAAAGAAGGAAAAGTAATACGGACGGTTCATCACTGATTGATTCCAACATAAAAGATGGTCTCGTGTTTCCTTTCAGCATGCATCATCAGAAGTTTGATAGTCCTAAGACTGGTTTAATTTTTTGATCAAGTAATTTCCGGCCCAATCGGTTCCCTGCAGCTCTCTTCAGTTTCCAGCGCTCTATTCGTAGCTGTATCTTTCAGTAATGTGACGACAAGCGTGTTATGCGGTTTACCTCGTCCTCTTGGCTGTAGGCATGGTTACTGTACAATTCGGTAACTAGCTGAAATTGCAGAACACATTATTGATAACAATCATAATCGCAATAAACATACAGGAACATTATGTCATGATAATGCAGCGTATAATTTTAACCCTATTTCTTTTTTTTCTCTGTATGCCTGATTCTGCTGTTAAAAATAACATTATCCCGTGCTTATTCCTACGTAGACTATGATACACTTAGCGCTGTGATTATAAAATTAATTTTAAGTTTATAACTTGCCTTCTTCGCGCCGCGAAACTGTATCGCTAGAGTATGCGCATTATATTGAGAATCCATTATATTACAGTTCATTTTTTAATGTACTATCGTCGTTAGTTGCAAAATAACGCGTTATTCTGCTAGAATGACCGATCATTCTCCCAAACATCGTGCAACATGAATGCATTTACAAACGTAAATACAAACTGCATTGCTTTATCTGTGTTTTTTTTTTTACATTTAGTTTTGGAAGGATGTCGTGGAGTGCTAGCCGTTATCACAGTACGCCTCAGTCGGCGAAACAGAAGTTTAGCAAACCGTTGGACGAAGTACCACCAAGCCAACATTTAACCAACGGTGGAGTAGGGTAAGCAAAAATACTTCCGTAAAAAAATTTTATGTAATTCGTACCTTTGTTCAGATTGATTATGTAAAACTTAAAATAGAACACAAGAATGATAGACGTGCTACAGCCTAGATCACGAAATCGAGAAGATATAAAGTTGGAAGCGATTTTAGTTTAAAATTTTAACGAAAACCAATGGGAAACCTACGATGAACTAACTTGAATGTAATATTTAGAAGACGAATTCGATTCATCGTAGATATTCTAAACTATTTAATCAAACTTAACCCGGCGTCATTGTGGCGGTCAAACAGAACATGGCCGTTGTGACCGGGTATCTAATACCCATGTAAATCAATCTTATGTCAATATTAGTTTTCTATATTAGTCAAATAGGTAGTTATATACATCAATTAATGGAAATTAAACATTAATTTTTTTATAAAATGAGCATATAATCATGAAAAATTGAAAAAACTTAACATTTTTCTCCTGAGATAAATTTATTAGAACCTAACTTAGAATATATATTTAAAAACAAAAAATAATAACAATTTAGGTACAAAACATAAAATTGTTTTTAACACGTTAACATCAAATTATGAATTATGTAAAACAAAGCTAATTTATTACTTATATACAAAGTGAATCGCTGTCGAGATCAACGCAACTTTGGCATACTAGGATAATGTGTTGCATACAAATAGACTTGTTACATTTATTGCAATTATGCCTTGTTTTTTTTTTTGTTTTTCCCAGAAGGACAGTCTTTACATCTCATATATATTTTCCAACTTTTATTCGGAGGGTACGTCATAGTTTCCCCAACTTGTTCGTGAATATGTATACGTAAACCTCTCGATAAGTTCTCTATACTTTTCCTCACTCGTTGTCTGAACAAAACTGTTCACTGTCACTGGTACAAACTTGTTCAAACAAGGCTAGAAGTCGACTTTGTTCATTTTCGTATGACATCGTTCGTAAAATTATGAAAAAGGATATGCAATTTATCAATAAACAATAAAAAACACAATAAACACGTTGTATATATAAATGTTACGTGGCCATTATGGCCAGGTATAACTTACCCGCGCGCTCTTCACAGACGTGAAAACCCCATCGCAGCCGAAGTGACACTAAATAGAATAGCTAATACTCTCAAAGAGGTCAACAACCGCAGCTACTGTGAGTGGCAAATAACGCGAGTATTTTCTTTTAAAGTTATTAGAATTTTAAAAACCGTCAGGTATTAGATACCCGGCCACAATGACGCCGAGTTAATAACCTCATTATTCATAAAAAAATGATACATGTAAAAGCATGCAAACGTTACAACCACCGAAACTTATTTGACTCCTAGACATTTCGAATATCTGATGAGTAATTTTAAAATATTTAAGTTGTATCTCAGTTTATTTTTAACAAAATTTGTATCGGAAAAATGTTTGTTTGCCCCAATAAATGGGTATTTCAAATAATTCAAAAAAAAAAAAAATACCGAATAAAAATGGAACACTCAATGCTTTACTAATGTGATAAAATTTCTAAAAGCTAACATTAAATATATTAATAAGGTTAACTTATGTATATACTCCCTAGAGATTGCCGTGGGAAACATTAATGATATCACACGTAATGTAAACACTTTTTTATTTTTTATTACTTTCATTTCCTGCTCTTTAACCTTTTCCCAGAAACATTTAGGAAAAAAAAAAGAACATTATCGAAGTGCCATGCAGGGAATCTTCTGATAGGCAACACAGCCGTTTCAGCCCTGGTTCTACAGTATACCGGTAAAAATACCGAACCGTTAGGGCAGTTCAACACCACGATTTGCAGATTGCGGATAGGGCGTACAAGAATTAAGTTATATTTAGGGAGAACAACAACAGCGACGGTTATTATACATATAAATTTCATTTCATGTTAAAAGCTTCTTTTACCTTAAAAGTAAAGTAAGTTCCATATATTCTTGATAAGGTATCATGGATTGTGAAGTTAAGATTCACAGTGTACTAATCCTAATGGATCTGATGAGAACACTGGGGGGTCACTTCCTTTCTATTTTGAATGCGCCTTTAATTTTCCAGATTTTTCTGGTACTCAATTCAATTTTAGATTGGGTATATACCTGGGAGTGATTCGGATCCGGAACGAGACAAGTCTCGATAACCAATAACACCTCTGATTTGGTAGCCAAGCACCTTAACCACTAAGCTACCGCGCTGCCTTCTTCTTCTTCTAGCTACATAGCGCGTTGGTGATCACTATCCCACTTGTCCACGTAATTCGCCGGTCTCCGCCAATCGGAGAATATTCTCCGCGTCTTCAATTCCAGTCCATTGACGCAGGTCTCTGAGCCGTGAATGTTGTTTCCGTCCGATTCCTCGTTTACCTTCCATTCTGCCAGTTATCATTAGTTTCGGAATTACATATTTCTCTCCTCGAAGGATATGTCCCAAACCGCGCTGCCTACATATATTAATTACAACGTAATTCTTAGGCTAAAAAAATGTTCCAAAAAAATGTCCCAACTTTATGTAACTTTTGTTATATTTTATAGGATTTCTGTAATTATGTTATTATATTCATATGGACCGATTTAGAATTATGTTGTAAATTTTGATACAAAGTATAGAAAAGAAAGAGATAGAAATGTAAGCAAGAAGGGTCAAGGGGCACAACTCCTTGCGAGGCCAAAATGACCGAGTTATATATATATATATATATATATATATATATATATTAGAAGAATTATATAAAAATCTGAAGAAGTAGAAGCTACACTGGCTTGTCTCAAAAGCGGTTCAGCAGCAGGCCTTGATAACATTTCGCCAGATATATTGAAGCTGAATCCGAAAAATCTAGTCATAATTTGCAACTATTATTTTCTGTCATCTGCAAAGAAGAATGCAAATGCCATCTGATTTTAAAAATTGCTTGCTGTTCCCAATATACTCGTAGTATAAAGGAAAAGGTGATAAAAACGACTCTAAGAATTACAGAGGAATTTCTCTTCTACCCGCCGTCGACAAGACATTAGCAAAAATTTTGCTAAATCGTTTATCGTCGTTCGCTGAAAAGTTACTTCCTGAAACACAATGTGGCTTCCGCTCCGGTCGAAGCACCATGGACATGGTGTTCTCGCTGCGGCAGCTGGAGGAAAAAGTTCCTGAGCAAAGGAAAAATTTATACATTGCTTTCACAGATGTCAATAACGCCTTCGACATAGTCAACAGGCAATTTCTAATGACATGTATGCAAAAGCTTGAATGTCCAAGAAAATTTCTTCGACCGCTATTTCTTTTACACGAAAATACTTTTTGTCAGATACCGCATAAAGAAAAACTCTCCGAATTGTTTCAAGTGAATTCTGGGGTCAGACAAGGCTGCCTGCTGGCTCCGTTTCTTTTTTCAACTTATATGGCATACATCTTCGTTATACGGAAGCAGAGACTCCGTTCGATAGATGTCTCAGTTATAAGTAGATATGACGGTGGTCTCTTCAACTTGCAGAGACTGCGCGCTTCAACAAAGACGCAGTAGACACCGATTTTCGATCTGCAGTATGCGGACGATTGTGTAATATTAGCGCACAGTCCGGAGAATCTGCAGCAATCTTTAAAAATCCTGCTGAAGTTTATGAGCTGTTCGGTCTTTCGGTAAACGAAAACAAAACCAAAATTATTATTCAGCCTGCCGGAGTCAATATCGGTAATAATCTAGCATTTAAAATAAACGGCAAAAGGCTTGATGTGGTTCGTCAGTTTAGATATCTGACTTGCATTGTACGTAATTCGCGTTGAGATAATGAAATACAAAGCAGAATTCAAGCAACTTCTAATGCAGTATTTGGACTGAATAAAAAAGTTTTCCGGAACAAGCATCTGTTTCTGAAGACTAAACTTATAGTATACAAAGCTATTATTTTACCTACACTTCTACATGATTCAGAGATCCTTATAAGAGGCATATCAAGTTACTAGAAAACTTCCAGCAGCGTACACTCAGAAGTCTACTAAGCGTCCGATGGTTTCATCATGTTTCAAATCTTGAAGTGTTAAACCGAGCGAACAGCAGTTCAATTCGATTTTTACTTTATGGAAATTGCTTACGATGGACAGGGCACATTTTGAGAATGGAACGTTCCAGGCTCCCAAAAGTTCTTCTGTATGGTTAGTTAGCAAGTGGAACTAGACCTCTTGGTCTGCCAAGATTGCGATTTAGATATCATCTGCAAAGAATATTAAAAGAATGTAGTTTGGATACTTTAAAATGGGAAGAAATAGCGGCGAAAACAAATAATTGGAAATCTTTCGTAGCAAAAGGCCTTCAAGGCTTTAAATGATAATATTACTGCAAACGCTGGAAAGAAAAAAAAAAGAAACAGCTCAAAAAGTATCTCATTTGAGCACAGCCATCACTTTTGTCTGCAACATTTGTGGAAAGATCTGCGGTGCCAGGATTGGCTTGATAAGCTATTTAAGGAGTCAATAATAAAAGACGGAAATCCATACTCGTAATCAAGGGGATATCATCATCATCGTCATCTATATACAAAGCATGTTTTTTTTAATCGGTAATAATGAAAATTTAAGAGCGAAATGCAAGGAGAAAAAATGGAAATTGATTTTTTTTTATTGTGGTGAGTTTCTGATAGTAACTTCCTCAACTGAAAATTACTGAAGAGGATAGAAAAATATTAACATCGATAGAGAAGTTTGAGAATTTCGGAATTTTCAGAAACGACAATTTATCGAGTTAAAATTGAAAAACTTTAAAAGTGAAGATAAAAATATTTCACTTTTATTACGATAGCGCGATAATGATTTCAGTTGCTCTATCTAGAAGCGAAGAGTGGCATTTCATTAAAAAACTATTAAAACCGTTTCGCTTTCGACCATAAAACCAGAGCCCTACAATAATTTTATTTGCCACTTTTCGATACGTAAGAAATAACAAAAGCGATAAATCACGTGTTTACATTTCTCCGAGCAATAATTTCAATCCGTATATATCTCACGATTGGCCTCTAACCAATTTTTCATCTCTTTCATTGCAATCGTTTTTTCGGTTAATTCTTCGTAACAATCCGTTTATGTTTTATGTCGATTTATCGCTTACAATCAGGTTTATTGTTCGCGTATCATTTATAACATTTACTTCTTTTTGTTCCTTTAACGTAGAATCGACTATTACCAAATACCGAAATCGACGAACTTAGCGAACTCTGCGGTATTAAAAATGCTGAAGGAACAGCAATTAGACGAAACGGATCGATCGAAATCAAGATATCCAGGTATAATTTCAATGTAGTCCGATTACTCGTTCAAGTGTCGAAATCGTTTTTTTAATAAGATCGCCGATAATTCTTATAGAGAACCGAAACGATTCGTAACGTAACTTCTGACTTGCGTCGATATAAACGATTTCTAAACAAAACATCGATTTCGCGCGAAATTTAACGTAAAGTGAATGCTCAACTCACAGCTGCATTTGTTTCTATATAATAAAATTCTATTTACGATTAATACCGACCCGAACATTTAGAATACCTGTCAACAGGCAAAGGAACATTCTTGTTACATTTCAAATGTTTTACAAAACGACAATTACATTTTTACTAAAATAAAGTAAGTCCTTTATTCTTGGCAGAGCTTCTGCGATCGGCAATTTAAGCATTTCATAATGTACTAAATCTAATACTGATGGCTCCAGTTCTTTTCTCTTTCTCATTCGCCACTACTTTTTTAGATTTCTCTGGAACCCGTTAATTTTATATGCGAAAAAATCAGTCGGTTTGAATCGTATTTACACCTTTCACTAGGGAGTTTTCATATTACCGAGCAAACAGTTAACATTTCTAAACGGCAGATTTTTCTGTTTTTAATTCTAGCCATATTTACGGCAACATGCGTTATAACCAGAGCGCGATGAAGGCTTAAAACTAAATTTCTTCGTGAATGTCAAGTTTTCCGTAAGCTATATAAAGTAAAGTAAATCCTATATTCTTGATAGGGCGTCGGGATTGTGAAAGTTTACTAAGCCTCGACGACACTGCTGAGAGTAGGGGACTAATTCCTTTCTCTCGGTCAAGTGCTCAAAATTAGCTTTTAAAAAAGGGCGAGAGAATATATTAAATTACACTGAGGTTTTTTTTTCTCATAATAGGAGTGACAACTAAAAATACGCGTATTAATTTAAATTTGTATTCATTGTTTGAAAAACAATTATCAATTTTTATATTTCTGTACCGGAAAAAAAAAAAAAAATAAACATCGGTTAAATACCTGTAATTGTTGCATTAATAAAATGTAGAATTTGAAATAGTTCATTTAATTCTACTTTTCGTTGCAATCTCGTATTCAGAATATTATATTTCGCAAATGTTAAATCCGCAAATGTCAAGGTTTTTCACTTTTATTTTATTTTTAAGTATACTATATTTTTTTTTTTTAAATCATAAAATTACATCTATGTTGGCGTTACAACAACTTCCATCTGCTTCACTTTTATCATTTACACCTGTCAATGGCTGCCAGTGTTCCCCAATCAGCGTTTTTTCTTCGCACATTTCCATCGGTGTCTGAATTTAAAAAAATTTCCAAAAATTTCTTAATTTTATACACCACTCGTTACTTTAAACATCACACTCCTCCTCTATATTCATTAATATCGCCATTACCGTGAGGTTTTCTTATTTTTTTCATTAGCGACGAGACCTTCTATTTACAAATACGTTTCGTCCACTAAGCAATATATAGGAAAGTGCTGGCGTGATAGAAATACAGACTACACGTTAAAAATAAGAGGATCAAAAAATCACAAAAATGAAGAACAGAAGCAGGTTCATGCCGAACAATGCGAGTCAGTTACTGCTGGATACAGTTTCGAAAAATGTAAATTCCAGTCCAGCAAATGGGGGGGACATTTTAAATGAAAAAATATCAAAAACAATCTGCCGCTGAAGGGATTTGGACGAGCATCGCAGGTAGCTGCTCGCTTACCTCAATTCGGATTTTCTCTTCGTAAACTACGGGTTTGGACAAAGTAGAGAATACTAATTTTATTGCGCTTTCTTTTGGTAAAGTGGTTTCAATAGATTTTAGCTACATTTGGACATCTATACAAATTTATCCAAAAATAAAATAGAATTAGCCTTCTTTTCCTTTTTTTTTAAACTTTTTGGGCTCGTCAACCAAGGACCTTCACTCAGATCACAAATAGAAATGAAAGAAGTCGAGTATATTTTAATTCAATCAAAAATATTTGATAAAAAGAAACAAATAGCAGGAATAACTCTAATGGGGAAGGAAAGGAGACAGGATATAAAAAGCACAGCAAGGAGTAGGAAGCTCAATACAAAGCAGAACGCTCCGCAGAAAGAGATGAACACCGGAAGAACACATGATTGGCGTCGCAAATAACTGCATCATCAGGATGAAAGGGACAATGAGGGGAGGAAATCAGAGAAAATCGAAATCTGGATAAAGACAGCAAATAATGGCCAAAACGCATACGAACAACGGAAACAACATCAGACCGTCGAAGAGAGGGATGCAAAAGAAACCATGAATAAGGAGGAAGAGTAGGCTGAACGGATAGATGAAATGAATAATTATTAGAAAAAGAGAAAGCGTAGGTGTCTGACGACTAATACCTGATATGGAAGCTTTTACATATCGATCGGAGGTTAGCGGGTGGAATTCTTTTTTTTAAAAAGGTGGGAAGAAGCAGCACCCGAGTCAAAGAATCAGCCGCTTCATTACCAAATATGCCCGAGTGACTAGGTGTCGGCAGCAAATCAATTTTAATGTAATAGAAAGATTATGAATGAATCCGTGTAAATGGTAACATGAGAAGGAATGATAGTGCTGTAGAATACCTGTTTAATTACGGCTTGGGGGAGGTTTTTAGAAAATGAGGGAAAAGTAAGTATCTTAGGGGGATAACAGAGGTCAGCGAAGTTAAAGGAAAAATACAGGAGATTATTAAAGCAGATATGAACTAAGACGATGTAAAATAAAAGCAAGGATATAGAGGTTTTGCTATGGAGGAAAGCGCCAGTTATTATATATCGAAAAGAAGGACTCAATAAGAGTAGAAGACGCAAGTGGAAGACGTTTAACAAGGAAACGATAGCCTAAAGGATTTACGAAACGACAGGGGTGGCGAATTAGATTCAGCAAGAATAGCAGGAATTAGAATTTAAGCGCACCAAGACAAAGATGCAGGTAAGAGTTTTGAATTATCTCTAGTTTTGAGAGACGGGACTTGGACGCACAACCATAAATGAAAGAAGAATAATCAAATTTAAAACGGATAATGGAATAAAAAGAGAAATAAGAATATAGAGATCGCCACCCCATTTAGTTGGCGACAGAGCTTTCAGCAAATTTAGCCTATTGATAGTAGAAGCAGAAAAATATCTGATATGCTCACAGAAGGACAAATGACTATATCAAGAAAGATACCATTCTTCTCAGTATGTCATACATCAATAAAGACTCCTTTTTATTAACTTCAAAGTTTCTCTTCTCCAACGATAACCTCATTAAAACCTTTCCCGTTCCTCCTGCGGAAAAATAAAGCTGATTATTTTCCCCGGTACTGCTCTTTTATCTTAAAAACCTATACCACTCAGTTAATTTTTTGCTCATTGCGTTAATTATAACACATTTCCTACGAGCGACAGCGTTAAGAAAGCTACACGTCTACGCAACGATTCGTATAAGTAAAACCCTATTTACCATACATTAATAAATTATACTACGATGTACCACAATTGTCTAATTTATCATAGCTTCCGATGGTGAAGCAAAGCAGACTACCTAGAGTTCATTGAGAATCTGCCATTTACTCGCATGTAATATTTCTTCAAATAAAATTATGGCTCTCACCCAAAGTCGAAGAATAGCTGCTTTCATAATGAAGTCACGTACATGATTCCTGTATGCTTCGCTAAAGATTTTTCTGATTTATCCGTAACACGTGCAATTCACCAACAAGCAACATCTAAACCGAATTGTTATACTTTCAACTCATATTGTTTTTTGTTATTTTAACATATAATAAGAGAATAACACCGATACGAAACAATTTTGGGGTAAATAAATATAAATTAATTGTTTTATATTGATGTTATTTACTTATTACATGTTAAAATCTAAACTGGATGTTAGGTATGGCTCATTCAAAATGGAATACGCTCTCCAGTCTCTATATCTCATATTTCTTGAGTGTGAGGAAAGTGCAAGTGTTACTAGACAAATCAAATGCTCGAAAAAGAAAAAATATTCCGTATCGTCTGCTCGCAGGTTATATATCTAAATGAAGAGTGCAATGAGGAGAAAAGGAAGAATATACGTCACACAGAGAATGACACAAATAGAACATTCGTAATAGATGATATATTCCGAGAAGATATGATCAGGAGCGTAAATAAAACTATTCTGGGCACACCGCAACGAACGGCAAAAAAGAATAAAAAAGCGGGAAAAATACGAAGAGATGAAATGAAGCTAGAGAAGATTCGGAAGCTTATAATTACACTGCTAATGAAATTACGAGATAAGGAAAATGAAAGATAGCACAGTAGAGACACTAAACAGAAAAGCAGGAAAGAACGAGAATTAATAAGGAAGCGATTTCTGTTATCTACAGTGACACAACGTTATAAAGGTTTGAAGAAGAAAGCTTACGAAAAAATTTGGCGAAACCCGGAGAAGACAGATTTTTGTACACAAGGCGATAACAATGGATCTAGCGAATAATGAAATCAAAATACCAAAAAGAAGCGGCTTCGAATCGAAGAATGTAAAACAGGTGAAGAGGATAGCGTCCATAATAGAATTACACCAAATGAGAAAATGGAAGTTTAAAACACCGAGAATAACTACGAGGCGATGAAAATCGCTATTGTCTTTTGGACCATTCGTGAAAATGATAAAAAGGAAGGGAAAAAGTTCATCGATGAAATCGGAAAAACTACTGATCACGGATAACAAAATTCAGATAAAGACGGAAAATGAAGAACCCGTTGCCACACGCCAAAGAGGAAAGAAATCGCGGAAAATTAAAAAGAAGTTTACTGCTAAAAGCGCGCGCAGAGAACTAAGCAAATGAAGAAAAAGTACGAGGAAGAATGGAAATATTATAACGACTTGAACTATAATGACCGTTTATTTTTTTATGTAGTCGTGATCCGATATAATTTTTATTGTGTGATTTAGCAACATGAACAACATTTGCGATTTTAATTTATATTTGATTTAAACTTTTAAATTTTTATGTAAACATTGCTCAAAAAAAGATTTTTTTGAAAATTTAAAAATTTTTTAAACTTTTAAATATTTCAATTTTACTTTATTAGTAATTTTTTATAATTTATATCTAATTGTGCAATAAGCGATTTTTTTCGTCATCGACTTTTATCCGTTATTTTTTATATTTAGTCATTGCTTTATTAAATTTATACATTATAATAACTCTACCGTGATCATGAAGATTTGTTTTCAAAACGCGTCGGGTATATAATAAAAATTAAATAATCGTTTTATTGGTGTGTTCAATTTACTCAATATAATTTAGTGGATTCCCGAAAATAAACAAAAAATCTACTATTAAGTGTGTGTGCTAGACAAATACTAAATATGATACCGGAAAAAAAAAAAAAAAAAAAAAGTTTAAATTAAACATTAATAATTGATACACTGTACAATAAAATGATGATCGTTTTCTAATCTAAGAGGTAAAAGAAACAATTCCTTTAGTACGGGAAGAAAACAAGAGTAGTTGAGTTTATAAAAGGATAATAAATGGCTATTTACAAAAGTGTCATGGTAACGAAAAGAACAGATTGAAAACAAGTCCAGTGAAGCATAATGTTTCATACGATGAGGATTCCATATGGTTAAGTTAAAGATAACTATAATTTTCATTTACATAGTAATAAATTCAAAACAAAGAAACTTGATTTTTTGCGCTTCTAAGGGAGAGATGTCGTTTTTCGCGCTTTTTTGAACTTTTCGTCAACTTTGAAAGTTTCGTTAAGAAAATGGAATGCGCTTTTGGTTCCCGACAAATTTTTCCATCGATATATCTCATGCCCGGAAGAAAAAAAATATTTTTTTCAAAAATTTCGAGCTTTCGACGCTGCGAGAACTTACATATATATAAAACTATAAGCTCGGCTATAATTTTCCTGTAAGTCGGTTCTTTACGTATACATTTGAGATACGTTTTGGCTTCTTCAACTTTTTTATTACTCGAACTATTACTTATGTGAACATCTCTTTTTTGGCTGTTTTTGGCCCAAAATTTGGAGGGGGATATATAATTTTTTAACCGTAATTTTTTGATTTTATGAAAGAGCTTCTACGTTTTATTTTATATTTTAAATTTCACTTATAATGAGGGTTATCTAGTGATGAGTTCAGAATTTTTTAAGGGTGATTTTTTAGGTCGTATTAAATTCCATATTATATATTCTTGGCGGCTTTTTGGATTTTTTGCCACCCAGGTTAATCGGTTAGCTTGAATTTATAGATTGTCTTAAGGAGAATTTTAATTGTAATTTATGGACCAATTCTGAAGTTCATAAGTCAAACCGTTCGCAAGTTTTGATTTTTATTTAATATTTTTGTCGTTTTCGAACCATCTTAGTAGAATTATACGGCAAACGAGTACATTTAATACGAAACAGAACAGTTCAGTTTTGGATATAGCCTCAAGACAATAAACAAAACCGACGTTTCACTTCGGGAGCGGCTAAAAATTCAAAAAACCTGCTTTCTGTTTATTCAGGCAAATAGTCTGACGTAATACAAGATTTTTTTTTTTTTTTTTTTAATTAAATTATATTACAATCTTAATAAGGATAAGTTTTGTTTTTTAAAGACAAATTACTCATTGAAGAGACGTAGCTCGCTGGTGCGCTCTATTAAATTATTTAAATTACATAATCATGAAATTAATAAATCACATGATGGTTTTAAACGCTTAAGCCTACGTTTTAGTAGTGCAGTATTCAGCAACTGCTGCGCTTCTTCTTTATTTCCATGGACACCTGCATTTATTGGCGTTGTCCACTTTTTTCAGCTGCAAGTCCCGATGTAAATTGTGACTTGCAACTGAAACCATCTCGCTTCAATTATCAGCCGTATAATTTTATTCTGCAACTTTTGGATGATGTCACGGTTGGATAGTGCAGAACATCTCCACAACTGCAAACCATATGTCCAGATGGGCTTAATAATCGTCAGATAAATGAGCCTCTTATGGTATAGACTCAGCTTTGAATGTCGCCCTAGTAACCAGTACAGCTGACGAATACTGGCGTTAATCTGGTCACGCTTAGCTTTAATACGCGTCTGCCAGATTAATCTTGCATCTAGGAGCAGTCCTAAATATTTAGCTGATGCAGATATTGGCACTTGCTTACTGTTGATGCAACACCAAGATGTATGTCTATTGTACGCAAGCCATACATAACGTGAACTGATTTTCGTTAAGTTTGATTTTCCAGTTCTTCATCCACATGACTGTCTTGTCTGGTGCACGTTGCAAGGTGAGGTTCACTTTAATTTGCGTGCTGCTGACCGCAAGAATTGCTGTATCATCTGCGTACATGACGAGTGTGGTGCCTTCAATTTTTGATACATCAGACAGTCGAAGAAGGTTTTTGATACAAGAAAAAGAGACAGAATTCAAATTTCATAAAGCGAAAAACCGGATCAGTTACAGGTTAAATGCAGAACATGGGCATAACCCAATTAAAGGAGCGGATAATCCGCAGTCTGTAGCGATTAAAGATTGCAGACCTTTCAGTAATTTTGTACCAGAGAGAGAGTTATTAAGACTGTATTGATAACAGTTGTAAGAGAAAAGAAATGCTACTGTCATGAAGAAGGAGTAGGACAGAGAAGCCGAACAAAAAACCACGAAAGATGTAGTATACTGCTAATTTAAGTAATGGTAATATTACAAAACTTACAACGTAGCGAAATTCATTGAAATAACCAAAACATACGAATTTCGAAGTAAGCCCAATTTCAGCTGAATAAGTTAGCAGATACAGTGTTTACATATGTTAATTTATTAAGTTGACCATTTTCGTCCGAAAGTGTTTCTTTTTCTATATTAATTTAAGTTTTGTAATATCGTTATCTTTTCGGTTGTTAGTAATGTTACCGTAAAGATAATGTATTTTAATTACGCTGTTGTGTTTCATGTTCGCAGCATATTACAGCATTAAATAATAATTTAATGTTTTTGGAAAATCACGGAAAACTTAATAAATTAACAGATACGAACACTGCATCTACCAACTTATTCAGCTAACAATGGTCTTAGCCCGAAATACATTATTGTTAAAAAGTGGCAACGCATCAACTATTACTAATTCGTTCATATATAATTAATGAGTAATTTTCAATTAACATATTACTATGTTTTGCCAAGATTTATAGTTCAGTGTTGAAAGAGCAAATTACACTGGCAAGCATAATCCTCCCTTGTCGAAATGTTATACATTTTTTTTTTTTTAGCATAATATTTTAAGACCAGAAAAAGGAAACAAAAAGTGTGAAAGACCAATAACCTTTTTTTTTTTCCTTGGTGTTAATTATCTCGTATTAATTTACATCGAAAATGGATAAAAAATTCTCCCACCCCACTGCGCTGTTACAATTACGGATATGTTAATTTATGAAAGATCAGAAAGAAACCCCGATCCAGTTGGATGATTTAATCACAGATAAAAAAGTTCTCGTTAATCATATTCTCAAAAAATTACATGCGATCAAGGGAACGAGCTGAAATAGTGATGTTCTTTCATTCGTAGCGATACAAAAAGTTCAGGAAAGAGAGTGAGGCTTTGGAGCTTGGCTAATTGAGCGATTATAGCAGCGCGGCCGTCACGCTAGAAAGAAAAATTTAAATAATACTAAAAATAAATAAACAAAAAGCGACTTTAAAGAAAACACAGAATAAAATCGAATGGTCAGGCGGTTGAGCCGGGTTCATATCCGGCTGCTGTACGTTGGAAACGTAAAAATTAATCGCTAAAGTTGATCAAGTCGAAAAAATAAAAATAACAAAACACGCCCGCAAATAAATATGTCTGGCGGACTTTTCGAGAACATCCTATTTTAAATTACTTGTATTTCATTTATTACATGGTACAGAGAATCTCTGCGGAGACGATTCTCGCCTAACGAGTACGATCGCGGTTCAGTATCGCTGTTAACGATGGAATCCGTTAAGAAAAGAAATTTGAATTTAAAAGAGGAAAAAGAAAAAAATCGAAAACATTTATTCACTCGAAATAAGATGTAAAACGAGTAAAATTGTAGAATGGCAAACGAAAAATAGTTCAACACTAAATTGGGCGATAGCCAAAATTAGTCGAACAATTAATTTTTTCAACGAGAAAACGCAACTAACTTACCATTACGATATTATTCTCATTTTTATTTACGTCCGTGCGGTTCAACAAACAAATATTTCACGCGCCGCCTAACACTCTCGTCCGAATTGTAGACAACGTGAAAAATTACTACACGAATAATATTGCATAAAAGCGTGCAATTATGACGCGTCCCCGGCTCAGGAGCATTCGAAATTTTCTTCGATCGCCAAACTTGTAAGAAAAACCATCAGCCGAAAACCCTAAAATGAACAGTTCGGATCGATTCTATCTTTCACCCCGCTAAAGCTAGAGGACACTTGCGAAACACTCTGCCACGTGTTGGCTTCGAAGTTTAAAATGTTACCGTCATCATCGCTCAGATTTGCATCCAAATTATCATTATTACATCGAATGCAACTTACTCAATGACATTCGCAACACCACATCACGTATAATAGTGCATTTTGAATAGCACATTACGAGATTAGAATTGTATTTCTTAATACAATTTTATCGGTTAAATATCGGTTAAATATCGGTAATATTTTTCGAATAAATAAACACGTCTCTTATCGAAAATATGTATTAAGTTTAAAGCGATCAAATTTTTAATATACGCTTTCCGTAATAACTCGCCTATTGGAAATACATCTACAATTTGTTATCATTCGCAAAATTATGCACGCTAAGTCATGATTAGAGAAAAATGACTGGTGGAATAGTTGGCAGTTTCTTGATAACCGAATATTCTAAGGGAGTTTTATCGTTGCTCTGTCGGTACCGGTTAGTTCAACAACGCGAATGAAAAAAGTTCGAATTTCTCTAAAATAACTTTTTTCTATCGCTATTTTATTGGAATACCGTTGAAAAGGCGAGGATCTGACGAGAGGCTCTGATGCGAGGATTTGTCAAGAGGATCTGTCGAAAGGATCTGACGCGAGGATCTAACGCTATTTTCAATCTTTGGTTCTTTCACCGGCTTCTTGTAAAACTTCGTTTGCGCAAGCATCATGAAAATAAATGTAATTGCCGATTCGGCTAATTCATTGAAACTAATCCCATTAAATATGAACGAATCCATAATCCTATTTAAAGATTTTAAGTTTTCGTGGTGTTTGTTATTAACCAGTTGTCGATTTTTTTCGGTCACGTCCATATTTTTTTCTTCGGTTGACGTTTCGAATAGTAGTGCTCTATTCATCATCAGAACCATTAATCGAAACGACCAAGGAGGAAACCAGTTCTTAAATAGATAAGCCAACATCACATTCGACCTTCTGATTGGCTAATGTTAAAATAACTATATTTATAAGAATATTTCCGTAACCCCCCCCGAAATTTTGGTCTAGATACGCCCTGATTGCATTTATTTTCATAACTAATTCGTTTTACGTAAAGGGAATATTATTAGTGACTATTGTTGTCAACGAGAATTCTAATCGGTCGAATTGCGAATAATTCTCTAATTCCTATACAACTCGGAATGCACGCATAGTAACTAGCAAGTGACCAAAATGTGCAATCAACTAATTAACAAACGAAATCAAAAGAAGATATCTTTATTTATACTAAAGTCTGATGATGTTTATTTTTTATTTTTATCGCGCAGGCTTAGTAGGCTGCAAAGTTCCGGCGGGTTCCCATCTGCGTCTCGGCGTCAAAAAATGAACACAAGTTGACTTAGCTGTCGAGTATCGCCCAATTTTCCTCAATGCACATACTAACGTTCACTCTCTTCAATTAATCGTATCGATTACCGAAATAAGTGCCACACTGGAGTGGAAGTATAGTCAGCACATGGTCGCCGTTTCAAATCACTCACAGTAAATGCGCACCACTAATACCGCGAATAGTACACAAATCTTTTTCGCATAATTATGCCCCTGAAAATTTCTCATCCCCAAAACACCTGTCCTTCAGCTTACGTGTCATCTTCAACTAAAAACGCATTCTTCTGCAATGCTCTAGTTTTATTTACCCTGCTCCTTTGTCTTTTTCCCGGGTTACGCAGAGATTTTACCGAGGACAAACCAAAACAAATTTCGTTATTTTCTTAGGTTTTTAAATATTTATCTGATTTTTTTTTTTTTTTTTTTTAGGCTTTAAACACAAATTCCACCCATCGTCTATATTTATCTGATTAATCTTGATAAAACTGTCAAGTTCTTCCCACTAAGTATTGACAATGGTTCATTAATGATTATTGTCGTCGAAATCGGTAATGTTTTCCAATTAATCAAGTTCCTTGGGACAGACTGAGATACGCACATATCAAAATAAAACATTTTGCGATATGTAAATAATACAAATAGGAATTAAGCATTCTTGCTGTGTCGTCAATTTTAACCATAGCACAGCTTTTTTTATTAACGACGTCTACGAAATTGCAGTCACCACCACCTACGAATCCCTTGTTTAGTAATTCTAAAAGAGAAATAAACGTTTATTATGTAAAGCCCTGCGTACTATCTTGATACATTGTTACCAAAATTATGAGCTACGAATAAAAATAATTGTTAACTGAATAAGACCACAATAAGATGCGGCTCCGTAATCGAACCAATAGCGTCAGAAGATATGGGTGTTGATATGTTTCCAAAATAAATGCGATATTGATTATTTTTTTGTGGAGTAAAATATCAATGCAATCCGATTCTATAAAAATTACATAAAAGGATGACTAGTAATTTTTTTGGTAAATGCATCTGGAAAGATGATGCGTTATTATGATGAAAGTTACGAGCAGAGTGGGTATTGAATTAATTCGGAAATTCTAATAACACTTTAAATATATAGACAGGTAAAGTAGGATTCGTAATATACGATTCTAATTTAGTAGGTAAATAATAGTGAAGAGTTTGATAAACATTGGAGAATAAGAGGGTAGTTACTAAATCGAATTCGACCTCAGATGATGAAGTTTGAGGATTTAATAGAAGTTGAGTATCGATTTTTTTTTCCGGTTTGAATACAGCTGGCTTTAAATTTCAAGATATTTCAAAGTATTTCTGTAATTATTACCATATTAAACGGTCTTTATAGTTTATCGATTATTACAATTTCCCTGACGAGTACTGAGTGTTCATGTTGAAAGAGGTTTTTATTACACCCCGAGCAGAATGATTAACGTCACCCCGACACATTGGGTAACTCTCGTATACAATAACGTTTAGCATGACCATGTGCCTGGAAACGAAAACTTTGTGAAATGTTCTTCTAGTTGTATAATTTTTTATGAAATATATTTTAGGATTGTTTTTGGCAACTACTTTAAATTTATGTGAAATGATGGTAAGTGTTCTATTGTGAAAAATGTTTTATGCAGAGAACTGCCTACATGGCCAAAACCCAACTGATTTTTGTTATATAGAATCAGCCAGAATTAAATTTAGTACAGTTAAATTTTGAATTGGTTTCAAGTAGAAACTGATTTACATTTCTGTAACTCCCTAAAGTTACTAATTTAACCGAATACGGTATTCGATTTGAATTTTATTTTAGGTTTGTCGTCCCAAAGCAATCTGATTCATAAATACAAATAATTAATTAAATCGCTTATGATAGCTAGGAGATTGCATTTATCTGGTATTGAAAAAAGACGCTTTCAAAATAGTTATTATTTTCCATCACAAAAAGTAAATTATTAACGAACCAGATTTAACAATATCTAGTTTTGGCATTTTCAATTTAGACCTTTGTTTGTAAATAAGGAATTGCCGATCCTCACTACTTGTTGTGTTGCTACAAATTATCACTGAATTGTAAGAGTTAATATCGCTTGAATTTTGCTTAGTGTTACGCCATTAGCAGCATTAATTTTCACTAGTGGTTTGCGTAGGTACAATACCAGATGAGTTAAGACTTAAACAGAATTTCCTATGTTAAACAAATAAACTGTGTGAAAAATATAAACACATTTTATGAAGTAATAATAATATATTTAATTTATTGCACCCTGATGACACGTTTCAAAGCTAATAGGTTCATGATTGCAGTATACATTACTAACGTCAAGGGTGTCGCCAGCTGATGAGCCGGGGGGGGGGGAGATGATAGTAAGAGGATATGAGTTATAGGAAAAATAAAATTTATAAATTGTAAAAGCTTAATATTTTATTAAACAAGAATAATAATTAAAACATAATTTTCGTGGGTTTCTGGCAAATTGTTCTACTACTTTATTATAAAAGGCTTCCAAATTGTTCATGATTACGCGCCTATGAATACTCATCTAGGCCAGTTAATTAAAAAGTTTCAAGGCCCCAGGGGGGGGCAGCTGCCCCCTGCCCCTCGCTGGCGATGCCCATGACTAACGTTAATTTAAAATGAAAGTAACGTAAAAAATATATATCACTTCTGAAAAGGTCAATTATAAATGAGACCGATTATTATAATGATAATGTATAGAAAATGGTAAAAGTAATGATTAATAAATAAAAATTGAATTGGAAATTAAAATATATATTGGACAAACACATAGAAATTTCAAAACCAGATATAAAAAACATGTTTATGCAATAAAATATAAATACATAGAAAAATCATCAATAGACAAGCATACCATTACCAATAACCACACTGTTACATGCAATATTACAAAAGTCTTTTATTACGAAATACATTAATAAAATTATAAAATGTTAAATTTCGCTGAAAACAATTATATCAATAAATGTGAGAATATTTGTTTTAATCATAACTTACCAGCACAGACAATCCATTATTCAATATTTAATATAAATTACTGTCTTTTTTAATTTAATAACTTACATTTTATTTTTTATATTACCAAATTTGTTACCATCACTTTAACCATTTACAATTCAATTTTTAATTATTAATCATTACTTTTACCATTCTTTATATATTTTATTACAATAATCGATTTCATTTATAATCGACCTTTTCGAAATTGATAGATATTGTTTTCATTTTAAATTAACGCTAGTAATATATACTGTAATCACGAAGCTAATAGTTTTGAAATGCGTCAGTGTGCAATGAATTAAATATATTATTATTATTTCATAAAAAGTGTTTATATTTTTCATATTATTTATTTTAAAATTTCCTATATTTGCAATATCCCTATCTTTTAAAGTACAGACTTGGCGTCGTATTTGTAACAGTTTGTTTTCAGGACAAGGAAAGATGTCTGAATCAATGTGGATGATTTATTAGCAGTAGCAAGAAATATTTAAGATGAAGCGGGAGAAAATGGATGATAATTTGTGGTTATAGTAATGGAAAATGCCAGAATCGAAATCGATGATGGATAACTAGTGACAGTATATGTTAACCATGAAATATACGAACTGATCGTTGTGGTGGTGTTTTGTTTTTGTCGAGCGTCTGTGGCTGCGTTATCGGTATACTTTGAAAAGTCGTTGTGCGTACACACACGTACATTTATAAGTGAAGTAACTTTTGTAATTACACACAGTCCCGTCATGAAAAGCAGACTGCACGTAGAAGGACACATCTATTTCAGTTTAAAATTAATATCGGTAGTTCAGCGAATTTTATATTTTAAAAAACAAAAAACAAATATGGTCTTGACCGGCTAATGTTGTTTCTACTAACCATTTTTTATCACATTAACTTACATCCAAATTCATACGGTTTTCTATTTCCCGAATGATTATCGAACATAAAGATAAAAAAGGCAACATTGAAAATTAATGCAATAAGAAGTGATAATAAATGCTTTTCAAAATTCAAAAATAATCCCCCGATATAAGAATATAAGTAATGTGCTAATTATCATATAAACACAATGTTAATCGTGTTTTCGTTTACGATAGACATGCTGATGTACTTTCGGCACATTCTGAATTTCCCCGAAACAAGAATTAATAATTCAATTTCTTTTTCCAAAGTTTACGTATTTCGTAAACTTAGCTTCATCAGTAATATCAAAAAAATTTTAAGAAAAGCAGCGTATAAAATATTTCAATCAAACCACATGTAACACGATCAGTAAATAAAATCAGTTTAGTTCATTAAGATTAACTGAATCCATTTTAAATTTTAATTTTAACAGAGTCGCTATTATTCAACACAACAACCCCTTAAAAGGGACACATACTTTTCAACACAAAGCAGCTTATTCTAAAGAATTCTATTTCACGGTTATTTTCAAATAGCATGTAAAAATTTTAAAAGTTCTTTAATTTGACAAAAGTTACAATTCGTAAATCGTTGTGATTACAACATATCGCTTTAGAGGGGAAAAAATATAGCTGATATTAAAACTTCATATTCATGAAGTGCCGTAAACTACAAAATTGGGAAAAAAATATATTTTTCTCTTCTGGTCGTACGATATATCGATATTCGGCGACAACAAAACATATCATTTCGTTTCCTTAACTTCCAAAATTAGCGAAAAGTTCAAAAAAACGGAAAAAATTACGTGTTCCCTTCCTTTTGTGACGTAAGTAATATAGCTCTAAAAATATCAAGCCAGCTTATAACCATGCCTATACACGGACATTTTTCTAGTTTGAAATATGCTAATTTTCAAATTCTTAGATGTGTTTTTTGATATAACTACCATCGATAAGAACATTTATTTTTTAATGTTAATTTGCCCACCTTCTTTTAAATGAGCAAGAGTTATACAAATTTAAAAATAAGTGACATCTTTGTTTAAGTCGAAATTTCTTTCATTACTACATTTTCAGTTGATGAAGTGTTTTTTTTTTATTATTATTATTTTTGGGCGCGTCAACCACGAACATTAACCCAGTGGAAGTGAAATTTTTCAGTGTCACTGTGCGGCAAGGGGAATCGAACCCGATTCTACTTATACGAAACATTCAACAGTGTCGCCACGGTAGCTGGCTGATGAAATGTTTTTCGTTTCTAAAGTGTAATCTTAACCGCTTTGAATGACACCCGGAAATATTCGTTATAGTGATAAAGTCGCGCATATTGTGTTCGGGTTTTATCTCTGTCAAAGCGGTGAGCTCATTCCCATTATCATTCATTTATTTATTTCCTCCGCTCGAAGCTAATTTTAATTTTATCTTTTATTTCATTTCAATTTTTACTTTACTTTTTTTTTTTTTTTTTTTTTTTAAGATCCCCCCTTTGGGCACGTCAGCTAAGGACCTACACCCAGAATCAAGAAAAAAGGAAAGAGCTGTCAGTTAAATTTTGATTCGGTCAGATATAGACAATATAAAGGAACCAACGGATGAGATAATAGATGGTGAAGAGAAGGACAGAATATAAGATGCACAATAAGGAGCGGGGAGCTTGAGTTTCAGCAAACAAGAATGTAGGATACCGCGTTCAACAGAAAGAGATGGACATTCAAAAAAGATGTGATTGGCGTCTTTTTACTTTACTTAGTGTATTACTTTCGTTTCTTTTTTTTTTGGGAACGCCAACCAATGGCACTGACCCATCATCCAGGAATTACGAATAAAAGGATTAGATTTTAATATATAAAGAAATAGAATTTCGTATTTGTCTTTTAAAGATTTTTTTTTTATCTTTTTTTTTCCTGTTTAGTTCTGCTCTAGATAAGCGCAACTACAATAGGCCGTCCTGCGGCCTCCTCTACTTACTCCAAACCCCCTAAGAATATTCCGATGGACTAATGTCCAGCTACCCCCTCTCACCAATCGATTCTCTTCCGCCAAAGGAACTACGGTTTTCGCTGACTGAGTTCGATAGTAATGCTAAGATTATTAATACTGACAGTAGTAAAATTTTAGCAGTAACAATAATACGATTAATAGTAATATCATCATATTCCCGACTAAGTTTCCGGACTTAACATTAATAATAATAATAGCCAAAGCAGTTGTACCGGTATGGGTAATAAAAATAACAAAAATAATAAAAAAACAATAATAATAATAATAATAATAACGGTGGTATTAGCAATTCTGTACATAATAATAAGGATAATAGTATTAATAACTTCAATTTGTTCTTCACAGAACACCGCAGGCCTTTCATGGCATATGTGGAAAATTGTTCTGGAGACCAGAATATAGGCTCTATAACCACCGCTAGCCCTTGCGAAGCTAATTTATTTTGTGTTTCCTTCCTTCCTCAAATGTTGTCTCGCAAGGCAAAGGCCACATTTTTGCTTTTGACTTCCTCGGCAAACCCATTCCTAACGCACAAGTAAAGTTTTTCTCGAAAGAAACCTTCAGTCTTATTCTTATGTTCAAAATGATCATTATTACCAATGTATCCCGCATTTTCAGAAGACGATGTTACGCTTCCTCAGTTCCCATTGGTTCTGTCCAACGAATATATCGTTCTACTAAGAGCGGTAAAATTTCCATTCGTTCTGTGGAATTGAAATTTTCGAAATATATTCTCCTAAATTTGTTTCCACATTCAAACTCCGTTTTCCTATCGCACCCAGTGTTCGGTTACCTACTCAATGCGCTAAATGTTTCCGTTTTGGTCATATGACGCGACAAAGTCCCCTAGTTGCTCGGGCACATACATTGTTCTTCGACGAACTCTGTTGTTGCTTACACCAATCTTGAGTCTGTCGCAATTGTAAAGTTTTTCATTGCACCAATAATCATTCATGCCCCGAGAGGGCTAAAGAAAATGAAGTTAAACAGATAATGGCATATATGAAAATGTTTCCTTCTCAGAAACTTTAAAATTTAAATCGAGCAATTTGGTTACACACGCGTTTTTATACGCTAACTATACCTTCTTCATCACTTCTCCCTCCGATTTCTTCAAAATTTTTCCATCGTCATTTCCTAGCCAAAAACCTCTTTATAAACCTTTTCCTCAGTATTTCCCTTTCCTACAAATCGTATTTCCTCGCCTTCTAAGAGTTGAACTCTTAATAAATCTGGTTCCTCATTGCACAACTCCGTCGATGATAAAAGAATACTTTATCTTTTGTCGGTGATAATTGAGTGTCCCTAGTAGCCATTTCTAATTCCTGTTCCACGCCGGCTGTGAATTTTTTAGCCAAACCTATTATGGAGCTACTTGCTTCTTCATTCTTCCTTTGTCAATTCCTTGTCTCGCTTACTTTTTAGTAACTTTCATTCCAACTAATTCCAAATTTTTCTATGCTGATTACAAAATAACTAGACAGTGTCGAGTAGAGGTTTGCTCCTTCATCTCTGCTACCCCTTTTGCTCCTGTTTCTTTCTTCTTCTTATTCTTTTTTTGTTATTTATTCTTTTCTTTCCACTTGATGTAATTCTGTTGTTCCTGTATTGGCTACCTTCATTTCTTCTGTTTCTAATCGCTTCCTGATATAACTTTCAAGTCCCTACGTTTCATCATTTGTTAGTCCTTTGTGTTGAGTAAATGTCCTGTGTTGACGCGCCCAAAGAAGGAGAAGAAAAAAAATTTCTTTTCTCGCTTTTATATTCTGAGATAAGCGTCTTATGGTGTAGGTGCCACTAATTATAATCTCCCTAAAAATTAAATATACTACAGTTGAGGTGGCGGAATATAGTGAATTCTTTTATTCATAAAATCATGTTGATATGCTTGATTTCGTATTTGGAATGGGTTACATGGATTTTATTTTATATCACGTTATAGTTTAGAATATCCTCACATCTGTAAGACGGCTGCTACGAATATTATTCGCTGTTCACTGTATCATGGTTATAAAAAGAGCGGAAAAACTGGAATTCCGATGTCACAGAATGGTTTTTCTTTAGTATTGTCTTTTCTCCCGTCTCTGCCAGTTTAAGGCCTGAATGAATCCGTGTTGAGTAGACTGCTTGGCACTAGGCATCAGGTTACAATAGCGTTTCGCCAGCCATTTCCTATTCTGTTTTTATGATCATCGTTCATTCGTTCATTTTGAGAACCTCGACTTCTTTGCTTCCCTTCACATAAACTTTCTTTCCATTAGTTCAGTCACCTCATGCCTTTATTTCATACTTCAACTATCCTGCATTCTTTGTTGACTCCGTGTTTATCTTTTGCTTTCACCTAGATACCCGTTTTATTACTCCGTATGTTATAATCCACTATGCCTGCCACTTTCAATATTCTTCAGTGAAATTGTCGGAGCAAAAGAACGAACCAAAATTCATTAGAGGATTTATTATAATACCCGTTCATGATATTAGCGTCGCTCTTATTTCTGAAACGTGGTTGCGCTCTGATGTGAACTTCGCTATCGGGGATTATACCCTAATCAGATGCGACCGCGATGAGACTTTGCTGGTGCGGCAATCCTTATTATGAATGATATTGGCTTTAAGTATCACGTTCTTTCTTTCATCAATTGTTCTAGTCTAGTCCCGATCAGCCCAATATTGTTTACATTTCTACTCCTTACAATTTTACATGTGTCCGGTAAAATATCACCTCTATCTACGTTCCCCCTAATTATGATCTTCGTTTTTCAACTTCTATCCCTCAACCAGTTACCGTTGGGGGGGACTTAAATGCGCGTTCTCCCTTATGAGGTTGCGCATATTACGACAGCGACGGTTCTATCCCTGAAAAGCTTATTCTTTTAAATAATGTTTTCCTCCTTAATGATTCCTTTTCCACAAATTTTTTAAATGTTCATATGTGTAATTGGGCACGCCTAAATTAATTATAGCGAACTCATCCCTTTTTTTGCAAAGAAAAAAGTTGGCACATTTTTTTCTTTTTTTCATGGGAAGAGACCGTTTTACTCTAATTGTATTATATTTCCACTTTTGTTAACTTCATAAAGTTGGATAATCATTTACACATTCCCATACGATAAGAGCTAATAAGCATGAAGTTCTGTGAAAGTTAGTGAAACCACGGTATACGTACTTAATGAACAGCTCTACCTTTCATTTTCATGTTTATTGCACTGCTATGTCCTCAAGATTACCTCGTAATTGTTACATAATTCGCTATTTATATCCAATTGAAACACATTACCTGAAATGATGGCTCATCTCCTTATTCTATTATTCTTTGCTACCTTTCTCCCTGCGTATTCGTTAAAATACCCCATACAGACTTCATGGACTGCTTTTTCGAAAGCTAGAGTATACTTTCTCTTCCTGTTGACACTGGATATTCTAAGTCTTATCATATTTCCAAATTTAAATCTGCTGCGTTTTCCTGATCTAGTTGAGATAAAGTTAACTACTTCGTTTCCGCAAAAACCAGAATAACCAGGAATCCACTTAAATTTACTGAATAACGTTCCGAATGCGCAATCTACTCGTCAGTTTCCTAATTTCAACTTCTATATTGTACAACTTCCGTGCAGCTCCCTAGGGTTCAGTTTCAGTTTGACTGCTACTGCTAGTGATTGCGGCACTATAAGGATCTTTTTATTTCACCGGAAGCATACTCGCTGTACCCATCATCGAAAATGTCAATCCGTCATACAACAACAGACCGGAGTACATATTTTCTGCATAGCAAAATGATAAAGTATACCGTTCTATAGATTACCATCAGTAAATACTATCTCGCAATCCGTATAATTCTCATTTATCCTTTCTTTAAACCGAGCACTATTAATTTCGTTACTGAATAACTGTATGTTCCTTTCCACAGGTGTCTAAATTTCGCGATTTAAAAATTTAGATGATTTTAAGAAAAAATAGTTTGAACTTACGTAATCCCTAAATCCGCCTGTCTTTGAAGTCGATGTTTTCTTGATGGGTAATTGTCCGTAGCTGACGAGCCCAATAAAAAAGTAAAAAAAAAAAAAAAAAAAAGAAAAAAGTCGATGTTCAATATATGTAGGTAAAAAATAAAAGCAAAACTTGTTTAAAATACTAAAAGGGAAGCTACAACTGGATTAACCTGTTAGGAGACCTGTAAAGTCCGAGTCTGGTTTTCGGAATATACATACTGGAATTCTTAAAGGAATTTTGATCATCCTCAAAAATTATTTTATCTACATCATTAACGGATGTAATTCCATTTTATTTACTTTTTTCCAATACATTTTTTTTTTTTTTTTCAACCGAACCCCAATGTTCCGACAAACTGTTTACTCTGATTGCACACGACACCCGGTGGGGCAAGAAGTAAATTTTGCTAATAGACGAGTTCGAGTAAATGATTTTTCAAGCTTTTTAAGATTAAAGCCGTAATTATAACTTATTAACTTGGCGAAATGCGTTTATATATTTTGATTACAACTTGTAAACAAGAAATTCTGATTCTAATAAGAATAAAATCTTTGCCAAGTACTCCTACGCTTCTAACGCATATTTAATTCGAGGACTCAGATTATGCGCGTATTTATGTGTGTGTATGTGTGTGGACTTGGGAGGTGGGTATAATAAGTTAATTAAAGCATACTCCTTAATAATGATCGCTGTTGTAAAGCACACACGTGTAATAGAGATACACACGGGAAAAGGTGTGTACACCATCCAATTAAATAATTTTTCATCAACAAAAATAAATTTTACTAAGCTTTCCCCGTTTATTTTGATTTTCTCACATTTTAAAAATCATAATTTTAACACCTTACATAGATTAAAAAGCAGCTAACGTTCAGAAATTATAGACATGCTTTACATTTTTCGAACAACTAGAAACGGTATTTACTTTAAAATTTGAAATTTTGAAGTAAAATTCGTGACCTTTTCATTAACCATCATACTAAGCTGTCTTACTACGTTTATTTTTGTACTTTTTAGCGAAGCGTATACTGTCTCCGACAAATTTATCCCGTTCTCTGAGCGCTCTCGTTTATAATTTTAAACACTCACTCCAAAATCACCGTTAATTTAATTAAATACATTTTATTATTTTTAAATTGAACCTTCTGAAAATTTGAATTTTATTAAATTCTTCCTTCGAAGCTAATGCTGAATGTACGTCAGCTCACCGAAAGAAGTATTCCCCATAAACAACCCACCATCTATAATTTATTGAAAATACCGTCATGCCACATCGCTGTTTTTCTCCGCAATCACGATAACAATAGCGAAAATAACCAAGTGATATAAAGCACCGGTTAAATTTAATCTCTAGCGAAATGGTGGAACAGTGCAGTTCGAATATTTCAACCGAGATTAGAAAAAAAATAAACGAAAAAAATCACTTTCTCCGCAAGTAATTTGTAAAATTTAACTGCATTTTTAAGATTAGTCTTCCAGTAAAAGCTCTTTACTCAGCTCGAATGATGCGAAAATAGCGGAAATGTTGTTAATGAAAAACAGCTATCATTTGGAAATGATATAAAGTATATTTTCACCGTTATTTTTACGAAAATATATAATTTAGTCCAACTTCGAGCTTTCTCAAACAATTCTTTCGCTGGATTCGTTTCGCATATCGATTACTTTCATTTGCTTATCCACTAATTCGGTTTTCAATCCATAGCTATCCGAAACATCGTTCTTCTCTTTCCTCTTACGTTCATTCTTCAGATTTTTAAATTAACACATGTTTACTACACTTCACACTCGACGATTTCACTTTCAATCTTTTATTTTCATCTGCAACACTGCCTTCCCTATTCTAATCAACGTCAACTTTTGTTACCGTTTACACTTGCAAATCATATAGTATGCGTGCCAATTAAATGTTTTAATTTTAAAGTATCACAATTTTTCTTATTAAATAATCATCCATACTCTATTTCCCCAACTGCTATTTCAAGTTGTGACTTAATTTTCATTTAAAATATATTTATGACTGTTTTGACTTACCTACTGTTTTCGTTATATTGGAATATTCCATATTGGAACAAAACACAGCGGATTTAAAATAGGAAAAACCCAGATCTTAAATAAGCGAATAGCAATCATGGATGAGCTGAAGAGGTTAGTTGCTTGTTGAACCGATAACCGTCTTCCATTTCGAATCACCTCTAGTTGTATCTTTTGATTTCAAATGCTTCTCTGATTAAGCGTTTAGTTACGTTTTTCACTTTGACAATATGTTAGTGTTGCGAAACTCTTTATACTGTGTTGCGTTTATGTTCTTCGGCTAGCGCGAATTTATCAATTCGTTCGTGTCGGCAATTTGTTTTGTGTTCTCTAATTCGTGCACGTATATAGCCTAATTACCTGACGCAACTCATATCGCACGAACACGACATTTTTTATACCCCCGTCGCATGTAAAACTGGGCTAGCTCTATTCTTTTTTAAACAAATTTTATTTTTCTGTTGGCTGCGAATACCGGACAGTTATGTAACATATTTAATAAAAAGCAACGTAACATTCGTGATGAACTCAGCTTTTTTTCTATCTTCTTTTTATTCGTTTTTTATTTTACCTTTACAAAATTAAATACAATTATTTTTACATCCGTTTTCTACCATCGCACTTTTTTATATTCACCAGTTCTGCCCTAAATTTTCATTTTATCGCATATTACTTCCATGCTTATCAATGTTCTCAAAAAACACCAGCGTTACGATTCTTTATGTAAATATATATATCGAGCTAGGTTTACACTGAAGTATTTATGCGTCCAATATTGTTCCCTTCACAAAGTGCCATTTCCTCTTGCATATGTTTTTGGCGATGAAAATTATTCGATAAACTCCGATATTTTTTCTTTCCCATATTGCCGGACGACAAGCATATCATCCACACATCGTACCCTCCTAATTTCTTTTCTAAATCTTTCATGAAAATGTTCGCGAAAATCGCCGCTAGGTTTTCTTCTTTATTGCAAACCTTCCCAATTAAATGTAAACGCATTCATACGCAGCGCAGTTTCCATCATGTTCATTATTAATTTATTTCCATGTTTCTTATCAATTCAAAGAGCCAAGGGCGTCGCCAGCCGATGGGCCGGGGGGGGCAAGATGATAGAAAAAGGATATGAGTTATAGGAAAAATAAAATTTATAGGTTGTAAAGGCTTAATATTTTATTAAACAAGAATAAAATCTTAATTAAAACATAATTTTCGTGGGTTTCTGGCAAATTGTTCATGATTACGCGCCTATGAATACTCATCTTGGTCAGTTAATTAAAAAGTTTCAAGGCCCCGGGTGGGGGGGCAGCTGCCCCCCTGCCCCCTGCTGGCGATGCCCATGCAAAGAGTGTCGAAACCGATTAATGAGACATCCATCCTGGTGTTATCGATTTACTACTACTCACTTCTATCTTATTTTTCCTAATTTTCTACTCAACCATCTAATCTCATAGCGTTCGATTCCTCGAGTTATTTACGACATTACATTCCACCATCTCTCATCTGTCTGCCATTCTGTCCTATTCAGTTACCTGCCCTCACAGAATGCAAAAAACTACCACCCGATATCACCGTGAAGTGCTTTTTCGTAATCTATCGTAACACCGAAAATCGTTAGTGTAAAAATTATTTTCCGACGAGCTACTAAAATCGGGGCTACAGATTTATCGCAATATACCAAAGATAGCTTGGTAGAGGCTAAAGAAATAGGAAAAAAATCCGCTAACTTATTAACATTTCGGCCATTTCACTCTTGCGTTATTCCTACTTACATTTTGTCATTTTAACGTTCATAATTTCTTTGTTAGATTCGTTCTATAATTTATAGAAACATAAAAAAGGATTTATTTAATTTCGTTTTTTAAATTCATATTTTCCATAATCCTCCCACAATTTCATTGAAAAAATCTGAAAGCATTCGTTTTATAATAAATGGATTTTTGGCTTTGCATAATTATACTATATATACATACATATGTGTTACATATTAAATAAAATAGCGAAAGAAAATTGATTATAAGAAATATTATATTACAAAAAAATTAAAGTTTTCTTTTTCGATATTTAATAATACAATATTTCTTACGATCAATTAATCTTCTTCCGTTATCTGACAATAATTTAGGAGCAGCAAGCAAAGAACAGAATTTATGAAATTAATATATCGTACAGTGAAAATCGGTTATAAAGCGACATTGAAGGGGAAATAATTTCGTCAACAACTGAACGCCGTCATTATATCCCCGATATCGAATAAAGTGTTGCCATTTTTTAGCACCGCCCCACTTCGTTATAAAACTTTCGTGTAATTTATTTTTCGAAATATCTCTTTCTGATGATTAGACAAATAATGTGATTTATTTATAATCATAACTCTTCTACACACTTGTATTTCTTACCTAAGTTCTTAAGCACAAACACCGGTCGTGTAAATTATGATTTGAAAAAATAACACTCAAATATAAAAGGGAATGAGGAAAAAAGCTAGAGAGGTAACAAAATCTGCCATTACTTTTATAAATATGAAGAAATTACGCGGAAATCGAATCGACATGTTCTCAACATCGGCAAATATCGCGAGTTATACGTAATTTAAAAAATACAGAAAACCGAAATCCTACCAGAAAAACTGAAAAAAGCAAGGTGGTTATTTTAATGCTGATATAGATTTCCATTTTTTTTTTTTTTGAAAATAAAAGCAATTATTAAATTAATTTTATTTCTAAAAACTCGAATATTTTGTTCATTTTTAATTTTCTAACTTTTCACTCCTTTTAACTTTACTAAATGGAATTAGTGCATATTTACTTTGCACGTCATATGAAGCATGCCTATAGTCCTTCTCGAATGTAAGATTATTTTAAAAAAAAAAAAAAAAAAAAAAGGTTACAGCTAAACTGACACTGACGTTATCTTTTTTCTTTGTTATATATCTTTTTTTTTTCTTTTTTTTTTGTGATCTATTTATTTCGATGTCGCCAAAAAGTTATTTTTCATGTTTTAATCTGAGATTTTTTTACCAATCCTTGTATAAGATAAATCAAAAATTCTGGCAATGCTTTTAAAAATTACTAACAAAACACAAATTCATCTGTATTATACTTGGCGAAGATTTCACTCGAACGGGACGATATTAATAAATTCAGCGGTAACGTATCTGCTTCTCGTGCGGATTATTGTAATTTAGAGAATTTACACAGTGCAGGCAAGACAGAGACATTGTGTTATCTAGCATTCGATCTAAATCGTCTATTACAAATGTTAATTGCTGTACACGAAAATACTGCTATGTAGTACTTATTACACAAGGCCTGAGGACGTTGAAGCTTTTGCCAGATTATTTAATGTACCTTACCTACACCCACAACAGAAAAATGAGCACGTTTTGTGTGTTCAGCCGCTTCCTACTCGATGATATTTAAATAGTTCTAATCGTTCTAATACTACTACCGTTTCTTTCATTCTGCTTTTGATCATTTCGAGATTGAAGTTGCGCTCGCACAGCAGGAAATACGAAAAGTTACTAGACACTTCTTATTAAACACTATTCGAATCTGCGCAGTAATTTTTTAAAGGTAATTTTGTGGAAATTTTTAAAGTTTGTGTTATGTTATTAACTTAATTTTTAACACGTTCGTATAGTTTTGCTTTCGAACATGCACTCCTTTTGTTGTTCTTAAAAAAGTAAAGTAAAAAAAAAAACAATAAAAAAAAACGTAATTAATATAGTATTTTATAATCATTTATTACAAACGAGCTGTACAAAAATTTCCTGCTATTGCTGCCAGCGGTAAATATTTATTTAGCAATTTTCTTTATTATTTCGTTTTTTGCGTTTTTAGCATTTAATCCGTTACTTTTCAAGATCTGTACTAATTTTCTTGAACTTACATTTTTTTTTGCAGCGTAGAAAGAGACCTTTGCTTTTAAAAATTTTTTTAGTTAATTTGTTTTCACATTGGTAATTTACCGTACAAAAAATTGAAAATGCTTTCGAAACAAACAAAAAAAGTACACAATAATTTTTATAGGTATTATTATTATTGGGTTGTTTTTTTTTTTTTGGTATATTGTAAAAGTTAAAAATTGTGAACTAGAAGAAAAAAATGCTCGCAATAATTCGGCTTTCAAAAAAGAAAAAAAATATCAAAACCCTTATTATAAGACTAACTTTAAAGAATTCCATAAAATAACCATGTATAAAAATAATGATTAATTTTATTTGTAATATTACGAAATTTCTTATTATTTAATATTAAACGAAATTTTAATTCAAGCTAAAGCAATTAACGTTCTTACATAACTAAGTATAATTCCGATTAATAAACAAACACAAACAGAAATATATATTAAACCTGTTTCGAATATACTTTTATTCGTGTTTATTTAATTTAAGTTAAATTTTCATCTCTTAAATATTGATCACTTGTTTTTTTCTTATTGTAATACACGATGCTTCCATCTCGTCGCCATCTAATATCTCTCCATCAAATTCTCCTTTTCGCGGCGTTTTAAAACCCCTAAATTTTTACGAAAAACATTTCAAACGCTTGATTATGACAAATTTTTCTTCGACGAAAATGGTCCCAGCGATTTAACACATTTACTTATTATAAAGGCGAATGATTGGCGAAAACTTTATTTGGCTACTGGGCCTTAGTAAAAACTCGAAATTGTTTTTAAATTAGTGAAAAATTACAACTACAACATAAACACACTACTATTAACTGTACTTTTAGTAGTTTCGGATTAAACTCTCACTGATATTACTCCTAAAATAGGGCATCTTATGATGTATTTCCAAATTTATATTCCAGATCGATCCGAGAAAAGAAGTGTAAAACAACAATCCTATTGATTTATAAATACCGTTCGAATTTAAAAATTACCTAGTTTTTGCTTGGCAGATTGAATTTATTATACTTTAGCTATCAAAAAAACCTTTGATAAGTACGAGTATTGCGATTCTATTTTTTAAAAAATTTCAAATTAAATTTACGGCTTTTATAACAGTAAGTAGTACTAAGACACATTAAGGACGCACGTGGAAATAATCGTACTTTAGCCAGGTGATAATTTGTATCTTTCTTATGAAATTCTCATTTCAAGAAAATTTTAATTTTAGCCACCTACTAGTTCTTCATATCGGTTTTTACTCTTCATGCTGGTGTATTTTGTAAAAAGAATTATTAAAAGCGCCTACAAAAATTTATTTGACTCTTTAATACCTCCAAATAAAAAAATCAAAGGAAAATTGTTATTTACATTTTTTTTTATATTTGTGTGTGGAGTGATTTTGAAAGAGCCACAGATTCCACCGGGGATGATAGTAAGTTTCCAGTGTTTACGCAATAGAATTATTCTCCTGACAATTATATTCAAAAATCGAAAGTGGAGTTTTCGTAAGTTCTCATTACAACAGGACAATCATTTGAAAGTAGAACCAGGCATCAGAGAGTATAGTGTGAGTTCCATACCCTTGACAGGGCGTTGGGATTGTGAAGTTAAGGTTCACAATGTACTAAGCCCAACGACACTAATGAGAGTAGATTGATTTTTAATTGAACCTTTCTTCGAAAAATTGTGTTAAAAATATTAATGCAAGGCCAATTTAAATATCACGGGCGCAATTCGAAACTAACAGATAATTTTTTTTATTCTTTAACTACTGAACAATTGTCTTCAGAAAAGAAGCAACAACAAGATGAAAATCAAAATAAATTCAAATTTGCATCAAAAAATATTACTTTTTTTAGGAAGCGAGGTATTTTCTTTTTTTTTTTTACGATACAAAAAATAAATGGAGTAAATCGAAAGTGTATTAAAATCTGATGAATTACTAGTGAATGACAGCAATTTTCGAGCGTTTTTAGGATATAGTAGTGAGTCCGAAGATAAATATCTTTCAGAATATTTAAGACATTGCTACAAAGAATGCTTTATGCAAGCTCACAAATTTGAAATGACATAACCGCAATAAAGATTCCCACTCCTACCCCTTTAACATCATGCGAGTCACTTGCCGCGAGGGATATTGAGCAGACATCTTGTACTACGAAGCGCCCTCACCCTACCGCCGCTGACGAACCGAAAAATATTTCCTATTTCCAATCATCCGCTAAGCATAAAACCTACGACAAAGAAAATAAATTTGATTTCCCCTAGTCAGGATATCGAATAATCATCCAATGATCTTAGAGAACAAAGCAGTCGTAAAAAGAAATATGAAGACTATAATTCAAACAAAGAACCCACTTTAAAACAGAGCATATGAGAGAACTTCAAATAAACAGTAAACCGCAGTGTAATTTGAGCAAGACAAACCGAGTCAACCCTGAACATACAACCCGACCTAAACCAAGTTAACAAAAACCTCGCTGAAGAATTGGCACAAGTGTAGTGATGAATAAAAGTAGTATAATACAATGGAATTGCCGAAGTTACCGAAAAAACCGCAAAGAGTTAAAACAAATAATTAATACACTAGAATCTGCCATCATATGTCTACAAGAAACCGGCCTAAATTACATGATGATCGAAAATTACAACATTTTTCGACATGATCGCGCTAATACAGCAGTGGAGGTGGGACAATTTTGGTACATATTAATGAAACTAACAATATCTACATCTCTTCAAACAGTAACAGTATCAATTAAGATCCCATACCTGTCTGCCGCTGAAATTTCTTTATGCAATTGTTATTTATTAATGTATCAAAAACGTACACTCTTCAATAGGGCAATTAGGATACCAGTATATAGTATTGTGCGATTTCAATGCTCACTCCCGATTATAGAGATCAACATCAAAAAACCAACACGGATCAGTAATTTGAAAAAGTATGCTAGATAATGACCCAGTATTACTCCCACTAAACGCGCCAACCTATTTTAATTTTAAATCAAGAAGTCCTAAACAAGATGTCAAAAGAAAGGGAATTATTACGGACCATTCAAGAACGCGTTGCTATGGTCATATTAATCGTAATGAAAAATATCACCCTTTGCAACTGGTATTACACGCAGAAATTGTCGGTGAAAGAAGCGTAGGCGGAGCTTCAGTGGAGAGCGGATCTACAACGATGGTGCCGATGTACACAAGCAGACTTAAACAATGCGGCCATGGATAAAGTGAAAATGGCATTACTGATCGCCAAACTCCGACCGGAGACGGCGTAAATGAGAAGAAGAAGAAGAAGTCCGTTAATTTTTACCAACAAATCAAAATTGTAACAGGAAATCAATATCGATTTCATCACAATATTCGGCCACGTGGATATTATTAACAATGCTTTGCAACTTTTGGAAGAAAAAGATAATCGTGGATTTATGAATCTTTATACAGAAATGAAAAATACCCTTGAAAAGAATGGAGGTAGAATGCAGACGTCACGAATTGTCGAGAGACATTCTAGATTTTCTGCAACGGATGTGCCCACATGGAACATGCTTTAGCCGTGACTTAACCGCCCGAAAACGTTACGCTGGATGGAGATGAAGTAGCGTACTGGAAGGGAGACGAAAGTAGCGTGCTTATAATAAGAATACCACTGTAGTAGGACAAACGGGTTTATATATATATCTATATATATATACAGTGGCGGATCCATGGAGGAGAATACCCCCTCCCAAGAACTAAAGCATCTAGAAAAAAATTTGTTATAACAGTAATTTATGCTATAAAAGATTTGTATGAATTTTACCCATAGATTTTAATAATTAATATTTAATACTATATTCTAGTAAAACTATTAATGTTCCTTTTTTATTCTACTTTAAACACAACTGTTGTCGATCTTTTCCCACTTTTATTTATTTTTAATTTTTATTTTGTAATTTTAATTAAAAATAGTAGTTCAATGAGAAATATATGTATATATTTAAACTTGCTTAAACAAAGAGAATTCAGATCAGATTACTAACAAAAATAAAAAAGAATAAAGTCTAATAAAAATACGATCTTTCTCAAGGGCGTCGCCAGCCGATGTAATGGGGAGGAGGCAAGATGATAGAAAGAGGAGTTATAGGAAAAATAAAATTTATAATTTGTAAAGGCTTAATATTTTATCAAACAAGAATAAAATCTTAATTAAATCTTAATTAATCGTGGGTTCCTGGCAAATTATTCTACTACTTTATTATAAAAGTCAAATTGTCCATGATTACGCGCCTATGATTACTCATCATGGCCAATTGATTAAAAAGTTCCAAAGCTCCAGGGAGGGCAACAGCCCTCGCCTGCCCCCCTTAGCGACGCCCATGATCTTTCTTACTATTTCTAAACTACCATTTTAGCTGGAATTTTATAATTTCGTTTTATTTTTCACCTAAAAATAAAACGAAATTTAAATTAAATTGCAATAATTATATATTTTTAAAACATTTTAAAATTTGTATAAAGGTAGCTATTTGATTTTCTTTATGAAACAAGGGGTTCAAATCTACTTGGAAGGCAGCGGTTATTTCTCGTATGCCAAGCACGGATTTCTTTTTTTTTTTTTTTATGGCCTGGCGGCTAAGTAGCTTACCATTTGGCCAAAGCACGGATTTAGGGAAGAGGACATGGGGGTCATAATCCCCCCTCCAAACTAAGTGTAACTTTTTTTCAAATTATAACTTTGCTTCTTACTCAAATCTTACACTGAGATGAACGAATGGTGTGAATGAAAACCAGAGTTTTATGTAATTTGTTACTTCTGAAAAAATATATTATTGTTTAATTCATCTCTATCAATTAATAAGTAATGGAAATATTCTTCAATTTGTGATTGATAATCGTGGTTTATTTATTGATTAGAAAACTTTCAAATGTGAACAAAACCCCCAAAATTAAATCTATTAAAAACAAGATATATGAACTTCAGAGTTTTTCCTCGATATAATTGATCACAAAAGCACACAAAATAACATCAAAGTTGGTGTGCAATACAATGTACATGAAATATTTAAGGGTTAAGTCACAAACGTATTTCACTTTCAACAATTTTACCGGAAGTTTCAATTTACAAGAATTTTTTCTACATTTGTTAAGCTCACTAAAAAAAACGAAACAATAAATTGCCTTCCGTAATCGGAATCCTATAAAAGCGTTTTGTGAAATATTAAAATAAAGAACGTTTGATTAGGTTCCGAACTATTCCCCCGCATTTTTCTACTTTAACTGTACACACGTGCTTATTTTAGTTTTTATAGCGAATTTAAAGTAACCTAATTGGTATCTTTTCGTATGGCGATTATTAGCGAATTTATAAGAATTTTCGCGAAATACTGTGTATATAAATAATAAAATATCAAAATATCATAATTACGTAAATTTTTAATAATTTTCAGGTATTAAAGAAGTGGTCTGGCCACCGCCATCCGAAAATTTGGAAGACACCCATACAGATATGTATTCTCCGCAGTATCAGGTACAAAAATTGAAATAAGCATTTAAAATTTTTATTTTAAAACAAAATTTTAACTTTTTAAGCCTGGCTATAACTAGAGATTGCCAAAGTAAACTAAGGTGTCGCCGATAAGTAAAAAAAACTCTCAACTGAGAAAAACGATGATTGTAACACAAAGAAATTAATAGCTTTGAAGAAAAAAGAAAAAATATAGCGGAGGAAAAAATAACATACATCGATATGTTTGACAAAAATTGTTTTGCAAAAAAAACAGGCTACGAAATTATAAAATGATTACGAGTATATAAGAATAATTGAAATATTTTATAGTTTTACAACTGAAATAACTCTTTTCTTTTTTATATGCCAATAAATAATTAAAACAACATTTATTCCAATATTTCCTTCACAGGGAATATAGAAATCCAGAGTGTTTCGGAGTCGTAAACAGAATGTAAAAATTCGCTGAAGTTTATTTAAGCTTCGTCGACGAAACATTTTTAGTTATGACCTCGAGTTTTATAATAAACAAGTTAGCACTTCTATACATCCTGGTACATTCTTAGTCTACGCTTTAACCCGAAAAGCTAACAAAAGCATATCAGTATGCCGGCTACATTAACATTCGAATTTTGTCATGTAAATTGCAAATCATTTCCGTTATACACCTGACTTAACATACTCAAGAATTCTTTTTTTTTCTTTTTCTTTTTTTTTTGACGACACTAACAAAAGAAATTTCAAGCGAATCAAGTTTTTTCTCACATTTGAACTGCTCATTTGGTTTTAAAACGCCCTGTCGGCTTTTGTCACATGATGCGTTATTTTTTGATCCAGAAAACTAAATACATAAATATAGAACTCAGATTTCGTTTTTCCCTGATTTCCTCCCCACACTATCCTTCCCATCCTGATGATGCAGCTATTTGCGACGCCGATCATGTGTTCTTCGAGTGTTCATCTCTTTCTGTGGAGCGTTCTGCTTTGTATTCCTATTTGTTGATGCTAGGGTTTCCTACTCCTTATTGTGCTTCCTATATCTTGTCCTTGAGTTGAGTCATTGTCTGGAATGCATCCATTTAAGGAAAGAAGAACTATATTGTAAACTGAAAGTAAGACCAAAAATCTACTACTGAAAACACGGAAAAACGGGCTAATGAATCCACTACTTCATTGCTGGCAATGCCTAAATATCCATGAATTCACAGAAAATCGATCTCGATCGAATGAAGAAAAAAAAAAAGGACATGGATGAGGAAGTGTTTTAGAAATTGTAATCGGAAGAGGTAGAAAGAAGAGGAGATGCGATAGTTTGTAAGTTACTTTTAGAATATGAGGTTACAAGTACCTTGCGAGAAACTAGTGATAAGAAAACAACAAGAACAGCGCGTAAAATAGCGGTAGACTCGGCATAAAAACTCGAGCGGAAGAAAGGAAGTTTACAAGATTCAGAATAATGGACAAAAAAAGAACACAACCAACTCCATTTGGCCCCTTGGAGTCGTCAGTAAAGATAGTGAGATGAATTGGAAAGAGAGAGCCTAAAACATATCGGAAAATTAAATTCTAGCGGCATGTTGAGAAATATACATATTTAGAACGAATCGGTAAAGAAAGACATTTAATAAGTTGAAGATAACCTACAAAATTGAAGAAAAAAAAATAAGGAAAACTATCTTAACTATAAATATACGGTAAAAATTGAAGGAGATTAACAGAAATAAGGAATAAAATTGGAGTTTTATTAGAAGTAAATCGCCAAGGGGAAGAATAAACAGGCAGGTGTTTGATCAAACATCGATAACCTAAGTAGAATATATAAATAAAGAAAAAAGGGTTTTGGGATTTAACAAGGATAGCCGGAACTGAGAAATATCTCAAGGCACTAAGGTAGAGATGATGACAGGTATTTTGAACGCGATCTAATTTTGAATCGAGAAAAAAGGGGAAGTTATGAATAAAGTAACGGTAATCTAGAACAGGGCGGATAAAGGATCTATGGAATACGCGCAAGTTACTGGGATTTCTTCGGAAATTCGTATGAGAGAAAACTTTGAACAGATTGAGTTTTTTGAGGGAGAATAGATTTAGATGATGAATGTTATTGTGAAAGCAAAAATAACCGTCCAGAACAATTTCTAAATAACGAAAAAAATTTACAAGGGGCATAATCAATGAAGTATCAAAAGTACGAAGAGTAAAGACAACAGACGAGTATTTACGAAAAAAAATGAAGAGATGAATATTAGAAAGAGAATTTTCTGATAATATTAATGAGTTTTGAAGGCGGGAATTAGCTGACGAGATATTACGATCGAAGGAGTTGATGAAAATATCGTCGGCAAAGAAAAGCGAAATGAAGTTAAGAGAAAGAGAAGCGATTTTGATAAAGTTGATATTAAAGAGTGTAGGTTCCATGATAAAAACCTTGAGATAAACCTCGAAAGATTAACTTTGTAACAGAGTAGAAAGAAGAAGAAAGAATTATAGTTCGGCATTGAAAAGAAGTAATAATAAAAAAAGCAAAATAAACAAGGATGTTAAACGAGAGCATTATGCCAAACAATGTAAGAAGGTGAACGTTGTCGTATGCAATTAATATTTCAATGAAAACAGCAATTAAGAATTTTTTATTCTTCTTCTTATATCCATTTGACTGTTCTCAGTCGTTGGTAGCAACCATGGTGATGATTTCTTGATGTAATGCTCGGTCCCTTGCCGTATGGAATAATTCTTCTACCTTCATAGTGTTATGTTATCGGGGTTTTGCATGTTGACGACCTGAGGAACCCGTTTTATCCTCCTGCCGGGTCTGGCGTAAATGAGACCACCTGAACCGGTAATATTTGCTAAACCTTTTCTCATATTCATAGCCATGGTTACTTCCTGGGAAATTTAATGCGGTGGTTTTCCTTTGCCTTCCGCATGATTTTTTGTCGGGGTTTACTCCCCTAGCCAAAAATACCCCGTTATAAGGCGCCGGATCCTCGCCTACTCGCTCTAAATTGGTATTCACCAATCCGACTGGGGCACGTATGTCACGAGCGAGTTGCTGATAGTCCGCTGTTGTAGATGCGGTAAAAGCTTAACGGTATTTATTGGTAGGAACACCTCTGGCAAGCGAACCTACCTCCGTTTCACTATCAGCGCTGCATTGTGAGTTCTACTTTAACTTTTCTGATCAACGCTGAGCCCGCTGAACAGAAAATTACCACCCTGCACGACGTGAACGTATAGAACTCACGTGGTTGTTGTTTCGTTTCTCCGCCGGTGGGACTAGCACCTTCTGACGGTCGAGTGACTACTTACTAGAGAAGGTACTCTAATTATAACAACCTGTGCCCCGCAGGGCAATTTTTTATTAATAAATGCTAAATACCCGACAGAAAGGTATTAATACGATCTGGTGGACCACGTTCAGGCTAAAAACCAAACATATTGCTATGTAACAGATTGCCGTGCTCGAATCACTAACGTTTGTTAATTACACTTTCTACAAGGAAGAAGAAGGTTTCAGCATAGGAATAATAATAAAAGCGTTCCAGAAAGAAGAGAAAATAATTAAATATATGTTTAAAAGTATCCAGAAAGAAAAATTAGAAAGATTTTTAATTACAGATAAAAGCAATCCAACTAAGCCCCGGTAGAAAGTAGAGGAACCAATTAAAGCTGAATGTAATTCTGATAAGGTAAAAGAGAAGCACAGAAAATGTGAAGAACTAAGAGAATACGAGAAATACCCCAGTGTTGCTGAAAATTAGAAACGCGTAGCTAGGAGCTATAAAATCAATAAATAGGATTAATTATTCAGAAGGAAAATTGAGAATGACGTTGAAATAAGGAGGATTTAAAAGCCTTTTTCTATACATAAAATATAAGAATAGATCGAGAAAAAATGGAGCAGAAGTTATTCAGTGAGTTTTTCTTTGCTGTTTTGAAAACAAATCTGGCTTATCATCGACATTTTTATGAGCCTTCAAGTTAGAAATAAGAGGTTTGGACATGTTTAAACTTATAGTTCTTATTCTAGCACAATGAAGAGGACGTTATGAGTTTTTTACGCTAAGTTGGCCAGATAGGAGGAGAAAAATGAGTGAAGCAAATTAGTCACATTAAGAAGATGGGATTAAATTAGAAAGTATTTGAAAAGAGCGAGGAGTCAACTAGAGAGCGGAAGACGGTGAAAGATAGGCAAGTCTACTTTAGATAAGATCCATTTGGGATTATAAATGAGAATTGGAAGAAGAAAAATCGTTAAAATAAATGACGATAAAAACATGATCATCTTTAAAGATGCCGTTTAGAGTTGGACGTGAAAATTAGAAACGAACGGTAGGTCAATAGAAATGGAAGACAAAGGACTTTTAACGCAAGTAGACGAACTGCCATTAAGGAGGGTTAAGTAATTTCGTAAGATAATATTTTCCAGTAGGAAATCATTTGTATCCACTACAGCCTCAAAAAGGCAAGTGAAAATTACAACCACCGCCCATAATAAAAGAGGAAAGGAGAGAATTGGTGAAGCATTAAAAAAGGAAGTTACATAAGGCATAGTCGGAAGGAATGTAAGTTGAGATATGGTTAAATGGTTTCGAGGAATTCTTGAGATATTGGAAAGATCTGGATTAATCGGACTAAATGGAATAAGACGTCGTGAGTTAAAAAATGAATATAATTTCTGATTAAAATAGCTGAACCGCTATATATCCGTGCGATTATAACTAATTAAACAAAAGTTAAGGTTAGGTGAAATAAAATATTAACGAAAATTACTTTATTTAGATAGATTAATTTTTTAAAACAATTTGAAGAATACGTACGTAAAATATTATTACACTATCCAAAATGACGCGTCTGTGGAAAAACCTGCAATGAAATTACATTAAAACAATGATAATATTGCGGACGTGACATATACTAATTCCAGAAAATTTAAGAGAACTTAATATAATTAATTCATATTTATGTGAATGTACAGAACAGGAGGGATGTATTGAACATACAGTTTGGTATTGCAAAATAAGGAATAGGGTCTAGAGAATTACATAAAGAAAGACACGTTACCAGTTAACATTAGTGAAATAATTAACAAATCGAGACTTCAAGGGTAGCCATGCAATTATATCGATTTGAAAAGATTAATGATACTAGTATATAAATTTAATGGCATAGATTTGATCTTTTTTTTCTTTTTTTCTTTGGGCTCGTCAACCAAGAACCTTTACCCAGAAACAAAAGGTAAGGAAAGAAGTCGGTCATATTTTGATCCGATCGGAAATTTTATCTAAAAAGGAACAACTAACAGGAATAATTAATTTGGTAAAGAAAAGACAGGATATAGGAAGCACAATAAGGGGTAGCAAGTCCAAGCTTAAGCGAATAAGAATATAAGGCAGAACGCTCCACAGAAAAAGGTAAACGCTGTGGAAGAACACATGATCGGCGTCGCAAATAATTGCATCATCCGGATGGAGAGGACAGTGTGGAGAAGAAATCAAGGAGAAACGAAATTTAGATAATGGCAGCAAAGAATAGCCAAAGCGCATGCGAACAATGGAAACAACATCAGAATATCGAAGAAGAGAGGGATGCAAAAGATACCATGAATATGAAGGAAGAGTAGGCTGGACTGTCAGGTAAAAAGAACAACAACTGTGGGAAAACGAGGAAACATAGGTGTACGACCAAAATCGGATATGAAAGCTTTTACAAATTGATAGGAGGTTATCGGATGGAATTTTAAAAAAAAAAAGACGAGAGGAAGCAGCAGCAGCCCGAGTACCAAAAAATATCAGCCGCTTCATTACCAAATATGCTCGAGTGGCTAGGTACCCACAGCAGATCAATATTGACCGAATGAAGATAGGAAAGATTGTGAATGAGTGAACGTATACGGAGGATAACAAAGTCACACGAATGATCAGGAAGGGGAGAGGATATGGCCTGAAGAGTCAGAGATAATTAAAAATTTAGAGGAAAATTGATTCGAGGAAATGAAAATAATAGAGCGAAGGATAACCAACGACTCGGCTGTGAATATGTAGATTTGATCAATTGGCTCAAATATTTGGATTTAGAAAACTGACTAAATGGATAGTTAATAATAATAAAAAAAAAAAAAAACGTTCGTAAAAGATATTGTAAAACCTCCCCACCAGGGAAGGGAAAGAAAATTCGTGATCGGAGGAGAGCAAAAACCTAGTGATTCTAATAACGAAAGAATCCCCAATGATAGAACTTCACAACGATAAAACACCTCCAGGATGTTAAATTCTCAAAACATTTCCTAGCACGAAAGTAAAAAATACTATTACACGAACAAGTATTCGAAATTCTGATTAAATTGGCTCATTCAGATAATCAACATAATAAAGAAGATACGAATCGGATTACAAACCGAGAAATGTTCCACGTTGGGGAATGGAACCACCTTATTTAGACCAATAATATACACCATCATTTCCTAGCACTCAAACGTGAGAAAAGCAATATAAATATGGTTCTTATATTATATATAAGCTTAGAACATTAAGCTTAATTTCGAAATAATTTCACTTATTACGGGCGACGAAAGTAAGAGGGGCAACTTGTTTATATAAAACAGCCGGTTACCGCTGACCTGGCGGCTTTCTCATAATCATTGGCTGCTGAAATTCTACTGCGAAAAGGTTGAGTGAATAGAGTCAATGCGCCTGAAAATCATTCAGCAAAATGGAATGTGGGGGCACAGATTGTAAACCAGTGACACATTTCGTATACTATAAATCGGCGCGTTTTAAAGCGGTTCTTGCGTGGTCCTTCGGCCAGGCCTGGATTTAGGGAAGGGTCTGGGGGGGGTGCAGCTCCGGACTCCGCCTTATAAAGGGGTACCCACTTCCGACATGTAATAAAATCATTTGTCATATATAACAATTTTTCTTTTTTTTAAATAAATAGAATTAACTTTACAGTAGCAAGTGCATTTTTTAATAAATATATTTGTTAATAATTTCGTATCCATCTTTATTTCCTCCTAGAGGAGGAAACTTCGTAATAGTAAAATTTCGAGTTTCGTAAAATCGTACCAGAAATTTGTTTTAAGGTATAACGGTCGGAATTTACGTTTTTAGGAAATATCTGTATGAATGTGTGCGCGTGTGTACACGTGCAACATGCGCACACACACTATCCTTTTATGCAATTCGCTGAAAAATCCATCGTTTAAAATTATATATATATCTTTTTTTTTGGCATCGAAAATTCTACCCATTGTCTATATGATATTTAGTTTTGTTTACATTACTAATTATATGTTAATTCATGAATTTAAAATAACATAATTAAATTGAATTAAAGAAAATTTAGTGTGTCACTTCTGAAAAGGCCCCTAATATTTCTGTAGCCCCGGACCTATCATACACTTAATCCGGGCTTGCTTTCGGCATGTCTAGATGTGCAACTTCCCAGAAAATAGTTTTTGACTGAGTATACAATTTTCGCCATCTTGTTTTTTCCATTTAGCAGAGGCGCTTTACACTTCTTCGCGGCATTCTATGATCTTGTTATTGTCAGAGGTCACTTAATGCATTTCATGCCCGCCATTATCCTTGCGTACTCCTACTTTACATCAATACTGCGCAACTCAAAAATCAGTATGTATACACCTGGAAGCTCCATGATTACTCGTTCCGCAATAAATCATTCCGTTTCAGTTTTCGCTGCCATCGAAGACAGCCATACTCTTGAAACTTTCTTGCCTACTCTTCTTGTACATGGAAAAATAAGCCGATTTTATCCTGCCGGTATTTTTTTGCTAATACGCAGCTCTCTTCAGTTGTTAAACATCGGCAATGCGATTTCCTTTCCAAGCTAGTATATTTTCTCATTCCTCGTCTTTTCGATACGTGTAGTCGGCCTATTTTGAATCAGACGAAAATTACAAAAATTTCGATACGGATTCATAAGTGAAGTCAGCAACTTTTCTTATTTATGCCTATCATTTGCCCTATCAGTTTTTATTCAAATTAGCGAATTATTAATTTCTACTTATCGTCGGTATTTTCATTACTTTCAACTAAACATCATCGACACGATTACACACGTGGAGAATGACAAGCTACTAATTCCCCTCAAAAAGGGGTTTTAATCGATTTTTGCCTGTCACCCAGAAAACCCGTAACCTGGCTGATACAGATCGTGTATTCCTCGAGAATCATACTATCTATATCTGTACAAAATTTTGTTGCTGCCAACTATCTCGCGTCCTTGCAACGTTTCTTTGCCTAATTTCTCACCGTGTAATTTCGTGTTAATAGTCAATATTAAAATACCTAACAATGAATGAAATTTTAAATGGTCTTTCCTCCAACGAAAATAGCTTTTGTTTGAAGTAGAATAATCTATAATAAATAAAACAAGGGCAAAAGGGTACAATGTTTGCTGTTTCCTTTTAGACCATAATTTGTCTTATTTATCAGAAGATTCGTTTCCCTTATTTTAAGCGCGCGAAATATAACTGTTTTTCATCTATATATTTTGGGACACATTTAATGTAAATAAAAATTGTTCTTGATGCCGGTATCAAACAACATTATTAACAAACTGAATTATAGATTTACTCTTTTAAGTCGTGCAAATGATACCCCACACGTGCTCACACTAAATGTGTGGTGGTACACTAGTTTACCGAACTGGAAGTGAAAAAAAAAAAAAAAAGGAACGAATACAATTATGACGAACCTACACTAGGTATTCGATAAGCCCTCGTAGAAATAAAAACCTTTCATACACAGTTATCGACGTAAAGAACGAGATTACAATTGGTTGGTCAAGTGTAGATAAAATAGTGTGTAAGAGTCTACCTACGTAGGCGCGAATTTAAATTTATTCGGTACCGCTTTTCTCCTTTTTTTAATAAGGAATTATTAATCATCGCAGCGGAAATAAAATGTAGTTACGTCAACAACCGACTGAACCGGTAACTGTTGCCAAAATAATATGACAACGAAACTTACAGTATCTGCGACTTAACTATACGGTTTAATTTACATTATCGGCGTCTTTCTTTTATTTTAAACAAATTCATTCTATAGCCGGACTGTAAGTTGAGTGAAAGCTCAATTTTATATTTCGTATACGATTAAAAATTAAATTGTAACATTATTATTTCAAAGTATTACACTTTACGGGAGATAACAAGGATTAGCGAAATAGCGGCCGTTATATTTCATCTAAACTGGTAAGATTAAGGAACGAGGTCAGTTAGATTTTTATAAATTTTGACAACATTTTTTCAAATAAATTTTTAATTTATCATCGGATGATCGAAATATCCCCTCGATTTTATGCTTAAAACTCGATTTAAAAAAAAAATATATATATATATATATTTCCGTAATTTTCCTTTCTATTAATTATTATTTGATCGGGCAATTAAAAATTAATAATACGATGTACATCGAGTAATTTTCAGAGAGATGGGGCGTGATCCGTTGACATTTTCTTCTATTTTTTTCCCCCGATACTGCTTAACTGCTTAACTTTAGAAATGGAAAATAAATCCATTCGTCGAACGGCAGAATGTTGCGAGAGCAACGCGCTACTCTTAAATAACGAACATTGTGCGAACTAAATCACACTGCATAAACATTTACAGAAATATGTGAATAATTACTTTAACGCGCCCTGTTGACAGCTTAAGGGCTTTTTCCGCTTCGTTCGTTTCTCATAGACCGTGTTCTTGCGTTTATTTTCAGAACAGTTACGAATATAACAACCACACGGATTCTTCTAGTCACTCGTCCGCAACATTCAGACCGGTTCACTTTTCGCCACCACCAACCACCATAACGTTACGATCGTCTGCTCCTATATCGCAGTCTTCGGCGCCGGTTTTTGCATCGCAGCCAGTCACGGCTACCATTCGCGGCGGAACGAAAAGTAGAGGAGATCAAAAGTGGCCACCGGAGAATTACAAAAAACAGATAGAAGCCGAAAATGAAGCCCGCGTGGCTTTAGCTAAAGGTCCGGTATTTCGTCCGAGAAAAGTGAACCGAGATTACCAACCATTCTTCGCTCAAAACGCTCTACCTAATACCTATCCTGGATATAAGGTACCGCCCGGTACACAACACTACTTCGAACCGCAGCATACTACCGATTTATAAAATTCATTTCATCGTGAAAACTGCTTTCAAGCGACAAAAATTTCACCGTTACCTATTGTGTCCGTACTTGTATACTTTCTTAATTACATAATAATAATTTAATATATCTAAAGTGCTAACCTTTAACATCTCGTGTTTTATTCGTGTTATTTTTTATTCAAGAGCCGACCAGTAATCATCGAGGACAAAATCAGTTCTATCGTCGATTGTGTTTTTGGGGTGGGGGGTTATTTTAAAAGTCAACGTCAACATTATTAACGATTAACATTATTAACGATCAACATAACGGCCAGAAATTATTTCAAACGTTCGATCATCTGTAGCGGACGCATTAAGGTAGACGATCATCTCTCGCTCTTTCGTCTTCACTAAGCTCATAAACAAATCCGTAATAAGGAAATGTACGACTTTTTTCTAAAATATTTTGACACAAATATCGAACGAAAGCGCCGAAAGAGCGAGCGAATTTCCTCGTCAGAATTACTATCATACCGACTAGATGAAAATACAGACGATAAATTTTAAAGAAATAATAATAAAGTGAAAAAGTTCAGAGAAAACATTTCTTAACCTGACAACATATTAGAGCATAACAACCGCTTTTAGAATGCGACTCTCAATTTTAAAAAATACCGTTATGTTTTTTGCCCCCCCCCCCCTCGACCCACGGCAATTGCACAAAATGACTAAAAATAGGTTCTAATTCGTAAAACGTTTATTCCTAACCCGGATTCTTTTTACTTGCCCATTCACCCTTCCTTTCCATTCCTGGTTTCTTAACTTCCCTTCTATCTAGTATCTCAGCGATATGCCAACTGCTCTTTGGGCACAGCTTGCTCCCTTTGCCGCTTTTCCGATTCTTCCTCGCCCCAAGCCCCATATTGTCCTCTACATTCTTTCAACAATCACTTTGCACGTAACCCTGATACATATTCTACTTCACATTAGTAGCAGTTTACATTTCCTGACACGCTTATTAAACAACGTAGAATTATAACTCAAAGACATCTGCAGGGCCGACTGATGGTTTTCAACGCTGCTTCCCGTTTCAGATACGCCCATAATGCTTATGAATGAATAATTTATATATGCAATATACGGGAAACGAAAAAGCTAACACAATCGGCTGGCCCAATACCTGAATGAAAGCCAAACATTTTATAAGGAAGTATATTATTATATTCCGGCCATCTGATACAAGATGTTTGTTTATCATGGTTTCAAAAATTTTATAGAATCAGATGCCGAGGATAAAGGACGTAAGAAGAAATCTTTCTTAGGAACAGGAATGATAATAAAAGAGTTCCGGGAAAGGGAAATTACACATCTGGACAAAAAATAAATCAACGGATCAAGGAAAAACTCTAGACGTTGTTGAAATATAATATTTTTAAAAACAACAACATAGAAAATACCGTGGAGGCCCCGTGTAGAACTGGCGCAAATTAGAAAAAAAGATTTCAATTCGTTAATATTGAAGGCAAATGTTAAACGATTAAATTAAAATTTCTGTACGAGAGGAAAAGAATAAAGTTCATTACAGTATCGAACGGAATGTTGAGATTAGGAAGAGACATTTTTCAAATATAAGCAAGAGCAGCTGTTCCGGAAAAGGAAGAATAGAAGTTTTTTCAAGAGGACTTCTTCGCGACTTTAAGTGTGTATCTAGCTTTTGCGTTAGCTCGTCTGTGAGTAAGGAAATTCTCGGTAGCAGGAGTAGAGCGAAAATTTCTAAAAATGGTCGTTACGACTGCGGCTTAAAGTTGCGTTGCATTCCTCACTTCACTAAAGAGATGATGCCACAACACTGCGCTTGAGGGTAAGGGATGGCGAAAAGCAGAAGACAGGGAAGGAGCAGATGTAATAGAGTGAAGAAAAGAATTATAAATCGATATGCTATCAGACAATGGATGGCAATTAGGAAGCGAAGATTCAATGATAAAACAAAACAGAGTGTAATTTTGTTTTAGAAAATTCCATCGAGGAGAACGAAAAGGCTTGAAAAAAGTACAAGAATAAAAATTAAGAGAAGTTAATAAAAAGGGAACAGGAGCACTACTACCGTAAGTATATCCGTGAGGGTCTAATTCAAGCCAGTACCGGAGAAGAAAAAGTTAAGTCAAAAGGTAGGAGAGGAATCATTAAGGAAAATTAAATTATCAGAAGGAATAAAAAGAGGTTAGAATTAGAGAATATCTTACAAAGGAAAACGTGAATTCCAGTCACCATCGATGATGAAAGGTTGAGGAAGAGAACTGAAAAAAGAAGAGAACGGAAAATGACGCAAATCATCAGAAAGAACACAGAGATCGAATTAAGGGGAGAAGCAAGATCAGAAGGAATAGAAATGCATATGGTATTAGACTAATTAGCAATAGAGAAAAAGTTAGAGGAACAATATGTGAGAAAAGAAAATGTCATTCTTAATAGGGTAGCAGTTCCACCCAAAACCATCGTCGCGATCGCACTTTACCAGATTAAAGTGTCTCTAAATTTGAGATTCGTTTTTGCTCGGAGCCAAATTTAAGAAATAAGAGCGATACTAATTTCATGATAATCTAAAAGTTGATTGCGATTATTATTTAAACTAGTTAGTTTACTTTTGATAATAATAATAATAATGAACGAGGAAAAAGAAAAGAAATATCGTGAATTTTCGATTTGGTTTTTTTTTTCACAGCGACTGCACTTATTTTTTAGTCTGCGATATTTTATTAAATTTATTTCACTTTTATAGAGTAATAAATAATTCGCAAAAAGATATTTTAGTGCTGCGAATGATAAATGAATTTAGATGTAACCTCCGCTAGAATACTCTGTTATAAAGTGGTGAAATTCGGAATTAATAAACACCGGTAACTTCACACATTTATGTGAATAAAAACTTACAGAACAACACGATAATGAAAAATAATACGATAAAAAAGTTCATATATGAAAATTATTGCTGCATCTCTGCATAGGATATAACTCTGTGCAACATACACACACATAAACGTTAAATGAATAGCGATTAAATTTAAATACGTTTATTAAAAATATAAAAACGAGGTAATGTTAAATAACTTCGAACGAAGTAAATAAATTTAAAATGTTACATAACGGAATTTTTTAAATTGGAAAACTTTCACGTTTTGTTCGTATCTTAATTATAACTATAAATTAATTTTAATATATAATTTTCATTTATTATATTTTACGAAGATTATATTAACTTACACAAACGCGTCCCACCTAAAACTATATATTTTAATTTCAATGCCAATCATTTTAGGGCATCTCTTAGCAGAGCTTGTTAAGTTTTCCTTAGGTGTTATATTCGATTAATATCGCGGTAAAATTGAAAGGAGTAATAAAATAATTCAATACCATGTTAACAATGCTCCACAACAGCGACTATAAATGTAGCTGCTAGTAGACTAGAAAAGTTACTTTTCTTCATTGTAATACCACAAATTATAGACAAAAAAATAAAAATAAAAAAATACTTATAGCAATTGACTTCATAAAATATTTATCAGTAATGTAGAATTTTAGATTAGAAAAATAGCGATCAAATTAGGCGAATTTTTAATCAGTGTTTCGAATCAGACTCTCATGCTTGCTTTTTTGCATTGAAGTAAGAAAATATATTTTATGACCTTACATGACTCGATAGCAACGGAATATTACTCATTCAAATCTAATTTAAAAAATATGTTATCGTTTATATAAATTAACAAATGAAAACATAGTGGAAAAACGGCTTCCAAAGTAATAACGCAGCAAAATAAGATCCGTAACAATACAAATGTCGGCCGAACCAATGACCCAGCTTTTAAACATTATGTAAAACTAAAATAATCCGATTCGTATGCCAGACGTCTATTTAAAATAAGCATAAAAGACACGAATATACTGGTGAACAATGAAACAATTTTGAATGCGGCCCATTGGAATATTCAGTAATACGTAAAGTATAATAAAGGAAGAACGCGTTATTCTTATCGAATATAAAAAATATCAAATTTAAATATTTTGGTACATAATTCGAAAACGTGTTCTATAAATTAATTTTTTAACAGATATTTATATTTATAACACCTCCTTTTAGTAAGTTAATATAATATTCGTAATTTTTATAAAATGTTATAACTGAAAAATATTAAAAATATATATATGTAAAAAACGAAGTTATTTAACAAAACGCTTTTTGAGAAAAAAGAATAAATGCGACATCGTTGTTCAATACAACTTAAAAGTATAAAGAAGTACAAAATTCATATAATACTCATATAAAAAAATCACAATGTTTCTCTTACAAAATACATACACGACAAATAAATTAATAATACTGTTTCGTTAATAATTGATTATAAAAAACTTATATCTATTACGTCACAATTTAAAAAAAACGCGTAACATACACACGCCACGCGAGTTTACAATATTACGTAACTTACAGACATAATAATAGTACGAGATTCATTTCCTTTTAAATTTAGATATCGCATATTTGTGATCTGTTAAAATAAATTACGAGAACTAAATTTAGGATGAGTTTATGACTATTTTTGTAAAATAAAAATAACGAATACTGATTGCAGTCCTTATAATTAACTATTAATATTGACCGAGTAAATATGTTAAGTGAATGATAAAAAAAAATATGATTCAGTGCAAATAATGGATTCACATTACATCACCCGGTTAAAGTGTGTATTTATAGAGATAAACATACAGATTGGTGAGAAATCTATGCACTTTTTATAGTCTATATAAATTGTTTGAAGAGAAAACAAAACAAAAAAAAAAAAAAAACAATATGCAAGGTTTGTCTAATTCTGCATTTTATAAAATGAACAAAATTTGATAAACATCGCTATCGATTTAACGAAACGAAAATTTCTAAAGCTTACGTGGAAGTCATAAAAAAATGTCTTTATGTTACTGAAAATCCTAATTCATTTGTGCTAAATTGGTTTTTCGTACAATTTTCTTAATTAATCCCCGAATAAATAAGCTTATTTGTTCATTTTTAATAATTTCTATATTTGTCAAATTGATTAATTTTATGAACTGCGCACGGTTTGTTTTTAATAGACACTACTTCTACTACCTTTAGTAAGCTGTGCAATTTACTATACAATGGCATCTCTCTTAGGTTCATTGCAATCTGATTAACTGGCTTGAAACTGAACTTAATCACATTAGTGATTATGTACCAACATCAGATTAAATCTCAATTTAAAAATATTAAATACAAGTGCTTTAATAGATATACATACATATAAAAAAGTAAAGTAAGTCCCATACCCTTGACAAGGCGTCGGGGATTGTGAAGTTAAGGTTCACAGTATACTAAGCCCAACTATACATACATATATATATATATATATATATATATATATATATATATATATATATATTAATTACAACGTAATTATTTGGCCAGCCGCCATTAGGAAAAATGCCCCAATTTTATGTAACATTTGTTATATTTTATCGCTTCAAGATTTTCTACGTCCGTCGTTTTCGAACCAAAAGGCGTATTAAATGTGGCAAATTATTCGCTATTGCACAGATACATATATATTAATTACAACGTAATTCTTAGGCCGGCCCCCATTAGATTTGGTAATCAAAAAAATGTTCCAATTTTATGTATTTGATTTAAAAGAAATAAGGATAGGATGTTTGTGATTACGTTTTGTTTTCTTTTTTTTGTGTGCCAATGCCGGTAAGAATGACGTTGTAAACCTTGATTGATCATTTTATACAAAGTATAGAAGAAAAAGAGACAGAAATGTAAGCAAAATGAGTCAAGGGGTAGAGCCCCTTGCGAGGCCAAAGTGGCCAAGGTTATATATATATACGACTGACTTTATATTTTCAACAAATGGGTTGCGAGGATGGTTTCTAGGTAGGTATAGTCGAAGTTGCGATAGGGGAGGAGTAGAACTCAAAAATTTTCAAATTGTTCGTGTAGGTATCATCAATATTATGTATTTTGAACTATAGAATTTAATGAAACGACAGTATTTCATTGCATTTATTTCGTTGATTCTTAAAGTCAGATTTAATTAATGATCAAAAAACAACCACGCAGTCAGAGGAAAAGTTTTTTCTGCGAATATAATATGTATTATGAAAATTTAAAATAAAATTGTTGAATACTACGACAGATGTTTCAGAAGACACAAGTCGGAAATCCCCGTTGTCAGCTATTGTGGTTTGCCGTTTTAAACTGTACTTAAAGTTTGTTTTAATTATATTAGTAATATAGCTGGAAGCAAGGAAAACAGAACAGTGGAAATAAGAAAAGTAAGCACCGATGAAAAAAAAGGGATCTTCTTTAATAAAAATATGAGTTCACTATATAGAAAGAGAGAAAAAATTAAATATTTAACAAATACTAATATACGGGCGAAGCCACGGGAAGAAACAGCTAGTACATATATAAAAGTGTAAATGCGATTTTTAAGGCAGTGAATTAAGCATATTTTTGCTAGACTCGCAAAATAAATTTTTAAAAAAGCAAACCAAAAAAAAAGTGTTGGAGATGTACATAAATTACCAAGGTCTAAAGTTTTTACGGCGTTTCTAATCACGAAATCATTTTATAAAAGACTCGAATTGAAGAAAATAAATATGATTATTAAAGACACCAAATACCGCGCTGGTTTTACATTGTAAATTTTAGTAAATACATAGCTTAATTTTTTTTTTGTATTCGTTTTTACAATACGCGGTTATTTATATTTATTTATTACGCGTATAATTTAACTTTGGAGCATAGAAAAATGAAAAATTAACTGAAACAAGTTACTATATAAATCACGACCTTTCTGGTTAAAATTCGATTTCTTTTTTTTTTAGTAGATACCGAACTAATTAAAAGCGAATTCGTTGCATAATGTTAAAAACTTTAAAAATAATTGTTTACTATAAAGCTTCAATTCGAGAGGAGCCATAAAACTAAGCGTATATCGTTGTATAAAAATAAATTAAAATAAAAAATGGCAATTGATCGAATTTTTGTAAGCAAAAATATACTTAGTACAGTTAAACAGGACACGTATCGTTTCTTCTACTTATCACATTAATTCTGAAACAAACTCTGGTTGTCCATCTTTATTAACTCTTAATTCCGATCGGGCGCGAAGTAATTCGACCGTATCGGGTGGCGTATCGGGAACTTGAAAAGTACAACCTTGAAATCCTAAGGCTGCTTCTATCATCTAAAGATATTTATAACAATTATTTAAAAACAAAAGAAAACTAATCATCTTACATACAAATGCATTTATACTTTTTTGTAGACTTGTTTTTCGTAATCAAATAATCGTCATTAAATATAACACGAAATACCATAACACAATAATAAAAATAGAATATATTACCTGTTGACTATGCGAACTAACTTTATCTAATGGCAGCACGGATCCTCCTAGAGTAGCATAATCGCCAGGTCCTAAAGATAACATAGTATTCACAGAATTTCGTCGAGTCGGATGTTGAATAGTCGCGTACGTGTTATCTATCTGCAGATTTCATGCAATTCAAAACTCTTATTAATTTATATTTTAAAAAATCATAGTACGCTATTGCCTATTGGTCATGTTGGTTCGATATTAATCGAAGTGATAAAGCAGTTAAACATTTTAAGTGAACAAATTAATAATAAATATTTACCACTGATGTGCCGTCACTGCCTCGTCTTTCCATGGCTGTCGGTATCCGGCTTGCTTCTGGTTCACAAAATACTTGCATGGTTAATTCTTGCTCTTCGTATAGCTTTAGTTTCCTAACAGTAAAATGAATTAGGTATAAATGTGTGATATTACATAATGATTTATGTTGAAACATTATGCATTGTAAAGATAAAATCATTTGCATATAAGAACACATTTAAAATCAAAATTTATGGGAAAAAACAAATAATTTTTTACTTTCTTCAATGGGCACCTTTCACTTAAATTAATATTTAAATATTGTTCGGTTCATATTATAACAGCCGATATTTCCAAATTTTTTATCTAATTAATATTTAAAAACAAACAAAAAAAAAAAAAAAAAAAAAACCGTAACAAATAACTTACTGTTCGATCCATAGAGGATTTTCCGTGGTACTGATATCATCGATAATTGGTTTTTTAATTAACATATCACATTTCTTATCCATCGGTTGAGTTATAATCCTATAAAATAATAAAATGATACACTTTATTCAATATTTTTACAACTAACTCTAAAATTAAGTGTGATTAAAACTATTGAAAAAATAAATTACTTTTATATCGAAATTTATACTCGCAATATTTTTAACTGCTAGTCGATTATTTCAGTAACTGAATATTCAGAAAAAATAAACGTGATCCAAAATATTGAAAATATTCATCTTAAACAAAATATACACTTTATTTTATTTTTTACAACCTTTTATTACATTCTGAATGAGTAAGAGTACGTTTCTTGCAATTCCACATTAAAACTTTTATCTGATAATAATTCTACTCAAATTATTTGAATTACTAACAAATAAAAAAAAAAAAAAAAACATCAAATATATTACAGTATTAATATAGTACTCTTAGCTTCCAAATTATAATGCAAGTTTTTTTCGTTTACTTACCAATGTCTAAAGCAAAAACAGATAACAATAACGCTAACCCCGCCAACGCAAAGTACGATTAATAAAGCAACCAATGCGGCTAAAGCTGGTTCGAATGGTTCATCAGCATTATCCACGTACGCTGGCTAATAATTATGACAAAATAAAAAAAAAATGAATAAAACTATAATCATACTAAAATTTTTCAAAGTTTAAAGCAAGTATTTCAATTTCAAATTATTTAATACGTATTAAAAAATTATTTATATACTCTAATTTAAATAGAACCATTTTCAAAAATGGAAAAACTCAAAAAAAAAGAAAAACAAAGAAAGAAAACCGCATTTACCAAAACATTTTCGATGGCGAATCCAGCGTAATAGTCTTTTAAATGATCATACTTGTCATCTATAACTTTCAAAACGTCCGGTATAGTTATGATTGTATGGGTTTCATTATCCACCATATGCATATACATATCGCACCTTTATGGAAATATTAAATTATTTCAAAATGTTAATTTTAAAAAACAAAAAATGTAATTTGCTTTATTAATCCAAAATTTGAAACATTTTAATTTTATCGAGATCGTAAACGGTAAATTAGTTAATCAACTGGAGAAAATATCTGAAAATTACGTAATAATACGTACTATTTTTGGAATAAATCTTTGTGCAGTTTAAATTACTCTATGTTACACTATTTATTAAAATGTTTTATCTTTAATAAGTACCACAATTGTGTAATAATATCGGTTGTAATTAAGTTAAAAAAGTTTTTCTTTTTTATAGTCAGCAAACTTTCAAACGTATAATTGATCGCATTTGTTCAAAGGAATTTCGCAATATCATGTTGTTCACACTTTTAACTAAAACACACTTGATTAATCTTTTAGAGAATATTTCAGTGATTAATGTGCGCATTTCTCGTTTATTCAAATCTGGTTCACTTTAAAAAATTATTTGAAACAATTTTTTCATTGAGGACAGAATTGCCTACCAATCTTGTTGAATCTGTCCAATGGAATCGATGTGATATTTAATATCATCAATAACAATAACACTGCCGGTAGCATTTGATAATTCAGTAACGATGTCATTTACCAGTGAACTCACTTCACGCGGTGGTCGAGAAAGTATTACACGAACTAGCTGCTGTAATTCGTATACCCAAACCTGAAACAAAATTATTACTGATTTAAAATATTCGCATTTCACCATTTTTCATCAATAACGAAATACAAAATAAAGTTCGGATATTGCCGATACTGCGACACTTCAGGAACTTTCATATTGAAACATTTTTTTATACCGAACTACAATGTAATATATTAAAATACTTCAAAAGATAACTCTTGTTCTTTTTCAACACAGAATCTTCATATCGAAAAATATTACATAAAAAATAAAAATATATATGGTTTCTATACATCAATATTTGCTGAATCCACATTTTATTAGGCGAATAAAGGACGACTCTGGAAAGCAATTTTCGATCGAATTTTTATCAGCATTTTGGAAGAATTTTCAAGTTCTTTGTGAAATTAAGAGTATACATTAATTCTTCCGTAAATGTTGGAATTAAATATAAATTAATTTCTACCGAAATTTCTCAAAAAAAAAAAAAAAAAAAAGATGTAAGATTACGGTATCACGAATTTTTAAACAACCTTTGAAGTTCTTTCATCTGGTTACTTAGAAGTTAAACATGAAAAAATAGTAAAACATTAAATTAAATGAAACCGATGTATTTCGGAGTCATTTACTCCATAATCATGGTTACAAGAGTCATTTGATGCAAAGCGTTTATGTACGTGCCGTAGAATGACACTAAATACCGCGTTCGCTAAAAACACGGAAAGCAATGATTGCTTTTATCGAAATGTCCACCACAATTTCACTACAGCGTTCTGAAAATACATTACACGAAAAGCACACATATCCTTTTATGTAAATACTGTGTCGCAACGTTAGCGCTATTACAAACTGATATAATTCCATTTAAGTGATAATGTTTTAGGAAGATTTTATGGCCTTATTTAATTTACTTGTTTGTTAAATTAATTACAATGGAAAAAACCCGCAAAGCAAAGTTCATGCGGAAATAATAATTAGGTATTCGTCCCATGAAGAATATTATAATAGAAAATTAGAAACGAAATAATGAAAGAAAGAATGTAAAATAACAAATTAAGATAGCACATGATTAATTATTCTTTGATGAAAAGAAAAGTACTGTACGTAATATTCACCGGTTGGCTGCTATTTGAAATAGTTATTTGAATAATAGTCAACTACTAATTTGAAATAAGTATGGACCTAATATATTTCAATAAAGCAAATCTCTAATATTTAATATATATAATTTTTTTGTCCCTATTTAATTTATGGATGAAAAAGTTCAAAGGTTATTAAACAATCTAACATTTTGAAATATTTACAAATTTTATTTCGTTTACTCTTAACTTTCCATGTAAAGTATAATATATTTCTTTTTTACGGGTTTTTCAACACTTTCTTTTCAAAACACACGGCGTTCGCGCTATGTATAAAAAGGCTCTTTAATAGTAATGTTAGAGTTAAAATATAAATAATCATTTACAAAAAATGATTAGAGTTAGAAAGTAAACAATGAAATAATAACTTTACACGTGAAAAAGGTAAAGACAAACCAAACTGTAGGTAATATCGCAATAACAAATAATAAAATCAGAAAAGGAATTCTACTGACAGTGTAATTCACGAAAAAGTTAATTATCAATTTTAAATGCGACATATTATTATAATAATATCTGAATTAATTACAGTATTCTTAGATGTATTAATATAACAAGCTTTCATAGAGTTTAATTTAATAATTCTTTTCCCTCTTATGTATCTCCACATCAGTGCTGATATTAAAAGTTAATTTATGTTCACTTTTTATTACATATTTGAAAACAGAATTTTTTAAAATATGTTCATATTTAATAACAGAGATATGCTTATTACGTAATGTATTTAAAAAGTGCTACACATTGCCCGATATATATTTTATTACATGTGCCGCGTTTAAAGCCAACATTCATTATAATTATTTACCGTTATTAATTTTGTTTATATTTATTATATTATTATTACGTGAGGTTTTTTTTTGTGTGTACAATGTTTCTAGTCATTTACAAAATAGATTGGTAATAATCCCGGTTGCCGGGTTGATGTATTCATCTGAGTTTTATCGAGGTCTTTTGTTTCTCTTTTTTATAACATTTGCTATAAGGATAGCCTTTGTAAATTATGCATCGTAATTTTATTAATTAGTATACTTTTGATAATACTAAGAGTGTGAAAACATTTTATGTTCGCGGGATAAATAGGCGTAAGATGATTTATTAGAGTTTGAATTAATTACACTGTCAGTAGTATTCCTTTTGTGATTTTATTATTTGTTATCGCGATGTTACCTATAGTTTGGTTTGGCTGTACCTCTTTCACGTGTAAAGGTATTATTTACTGAATTTATTATCAAATAAGGAAACTATATCATCCACGTATTTAGTGCAAAAAATGATAGGTGTTTATTTAACTGTATGTTAATTATATGTATTATGCCTCCTAACATTGTAATAAAATTTCGCTCAATTCCGATGACATTGGAATTTTGTAGACATTAAGAATCTTTTTAAAGATAGTTTTTTTTGACTATCTCAAAACATTAAGGAAAGGAATATATTATTTTTTTATATCACAATGTGAATGCATTTATTGACAACATGTTTTTTATTTTATCTAAAAGTTACTATCGGTTTGTTATAAAATAAATATAATTTAGTTTGTATTATAAGCTAAAAGTTTATTTATGTATATAGCTGTTTTATAAACTGAGGTTTTCAAAACTCTGATTATTCACAAGTACATATATATTCATCATTTTACGAACATTCATATCAAATATATAAAACATCTTTACTTTTTTATTATTTACATTCTTACACATATCGACCTAATTTCATTATTTAGTTACTATCTATAATCATTTTTTATACATCATCGCTTATATTTTTAAGATTATTATTATTAACAACTATCGTTATAGAGTGACTGCGAAACATATTAGTTTAATTTCGTTTTATTCATTAATGTATTTACTCTTCTCGTGTTTATTTTATTTATATTTATTATCAGAAATTAACCATACCCTTATTAATATTATCTTCAGAAAACATTTTGTCACTTTTTAAAATCAGTTAACCGCAGTTGTTAACTCCTTAATATAAGGAAAAAATCGTATCTCTTCAAAGTAAATGAAACAAGCTCTTCTACAAGGAACACGCTTTGACTCATGTTTTTTTAAAACTTTCACGTCAATATTTATATTGCTTACATTAATTACTCTTCTTGTTATCACTACTGTACCAATACTTACGGTTATTATCATTAAGTAGAAAAAAAAAAAAAAAAAAAGTTCAAATTGTTTGTTTTCAGAACCAAATTATACTTACGTTAACTGATGCAGTTGCTTCCCTGTGCGGGGGAGTAATTTCCCTAGCAATAACACGTAATTCAAATCTGTCTTGATTATATTCGGCAACAAATGCAGCTGTTGTAATTTTACCTTGCGAATTGACCGTGAATGGACTAGGCACTATTGAACCGGACGTGTAATTCGCCCCAGCTTTGTACAAATAAGACGCTCCGATTTCGTACTGTAACGCACCGTTCTCGCCTGCGTCATAATCGATGGCGTTAACCATCGTTATGAATTCTCCGATTCCAGCTACCGTATTAACACCTACAACAAAAGGAACAGAAAGAAAACTGTTGTAAAATAAAAGGTAACATTTACATATACTTAGAAATCTATCAACTGAAACCGAGTAATAATTTTGTGAACTCGTATCTGTACTTCACCTGCGTAGTATGTTGACTGTCGGAAGAACGGGGCATTATCATTTTCATCTTCCACCCTGATGATAACTTTAACTATACTTGGATCATCTTCAGAAATAATTTCATTCTGAAATTCGAACAATTGTTTGTTATTACGGAATATTCAGAATTTATAACACTTAATCGAAGAATGTTTATTGTATAAAATTACTTTTAGAATTTCCAAATATTAATCAACTGGAAGATAATACCATTTTTCGGAATATTATAAGCTAACGGACGATATTCGATTAGACAAGAAAGAAATTCTCCCTTATCAAAACCAGCTACATCACTGAAAGATTCATGATAAGCACATCCTCCTTTCCTACATTCGTTGCATTTATTTTACACGTTTAAGATTTTTAAATCCTTATACAGCACATATTTCTGTATCTACAATTGATGATACCCTTCTTTTAATTTAAGCAAACACGATATGTGTAAACATATGTAAATATATAAAAGAAATTGGTTAACGTTTGAATTTTAAATTTTGCAAAAACATGCATTTTCCTAGGAAAATTCCGACTACAGTATGTAATAATATTATAAATTTTAAATTTTCAAAAGACACTTAATGTGTTTTTTTTTTAACTTTTCAGAAATACTTTAAGTCTTAATATCTACCGCAATTTTATATATATATATTGCAAAATTTTAATTTTACACTTTAATAATCTAGTTTGGAAGAATTTTTTCATTATAAACTGCTCTCCACCAATTTCGAGATGGAAAGCAAAATTTTAAAAAGGAATACAAGTTGACATACATTGTAATGTACAAAAACCTGTGAACTAAAAACGAGTCTTACCGCGGCTGAATTATAATTCTGATCATTGGTAACTTTTGCATAGAATTCGAAGTAATTTTTCATTTCTCTGTCCAAAGTACCATTTACATAAATATAGCCGGTATGACGATCTAATGTAAATGCAGAATCTTCATTGCCTTTCAGTATATGAAAATACATTTTTGCATTCTCACCTTCATCATCATCTTTTGCAACCAATTTTCCTGAAAAGAAGGAAAGGTATCAGTTATCATAATAACTTTTTTTTTCTTTATCGAATCATTCACATCATTTTATCTATCTCCTTTCACTCCAGTGAACTGAAGTGTTTCTACTAAAAAGAATAACGAGACCGTCTGTATTTGTTTGAGTACGAATGTTTAACTATTTCATCTAAAAGCTAAAATAATTTCATATTTAACAGTGACCAAATCTCTATTTTCGCAATCATCATTAATTATTGTCTCTGTCATAGAATCCAAAATAAATAGTGAAATCTTCAATCAAAAAGTCTAAAACAGGAATAATAATAATCAAATGTTTTGTTTCGGTACATATAAAAATATACTCCATCGGTTCATATTGTTCAATTACCATTTTCCAGATAATGGCTGATTTCATTTATTGTAGATTTATCATTTCACGTATAATTTGTCACATGGGAAGTTTTTAAGTTCTCGTAATCTATGACAAATTTCATCTTAACTAGATGGTTAATAACCAGAGTTGATCATTACTCAGGTAACAATAACTTAGACGTAAAGAATTTCCTCTATAAATCGTATATATATATATATATATATTATATATTTATGTATAATATTAGCGATAGGCATAATCGACTAATGTTAATTCGATTATTTTAAAAATCTAAAAATTATTTTCAAAGCGACTAACGTTAGTCGATTATAAAAGTCGCTGATATTTATTAGCTCGTTTCGGTGAACAGCTTCCGAATTTATTTAAAAACTTTATAATTTGAAATTTGTTCAAATCGGCGATATATAGTCTTTAAATTAATTTTATAATTCTTATTATGAACTTATTTTAATATAAAATTCCATTGCTATATTTTTTACGTCTTATCGTTAAACAAAAGTAATTTAGTTTTTAAATCATATACTTGTAGCGTATTTACTTTTAATTCAGGTTCAAAATATTTAGCATCATCAAGTGAAGTAATAAAATTCCACTTTAAATACCTCAATAATAGACAAAAATAAAAATAATTTGTAATATTTAAAAGGATTTCTTTATGAATTCATTAAATACAATGTTGTTCTATCACTTAAACATTAAATAATACACCCAAATTGAACTTCGTTTTAAGAGTGGACCTAAATTACCTTAGAAGTATGTAGTGTTAATCATTTTATTTAATTATTTTTATAGTTTGAATTTGTAAATAATATAATAAAAATAACTATATTTAAAATGGCCATCATTATCCATGGTTTCTTGGCTTCTCTTCTATGGGTCGCTGAAATTTCTCCACGATATGCCGTCTGCGCTTTGAGCACAATTCGCACCATTTATCACTTTTCCGTTTTGTTTTTTTTCGGGCCATCTCCTTATTGTCCTTTATATCTCTTCAACAACTCCTTTTTATATGATCCCAATCACATAATGTTTAAATACTCGTTGCTTTCATTGAACAAACTTTTTTTACTTCCAATTTTTATCAAACAGTATTACCACTTCTTACAATAATTCATTTTCCTCTCCTTCCCTTTCCCCTCTCTCATTCAAGCTCTTAATTTGTTTTTGTCGGCTATCTCTGATCGTATAAGGGTCTGAGTCCCTTTCTCCTCTTCGTCTTAATTATTGGACTAATGCCCATATTGACGACCTCCTCCGAAAGATATTATGAATTATTAATTTAGTTTATTTTTTTATTGCGGTTACGGTGATATTGCTATATTAGGGGGAAAAACATTATTGGCGTGTCTCCGACCGTTAATAATT